>FR990066.1:21033995-22330127 GCA_905404285.2 Erannis defoliaria | reverse complement strand
TGATAATAAATAATTATTTGATTTGATAGTCATCTGCCTCGGTCCTGTGTTTAGAGGAAGCCTATCTATACCCAGCAGTGGGATAAGGAATGCTGTAAATGATGATGATGATGACGATTATAATCTTTTTTTTTAGGCACTACAACATACTATTACATATAAAGACTACTTAGCCTACTACACAAAAAACAAAAGGATTGTATCCAGACCGATGAAAGTCTAAAGACAATCCAAATGCTCAAACCCTCTACCAGTCAGCGTACCCAGCATGCTGGCGGCATTGCCACGCTGAATGGCAATGCTTATGCGTTCGGCCAAATAAACGCCAGCATTTTGATCACGCGTCGCGTCGACCAGGCGCTCGGATATATTTTTGTAAAGATGATGAGCTCCCGGTCCCACGGACCCAATGCCTCAACACCAAACGGCTCAAATATGTAAACTCTGCCGAGGTTAGCATATTTGCGCCGCTTGTGCTGCTCCGCCGAATTTGCCGCCGCACCAGCCCTACTCTGTGTCCCAGGAACATGTGACGGTGCCAAAGTATCAACGCAAGTTGCGTCCCATACCAGGGGCCGTCCCAACTTCCAAGTCACAAGTGTCATACCGTCAGGTCTTTTACCATCGTCAAGACCGCTCGGTTCGAGCACAGCTGCAACATTGGCGGTGGAAAAAGCCCGGCGTATGATATCATTCAGGCTAGCGTGGCGGCTGATCCGACCAACGCTTCGTGAGCAAGAGAGACTATATGGTGACCAAGGTGATCGACAGCAGTACCATACTGGCAGCGATGGGCCTCAATTATAATCTTCGGTTGGGATAATCTTCATACTCACTCAACTTTAACTCCTTTTCCACAGTTCGTCCAATGGTAGGAGCAACTGGATAAAGCCTCATAGTCTCTTTCATGACAGCGTCTAAGTATTTAATCTTTGACATGTCTTGTTTTTCAATATCCCGCGTGGAGCCTTCAAAAACAGCTTGTAGTCTAAAAATAAAAGTTAAGAGAAACCCTTACAGAGCAGCATGAAGCTTTTGTTATGTTCTTATTCCTCCACTTTCCTTATTTTCAAATAATTTGATTGAACACCTTTTCTAGTCTATCTATAGATCTATAAAAATCAACAACCCTATTGTAACGTATGTAATCCTGATATCTCTCTTCTTTTCCTAAGTCCCCACATCGGGGCAGAGGGCAGACACAGTGTTACGCCATTCATCTCTGTCCTGGGTCTTCCGCTTCACTTCACTCCACGTTAGACCGATGCTTTTCGCTTCCGCAACAATAGAGCGTCGCGTCGCCAGGATTGCTTAGGACGGCCACGTTTGCGCCGGCCTTGCGGATTCCAATCCAAGGCTTACTTTGGAATGTGATCCGCGTCCCTACGCAAAGTATGACCGATCCAGCCCCATTTACGATGTCGGATTTGCAAATCAACAGGATCTTTATTGCACTCGTTTCAGAGGTCTATGTTGGCGATAGTGTCCGGCCAGAAGGTCTTCAGAATTTGCCGCAGGCACCGGTTAATAAACACTTGAAGTTGGTGTGTGATCGGTTTGGTAACTTTCCACGTCTCGCATCCGTACAGCAGCACGCTTTTGACGTTAGTATTAAATATTCGAAGCTTGACTCTTCGAGAGAGGTGTTTCGACTGCCATACTGGACGGAGACAAGCGAAGGCACCCTTGGATTTGGCAACCCGGGAAGTCACGTCTAAGTCCGTCCCTCCAGATCCCGACACGACACTTCCTAGATAGGTGAAGCTCGACAGTTTCTCCACTACTTCATCGCCTATAAGGAGCGGGTTAATGTCACGAGTTTCACTCCTCGTGTCCTTCGTTTTACTGACGTTAATTTTAAGGCCCACCGTTGCTGCTTCTCTCTGCAAGTCATCTAACTTGGTCTGCATGTCAATACGGCGGTGGCTTAAGAGGCACAGCGATCATCGGCATAGTCTAAATACTCTGCATGAGTAGTTATCATAGGCCGCTTTTGTCAGGTTAATTATCTTTGCAGGCACGCCGACTGATTGCAGTCTTGACCATATAGCAGACCAATCAACATCAACAGCCGGAAGATTTCCACTGCTGGACGAAGGCTTCTCCCTTAAAGGGAGGTGTTGTCATAATCCCCACGCTTGGCAGGCGGCTTGGGGATCGCAGAATGGTTACCACCGTTAACTGAGTGGACGCTGTTGCCCGTCCTCCGGTGGTTCTGGAAGCAGTTTTAGGACAAACCCAGGTTCAAGCAGCACCAACCGCAGACCAATGAATCGTATCAAAAGCTTTCTCAAAATTGACAAAGACAGAGTATATCTCTAGATAGCAAGGTGGTGCCAGTTGCTGCAATTGCTTAAATCTTCCTTTTTGGCACAGTCACAAGAAGTCCATTTCTCCAATCATCGAGCATGGTCTCTTCTCGCCAAATTCTTTGAATGAGAGGGCTCAGCATTCTAGTTGCGGTCGGAACGTCAGCTTTAAGCATCTCAGCGGTTATCAGATCTTCGCCCGGAGCCTTGTTTAACTTGAGGCCTAAGATAGCGTCGCGTACTTCGTTGAATGTGAGTTCATCTGTACAGATATCCAATGTTTGGGGACTTGGTTGAGGTGTTGGGTTGCTTGCCATAATGTCCGCGATCTCCGTCACGGGTCCGCGAAAAACCTCCTTGAAATGGTCCACCCTACGGCGCAGCTGTCCCTCGGATGTCACAAGAAGCTGACCGTTGGTATCACGCAGAGGGCGTTTCTTGGGTCGGCTATTTCCTGATAGGGACTTTGTTGCCCTGTACAACTCCCTCAGGTTACCTTGCTTAGTAGCTGCTTCAGCACTGTCTGCCAGATTGTGAGCCCATTTCCGTCGATCTCTCCGTGTACTGCGGTAAATACGCTTTCACAGACTACTGCAATGAGTTTTCAATACATCGGCGTCTTTGTTATCAGCAGCAATAAGTTGTATTTTAGTGTGCCTTCTTTCGTTTATCAGGTCCCAGGTTTCTTGCGAAATCCAAAGCTCTCGGGCCCAAGGAAGGATTGTGGAGCTGGTTTCTTGGTATACTATTACGCCACTCCGCATTTACGTCACTGTGAGCTACGTCATCGTCTAGAGCTGTAAAGCGATTTCGTAGCTCAGATGTGAAGTTTTCTGCTACTCGGTCAGCGGCTAGTTTTGAAACGTCAAATTTCTTACCCAGACCTTGCGAGGCGCGACGTGGGGCAGCTACTTTAAGTCGCAATATGGCGACAATCAGATCGTGATCGCTGTCTATGTCAGCTCCTCTTCGATTGCGGACGTCAAGTAATAAGCCGCGCTACTTGTTCTCGATAGAGATATGGTCGATTTGGTTACGAGATCGCCGGTTGGGTGATGTCCATGAGTACTTGTGGCAGTCTCTGTGCGGGAAGAGAGAACCACCAATTGCAAGATCTTGAGCTTGACAGAAGTCTAAGAACGTCTGCCCATTTTCGCTGCTATCACCCAAACCATGCTTCCCCGTTGATTTTCTCGTAACCCTTGTTATTACTGCCGATTTTCGCCTTCAAATCTCCCAAAAGGATGATAATATCCTGTCGCTTGATATCACTGAATGTCTTCGTCAGTTGACTGTAAAATTCTTCCTTGCGTTGGTAAGCTGATGTGTCAGTTGGAGCATAGCACAAGACAACTGTGATTTTCCTGACTCTGGAGTCAAACCGTGCCACTATTATCCGTTCAGACACTGGTTTCCAATCTATAGGACTCCTTTTTGCATCTTTAGAGAGCAGAAACATCTTCAGTCTCTTTGCCGGAGTACAATAAAGTGTAGCCGTGGGGCGCTAAGCTTTCGCCAAATCCGTTACGTCTAGCTTCAGAGATCCCGAGTAAAAGCAGTTTGTATTCAAGTAATGTTTTTTTCTGCTTGGTCAAGCTTACTATCGTCACCTTACATTCCATGTGCCTAATCGCGTCCGTTTTTTCATGCCAAAAGTTGTCGTATTTGAATCGGTCCGGTTAAATAATGTATCTGTTTCAGTAATCTGGGTATTTTGAGGCATGCAGGGGATTAGCCCACAGTGCCCTAGCCTACTGGTGGGGCTGCCACCTTAAAGCTCGTAGACTAGCTCGGTTTTCTTAGGGTCCTCCCTGGTGATTTGATTCTGTTTTGAGGCGCAGAATACTCGCCCTTGCCCTGCATCCGTTAGCAACTGCAACGCTTTGTGTGGCAGAGGCCACACAAAGCGGCGCGGTTGCAGAAGGTCCCGAGGTGGACGACGGGGAAAAGTTTTCAGATCTCTCTCCTTTTTAAATATAATATCACCCGGCCCTGGTGCTATGATATTAAGGTTTTTTAATAAACCTAATCGTGCGTTGGTTTCAAAGAAAAAGTTATATATGTTTATTTTTGACTTGTAATTTACTAGTTGTGTTTAAAACCCTGTAAGTATAGAGAAAAGGAAATCGCCGTAGGTTAACTTACTCGTCAAAAATTTTCTGTTGCACTTCAGGATAAGATCCGATTGTCAGAAGCATCATGCCAAGCGCATGGTAGGTGGTGTCGAACGCTGCGACCATGAATGTGTTGACCTCCGTTCGTATATCAGACTCTGAGAGAGCTCCATCCTTACCCACCCCAAGCAAAAGTTCCAGGAACGATTTGAATCGAGTTGCAGACAAATCTAAGGGAAGGGGAAGGGGAATTAGATGATTACATTCCTACATGATTTCCTTTGTCGGGTTTAAGTAACAAGTTAATCTAAATGAGGGACTAATAATATATTTAAAACAGTTACACTTACACGTATACTAAAATCAATATTATAAGTACTTGTACCTAATAATAGTGATAATATATTACAAACAATCTAGAAGAAATTATTTGTAACCTATACAATGCACATGTAAAGAGTGCATTCTGTTTTGTTGTATAAAATAAATACATAAATCTAAGGGTATAAAATAAAATATAATAATGAAAATTAAAATCCGTTTTTTTAAGTATTTGTAATAGATAAAACTTCAACCTACCAGTTTCTAGTTCGTCTTGCGCGGACTCTTTTGATTTCTTTTTCAATATAACCTAAAATTAAATTATAACATAATATTAGTTACTATTATATTTGTTACTGTGTGTGACTCATTTTACTGGAATTCAAGAAAAACTTGAAATATTAAAATACTTAATACTCCAGACCTTTCGTATAGGTCCCTTACCACTGCTCTTGCAGTGATATAGCGGATAGGTTCGGCCACCACGCACTTTCTTGTGTAGGAAGTGCAGGGCGCATTCCGCGGCACGCCAGCTTGAATGATATCATCCGTCGGGCCTTTGTCAGTGCTGGCATCCCCTCGATTTTAGAACCCAACGGTCTGATGCGGGAAGACGGCAAGAGACCCGACGGAATGACCCTTATCATGGGATAAGGGTCATTCCGTCGGGGAAGATCGGACGGCATTTGGTTTGGGACGCTACATGTGTCGACTCTCTAACGCCGTCCCATCTTCCTAGGACAAATGTTCACGCTGGCGCTGCCGCCTCTAATGCTGAAAACCTCAAACGGCACAAATATGGGTATTTAGACAGATTGTACATGTTTGTGCCGTTTGGGGTAGAGACTTTAGGACCTTGGGGGCCGGCCGCACATCTACACTAATATAATAATCTACACCTCTCCACCAATATAATAGAGAGGAAAGATTTGTATTTATGTATGTTTGTAACGAATAAACTCAAAAACTACTGGACCGATTTCAAAAATTCTTTCATCATTAGAATGCTACATTATCCTTGAGTAACAAATGCTATATTTATTTCTAGAAAAAATTAGGGATCCCTTCTAAAACTTCAATAATGTAACCCAAGGTGTAATTAATTTGCCATAAAAAATTCTTTCCATGCATGCGCTGCGGAAACTATAGAAGATGGAACAAAACAAAATTTCACTGTTTTAAACTATCACGGTTGTTTACTAAAGTTATAAACAACCATTACCAGTTATAACAAGCATTCTTCAGTCTACTCGTGAACATGGTGCATGCAACTGCGCCGAAATATCGGGAGCTCATTTCACAACATAATCACGGTAAATATCCCGTTAATAATAATATAACTTTAGAAAACAAAATTTCTACAGTATTAAAGAACACATCAATATCTACAAAAAACTTCGCAATACCATATGTCCAACTATTGTAATTATGTTACTATATCGACTTTTTGACATCTTAAAAGTTGATAGAAATACCGACCAAAATCAGACCACGTTATCCATACCTTTGTATGAACCCTTATCCAAATAAATATTCAAGACTGTTTCAAAAAGTGTCCATTACTTTTTGAATTATCCAAATCGAACATTCCATTCAAAAGATATTACGAATTTAAAAATCTAACTAGAAAAATAAACGCCGCCGCACCGTGGCCGTGCGGCCCCGCTCAGCGCAGCGCGGGCAACGCGGCGACGGATGGGCATCTATGAAATGTTTTCTTACCCGCGTGGTCCACGTACGTGTTCCACGGATACCTGTTTGTGCCCTTAGACTGCCCAATAGGTAAACCACGTGTAAATATAATATATAGTGCTCTTGGTTCACCCAATAGGTGAACTAAGGGTAAATGTAAAAAATGTAGTGCCCTTGGTTCACCCAATAGGTGAACCACGGGTAAATCGTTAAACAACTAGCTGCACCCCGTGGTTTTACGCGATTTTTGGGATAAAAAGTAGCCCCATGTTTTATTCTAAGGTAAAAAGTACCTCTATACCGAATTTCATCCAAACCCGTTCAGCCGTTTCAGCGTGATGGAGAAACAAACATACACACACGCACACTGACAAACTTTCGCATTTTTAATATTAGGTTTTTACCTATGAAATTGCCGTTTTGTGAGGAATTAGTGAAAGTACTTATTTTTTTAAACTTTTTTATTTCTGTTATTCAAAGTAATCACCCATGCAATCGACGCATCTTTGGCAACGAATTTGCAGTTTATTGATGCCCTTCTTGTAAAAATCAGCTGGACGGGGAGGCAACAAACTCTTCAAAGGCATTTTGTACTGCCTCTCGGGAATAGAATTTTTTAACCACTAAAAAATGACTAAATTTTGGAAAAAGTAATAGTCGGTAGGTGCAAGGTCTGGTGAGTATGGCGGATAAGGGAGAGCTTCCAACCCCAGCTCTTGCAGCTTGGAGACTGTCTGTTGTGCAGTATTAAAAGCTGTGGTGAATCACACCCGCACTAGACCACCAAACAGTGACCATCACCTTTTTAGGGGTCATTTTTGGTTTAGGGCATTGTTCAAATGTAATGAAAATACAACGTTAATCAATAAACAAAAGACTGAGTTTGTAAAAAAAAAGTCATGTTTACATAAGACAAAATTAATTTGAATTCAGAATACAAAGCCATTCCAAACTTTTTTTCTATTTGAAATGACCAGTACTGAAGAACGGCAATTTCATAGGTAAAGTCCTATTATTAGTACGCAATTACCGCTTTACCACTTCGTGCCTATAGCTGTGGAGACCATGGGTTGTTGGGGCATGGACGCTAAGTCGCTTATTAGAGAAATAGGGCAAAGACTCATAGATAGGACAGGTGACTCTCGCTCCGGTTCGTTCCTGGTGCAGAGGATGGCCATTGCCATTCAACGTGGGAACGCGGCGAGTGTGATGGGCACTTTTGCACCGGGAACGGTCAGGGGCGGGTTATTTGATTAGTTATTTTAAGGTTATTTTTAAGTTTTGACTTTGTTTATATTTTTTAATTTCAAAAAGAGTAAGTAAGTGTACGCAATTAGATAAAATGATTTATTTAAGTTACCACCGCACCGTAAGGACTTACAATAAGATACGATACATAAGGTAGTATACCTATACTTTTTTAGACGACTTGAAATAAGCTATTTCAAATATCACTGAGTAAGTGTGTGCTTAGGAGTACCGAAGTAACAAGCATTAAAAAAATTAAACCGAATTGAGAACCTCCTCTTTCTTTGAAGTCGGTTCAGTAGTTTTGTTTTTGAATTATAATAATTGTAAAAAAGGCGTCATCCAGGTAGTCAAAATTGAAGTCGGTTGAATACTAATTTTAAATGTTAAGCTTAATTATTGTTCTCTTGTTTATATAGCATTTACGTATATATATATTTTTTATTTGGCAATAAAGTTCTTTTTATCTTATCTTTATCTTAAATAGGAAGGACATGGGCGTGAACGAGTAGACAATGGGTATTCTACGGGTACATTAAATTAGGCATAGTCCGAATTGAGACCTCCTCCTTTTTTGAAAGCGGTTAAAAAGGAAGGACATGGGAGTGAACGAGTAAACAATAGGTATTCTACGGGTACATTGAATTGCGCATAGTCCGAATTGAGAACCTCCTCCTTTTTTGAAGTCGGATAAAAAGGAAGGCCATGGCAATGAACGAGTAAACAATGGGTATTCTGCGGGTACATTGAATTACGCATAGTCCGAATTGAGAACCTCCTCCTTTTTTGGAGTCGGATAAAAAGGAAGAACTGGGAGTGAACGAGTAAACAAATGTGTATTCTACGGGTACATTGAATTACGCATAGTACACCTGGGTGTTCCACGAGTACACTCTTAATTCAGTGTACTCGTGGAACACGGATACAAAAAGGTATACACATAAACGGTACAAACGGCCACATAAAAGGTTCACATATGTGGACCACAGGTAAGACACCCTATGAAATAGGTAGGCTCGAACGCTCGGTCGGACATTGATTATTTTGACTTTTTTCATAGCACATTTTTTGTTCCAGTTAAAATGTTCTTTTCTGAACTACTTATACATTATCAGTCTTACTTAAAAAAAAACTTCTCAACCGTAAGTCACTGCTTAAGATTCTCTGCCATCTTCTCTCTGACGTGAAGTGTAACATGCAAGAACAAGACAGAGAAGTTTAAGCAGTGACTAAGAGAATCGAGATTATTTTAGGTAAGGCTGTATTTTACTAAACCTTAACTGCTTAATTTTTATAGTATTCTAGTTTAGTAGTTTTTCTATGGCAAGTATTCATCAAAAGTTATTTTCAATAACTTACTCTACGCTTAATCCCAAAATGTTTAAAAAATAATAGTCCACCCGTGCGAAGCCGGGACGGGCCGCTAGTGTCTTATACACCACTACTTTATTTAAGCTAGCTTAATTTTAACACGCGATTTACACCTATACATACATCGTAAATACGCTGTCAGTACACCTCTATATGCCATAGAGCTTCAGTTATAACAAGTTTATAATTACAAATATCCTGCCACAAATTATGAACACCATATTATGATAGTACAATCAAAATACTACGTCACCGTTTTTCAATGAACGCGCTCATTCCTTCTCGTACGTTTATAACCCGTTTCACTCGCACCACCTCACACCTGTTCACCCCGCATTGATTGATGTGTCAAATCATAATGGAGTAAGCGTGGGTGGTAGCTTTGTAGGCATTTTATTACAAATGCCTTGATAATAATGATGAACCGACCTTATTGTGTTCCAGAAACAATACCTACTACTACTACTGTAGCTTAGGCTAAGGTAGTTTGTCTCGGAAACGATTTTAAATACATTTCGATTCTAACTTTCACTTCATACTTTTACAGGCTTAGGACCGGCAAAATTACTTTAATTATGTGACTGAATAAGTATTTTTTTTATTAAACACTTTGAAATGTAAGTTAAATGTTGCAAGAAAAATTTGGTTATTTTAGCGTATTTAAAAAGTTGGAATCAACTTTACAGTGATTGGTAATTAAAAAGATATTTACACTTACATTACAGGTATTTTAATAATTGTTCGAAATGTCCACCTCCACTGTCAATGCACACTCTAGCACGTTTCACTAAATTGCTCTTTAGAGAGTTCAAAACGTTAACTTCACATCTCACTTCATCAAAAGCGCCTATGATGCGCTGTTTTAATAATTCGACGGTGTCCGGTTCACCAAAATACACTCGGCGTTTAATTTCATTCCACAGATAAAAATCCATAGGTGTTAAGTCCGGCGAGCGGGCCGGCTACGGCACTGGCCCACCACGACCGATCCAGTGGTCTCCGAACTGCTCGTGAAAAGACCCGTGGTACAGCAACCGCTGATACGCACTCACAATTGTTATTGTTATTCGGCTGACGAGAGTCCGGGTACAGCTCACGATACATTTGCACGGCTGCAGTGGCATTTTCGTTACACATAAAATATGCACGTAACATTAAAGTGTATTCAGGAGCACTGTATTGATACGCCATTATCAAAATAGCGCATCGACGACGCGGCGCGAAAGGTCATTGCAACCCGTGTTACCTTGACCGCAATTAGCACGCGACTAATGCCACTACGTCGGTGTCGTGGCGGCTTCCTTTGAATTCGGCGGCCTTGCGGCAACCGGAGTCAAACGAAGCAGCCGCTTACGATGACTTTGATACAGCCGCCCGCGCAGAATTTAGAGAAGAGAGGGACGCACTGCTTTATGAATGACTTTAATCAGCTGACGCACATAGTAATAGAGAAAATTGCGTAAATGGTTGTGTTGCATATTTAGTGTCCAATAATTACCAAATTTTTGAGTCAATTTTTTTACCTCATATTTTCAGTTTTTTTCTTCAGGAATGTGTTCAGTATCGGAAATAGATAACGCTGTTAAAATTAAGCTAACTTAAAAAAAGTACTGGTGTATAGGGACCTGGCGAAACGTTTAGTCGAGGTGTCAGGTGACCGGAATGCTGGCGTATATTTTGGTCAAAAACTTAGCATTGCCATCCAACGAGGCAATGCCGCCTGCATTCTGGCCAACTTTCCATCTTCTACGGGCTTTTAGTTTAAATTTTAAGTTTTGTAATTTTTATTATGTAGGGTTTGTTTTTACTAGTTAGGGTTTATTTAGTTGTTAGTTAGTTATAACTTAATTGTTGGTCCCGGTTATTTGTTCTAGATTCTATAACAACAACCGTTAGCCATGTCAGAGGCCTTCGGGCGGCACATTAAATCTGACACTAGGGCTCGCCACTCAGCCTATACGAACTTACTTTTTTATTTATTTAATTATAGTGTATAATTCTATATTTTTTTTTATACTTCATTCACAAACTCATGAGAACTTACCTCTGATAAATTATGTAAGACATTAGCAGCAGCATCTTGTTTTTTCTTCAAGTTGCTCAATTTGAAAAGAGTTTCGCTGTGATAGTAGAATGTTTTAAACCTTTCTACGATGCAACTGGTGACTATCTCAACGGATTTACCGAGTTCTTTTATAAGATATTTATTTTCATCCACACTGACTCCCATCATTGTTGCTAAAAGTTAGAGAAACTATTATGGCATCGAATTGAAAGGGCTCTCTACCCGGCAGAGACCCGTTCACTATTAATACAATTCCCCGTCCCGTCACTTATACATGCTACCCCGGACCGGACAGAAATAATAGTCGAAACCACAAATTTTGTGATTATAAGGAACCGTAAATGCCGAATTGAACCGATCCGGTTTTTGGTGGTTATTAAGAAAAGAAAATCAAAAAACGTACCACATACTATCTGCAGTACTGATTCACTTAAATACTCCAGTGGGTTAAAGTATCCTTTGCCCAGTTCTTGAGATAGTGATGCGACCAGCTGACGGGATTGCTCGTTGAATTGTACCAAATAAGAATCCAGCACGCTCTGATTCATTGTGGGATTGAGCAGTTTGCGATGTATTTTCCATATCGGCACTGGAAACCATAAGATGTCAAAGACCATGGCAATTATTATAAAGACCGACAGCCTGATAGCTCAGTTGGTAGCATGTCTGCCTTCAGAGCTGTAGGGCGTGGGTTCGATCCCCATCCAGGACAATATTGTTCGTAACGTACATCGATGTTTGTTCTGTGTCTGGGTGTAGTATGTATTATAAGTATGTATTTAGGAAAAAAATATAGTATATAAGTATTCTATCAGCTATCTGGTTTCCATAATACAAGCTTTGCTTAGTATGGGGCTAGATGGCGCTGTGTGTAATAAATGTCCCCCCCCCCCCCCCCCCCCCCAATAATATATATAACTACCTACCTATATACTTAAACCGCCATCACTCGTATGATTTCGGGTTTTCGGTCGCACGCATGATTTCGGTTCAAGTAGGTACTCATGCTTCAACTTCTCCCCGACTTTCGCTTCGCTTCGGTCGATAGTTAATTCGGCGCGTCCGCTTCCCAGCTAAGTACGGCGCGGCCATACTGCCATACGTTCGTACTCTTCAGATATATAACGTAAGAGCGACGGATTAATTTTATTTAATTTTTTGTTACTTGTTTATCTACTTTGAGGAGTAACTTTAGTGTTATAGCAATTAAACTATTTAATTGTACTTACCATCTGAATGGAAGAGTCCATTTTCGCCACCCAATAAGGAACTAAATAACTTATACATAGGTTCTTTCTTTAGGCAGGAGTTCATCAGCAAATATCCATCATCAGGATCCATACACACTAGAAACATCCAAAACAGATTATAAAACATTATTTTACTGTTTTACTTTGAAAACTGCACGTCAATATTCAAAGTTAAACTGTTTAGACAAATTTTGGCTTTATTTACATAATTAAACATGAGTATGTTTAATTATGTCACAGTTGCCGGGACCTGGGTATGTCCGAAGACTGCATCCTCTTGGTTAACGGCTGATGTTTTATTTCAACTCACTGGTTAACGGTAGTATTCTGTTATTCCCAAGCCGCCTACCAAGCGTGAGGATTATGGCAATCGGGGGAGGCCTCAATCCAGCAGTGGACGTCTTCGGATTCTTGATGATGTGAATTCCGTAAAAATAATCATTTTTGTCTACGTGATCATAGGTTTTTCAGGGTTGATCTCATAAAAAAACATGTTAAACTATTGCTGTCATGCAATAAGCGTTTTCTTACCATATATTTTCAAGAGTCCTAAACGAACGGTAACTGTTTGCTCGTTTCTTTCGAAAGAAGGTCCCAAAATTGAGTCTCGTAGTTGTTCGAAGATATCTGAATACAATGACATTTGGTAAGTATGTACTAAGACAAACTAAGTAGATCATTATAAAGGCTACTAAAGCAGTAGTTGGAATCGGGTGTGTCTTGAATACAATACCTACTTGGGTACTATCGGTAAGAGCAAGCCGTGAAGTGTCGTCACTATTATTATTTATACTGTGGTATCGTACTAAGCATAGGTACGTCCGCGAGGTATAAGCTGAGCTTTGCATTAGTGTGAGAATTGCATTGCAGAATGGCGCCGCGCCTCAGGCCGGTTACCCAAAATCAGTTTAAACCGGTTTTACCGGGCGAAAATGGCGCCGCGCCTAAGGCCGGTTATCACACCTACACTATCCATGTACACTCACACACATGCAAAGCTCAGCTTATACCTCGCGGACTGTACGCCTTTTTGATCACGTGACTAGATTCGGGCGTTTGTTTGAAGTCAAACTACTGCTTTTGTAATTATATCTAATGTGCTTATATGTATTACTATTCATATATTTATTTTCTTTCGTAAATCTAAGTTTTTTACTAAGTATATTTTATAAATTTAACAATTTAAATTATTATAAACAGCCTATACCTAGAGTACCGCCGGCAGCGGGGCAAGGCTCAAGCTGCCGGTGGTTAGGGCTGCAGAGTGAGGATTCTCCTGACAATGCTATCAATTAATATCAATAGACATTATTATTATTCTTATTAAGTAGGTAGGTACGTAGGTATAACTATATCCATTCCATTCTAGAGCATAGGTTAAATACTGCACTTCGGAACACTTATTCCCTTAGTATATCCCGTATTCTACGTTTACCACATTTCGTATTGACAGGCTCCTTACATGTTTTACATTAAGTACCTTACCGCTAAGAACTTTAACATAATTATAAGAACAAAAAAAACAACCGACTTTAATTTCGATTACCTTGATGACACCTTTTTTCCAGTTACCTACTTATTTTGATTAAAAAACCAAACTACTAAACCGATTTCGTTAAAAAATTATGTGTCTATTTTTATTCTTAAAACAAGAATCATCAAAATCAATTCATAATTCGCGTAGAAATCGAGAACTTAACAAAAAAATGGGCAAGTTTTTTTTGAAGTCGGTTGAAAATAGTTCTCGACTTGTCGAAAATAAATGTGATTAGTTATAGGTAGCTTTAAGGCCGGGTATTCCACGTTTCAAGCACATTTTTTAATGAGATCGATAATTAGTCTAAAGCTGTATCAGGTAGGGTCACATTTAGCAGAGCAAAAATATGGCGGTTACGCAGATTCGTGCGTGTCAAACTTCGATTTTTGAAGATGTTCTCAGGTTACTTAAAAGTATAGAAATTAATAACTTTTGAACCACAGCATGCTCTCTAAAATACTATTAACTTATAATACATATTTTTTAAATGTGACTATGTGCTGTAATTAGGACATAAAACTGAAAATGGTTTAAAAATAGACACTGTTTCGGTATTTTTTTCTATCGAAGAAAGTATAATCAATCTTTGATCAAATCCTTTAGAGATTAACCGTCATATGCATAAAACGCTAAACGTACTTATTTTAAACCTATTCTAGTTAAAAAGTGTTTTGTCAAATTTCTTTCGAATTACGATTTGAGTTTGAAAAAAGAAGACTAAACACTTTTTAACAAAAATAGGTTTGAAATAAGAAGGTACTTTTTAGTGTTTTATGCATGAGACGGCTAATACTTATTAAAATTGCAATGACAAATTTGTCTTTTGTCATTGCTTCAAACAAATCTGGTGATTTGATCAAATTGACATAAAAAAATAACTAACTAACTACCATACGAAAAAATCATTGTCTCAATAACCTGAAAAAAAACTGATCCTCACTGCCACACAAAATAAGGGAACAAAGTCATGGACACGGATTATTTGATTAAATCACTAGAATTGTTTGGAGAAAATGATAAAGTCGAGTTGCACAATTTTAACATCTACCGGTATTTGATGAAATCCCTAGAGATTTGATGAAATCTCTGATTTTATCATATCCATGCGACATGTACATTACGTATGTATTGATGATCACAGGTACTTATTTTTTTTATACAGTCACAGGTCTGCTTGGAAAGATTTAATCATATAATGTCAGATTTCATACGTATATTTGTTTATCTTTATTTTATCTTGGCAGTGCTACGCTGCGATGGACCATTCCCATATTGCTTGTATTTACCAAATTTGCCCCTCGCAAAACCAAATTTATTTAGTCAAATTATTATATTTAAGTAAAGCCCAAAAATACAAAATGTTACAGAAGAACATCCGTCTTAGTAACTTTTGTGGATGAAAACACCATTGTTATCGTCTCCTTGCAACATAATTATGTACAACACACACAAGTATGTACCTAGTACTTTTTTTTATTCGTCCGATTACAAACAATTTTATTATGGGTGTAATTTATACAAAAAAAAGTCAAAATCGGAATTTGAAAACGAATTGCGAAAAGAAAAACCAATGGGGAATATCCATGTTTTTTTTATTGGCTTTCAAAAAAGCTGATTTGCAACAAAACAAATCATCAAAAGTACTACTAAATTATAACTAAATAGAGAACCTTCTTCTTTTGGAAGTCGGTTAAAAATGGTGACGTACCTACCTCTGTTCAGCAGTAGATATACAATGATTATGATGATAAGTACTTACGTTCTTTTTTAACGAGCCCTAGCCACGTATGGCCCACGATGGGCAGAGCTCCCCCTGCCAGGGGCGGCTCCGTTTCATCTCGAGTATAACTATATGCTATCCATAAAATAACTAAAACTAATACCACACAAAGCAACAGTGTCGAGATCATGATTGTTCTAATATTTAAAATCGCGCATTAGGTTGACTTAACGAAGACTTAACTCATGCTTTTATACATAATGATATAGGTACGTAGATGCCTATCTATCTAGGGGAGGGGGTCCCAAAGCGGGCACCATAAGATAAAGTTGATATATTTTTTTAAATTTGAGTTTTTCTGGCAAAATTGTATACAAGCAAGGACTACATTTCATAAAGTTTAACGTTGCATAGTCAAATTAACATAAGTTATGAAATGAGAAATTGCGGAGAGTAAACATACAACCCCACCCGTGACCGCTTTGCCCGAGGGGGGGCCTAAAGCGGGGATATTTAAAATCGTACCATAAACGGTATGAAAAACGTGTAAAATATTATTATAGTTTTTTACTAGGAGGCTAAAAATTAAAGAGTGGTTATTAATATGTTATTGTTTATTAATAAATGTACCAAAATCACAATAAATTGTCTTAATTCTTTACTTTTTTAACAATAACCAGGAGCCAGGCCAAAAAAAACGTCCATGGTGAAGATATTTATTCTAATAACTCTTATTCTTACTCAGGAGTGAAAACTGGAGTAGGTATATCGTTCTAGCTTTTTTGTAACCGATCCTGATAGCAAATGTCTTTGGAGAGTAGACCTTGGAATATCCCATACTTCTCAATTCAAACACGGGCAAAGCGAGCATGCCCGCTATGCCCAGCCCATTTTGCCCTTTGGAATGGTTATTTTTGATATCAAAATTCTAACCTTTCATTATTGGATCATAGTCAATCAAATACTACCAAAACACCACCAGAAAGATACAAAACAACATGCGCAGTTTGAAATTAAGACAACTGACTCCCAAAAATGGAAAAAAAACAATATACCTTATTTTTTTTTTTCAAAAACCACCTATATAATGTTACGTCACGTAGCGCGCGCATGTTTCGTCACAGGCTGACCAGAGTGATTGCCGTGGGAAGTTCATGGTGGGGGACTTGTTCACGCGCAGCTGTGCTGCAATAGCTTTTGCAATTTTAACTTTATTGGGGGTGCCCGCTTTAGGCACGGTGCCCGCTTTGGGCCTCGCTCCCCTAAACTACTTATAATAAAACTGTTGCGAGGCGATTACTGTAGATATATTTAACATTTATACATTGAAGATATATGTAAAAATTATTTTCATCATTAAGGAGTGTATTTATGTGTGTGTGTGTAGGATTGTTTTTTTTAGGCAACAGAACCCAAAAATACAGTTTTTAATTTTTTTTGTCTGTCTGTCTGTCCGGGATAAACTCAGAAACTCAGGCACAAATTTAAATTCAGTTTCTTGTAATATGATCTATAAAGTCCAGCGCTTCACATAGGCTTGTTTTATCAAAATCGGCCCAGGAATATTGAAGTTATGACGCAATTTATGAAAAAATATAGAGGTCTACTATAACTTGAACCCCCGAACATATCGAGCGCCTAAGGTCTGAGGATCAATTTATACTGGTTAATGTTTATCTTGAGAGTTTGGAGTAAGGAAGATAAATGGATTGACATGCGATTTTCTAGAAATGTTCTGTGGTGTGGTGTCCTAAGCTACTTAACACCGCACAGCACAGTAGGTAGGCCTCCTCCTAGGTGGACCAACGACATTGTAAAAGTCGCGGGAAACCGGTGGATGCAAATGGTAGGTTGTCGTACAGAGTGGCGGTCTAAGGGGGAGGCCTTCGTTCACCAGTGGACATCTACGGGCTGATGATGAAGGTAGTCGCGGGCAACTGGTGGATGCAAATGGCAGGGTGTCGTACAGAGTGGCGGTCTAAGGCGAGGCCTTCGTTCACCAGTGGACGTATATGGGCTGATGATCATGATGATGGTAGTCACGGGCAACCGGAGGATGTAAATGGCAGAGTGTCGTACAGAGTGGCGATCTAAGCTGGGGTGAGGCCTTATTTCACCAGTGGACGTCTACGGGCTGATGATGATGGTAGTCGCGGGCAACCAGTGGATACAAATGGTAGGTTGTCGTACAGAGTGGCGGTCTAAGGGGGAGGCCTTCGTTCACCAGCTGGCGTCTACGGGCTGATGATGATGATGGTGGTGGTAGTCACGGACAACCGGTGGATGCAAATGGCAGGTTGTCGTACAGAGTGGCGATCTAAGAGGGAGGCCTTCGTTCATGAGTCACAATCACCCAAAGAGGACAGATACCGGATGCGCAAGAGTTTTCCGAATTGATGTTAAATATTTAATTGGAGAAAGTCGAGTTTTTTTTTTGCGGAATGAATATCTTACCGTGGTTTGGTGTCCGTTGCTGGACTTAGGCCTATACTCGAAAGGCGAATAAGCCATTTATCCACTACGCTGGCCCAGTTACGAGTAAGTGGGTTCACACAATATATATTAACACTAAAACGTAGTGTTTAATTTCTCTATGAAACCAACTGCAAACTGCAATGAGTAAAGAGTTTTTTTTTGGAGTTTTGGCGGGAACGCGGAAAAATCATGTTGTTGCATTCTATTATTTTCTTAAACTTGTGTTTTTTCGCGAATTAATGATAAAAAATGGTGGTGTTTTATTCATTGAGTGTTGAATTACATGCACGAGTGTGGGCAAGTGATATAATGTGGTGAAACATGTATTTTCGTGTTCTTTTCAAAACTCCGTAGAAGCTCATAGTAAAGTCGCCACAACTTTACTAGAGCATGACTTGGACTCGACTATGACTAATTTCGAGTGACTGACTGTGATTTCATGACACATATGACTTAATTTTAATTTTAAATGACTTAATTTTAATTTTAAAAAACTTGCTAATTCATAAACTTTACACTGGTAGAATGCACAACGTGCGATGCCAAAAACTAAGAAAAAAAAGAAGATATTTTTGATTTTAAACGAAATGAACTGTTTTACAATCAATGTCAAATTGACAAGTTTGACAGAATAATTTCAAATGACTTCACGCCATCCTGACGCCATCTATTATAATTTTTTAGAACTAACACTTTTTTTAAAAGATAACGCCTCATTATGGCGAAGATCGCATCTGTCGTAGACCGCTATATAGGAGACGATTATGAAATTATTTCACCATTCATATACTATTATTCCGGACCTGGATATGTCCTAAAACTGCATCCAGAACAACCGGAGGACGAGCATCAGTGGTGGTTAACGGTGGTGAGCATTCTACGATCCCCAAGTCACCTGCCAAGCGTGGGTATTATGGCTACCCGCTTTTAAGGGGGAGGCTTTTTTCCATCTGTAGATGTCTTCTGGCAGAGACAAGCCACATTACATACGTGACATAAGCCCCGTTACATACGTGGCTTATGTCGTGCCGCGGTTGCAGGCAGCCTCCTGGAAGTCATCAAAAAACCTGATATAAGTTCCTACAGGGTATACACACGAAACAGCATTATTGACCCATAAGGGGGTCATTGTACTCATCTTTCTAAGCATCTTATACTATAGGGCCAACTTTAAATCCGTTAAATTTGGCCCTACAGTATACAGTACAGTATATAGTCATCTGTTCCATACAATTTATCGAGGGTAAATTCTTTTTACGAATTAGGGTTTGGTCCTTTGTATGAGTTGTTCACAATGATGACTACAATAGCCTACTTTCGGATTACTATAAGAAAATAAAAAGTCACACTAATAAATGTTGTGTGTAAGTGTCGGTGGTCATTTCACACAGCGCCATCTAGTCTCATAAGCGAAGCTTGTAATATGGGAAATTGGGAACCAAATAGATATTAATTTAAACGAGCTAAGCTTGTGTTTTTCTAGCTTAAATAGCTAGAAAATCACGCTCGCTTCGCTCGCCCTTATGCAAAAAATGCGCTCGCGTTTTATGTTGCTTGTAGCAGTTGTGACTAAACTGCGAAACTGGCTTAGATAGATAGATAGATAGAAAGAAACTCTTTACTGTGCACACAAGAATTAAAAACAACAATAGAAACAAGTACCTTATGAACTAGTACCACAAGTGGCGAATTATATCGCTAACAGCGATCTCTTCCAAGTACCTAACCATGGTATTGAATACATAACTAGAAAATAATAGAAAGAAGGTTAGAAAGTATTTTTTTTTTTGTTTTTTTTTTTTATATTTTACCTATTGCCAGCGAAGGTGATAATGGAATGGACGGGCCCTGCGCTTGGAAATCGATCAAAATTAACAAGACAACACAATCAAGCATACCTAGCTAAAAGTATGCATATATGCCACAGAATCCTCCATGATATATGCATACATTTGCCGGAAAATAGAGATAGTGAATCTAATTTCTGCATCACAAAAAGAGAGCACATGTACATGTATTAGAAGTTTGTATTGTCGTATCGTACGGCTCGCATTTCGCAAAGGCAGAGTACGACTGAAGCGAGTGGAGAGCCGGCGCTCAGCTAGTCTTCAAAATCCATGCGCCTATTTCCCATCCATTCATCTTATCATTGTCGCTGCCTATAGCAAGATAAGTTTAAAAAAATCAAAAACTGTTTTTTTTTTTCAAATTTCGAAAATAAAAAGACCGCAAGACAATGAGCGATTTTCCAAACATGAATTTAAAAATAAGTTGTTTTCTTCAACTCGATAGTTAAGCCCAGACTAATCGTGCCAATCAAAAACAGCACTTATACTATTTCTGATACCTAGGTGAATTAGGTGGCATAAGAAATAAAATAAAAAACGACATTTACTGGCACGTCTGGTCTGCGCAAAGTCAGGGCCATCTACAATGAGCTTCTTTTTTTTTATTGCCTGTCAGAAATAGCCCAATAATCTTGCTCTTCGGTTGACAGGAATCCGTGTTGAATCCACCTGTGCTAAGTAACCCTAAATTATTCTCTGAAACAAAATTACTGCGTCATTATTTATTCAAACCGAATAATTCGATAAAGATTTTAGAGATAAATATAATAGTAAAAACATAATAAGTACTATTTTTCCTTTGTTCCGTGGGGACAGCACATTTGTGCATTGACTACATTGTGCCAATTCTCAAGGTAATGAGAATTGGACATTGTTATTATAACACGTTCGGCAGCGATGTCTATCGTTTTTCTCAATAGAATTATTCGTGTGATGCTTCGTGGCCACGCCACTTGCGCAATTTTAGATCAGAATCTTACAAATTAATTGTTCGTAATATGTAGATTATGTACGTCATTGTGAAAATATTATGTTCATTGTTTAGATTGAAAGTTACCTATTTGACATGGTCATGCCAGGAAGCATACTTCCTAGCCACGCCACATCAAAAGCCGCTTTTATAGTATAATTCTGCAATCAGTGATACCTAAATAAATGTTCGATTATTGTTCACTCTAGTAACACAAAGAACACTCTTAAAATATTAACGATTGGCATATATTTTGAATGTGAAACTTACGTACCTGTAAGTACCTGTAAATCGCCTACATATTTTAAATAGCAATACATCTGCATCAAAAAAATGAGATTTAAATTATGTAGACGTTTTACAGGTACGTAAGTTTCATATTCAAAATAGCTGTTCCATTCAAAAAGTTCATCGACCTTGGGCAAAATGTATGGCGCAGCTGTTTTTTTTGCGATTTCAATGTTGGCCCCATAGTAAAAGTTATTTGTTTTGATATTGAACAAATAGGTAATTTATAACAAAAATTCAGCACTTTTGACTAAATGTTCTTATACTCAACATTATAAAAAAACCTAGAGTCATCTTACACAGATCTGCAGTCTGCACAATGTATTATAGACAGATCTTTCTTCTTCTTTTCAAAGATATACATTAGCTGTTCTTGCTAGTGCATATTCATTCACTACTCCCGTTCTATTCCCCTTTTCCACATAATATATTATTAGCGACATGGTTCAGAAAAAGTACCTAATGAAGTAATGAAGTAATTCATAAGAGACCTAGATAAAGAAACAGTCATAGCTTGTGTCTATGTGACGTAAATTAATAAATTAATAATAATCTTTGTATACAATAAATCTAATATAATCTAGTAAATTTCTCTGAATATAATAAAAGGCTCTGTCCTGACTGTGACTGACTAACAGACAACGCACAGCCCAAACCGCTGGTCGTACATACTTGAAATTTGGAGGGTGTATTCGTCTCGATGCGGAGGGGTACTAAGAAAGTTTTTTTTGGAAATTCAACCCCTAAGGGGGGGAAAAGGGGGGGGAGTTTGTATGAAAGTCCTGTGTTTTTGTACTTTTAGTCACGAAAATTTGGAATTGGATAGTTCATTTAAAATAAAAATGCTATTTAAAAAAAACGGACGATTTAAAAGGGGGGGGGAATGTTGCATGGAAAGTTGAAGTTATAGTGATGAAATAGAGTTTTTCGAACGATTTAAAGTAATTTACAAGCAAGGAGTGAGAATAATAGGCTCCAAGTAAAATTTTATGGTGAGACAAAATAATCTCTACAAATAAGTGTTCGCCTGCATCGGAGTCGGAGGGAGGAGGCTGTGCCAAGGTGCTAATTACAGAAAAAGGAATGTGGGATCTAAGATAAATAGCCACCCCGCCACCGCGACTGTGAGTACGGTCATTACGTATCAGGCGAAAACCAGGTAAAGTATAAGAAACAGAGGGAAGACTTGGTTTTAGCCAAGTCTCAGAAATAATTATAGCATGAATATTTTTATTGTTAAGTGATGCCTGCATATCATTTATATGACTAGGAATACTTTGTGCATTTATGTGTATGACATTAAAGTTTTCCGGTACATCAGACAACTGTGCTTGTAAAGTATCAGAGAGTGAAGGTATGCTGGTAAAACTATCATCACCACTACTAGAAGAGTTAGCAGACAGAAAATTATCGCCGTTGGAGCTGTCACTTTCGCTAACGTTATACATTGCTTAATATTGGATTAACTACAAATAAATATATAAATAACACTTAAAATATAGTATAATATAAATATAATAAATATACGTTGGTACTTAGGTGTTAATATATAAATATAAAAACGAGTATTGTAATAATAGAAGAAGTCCTTTAGTCTCCTTAAAACATACTTACTGCCACCTAGTAAGATAAATAAAACATATAAACTAGAACAGATTCCAGCTCAATACAACACGAAATGTGTACTTGTACCAAGACTTGTACTTAACTAGCAATGAAAAGATACAAAAAATTAAAAAATAACATGCATTTATACATTTGAGCAGCATAACGTTGCTATCACGAGCCAAAAATGAAAACGAAAAAAAAAAATTTTTTTTTTCTGTCTTTGTTTTAGCTTATCAATGTCAATATCACTGTCAAGCAAAAACAATACAAAAAATTGTTTTAATGTACAAATCTTCGAAAAATAAATTAAGACTCCGAAAGCAATATCTGCATTATTAACATTACTAATTCAAAACAAAGTAAATAATGAAGCAGCAAGAACGACAGATTATGACCTATATATTTTTTGTAATGGAGTTGCTCCTCTCTTTGGTCTAACGCTCACTTCCACAGCCTTTTTAGGTGCAGCAGTCGGAGCGGGCGACAGGATATCTTCAGGCGTGATAAGCTGCAGTTCACTGAGGCTACTGACACGGTGACGTTTCCCGTTAGGCTCGAGGATGTAAATAAATCCGTCGCGATTGTTAATTGGCTGTCAGAACATCGCCCATTGTATAAATTTCCATGCCACTGGCAAATGCACGGAGTGCGACGCCATAATCCTCTTAGGAGGAAAGAACAGAACAGCCAAAGATAGATGGCGCTGACGAGACATGGTTCTCTTTTCTTCGCATTTGTCACAAAAGGATCGGTCGATACAGCCCATGATACAGTCAACAATGTTTTTTTTCTTTGTAGAACAACTTTTACAATGAGGTAATTGTACTCATCTTTGTAAACCAGTTTTGCAGTGAGCTCATAGTACTCAACATTGTGAGCAACTTTTGCAATGTGGTCATTGTATTTAGGATAGGTACCTACCAAAATACTTACATTAAATTATATTCGGAATTATTCAATATTTTCCTGGACGTTTACTAAAGGATCATTTTGTACACTATACATAGGTGTGTAAAACGATCCCAGGGGTGTCAACGGTCAACTCTGAAATCGCGAAATAAATTCAGTAGTTCCCTATATTTTCAATTCGAGGATGACATTTTTCTATAGCAGCTGACTTCAGCGATCTCAAGATTTATAAAAATGATATGTCCATAACCTCTTTTCGGCTTACGCGTTACCCCGTAATCCCCTAACCAAAAACGATAATACACAAGAAGACTAGCAGGCCTAAACAAAAAAACATCCACCGAAGAGTAGCTACCTTTTTTTTTTACGTTGGGAAATGCTCTTACGCATACCTTCCTGCCAGGGCGCAGGAGGGTTATGTCGGACTCGATGCCAGAGTGAGACTCGATGCCAGTGTGAGAGTAGTTACCTACTAGTACACTAGATGTCGCCAAGTGTAACAAGTGTATCCTGCTAGTCTTCTTGTGTATAATTGCCATTGCTTTTTTCGCTATTTCAAGTTTGGCCCCACAGTAAAAGATTAGTAGACATACATACTCTTCAGTATTGTTCAACGTTTTTGTTACACACTGTAGAAATGAAAGCACTAATTTGTATAAAAAATAATTTATTCTTGCACTTGTATAGATTTATAAATAAATGGCCGTGAGCTAATGTTTTCAGTCGAATAACGATTAATATACATTTAAATCTTATTTTATAGTGGAAGACTTATAAAGTACTAGTACCAGGTTTCATACAAATCCGTTCAGCCGTTTCAGCGTGAACGAGTAACAAAAATACACACACACCGAAAAACTTTGTCACATTTATATTATTAGTAGGACTACGACTATCTAATACATAGATTTATTTGAAGTTAGTAAGGCCGTAAAACTAAAATGTTCCGTCTCGTTTTTACGCATAACGCTACACGTCAGCGAGAAAAAGAAGCGAGAAAGACATTATGTGGCACATCACATCGCCTCCACCATTAGAAGCATACAGTTATCCAAAATTTGTGAATTATTTGTGTAAGTAATGCTGACGGACGGAGAGACACGTTTTTACAATAACACATACAAAACAACTCCAATTTCGATTATCTGGATAACATCTTTTTCCCAGTTATTTTGATTGAAAAACCTAAGTACTGAACCGATTTCGATAAAATGAATATGGTACCATCTCTGAATGATGACCTGCCAAACAAAAAATTATCTATTCATAATAGGCTAGATGACAGATGTTTATATCGTTGAAACCAATAGCTTTGATGAAGAATTTAAGTAAATATAGTAAGCTTATTGAAAAAATAATTTAAATCGGTTAATAATGTTCTGATATATGAGCGTTTAAAGTTTTTGTTAGAGACAACTCTGTCCCTTTCCCACAAAACAAAAAATTACGTCACGCCTTACTTGTCAGAATAGAATTTATATGGCGTACAGAGAAGTGACGTCACGATTTGCTTTTTCGCCTCTCTGTCTAGCATGATATTATAAGTTGCTTATTTTTGATCAGATTTTCATTTTATTTTCAATAATCAGCTATATTTATGGGCCACATTTTAATAGGACAATAAAAAAAGCAAGTCATCTAGCCTATTAGCGGAGTAATCGCGTAACAAACAAACAAAACACAAAAACCTAGTCCAACTTTGAACTCCTTTTTTGAAGTCGGTGGAAAATTACCTTTATTATAGCAGGTTTCTCTCTCTCAAAGCAAATACACCTTTGCTTTTGATAAATGATCTGTTGCGTTCACAAACTTTAACCGTCTTACCACAAAAAATTTAGGCAAGCTTTAGTCACGTGTTGAACAGATGTTTCACAAATTTCGTAACACAAATCCGCGCCTAACACTCGTCTAATGATAAAAATACCTTAGCCACGCCTTTTAATTTAAACAGTGCCAAACTAGGTGGACCGACGACATTGTAAAAGTCGCGGGCAACCGGTGGATGCAAATGGCAGGTTGTCGTACAGTGTGGCGGTCTAAGGGGGAGGCCTTCGTTCAGCAGTGAACGTCTCCGAGATATAGTATAACCGTTTTATAAACAGTTACCAAGTAATTAAATAATTGATTAATATTCGAATCATTAATTTTAAGTACTTGACTTTTAAAAATAACTTCTAAATGAATGAATGTATTACCCTGTAAGGCAGAGCTACTTCCCTTTACTGGTGATAGCTGATAAGGTAAATCGTGACTCATTTGTATATTCGAATTATGAGACCAATGTTCTAATAGCATTCGAATGTATATTAGAGTTCCTTCCCCACATTGGTGATGAGGTCGATCGTGACGACATTTGTATTATTCGAATATGGGAATAATTTTCAAATAACATTCGATTAAAAACTGATGTGGTTTTGACACATTTTTGTATTTTTGTTTTACTATAGTCGGAGTATCCGATTTAATTAAATTACTCCCGTATAAATAAAACAAAAACATTTGAATGATTTTAGAATATCCAATATTGGTGATTGACCTCATCAGTTAGCAGGACGCATTTGGATGTTCTAATATCATTCAAATGACATTTGAATAATGTTCGAACTCGATAATATTCGAACAATTTGTCGAATCATGTTCGAAAGTGTTATTAACTTAACTTGTTAGTCTATTTAGTTTTTAGTTTTGGGGCTGGGTACGTCTTTAAGCTGCATCCAGACCCACCGGAGGACGGGCAGCAGCGTCCACTCGGTTAACGTTGGTGAACATTCTGCGATCCCCAAGCCGGCTGCCCAGCGTGGGGATTATGGCAAACCCTCCCTATTAAGGGGGAGCCCTTCGTCTAGAACTGCAAGTCTTCTAGCTGTAATATTGATGACATTTATTTTTGTTTTTAGTATTAGCTGCTAAATGAAGTGTTTCCCTGGCAGCTCGAGCGCGTCGAGCGCCTTGTAGGCGTCCAGCATGGAGGGCCGGTCCTGGCGGCGCTCGCGCGTGCACTGCAGCCCCAGCTCCACGAACTGCCAGCACAGCTGCGGGTTGGAGTGCGCCGTGCCGCGCAGCACTGGGTCTTCTAACGTCGCTGGAAATCAATATCGGTCGATTTTTTTCACACAGAACCATGTAGCCAAACTTGTACAATGGAAACCGCATTTATTAAATTCAAATTTATCTTAAAATTGAAACGTTTTTTTATTTTTTCTTAGTTCTTGGCATAGCACGTTGTGCATTCTGCCAGTGTCATGAAATCACAGTCAGTCACACGAAATTAGTCATAGTCGAGTCCAAGTCATGACCTAGTAAAGTTATAGCGACATCACTATGAGCTTCTACAGAGTTTTGAAAACAACACAAAAATACATGTTTCACCACATTATATCATTTGCCCACACTCGTGCATGTAATTCAACACCCAATGAATAAAACACTACCATTTTTTTTCATTAATGCGCGAAAACACACAAGTTTAAGAAAATAATAGAATTGCAATGACATGATTTTTCCTTGTTCCCACCAAAACTCAATTTAAACGTTGTCCAGTGGTTTCACAACAAGCCGCGCTCGCCTCAAAATGCCTCGCCTTAACGCAATAAAAACTAGGTAGAATTCATTGACGTGATTCAAAAAATACATCACACACACACACACATCAACAGCCGGAAGACGTCCACTGCTGGACGAACGCCTCTCCCAAAAATACATCTGATAACTATTATGACTTGGCCTATAGTAGCTTCCGGCTTGACGTCGACTTCTGAGACACCCGGTACGTTCGAAGGTCCAGCGAGGTGCAGTTGTCACTCACCGAAGTCCATCTGCGTGCGTGTCAAGGTGGAGATGTAAGCGCTGAGCATGACGGAGGAGCGCGCCTTGTCCATGGGAGGCAGCGCGGTGGCCATCTCCAGGAGCACTACGCCGAAGCTGAACACGTCCACGGCGGGGGACAGCACGCTCGAGCGGAGGTACTCGTCCGGCAGGTACGGCCGCGTGCCGATCACTCTGGAAACATATTTTCTTGAACCGATAGTCGCAGGCCACACAGATATGGCATCGGGCGCGGACATGACACGTCTCCATTCAGATTTCATACTAAATACATGGACCTGGGTATGTCCTTGAACTGCAACCAGACCCACCAGAGTACGGGCAGCAGCGTCCTCTCGGTTAACGGTGGTGACCATTCTGCGATCTCCAAGCCGCCTGCCAAGCGTGGGGATTATGGAAACACTCCTCTATTAAGGGGGAAGCTTTCGTCCAGCAGTGGACATTTTAACGACGACATTAAAATAATACACAATTAAGGATACACCAAAAAAGTGTTTCCACACTTGGGTATAGTGAAAGGATAAAGTGTTTCCATACTTGGGTATACTGAAAGGATAAAGTGTTTCCATAGTTGGGTATAGTGAAAGTATAAAGTTTTTCCACACTTGGGTACAGTGAAAGGATAAAGTGTTTCCATACTTGGGTATAGTGAAGGATAAAGTGTTTCCATACTTGGGTATAGTGAAAGGATAAAGTTTTTCCACACTTGGGTACAGTGAAAGGATGTGTTTCCATACTTGGGTATAGTGAAAGTATAAAGTTTTTCCACACTTGGGTACAGTGAAAGGATAAAGTGTTTCCATACTTGGGTACAGTGAAAGGATAAAGTTTTTCCACACTTGGGTACAGTGAAAGGATTAAGTGTTTCCATACTTGGGTACAGTGAAAGAGCATTTCCGGGTTTCCGTCCCGACTGCTTTGCCAAAACACAGCTACAGAAGTCTCTGCCTTACTCGCCATAATTTCCCAATTTGTATATGCTAATCAACTAAAGCGTTGGTGGCGCCATCTGAAACCCGCTAGATTACACAAATACAGGTTCAAGTGCTGGCAGACGTCTTAATTTTTTGTACTGCTGCTTTTCTATGCATTAATAACATGTCTTGATCAATGTAACTATTTTTGCCAACGGTACAAATCTTGCATCCACAGAGTAATAGAAGCAGAGATGTGATCAAAGGATTTTTCCTTAGGAAGACGCGTGACTGTGCGGGGAGGTGTAGGTTCGCGGGAGGAGTGGCAAATTGTACTGCCATCTAGCGGTATTTAGGAAAAGCTTTTGAGAATCGACCTATTGAACAAACACTTAGCTGAATTAACACTAAATTTTTTAATTTCACGCTAGATGTCGCGTTTTTAAATTTTATAGAACGGATTACTAAATATACAAATAATATTACTTACGAATGAAATGAGATACCAATCATGTCATCTGAATTTTTCCCTCGGTAATTTTTACATAAAGAAACAAAGCAGCTCATTTAATTTTTACTTTTACTGGGTTAAACATAAAAAAATCGTACGTCTAATATGTAAGTTTGAATGACCGTTACGCGTAGCGGGCGTTAGCAGACTGAGCAAATAAGTGTGACGTCACACACTCCGTCCGCAAAATAGAAAGCTGCGGCTGCAAGTCACTCATCGCAACTCCTTATCCTCCATGCTTGCATCCCTCATCAAAACGTGATCGATTAATTACTTGGAAACTTTAACATGTGTGCGGTCTTCTGGTGGTCCTTTCCTCGCGAGCCCGAAGTCTCCTATCTTGGGCATGAGGCACTGGTCCAGCAGGATGTTGCCGGGCTTTATGTCGCCGTGGATGAGAGGCGTTCCGCACATGTTGTGCAGGTATTGAAGGCCTCTGGAATATATACAGTAATTACTTTTGTAGTTTTTTTTGTAGTGGTAGGACTCTACTGCAGAGTCCGCCTGGGGAAGTACCACACCTTTGCCAGTTATTCAACCGCAAAGCAGTAGTGTGCAAGCATTACTGTGTTCTGGTTTGAAGGGCAATGTTACCAGATAAATTACTGGGTATAAAGTGATTTAATATCTAATATCTCAGGGTGACGAGCGCAGTGCAGTGCGGCGCAGGATTGTGTTCGCAAGTTCACAATTCTGGCACTGCTACTGTTAGTGGTAGGCGTGACGCTTACCATCAGGTGAAAGTCTTGCTCGCCTCGTCACTTGGAATATATTTTTTTTTTTTTACTAAAAACACCCAAAATATATGTTAAAGGTAACCGGGATCTACACTGCGATTTTTGCCGCTAGGTGGTGCATCGTCGATGCGGCCATAGTCAACTGTTCATCTCATATACAATTTGTTGTTGTTTTTTCTACATTTTAATGGTTTTTCTCTTATTAGACTCGGATTACCAGGGAGAATCTGCATTGAACGGTTTGTACAGCAATCCTTTGGTAATTACAGCTCAGTCCAAAATAAAATGCGAACAACTATCTAACCTACAAATATATTTTAGGCCATCAACAGCTGCATAGATTCTTAAAACAAGGCACAGTACCTAGTATTTTTCCTTGGACTAGATTATCGACAACGCCCTCAGCAAGAGCAGATAGATATAACCAACGATTAACTAGAAAACTTGATTTTGCCACTCCTGGACCGCCGCTGGCGCCATCTGTGAAAAGTTTTGCCTGTGGAGCCTCATTTTAAACGCTAGTGTGATCACGACTTCCATAGATATTTCAACTTGAGCTGCCAAAAAATACTAAGACCCAACAGTCGCATTCTGCCGGATACGCATGACCCCCAAACACATTACTACGCGGGTTGCTAAAATAGTATATTATGATACAAGTGTGCTATGTTGGTCATTACACTAGAGGCACAAGAGTTTCATACGACTGTTTTCATCACACTTTACTTATTTACTTAACACATTATTAAGCAAGCAGCCATAAAACTCGATTTACCAAACTGCTTATTGCTCAGGTAGCCAAAAACTCGTTTTACCAAATAAGCTTTATTTGAGGCTTAATGCGTATATTGGCCTTATGAGTTTTAGGACATATACGTCGAACCCTTATTACGCAAGTTGCTAAAAAAGCATTTAACCGTACACTTTATTACGCAGGTTACCAAAAACGCAAATGGTCAAAAAACATCATGCAGGTTGCCAAAATATGATTATGTCCAGCTGATAATTTGACTATACCTATGACCTATTTTCCGAACTAGGATATAAGTTAGTAAAGTCGCAACTAAGTGAGATTATTTACCTGGCAACCCCATGAGCGACCCTGTACCGCTGGGGCCAGGATAGCGGGGGGTGGTGCGTTTTACCCCTCAGCCTTTGTTCCAGCGAGCCGCCAAGCATTAACTGGTATACTAAGCACGCTTCAGGACCTTTAATAACACATATAAAACCAAGTATGATGACTTTTTTTTAGAAAACGCAGCGTAGTCGTGGCCTCCCACTAGGTGGACCGACGACATTGTGAAAGTCGCGGGCAACCGGTGGATGCAAATGGCAAGTTGTCGTACAATGTGGCGGTCTAAGGGGGAGGCCTTCGTTCAGCAGTGGACGTCTCCGGGCTGATGATAATGACTTTTTTACACGGAAAAACAAATATTAGGGTGTTCCTTCTATCAAATTTCAAACTCAGCAGGCGAAGGCCTCCCCCTTAATAGGGAGATGTTGCCCATAATCCCCACGCTTGGTAGGCGGCTCGGGGATCGCAGAATGCTCTTCAACGATAACCAGAATGACGCTGCTGCCCGTCCTCCGGTGGTTCTGAATGCAGCTTTAGGACACGCCCAAGTCGACACATACTGTCATAAACAAATAGAGTACAATTCAGCTTGTGCTTAATATGCCATGACTGTAGTAATAATATGAATGCGCTTAAACGCGTTTTCTTTGGGATTGAATCTTCTGTAAGGGGTACTATTACGTTATCTGTGGTATATCTTACCTCCAAAGCTGTACCCGTAAAGGGGCAATATATTGTCATGCCTGTACTGGTTGAGGCACATCTCTCTGATCAGCTCCTTGTTTCTGCCTTCGTCATCTCGCAGCCGCTTCACGGCCACCGGAAGGTGTTTCCATTCACCTAAAACATGTACCTTAATAAGTAGACGTCATCACGTGGAATCAAACCACTTCGTACGGGTTTTTGATACATCAACCATGAAACGAGGTCGCTTTTTCGACCTGGCCGTCCGATTGGAAATGGGAAGGGGGAATAAGATCATACAAAGAAGCACACTCTCCGAAATGTATCCGATAAATACCAACACGCCAGCTTTTCGACGATGTTCAAGACTCTGTAGCTTAGCCCGAACCAGGGGATCGAGTATTGGAGAGATACTTCTGCACGTATTAATTTCACTGTGTTAATACCTTTGAACACTTGCCCGAAGCCGCCTTTCCCCAGGAGGTTGGCCTCGCTCCAGTCGTCGGTAGCCGCCCGCAGCTCCTCGTAGCTTATCACCGGAATCGACGACACCTTCCTGATTATCTCGTCCTCCATGCTCTTGGGTTTTCCATCCTGGGTCGACGTGGAATTCTGCAAGTGTAAATCGGAGTTTGAATTCGTGAATTCGATCATATCATAGTAATGTGATCAAGGCGAAAGTTAACGTGTAAGAGGGTAAGAGAGAGATCATTTTGTGTTTGGGGGCTGGTGTGTGGACCTGAGTATTAGTGAATAATTTTTAAACATAGAAATACCGTAAGTGTGGAATCACTTCATACAAAAATACTCATAAAAGTATAGCCCGTGCGACTTCTATCGTCAGGCCTTGAAACCTGTAATGGTTTCGGCTTGGGTAAAATATTTGTGTCACAAAAATTTACAGATGGCACCACCAACGCTTTAGTTGGTAGCTTGTAACAGGTTGGGAAAATTTGGCATCTAAGGCAGAGACTTCTGTAGCTTAATTTGCAAAGCAGTTGGGACGGAAACCCATAGAGACTGCTTGTAAGCAGGTTCGAGCCCTGCCGGAGGTCATAATTTTTCTTCCTGTTTAAGCTTTAAAAACATACTGAGTATTAGTGTTTTCTAATACAGGGTTGAGCGGAAATATAGTGCTTATACTACTATGCGAACCATTTTAACTATCGGGTCAGCCCTGACATTTCGAAAAAATTGTGTTCCATTCCATTTTGCCGTGGGTAAACGAAATCTCTGCGTGCCTATTGCGATTTCAGGGTCGGCCGCATATAAAAATATCGGTGGGTATTTCACACAAACTAAACAAAGCTGGACCTGGACATGTCCGAAAACTGCATCCAGAATCACCGAAGGATGGGCTGCAGCGTCCTCTCGTATAACGGTGTAAGCATTTTTATGGCTATCGTGGGGATTATGGCAACGCCCTCCCCCAGTAAGAGGGAGCCCTTCGTCCAGCAGTGGACATATTCTGACTGATGATGATGACGGTGTGAGCGAGCGTGTGGTTGAGAGTGGGAGAATATGTGTGCTTGTTTGTGTACGTTTGTGAGAAAAGGAGAAAATTGTGTAGGTGGAGGGAGGGTGCGTGCGTGAGAAAGTACGTCCGTGAGAGGGTATATGCGAGCGTGAGGAGTGTGTGCCCGTCCATATGTGGGGGTAGGGGGGGTTGTTTTTATCACTCAACTCCGTAAGAGCTTAACAGATTTCGATAAAATTAGGTTTGATATAAGACATAAGCCTCAGTAACTAATGGTACATTTTATTTAAAAAAGTATTATAAACCATATTCTTTAAAATAAAATGTACCATTAGTTGCTACCTCGTTGCCAATTATAAGAGAAATTCCTTACCCTACTACTGGAATAGTCGTTGCTGGATTCCACCGTGGGCGAATTCCCATTCATAAAAGGCTTTGGCGGTACCTGTAAGCAAAAATAAAAAATACTTCCTTACAGTGGCGAAGGGTGAAAATTCAGTAAAGGGAAGCCGGAGCAAAAAAAAAACTTACCATCGATCGTGCCGAAAGCAGTAAAAACTAGAAAAAAACCTGTACCACCTTCACCTGCTTGAAACAACATAGCGCGTAAAAATCAGCGGGTCCAAGTAACGGATATTTGCTAAGAATACTTATTTATTCCGTGGCGTCCTATATTTATTTTAGTGTCTGAGTAAATAATCAGATAAACCGCAATCTTTAATTATGTAACAAAGCCATTCTAATTCACCAAACTCGAGCACAAACTGAAAATGAACACTTTGGCACACATATCTCCAAATAAATAATCTAAAAACACAAACAAAACAAACACGAAATGAGATGAAAATTATATTATATAATGTAAAATTTACTCGCCAAACGGTATGCGTTACATTTTTGATACGTACTACATGCTTCTAAGGTCTATTGAATTTAGCATTATAGTAATTTATAATGGTGAAAATGACCTTTAAATACGGTAAGTTAATGTCCTTTTTTGCACGCTATGTCAGTGAAAAAAGCCGCTCGCCACCGGCATATTTAAAGCGAGAACGCACGACATTTCTCCATAGCAGTGAAAGAGACAAGAAATTATCTGCTATTGGTCGTGACGTCGCCGACATAAAAATGGTGTAGTAACTATGCGCTAAGCTGTGGTATAGAAGAAGCCGATCTTCAGCGAGTTATTACATTGGATATAGCTAGTTATATCTTAATTCTTTAACGTGAACTTGCTTTGCTATCGCAAAAATATTGGGCGTTATCCACATTTTTTTACTAGATCTATGGCGTTATCTATTTTATTTATGAGGCGTCATTTTGCGATTTCGGCAAGGTAAGCCGATGGGAATCGGCTTGTTCTTACGCTTCGCCACTGCTTCCTTATTACTGTGTAGTAAATTACTTTTTTCACATTTACTTAATTATTAGTATTATAAATAAGTATGCCTATTTATTTTTATTTGTCGTAAAATATCATATTATTATGATAATACGACCCAAGTTCAATAGGAGCTCCCTGTGTAATGAGTCATTCAAGATTTCGTTGAAATATGATAATCGGCCAACATTTTACACAATGCCTTTTCCTTATAATTGTTTGGATGCCTACGTTAAAACGTATGCAAGACGCAGTGCCAATAAAATCTACTGACAGATGACTACTATACCGTCCTCACGTCAATAATAAGCTTGTTAAGCAAATGAAATCTACTAAACTAAAAACTACCAAAAAATGATACAATGCTCATCATGTTCTTTTTCGGGTTCCCGCCAAAACTCCAAATAAGACATTACGAAGTTTAAATGTTGCCAATTTTTTGATAATGTTTAAAAAGTGCTGAGTTTGATTTGATTATAATTAACTAATTTCAGCCCCCCTTTTCTAGGCCCAATCGAATCGGATTTGATTGTAAAACTGCTCTAGCCGTCTCCGTCATCTGCATTAAGGGTGACGGAGGCGGATAGTGTGGGATTCGAGTTCCTTTCCGATGGGGTCCGGAATGTGGTAGTGTTTATTACACGTTTCGATATTTCTATTTTAAATGTTTTTTGTACAACTCATAACTTTATAATTATTTCGTAATGTGTGCAGATAACATCTTTTTAGTATTTAACTATGCCACCAGCAGCGCGAGTACGGTTGTTAACGATCGTTAAATTTGTCATTTAAACCGGTAAAATCGATATTTTCTCAAATTTGTCAAATAAATCAGCTATACAGTCACGTCAAATTTAGCGACATGCAGAACGGTACTCGCGCTGCTGATGTCATAGCATAGCTTAATTTTTTTTTTACTATTCCCATTTAACGACAATAAAGCAAACATAAAACATATCAAACTTACGACGACAGAGCAAACCAAAACAAAACAAAGAAAAAAAAACTTATGAGGCATTCTTATTTTATGCTTGGAAATAGTACACCAACACTAGATTTTGTGAACACTTAGAACCGTCCACCTAATGACTGAATGGGCCTCTCATAAAAACGTTTTTTAATACGCTTGCAAATGGATCAAAATTAACAAGTCAATCAAGCATACCTAGCTAAAAGTATGCATATTACATTTGCCGGAAAATAGAGATAGCGAATCTAGTTACTGCATGACAAAAAGAGAAAACATGTATTAGAAGTTTGTATTATCGTATCGTACGCCTCGCTTGTCGCAAAGGCAGAGTATGACTGAAGCGAGTGGAGAGCCGCCGCTCAACATAATTATAGTCTTCAAAATCCGTGCGCTTATTTCCCGTCCATTCATCTTATCATTGTCGCTGATAATAATAGCATAATCAGCCTTTTTGAATTGTCCACTGCTGGACTCAGGCCTACCCTCGAAGGGCGAATGGGCCATATTCACCACGCTGGCCCAGTTGCGGGTTGGTGAATTCACAATCATACGCCATTGAATTTCTTCCTCCGGACGTAAGCAGGTTTCCTCTCGATGATTTCCTCCACTGAAAAGCCAGTGGTGTGAGTATTCGTACATAAACTCCGAAGAGCTCATTCAAGCCAAGTCAAGCGGTCTCCCGATTAGGCTATCACGGCTCTCGTTAGGCTATCACGGCTCTCTTAAAAACACTAACTCTAACTCACTAAACTAAACTCCCAAACTTTTTTAATTTTACATGAAAAGCTCAAGCGAGACATCACTTTGCAATCCAATCCACACTACAAGACGAGCACAATTATGTACAGTATCTGGCAAAATATATGGCCCTACAGAATTTGTACTAGGTACTGCAGGCCAATAAAGTCAAAATAAGAGAAGTCAGAGAAATTAACAAAGTCCTATGTACATTATGCAGTGAGTTCGACATTGAGGTGTGACTAATATAACAGTAACAGGCTCACATAATAATCTAGTATGAGGGCTCGTGTATAAAAAACGTGGTGACTTTTGGGAGCGGGCCGAATTTCTTCCGTACGCGGACGAAGTCGCGGGCGACCTCTAGTCTAATACTATAAGAATCTCTGTCCTGACATAATGACTGACAGACAACGCACAACCCAAACTGCTAGTCGTAAAGACTAAAAGACTTGATTTGGAGGGTGTATTCGTCTCGATGCGGGGTGTACTAAGAAAGGATTTTACGAAATTCGACCCCTAAGGGGGGAAAAGGAATGAAACGTTTGTATGAAAGTCTTTTGTTTTTGTACTTTTAGTCACGAAAATTTGGATTTGGATAGTTCATTTAAAAAAAATGCATGCAATTTCAATATTTTTTGACAGGGACGATTTAAGGGGGGAAAGGGGGGTGGAATGTTGTATGGAAAGTTCTTTGTTTTTTGATTTTTAACAACACAAAATACATCACTGCACCATTGTGACGATGTCCAAAACTTTTCGCCAAGCGTCAATAACAATTAGATTTGAATATTTAAACGATATATTCTCGAAAAAACACAAAAATATCTCAGTCATGGGTAATGATTGACACCACACTATCCAAATCTTGGAGTCAAACGGTTACAACGACAAGGAGTTTTTTTTATAAATCTTTACTTTCTCGCGTGCTATTTTTTCATATGGCTGTTTCGATGCGGAGTAAAAGAGATGGAAATGTGTTGCGTCCATTGTTTTCTCTGTCTACGGCAAAAGGGCAAGAAGCGAAACTGTTGTCTTGTCATTGTAATGCCATCTTAAAAGTGCCATATTTCTTGCCAGCTACTGTACTTTACCTGTTGAATGAGCATTACTGGCAATGGTATTGAACTTAGGCTGCCTTCTGCTTTCTGTGTTGATTTCTGATCACTATTTCCTGTAAAAATAAATTCACTCTATTCACTAATGTTTATTATTTTATGTTAAGCCCTAACATTTGTTGACTAAAAATAAGACATGATTCTTTAAACAGGCAGACACATTATAATTATTCATTCTTTCTAAGCAGCAACCATCATCATTGGACGCGAGGAGTTGTGGATGTTTTGACAGCTTGGTAATATCATAAGTGCAGCCAATAAAATAAAATAAAAGTACATTATGATCAAAGTGTGAACACTCTCGGCTTCCTTATCGCGCTCGCCTGCGGCTCGCGCGCATAATACCGCCTCTAGTGTAATGACCAACATAGCACAAGAGTTTCATACGACTGTTTTCATCACACTTGCGAGGACAAACCCAAACCTTTTTTGATAATAATCAACCACACAGCGAAAACGTCAATAAACATTTGCGGAAAATAGCGCCCAAACCAGCTATGCGCGCGCAGGTTGACATTTACTTCAGCGGAATAAGAACTCTTTGTTGCAGAGAAATTTACTTTGTTTGCTTTTTTGGTATTACAAAAAAACTGTAAGTATTACCCGGCTATATTAAGAGTGCTTCGTATACATACGTCTAATTGCAGTCACGTACAAACTTGACTTTACCGGGTTATACCTATAATAGCACTAGTGCCGTAATGTAAAGTAAAAAGCACGCGTGCGTAATAGCTTGGATTATGAGCCTAATACCGATGTAATAAGATCTACTTCACGAGCAAGTGCGATGAAAATATTTTTATATGAAAACTTGACGTGGTTTTGACAGATTTTGTTTTATTTATAAGGGAATACTCACGTTTAATTAAATCGGATACTCCGCCTATAGTTTCGATCATATCGGGTGACCTTTTTCAAAGAGTGAGAGAAGTGTGAGTGAAAGAAACTATAGCCGGAGTATCCGATTTAATTAAACGTGAGTAATCCCGTATAAATAAACAAAAACACATGATTATTACATTAGGTATTACAAAAATATGCCCAAATTGCGCGTGACGTTGTGCACGAATCACTCACCCTTACGCAAATTAAATAAATAAATAAGGAAATTGGCAATCAGGCGCATCCGTTTCCCAGCTACGGGCGCGGCTATATTTCCATAACGTTCTAATTCAGCTAGCGCGTAAGAGTGAGTGATTTGGGCACAAGATCACATTCAGTTTCAGTACTACCTAATTATGACAATAGTATGACTTCCCATAAGTGTCATAATAAACTTTATTTCCAGCATTAAAGATTTACAAGCAGATTGAATCCACCTACTTCGAATTAGTTAACATGTGTTTTGGAAGCTATGGCTTCTTCCAATAATCACGAGTTAATAACTTTAATATAACTGAAAACATCATCATCATTCTCAGCCAATTATAGTACAGTGGCTCCACTGCTGGACATAGGCCTCTCGAAGGCCTCCCTGAAGGCTACTCAAGGCACTCAATCCTACCTTTGAAAGGCCACAAAACAAGGGTGGAACATCTACAAGGTCATAACCACACTACAAAACAACACTAAATATAGCATAGTCTCTAGAAAAATGTTGTTTAATGTTGGGGCTTCATCTGCGTGACGCTTTTCGTCCAAATATCGGAATAATTAACGTGCAATAAATGATGCATTAAGCAATGCGCTACATGGGTGGCTACACTATCATTTGAATTTGACTATGGCCTAACGATGTTAATAATGCCACAAGCATGTTAGTACGCTAGTACCCGGCCATATCTGCGTACTGTATCAAATACCGCGCTAACGCAGGTGAAGCCCTAGCATAAGTTGTAGTGGTCGGTTTCTACTGCAGAGTCCGTCTGGGGAAGTACTACACCTTTGCCAGCTATTCAACCGTCAAGCAGTAGTGTGCGAGCATTACTGTGTTCCGGTTTGAAGGGCAACGTTACCAGATAAATTACTGGGTATGAAGAGATTTAACATCTAATATCTCAGGGTGACGAGCGCAGTGCAGTGCGGCGCAGGATTGTGTTCGCAAATTCACAATTCTGATACTGCTACTGTTAGTGGCAGGCGTGATGCTTACCACCAGGCGAACGTCTCGCACGTCTCGTCAATTGAAAAATAATAATAGTAATAATACCTCAAGAGGCTCTCGCTACACGGTTGGGTCAAGGGTCAGATACAAAAGGCAGTGGTACTTGACACGGCGCGCATTGTCAGGAGGTTCCTCACTCTGCAGCCCTAACCACCAGCAGCTTGAGCCCCGCTCCGCTGCTGGCGGCACCCTAGTTTTTAAGTTTTTTTTATAATTTGTATTTTAGTATTCTTATATTTATTGTAAGAAACTTAAATAACTAAGAAATGAAATAAATACGTGTATAATAATAAGACTAACAAAATGAAAAAAATGTCTTAAAAATTATTACCATCATTTGCAATTCCATTCTTCTTAAATCCATTCTTGCCGTCCAATTTATTTAACAGTCTGTGGAACCTGCTGTCTACCAATGGTGAGATGCACCTTAACGCTGGAACATGTTTCATGTGATATAGCAGTATGAATAGCTCTTCGACTTTGTGGTTGAGTTGGCCCCATCTTATGAATAGCTGATGGGTTGGTGAGTTGTTGTAGTTACGGGCAGTTTGTTGTATTTCCTAGAAGAAATAATTCTTAATTTTGGCAGTATTCTTCTGAACCATGTAAGCAAAGCTGGTTTTGATAAAAAAAATTTTTTTACGAAGACGTTCCATACACACGCACATACACACACATGCACACACCCGCACTCATTTTATATTCGTGCTTCACAATCATCCCACACACACCTTAAAAACAAGAGGTACTTGAGATTTTTGTACTTAACTATTTAGACACTTAGATTTCTACTATTAACAATCCTAAAAAACTATTTTAAAAACAAAACTAAAATATAAAGCTACTGATGTGATGTTTTATAGCTGTAAGAACATAACTCTATTGTGTAAATCGAATAGAAAAGAAAAAAATAATAAATAAAATAAAAAATCTGCTTATTACTTTAAACCTAAATGGAAGGCACTGAGCCTCACGACACAGGACTGCCCTAGTGTGAGACTCAGGGGTCGAAGTTATTTTATCTACCCACTAACATTAGTTTAAACTGTAAAACCTACCTACTAACTTCAAATGTGTATGTTTGTTTTGCTCAAATAAAGTTATTATTATTATTAATATTAATAATTTAATAGGTGTGTTGGTCAGGTAGGGGTTAAGGTCCAGGGACCTCATATCCCTGATGAGTTATCTTTGTACTACTGCAGGTCTGTTACTCTAAGCCTTTTTAAACTTTTTTCTGTTTTCCTGTGTCTGCGAGCTGTGAGGCTAGCTTGTTGACATGTGATTCTAGTCTTGCATTGTAGACAATACATCCAGTAACTTCTGCTCATGGCACAGCCGATCGCAGAAAGAAAAAGAAATAGCAAAAAAAAACAAATTTTAATGGTCTTCCATTTTACTACCATGAACCATCACGCCCACAGAAAAGCGAAAGCCCTACTTCTTAGGTAGAACGGTTGTCAAAACAATTGTAAAACGGCTGTCGCCACTTTCACACAAAATTTTATAGTCACTACGATGAAAAAATGCCATTCATTGGTCACGCATTTGAAGTAAAACGCTCTAAATGCCATTTTGCAACAGATTAAAATTGATCTAATTACGTTGCAATGTGGTTTGGTTTCCTATGCGTCTATTTAAATTGTCTTTTTGAGTATTCTCAGTTTAAAAACATTTATATTGGTAGAATTGTAATGTCAATTCAGGTCATTAACACTTAAAATAAAATATTAAATTTATTAACATATTATGTTAAGAGTTTAATCTTTTTATTAACTTATGAAGTTATGTTAACAAACTTAATAATTTCACACCAATGATCTACTTCGATATATTTATATTAATCTTTGTAGAAGGTGTAGTTCCTTACTTATGTACGATTTCAATCTTTCCAAGATTATAAATCATCTAAATAATGTTACTTTCCCTGTAGCAATTTACAGAACAACTTTTTTACACAATATGTTTTTCCTTTTCTACCTGCACTTCCACTGGCAGCACTTTAAATGTTTGCCGAGACTTAATAATTATTGATTAATTCTTTTTAATGATATGAACTTAACAATATCCATCACTACGGTTTTTTAGCAGGCAGAATTATTTTGTAAAGTGACATAATTCAATCTGTCAGTTTAGTCTGTTTGATTATTAATACGAGTATAATTGTAGATGCGGTTTACAATGGAAAACGCTTGGCTAGAAGAATCCGATTCACTCGTGAGACACCCGAGATTATAAGACAGTCACTGACCATTTGGAATGTATTGTGCGTGTGTATTTCCGCCTACCTTAACATCTATAATTAGATAATTTTGAGTATTCTGAATGTAATTTTGGTAACGTCTATTTATTAGCATTTTTTATGCAGAGGGGTGGCGTGACAAGATTGCCTGCTTGTAAGAATTATGCCTGCCCATAATTGTAGCAGTGCCAGAATTTTATTGTGAACTTGCAACCAAAATCCTGCACAGCACTGCACTCATCACCCTGAGATAAATTATGTGTATATTTTTATTTGTGAAATCTCTTCATGCCTGGTAATTTCCCTGGGAACACAGCCCTTCAAACCGAAACACAGCAACACTTGGACACTACTGCTTGGTGGTTTAATATCTGGCAAAGGCCCACTAAGTAACAGTTGCCTAATAATTTACTGCGCAACAGAGCTGGAATGGTGCTCTCTCCACAAACTTTTTAGACAATTAGAGTAAGTAATATTAGACTAGATTTGGGGGCAGTGGCATGCCACCGTTTATTTCTACACTAATTCACCGAAGCGAAGGCCTCTGAGTCTAAGGGGACATGTCGTAGTTTGTGTGTAAATTTATTTGACTATAACTTGTGAATAAGTGGATAAATTTGATCTTTATGAAATTTTGTAAGCAAATACTCTTTGCAAATACGTTTAGGTATCAAGTTAAAATATAAGCTAAATTGGTTGGTATTAATATATTTAATAAGCTAAGCTGGTCAATGTGCTCCGAGGATACAGTGGTAGAGAGGTGTCCTTTCGCTGCTTACTACACAGTCTTGTATTATAAAGAAGAAGCGTTTGTATTGCAACTAAACACACTGAAAAAAATTCATACTATGCATATGTTTACCTTCATTTAACATACATTATCATTTTCTCGGGAAATTTAGTAGATGTAGAATCCACATTCATAATTCAAAAAAGATGTATTCAAGCCATCTACAAACTCAAAAGCAAAGAAACTGTTTAAAATATCTTCAAAAAATATTTTATGTTAACTTTAACCGGCATATAATTATATCCTAGAGATCTGTTTGTTTGTTAAAAACAATTTTTAGAGATAAAAATCTAGGTACTCATTTTAAACCCTTACATCCGACAGATATGTATGCCCCAAGTTAAAAAGACAGCGTTCCAGAAAAGTGCATACATAACTGTAATAAAAAAACTAAAATCTATAAGTAATAATATTCCTGTAGATTCAGTTCTATTCTAAGTTTGAGGTATTCTTCGGAACTACCGGTCTGATGAAACACACTACATGAACCTTGCCCCAATAGAAAGCTATATCCCCGCATGTTACATCAGACCGGTAGTATTACCTCAAACTTAGAATAGAACTAACACCAAATATAATATTATGAGCCCCAGCAATGTGTGGCCTGGTATTTAGCTCGTAAGCATGTGGCCTAGTGGTAAAAGTTTCCTATACCTCCTTTTGCCAACTAGGCCAAAATATGTCTTTATCCTGTACTAGAATAATATTACATTAATAAACCACTAAATAGATGAAGCAGATGAACATTTCTTGCTAAGTAAAGTTGTTTTAATTTATGGATCATTAAATATAATAAAATATTATTATAGCCAAAGTTTTATTTTTATCTCACTCACATTAACATAAGCGTGTTTGCGTCACAGGGGTTCGGGAAACCCTAAATTAGTAAAGTGAAGACGTAACGCACCAGGGAAAAACCCAAATTGGGTACTTACGTTGATATCAAATGGCGAATATTTCATTTGGTTGCCAGCAAGCTTTTTCCAGTAGTCTTCCAAGTCGAGCAAACGACATAATTCTCTATTTATTTCAAATGGCAGCTCGTAAATATACATTTTTGGGTCAATATTTTCCACAATATCAAACTAAACAAACTCCCATTCCACTTGACAAACACGCACTAAATCAACACTAACTAAAGTAAAGTAACGTCAAATCAAAAGGTACTCTGCAGACTGCAGCATGACTACAGTACTCTGTGACTAAAGTAACTTTTTTTTTTTTTTAATTTATTCTTACTAAAGTTACTCTATGACCAGTATTGCCAAGACGTTAAGACAAGAAGCAGCAAAAAAATTTTTTAAGTTATTAGAATGCTTAGAATTTCATACTTACGAAAGTGGCTAATAGTGAGCGACTCCCATCCACCCGGTACTGGGGCAGACGGGAAAAAGTGTTTCTTCCACCTCGGTGGACCCGGCGTCGGCGCTTAACGGGGTGGATCACGGGCACACCTCAAGTGTCATATACCCCGGTATTGCTTCTATCTAAGAGGATGCCACAGAACAAGTATCATGTATTTTATTGGCTAAACAGCGTATTTTTTCCCCTTGCATTAGACGTTATGGCTCCTATAGCCGGTAGCTGAAGCCCGTCCTCCGGTGATGCTGGATGCAGTTTCACGACATACCCAGGTCTAGACAAAATTTTTTCGGCTAGTAGCCATAACGTCTAATGCAGGGGTCTAGCTCATTAAGTAGAAAATATACTATAATGTAAGTATAGACCTCTACACTGTACGATAACTTGCCATTCACCGACTGCCCGCGATTTTTACAATGTCGTCGTTCCACCTAGCTAGTGGGAGGCCTACCTACGCTGTATCTTCCGGTTCGCGGTCGCCGCTCAATAACCTTTCTTCCCCATCGGTTATCAGTTCTTGGAGCGTTGTGGCCTGCCCATTCATTGCCACTTCAACTTGCGAACCTTGCGAGGTATGTTGGTGACTGGTTCTTCGGCGAATATCCTCGTTCCAGTTTTTATCCCGCAAAGTAACTCCTAGCATACCTCCTCTCCATTGCCCGTTGTGTGACTCTGAGTTTCACCAAATAGCCAGTTGAGCAGTTCAAGGCCACGTTTCAGTTCCATAAATGTCATCACTGGCTCCACATACTGGTTGAAGACCCTTGTCTGCAGACTAGTTCTGTATCGGTCGGTAATTTTCCGAGATCTCGGTCTTTCGTAACCGACGAGCCAAGTGACCGAGCAAATATTTACGACCATAACGTCGGTCATCGGTCTCAAGAGCCTAAAAATAAAAATAAGACTTAAGGCTATAAACATAGATCGTATCGCATTGATCGAAGACAACTGAGACGAAAGCGGTTGGTGCTGTATCAATCGCCGGTCATTCATTCGGTTTCAGTCTCTCGGTCGGACGCAGATCGACAGATCGTTATGAATGGGAAAGCAAGTGCCGCGGATCTTTTTTTCTTCTGGATTTTTGTGTCTTAAATCGATCTTACCTAACCAAATAAATCAAAATCTAATGCTAATTTTTGTACTGGGTTTTTTCTTATCAATTCTAACTAAGCCAAATTCGTCAAAGTCGAGTCAAATGTATGGAAATTTTATAATTCAAAAAAAAAAGGCTATGTTTGACTTGATTTGTGATGTTGTTTAAATAAAATCGACATGATTTTGACTTAAATTTTAGGACAAAAGTAACTTTTAATTTCGACCCGAGTGTTCACTGTTACTGTGCCCTACAAAAATGTTTTAAGAATAAATGTGAGATAAATCGTCGGCCCTTCGGAGCCCCCCTGAGGACGGGCTCTGGGCACGAGCTCCGTGTGACAAAAAGACGGTACTGCCTATAGTCTATAGTCGATATGACATCACTGAAGGGACTACCATGCCACCCAGGTCTGAGACCTGGCATTGTAGTCCGTATTATAGGTATTGTAGTCCGTCTTCCGTTGAGACGTAAGGTCTCGATTGAATCGAAGGCTTTTTCATAGTCCACAAACGCTAGACTTATCGGCCGATTATACTCCTCATTCTTCTGTATAGCCTGGCGGAGCGTGTGCCATTGTGGTGAAGCCTTCCGGAGACCAGCTTGTTCAGGGATCTGGAAGTCATCAAACCTGCGTTCGAGACGGTTCGTAATAACTCTCGAGAAAAGCTTGTACACATGGCTCAGGAGTGAGATTCGCTCTTGTGTCCCGAGCATTACTGGCAATTGGTTGCTTTGTTGAAGTGTATAACTGTCCATAAAACTTATTGAGCTCTCTCAGAAAATCTGGCTTCGACGACGTGATACTGCCATCTTCGATCTTCAGCTTCGTCATTTGCCTTTGCCCAATAGACGAATTCCTTCCGAGCACTTTCAAGCCCTGGGTCCGCTCAATTTTTTGGGTCCGTAATACCTATATACTGTATTATAGGAAAGCAAGTCGTGTCGCAAAGTTTTCGAGATCCGTTTATTAAGCTTGCCATATTCCGACATATCAGCTGAAGATTGCAGTCTCATTTATATCCGGTCTTCAATTAGCTTTCAAAAATGTTGTAGCTATTTTTCTAGCAAATTTTCAACGTTGCGACTTTATTTGAACATACAAACGTCATAAAGTCATAGAAAATCTTAATTTAAAGGCATGTGTGTCTAATTTTGAGTTTTTTTTTTGTGTTCTGTGGTAGTCAGTTTGACAATCTTAGTGTGAGATGGTGCGGAGCTGACATTTTTACAGAGTCGTGGATAACAAAAGCAACACTACAGATTTAATGGCACGGGGCGCGTTTGTAACCGTCTAAACACATTGTAGTTTTAATGTAGGGAAAGATTTTTAGCTGGCATTTTTTTTAGTTTTTATCTTTGGCTACTTCTAGCTGCTTTTTGGGGGAATAAGAATGTGATGATCTAGCTACTTTCTGCAAAACATCTAGCTAAAAAGATGATGGTACGGCTGGCAAGTGGCAAAAATGCCGTTGCGGTGACAGGTGACACTGACTGGCAATACGCAGCGCAGTAAGCAAAATAATACTATATACTCTACGCAGTAAGTCGCCTCCGACTCCTAGTAAAATTATTCTTATGCCTCCGATTTCACACCTACTTGATCTTGGTGAAGCAAAAATTAAAGAATGTCGACTTGTGTGGTGAAATCATGCAAAAACTACTGGAACAAACTTAATAAAACAGATGGAATTACCTACCATATGTAAGTTAGTCAGAAATATAAAATTTCGTCTTTTTACACGTACCTATTTGTTGAAACATAAACCTTAAAAAAAGTCCATTAATAATTTGATATTGAGTATCAATTTGACATTTGACGGTGTGGTCAGTTTTTTCTGTGGAAATTTCCCCGGCTATCTGGGAAAATTACTTAAATTCATTATGTATATTTTATGTAAATTGGGAATAAAATGACAGACATACTGGCTGATTGTGTAATCAGTTTTTTCACGGAAAAGTGCCTTTAGGTTAGTGGGAAAGTTCGTATTTGTTGCATTTGTGACAGAAAATATTTTACACGTTTTGTTAATAGGTTTCCTCAAAATGCAAGCCAAAAAAATGAATGGGTCGAGATTATTCGAAAATGTAGAGATGATAACAATTGGAACCCATCGTCTGCCAGTGCCGTGTGCAGTGTACATTTTGATAACGCCGATTTTGAAGTGACTGCAAAAGGATTACGTTCCTTGGTTCCATGCGCTATCCCAAAAATGGTAAAAAGCAAGTGCAATCTAACCAAACTATGTATGCAGCATAACATACAAACAGGCCGTTGTTTTGAATTCCCGCCAAATTTACAGAGGTAATATACTCATCGCCATAGACAAGTTTTACTGTGGGTTGGGACAACCCTGAAATCGGCTGTTCCAAATAAAAAGTTCATACTTCATTTACCTTCGACAAAATGTATGGACCAGCTGATTTATTTTCGCGATTTTAGGGTTGGTCCCATAGTAAAACTTGTTCATAACGACGTATATACCTCTGTAAAATTTAATAAAAAAAAATTTAAAAAATGTGTGTTATTTGTAAATTGGCGGGCATGGAAAACAACAGCATAGATAATGTATATAAATGTGTATCATTAGGAGATGATGTATGATTTTTACATTTAGGAATAAACTTCCTAAGTATCCAACTATTCGATACCAAAGATGTTACCTAATAAATGAGGAATTATAATAACATAATATTTTACCACTACCTAAATACATTATAACTATTTTACTTATTGCAGCTGCTATATTCTAACATTGCAGAGATCGAGGCACAAACAATATCTTCTTTGCCTTCAATCCAACAGGTATGTGCTTTTTTACATACCTACTTGTTTATGTGTACCGATATTAATCTATTTGTTTCTTTAAAAAGGAAATGCTTTTTTTAGGCAGTACCAAATGTTATAGTAATAGTAGTACCTGAAGAACAACAGCCGTCGTCATCACGAAGCACAAGACCAGTGTCGTCTCTGTTGCAAGTATGGTGATTAATACTTTATAAGAACAATTTTGTTTATAATTATAAGTAGCCATTAACATACATTCAATAAACATATTCAGAATATTTGCAATGATGCTTTCAAATCTCTCGGATTTGTTATGCGACAGACGGGTAGATTCCGGGATAGGAACGCTATCTTTTTACTTTATTCCTCCCTGGTACGCAGTAAGCTGGAGTACAACTCAATCGTTTGGGACCCCCACGAAAAAAAGTATAAGCTAATGCTAGAAAGGGTACAGAGGAAATTTGCCCGATATCTTTACAAAAAGCTGTACGGATATTATCCCTTTTTGTATCAGCGTCGCCGGTATGGTCGGTATCAATACGCTAGAACTTAGGAGGAAATGCGCGATAATGGTGCATTACTACCGGCTGCTCAACGGCCTCATAGACAACCCCGGCGCGCTCGCTCGCTGCTCACTATCCGTGCCGGACCGCGTGCGGCAGTCGCGCGCGTGCTGCGTGCGGCGGCTGTTCCACGCGCCGCTCGTGCGCACTGACACGGCGCGGTACGCTCCCACGACTCGGGCCATTTATTTGCTTAACGCTCTGCTTGCTCATCAGCCAGACATAGATATATTTGCTGATAAGTTTAACAATTTTTTAAACTCCGCTGTAACTTTTATTAGCAATAAGTATATCACGTAAGTGTGGTGTAAATTATGTTTTTAATAATGTTGGCTCTCTGTGCGCTTTGGTGAATACTGTAAGCACAGAAAGCATTTGTCGCAAATAAATAAATAAATAAATTAATTAAAGTAGTAATTAGACGAGCCAAGCGAAAATCATAGAATTTGCATAAAAATATCGGCGTTTGTTTAATATTTTTTTATGATTGTCTAACGTTGCGTAGGTACCATTGGTTCAATCTTTACAAAATATAGCTAGCAAGTAATTTATGAAAAAATACAATGCTGGTTCTTGAGAATCAAACTTGTAAAAACAAATTATTTTGTAGGTAGGTAGAAATAAGTTTTTAATAAAAGCAAAATGATTGTAATTGTTATATCCGGCGAAGAGAAACGATTTGGGCTTCGCGTTTTACATGACTCCGCCATCACCAATGTAAATTGTAAACTAATGTGTACGATACTAAGAAATAGAAAATTGAGTGTCTTATTTTAGCGTGGCTACTAACAAGTTTTGTAGTAGTAGTGTTATTTGAAGATTCTTTTGAAATAGTCGTTAGAACCGCAACATAAACACCTCTTATAAAATAATATTTTTAGGTACCCTTAAACACAGGTGAAGCATTAATCGAATATTGCCGTTTGTGTGCCGCTTCAGATTGCGATGGCAAGCTAGTCGGCCTTCAGAGTGACGAAACTATGAAACAATTAGTAGTAAAGATGACAAAAAGGCTGAATGCCAATATTGACTTTAACCAAGAGCATCTTCCAACAACCATTTGTTATGCGTGCATCGAAGCGCTTTACAAAGCATATGACTTCGTTGTTGGTATAGAATTGGCAGAAACGACTCTAAATAATTTATCGATGCAAAAATACTTAGATCAGACGGCAGAAAATGAGGATCTCGATAGCAAACTGGATATATCTAGCACATCCTTGCAGCAAGTATGTTAACACAGTGAACCTTATGCTTTTTTATCTATGAAGACTTGATTGTAATGTCTTTGTTTTATTTTACAGACATCATCGAACATTGGAGCAACAGAAAGTAATTTGAAACAGTCACCAACATTTTTACCAAGCATGGTAACTTCTGTGCAACCGGTATTTTATTTTAATTACAGTTCCTGTTTTCTCACAGAGAATTCATCTCAATTCATTGTTTCTAATATTTTGCAGGAATTATCATCAAACATAAGAATAACAAACAGTCATTTTGAGCGGCCATTGTCTAACACAAATGTTTCTATAACTCAAGTAAGTTTTGTTTAAATGAAACAATATAATAATATACACACTTCTCGCTAGTATTATACATATATATACATATATATATCTTCTCGCTACATCTTCTATCTTAAAATGAAATCGTTATATGCATAAAATATTAAATGTGTATTTTCCACTAAGGTATCACCAAACCTTGGACCAGAAACAAGTGAATTTGAGCAGCCATCCGTGCTTGAATCAAGTCTGATCAATTTTACGCTTGATTCTCCCAGTAAACGACTCCTGAAATACGAAGTTGACAAGAAAATACAGATAATTAACCGGCAAAAAAAGAATTTAAGGAGATTGAACCAAAAAGTTAGAAGACTCCAGAATCGAAATCATTTATTTAAAAATATACTTAAAAACCTCAAAGAAAAGAATTGTATTGATGCAGATCTATTTAACAAACTACATGAAAATATTGTTGATGTTGACATGGATAGTACTTTGAAACCAAATAAAAAATAAGATTTGGTACACTCGAGCTATAATTACTAAATACTTTTTACTTCACAAAGTATTATGTACTGTTATGTATTCATATAATAAGAAGACAGACAGAAGACAATCGTTTGACGTTTCCAATCGTTAAACTGTCCAAATGGTATCGTCATAAACGTAAAGTAGGGTTTACCGAAGAATCTTTCCAAACATTAAACGAAACCCTAATTTTGGAATGGAAGAAAAATATAGGCTCTGTAGACTGGACTGGGCACTAGAGTCAATGAGGGTGGTTAACTTCGCAAGAGCTTATTTTTGTCGTTGGTATTAAATTATTATTTACTAGAGGTCAACTAGAATTCGGGCCGCTCCCAAAATTCACCACGTTTTTCTGTCAGTCAGTCAATCAGTCGGGTCAAGACAGAGCCTTATATATACATAGATTTATTTCGTGATATTTTTAATTAATACTGTACCACGGGTACGGAAAGCTGATTGAAATTATTACAAATGTTGAATCCATCATTGCCGTTTTTGATTTGACGTGTGACGGACATTTCCCATACGCAGGTGGCCCAGTGGTACACATTTTCCATACTTTCTTGTATGAGCTAGGCCAAAATGTCACAAGCTTTTAGTGGCTCTGAAATTTTACTACTTGGTTGTAATTTGAATTAGAAACCTTAAAAACAACGTAAAAGCACCCTTGTCCTTGACATTAATTTAAATCGTAAGTATAGCTGTACCAGAAAGAGTAGAAATTAAATAAAATGGAACTAAAAAGTTTTAAATACAAACTATTATTCAGTGTTGCCAAGTTATACGTCATTTTGAAGAGTTTGCATAGAAAGTAGCGCCCCCATTTTTTTTCTACTCTTTCGGGTACAGCTATATTTTGCTGCATTTAAATCCTTACAGGGAAAAAGTTATGCTTAATTTGGCAGCACCCAAAACGCATAAAAAAAAAAGAAAGGAGTTTTGGCGGGAACGCGAGAAAATCATGTCGCTGCATTGTATTATTTTCCAAAACTTGTGTTTTTTCGAGTATTAATGCATAAAAATGGTGGCGTTTTATTCATTAAGTGCTGATTTACGAGCAAGAGTGTGGGCAAGTGATATAATGTAGTGAAACGTGTCTTTTCGTTTTGTTTCCAAAACTCTGAAGAAGCTTGTAGTAAAGTTGCCACGACTTTACTAGGGTATGATTGGACTTGACTGTGACTTACTGTGTGTGACTTGGACTGTAGTCACAGTCCAAGTCATTAAACGACTCATTTAACTGGAGAAAGAAGGAGCGATGAAGAAAAATGGTTTCGACTGAAGGACTAGTATCCATGGCCAGGAACTATTAAAAAAAACTGGTCGCGCTGGTTTTTTGGCGGGAACGAGAGAAAATCATGTTGCTACATTGTATTATTTTCCAAAACTAGTGTTTTTTCGAGTGTAATGCATAAAAATGGTGGCGTTTTATTTATTAACTGCTGATTTACGAGCAAGAATGTGGGCAAGTGATATAATGTAGTGAAACGTGTCTTTTCGTGTTGTTTCCAAAACTCGGAAGAAGCTTGTAGTAAAGTTGGCACGACTTTACTAGGGCATGATTGGACTTGACTGTAACTTACTGTGTGCGACTTGGACTGTGACTGCGACTCATTTAACTGCAGAAAGAAGGATCGATGAAGAAATATGTATTCGGCTGAAGGACTAGTATCCATGGCCAGGAACTATTAAAAACAACGCAGTCGCGCATAAAAATAAGTAATAGCAAAGAAATTTATAGAGTAATAGGTACCTATCTGTTTTGTATCTGCGCACTGACACTGATGGCCGCCGTTCGCCATTCTGGCCTATGATTCTGGCTATTAGCAGACTAACAAGAAAATGTGTGACATAAAATCACTGATGAGAGAAGTAAAGATAAAAGGGCTTTCGCTAGCATGAAACTGATTTTACGTGCCTGCGGGCACGAGAGTGGCTACTTTAGTCCCGCTACGCGGAGCAAAAGGAACCACTACCTCCCCACAGCAGCACGCAAAATCGTATACACAGGTACACACCAAGGGAGCAAGTAACATACTTATAAAATCATTGGAGCAAGTACTTAAAGAAGCCTCATCATTAGATCTGAGACATTCCTTACTTTTGCTCCCTAGGTGAGTAATCTACTATTTTATTAGTTAGGCTTACCTACCAACCGTCTTTTTATGCATAAAACACAAAAACCTATTTTAGTTAAAAACTTTTGTCAGTTTCTTTCGAAGTGTATCTTCCTCAAGTAGTGAGATAAATAGATATATAGATAAACTCTTTATTGTAGGGGAGAGTGGGTCACAGTGATCACTTTTATTCTTGCGCTTATTATTTCCTAAATTATTGTCGTTAGTCGGTTATTGTAAAAGTCGCGGGCAACCGGTTGATGCAAATAGTAGGTTGTCTTACAGTGTGGCGGTCTAAGGGGGAGGCCTTCGTTCAGCAGTGGACGTCTCCGAGCTGATGAGTCGGCATCATCAACTTAAAACATGAACATTAGATTTAGACGTCATTTTTAATAGATTCAGGTCCGCCACCGGAGACACCGAACTACAAAAAAAGGGGAGATTATTCCGTGTACCCCATGACTGGGTCACACGGGATCAGCACAAGGGTTACAGTGAATCAGTAGGTTCTCAATGTTTTTATTACAAATTGTGATCAGCAGTTGGAGGTTGTTTTTTTAATCTTTACGTATGTCACCAAAACTGAAATCCAAATCTCTAATCAACATTTTGTAAAATATATAACAACTAGCTGGTGCCCGCGGCTTCGCCCACGTGGGCTGTGTATTTTGCAGGAATCCGGTCTATGATCACTTAGCTTTAAGCTTATTTTATAGGCTACCGCCTAAGCCGTGTAAGCTTAATTAGGACACCGCTCGGCCTGAAATCGTGAAGTCAATCGCGGGTTCAAATCCTGGGCACGTATCGCTGAGTATATGTACGAATTTTCATACCACTTAAATAAATAAAAAATAAAATATTAAATATTGTCTATTGTCTACTTTTTGGCGAAGGGAAACATCGTGAAGTCCTGCTTACGTCCGACGAGGAGAAATTCAATCGCGTGTCGCCCAATCACCCTGGAAGGGTGAAGTGTGAAGTATCTTCGAGGGTATCCTAACTCCAGCAGTGGACTATTAAAAAAGTTGATCAGCTTTATGGTATGCTATAATACCACACCAAGTTCGATCATACAATGTACCTATTGTAATTTTTTTACGATATGATAAAAACAAAAAACCTTTAAAAAGTACATTTCATGTAGTTTCATGACTCGTTTAAATTTTCATCGTTATTATCATCAACCATTTTCTACCTATTGCTGAGTAAGTATAGGTTTCCTCTTCAGTGCGCTATCTTTTCCGCTCCTGTGCCAGTCTCCCCGTTGCTTTCCTGGTGTTTTAAAATTATGTCGTCCGACCAGCCGGCTGATGGACTACACGGTAATCGCTTCTGTTTGCGGCCACCATTCTGTAAGTACTCCAAAGCACCAGTCCACCATCCATCTTCTTTTCGTATCAAGTGACACACACACACACAGTCTCGCTGTTTGTTCAACCACGTCTTCGACCTTCGTTCGCCGTCGCATCTTAACGTTTGGTATACGGTCTAGGGGATTGACGGCTAACATGGCCCGCGCTATTGCACTTTGGGCTACTTAGATCTTTTGCGTGGTCTCTTTATTGAGGGTTCACGTATCAGGACCGTATGTGATGATAGATATAAAGCACCTTGGTCCTCAGACATTGTGGGATCTTGAACTTAAAAGATCAATTTTCAAAAAAACGCTGATGTTGAGTCTTATCATGATCTTAGTCTTGGTCTTGTTTATCCCGTTGAGAATCACCCTAAAACCACTTTTTAAGTCTTCTGGAGTTCTTTAGCATACTCTAGAGGTCAGCAAAGTTGTCAGCTAAGCTGATCTTCTTCGAAACGGAGATACGTTTTGTGTATTGATAGTAGAGCCTCTGTCACTCTATTCAAGAGTCTTCACTAAGTCATCTAGTACGTCCGTGCAGAGCTTGGACCTTAAAGACCACGGAATTAATTGGCAATATAATTTTTATTTTCATCTTTTTCTTTCATAGGACCATTGAAGGAATCTCTAGAATAAAGAACTTAACCTCTACATCTATTCTTTAACCTAACCGCACCTAACCGAGATAATAATGAAAGTTATGTACTTAATGCAATTTTTTCAACAGGCGTTAACTTTACGTTTTTGAAAATGTAAATAAAAATATAATACATTTATAAGTTTTTTTACAATATTTTGTTATTTTTAGGTTTTAGTTTCTGGTATAAACGTTGTTAAGATTGCTATTTTTGTTTTTCAGGCGCCATATTCAGACGAATATGCAAATAAAAAATAATATTAGTAGATTACTCACCTAGGGAACAAAAATAAAGAATGTCTTCATGAATGTCGTCAGCAATGAAGGCTTCTTTACTTGCTGTCGTGGTATGTAAACGATTTTACGTGCCGCTGCGAGAAGTAAAGTAAGTTGTTCCTTTCGCTCCGCGTAGCGGGGCTAAAGTAGCCACTTTAGCCCCGCAGGCACGTAAAAATAATTATGCCTAGTGCATTTACCGAGTGTAATTACTCCAGCTCTGATAATTACGAAATATCAACATTAATTCTTTAGAAAATCTTAAGCTTTAACAACCCCCACAGCCTGTTAAGGGATGAATATAAAAAAACGGTGAAAATTAGTTTCTTGTTTTGGAATTTTAGTACATATGCCGCTAAGTTTCAGTATTGTAGTTTTAATAATTACCAAATTATATCGTCTTAGCTTTATAATTTATTTTAATTTTAACGCCCTTTTCACCACTGTTAGGGGATGAATTTTGGAAAACGGTGAAAGTAGTTTCACAATGGTACTATACTTAACAATTATGCGAAATTACATCACTCTCTCTTAAAGAAAAATATTTACTTCATACAAACTTTAACGGACCATTTCACCATTATAATAGTCGAATATCGCAAAAAATTTAAATCACTTTTTTGTTTTTAAATGCTTCGTGTATATACTGTTTTTTATTATTAAAGCTTTAAGAATTACGAAGTTTTGTCACTTTTAGCTTTTAGAAAATTCTTTAACTTTTACACCCCTTTTTTCTTTGTTAGGGCATGAATTTCAAAAAACCGTGAAAGTTAGTTTCTTGGTTTCTTTAGTTTAGTATATTTACCAACTTTCATCATCGTAGGTGAAAAAAAAAATTCAACCCCCTAATAATACCCTTTAAGTTCCGGCTTCGCACGGGTGGACTATTATTTTTTAAACATCTTTAAGCAGGACTTCGAAAATAACTTTTGATGAATACTTACCATACAAAAACTGTGAGAATACTATATAAATTAAACAGTAAAAGTTTAGTAAAATAATATTATAATATTGAAAAGGACTTTTTACTGGAACAAAAAATTTAACCCTGTACATTAAAAAAAAAAAAAAACTTTTACTGTGGGGACAACATTGATATCGCAAAAAAATAACAGCTGTTCCATACATAACTGTTTTATGCTGTTTTAACTTTTTGTATGAAACAGCTGATATTTTTTTCGTGATTTCAATGTTGGCCACATAGCAAAAGTTGTTTGTTTTGATGTACAGAATATGCCCTTAAAAGGATGCTAACTGATTAGAACTAACCCTGTATATTGTCGACATAGAAATCGTTGAACATTGCACTCCTTTTTTGGCCTATAGTACGTAGTACTATTATTTATTCTGTGCCTATAGTAACATTACCTATGTAAGTAAGTAGGTACTTTGAACTTTGAAAACAATCGTAGATCGATGCTACGATGTATCGGTGTGGTCTGTGCATTTGTATCTTTTGTGGTTTTGAAACCGCGTAACGCTAGAAGCTTGCCCTAATTACTTACCTATACCTACATATTAAGTATAAGTAGGTATTTGTATTATACTTAGGTACTTACCGCATTCATACCGACATAGCTCGCAGGGTCTGCAAGTTGAAGTGGCAATGGGCAGGCCACATCGGACGAAGAACTGATAACCGATGGGGAAGAAAGGTTCTTGAGTGGCGACCGCGAACCGGAAGACGCACCGTAGGAAGGCCTCGCACTAGGTGGACCGACGACATTGTAAAAGACGCGGGCAACCGGTGGATGCAAATGGCAGGTTGACGTACTGTGTGGCGGTCTAAGGGGGAGGCCTTCTTTCAGCAGTGGACGTCTTCGGGCTGATGATGATGATGGCTTACCGCATTCAATATGCCAACATATTCTCAGACCACACATAAATGGTATCAGGCGCGAACATGGCACTGGCACTATTCAGATTTCATACCAAATTCATTGCAATAAGGCACAATTTAGGACACACCGAACGACCCTCGACGTGCCTCGGGCGCGGCCGCGCCCGATGCACGTCATTCGGTGTGCATTATTTCAATGAGTTTAGTATGTAATTTGAATGGAATAGTAAGCCGTTGCTTCAATATGTTTTGCTCTAAATTGCACTGAAAAGTAAGGAAAAACGTGCCTGTTTTTGTTGGTTTTTCCAAGATGGCGGAGGAAATACAGTGACGAAAACTTGGATTTATCATTATACAGGGTTAGTTCTAATCAGTTAGCATCCTTTTAAGGGCATATTCTGTACATCAAAACAAACATCTTTTACTTTGGGGCCAACACTTTTTCACAATCTTATCGCAATTTCAATGTTGGCCCCATAGTAAAAGATGTTTGTTTTGATGTACAGAATATGCCCTTAAAAGGATGCTGATTAGAACTAACCCTGTATATTTTATCGACCTACACACACACACATCAGCCAGAAGGCGTCCACTGCTGATCGAAAGCGTCCCCCTTAAAAGGGAGGGGTTGCTATAGTCCCCACGCTTGGCAGGCGGCTTGGGAATCGCAGAATGTTCACCACCGGTAACCTATAGGTAAGTACAACACTATTATATTAAAAAATCAGAACTACCTTTTGCGGGATGGCCATACGTATATAGTTGGCCTCTATTTACTTGATGTCTGGATCATCTTTTACATCATATTCCGAGGTGGTCCCATACAAATGTTATCAAAATCGGTTCAGTAGTTTGATTTTTTAATCAAAATAACTGGAATAAAGATGTCATCCAGGTAATCGAAAATGAAGTCGGTTTTTTTATTTAATAAAAAGTAGTTATTGTTTTATATGTAAGTATATAGGTTAGGTATTTACCACACAGTTACATCATGACTGCTATATACGTACCCACCAAAAAATATTGACTTCAAGCTGTAGGTACGTACGATGATGGCCTAAATCAGTCAAATTACAGACTTTGTTCAACACAATTTTAACACATACCTACGCACTTTATTATTTGTGACCGAATTTGAAAGAAGTAAAATTAATTAAAACAAAGATTCTCTTAGCATTGGGGGCAGTATCAAAGTAAATAATGTGTTTACACAAATGTTCAGAACGACTATCAGAATTTTACTTTGCAATGGTCTAACAGTGTTGAGCTATTGACGGTCTTGAAAAGATGGGAACCATCGTTAACAGGTGTAAAAATCGTACTATATTACTCGATTTTTATAATAATACGTTTAAGTATTTTAAACCAATTTAAGCGCGGCAATCGAGCGGGCCGTTATTATTTTTCATAGGTAGCCTAACCGGGATACCGCTCTTGAAATCAGGAGGTCGCGGTTTCAAACCGAAACCTGTACCAATGACTCTTGTACCTGTACCTGTACGAATGAATCTTTTTAGTTTATGTAAGGATTGTCAAACCGCTGGCTTTTCGTTGAAGGAAAATATCGTGACAAAACGGCCTGCGTGGTGGATACCTACGGCTCAATCGCCCTTCGAGAGTAAATAACTTATAAATAAATATTGGGGGGCCATTTATTACACACAGCGCCATCTAGCCCCATACTAAGCAAAGCTTGTATTATGGAAACCAGATAGCTGATAGAATACTTATATACATATTTTTTTCGTAAATACATACTTATAATACATACTACACCCAGACATAGAACAAACATCGATGTACGTCACATAAATTTTTGTCCTGGGTGGGGATCGAACCCCCGCCCTACAGGTCTGAAGGCAGACATGCTACCAACTGAGCTATAAGGCTGTCTAAAAGTAGCTAAATAAGGCTGTCTAGAAGAGTAGCCCTAAGTCCAGCAGTGGATTATTAAATAGGCTGAATATGCTATACTTACTGAGTAAGTAAGTACTTACAACAATCAATTGACGATTAATAAAGAAAAATAAGCAACTTTCAGCGAGTTACTCTTACGCGGGAATTAGAACAAATATATCAGACACTTGAACACACATGAAACCACAAGAGGACAGGGCTGTACTGAGTTCTGCCACGAATTACAAATGAACAAGAATAAATTTGCGCGATAGAATCCGGAACGAGGATAATCGCCAAAGAACCAAAGTTACCGACATAGCTCGCAAGGTATGCAAGTTGAAGTGGCAATGGGCAGGCCACATCGCTCGAAGAACTGACAACCGATGGGGAAGAAAGGTTCTTGAGTGGCGACCGCGAACCGGAAGACGCAGCGTAGGAAGGCCTCCCACTAGGTGGATCGACGACATTGTAAAAGTCCCGGGCAACCGGTGGATGCAAATGGCAGGTTGTCGTACAGTGTGGCGGTCTAAGGGGGAGGCCTTCGTTCAGCAGTGGACGTCTCCGGGCTGATGATGAAGAATAAATTAATTCGTGATTATTTTCATGAATGTTGTAGAGTGGTAGGACTTTATTGCAAACTCCTTCTGGGGAAATACCTACCATACCGTGCACAATTCGCTCAAATCTCTTGAGCCATTATATAGGTACAGCGTGATGAAGTAACAATCACACACACATTTACTCACATACTTTCCCATTCATACACGGCAGTTGCCAAGTTCACCAAAGCCATCGGCACACACCGGCCGAGGGTTACAGGGGCCGTACACAGTCAGTTCACAGTCGCGCAGCGTCGGCAGCTGAGCGTATTCGGTCCCGGAATAACCGTTCATGGTACATACGGCCCCTGGAACCATTTCGAGAGGAAAATGTCCAAGTCGCACTTGTGTAATTAAGAACGTAACAACCTTTTCACATAAGTTTTTCATATGATAACATTTATACATCAGTGACCGTGACGGCCTTGGGATATTAAAAAAAAACTAATACTACTACCAATGCTAGTAACCAATAGCACAGAATAACTCTACTAATTTTTAACCTCAGAAACAGCTTCTGAGGAATAGGAGGGCATACTTCCAAAAATGTATCAACTGCATCAGGTGATACAATCTTTTAAGCAACTAGAGTACACCCCTGTAAATCGAAGGCTATACGGCACTGGCGACAGAACCACACCGCAGCCTATTTCCACTTCAGTCCAGCTTAGACCGGCTTCTGAAACAGTTCCTTTACTCAGTTCTCGGCCATTAATATAACACGTGTTTCTAATATCTAAGGCTAGTAATCTAAGACAGTAACTCTGATGGCAGCTATTCAATTTACAGGTGAGATTCACGCGTTTCATTCTAATTGAAACTCCTTTGCTTCTGTTTCTTGCACTTAGGTGCAAACATTACTGTGTAACGGTTTAGGTTTTTTTTAATGGAATTGAGTGTCGAGCCGAGCGAGGTGGTCGCCTGGTGGTAAGATAACAGTAGCAGTGCCAGAATTGTCAATAGGCTAGATGACTGGTTTTTTTAAATTGTCCTATTCAAATGTGGCCCATAAATATAGCTGATTAATGAAAAGAAAATTAAAATCTGATCAAAAATAAGCAACTTATAAGCATTTTAATATCATGCTAGACAGAGAGGCGAAACAGTAAATCGTGACGTCACTTGTCAGGACGCCATATGAATTCTATTCTGACAAGTAAGGCGTGACGTCATTTTATGTTTTGTGGGAAAGGGACAGAGTTGTCTCTAACAAAAACTTTAACCGCTCATATATCAGAACATTATTAACCGATTTAAATAATGTTTTCAATTACCATACTATATTCACTTAAATTCTTCATCAAAGCTATTGGTTTCAACGATTTAAACATCAGTCATCTAGCCTATTGCGAATAATACAATCCTGCGCCGCATTTCACTGCGCTCGTCGCCCTCAGATATTAGATGTTAAATCTCTTCATACCCAGTAATTTCTCTCGTGGTTATTCAATTAAAATTAGTAGAAAATATAAAGATGCCATCATGTCAGGTATTCGAAGTTAAAATCGGTTGTATTTTTAAAAAAAAGCGTATTATTATAAAGACCAACACAGAGATTTGACATCTAATCATCATCAGCAGCCAGAAGTCGTCCACTGTTGGACGAAGGCCTCCCCCTTAATAGGAAGGGGTATAGCCATAATCCCACGCTTAGCTCATCACTCTGAGATATTAGGTGTGAAATCTCTTTATGCCCAGTAATTTCTCTGATAACATTGCCCTTCAAACCGAAATGCAATGCAACAGGAATGCTTGCGCACTAGGGAAGTACCAGTCACTGGACCATACCTAGGTATTCCACAAATCTGGCCAAAGACTATTAGCCCTGAATCTGGTCCAATGCGGGTTAACTGATTCATATAAAAATATGCCATAGACAGTGGTGGATTATCCCTAAGGCAAACTAGGCACGTGCCTAGGGTACGCGAGGATACACAGGGGCGCGCGCGGAAGTTTTTAAACGAAAATCAATCATCTGCAAATGTTATATGATATTACCAACTAGAGGTCCCCCGCGACTTCGTCCGCGCGTGCGGAAGATATTCGGCCCGCTCCCAAAATTCAACACTTTAAATCATCCCGAGCAATTTTTTTAGCCCCCAACGAACTCCCCGAACTCTACCCCCCCCCCCTCCTCCCAACTTCCCTTTCTTTGAATGAACTACCCAAATATCAATTTTCAACACTTTAAACTTTTTTTTTTTTTTTTTTTAACTTTGGGAAATTCATTTACCCTCCCGCCGGGGCGGCAAGAGGGTTATGTCGGGCTCGGCACCAGAGTGGCACCACTACCGACTAAAAACCCAACGGTGTTCCTTCGCTGCGCCTTGCGCCGAGGCCACGAGTACGCTCTCGCATTCGTCCGCGACCTCGACAGCGCTGCCCTTTCGGGCCCACCACGGGGAGCCGAAGCTGCTCCCGCACCGATGACGATGTGTCGGAAAACCAGACACATCGTGCATCCACCTCGGAGGCCATGCCTGCGAGATGGGCGCCGGACGGCCCCACGGCCAACGCCCTGGCCTCCATGCGGCGGGTCAGGTGAGTGGCCCCGCCGCCTGCCACTTCGGCCGTTGGGGATGGGGAGCTCTGGCCCCTCTGGCCTGTCCCCATCCCGCAGCCCCACCACAACACACCCGGTGGGTGCCCCCACAAGGAAAGCCCTTGATGAGGCCACCACCCGGTTGTCCCTCCTCAGTTACTCAGTCCCTACTGTTTACTGATTACCAGAGGGCACAGTGGAGAGCCCTCATGTCCGGACCAGGTCCGGACTCACGGGCCCAGCCCCTGCCGTGGCCCTTGGGAATGGAGAGCTTTGGCCCCTCTGGCCTGTCTCCATCCCTCAGGCCCGTGCAGTGACCTAGCCCCCACTGTGGCCGCTTTCGCGGCCCCACCTCGGGTATCTCTTAGCTTCACCGTGGTCCCCCGCCCACGGCTACTAAGCCCCCCCGCCACGACAAGGCGGATACCCCCGGGGAGGAAGGCGGATACCCCCGGGGGGGCAACACTTTCCCCACCTTAAATCGTCCCTGTCGAAAAAAATTTGAAAACAGCATTTTTTATTTTGAAAGAACTATGCAAACCCAAATTTTCGTGACTAAAAGTCCAAAAACAAAGGACTTTCATACAAACTACCCCCCCAATTGGGGGTAGAATTTCGAAAAATCCTTTCTTAGTACACCCCTCCGCGTCGAAACGAATACACTCTCCAAATTTCAAGTCTGTACGACCAACGGTTTGGGCTGTGCGTTGTCTGTCAGTCAGTCAGTCAGGACAGAGCCTCTTATTATATTAGATTAGATAGAAGATAGATAGATAGATAACTATCTACACAAATACATAAAGTCTCGTTTGTTTTACTTGTTACAATTTTCAAGACAATGTATGGGTGCCAGATTCCAGCGCCGATGAGGGACTACCCTAGAGCGCTGCCGAGATTTGAACCGCTAACATGCGCACCGCGAGAAAATTTTGTCGTGTCTTTATGTCGTGCGAAAACGAGACAAACTTATACAGATTCGTAGCCTTGTCCTGTTTTGTAGAATCGAGAAAATTTTCTCGCGGTGCGCATGTTAGGCGCTCTGGTCATAGAACTTCTCCGGACATACTTAAGCAGGTTTTTTCGCGATGTTATCCTTCACTGAAAAGGCAGTGGTTTAAATTTTAGCATACTACAGGTTTATGAAAATTCAGAAAAGCTCGTTGCTGCAGGCCAGCCCAGATTCGAGCTACGAACCTTACCTTGCGAAATTTCTCACGAACTTTCGTAAAGATTGATGAATTCGTGTCAAACTTTAGACCCTTGTGCCAACCGCTCCTTTTCACAACATGTTTTTTGTGGCTATATGAAAACGATATGAGTAGCTTGAATAACCTTGTGAAAGAGCTGATAGGGAATGGAGTGGTAAAAATACCTATAGTTCATTTGGGCGAATGTTCAGTGTCATTCATATGTTTTTTTTTATTTCGTAAGTAAGTATGTCGTCTTTCGATTGTGCCAGAATCCACGCAACTATTAGGTACCTAGTCTTCAAGCAAAACTTAACGAAAGCTTTTTACCTACTTTTCAAATTTAAATGAGTAATTTCATGAAGATGGTTTATAGACAGGATTAGGTACCTTACAACGACGACAAGAACCGGACAAACCTAAAAATTCAAGTGACGAGGCAAGCGTCACGCCTGCCACATAAAATGGTAAACTTGCGAACACAATCCTGCGCCGCACTGCACTGCTGCGCTCATCAACCTGAGATTTTAGATGTTAAATCTCTTCATACTCAGTAATTTCTCTGGTAACATTGCCCTTCCAACCGGCACACAGTAATGCTTGCACACTACTGCTTGGCATTTGAATAACTTGCAAAGGTGTAATACTTCCCCAGACGGACTCTGCAGTAGAGTCCTACCACTACTAAAGTTTCCAGTTAATTTTCTAGTTCTAAAGCACTTTCCAGGAACTTGATGAAAAAATATTGTACAGTTCGTTATCAGCATCTGGAAAAACAACTTTAAGCGCCGATCTATACGTATGTATGTATAAAACGGTGGGTTGGCGAAGGCATTTCGAGGGGGCATTTTTCATGTGATACTCCCTGGCAGGACCACTTTCATTTTACTAGGTAATAATTAAATAATAAAAATGTATAAAAAAAATATATTTTTGTAGACTTATTTAAAAAAATTGTATATCGACAGTTTCCCAGAAAACATCGATTCAAAATGGTCCTGCTGGAGAGCATGCTCTCTGGCAGGACCACATTGTCCCGGGCACAACCACGTTTGTTTTATTGGTAACAAATTATAACAAATTTTTTTATAAAAAATGTATGATTTTGTAGGGTTATTACAAAAAATTGTATATCGCCAGTTTCCTAGAAAACACCAATTTAATATGGTCCTGCTGGAGAGCATGCTCTCTGGCAGGACCACATTGTCCCGGGCACAACCACGTTTGTTTTATTGGTAACAAATTATATCAAAAAATGTATATTTTTGTAGGGTTATTACAAAAAAATTTATTTCGCCAGTTTTCTAGAAAACATCAATTTAATATGGTCCTGCTGGAGAGCATGCTCTCTGGCAGGGACCACATTGTCCCGGGCACAACCACGTTTGTTTTATTGGAAACAAATTATTTCGGCCTTGGGTGTAGGCGCTTTAGTTAGATAAGTAATAGACAATACTGCGCTTGAATTGAGCTAGATACAATATGAGCTTATTTTGCACTCGTAGTTTTTATGGAATGCGCTTCGTAGTGATTAAATGCAAACACATTTAGATCAATTTTAAATTGATTTCGCCTTCTCTTTTGAAAGTACCTACCTATTAAGAGTGTAATTACATTTCAGTAATGAGTCAAGCGGTATACCCATTGTTTATTCAAGTGTACCGTCTTGCCACATTGTAGCTTGGCTTCTGAAGGAAGGTTATCGAATGCATTGGTAAACTTTTGAGAATTATTTACAATTTAGGTTATTTAAATTAACAATCGGCTGGAATGAAATCATAATGGTAAAATTTTCACTTGATAAAATGAAACAAAACTTGCGGAAAATTCTATCAGCAGTCTAACCAAGAAAATTTAGTTACATAAGTACATACTTACCTGAATTGGCAGTCAACCATTGTCATCATTTCAACCGGTACTGTAATCGCCCATTGCCGAGCAAAGGCCTCACTTCTTATAAGCCACTCATACCAGTCAATTCAAGCGCTAGTTCAAATTCACAAAAAAAGCGCCAATTTAACGAAAATGTTAATAAGAAAAATAAAATCCGTACTCTTTTTCAGGCGCAGGCGCAGTAAAGAAAATTCACGAAGGCCTCATCATCAGCCAAAAGACGTCGACTGCTGAACGAAAGACTCCCCCTTAATAGGGAGGGGTTGCCATAATCCCCACGCTTGGCAGGCGGCTTGGTGATCGCAGTTTGCTCACCACCGTTAACCGACCGCTGCTGCCCGTCCTACGGGCGTTCTGCTGTTGCAGTTTTAGGACATACACAGGTCCACGAAGGTCTATTCACCTGGGTGACCATATGCGACATTTAGTATCTTTTTGTCACCCACGATTATGGGGTTACGCAAAATAGAAATAACCAAGCTGAAAAGAGATCGCTGTACCTACTTCTCGTTGTAAAACAACATTTACTATGTCTCTCGAAAATATGTATGGACCGACTGATATTTATTTCGCGATTTTGGTTTCGCAATCTAATATTTTTTCAGATTTCGGGATCAGCGCTGTGTAAAAGATGAATGCAACGACCTTCTTTCGGTTCTTCTAACGATCTATGTAGCCTTATAAATTTCTTAATTGTCAGAATGAGAAAGGAAACATATTGATCAAAGAATGAAGAAAAAAATAAATGAAAAATAAGAAGTTGATTAGGTAGGTACCTTATCAAAGAAAAAGACCCAAAAATCACAACAAGAAGAAGCTACGAAGAAAGAAGAACGAATGAACGGAAGGACGAAGAAGAATGAAGAATTTCACCATTTTGTTAAGCGAAGTTGGTTTGTGACCGTCACTAACGGGCAGTGATATTAGAATTTGCCCGCTTTGACGATCGCAAAATGAACTCACTTGACTATATTCTACGGTTGGATTAGAAGAGAAGAAACGAAAGCGTATAGGCTCTTTTGCAGATTATCTTTATCTTGAGATATTTTTAAGCCCTTTCTATCGATCAAAGATAACTATAATGTTAACGTGCAGCTATATAGTTTTGCATGTTTTTCTATTGTTTTGTTATACTTAAATTTACTTGTCATTATATTACTTACTTGCCTAATTTCCTTCTAACTTCAAAAAGGAAGAGCCTGGAGTCCACGACACAGGTCACCCTAGTGTGGGATCCAGTGCACACCGACAGATCATCTATTTTTTTTCCATATATGTATATCTGTTACTGCTAAGGTTCTATTTAGTGCTTAAGTTTTTTATAAAATAAATTTATATATACAGCATATGCCTGTTCTTGAAGGGTGCATAAACAGCCTGTTGATCCACAGAGCTGAACATGGGCCAACCCAGGGCCCGATCTAAGGGGGGCGAGCCGTGCAAATTCCCAGAGAGGTAAAAATTTGAGGCGACTAAAAAGAGGGTGGCGCGCAGCGCGGCGCCGCCGGCCGGTTGATGGAGTCCTCATAGATAGCTCCTCAATTTTTTTCAATTCTCAAAAAAAAACTTGGAGGATCTAGCTCCGATTTGGGTACTTAATCACTGGAAAAATCTTATGCTTAGCAGCCCGACAAAAGTATTTAAATAGCTTAGTAGCTTACCAATAGGACCTTTGAAATTATCTACCAAAGATAATATTATAATACCTACTATACTAGTATCTCTACTGAGTAGGAAGTGGTAGGTAATTAAGTTTCGTTTGACTTTATCATTTACCATTAGACTTGTTGTTTACACGTCATTTAGAAATTATAAGAAAATTTTAGTAAAACCTTGTAATATATTATCTGTGGTAAAGCATAACCCATCTATATCTAGTAAGTACCAGCCTCAGCAGCTTCAGATGTGATCTTCATCATCATCATCAGCCCGGAGACGTCCACTGCTGAACGAAGGCCTCCCCCTTAAGCCCGGTTTGCCAATAATCCCCATGCTTGGCAGGCGGTTTGGGGATCGCAGAGAGTTACCACCGTTAACTAAGAGGACGCTGCTGCCCGTCCTCCGGTGGTGCTGGATTGCAGTTTAACGACATGCCCAGGTCAAAAAAGTAACCTACTAATAGGTGCCTTAGTAAGTTGTTTTTTGTTTTAGTAAGTAGTAAGTACCTAAATATTTGTCAGATATGATAGTTAAAAAAAAAGTTACAATTACGATTACCTGGATGGCACCTTTTTCCAATTATTTTGATTAAAAAACAAACTACTGAACCGATTTCCATAAAATGACAAAATTCCATATGGGACCACCTCCAGAGCATGAGTAAAAGGTACCTACCAAACAAAAAACAGTCGAATTCAGAACCTCCTTTTTTGAAGTCGTTTGAAAACGGTAGCCAAAGATTATAAAGACACTATGGTCAATTTTTAAGGCTTTACTTGACAGTTCTAAACTAATTAAAATATTGCTGTCACTTTTTTCATCATCATCATCATCATCAGCCCGGAGACGTCCACTGCTGAACGAAGGCCTCCCCCTTAGACCGCCACACTGTACGAAAACTTGCCATTTGCATCCACCGGTTGCCCGCGACTTTTACAATGTCGTCGGTCCACCTAGTGGGAGGCCTTCCTACGCTGCGTCTTCCGGTTCGCGGTCGCCACTCAAGAACTTTTCTTCCCCATCGGTTGTCACTTTTTTACTTGGCATGATAGCTAAGGACAGTTTAAATTTAGTTAGTTTAGTTCTGTCAACATAAACCTTCAAAATCGACCACATTATTATGTGTAAAATGAAGGTAAAATTCAACCATGTTACCTACTAACAGAATCTATACCTACCTACTAATAGGTGTAGTAAGTTGTTTTTTGTTTTCGTAAGTAGTAAGTACCTAAATATTTGTTAATTAGTAAGTAGAGATAAGTAAATTAACAAATAAATAGGTGCTTAGAGATAATAATGGTAACTATCTTAAATTAGTGGTCAATTTTCAAGACTGTAATAGGGTAGATGACTGATGTTTATATCGTTGAAACCAATAGCTTTGATGAAGAATTTAAGTAAATATAGTAGGTTTATTGAAAAAAATATTTAAATCGGTTAATAATGTTCTGATATATGAGCGTTTAAAGTTTTTGTTAGAAACAACTCTGTCCCTTTACCACAAAACAAAAAATTATGTCACGCCTTACTTGTCAGAATAAAATTTGTATGGCGTACAGAGAAGTGACGTCACGATTTGCTGTTTCGCCTCTCTGTCTAGCATGATTTTAAAATGCTTATAAGTTGCTTATTTTTGATCAGATTTTCGTTTTCTTTTCATTAATCAGCTATATTTATGGGCCACATTTTAATATGACAATTAAAAAAAACCAGTCATCTAGCCTTACCTATACTACTTTATGTTATGTTGTTAATTTTGCTGTATTTCATTTATTAGCTAACAGCTTTACACCCTTTGGTTTTAATACTTATACCGTCTCTTTGATTATGTACGAGAGAGAGAGCTAGATCCTCCAAGAACCGCCCTATATGCAAACACACTAAAAAGTATTTCAAACATATTTTAATTAAAAAGTGTTTTGTCTTCATTTTTCAAACACAAATCGTTCAATTTTTACTAATATAGGGTTGAAATACGTTTTAGCGTTTTATGCATAATGACGGTTACCTACTGTTTAAATTGGACCATACCTAGACAATACCGAAAGCCGAAACAGTAAATATTTTCTAACCTACACAGAAAAAAAGGAAATCTCAAATAACCTTTTTTCTAAATTATCTAAGAAAACTTAAACATTATTGTAATATTACAATTATACAGGTACCGTGTATTTTCAAACATAGATGCTATCCAGGATAAAAAAAAAACCATTAGGGAATCCTCCTTATACTGTTGTATGTATAATTTGTTTGGAATCGAAGACTTTCACCACAGAATAAATAATACTACTACGTACAGAAAGTTAACTCTACAAAGGAATTGAAATAAATAAGGACTATCTTCTAGGCAATAAAGTAGCAATTCAACTCGCACAGCGCTGGATACCGCTCGCTATATTCACCTAGATATAATACCGCTCTCTTTCTATCACGTATGCTTAGTTACGTGCGACGAGGCTAGCGTGCGGGCGGCTACTGACTTCTGCCTTGCATTGTCCACCCGGACGGAGCGCCGGCCGAACATACTAAACCGCGCCGGCTAAACTGCGGGGTGACGCCCCCCTGCTTTCACGTCATTTGCTAGAATAGTGTCCTCGCTGTCTAACATGAAAATAAAATGTTTAAATAACATCGTTTTTTGTGCACATACTTATATTATTATTTTTTGAGTTGTTTTGTTGCGAGTCAGCTCTGTTGTGAGTCAATAAAAAAAATATTGCATAGGTATTCCCTATTCTCTGGATTTAAGATTAAACGCTACTCATTTAATGGTAGTTTTTAATAATTCATCATTTACACCCATATACTTTAGGTAATACTGACTCGGAGTCGGGTAAAATCTTCGTAACACCCAGTCCTGGATTTGTCAAAAGGTGGTATAGGCCGCGGACTAAGGGCGGCAGATTTCAGAGGACGCTGCCGCCCCTATTATTTTAGAAAGGTACATGGGGCACAAGGGGCGGCGAAAATAAAGTGGCCTACTCATCAAAAATATAAATCCGGCACTGGTAACACCACAGGATATAATAATCGCGGCCGACTAACCTTAAGTAGTAATAATAATATTACCTAAGTTACGCTACGTTTTGTTATAAATTTGACTCGCATAGGGTAAGAGGGGGGAATGCCGAACGCTTAAGAGGAAATACGTTTTACTTTGTTATAAATGAGTTTATTGAAGAAATCTAAACGAATAACAAAACTTTAGCTATTAAGCTATTAAAATTTCGACACATAACTTATCTGAATATTTTCTATAATAAGTAGTAACTCGTACAAAAAAAAAGTAGCTTTGTCCGCCATTACCCCCAGGCATGGGTAATGCCGATCAGGTCATGGGGTAATAACGATCACATATTATATAATCACTATATAACAATTGAGGTCCATTTAACACACTGTAATAGCACAAAGATCTAATTATGTGGCCATAATAGTCTTACATCCTACTCATTCACAATTATCATTGTAATTTATTAACTTAACTACTAAATCCCAAATAAAGCCTACAGGAGAACCCCATCTTGAGCACATGGCATGGGGCCACATCCCACATGCTGTGCAACGATAACATATCTCATGGTTTGTTCCAAATTCGTCACAAATACAACACTTGATAGAGTTGTTAGAGTTTTCGTTCACCACCATACCGTCGTCGAGATCGGTATTACCCCCCGGGTAGTGTTCGGCATAACCCCAAATGACCGTTTTGAATTTGGGGCCATTTTGTTCCACGTAGATAGATAGATAGATAGATAAACTCTTCACGTACTAAAACGAATAGATAGAAAGACTTTACACTATCGTCAAATGTGATAGTTAAGCATAATAAAAATCAATAACAATAATAGCCAAATATTTAAAAACAACACTTACCGAAAAATTCGTCAGACCAAAAATTTTATCGAAGCGTCTGTAACAAAAAAACGCGCCTTGTTCTCACATGCAGCGAGCGAGCTCACTGAACTTGTTGGTGCCTGCAATTTGCGCTACGCCTCAGCCCCGCACTCTACATGCCGTGCGTCTGAGCCATGCATTTTACGAGTAATTTGCCTGTTCGCGATTACCCTGCGTTGGCCATAACCTCCGCTTACCCTATTGGTAATCGACGATGCGATCAAAAAAGAAACACGCAGCCTTAAAAGACCTTACCTTTTCACACTAAACTTGAAAGATCTAAATAATATAACTCAGGAAACAGGGCAGCCTGTATAGTCTGTACGAATCGAAAATAATATTAAACACTACGTTTTAGTATGTTTAAGTTATTTTTTTATATGTAAGTAAGTATATTGATAAAACTGCATCCAGATCCACCGGAGGACGGGCAGCAGCGACCTCTTAGTTAACGGTTGTGAGCGTTCTGCGATCACCAAGCCGCCTGCCAAGCGTTGGTATTATGGCAACCCTTAAGGGGGAGGTTTTCGTCCAGTAGTGGACGTCTCCGGGCTGTAGATGATACAAGGAGGTATGGAAAACAAGTACCACTAGGCCACATGCGTAATCCCTTTAATAACTTTCGGCATACAGCTAGAAGTGATCTAAAGAGTGCCTGGTACAATCATAAGGATTGCCTATGCGACCGGCATGATAGTACAGTGCTGACTGCTAAGTAGGCGTCAGAATTTGGAATGAAGATCTATTCCCTTCTAATACCAAAAACGAATAGCACGTGCTATTAGTTTATTATAGTAATTAATTTATATTCCCAACGAATACCAAAACGTAACGTTTGGTACAGTCACAGAAACAATTAATTATGCTTTTTTATGAAAAGTTTATTTTTTCTGATATTTTATAATAATTAGACTCTAAGTTAATAGTTATGATTGACATGCCAAAAATTAGATAATTTTCCACTATGTAAAAATGTTGAGTATTTTCAACCGACAAAAAATGAGGTTTTCAATTCGACTGTTTGTTTTTGTATGTATGTTACGCGATTACTCCGCCAATTATGAACTGATTTTCATGATTAGTTTTTTGTTTAGTAGGTAATACCTCAGAAATATACATTTTATCGAAATCCGTTCTATAGTTTGGTTTTTAAATAAAAATACTAGAAAATATGAAGATTACATTCGAAAAGGTATTCGAAGTTGAAGTCGTTTCTATTCTTTCATGTTTACAAAATTGTAATTATAATAATGAACCAAACGTTTTCTTACTACATTTTTATTTGTTTGATAAGACTGATTTTGATTTAAAAAATACTACTTAAGAATCACGTTTAAAAGCATTTTTATTACTGACTGTACCTCATACCATATGTAACTTGTTTTGGGATTCGTTTATGAGTGGTATTCGTTGGGAATAGAAATAAATTACGATAATAAACTAATACCACTGGTATTAGTTTTGTGGTATTAGAAGGGAATAGATCAGAATGAAGGTCTCAAAACTTTCATCACGAGGATGTGATTGCATCGAGGCAGAGAGGCATGGCAGGGAAGGACAGCTGTACTACTACTGAAGAGAGAAGTGAATAGAACGGAAATGTGACGGGCCGCGCTAATCGGCATTGACAATTCTACCAATATACATGTTTTTAGACTGAGAATACTCAAAAAGACAATTTAAATAGACGCGTAGGAAACCAAACCACATTGCATCGTAATTAAATCAATTTTAATCTGTTGCGAAATAGCATTTCGTGCGTTTTACTTCAAATGCGCGACCAATGATTATAATTTTTTCGTCGTAGTTTCTATACAATTTTATGTGAAACTGGCGACAGCGGTTTTCCATACAATTCCTTTACAACATTGTTTTGACAGCCGTTCTACCTAAGAAGTAGGGCTTTCGCTTTTCTGTGTGTACTACATTCAGCTGGGACGATACGGACTGATGATTATAGCGATGAAGAAGACTCATCGGTCTGTTATAGACAATCACATTATTTCTGTGAAGTGTGTAATGTGTAGTGTTCGTTTTTTCCCCATGGTCTACCTACGTGGTTCACCTAGGTGTTCCAGGGATACCTTTTTGTACCCGTCGTCCACCAGGTATACTATGGGTCATTAAATTAACCCAAGTATACTATAGGTAATTTAATGTACCCTTGGATCACCCAGGTGTACTATGTTTAATTCAACGTACCCGTATTAAACCCATTGTTCACCCCAAGTCCCAAATCCTTCCTTGTTAACCGACTTCAAAAAAGGAGGAGGTTTTCAATTCAGAGTCCGCCTGGGGAAGTACCACACTTTTGCCAGTTATTCAACCACCAAGCAGTAGTGTGCAAGCATTACCGTGTTCCGGTTTGAAAGGCAAAGTTACCAGAGAAATTACTGGGTATGAAGAGATTTAACATCTAATATCTCAGGGTGACGAGCGCAGTGCAAGTGCAGCGCAGGATTATGTTCGCAAGTTCACAATTCTGGCACTGCTACTGTTAGTGGCAGGCGTGACGCTTACCACCAGGCAACGGTTTGCTCGACTCGTCACTTGAATGTATAAAAATTAAAATTAAAAGTGAGTTGAGCAAGTACCTTATGCGGTTGCTTGTACACATAGAGTAAAATACATATAACATCATTGCTTGTACCTAAGTATCAAAAGATAGAGTTATTAAAAGGATCTTACCCTGTAAAAAAAGGATCAGAATGTTTTACCCATTTCATTGTTTTTGACAATGTTATTGTGGTCAATTTTGAAGGCTTTAGTTGACAGTTCTAAACTTATTAAAATATTGCTGTCACTTTTTTCTACTGTCTACTTAAACCTTCATTATCGACCACAGCAGCTGTAATACAGCTGTTGTGGTCGATTATGAAGGTAAGGAATGTTCTTATAAGAACATTTCTTGGAATGGCTCGGATATGATACTCAATTTCTGTTTGGTACTTTAGAAAAGGGCAACTAAGTCTCAAACTTTGATAAATGACATATTATTTATCAAAGGTTTCAAAGTCTATTTATTTGAAGACCTATGTACCTACGCTTAGTTGTAAATCAATAAATATAAATATTATATTAGGAATATTATTGTAAATTATGAAATACAGACTTTTATTTGTCGAGACCAAGGATGTTGTATTTAAATAATACTAAGTACACGTCCTCTAGGTTGATACCTATTATCTCATTACTGAGGCACTAATAAGTACCAATACGAGAGTAGCAATGCGATAGGCGCAAGAAAGTCTCCGCAAGAACCTGAACCTTCTTTCTTTCTTTCCTCTTGAAAAGATTATAATAAATTAGCTATTTAGAATGTAGTTAGGATTTCAAATAAAACATAGGCTAGTTTTGTTACAAAAAAAACGGTTCCCATAATAGGTAACACTAATGTTAGAGCTGGGAGCTACGTAGGTATCTAAGGCAGACATATACATGGTTTTTAAAAAGGTGTAGTTAATATTTCTGTTTTATTTATACGGGAATACTCACGTACAAACGTACGTACGTATCACGTACGTATTCCCGTATAAATAAAACAGAAATGTGTCAAAACCACGTCAGTTTTCATAATAAAAGTGTAGTTCATAAAGTAAGTAAATACTACGTAATAGTGTAGTTAATACATAATACTTTAGGATTACCTAGAACTGAGTAAGTAGTATTATCGTATATTCTCTTCAAGAACACAAGTTTGAAAATAAAAATTGAATCTTCGTACAAAATGACCAGCCACGTGATCTATTATATAGAGGACTCAATTTTGTGAGTCTAGTTACAACTACTCCTTTCAGCTTAGTACCTACTGTTCCGTGCAACGCCGCCGTATAAAGATGACACGTTAAATCGTCCATCTGGATAGTTTGTCACTGTTAGGCCACCCAATAGGCCTTCAGGCGGTATACAATTCTAACATTAGGGCCAGCCACTCAATCTATACAAACTTACATTTCATAAATAAAAACATAATTCCAACGAACAGTCTACAAAACCACTAACTAATTTACAATCAAACAAGACAATTAGTGAAATGGGTGATTTCTATAAAGTAAACAATATTCAAAAACAAAGAGATCGGTAAATAAGCATCCCTACTTAGAGTAATGAGGATCTTACCCTTAATTACATTTGTAGCTATAAAATGTAGAGTATCCCATGACAAAGCATCAGAAGCAAAGTATATTTTGTACAGTTAAGTTTAAATTTCAGTTTAGTGCTATTATTAATTGTAGTTGTCCAGTGCAGTGATTGTCCAGTGTTTAACTTTAGACCGTTTTACTGTGATTTTAAGTAGATATTTGTCCGGCTTTTTCTATCAAAGCCAGGCTTTGTCTACTTTAAGTCACGGTTAAAGCATCATCTTTAAATCGAAGACGTTCTCGGAGTTTCAGTACATTTTCTCTCATTCAATTCGGCTGTTTCGGATTCTTCTGGCGTCAATTTAAGTAGGTTTTAACCGACGGTTTTTATTTCAGTCGGGGAAACCCTGCTTTAATTGAATTCGGAGAAATTACCATCAAGACTATAAAGTAAACCCAGTTTGTGATACGAGTGCTGAGATTCGTATGAAATAAAAGCAGTGCCATCCAATAGATGGCTCTAGTTTTATAGAATAAAAATTATACACGGTATTTTAGGCGGGTGTAGCAATACACCAGTTGATCTACTCATAACTGTAAACAACTTTAAAAACAATAGTTTCCTAAACACGAAATGACTCTGGTCGTTTTGTATGGGGACTCAATTTTTTCCACCAATTTGTGTTCAATTTCAATGCAAACTTGTGTTATTAAAGTTGTTCACATTGATGGTAGGTAAACAGCCGTATTGCACTGCACCCCTATGGAGGCCCCAGACAGGTAAAAACAATTGGAAAACTTGCACTAAGTACTTATGTAGGCACTCTAGTTTATCTCTTGCTGAAGATCGTAGTAGATTTAAGTAGACCTTTTCTGGCTTTGTCTGTCTAAAGCCAGAGAGCTTCTACTGTAGTTTATTACTTATCATGGACTGTTATCATGAAGATATTGAAGGCGTTGGAGTGTTTTCTAGCAACAAACGAGAAATGCAAAGTTAGATGGCGTGTTTCAAAGCATCAGTGATTCTATCAAAGGTGTAAGTAGATTTTGGACGGCTTTTTTATAATTCAAAGGCGTTCGTTGTCTTCTTAAACTTTTGTTAGAACTGGCAGCGGAATTATATGCAGGAATTATATAAATTTTATTTTACGAACAATACGGTTTCAATCATAACATTAAAAAAACCACATAATTTATGACAACATTTGATTGTATTTGTGGTTTTGTAAAAATAAATGACTACTTACCTCTAATCAGTGTGTTAATTTCTTCCTATATCTACGATACAAGTCTTTCCAGAGCTCATATCTTTCAGGGTTGGGCGTAGGTCCAAATTCTAGATTATCATCAATTTTGAGGAAGTTTAAGCCTTGTTTTGTGCTTGGCTTCCATTTGACGGGCAAATCATTGTTTGATGATGGAGTAGGATCTCTGAAATATTACGATGCATAAAATTGGTTCTACTGTAGGCCAAATTGCATATATACATAAATATCTCTAAATTTAACATTTCATTACTTAGTATTAGTTCATCATCATCAGCCCGGAGACGTCCACTGCTGAACGAAGTTCTCCCCCTTTAATCACCCCACTGTACGACAACCTGCCATTTGCATCCACCGGTTGCCCAGGACTATTAGTTAGTAAGGAGATATTCAAGTTCATTTTATCAAATTTATCTATTGTCTAAGTATTGTGAATAAAAACATCGTGAAGAATCCTGCAATCGTTCGGAGAAAAATTCAATGATGTATAATATATGAATCCACCAATAGGCGTGTGGCGTAATGTTTAATTTATGACAAATAACAGGCTTAGTGATGAATATAACTAAATACATTACACATACTGAAAAAATAAATTGTATAGGCTGATAAATCTCTGAGATATGAGTGTTTAACGTTTTAGGTGGGGATAGAGAGGGTATGTTCTATCCCTTTCTCGCAAAGCACGTGTTAGTATAGCATTTGTATGCCGCGCCTGAGGCTTGACGTCATAGCTCAGTATAGCGCGGTCTCTGTCTAGCTTGAAATTAAAATACTTAGAACTTATTTAGTTTTGAATTATTTTAAATTTTGTTATTGATGATCAGCTTTTATATGAGGTAATAACAAATTAGTAGTCATCATGCCTATTCGCAACAGAGCCAGCGTGGTGGATATGGCTACCGCCCTTCGAGGATAGGTCTATGTCCAGCTGTGGACTATCAACAGTCAACAGGATTATGCTGTTAGACAAGTCAATGAATTCTTACCCATATTTCGCAAAATTTGTCCACATTTTGGTCATCCAATCAGTGATTTTTTGGTCCCGTTTATTTATTTTGTATGGCCATATGAATGATGAGAACGTATATAAGATATCGTCACCGTGGCTCGCGCCGGGCTCATTATTTTTCTTGCTATACACTGATTTCACCAAATTTCTCCCACCAGAATACTTGAAGTGGTAATTATAAACTGGAGCATCAATTTTGCTGACCATCATTTCGGATTCTAAAACACTAGATATTTCAAAAAAAATATCTCCATATAATTGTTCGAGGTTTTTTATAGTGTCTTTATTAACTTCTTTATTACCAAAGTAAAATTCTTTTACTTTATTTTCAACGGCTTTAGCTTCTGCTTCAGATACAAATTCTAAATCAGGGAAATTGTACAACTCTTTGTTGAATTCCTTTAATGTTTCCTCATTTTCTAGAGCTACTAAGTAAAAACCTTCCCTATCAGTAAATCCATACATGACAGAAATATTTTTAGGATTCCTTGCTATTATATCGTACGGTAGCTCAGTGTACACTGCTTCAACACCAGGGAGGCTTTTCTCAACACATGGCCCAACCAAAAAGTCAGATCTCATCAACTGAAGTACAGGGTCACTTGATGGTGATGCATACGAAATTAAATCTTTGAGTGGAATATTCGATAGGATCTCATACAGCTTCTTTGGTTCTTTAGTGTCATAGCCGAAATGTTTAGCTACGGATGAAGCGATTTTAACACCATCTGCACTTGACATGAAAGCAACTGAAGCCCCACTTTGTGCTATTGCTCTGTTAAACAATCCATTTGTAGCGTCACTCACAAGAAGTAAGGATGTAGACACTGCCCCGGCACTGTGCCCAAATATAGTGACATTATCAGGGTCACCTCCAAATGCAGCAATGTTTCTATTTACCCACTTCAAAGCTGCGATCTGATCTTTCAGTCCAGCGTTACCGGGTGCTTCTTCGATGCCCAAACACAGGAAACCAAGGGCGCCAAGTCTGTAGTTAAATGTGACAAGAATTACATCTTGTTTTACTAAGAGATCTGGTCCCGCCATCATTTTACCTCCTGACCCTAACAAGAAGGCGCCTCCGTGGATATACACCATGACTGCTAAATGTTTTTGTACTTGCGATGGAACGTAAACGTTGATTCTCAAGCAGTCCTCTGTTCCTATGGAGCCCAATTCCATAAATTGTGGACAATGGTAATGTTCAAGCACTGCTTTGTAGATTCCTTTCCATGACGGTGCAGGAAGTGGCGCCTGGAACATATTATTAAAAAAACTAAACCTACTATGTCGATAATATATAAGTTAAGTTTATAATGAAAATATTGATATTGAACATATTAGTCTAAGATCAGATTAACAACGACTTTCACCCATCTGTTTAGTCGTTAAAAATGTTTTGTTATCAAATGTAGTATGTTAGAAAATACATCGAGTGGGTTGGCTAAAACATTCCTGGCAAGGCTATGATTAATAAAAAAACATAAATGACTTTTTATTTAATATTGATAGATAGATAGATTAACTCTTTATTGTACACACCAAAACAAATGATAACAGTCATGATGATCACAACACAAAAAAGGAACTTAAAACTAGTGTTACAATTGGAGGCCTTATCGCTAAAAGCGATCTCTTCCAGGCAACCTTTGGATGGAAAGGATTCGAAGAACATATAGAAGACGGGGTGTGCAATATTAAATAACTACAAGATACAGACATAGACCTTAACTTAACAATTTTAAAATAACAATACTAATACTTAAATTAACTAACCATAAAATAATAAACGAATATAAACTAATATTGCTCTGAGTTTAACGAATAAATTTAATAGCAATCGAAAGTATGAATCCTATAGAATATGCAAACGTTGGGTCGTCTGTTTTTTTCCTGGCGTGACTACTGGGTTGGCAGGTATAAACAGGTATGTTGATATACTAGCCGTTTTTAATTATTTTTTGATCAAATAAATCTTATATCAAAATAAGCGCTATTTCATTCCGAACACGACGTATATATAAACCCAGTGCCTAGTTACGCCGGGAAAAAAACAGACAACCCAACGTTTGCATACACTACTACAACAGGTCGCCCGCGACGCGGACGGAAGAAATTCGCCCCGCTCCCAAAATTCAGCTCTTTTTTACCAGCCATCAACTTACGTAATTTCCATATCACTTGTCTGTGTTTCTTTTAGTAGTTCTTTACCTTAGAATTGCACTATAAATAATCGTACCCAATCTGATACAAACAGGTTGAAAACACATGTTGTATGAGCTCCCGATTTTTAATTTCTTATGCAATCCGCCGTAAGAAAACATTATTTATATTATTATGTTAAAAAAAAACTGCTATCTAGTACAATTCAAAAGATTTACAGGTCACAATAGATCGGACGGACAGACATACTGACAGCGTAGGTTTGGTAACAGAGTCCTGTTGAGTACATGTCTCTGGTACGGAACTCTCTAAAGTAACCATGAGACATATATATGCCATTATTATATTCTTTTATGCTAGGGCTTCACCTGCATGTTATGCCATTATTTAGCGCGGTATATGATACAGTACGCAGATATGGCTGGGTGTTAGCACGCTAATACGCTAGTGGCATTATTGACGTCGTTAGGCGTTAGGCCGCAGAAAAGCGAAGGCCCTACTCTTAGGTTAGGCGATATTCAAAGTCAGATGATAGTGTGGCCGCCCATGTAGCGCATTGTTTAATGCATCATTTATTGCACGTTAATTATTCCGATAACTGGACGTAAAGCGTCACCCAGGTGAAGTAGGGCTTCACCTGGGTGACGCTTTATAGTGCATTATAGTGTAATTAGCTGACAAAAAATTGGTATGGTAGGTACTCACCTGAAATCGGCCCCTAGTGGTTGCGTAAGGTATACCAGTATATTCATAAATTTTACCATCGGAACTAATTTTTCCGCTTACTAACCCCTGCTCTACCTTCAACACTGGAGCAGGCTGATCTATCAAATTTGCAGCGAACAATGTAAAAAGAACCGTATTTTTTGCACTGAACATTGTACTATGTATTATTGTAATTAATTAAACACTGAAAGACTTATAACAGATACTAAATCAAAACGTTACACGTGCACTTGGACCAACACTCAATAATCCTTTAGCATAAACTTAGCCTTGGCTTAATCATCAATATTATCAACTTTATCTTAGTAAACGATTGATACTTTGTGTAATCAAAGTCAGTTCCTACGCCAGTAGTAATATGTTGAGTTATTACTTGATAATTCTGATATTCTATTATAATTCGAGTCGAGATTTTCCCAAAGGCCTCTCGACAAAAAATCTGAGGTGCACGCTAGATGTTTATAAAATATTCAACATAAAATATTTTATTTTAAAATTGAGACGATCTCGTATTTGACTACTGTAAAAGCCATTCTACTTTTTCAATTGTTTTGGATACTAACTTGGAATTGTGCCCTAGGGTGTGAACCTAATTTTATTCTACTACTTACATTAATATTTTTTTCCATCAGCTATTCATAGGCGATGGTGAACGCTTACGATCATATAAACCTGCTGATTTGCCACCTATGGAATAAAAAAATCTAAGCTTTATTTTAAAAGAATGACTTGTAGTGGGTTTTAACAAGGAACTTCCTATTTACAATTATATTTCCGGCGGAAACGTGACCGCTCACTCACAGGATTGATTTTAATTAATTTAACTTTGTTTCGTTGCGTGTACTCTCAGAACATGACACATGGTTTGCGGATTTTCTTTGCTTTCGTAACGAGTTTGAACGACTGAACAGACCAAAGAAAAGTTATAGCAGTGGCATTGCCTTATTTTTTTTTATGACTTGGTACGAGCCTCCAAGCTTAGTACAAAAGAGCTCAGCTCCTGGCAGCCATACTTCGTTTTTTTTATTTTATTTGACATGTGTCCTCTTTTGTGGCCTACATCGATGACTTAATTAATACATTTTAGGCATGTCGAGACTGATCGTTTGTTTTAATTAAGGAGGTATAAGTACCGACGGAGCATAAAAGCACAGAATAACTAATTGATAAGTTTATTCTACACTATAAGAAGTGACGTTATCATTTCTCAGGTGTCAACAACCTGGTACCATATGCTTATTGCGTCTCAACAGACTCACTCTTTATCCATCCGTCAATGTTATGAACCTCTTTTAAAAAAAGCCAAATTCAAGAAAAATAATTGTCCCCGTACAAAGTGACCAGACACGTGATCTATTTTGTATCGGGACTCAATTTTTTTCTCGAAGTATCACTTGTTATAAAAGTTGTTCACGTTTATGGGTAGATCAAATCAGCATCCTTAATTTGGTATACCCGCCTGAAGCAACCTGTATATAGCTAGTAGAAATGCAATTTTTTTTAATTAAAATTGCAGGTAATTATTTAACGCAAGCGTAGATTACCGAACGTACAGACCCGGAACATAATATAAAACGGGTTAAGTGCCAATCGCATTTACGCACCGAAGAGGGTACGTACGGCAACACGACACAAAATATACAGGTTGTGTGTAAGACAGCCGGGTTCAGCAATGCTTAAGGATTTTGCTCTAGACAAACCAAAAACTTTTATGGCATTTGTGTTCCCATTCCCAAACAAAATTGATCACGTGACTGATCATTTTGCATGGTTCTTATTTGGGAACATGGAAGAATAACGGGGACTTAATACTTTTTTTCGAAATTAGCAACGTTTTACACTTTCTAAAAGTTGTTAATTTTAACAAATAGATCTACCCATATTGCTACTCCTGCCTGACACCCCTGTGTAAGGTACCTAAGTACAGCTAGGTAAAAAACTATCACGTTTGTTCACTACAACTATTATTTATGATATAATCAGAGTAAATACCTAATAACACAACTGTGTATTGCCATGAAATGCATTTTCTGTGGGTCTATGGGTTTTCTATGCCTGGTTTTTTACAATAATTTTTAATCTATGTCCTAAGGCGAAGGATACGGAACCCTAAGTGCTCATTGCAACCAGCTTAGGTTCCTCCAAAGTTCAGTGGGAAAGCCACAAACGTATTATCTTAATAAAATTTAACTTACTTTCCCTGGGAAAATAATATTTTCATAATTATCGCCACCTCTATGTAGAGAAACCGTATCGATCCTCCTATAATATCATTGGTATCGATACAATTCGACTAGGGGTTAGATTTTTGGATCGTTCGAATGTTTTTTCGCACGCGTTATGTTTCAAAAGTCGCAATTTTTGTATAGTGGTAGGAACTATAGACTATATAGCATATGAGGACTCTATTGTGTGTATTGAAAGTAATAACATACCTTTGCCAGTTATTCAACGCCAAGCAGTAGTGATGTGTGAAGCTTACCTCCATGCGAACGTTCCGCTCGTTTACAATTCAATATTGCGTATTCCTGTAAAGATATAAAATATCCGTATATACCACCCGGGCTTGGACCGTACGGGTATTTTATAAATTTTACAGGCGTCAAACATTAGCTCAACACAGAAGCCAGTGATCCCACACCTCCCTTCGTTCTCAATGAAATAACTAGATAATATGACCACAGCTATTTAAAGCTAATCAGACTTCGTTAGGGAGTAGTCTCGCGATGGACGCAGGAGTGGGGAGACGTGATCCGCCATCTTGGATTTAGTAATCTTTTTGATTCGTTACGTGCGCTTGTGTGTTTTTGAACAGTGTCATTTTGGATGGACAGTGACAGATTTTTTGGCGGTAAGTCGGATAGAGCTGCCAGAATAAGGGAAACTGCGCTGTTTTGGAGAAGTTTCAATATTTTTTACAGTCGATGTTAATAAATGTAACTATCTTAGTTTATAAGTTCTTTGTACATACATAAACTTTAATACTTTAATGAGTGTTTCGAGCGTGTTTTTCTTTTTTGGCGAGGTTTTATGACAAGTTAAGTTACTCAAAAAAAATGACTGTTAATAATCTAGATTTAGCATAATGAACAAATTGCAAATTTCGCTCATTTACAAGAGGAAAATTAATAAGGATAATGGTCTATTCACATATTTCTAATTGCCTTACGTATGTGATGACGTGTCGACGTATATGGAGCATTCAATGAGTCACAGCTCTAGGTGTCGTTAAATTAGGCTTGATTAGAGTACAGCATGCTGGTTAGCGAGTTTTTAAATTATGAGGAATGGTTTTTGAACTTGAAACGGGGCAGAGTTGTTTCCTATTGTGCCAGTTGTATCTCTGTTCTATCTACATCAATACATTTAATAATACTTGGAACATTTATGGAATACTAGCTGCGCCCCGCGGTTTCACCCGCGGTTTTCGGGATAAAAAGTAGCATGATTTATTCTGAGGTACCTACCTATTCATCCAAGTGTATTTAGTTTTAAAGTTTTACTTTCATGGTCATTTTCAAAATAAAAAGGTCGTTATTTACTTAGATACTACTAACGATTCCGAAACGCCTAAGTATACCTAATGAAATAGTTTTTTACAAAAAAGGGAGTGAGTAAGTACTGTCTAGTGCTGCAAATAAAAAATATATTATGTTTTAACGTTTTTTGAATAAAAAATACATGAAAAAATCCTTGCACCGTTGTTTTGTTTCTATATTTTGTTTGTTTCTCTGGCAACAAAATATCTGATACTTAAATTATTGTTTTACCTATGGAACTTACATTTTACATGAGATCACATAACGTCTTACAAAACGGGGAAGCTCTCTCAACTCTCGGGCAACATTGCCTGTACTGAAGGTGTTCGTATACGAAAACTTCTGTCCTGTCAATATTGCCAATATTTTCATGAATTTTTGTTCTGCTGAACCAGAAACATAAAGTAGTTTGTAAATTTAAGATTCGTTTTTAATATAATATTAAACGATAAATGCCTTACTCAGTACTTACAAAAAATAACATGATTCAAAATAAAAACGTGTTATTTTCACAAACCAAACCCAAAGAAAATATTTAATTAATTAATAATGTTTATTTATTTATTTAGAAATAGTATAGCCCAGTCAATTTACGAGCCTTGGTATGGCGGTTTTTGCGAAATAAAAAATTAAAATATTCAGCTTCGTTTGCTGTATGTATGAAATTATATAACCTTTGAACATTGAAACGAAGTACCTAGTAGTGAACCTCGGTCGTAGGTAACGGTTCGTAGTGAACCGTATACGGCCGACGAGTGACAAAATGTACGATGACGTCACACGCGGCGTGGGCCTGCCTAGGGAAATCACTGGCTGGCGCTCATTTTTTTAATGAATGTATATCAGAAACTAATTGACTTATAGAAATAATTTTTTTTGTTTATAAATAATATATACTAGTTTTATGTTTTTAATAGAGAACACGAAGAACTGAAAATCTAAATATGTGTACACATGAATTATTAAAATTATACGCAAAATTTAAAAATTTCTGTTTATTTCGAAGACGTATTTTGTGTAATATTAGACATTTTATACGAGAGGTATGTTATTTTATAATATTTAGAAAACACAAAGTTATTTTATTTTATTCTAGGTCAACCCCTAACTTTCCTGGGCTATACTTCGCAGGGAACTGAGATCTCTTTGATACGGCTAATTCGGCGGTAGCTACGCCCCTGTAAATAAGTTATCTAGTAATATTGCATTTTTTTTAAACAATGAAACATCCACAATTCTGCATAAAACCTCTTTGCCTTTTATCTCCAAATTAAAAAGTTATCAGTTACTGTTCCACATTCAAAAACTGCATCTTTGTTAAAATTGTCAATGAACAAATAACTAATAGACATGGCACTGTTTACAGGGTGGAGAGAAAAGATAAGACGGGGTGGCAACTTGATACCAAAGGGCAAAAGTTAAAGATGCTCATTATAAATTGATAAGTAAACTAGTGTGATGAACTTATCGAAGTAAACAGCCGTTCTTATTTATTTATAGCTACAATGCTGTTTAGACTTCACTTAACCTAAGTTATTTTGCTGTACTTTATTAGTTTAGAGAAATATATGTTTTTGTGCGTTGTAGTGAGATCAAATCTCGGAGGAATTTAGTAAGTTACCCCTTAACTTTGGTTTTGTTTTTATGCTTACAATATATGATGCCTTAATAAAAACGCCGGTTAAAGTTAGTTTTGCAGTTATATATTTTCTGAATACCTATATAATTAAATGCTTATATTACGGCTCAGAAAAATTATCGTGTAAAAAAAACAAACAGGTTGCAAAACATTTTTTGCTGTGTGAAAGCGCAGTGTTTGGCCGTTAACAACCTAATAAAACAAAATGTTTAAAAAAAATAAAGAACTTCAAACTGTTCAAATAAAGAACATGAGTCGGCTACTGAAGAGGATTTTTTCAATAAAATTTTGGATTTGAAACTCTAATTGCATTGAAATAAGAAACATGACGTGTCAGCTACCGAAAACGAGCGTCGCTGGTCATTCATCCCGCTACCATATGGGAGAACACGTAGCTCTTACAACGAACGTTCGATAGAATTGACACGTGGTTATTTGAATAATTTGAGTGCATTTTTCATATTAACAGCATGGTTACATTGAGGCATTAACATTTTCGACCATTTATTCGTATATGAACCTTAGAAAAATGTGTAAAAATGCGTCAGCGCCCCCATTGCGCTTAAAGGAAAACTACTTTTTCTTACACGTTCTTACACTAGAGCCTGAGATGGCTATTCCAGAAAGAAAACAAAAAAAATTTTTTTTTATTAGGTACCTCGTTTTATACTGACCATAAATATAGCTGGTCACCGATAATAAAAAACAATGTTTGTAATAAGAAAGTAACAAGTATTTTAACTTTATGCTAGACAGAGAGCGCTCTATATAGATAGACATGACGTCATTACAATCGCGTCGTATAACAATATAATTTAGATTCGGATTTACAAGTGCAAGTTTTGCAAGTGAACTGCGTTTAGCTTTTGTGCCCCTTTATTTCAAAAAGTTCCATAGCTTTAGGAGTGGAAACCAGGCGTTTACGTCATAGAACTAAGTCTAACAATAAACAAAAAAAACGGAGTATAATGCCTGTGCAGGAAGCTGAGATGTGTATTATATTATAGTGACAAAGGTGCAAAGGTTGTTTAGTCCCGTCATTTGGTTGACTTGTATCAAATTATAATACTAATATTTTTGAGCTTGAGATCACTTATAAATTATTGATGTGCTTATAAAGTATAGACTTTATACGCACGCGTCCTTAGCTAGACAGCAGTAAAAATGCCATAATATTTATTATTTATACTTTTATAAAAGGCACCTATAAGTGTTTCCAAGAGATGGCGTTGTTATTTTTTTAAATTGAAAATATATTTTTTTCATCGTGATACCTAATTGACGCAATTCTATTTGAAGTAGACCTGGTTACGTCCTAAAACTGCATCCAGAACAACAGGAGGACGGGCAGCAGCGTCCTCTCGGTTAACGGTGGCTAGCATAATGCCATTCCCGAGCCGCCTGCCAAGCGTGGGGATTATCAATACAACCGATTTCAAAGCAAAATACGCAATTTCGATTACCTGGATGACATATTTTTTCAGTTACTTAAAAACCAAACTACTGATCTGATTTTCATGAAAATTGTATGGAACCAATCTGAAAGCTTTTTTTAAATCGGGTTATAAATGGTGAAGTTCTGAGGTAACAAACATTATAAAAGAACATACAACCGAATTGAGAACGTCTTCCTTTTTTTAACTCGGTTAAAAATGAGCGCCATCTTTCGGCAACGCTTTATGGGAGCATCTCCCTTAAATAGAAGATGTTGCACCAGGCCAACAGTTCAATTTGAAAATGTCAAAGGGCCAGATTTAAGTGCCTTCATCATTCAATAGACCGACCAATCGTGCTCACCTCAGCTCTGCTATTATAGAATTAACCGCAATTGTTGTAAGAGATTGGGTGAGATAGGGCTGGCTCTCACTTCTTTTTATAGCCAGGAATCGTTTGACCATAACCACGTGTCTGGATGGGAGATTATGGTATAGAGTCTAAGATGATTTTGCCCAGTATGAAATGACTGCATTATTAAACGATACATTCAAATTCAAAACTGTTTAAATCGACAAATTCAAGTAAAAATAGCATAGTTCGGCAATAATTTAATTTTACAACATTAAAAATTAAAACAATCACAATACAAAACATTTGCCATAGCCTTGTCGGGTTGTCGAAAAACGGGCCTATCCCAAAAAAACCATAGGGCATTTTTTTTTTCACCTGTCTTTTATTTTCAGTGTAAAAAAAGACTGTACATTTAAAATTGCGACCAAATTTGAGCGAGGGGACTGGAATATTTCCCTTAGATGGGCCCTGCTAGAAGAATAAGCTGATAAATAATTCCTGCGATAAAAGTACCCTATATGTTATTCTGGTGGAAGTATGAGCTATACACCAAATTTGATCCAAATCCGTTCAGCCGTTTTTGCGTGACTTACCTAGTAACAAACATCCAAACTTTAATTATTATTTACATTTATAATATTAAAAGGAATAAAAAACAAAATTAATGATAATTAATCTTAAGAATACTTTTAAATGAACTGTATTACAATGCGCAATAGTACCTATCTTTTTTATTTTAATCGACTTATTAATTAATTAGTATATTTTTAGCTAGCAGCGTAATAAATTAATTTTGTGTTTTAGGATTTTAATTTGCAAACAGTTTAAAATATTGGTTATCCAGTTGGGTCTACAAGTTTTCTAAGTCTATATTGCGCGGATGCGACCAATTGAGTAATTAAAACTTGGTATACCAACGTACTTGTAGTGTAGTTAATGCTTCCACGGTTTGCTTGCATGGAGGACCTTTTTTTTATACGTTATAGGCTAGCGTCTGACTGCCGTCTGATGATAAACGAAGATGCAGCCTACGATGGAGCACGCTTGCCTAGAAGAAACTAACGCGTAACTAACTTGCGTGTAACTTTGGTGTTATCAATAAACTATTTAAAACTTTAAAAAAAAACAATAAAAATCAAAAAAAAAAACTATTTGTATTTTTGTATTTGAAACCGATTATGTATTACCTAAGTACCTACATTGATAATGTACCTACATAGATATAGCACATACTTACGTGTAAAGATTACAACTCCAGTCACTAAAACAAAATACCTTTTTGCAAACCTGCAACTAGCGTAACACCGAAACCAATGATACGGAAAGTGTGCATATTTTTTTTCTGTATTTATCTGCCCTAGTTAAAAATTCACTCTAAGGCTTGGGTCTCGTTGTAGCTCTCTCTCGCTCGCACATTTCATGTTATTTAAGATAACTAGCTAATGTTTTTAAATTTTTTGATACTTACCTAATATAACATTTATTTTAGATTACGAAATATAAATTAAAAACAGTTAAACTACCTAAATAAACTAAACTAAAAATAAAAAAATTAAGATAAGTACTTAACTCCATTATTTTTTCAAAATCTATTACTTAGTGCGTCTTACAAAATTAAAATTACAATTTAGGCCAAACTTTTATTAGATTTATTGATATTTTCCGTGGGTTTATTAGTTTGACCGGTGTGGTGGATGCAAACGGCCGGTACAGTGTGGCGCTCTAAGGGCTGATGATGATAATCATGACCAGAGTTTATTTTTGAGAGTTGGCCTCATAGTAAAAGTTGTTCATATTGACCTCCTTTCAGCTTAGTAATACCGATATGCGTAACTCTGTATTCACCGAGGATTCCAGCTTCCGCACTTTAGGACGTCTGGGTTCCCAATCATTATTATGAGTAGGTTTATTTATCTACCCGCACCTACTCAAAACCGGTAAGCGCGCGTTATTTCTAAGCAGGGATTTTATATTAGTAGCTAGTTAATATATATATTTAATATATTTATTTCATGAAAACATGATTGGAGACATGCGTTTGGTGACATTGTAGTTATTAATAAATACATTTTTGTTAGTAACTATTTGTAAGTATGCAACTTACAAATATTTTCAATAATCAGTGATATAAAACAACGCCTATAATAATTGCCTCTAAAGTACAAATCTTGCAAAAAATAATAGAAAAGAAACTTTCTATTTTACATAATAGACGTGCAAGAGAGTTATGATTGTTTTCATATTTATTTTTTTATACTATCAAGTGACGAGACGAGCATACGTTCGCCTGGTGGTAAGCGTCACGCCTGTCACTAACAGTAGCATTGCCAGAATTGTGAACTGCGAACACAATCCTGCGCCGCACTGCACTGCGCTCGTCACCCTAAGATATTAGATGTTAAATCTCTTCATACCTAGTAATTTCTCACCGTACTAGCCACCCCCCAAGTTATGATTAAAAACGGGGATGATCATGTAGCCTATTATGTTATTCCGGGAAATAACCCTATCTCCATTGTATTTTTTTATCAAATTCGTTCAGCCGTCTTGGCGTGAAGAGGTATAGTACACACATTCAACCAATGATCAACTAATACGCATTTATAATATCAGTGTGTTTTCGGTTTGAAGGAAGCTAACGATATAATATCGTTACAGGACTAACTAACTAACTAAAGAGACTCACCATTGAACGTCTCTAAGTAATGAGTGCCAATGCAGCGACGTCCTGATGCGAAGTCATTTTTAACCGACTTCAAAAAAGGAGGAGGTTCTATGTTCGACTGTATGTGTTTTTTTTGTGTATGTTCACTGATTTCTCCGTCAATTGTGGACCGGTTTTAAAAAACTTTTTTTATTTGATAAGCTCTCTAGAGATAACTCTCGAGGTGGTCCCATATAAATTTGAAATCGGTTGTTTTTTTTCTTAAGTTACTTGTTTAGGTTTAGCCGCCGACGTTGCGCAACCACGAACCGTATTGCGGGGGATAAAATTAACCGCCCCAGAGCGTTGGCGGCTGAACCTAGCAATCAAGGTTTTTCAACAGACTTCAAAAAAAGAGTCTCTCAATTCGAATGTAATTTTTTTTAAATGTTTGTTTTTGTTTTGTAGGTTCTTCAGAGGTGGTCCCATAATACATTTTATCGAAATCAGTTTTGAGTAGTTTGGTTTTTAAATCAAAATAACTTGGAAAAAGGTAATCGAGGTAATCAAAATTGAAGCCGGTTGTTTTTTTAAAGTACCTACTTAAAAGCTTGTATAGTATAATACATTTTAGCTCTGTATTGTAGAGTTCATGGTAAGGTCCCATTGTTGCTCATGTTCTGATTACCGCTATAAACATCATGGGCGTCATAGACTCTTACCATCAGGGCCGTTTCATAAAGCTACAAGTCTTGTACTTGTAGTGAAAAACTGGCAACACCGCAAAAAAATATGAGTACGGCGTTTTCTAAAGCTACAAGACAACCAGTGTACAAACTACAAGTACAAGCACTTGTATATAAGTTAAAGACAAACCGTCTACCTGTAACTGGTAACTTGTAGTTACTGGTACAAGAAGCTAGTACAATTGTAAGCTTGTACTTGTAGCTTTATAAAACAGGGCGGAGGACCGTCTCGTTTGACTTATTACTGAATACCATAAATTTTCGCACTCAACGTTAATGTAGAGTCAACAAGATCCAAGAAGAATTACAAAGAGCGATGCAGCATAGAATATACCAGCAGCATACTACGACCAGAAGGAAAAACAAGAGGAAAGAAGTAGGAACACATTGACGAACTAAAGAAAGAACAAGAAGAAAGAAGAATGAAGACATTGACGAACTAAAGGAAGAACAAGAAGAATGAAGACATTGACGAACAAAAGGAAGAAAAAGAAGAAAAACGTAGGAACACATTGGCAAACTAAAAGAAAAACAAGAAGAAAGGAGAAGGAAGACTGGCGAACTAAAGAAAGAACAAGAAGAAAGAAATAGGAACACATTGGCGAACTAAAGGAAAAACAAGAAGAAAGAAGAAGGAAGACATTGGCAAACTAAAGGAAAAATAAGAAGAAAGAAGGCATTGCAATACTAAATCTTGTTCCTAAGTACTAGTGCCGCAGGAGTGTTTTTCCATTTCTCCTGCTGCCTAAGTGCTTATCAATGCGGATTTAGTCATATCTACGGTGAAGAAAGCAATGTGGACAGGTACAAGAAGAAATCAGCAACGACTCCTCGTTCTTAAAAGCAAGCCTGGCACAAAAGGTTTGCCTAAATCTAACAATGACTGTAGCAAAATTTTAATTTTAGTACAATTATTTAACCCATGTTTAAAAAAGTGCTTATTAGTAAACTAAATTCGTTTTTAAAAGACAAAAATGTAGGTGAATGTAGTCTGTTATTGTCATATTAACTATATTGTTGTGTGCAAATTTCATAGACTGTGTCTAGTTTGTACTCGTATGCTTGAGTGTATTCTATGGTAAATAAAGAACTTTTTAAAACAAAACAGCAACGACTCCAAGTTTAGGCGACGCTCCAAAGCCTTGGATGAATAGACAATAATGCCGAAAACCATCGACCAATACCAATTTTTCTTTTTGATTCCACAATTTTTTTCGTATAGTACTTAGCGAGGTTTTAGGATTCTCTGCAAATGCCTGTATAACACTGAAGAAAAAAAGAAAAAAAAATTAAGTAGGGCTTAGGGTATTTGTCCCTAAATTTAGGGGATTTTTTGATGTCTAGGGTATTTATTGGGGTATAGAATATATTAGGGTATTTTTACGGGGAAAATATTTTGGCCCCATAAAGGTATCAATAGTTGAAATTACACAAAACGAGACGTTATTCTTACGATATGTTAGTTCGTTAGTGCAAATAAGGTTTAATAATGTGAAATAAATGTTGAAATATACACTATTTATTTATAATACCTATCTCTTTATAATCCGCGGCAAATAATTTGAACAACGACGTAACACTGCAAAATTTATTTTAGTAGAAAGTTTCTTAGGAGAAAACTGTGCGAAAATGGTTTAATTTAGGGTTTTTTCCACTGAGTCTGGGGGAAAATTTACTTTAAGGGCTGGCAACACTGGCTTTTGCTTTTCTGTAGTATTCGGATGTAACGTAGGATTTCGGGGTCTTCAAATGTAGAGTAAATATGTTCGTTCCAGGTAAATGTGTTCCATCCTAGACCGCACCATTGTAATATCAGCCAAGGTGTGGTGTGAAACCTTTGAGCACATAATTACCATTTGTGACGTTCACAAATCATTCAATCATCATTGATGTTGTTAGTTTGTTTTAAAGGTTCTTTCGGAATATGTTTTATTATAAAATTGCAGATAATGAAGTTGGCAGACCCTCTCCCTATTAAAGGGAAGGCCTTCGTCCAATAGAATATGTCTTATGTAATATCCATGTGTATGTGGTGTGTGTGTGTGTGAATATATGTGTGTGGATGTGTTCGTCGTATAAGTGGTTGTTATTTTGTTTATACTTTTTGCCATAAATAAACTATTGCATATTGTAATAGTGAACGTCTTCTGGCTGATGACGATGTTGGCAATTTTTTTTTATACGTTCGAGTGTCGAGACGAACAAGACGTTCGCCTGGTGGTAAACGTCACGCCTGCCACTAACAGTGGTAGCAGTGCTAGAATTGTGAACTTGCGAACACAATCCTGCGCCGCACTGCACTGCGCTCGTCACCCTGAGATATTAGATGTTAAATCTCTTAATCAAATACCCAGTAATTTCTCTGGTAACATTGCCCTTCAAACCGGAACACAGTAATGCTTGCACACTACTGCTTGGCGGTTGAATAACTGGCAAAGGTGTGGTACTTCCCCAGGCGGACTCTGCAGTAGAGTCCTACCACTACAAATATATTTATATATTTCCAATGGCCGACAATACCATTTGAGATTACAAATGTTCCACTATTGGACGAAGGCCTTCCTTTAAATAGAGAGGGTTTGCCAACTTCATCATCTGCAATTTTTGCAGCTGAGGTAAACACGCATGTAAACTTACACACCAATAAAACAAATTCCTATAAATTATAACCTTTAAAACAAACCAACTTATTACTTACTTATTAAATACTCTTTGTGTGTGTGTTACACAAAAACGGTATTTAATAACATTTTGATAAAATCCGGAACTAGAACATTTGCCAAAGAACCAAAGTCACCGGCATGCTCGCGGGATTTGCAAGTTGACGCCACAATGGGCAGGCCACGTGGCTCGAAGAACTGGTAACCGATGGGAAAGGAAGGTTCTTGAGTGGCGACCCCTAGGCGGACCGAAGACATTGTGAAAGTGGCGGGCAACCGGTGGATGCAAATGGCAGGTTGTCGTACAGTGTGACTGCTGTCTATGGGGGAAGCCTTCGTTCAGCAGTGGACGTCTCCGGGCTGATCATGATTTTATTTTACTAGGCTGGCAGGCGGAAAACCTAGGAAAAGCCACAACAACATTTCAGGGCTGAAACTACAAAGCGTTTTTGTTCCACTTTTATCTATAAGTTACGCTTCTACTTTTCCAATGCCCTCTATAAAATTGAAAAAAAATTGAAATTGAAATTGATCTTTATTAGGAACATAAAAAGTACATTTAAAAACACTGGTAGAACGATGCTACCCGCATAAGTTAAAAACTGATAAATAAATACTCGTATATAATTGTTTTTTTTATTATGTTGTAGTACCTACCTACTTAGTTAAACTGGCAAATTACATTAGCCTATGCTAACTAAAAAACTATAACTATATAATTTCGATTGATGTTGATGTTTCGGTGACAGTGGAAATTTCGGTAACGTCAGCCTAAAAAATCAACGATCAAATCGCCATGCAACCAGCCATTACTCAATAAAATATCACACCGAACAATTGCATAACAAAATAGAAAATTGCAATCTCAATAACAAAATTGCCTTCAAATATCCCTCAATGAATCTCATCCGCTGCGCTTCAAATCTGCGGGCAGACAAGGCGAAATTACTCAGACCTGTAACGCTTTGAGGTCTGGAAGGTAACCGAGGTAACGTTAACTGGTCGGCCCGTATGCTAGTTTAACTCAATAAAAGTCCCCTTGGATTTTAATGGTGAATGAAAAGGAGCGTCAACTATCGCAAGTATGTCTTCCTGTCGGGGCGGAAGATGGTGATTGGTCCAATTGTGGGCTCATTCACCAATCAGCGACGAGCTCAGGCCAATTTAGACTCAAAAATCTTGGGTGACACACTTTTATGCTTTATCGGTGTTGGTTTCGAATAATTTAATCACCATAATAGTTCGGGGAATTTGAAAGGTGGTGTTAGCCTTACTACAGTAGATATAACATAGATTAAACAGCGAGCTTTGCGAAGTATGTCTAAACTTACGTGTTTTGTACAATTCAAAAGCACATTTATAATTCGAACTGCAAAAGTCTGGAACTGTACCAGAAACATTATTTCCGAACTCTTACAATCTAGGGGTTTTCAAAGGAAGAGTGAATGGGTCGGAATCTTCTTAGCAAGCGTGCCCCACTCCACTATAGATCTTGTCTACGCTTCGGCAAGGCAAAGTCAAATATTATAGTGGTAGGAATCTACTGCAGAGTCACTGTACCACACTTTTGCCAGTTATTCAAACGCCAAGCAGTAGTGTGCAAGCATTACTGTGTTCCGGTTTGAAGGGCAATGTTACCAGAGAAATTACTGGGTATGAAGAGATTTAACATCTAGTATCTCAGGGTGACGAGCGCAGTATTGTGTTCGCAAGTTCACAATTCTAGCACTACTACTGTTAGTGGTAGGCGTGATGCTTACCACCAAGCGAACGCCTTGCTCGTCTCGTCACATAAATGTTTAAAAAAAATGTGAACCCATTCTTAAAAATAAAAAACTACTGAAAAATTAATCGACCTACTTATCTCTATATATTAATTAACTGTCAACATCTTAGATGACTAACGAATAACTTACTATATCAACCTTTAATACCCCACTAAGGATAAGGCCTACTCTAGAAGAAGGATACCCCACCACGGTGGACCCATTAATATTTTTGTATTGTTTTTGCAATGTGTGACGAGACGGGCGAGACGTTCATCTGGTGGCAAGCATCACGCCTGCCCATAACAGTAGCAGTGCTAGAACTGTGAACTTACGACCAAAATCCTGCGCCGTGCTGCTCTGCGCACGTCACCCTCAGATTAGATGTCAAATCTCTTCATGCCCAGTAATTTCTCTGGTAACATTGCCCTTCAAACCAAAACACAGTAATCCTTGCACACTGCTGCACGGCGGCGTTTGAATAACTGGCAAAGGTGTGGTACTTCCCCAGTCAGACTGCAATAGAGTCCTACCACTACTAACATAAACCATTGCAATCCAATGTCTACCTTCCAAAAAGCCAGTGGTGAGAATTTTACGTCGTCTCATATTCTCGTTCATTCGTTCTTTGGTAACAACGTCGCATCGTTCTAGTACGACGACAGCTCACCATAACGACGTTGGCGTGCGACTGAATTCCCTCTGGAGAGAAACATACTTGTGCACACCAATGACACTGAGCTGATGCCAATTTATCCATTGGCCCAGTTCTTACAAAGTACCTAATGTAGAAGAAAACACTTACAGCCTTACTTAAAAAAACTTTTCAACCGTTAGTCACTGCTTAAGATGCTCTTCTCTCTGACGTGAATTTGCTCGTGCTAGAAAAAGACAGAGAAGTTTAAGCAGTGACTAAGAGAATCGAGATTATTTTAGGTAAGGCCGTTAATCTACTGTCATTGATCAAGAAACAGAGTAACGCCCGCCGTAGATGTATTGCAAAAATAGTGGCACGTATTAGGTACTCAAACAAGCAGCATCTCTAAACTAAGACAGCTTAGGTAGGTACAGCTAGCGCTCACTCCAAAACCGCTTCATAGAATAGAACAGGGTTTAGAGCACACAGCACACACACTGCGAGTCTCCTTATTTGCGGATGTGTGCGTGCGTAAATACACATGTAACGCTGTGTGCTCAACATGCGCTTCTTCTCTGGAGTAAGCTAGTTATTCCTACAAGCTGTTGTTTATGTTGCAAAGCCGGTGCCGGTTTCAAAACGTTGCAAGCTGCAACAGCTTTGCTGGCGCCACGAGAGCCACGCCGCGGCATCAGCGGCATGTGTCGTTCGCATTTAGCAATCGGGATCCACACTGCGATTTTATTACGCTAGGTGGCGAATCGTCGATGCGGCCATAGTCAACTGTCAATCTCATACATTTTGTTGTTTTTTCTACAATTAAATAAATGGTTTTATTAAATGGTTCACAGAGTGACGACGACGCGATGCCCGGCGGCTTTGGTGTAACACCTAAGACACCTAAGGATAAAAATACAAAATAGGTAGGTATAGTGCCCGGTAAAAGCGAGCCAAAAGCGACGTAGTGGAGGTAAGTTTGCGCATGTACACTTCTGTACATATTAATGGTCAATCTGGAAGTGGTTTTTTTTTAATATATTTTCCGACATATGCATAAAGCACTAAAAAGTATTTCAAACTTATTTTAGTCATAAAGTGTTTTGTCTTCTTTCTTCAAACTCAATTCGTAATACGAAAGAAATTGACAAAACTCTTTTTTACTAAAATAGGTTTGAAATACGTTTTAGTGTTTTATGCTTAACGGTGACGGTTAATTTATTTAAGTAAAAACCCAGTAAAAAATATATTATATTACTATTTAAAAACAACTTAGAACCTTCGAGTTAAATATCGTTTATGTTTTGTTTTATGACTGGTGAGGTTTTTGATTGCATCAGCGGTCTTTTTTATAATTTCCGTTTCCTTTGTAGATCCTTGCTTCATATAACGGTACACATCATACACCAATTTTCTCGGTTGTCTCTTTAAAACTATATTACTTTGGCGCGGCATTGTCCATAAATTTTTTAGTAATATAACACAAATTAGTAATAACAAAAAACAAATAACCAAAAATACAACAAACCAATAACAACATTTGAACAAAAAACCAATATCCAAACAAAAAGTGTTTTTCGTAACTCGAAATTGGCTAATAACACTGGCACGCAACTGTAGTCAGATGCTAGCGGGACGCGGGAGCCGGGGGCCTGCTTCCGGCGGCTGATCGGCCAATCACGTGGACGCGTGGCGTCGGAACTCCCCTCGCGCACCCTTCGATCCGCCAAAGAGACCGTAAAATCGTTACTGCGCAGCCAAGGTCATTGGCTCAAGTTGTTTGCCGGCTACTATACATACTGTTCGCTACGACCCGAACGGCATCTGAACGTGTCCGAATTAAATAAATTAATATTTGAGGACATTTCACACAGCGCCATCTAGCCCTAAACTAAGCAAAGCTTAGTTGCTTGGTATATGGGAACCAGATAGCTGAGTCTAATATCAGCTATCTGGTTCCCATAGATGGCGCAGTGTGAAATGACCTCAAATATTAATTTATTTAATTCGGACATACATACATAGGGTTGCGAGATCCGGTTTTTTGTATGTCTACAAACAAAACTAGTTAAACCGGGCAAAAGATTTTCCAGTTTTAGTAAACATTTAACGCGCTACCTCTGGCATCCTAAGCGACGACGCTCCGATCGACGGACGAGTAGAGTAGATGAGACGCGGCCACCCTCGCCCAATGCAGCTTTATTTTAACAAAGACAGCTCTAAAGACACACAGTTTAGTTTACAGCTTAGCACAGACAGCTTATATCTAGTAATTACCGTTGCAAATAATTGCGAAAAATTATGATTTCTTGATGAACTAATATCAAACTATAGGTATAACACGAACAAGCTGTAGAACCGTTGCAAAAATGTAATACTATCACATTTCGTTTGCCTCCTTTTGATTGAAAAATTTGGCTCCAATGCCACTTACTAGAAAGATACCTTTACCGACCTGGGGCCGTACCGTGATCTGCTTATAGCGGGACCGAATAGGTTCAGCTGCCGACACTGCGCGACCGCGAACCTTATTGCGAGACGATAAAATTCGCAGTCGCGCAGCGTCGGCAGCTGAGCGTATTCAGTCCCGCTATAAGCAGTTCACGGTACGGCCCCTGGCTTTTAATTACTTATCTTGTGACTTTCTGTAATATTTTCAGTAAATAAAACAATATACTTGTCCGGTTTTCTTTACAACACATCTGGCAACCCTATATACATACTGTTTTTGTTAAAAATACTTATAACACCTACTACAGACAACAGTTACTCGAGCTTGACTCTCAGAGCCTTTAGGGCGGTACTTGTAGGGCTAGTGGGTTCGATTCCCACCCAGAACAAACATGTATGTTCGTAACAGGCAGACATTGAGTACACATCGAGACATTGTTGGTTAGTCCAACTGAGTTATAAGGCAGTCGAATTGTATACAACACCGGCGCATTTTGACAAAGTTTAGGTGGAACGAATTCGGCCGGGTAGACCAAAATTCTCTATTTCTTTGATCAAAGAGATTATTATCTTGAAAGAGGCACTCATGTCAAATTTAGGGTTGCCAACCCGATGTCACTAACTAGTGCTATATTTTCATAACTGTGCTAAACTGAAAAATAACTACAGTCACTAATTAAAATTAACGAAATAGCGTTTTACGTTCAATTCAGTTGCGTTTTGGTTAAAAATCTAGAAAATATTACTGTATTTTTGTTATTGCTATTTCATGCTAGATTGTTTGTTTGGTTCTGTATTTTACAACTCAGTAACATTTTTGTATAAAAATCGGCAAGCAAAGGATGCGGCTTGCCCTACGGTAAACACACCAGCCACCTATGGACTCCTCCGACAAAGCTCAAAATACTAAAATATTGCTAGATCTAGCAATAGTGTCGAGTTGGCAAAATTGGACACATTATTTCCATAGAGATAAGTAAACTGTACATTGTCAGCAGATAAAGAAAATTAATAACGCTGTAATATGCTGATTATAAATTTATTGCAGATAGATAATAAAATCATCGTATTATAAATACAACCTTATAAACTTTATCATCATCAATATCATCACCATTTTCAGCCTATAATCGCTTTCACACCATCTTAAAATCTATTCGGGCTCTCCATACACAAAGCGACGCGACGCGAATGAAACTGGTTTACAACTGGAGTTGCTCACATAATAGAGATTCGTTTTTTCCCATCTGCCCATATCACATTGCCTTTTCATAATAGCGACAGAGCATGAATTTTATAATGAAGAAAAATAATTCCTCGGAGAAAATACCACAGAAGTCATCGTCACCGCCGGTTCCGGTGGAAGACCAGCGCTGGCTGTACGCAACCAGCATTAAACTGAGTTGGAACCGGTTTGTAGCACTTTGTACCCTTCGTAAAATTAAGAATTTATTTTGTTAACTGTCTTGTGTACAACATTTTGTCATTGAATAAATCTCCAATTAATTTTGTGAGGTAGGGAGTCGCGTTTTTTGAGACAAGTGTAATTGACAATATACTCTTAGTTTCATACAAAAAACTCTGTTGCCACACGAAGATACAGTATTATGAGTTGCCCGAGACGGGAAACTTTGATTATACTGTTACGTGAAGCAAAAAACACGACTCACAAGTATTACGCGACGCAAAAAACGCGACGCACAAATCAAAAGATTACGCTCGTCTGGTCCCAGTATCATTGTCGATTCTATTATTTGAAACTGTTTTTTGTGTTATACGGAGTGATGCGTAATGATAGGCCGTGAATGGGCAAAAAAGGAAGCTATTATCCTCTTCTTTGTTGTGTATTACTATGGGTCAGATCCTGAAATCGCGAAGAAAGATCACATGTTCCATACATTTCTCCGTGGGCGAGATGCATTAGATTAGAATTTTATGTAAGTATGTATTTAGGCGTTTAATTCAATGTTGATGTTTGTGGTATTTTCTCTGTGGAATCCTTTTTATTTTCAAAAAGTAAATTGTACCTACATCATCTTTATTTGTACGGCAAGATTATTAATTTATGCTTTTTCGTCGAAATAGGGCCAATTAATTAATATCGTAAGCGCCAAAAGGGCTGCTTGCTAATTACCGCTAATTACTAAGCCTTAAATAATTAATTAATTTTAGAATATCAAAATAAATATGTTTTTGCATAGAATGTTAAATCATGAGACTCGAGTCGAGAACTAGTTTCAAGCGGGTCGCATCATGTACGAAGGAGCCTAAGCCGCAGGCCACACAAGTTGCGTGGGGCGCGGGCATGGCACGGGCGGCTTGTTATTCCATTCTCGTTCCAAAACGCACGAAAATAAAGTTGTAATTTGAAAGCGATCAGGCGCGCCATATCCATTTCGTCCGTTCTATTACCATTCGGTGTGTTCAAATTGCGCCTTTATTTCCGTGCGTTTTGTATAAAAAAGAACGATTATTAATGGAATGAAAAGAGCTCGTGCCATGTCCGCGCCAGAGGCTGTTTCCGTGTGGCCTACGCCTAAGTCTACAAAAACAAGTTTATAGACTTAGATAACAAAAATCAGAACTCTCAATACATCAGCTTTGTCTCTGAGAAATACACCTTTTTTACATTCTAGGCGAGTAAATAATGAGTAATTTTTAATCACATGTTTCTTTCTTATTCACAACAAAAACAACAACAATATAATTAAGTATATACATATTTAGATATCTTCATATATATATATATATTTACATATTAATAATTATTAATGTTAGTTGATAGCGCTATAGTGCTAGCCCGATAGCCCGTTATTACTTGTTTCTATTAAGAGAATTTTCTTTTTGATAATGTTTCCTATTTTCTACAGTAATTATAAATATGATATGCCTTGGCTCTCCACATCCAATGGCACGAAGCAAAGTTATTTACCGTGAATTGATACAGTGTCATAGTGACTGAGTGCTTGTTTTTTAAGCATTGATTGTGTTTTGTCGAGACTTAAGTTTGAGTTTATTTTGGAGTGATAACCGTAGTAAGCGACTAAGAGGGCTAGCTCATGTTGTATGCCCTTAACTTCGACCTTTTTTCCAACTACCCACATTTTTCAGACTGCCCGTGAATATAGCGCATTATTGCAAGCAACTGTGCCGTAATATTAGGAGCTAGTTTCAAAAAAAAAACACGGTAAATATCACGTAAATAATCATACGGGTTTACGCGGAAATGTAGTACTAAGCCTAAAGGAGGTAATTGTACTCGTCATTGTGAACAACAATTACGAGGCTAAGCCTAAAATCGCGAAAAAAATGTTGTTCCATAGAAAAATTTAATTCAGTCGACAAAATTGAACAGCTGTATATTTTTCGCTATGTCAGCCTTGGCCATATAGTAAAAGTTGTTAAGAATGATAAGTGCAAATACGCTTTCATGCCGTCGTTCGGAAAAAGTCAGCATCACTCATACTCCGACTACAGTTTCGGTCACATCCGGTGATCTTTTTCAAGGAGTGAACAGAGCCGGACGCTTGGCATCACGTATAAATAGAAGAAAAATTTGACTTTTTATTATCTAATATATATATATATATATATTTTAAATGAAATACATTCTTTTGGCTTAATACTATTGTTCCGCGTAGCTCTATATAACTGTAGAGTTCATCATAAGCCGTGAGTGAGTGTATGCTATCTACAAGTCTATTGATTAGAATTCCACGCACTTGACTTCCAGGATGCCGATTTTTTCGATTTCATTGGTGAGTACGTCGCCAGGCTTGAGGTACTCCGGCGGGTTGCGATACATGCCGACGCCTCCGGGTGTGCCTGTCAGCAAGATGTCCCCGGGCAGCAAAGTCATTACACTAAAAACGATACGGGTTAAATTACCTTTCTTCAACAGGGGTATTCACAACTCAATCGGATCCACATCCTCCGTCTCTGTCATGCTGAACGTAGATGACTGGGACGGATAATGTGAATCAAAACAGAGCTTTCCGCTTGAGTTGTGAATAAACGCCGCAATATTATATTAACCAAAACTTGAGTTTTCAAGTACATATTCATTTATAACAAGTAGGTACTTCAAAATAAAATAAAAACAGCCTTCAGTTTCGATTACCTGGATGACATCTTTTTTTCCATTTATTTTGATTTAAAAACCAAACTACTGAACCAATTTCGATATCATTTATATAGGACACCCCTGAAGTATGACCTACCAAATAAAAAAGACTCATCAAAATCAATTCTTAATTGGCGGACAAATCGCGTAACTAACAAAAAAAACACAGTCGAATTGAGAACCTCCTTTTTTTAAGTTGAACTCGAACTACTTGCTTACAACATTTCTTAAAGATCTGTCAACGGTATGCAAGTTAAAGTCGAAAAAAATATACATACAAACATACATTCATACGCCGATTTGTGCGTAAAGTTAAGTTGCCGTTACACGTGGTACTTAGGCTGCTATTAGCGGTTTGCGAGCGTTTTTAAAGCGGAGCGGGCGCGCCGCGAATACGTGGCAGACGCGCAACGAACACGCCGCGCATGCGCAACGAATACGTGGCGGACGCGCAACGAACACGCCGCGCATGCGCAACGAATACGTGGCGGACGCGCAACGAATACGTGGCGGATGCGCAACAAATACGCCGCGCATGCGCAACGAACTAGCCGCGCATGCGCAACGAATACGTGGCGGACGCGCAACGAATAAGTCGCGGTCGCGCAACGATCTCGCCGCGAATCGCATTTTGTACATTCTCGTACAGAACCCTTTCGTGTTTGAATGCTTTCGTTGTCTGCGTCTTCGAAGTAACAAAACCAACAGAAGTGTTTCCTCGTCGGAATCCATTCTGTTACCGAGTGTATTGTACGTCGTGAACTCGCCGCGAACAGGCGACGAAACCGTTGCGTAATCGCCACGTCTCCGCGACGTATTCGCTGCATGCCCGCTCCGCTTTGAAGACGCTCGCAAACCGCTCGATAAAGCCCTTGAACGCTGATTTTAATGATTTAGTTAACACTTACACTTGCCCCTCGCATTTGATACTTAACAAATTTTAAATCAGGCATTAGACTCGGAGAGCTTCACATCGCTTGGTCAACTATTTGCGATTAACTTTTTCCCAAAATAAACGTCAGCCTGCCAGGATCTTAACCTTCTCCTTGCGTAGCCTTATAGAAACTCACCTAGTAATCCTCTCAAGCACGTCAGGGATCTTGTGCACCAACTGATCAGTCCTGCTCCTCTGTTTCATCGCGCCGTTCAAACTGCACGAAATTTTCAGAGACTCCGGGTCAGGAATTTCATCGGTGGTCGTCATCCAAGGGCCAATGGGGCAAAATGTGTCCATTGCCTTCAAGAGAGAGAAATACGTGTCGTTTTTTTATCTACATTTTACAAAATACTGCTCCACACTAAACTGCGCTCGTCACTCTGAGATTTTAGTTGTCAAATCTCTCAATGCCAATAATTTGTATGGTAACATTGCACTTCAAACCGAAACAGTAATTGCACACTACTGCTTGCTGGTGAATAAATGGCAAAGGTGTGGTACTTCCCCTGGCGTAGGTAGCTTGGTAGTTTGTTGGAGTGCAGGCGGCATGAACTGATTCAAGGTATAAAAGGATTGCGCCTTTTATTAGTATCGGAGGCCAAGCCAGGGACCGTAATATCGATATTTCATTGGTATCGATATCGCAATATCGATATAAATACTGATTATTGGGTATCTGTTTATCGGTATTGATACCGATACTTTATTTCAATACATTGATTTAAATTTATTTTTATTAATTTCAAATCAAAATGTCTATAGACATGGTTTTGTTTTTTGCGCCCCATTTTGCATTTTTTTTGCAAAATATTTTATTATTTAGATGGACAAACAAAACGTCGAGGCTTGAGGGGCAAGCTGCGCTCGAATAGAGAATCGCCGCGCTGCGGGCGCTGTTGCCACTCCGCACCGCAGAGCCGAGAAATCTGGCAACGTCGCCGCCACGCCATATCGGTATAGAGTATCGATAAAATTACCGATACATTTATAAATTTAAAAATTTATAAATAAGTGATATACATATCAATATGTTTTTGAAGTATCGCTAGTTGTGTTGCTAGTAGTTTGGAGTTATCGATATTTTTCATTTATCGATATCGGTCCCTGGCCAAGACACACTTTGTGTCAAAAGGGTAAACGCAGTGCCTGCAGTTGTGTCAAAAGGGTAAATAAATTGAAATCGAAATAAGCATTAACATAATATTCATTTACATCTGGCACTCATATATATCAAGAAATAAACTTATTTTCTTGTAAAGAAATAGCAACTCTAGTTCCACTTCTAAAGTTTCATAATTGAGTAGCAGATGCTTACAAATGAATTGAATGATTGTTACAAAAATCAATCCATTTCATTCCACCATGTAAGGTGAATAAGATGTTCTTTCTCAAACGTATTATTTATATTACATCTTTTGTTTCACTCAGATAAATACTATTTCTCTGTCGAATTACTTCTATGCTAGAGCACACAGAGAACGCATCAACGCGCCGTACACCTCTCCTACTAATCAAGATATTAAAGGAATTTATTTTAAAACCTTAAAGATAATTATTTTATTTTATCATCCACGAGCTTAATATAATATTATAGTTATCCATTAGTTTACCAGAAGAAACTGACCTTGCCAAGCAAGAATTGTCCCGCATTCCTGTCCTTTTGCCAGTCCCTAGCGCTTATGTCTTGAGCGATCGTGTACCCCGCCACGTAGTCGTATGCTTCGGATGCCTTAATGAAACTGGCGCGTTTCCCGATCACCAGTGTCAGTTCCACCTCCCAGTCTACTTTCTGGAAAGAGGAAGGGTAAGTTAGTAGGTAAGCTGAAGTTAACAATTCTCATGTCAATCGGGAATATGCTTCTTTTTTTTTTTTATGACTCATAAAAGAGCTGGCTCGCATTAAAAGATCACATCGCAAACAAAATTTTAATATAACGATAACGATATAACAAATAACGAAATTATAAACATTTTAGTATCATGTTAGACAGGGAAGACACTATACAAGCAAATGAAGTAAAATTCCACGATTCCAAACAAATTCTATACTATAGTCACCGCGTTACCACCTGAGTCGTGCGGTCATAAATAATTTCACTATGTCTATCTCGCTCGCACTTGAGGGTCTTGCTTGTGGTCGCACTTGTGGGTCGTGCGGCCATAAATCATGGCCGCACGACCCACAAGTCCAAGTCCACATCCAGGTTTTTTCATCTGTTTTTGTAATAAGAAAGAACCTTCTGACAAAATGCTCTATTTTTGTAATAAGAGAGGCTTGCTACAAAAAAGCTCTCTATTTTTGTAACATGACGCTTCTTTAAAGAAAAGAAAGAAAGAAAGTAAATAATTTATTCTGTGACATCAGCACACAATGATAGGTAATACAACCATTGATACATATAACAATACTCTCTATTTTTGTAACAAGAAATAGGCTTCTTACAAAAAATACTTTCTAGCAAACATCACTCTCATATTAGATTGTTTTTAGTTCACAGACGGGGTCAAAAATGCGTTCAATGAATCATGAGACGAATCTGACCCCGACGCGAGCCTCGCCCCAAATTGGGGTCAATTATGGAAGTAGATTGAGTTCGTAATGCACATCTTGCGTAGGTGGGCCTTTCATTATGATATAATGACGGTGGACAGTTTAGCTTTATTAGTGCTTAGAAGTCTTCCATAACAGTGTTCTCATAATACGACGAACTGTAAGTGTATTTTTTTAAACGTCCATTGACGCATCCTACGTTTAGCCGCAAGGGGCGCAGGGGATTTTTTTCAACTGAAAATGTCAACTGCTGGGCGAAGGCCTCCTTAATAGGGAGGGGTTGCCATAATCCCCACGTTTGGCAGGCTTGGGGATCGCAGAGTGCTCACCACCGCTAACTAAGAGGATGCTGCTGCCCTTAAGGTTCTGGTTTTAGAACATACTCAGGTCCAACGCAAGTATTCAAACGGAAGCCTATAAAAAAAAGTTATATAAGTAGTATCAACGTCCAAAACAATAAATTTTAAAACCATACATTTAATCGAATAACCTGCTCCTCACCGTATCTGGAACAAAGGTGTCCAAAATACTGGCAGCATTACCACGCTGAATGGCAATGTCTATCCTTTGCACCAGAAACGAGGTGAGCGGGATTCACCACCAGAAAAAAAAAAAAAAAAACAATTTCAAACGTTTTACGTTTTACCTGGGTAACTTTAGTCCTGAGCCTGACCGGCTGGCTCGGACCGACTACCGTGCTAGGAAACTTGTTGAATATCATGGGAACGGGCGGTGGTTTGATTTTATGCTCCTCGCAGTGATCCCGGTAGTTCAAGCCGACACAGAGCACTTTGTCCATTGAAGTTATGGGCGCTAATATCTGGACATCCTTGAGGGGGATCGAAGGGGGTTTTTTGCCTTGACAACTTAGCCTAGAAGACAAGTGAGGATATGAGTAAGCCAGTCTTTTGTATGGTATCACTAGTTGCGCCCCGCGTGATGATGATGATAAAAGTAGCCTGATAATCATCATCATCATCATCATCAGCCCGGAGACGTCCACTAACCGCGAACCGGAAGACGCAGCGTAGGAAGGCCTCCCACTAGGTGGACCGACGACATTGTAAAAGTCGCGGGCAACCGGTGGATGCAAATGGCAGGTTGTCGTACAGTGAGGCGGTCTAAGGGGGAGGCATTCGTTCAGCCTGATAATGATGATAAATAAATCTCCATTCCAAGTTTCATCCAAATCCATGCAGCTGTTTTAGCGTGAAGCGCGCACACACAAACCGCCAACCTTTCGCATTTATAATATCAAATAATGAGACGAATGAGATTTTTTAGTGATGGTAAGAGATAACCCTGCCCGTGAACATTGCCTACAACGTTTTCCAGAGCTGTGACAAAAATCCAGGGCTTATTTGACTAAATTCTATGATTTTAAGCAATGATGAGGAACAGGATGGAACAGGTCAACCCAGGAGGAACCCGTTTACTCTAGATTTGAAGTCGCCCATAAGGGCAATAATGTATTTATCGGTAAACCCTGACTGGCAGAATTCCACATCCTCCCTGACCGTTTAATGCCTGCCCCAGGCAGACCTGGTCTGAGGTAACGGCGAAAAATGGGGTCGGCTAAAATCCTAGCAATAAAAGCACAATAAAGCCAACGGTTTTAAATGTGGCAGGAAAGCCTGATGGTAAATCACTGATACCCTGATGGCACCCGGTAGCCTGATGGTGGGCACCGTTACCTATGGGTATCTACTTCGAGATCAGACGCTTAAGACTGTTATCACGTGTTTTGAAGGTCCCAATGTTGCGCTTGCTTGGAAATTCGTAGGTACATCACGTTGTACATCGTGTGAATCATCGAGCGATTTCCATATAGGTGATTTTTTAGCCTGAAGTATGCCACAGCCAGGGGGGTGTCACTCCGCAGTTTAGGTATGTTCGGCCGGCGCTCCGCGCCGCGAGGCCACTGCAACGTTGAAGTCAGTGGCCGCCCGCACGCTAGCCTCGTCGCACATAACTAAGCATACGTGATAGAAAGAGAGTGGTATATCTAGGTGAATATAGCGAGCGGTATCCAGCGCTGTGAGAGTTGAATTGCTACTTTATTGCCTAGTAGATATGCCTAGTAGAGTCCTTATTTATTTGCTTTGCGGAGTGAACTTTCTGTGCGTAGTACTATTATTTATTCTGTGCCACAGCTGGGCAAAGGCTTCCAAAACTGCTTGATCTCTGAAGCTGATGGCAGCCTACCTATAAAATAAACTACCTGTTTATGTTATAGGTAGGAGGCGTCAGCTAAGAATGGATTGCGACAAGGCCGAATTACAGGGCTTAAATGGGGGATGAAATTTTGTTTGGAAAGTTCCTTGTTAAATATAGTGATGAAATATTGCATTTGGATAGACTTTTAATAACAAAAACTATAATATGTTTTGCCAGGGATGATATAAAGAGATGAAAATGGAGAGGAAAAAATAAGTGAATAGCCCAACGGTATGGTATAAGATATTTGGGAGCGGGGCGAATTTCTTCCGCGAACGGAGGCGCGAGGCGACCTCTAGTTTATTTATTTAAGTTATTAGTATTTTTACGAGCCATCGATTCATTGCGAGACGCATGCGATGACGCATCTAATTTGTAAATATACATACTTATAAGTATAGACATTGGGGTTGTTTTAGCAGAGACACCAGTAATAAATTAAAATACCCACTTAATACTTCCAGTCTAAAAATAACTTACTGTTTTATTCTCTGTATCTGATTAGACTGTAGAATTTGCAATAGAGTTGTACACAAACTGGGATCAGCCTCATTGATATCAACAACATTATCCCCATCCAAATATCCCACCCTTACATCACAAGGGGAGTGTGATCTAGTGAATTGCAACAGCTTTATATTATTACTGCTTGAATGTGAAAAACACCTCCACTTGAAAAGATGGTTACTGAAACCTTTAGGACTTATCACCGGATTCTTAAAATAACAAAACATCGTCCGGCCTAAAAGTCCACCACTTATATTCACAAGCTTATACTTGGAACCTTTGATTATATACCTGTAAGTATACAATATGTAACAAAAAGGTTCAACAATACTGAAGGGTATGTATGTACTCGTCATTATGAACAACTTTTACTATGGGGCCAACCCTGAATTCCCGCAAAAAAAAACAGCTTTTCCATAGAAAAAGCTCATTGACCTTGGACAAAATGTATGGAACAGCTGATTTTTCTTGCAAGATTTCAGAGTTGGCCCCATAGTAAAAGTTGTTCTTAATGACGAGTACATACGTACCCTTCAGTATTGTTGAACCTTTTTGTTACACATTGTATAATCAAAGCTTAGAACGAAAGGCATATGATATTTTGGCGTAGCATATGATAATATGTATAAGTAGTATGAGAAAATTTCACCACTAGACTACTTGGAAGATCTAGCTCTCGCTGGGTATATAATCAAAGCTAGACCACGAGTGTATGGGAAATGTTCAAAGCCTTTTGCTCACAGCTGTTTCGACGAAGTTTAAAACAAGGGTTCTAAGGTTTTGATTTGAATGAAACAAATAAATAAACATGAAATAAACAGTCATATAAACTCTACGCCTAGGACAAGTTTTGTGCCATAGGTTTGTACTTAAGCGAAAGTTATTATCTCCTCAGTGGTCTTTTCATTAATAATTTTAACATGGTTTTAACTGGTTTTAACCAAGTTTTAGCTACAGGGACTTCTTATGAAATTCTAATCAACAAAAATACTGCAAACTTAATTATATAAGTCAAATTACATTTAAATTCTGACAGATCATGCCAGCAATAAGACATCCAGTGACATACTTGGTTTTGAAATAAGTTAGTGACAATAGAGCGTAAGTGGATCTTATCTCTTTGGTAACCACAGAAAAACGAAGGCCCTACTAACCCTACTTACTCTTAGGTTTGGTGACAATAATAATAATATTTTTTAAGTATAAAGGCAGTGGTACTTGACACGGCGCGCATTGTCAGGAGAATCCTCACTCTGCAGCCCTAACCACCTGCAGCTTGAGCCCTGCCCCGCTGCTGGCGGCATCCTAGTTTTTAAGTTTTTTATGATATTTATAATTTAAGTAAAAAGTAGTTTATGTAAAAAACTAAAAAATTAAGAATTGAAATAAATACGTGAATAATAAGAATAATAATAGCCCTTTGATTATAAACCCAGCCGAGAGCTAGTTCCTCCAAGCCAAGAGCCATAAACCATGAAGGTATTGAGATAAGGATGCATTCAAAAGTTTAACTACCTATCATAAACATAAAAAACAAAGGTACCAGATAGCTGATAGAATTGTTATCTATCTATCAATATAAATAAAAATGAATCGAAAATGTGTTGCTAAGCGTAAAACATAAGAACTGTTGGACCAATATAGTATTATTTTTTAAGTATTCCTTGAAGTTCGAGGAAGGTTTTTATGAAGAGAAAAATCCTAAAAGTTTACCGGTAAGAAGTCGGTAACAAAATACTCACGTGCAAAGCCGAGGCGGGTCAGCTAGTATGTAATAAATGTTTAGTACACATTACATTGGACAGTGATAATACCAGTACAACAGATACAAGACTAATGAAAGTAAAATTAAACATCCCAAAAAGCTCTCTCTAGATGGTTGAGTCAAGAAGCAGATTCAAAAGTCGGTGATCTTTTATACCGCACGCATTGTCAGAACGTTCTTGGCTCTGCTGCAGTAACCACCGGCAGTTTGAGCCTAGTTCTACTGCCACCGGCAATCTAATTTTAAGTTTTTTCTGACATTTGTATGCCTAGATAATTTTAAACAAATAAAGAAAATAAATGAGTGATTAAATTGGTATAGGTTTGTAGCATTTAAACCATAAGCTAAACGTAGTAATAACGTTAATACTTCATGGGCCACGAGATCTGTTACAGTGGACCTGCGTATGTCCTTAAACTGCAGCCAGACCCACCGAAGGACGGGCAGCAGCGTCCTCGTTGCTAACGGTGGTGGTGGGCATTCTGCGATACCCAAGCGTGGAGATTATGGCAACACCCCTCTATAAGGGGAAGGCCTTCGTCCAACAGTGGACGTTTTATGGCTGACGACGACACATTAAATTGAATTTCTTCTTCATACGTATGCAGGATGTTTTCTTTCACAGAAAAGGCAGTAGTAAAAAAATCCATACATAAGCACCAAATATCTCATTTGTACGGGTTCGGGATTTGAACCCGCGAACTCAATTATTACCCAATCTTTGTTTTAAACTATCACGGTTGTTTACTAAAGTTATATTATTATTAACGGGATATTTACCGTGATTATGTTGTGAAATGAGCTCCCGATATTTCGGCGCAGTTGCATGCACCATGTTCACGAGTAGACTGAAGAATGCGGGTGGTTGTCAAAAGAGTTCGAAAAACATTAAGGGCATTCATAACGAACTACCCTCTTTCTAAGTAAGTCATTTCATTCATTTCACAACATAATCACGGTAAATATCCCGTTAATAATAATATAACTTTACCCAATCTTTATTTCATCATCAGCCCGGAGACGTCCACTGCTGAACGAAGGCCTCCCCCTTAGACCGCCACACTGTACGACAACCTGCCATTTGCATCCGCCAGTTGCCCGCGACTTTTACAATGTCGTCGGTCCACCTAGTGGGAGGCCTTCCTACGCTGCGTCTTCCGGTTCGCGGTCGCCACTCAAGAACCTTTCTTCCCCATCGGTTATCAGTTCTTCGAGCGATGTGGCCTGCTCATTGCCACTTCAACTTGCAAACCCTGCGAGTCTTTATGTCGTGCGAAAACGAGACAAACTTATACAGATTCGTAGCCTTGTCCTGTTTTGTAGAATCGAGAACAATTTCTCGCGGTGCGCATGTTAGGCCTGCAGGATGGCGTCCGGGAGAGAGTTGGGAGATACCTATTCGAATATTTATTGGTTATAAATAGCCATTATCTTTGTAATATTAATATACTAGTTTGTGTTGTGTGTGTGTGCGTGTGTGTGTGTCTGTGTATAAGCATGTATGTACTAGTGTGTCACCTGACGGCTCCAACGGCAGACCAGTGCCGGTTGGTTACAACTGGCATCATGCTGAGCTGGAGCCGTTTTGAGGTAAAAGTTTTTTTTCTGTTTTTCTTGTGTGCTATGTTTTGTTTGTTGTCGTAGTATTGTCTAATGTCTATGTCCAGCAGTGAACTTTGATAGGCTGGTTATGATGAATAACTACCGGAAGACGCAGCGTAGGATGGCTCCCACTAGATGGAATGCCTGCCGACGACATTGTGAAAGTCGCAGGCAACCGGTGGATGCAAATGACAGGTTGTACAGTGCGGTCTAAGGGGGAGGCCTTCGGTCAGCAGTCGACGTCTCCGGGCTGATGATAATGATAAATATTTATTCCAAGTGTTGTACCTGGGTAACATTCGTCCTGAGCCGGACCGGCTGGCTCTGACCGACGACTGTGCTCGGGAACTTGTTAAATATCATCGGAACACGGGGTGGAGTGAGGTGTTGCTCATCACAATGGTCCTTGTAGTTCAAGCCGATGCACAGCACCTTGTCCATGCCAGTTACGGGCGCCAGGAGCTGTACTTCTGACAGTGGGATCGTAGGATGCTTTTTCCCTGCACTGCTTAGCCTAAAAAGATAATAATATTTAAGTACTTGATGAATGGGTTTTTGCCTCTGGTAGGTTCTAGGTGCCTGTCACTCTGCAATCAAAGAGACAGGGACCTATTCAGTTGAGCGCTATGCCTGTAATCCACAAAACAGCAAAAATCAAAGGGCAATAAATGGGTAACTTGTTAACCATGTTAACTTAAATTATAAATAATACGATCATTAAAAAAAAAACAACTTCAATTTTGACAACCTGGATGACATTTTCATATTTTGCAGTTATTATTCCAGTAATTTTAATAAAATGTATATGGGCATTATTTTATTTATATATACCTCTGACGTATCACCTACCAAACAAAAATATTATATTCAAAATCGGTCCACAATTGACGGAGAAACAGGAGTACATACATACAGTCGAACATAGAACCTCCTTTTTGAAGTCGGTTAAAAATAATCGGATCCTGTGACTTAACTATTGCTAGGTGACTCCCCAATGGGAATCATCTTATAAGGATTATTCATGTCCGCTCTTATCAGTAAGTGATGAAAAGCAACTTTGTAAGTATAACATTTTGTATAGGCTAACGTAAAGATAACGTAAGTCATTGTTATTTATCAGTCCAGTATTTTACTAACAAGAATTACATGTATGGAATTTGGTACAAAGATAGTTTATTCCTTGGAATAATACATAGGCAACCTTTTATTCCAGGACCTTGAGTAACCGCAGGGCAATGCTACCTAAAAAAATTATTTTAAAATGAAAAATACTGCAATTACTATAAAATGAGAAAAAATGCATGAGTTTGTATGTTTCTTTGAAATAATCTTCGAAACTAGTGATCTATTTACTAGAACGTTGCACCGATTAAAAGCTGCTCTATCTCTGAGCGCTATAGGTATTGATTTAGGAAACAGAAAATTTTGCACGTCATAATGGTAAATGGTTAAATAATAACAAATCACAGTACAAAATCGCTTATACCGTCACTTATTCTATGTATCTACTATGAATATGTTTACGATTACTAGCAGCTCTAAAAAAGCTCAATAAAGAACTCTATGTCAAGTCTAAACAGAGCTTTTTATAAGGTTGGTAAAAAAAACTTAAAAAAACTAACAGAATTCAATACTCCGTCTTGGTTCCTTGGCTGTTGGTATTTGTTACTTCATAATAATAATTTATAGCAGCTTTAATTAGAATCTGCAAAATCTATAAAGTTTAAATACATTCAGCTAGCGTTCTATTATGCTATGGCTTCACCTGTGTGACGCTTTACATCCAGTTAGCGTGAAATAAATGATGCATTAAACAATGCGATACATGGGCGGTCACACTATCATTTGACTTTGAATATCGCATAACTTCTAACGACGTTAATAATGCCACTAGCCTATTAGCGCGCTAACATGTGGCCATATCTGCATACTGTATCAAATACCACGTAAAATAATGGCATTACACACAGGTGAGGTTAGCATTATGGTTTCACGCTATCAGACTCCCGATGGCAAGTAATAACATCTACCCATTACCATTACAGCACTGTACTACTCAGAACTTTCAGTATCTAACAAAACAAAGTCAAGGACATCACCGTAACGGCACACTTTTCTTTAAAGAATTCAATTCAATTGGCGAGTCTCATTAAATTGCCTTGTGTACCATCAGAAACTTACTTTACTCAGAACTTAATCCCTTGAATTAAATGAATTTATGAGGCTGCGGCTTGTAGATTCTTGGTTCTCGTATGAATCGTATACTTGAGTTTAGTAAACAGACAATAAGATTGATAATAACCACTATAATTTAAGGTAAATTACTACAATTCAAATTCAAAATTATTTATTGGCTGTAAGCTTACATACTATTAAGATTTAGCGTAGGGCCCCAAACTCGGCACAGCCTGTATCTTGGGGTCCTAAAATGGTATTAACTAACTAGATTTATCGCGCATGCTTATATACAAGTCTAATATAAACTAAGGTGAGACGTGAATGAATATTATAACTACAAGTACTAATAAGACTTATAAACAATAGAATACATCAAAACATTTGACATAATAATAATTATATTATATTGACTTTATTATTAATCTTATTACTTTATTTAATTTTGACTGCCGTAGTTCCTCATCATCATCAGCCCGGAGAGGTCCACTACTGGACGAAGGCCTCCCCCTTAGACCTCCACACTGAACAACAACCTGCCATTTGCATCGACCGGTTGCCCACAACTTTCACAATGTCATCGGTCCTCCAAGCAGGAGGCCTACCTATGCCGCGTTTATTAATTAAGACTTCTGTATTTAATTTTATGTGATTTGAGTTTGACATAATGTTCTGTGTTACAATATAAGCTTTTTTTTTTATTTGTCTTGCCCAGTGTAACATAAAAATATTATATGGCCAATAAATTATTAAGTGATTTCCTTCAAACCATAACAGTTCAGTAGCACCAATACAGCACCAATAGGCAATAACTCCACGGCAAAATCGCTGGAAAACTGGCAAAAATCATTTCACAAAAATATATCAATAATCATTTTCTTTCAAAACTTACTGTTTTACTTTCTGTAGCTGATCGTTCTGCAGAATTTGCAACAGGGTTGAGGACAAACTCGGATCCGCCTTATTAATGTCGACAACGTTGTCTCCATCCAAATATCCCACCCGTACATCGGACGGGGATTGTGTTGTTGTATATTGTAATAACTTCATGTTTTTGCTGCTCGAAACTGAGAAACACCTTGTGGAGTTCTTGGATTTCCAATTTTGATTGTTAATGAGAGTTTTACAACTTATTAGGTTCTTGAGGTTAGACGTCCGGCATATAAGTCCTCCAGTCATGCTCACGTTGAAACTGAAACGAGTAAACATTAAACAATACTAGAAACTGATTATAACGATATTACGTAACGTGAGTTTATCTACGCTATCGTTCGGACTTTCCAAGGTCGTATTTTATGAATTGAAAAGAAATACAAAACAAAGTCCAAGTTCCAACAAAGTATTTGCTGTATGTATGAGTGTGCGTGCATGTATGTGTAGTCTGTAGTGTAGTGTAGTGTGTGTCTGTGTACGTGCTAGTGTTGTGCGATGCGAATATGCGATAATACGTAGCAGTCTAGCGATTGTATGGTAATATCGAAAATCAGCATTCGTGTACTTGTACATATTTGATGTACAAGTACACGAATTCCTTATTTGTATAGCAGTTAGGTTCAGGCTATATTTTTTTAATGTCAATTTGAGAAATGTACTCGGATTATGGCTGTACAATATAGGGCCGTACTTTATAGCCTGCTGCAGGCTAATCATGTAACTGTTCAACTTCAACTCTTGTTTAATGGCCTTTGTGAGGGTGTTTCACAATGGAGATATTCAACCGGAAATCCCCCATAAACCCTGGTTTTTTAAATTCCAAAAGGTAGACAAAGTGACAACTTCTACGATATGTCGTTTACGTCTGAATCACTCCTGTACCCCCGTTTTTCTGGCCAAACTGAGGATTAGGGATCATTCCTTATGTGAATGCGGTTTAGAAGAGGGAAATGTGGACCACATATTTTTCAGTTGTCCCTTAATGCAGTACTCATTGTATGATGTTATCCCTCCTGAAATCCCTCGTCCTACTTCCCTTAAATGCCTCCTATCCCTCGTCTCCTCCCCTTTTGTAAATATTTTATGTAAATGTATTAAAAACAATAAAATAAAATTATGATCTGTATATATTATCTGTAATTTGTAGTATATATATTCTTTTATATTTAGCGTCTAGTTAAATCTTGTTTTTCCATAAATATGTGTGTGTTCTGTGATTGTCTGTAGTTAGTCTAAATGTTTTTGTTGCAGAGGTAAACAGGAAAAGCATCAAAACTCTGTGGCACATATTCACCGTACCTAAATTTCAAAACCGTACCCAATCTCTTTGCTTGACGGTCTATCTTTCTACGTGACATGTAACTGTTTGGGATCGCGATTCGGATCGCGATTTGTCATAAATGTCACTTGTCACTGTCACAGCTTCACAGTATCACGAAGGGATTTCTCTCGCTATCGTTATCGAACGAATGCATTGATTTCCTTAATTAAGTTAAGCAATTCTGTCGGTCTTGTGACGTTTCGTCCTGCCCTGCAGGGTCAAATGTGTTTTGGCAGTGACAGTGACAAGTGTCAATTTTGGACAACTCGTATCCGAATCGCGATCCCGAAAAGTTACATGATAGCCCGCAGGAGCTGATAATGGACGGCCAGTATTGTACGACATGGATTGTACAGCATGATATTCGATGTACATGTACACCAATTATTATGCCGTACATTATCGTGTCGGCAAATATCATGTTGTACATTATAGACACCCAAATTCACGGCCTTACCTAAAAAAACTTTTCAACCGTTAGTCACTGCTTAAGATGTTCTGCCATCTTCTCTCTGACGTGAAGTGGCACGTGCTAGAAAAGGACAGAGAAGTTTAAGCAGTGACTAAGAGAATCGAGATTATTTTAGGTAAGGCCGTCAATACTTTCGGTGATTTTCGATACCATCGACTGCATTTCAACCGAACTATTGACCATATTCTTACTGGTGCATAGTTATGCTCAAGATTTGCTTGGATTGCATGCAAGATTTTTTGGTTTCGATATTATCGATAGCAACGACGATATATACAAGGAGACAAGCAGGCCTGAACAAAAAATCATCCGCCGATCGGTAGTTACCTACTGGTACACTAGATGTCGCTAAGTGTATCAAACTGCTTAAATTACGCATAAAAATTAGATCTACCACAATTCCTACTAAGTTCTATCATACGATTGGGTTACAGTCGTTTGTGCTAGTACAACTCAAAACGACTAGATGGCGTTTTTTATACATTTGCACTAAAATAATTAAATAATCTGTGTAAAAAATACAAAATAAATATTGAGGCATGTTAAAATAATAAAACGGTAAACATTATAAACATTATTTATTTAGTGAATAAAAATTATTGATATAATTAATTTCATGCAGCAATCGGAACGTAAGGTACCAACAAACATTCGTTTACCGTTGCCAGCTCGTGCTGTCAAGCTCGCTCTCTCTCTTTCTAACCGGCGCGCGTGACCGGCATGATCACAGATTGCAGAAAAGCAAAGACCCTACTCTTCTCTCTTCAGTGGGTATAATGACGAATGCGCGACGTTGCCGCTCTTGGATACTTTACTTACTAGGCCAAATTATTTTGTGAATTGTGAAAATTAACATTAGGGTTCCGTACGCGAAGGGTGTGTGAATTGTGGTGGAACCGCTAAACTTACACGCCGTCGGTTAGGTACTGGGCGTTTGTACACTGCCACGTTACGACACCGACACGATATTTTAGGACTGGTAGTTTCAAACCATTACTATTAAACGCTTTCGCTCTGTGTCGTTGTCGTCCACGAAATCATCATAAGCCCGGAGACGTCCACTGCCGAACGAAGGCCTCCCTCTTAGACCATCACACAATACGACAACCTGCCATTTTCATCCACCGGTTGCCCGCGACTTCTACAATGTCGTCGGTCCACCTAGTGGGAGGCCTTCCTACGTTGCGTCTTCCGGTTCGCGGTCACCACTAAAGAACCTTTCTTCCCCATCGGTTATCAGTTCTTTGAGCGATGTGTCCTGCCCATTGCCACTTCAACTTGCAAACGCTGAGGGCTAAGACAATGACTTTGGTTCTTTGGCGAATATCGTCAATCCGGATTTTATCACGCAAAGTAACTCCGAGCATAGCTCTCTCCATTGCCCGTTGCGTGACTCTGAGTTTCTTCAAAAGGACAGCAGTTAAAGACCCCGTTTCAGTTCCATATGTCATCACTGGCAACACATACTAGTTACAGACCTTTGTCTTCAGATACTGCGGGATTTTGGACGAGAAGGTATTACGCAATTCCCGTCCACGATATCGTCACCGACAAACTATTATTAAATTATTGTTTTGCGGCACGATTCACAATTCGTGCCGATCGGCGGACCGTGCCCGGTGCATGCCGGTGCGGGTGAAGCAGATGTAGAGGAGACATATCATACTAGAACCGCGGTAGCTAGATGTAAGCTTTTGCTGACGCAAGGTCGCTATTTTAAAACTGCTGCGACAAAATAAGCTGTTGGTTATGATCGTGTAACATACCGGTATCCTCACGATATTATCGTGTTGTCCTACGAAGATGTCTAGACATAGACAGAGCATTCGTGCGGTAAGGAGGAGTGAAACACGTATGTCCGTACCGAGCTTTTAAACTTATACACATCGTTCCTTCTTTAAAGTTAACTAGGGATTATGAACTGAACGTACAAAACAACAGGTAACATTCCTGAACCTGCGAATTATTATTGTGGTACGAAACCTCGGTGTGCAAGTCCGATTCGCACTTGACCGGTTTTAATTTTTGAGGTTTTAGGTGTTCTTTCACCGGTATTGCCAGAGTTTGATTGTATTATCCAAAACAGATATTATTCATCAAAGCCTTTATTGAAGTTGATCTGTGGCTGTAATGTAAGTATAAATACCAATATATTACATTACGTGTACATATAAACACTTGACTATGTTTTAATAAATAAAAACATGTTTACGGTGCTCACCTAGGTAAGTAATTAATTTGAATGCATGAATTATAATAAATGCATGAATCATGTCAGCTATGCCATCAGGAAAAGCCCATCCAAAATTAAGGATCCTAAAGAATAAATAAATTAATCACAAGTTGGTATTTTTATTTTGCATGTAATTCCCTTTATTTAGGTACCTACCTGATCTATATCATATATATCTGTTTCAAGTCACATATGCCTAAGTCGTTTGTCTGATGGTAAGCAGCGCGAATCCGCCCGGCCAAGCGGGCGGACGCTGTACTTAGATTGCACAAGGTCACTGAAAAACGCTATTTATTTTATATTTAATATTAGAAGACTTGCTTGGCGGTGAAATAACTGGGAAAGGCACAGATATAATTATATTGGAGTTCTGTGGGAAAATGCTATAGTAGGTAGGTCTTGCTTCATCAGTGATGCCTTACTTTCTGCCCCCTATTACAAGTCTAGCTTGGCTAAATGGGTTTAAGTACATATTCGATAATGTTAACTTACACGTAGCTATTTATGTACCTTTTAATTCGTTAATCATTGAAGATCAGAATACAAAACAAAATATGTAGGTAGTTGTTTTTTGCCAGTGCTTTTTTTATATATTTTAAGCGCCATCTAGCGATATGAATATTAGTTACTTTATAAGCTAGATTCCAATCGACCGCATCGCCATCTATCAATAGCCGATGAAAGATGGCAAATTAATTCTAAAAATTAAAAATAAGTAAAGTACGTTTTATAAACAATCTTATGTTTGTAAAACTTAATAGAAATATTTTGCGCTTGATTGGTACAGAAGTAAACCAATTTTATTAGTTAAGAGTGTTAAAACAAAAACTCCCAGGCTATTTGCTAGCGCCATCTAGAAATAAGACGCGATTTGCGCTGGACGATTTTTTGTTCTGGCCTGCTTGTCTCCTTGTATATATCGTCGTTGATCGATAGTAACACCAAAAGTAATTAGTGTCGTTCGATGGTACAATCGATAGTATGACTGATTTTCAAGGTCAACTATCAATAGTTCTGCAACACTACTACGTGCACCGCCCCCACCACTACTTTGCACGGCCCTATAGGTTTATATTACTCTGTGTCACGACCCCGTGAATTAACGCCGCTTGAACAATTATTGCAAGACTTCGATACGTACAAACCGCTTTTCAAATATATCAAAAACACTGTGACAAAAATATAAAGTGCCGTGATTCAAAATAAAGACAGCGGGGCTATCATGTAACTTTTCGGGATCGTGATTCGGATACAAGTTGTCAAAAATAGACACTTGTCACTGTCACTGCCACTGCCAAAACTCATTTGACCCTACAGGGCAGGCCGAAACGCCAAAAGACCGACGGATTTCCTTAACTTAATTAAGGAAATCAATGCATTCGTTCGATAACGATAGCGATAGAAATCCCTCCGTGATACCGTGAAGCTGTGACAGTGACAAGTGACAATTATGACAAATCGCGATCCCGAACAGTTACATGATAGCCCCGATGGTCCAAAGCAGAGACATTTTACTAAATTTCTCTGGTCAAAAGGCCTCTGTAGCCAGACCAAAAAAAAAGAAGCATTTAATGACATTACCAACTAAGTGTTGCCAATTTTAAGCCTGTAAATGATGCTGCTGAGCCGCGGTAATATAATGCCTCCACACAAAAATAAACTGAGTCGGGGTTGGTAGATATTATTATTTCACAATTTTGGGGAAAATATTTTTCTTGGGCAATTGTTTGGGGAAATGAAATCCATGGGGAAAATGTTCGAGGAAAAAAGCGCGGGAAACATCGAATTAGGCGGGTGTATTTTTTCCACGTATTTTTCAATAATTAAAATTTCTTATAGAAAGGATCAGTAGAGTATTTTAGTGTATATGAAAATAGTAGTTATTGTATATATTTTAGTGTAAGTGTATAGTTTCTTTGGTTCGGTAAGTATTTTGCCTTTTTCGTTATGGGCGAGCCGCCCGACCCTGGCGGCGGCGGCGGCGGCCCGAGGGACATGGTCCCTCCGGCAAATAATTATGTGACTGTTACAACACATAACATAATTTCTAATGAGTCTGGTATGGACACGGATGGGTCAATTAACCAGCGTACTGGTCGCAAAAGAAGCAGACTAAATAAAATATGCAAAAGTTGTAATAAAAAAATAAGGAAACATTCACAAGCTATAGACGGTAAGACGGGTTGTGACTGTGCTGATAGCGAGGGCAACAGTGACAACTCTGTCAAGAAGGTTGCAGCTAATATTCACATTGAAAATCCAGTAAGTCCTCCTGCAGTGATTAATACTGAAGGTCCAGGTCCTCAGGTATCCCATATAGCGAGAAATATATATCATCCAAGTGACACTGCTCCATTCACTGTACATGTGCAGCGAGAGACTAAAACTCCAGATGACGGAACTATCCTACACCCGGTTTCATTTGGTAAGTTTCTGAAAAAAAATAATGTCCGTAACATCATTAATGGCTCTGTAAAAAAAATCGGCAGAAACAGAATTACTCTAGCATTCTCGAATTTTAATGATGCCAACATATTCATCAGTAGCAGCATTTTAGCACACGGCAATATGAAAGCTTTTATTCCAACATTTAATGTTACACGAATGGGTTTAATCCGTGGTGTACCATCAGAATGGACGCCAGAAGAGGTTGTAGATAACATATCTGTTCCGGATGGTTGTGGGAAGATTTTGAAAGTTAGGAGACTTAATTTCAAGACAATGGTAGAAGGTTCTCCTGTTTGGAAACCAACTCAGAGTGTTGTGGTCACTTTTGACGGACAAGCTTTACCTAATAGAATTTTCATGTGCTACAACTCTCTGCCAGTTGAACTTTATACATACCCCACAATCCAGTGCTACAATTGTTGCCGCTATGGACACACAAAGCTTCAATGTAGGTCCAAACCTAGATGTTTTAAATGTGGTCGCGATCACAATGCTGATAATTGTGATACGGAAGAAGAAAATATGTCATGTTGTCTGTGCTCTGGATCGCATTTTGCTATTAATAAATCATGCCCCGAGTTTACACGGCAAAGACAAATTAAAATGTCAATGGCAGAAAACAGTATTTCCTATGGTGAAGCGACAAAATTAATACCCCCTGTTTCAAAATCATATGCTGATGTAGTTAAGCCAGTTTTCAAAAGTACCTCTCATTTCCGGACTTTACCCTCTCAGACTTCTGCTACTCAACGACCAATTCAAAGTTCCTATAGAAAAACTGTTTTTACAAACCGTCGTCCAGCCCCCAAACTAGGGACTGGTTATGACCGAGTAGCCCATCAAAAAATGTACAATGAATATAACATCCCTACTCCACAAGATGGCTGTGCCTTGACCAAGACATCAGAAAATATTTTAGAAATGACAACTTCTGATATCTTATCAATCTTAATCAATACATTGACCCAGTCTAATATAAAAATACCGTCCATCGTCGCTCCTTTAATTGATATGTTTAAAAATTCTAAAACCTTTAATAATGGCAGTCTTTCACAAAGTCGTTCAATGGAACTGCAGGAGTGCAGTTCATAAAAAAAGCGAAATTATATACCTATTAAACAAGTATGATACTTGTTTAGTAGCACTTTCAGAGACCTGGCTAAAGCCGGGCTCCGTTTTCAATATAAACGGATTTTCGTGTTTAAGAGATGACAGATCTGATAATCATGGCGGCGCCGCCTTGCTTATTAGAAAGACCATCTCATTTTCTCCTCTATCTCTTCCTACATATGATGATTTTTCTGTAGTGGCAGCAAAAGTAGGTAATATCTGTGTTGTTTCAATTTACATCCACTCTCCTCGTCTGATTGTCTTTCAAAACTTTCAAAATCTTTTATCATTGCTACCTAGACCTTTTCTTATTTTAGGCGATTTTAACTGTCACCACATTTCTTGGGGATCTTCTATTTCTTCTTTCTATGGAGAAAAGTTATTAGAAATAATCGATACGCACAACTTATGTGTTTTAAACACAGGTTCAAGAACCCGCCGAACAGCCCCTCACGAAATAACGAGTGCTGTAGACCTCTCCATTTGTTCGCCGAGTTTAGCTTCCTCTGTGACATGGGAGACACTGGCATCTACTTTTGCTAGTGACCACTTCCCTATTCTTATAACTCTATTAAACGTTTGGCACCGAAAATCTCCGCGACAACCGCGTCTACGCTATAATATTAATAACAATACATTGTGGTCCAAATTTAAGGCAAAAGTTGAAGAAAAGATAACAAATTTACCTAACATATCTCATGGCGCTACTGACTGTACATTTGCTTTTACTAATGCTCTTCTACAATCTGCTAATGAAATATTTCCCCTTAAAAATTCAGCTTCAGGTATAATTCCTTCTCCACCTTGGTGGGACAAGGAATGCACTGAAGCGATTAAAAAAAGGAAAAAAGCTGAAAACCGGTACAATACAGACATGACCAATGAGAATTACCAAATCTTATCTAATGTTTTAGACACTACTCGCAAATTACTAAAAGAGAAAAAAATTCAAGGGTGGAGAAAATTTTGTCTTTTCATTTCTCCAAATGTAAGCTCCTCTATTGTATGGCGTAATATTAGAAGGTTCAGAAGAGGTGTAAGTGTGACCCCTTCATCGTCATTGCCCCCGAATTTGGCAGATACATTTTTGAATCGTCTAGCTCCGTCTTTCGTACCAAATAAAGAAATTGTTCTCAATTTAGTTCCTAACATATCTGATGAGAACATTCTAAATCATCTGTTTTCCATGGACGAATTACAAGGTGCATTATCTGCTGTAAACGATTCTGCGCCTGGCGAAGACGGTATACCATATTCGTTTATCGCCAACTTAAGTCAATCTTCACTTTCATATTATTTGGACATAATTAACACTGCTATGGTAACAGGAAATATTCCTCCTTCTTGGAAATCTCAAATTGTGGTACCCATTTTGAAACCAGGAAAAGATCCATCAGAAGCATCGTCTTACCGTCCAATTGCATTATCTTCAGTTATATCTAAAGTTGCAGAAAACATGGTAAAAAATCGTCTTGAATGGATAATTGAAAGCCGAGGTATTCTGCCTGAGACACAATTTGGTTTCCGTAAAGGTAAAAGTACGTTAGATAGTGTGGGTACTCTTGTGACAGATATAAGAATCGCATTTTCACGGAATGAATCAGTCCTTGCAGTGTTTTTAGATCTAGAATCTGCATATGACAATGTTCTTCTTGATGTTTTAAAATCGAAACTAAATAAACTCCACATTCCCGATATTCTATCATGCTTTATAATTAATCTTTTGTCAGGAAGAATTATAAAATTAGATCAGGCACGAGACCAGAGCAGGCTCGTATGGAATGGCCTTCCACAGGGGTCAGTGGTCAGTCCTATTCTGTTTAGTTTTTATACATACGATTTGGAATCGTCTCTTTGTGGATCAGCTTATGTTTTACAATATGCCGATGACCTTGTTTTATACTCCATTGGGCAATCGACAGGTGATATTCACCGTCACATATCGTATTCATTAAATTATCTAAGAAATTGGGCATGTAAAAATGGGCTAAGCGTCTCTCCGCTTAAGAGTTCTTCTGTTCTTTTCACACGTCAACGGATCCCTCCACATATTTTTGTGCACTATGATAAAAATTTGATTCCATCTAACACCGAAGTTAAATTTTTGGGTGTCTATCTCGACTCTAAGCTTACGGGCTTACCACATTGTAATTACATTGCCACAAAGTGTGAGAAACTTCTAAATTTACTTAGATGTCTATCAGGAGTTTGGTGGGGTGCACATCCTTTTTCTTTGAAGCTTCTCTACAACGCTCTGATACGAAGTGTTCTAGAGTATGGAATCTTTTTATTAGGGCCTAGTAGCGTCGCTGCTCTTAAGAAATTGGACGACATACAATCAAAATCATTAAGAATAGTGGCTGGGGCTATGAAATCAAGCCCGAAAAATGCTCTACAGGTGGAATGCGGAGACCCTCCTCTACACCTAAGACGACAATTCCTATCTGATCGTCTTTTTTATCGTGTGTTACAGTTTTCTAACAGTCCTTTGATTTCTAAACTTCAAGTTTTAACTGAACTTACCGAGTCTTCTAATTATTGGAGACATAAAACACTACCTTGTTTGGTCCAAAGTTTCATTAGGTATAAGACATTACATGCTCCAACATATCGATCTAGCACTCTCAGTCTGTTTAATTGTCACTATGAAGCTTTGTTACAATCTCCAATAATTTGCCTTAATTTAGATATTGATAAAAATAATGCTAATTCGTATTTCAAATTCAGTGTTGCCGATAAATGGCCCAATTGGCATCAAATTTACACGGATGCCTCAAAACATTTATCGCATGATTTTGTAGGTGTGGGTCTTTACCACGCTCAGTACAACATCGTACAAAAGATAAAATGCCCACCTGAAATGTCAGTATTTACGGGTGAATGTCTTGGTATCGTTAAAGCTATCGAGTATGTTCTACTTTTTAAACTGAAACACAGCATTATAATAAGTGATTCCATGAGTGCCTTACAAGCCCTCATGAAATTCCCTTTTAAATCAAAAACGCCAATTCCTCTTATTATTGAAGCCAGAAAAAAACTCCATCTATGTTATCTTCAAAATTTGACTATTAATTTTGTTTGGACTCCTAGCCATTGCGGAATCACGGGCAATGAAAAAGCAGACAGACTTGCCAATGAAGCAGTGTCATGTGGTGATGTGTTTCCTTTTCTAAATTATACGCATGATTTGGCTGCCCTTCCCAGAAAGTACCTTCAGGATTCCTGGAGTGCCTGCTGGGCGGACAGCAGCAAGTTAAAAGGGAACTACTACGCTAGCTTACAACCAATGATCCGAAGTAAGCCATGGTTTTCTGTTGTGAGACTCGGCAAGCTCCCGACAACAGTTTTAATCCGTATGCGCCTTGGACACACAACTTGTCCCGCCCACCTTGCTCGGTTTAACATTATAGATAGTCCGCAATGTGAATATTGTGGTGATTACGGGGACCTGGATCATATATTTTTCTCCTGTTCTCTATATGACCATGCCTCCTTTTATGATGAATTAGTTTCCCTCCGTGTCCCATTACCTACAAACATAAAATCTCTCCTTGTTACCGACTCTCCTTCTACCCCTTCTATCTACCTTTCTCTGTCAGACTTTATCATCTCTAATAATATAAAACTGTAAATATTGTAGATATATGTAGATAAGTTTCATTCTTCAAGTACCTACGAATTTCTTATAGTACTTACCTAAACAATCCACTCTCTTGATCCATCCTTCCTAATATTTTTATCCTAGCTATCGCGTAAAAAGTTTCCCTACCTTTACTCCAAAACCGTCAAAACCTAAAATTACTTGAAAATGGCAAATGCGTTTATCGCGCGGAGCCAAAATCCCCTACTGGGGAAAGAAGAAAAAAAAAAAAAAATGTTCGAGAAAAGAAAAATAATTATGGGGAATTTTGGAGTTAGTTATCTCTCTTCGAAGAATGCTGATTTTACGTGTGCTCCGTTTGCTATTTTATTATCCGGTCAACCGCGCCGCCCAGCCAGCGGCCGTCATCAAGGACGCAGACAGATGCCACCTAAACAGTGCGCACAAGTTCTTCCTGTGACAAACTTTTCATGCTTACCTACTGTAGAAAATAAATAACAGGTGCCTAAACACATTTAACATCTTTTTTTTTTGTTCCTGTTTGCTTGAATATGGGGAAATAGAAACTTGATCTAGCAACCCTGACTGAGCTACTGACTGTGATTTTACTAGTGTGATACCGAGTTACCGAGTACTATTATTTATTCTGTGGCTATACACATGTTCAGTGTTGCTAAGTTAGCCACTTCTTGGCTAGATTTGTCAATTTTTAACGTTACTTTAGCCACTACAAACTATTAGGAATAACTAGCTGCGCCACGTGATGATGAAAAACGGCGATGATGATGATGATGACAAAAAGTAATCTATAATCATCATCATCAGCCAGAAGACGTCCACTGCTTAAAGAAGGCTTTCCCCTTAGTTAGAAACCTATAATAATATATTATTCCGGGAAATAAGCTATCTCTATTCCGAGTTTCATCCAAATCCGTTTAGCTGCTAAAAACGAGGTTTTCAGTTACGCTATTACTCAGCCAATCAATCCAATCATGAATTGATTTTGATTAATATTTATTTTTTGTGGTCACATCGCATGTAAATATTATCAAAACCGTTTCATTCGTTTGGTTTTAAAATCAAAATAACCAGATGTCATCCAGGGGCCTTATTTTTGAATCGTGCGCAAAGTTGCGCATGCGAAAGAAGCCGACTTTCAAACGATATTGAACCTTATTCCAAACAGTATCGTTCGAAGGTCAGCTCCTTCCTTTCGCATGCGCTACGCTTGCGTAAGATTCAAAAATAAGGCCCTAGGTAGCCAAAATGGAAGTGTGTAGTGTGTGTGTAAATGGTAGTTGTTATTTTTTAAATAAAAAGTATGTAGGTACAAATACCTATAATATGTGTAGTACATATATATCGATGTGTAGGTACTAGGTATGTGTGGCTTTTATGGTTGAGTATAATCACAGAATAAATAATAGTATGTATAATCTCGTTAGATATAACAGTAGGTATAGGTTTGTCAATCAGAATTTCAGTTCACAAATCTTATGTACATGGCAATAAATAAAAAAACTATGGGAAATCCCTTATCTCCTTAGTTTCATTAGAAACATGGCCCTTTAATCTTGATCCCAGGAATTAGTAGTAACCTAGCAGCCAAGCTAGCCTAGTATGTGAGCCTATCGTCTATCCACTTGTTTTCCCCCGCTAAAACGAGACAGACGTATCCATATTCTAGCTTTATCACATTCGGGCATGGAGAAAGACCAATATTAGTTTTCGGCGCGTGCTAGGGTGCCTAGAGTACACAACTGCTTTGCGGTTACAATAATTAATAAAGGTGTTTGTTTGTTAGTTCCCCAACACACAAATATTTTTGAGCAATTCAAATGTCATTTCTATTTTTTTAAATAACAGCATGGCTTTGCTCAATATTGTTTTGTTTTGCAATAAAATGTACAGGCCTTTGTATCCATAAAAGCATTTTATTATTATCTAATAATAGGCACCTACAATCGTAATACAAATTATCAGCTATTGAATCTATAATTATTATTATATTTTAGAAAACTGACTTCAAATCAGTAGGCTCTCAAACAAAATTATGCACATTATACTATTATTTAGGAAAAAGTTTATGAATTTCTTCTTCCAGAGTTTCTATTACATAAGAAAGATGCACTATTTGGTTCACATTAATGTTAGAGTCATCAGTTTACATAAAATAGAATATGGATCATTCCGAGAGCCTTCTTTTGAAATCAATTAAACTAGTAACAGTATTAATTTCTCACTGCTGGCTTCTTCCGAGTTATATAAAACTCATCACGTGTATGATAGGGTCTGTAAGGATCTTCGACATAATACTTTGGCCGTTTCCAAAACTTGGTGACCATTTTGTCAAGCATGGTGCTTTGAGTTGAGGTGCAAAATACATGTTGTCTTAGACGACGCTGTTGCCCTGGACTTTTCTTCCATAATTTCTTGTGTCTACCAACTTTAGGCCGTATCCAACCACCCCAGTCTAAGCGGTAGAATCTTTTGAGAGCAGCTTTCACAGTTTTTCTCTTACCCTTTTTCATACTGAATTTTGTGACTGTTCTTACTTGAACCGAGGCTATGTTACTTGAGATGTTCAATATCTGTTTGTTATCCAATAGAGATTTTGTGGGAAGACCCATTGTGTATGGATGTTGAAATGCATTGTTCCTTGTCGAAAAAGTTTTTATATCACTGCAAATAATTCTGGCTGCATTGCAATAAGGAATCGCAAGAGGCCGCACGATTCGCGCAGCTGAAAAAGAAAAAAGTAACCTCAATTTTGAAAACGTCAAAAACAATAACATTTCACAATAGTATCGTAAATTAAAATCAATTTTCTACAGTTATTGTTCTACACTAATTCCTAGGCTAAAGTTATCTGATTTGCATTTACCAGTTAAAACACAACGAAGCATTTTAATTTTTTCTGCGATTCTCAATTTTCCATTTCTTTAGTTCACAATCAAAAATCAAAATTCTTTCAAGCAAGCAAGGAACCAAAGACTAAAGCAAAGCAAACGAATATGCAAAAAAAAAATTAGTGATGTACTAGCATTTCTTGTTGAAGCTGTTCTAGTGGTACGTTAAAAATACACTATCATAGTGAATAATATGTGACCATTTCAGAACGTTAGTCGGGATTTTGGCTTTAGATTGTTTTTTTTTCTTGTATCTCATTCTAATTCATATTTTAGATCGATTGTTGCTGTTGTTCAAATCGAGAATGATCAACGATAGACAATAATGGTTCATTTTGTCAACATCAAGAAGACATCACTAGTAAAAAGTCAAATCTGTAGTCTTTGGTTCCAACTCTAGTGTCTGTGGTCTCTGGTTTTTGACAGCCCAAGTGGAAGGGAATTTGTGCCGAAAATGTTAAAATTTACGAATAATTTCTCCAATACTAAACTGGTATTGGTATGTACACACTCTTTACAAACTTTTCTTTTTAAGAAAATGAATCTTAACTATATAGAAGTTCGAAAAAACTCGATTAATTTACTCCGAAATGGTTTTCGTTTCCCCAATGTTTTGATAGTTTTACACTATGTTTTGATGTATTTTTTACCTATTTGGTTGCTCTTTATATCTAGGTTTAGTATAAAACTATGTTTATAATAATAAAGATAGCGCAGACCTTGAATTTTGTTGCCCTTACATAATCGGGAAACGTCATTTTTGTAAATAACCTACAAACATTACTAAGGCGAGTACACAATGGAGCAACTTCTCAGCTGATTACCAAGTTACATAAACTTCTTCACTTTTAGGTTCGTAGGCACTTAGTGGACGGATCATGTTCGGCTTTAATCGTAATGCGGTCTCAACCGCACCTGAAGAACCAGGTCCGCTACCAAAGCATACCACCAAAACATCAGACTGCCACAATCCGCGATTGCCCGACCCCCCCGCCGCCACCAAAATCGCGCATTCTCTACTACGGAGTGATTGGAGCTACCCTAGTAACTGGAGCTGCTGTTGTTTACGCTAAGTAAGTATCAAAATAAGTACCTATGGACAGCTGTGATTGCTCCTTTTTTGTAGTCTTTGGATGTATACAGAATCTATTTAATTAACTGCATCTAGTTTTAACTCCACAAGTTAAAACTAAATTTATTCCAAATTTCCGGTGTACATTTAGCTAGAATACCTACTTACACATATTTATACATATAATACTTATACTGTGAATGTTATCGCCCTGCAACATGGTTCATCGTCGTGAAGTATTGGCGGCTGATCCTAAAGTGAATGGTTTCAACATGTCAAAATATGGCCCCTGTCCATCTCCAAAACAGAGGCTATTATATGAGACTGCAACAGATGATATTTCATTATGAAAGAGGCCAAGGCCCACTCTAGGTGTTAGAAGGCAATGGCAAGAAAGAACCTTTGTGGCATATTGACCCGCTGCCATTTAGTTCTTTTTTCAAAGGTTCCGTACACTAACTGTCATATGCATAAAACGCTAATACATATTTCAAACCTATTTTTGTTAAATAAGTGTTTTGTCAAATTTCTTTCGAATTACGATTTGAGTTTGTAAAAAAAAGATAAAACACTTATTAACTAAAATAGGTTTAAAAATACTTTTTAGTGATTTATGCATAAGATGGTATGAACGTATTGTTTATGGGTAGAGGACACTTATACAAACAAAACATGTCAAATAATATGGTACCCTAAAGTGTCACTAAGGTGTTCCCAAGATATTTCACATCATCACCCAAAACACGCCTACTGCTGGACGAAGGCCTCCCCCTTAATAGGAAGGGGCAGCCATTATCCCCATGCTTAGCAGGCGGCTTGGGGATCGCAGAATGCTCACCACTGCCACTGTTAACTGAGAGGAACGGATAACCGGTTGGAGTTGGTTCTGGATGCAGTTTTAGAACATTACCAATATATTTGGAGCTAACGTTTTCACGGTGCGCAGAAAAATTGAAAAAAAAACTAAATGGTGTAAAAAGTAAATGATGACAGGTGGATATGCCAGCTTCCATAGAAAAATGTTCGAACCCCTTTATTCATAATAGCTTTCATATATTTCAGACGAAGTCCAGATGCCCGCAACTGGCTAGAATCCAATGTTCCTTGGGCGAACGACTTCGTCGCCCTTGTATACCAGGAGAACACAACATACTGGAAGTTTACCGTCAACAAACTTAATCAGTACACCACAAAAATTAGTCACTTTATGTTTGGAAAGGTAAATAAAATGTATAATGGTGCTGCACTGCAGTTTAATAAAGATAAATAATATTTGTTATATGAAATATAGTGGCTCCGTATTGAAAGGACTATCAGGGTAAATCACAATGTTGAACAGTTAAACAATGTCACAATTCTATTATTATTGTTTTTAATAGATCTGTAGTGAACCGTGATACAACAGTGGTTTAATGCTATATGTCGTTACTGTGTTTTGCATAGCAACAGCTTTAATACAACAGCTATACAAATCATAACACAGTATAACATCTAATAATACGATAAAACTGTTTTTTTATTTTTATTTATTGTAGTGACGAGACGAGTGATACCTTCGCCTGGTGGTAAGCGTAACGCCTGCGTGGCGAACAAAAACCTGCACCTCACTGCACTACGCTCGTCACCTGATATATTAGACTTTGTTTTTGAAATGACTGAAACTCATAAACCTTAAATTACTGACTGAAAACTTAAATATATAGATTCTCATAGATATGTGTAAAGGGTTAGGACATTGGCCATACCTAGGTGACCTAGTGGTACAAATTACCCATACATCCTTGTATGGACTAGGCTAAAATGTCACATGCGTTTAATGCTAATAATAACTGTGTTTCTCTAACATGTTCCATGCCTTGCTTGTGACTAAAGTCGAATAAAAAGGTGAGCTTTCCAGAAAAACAGATGTTTTTGTCAAAGTACAGTCAGTATGGACCCGGGTATGTCCTTAAACTGCAACCAGACCCACCGGAGGATGGGCAGCAGCGTCCTCTTGGTTAACGGCGGTGATTCGCATTCTGCGATCCCTAAGCCGCCTGCCAAGCGTGGGGATTATTGCAACACCCCTCTATTGGGAGGCCTTCGTCCAGTAGTGGACGTCTTATGGCTGACGACGACAGTCAGTATAAGTTTTTTTATGCAATAGAGTGACGAGATGAGCGTAGCTTAGTGTAGTGTGAGATGTAGCAGTGCCAGATTTGAGAAAACGCAAACAAAATCCTGCGCCGCACTGGACTGAGACATCATGCTCAGTAATTTCTCTGGTAAAGTTTCTCCTCAAACCGAAACACAGTAATGCTTGCACACTACTGCTTGGCCGTTTGAATAACTGGGAAAGGTGTGGCTGTGTGGAAGCGGTCGCTGCAAAAGAGTCCTACCACTATAGAATACTTTTTTGTAGTTGCAGGTTGGTTTCTATTTTCCAACTACTATGTTACAGGAAGGAGTGTCACCAATGGACTTTCAGCAAAGATCTGAACAAGACATAGACGCTGATGCGGCTAAAGCTTTCGCAAGAAAAGATTATGAATGTGAGTTAACTTTATTCAATCCCAACTTTACTCTGTCCCGCGTTTGGTTAGCAATATCTCAAGAATGTAATTCATAATGTTACTATTGTGTCTAATAATACCTTGAGCATCCCGATATCCATGATTTTATGTACCTATGTAAACATAAATCATTTGAGAAATAATATTTTTTTTAAAAGAACTTAATAATCTGTAAAATATACTAAAACTGCTGATGGGACTTAACTTACTTGGTACAAAACGCTGCTTAAAGGCACGCGCACATTATGCCGGGCCTCAGCGGGGCGGAGCGGGCTGTATCGCAACGCTAAATGCTTGCTTAGCACGGTTTGACGGATTTGAAGTTCAGTATACTTACCTTTTATATCAACTATCGCACAGGGCGGGGCGAGCCACATCGCACTCGCGGGTATCTGTCGCGGAATAATCCGCTACGACCCGGCAAAGTGTGCGATAGTAAATAAATAAATAAATAGTTCATGTAAAATGCAAGCGATGTGTCCGGAATTTGCGATGCGACTCGCCCCTCTGCGCCCCGGCATAATGTGTTCGTACCTTAAAATTACTTCATTTAACTTCAAAGCAGTACAAAACAAAGTGCATGGTGCTAACTTAATTTTATTAAATTACGGGTTTTAAGTAAAAACCAAAATGAATAATAACTTCATTTAACTGTCATTGAATGTGCTAACTTCATATAACTATCATTTGCAACAGTGCCGCCGACCAAATTCGAACCACTTTACATACAAGAGAAGATCATCAAACCCGAAGCAGCTGATACGCCAGGTAAGACGCCCGTACGTAAATATACTTATATTTAAAGATATTTAAAATGTATGTTGGGTCGGGTACAAAACATACGAAAGCGTAAACTGCAATCACCACCAGCCCGGAGACGTCCACTGCTGAACGAAGGCCTCCCCCTTAGACCGCCACACTGTACGACAACCTGCGATTTGCATCCACCGGTTGCCCGCGACTTTTACAATATCGTCGGTCCACCTAGTGGGAGGCCGCGCCTACGCTGCGTCTTCCGGTTCGTGGTCGCCACTCAAGAACCTTTCTTCCCCATCGGTTGTCAGTTCTTCGAGCGATGTGGCCTGCCCTGCGCCACTTCAACTTGCAAACCCTGCGAGCTATGCAATAAAAAACTGCCAGTATCAGTACTACAAGTATCGGGATTTTTACCTACCCTCAAAAGAGAGATTGGGCGCTACTTCACCATACTGGCCCGGTGAGGCCTGATGAATGCTAGAATTTCTTCTCCGGACACAATGGAGGTTTCCTCATGATATTTTCCTTCACTGAAAAGCCATTGCTATGTTCAAATCCGTACGTAAATCCAAATAACTCATAAGTACGGGCCCGGGATCGAACTCACGACCTTACCCTTTAGAGGCGCGTCTTCCAATGGGTTACCACGACTTAGCCCGGCCGCATATGACGAGAAAAACCCGATTGAAAAACCGTCCGGTTTCGCCCGAAGGCGCTCCGTGCATACACTTTGTACTAGGTCCCGCACACCGTAAGAAATTTCTCGAGACGCACGTCTCGCTCGCACCAGTTAATTGTGCGCAGTGTGTTTCGGTCGGTCCGGCGCCTGTCGGGTGCCGTGCCGAATCAATGTGCGACCACTCTTAATAATGTGATGTACAATAAAAGCGTATTATAAACTAACTGTGCCCTGCGGCTTCACCCGTGTGATGATGAAAAACAGTTATGATGACGATACAAGTAGCCTACTATAGTTATATTATGCCGGGAAATATGCTATCTCTATTCCGAGTTTCATCCAAATGCGTGCAGCCGTTTTGGCATGAAGAGATAAACAAACACACATACCGACAAATTTTCGCATTTATAATATTAGTGTGACTGTTGTTTTCCAGCACTAGTAGTCCAGTCGGACAAATGCGAGCCCTCCAAGCCGCCACCCGTAAATATCACCAAACCCATGGTTGACGTAGAACACGAAATGCACGAGAACACCAAAACTGCGATAGACAACTACAAGCAAGCCACTAAGCACAGTGCGGACTACAACAAGGCTCTTTTCAAGGTTGGTATCGAGCGAGTTGGATAATGGTGCCGGAGGCATACAGCGGTTGCTGAAGATTAACCACTTTAAGCACAGATTGAACAGTTTTAAGCATAGATTGAACATTTTAAAGCACAGATTGAACAGTTTAAGCATAGTTATATAATTATTTACGGGTTATTTACCGTGATGTGAGTTCCCGATATAGCTAACGAAAACAACCAACTGCTATAGTGAACAACCGTGATAGTTTAAAACAGAGTTTAAGCATAGATTGAAAGTTTTAAGCACAGCTTGAACAGTTTTTAGCATAGGTTGAACAGTTTTAAGCATAGATTTAACAGATATAGCATAGATTGATCTTCTTGAAGCATAGATTGACCTGATGTTTGAGCATAGATTTAACAGTCTTAAGCATAAGCATATATTAAATAAATAAATATCGGTGGAATATTTTCAAACAGCGTCTCGATGACGCCCCAAACTAAGCGAAGCTTGTAATGTAGAAACCAGATAGCTGATAGAATACCTAGAATATATATTTTTTGTACATAACAAACATCTATGTTCGTCAGGGGGCGTCCATAAATTACGTGAGGTGTTTTTTTTAATTTTCTGTCCCTCCCTCCCCCCCTGGTGAGATGTCGTGAGATTTTATTCAACCCCCTCCCCCATCCCCCAATCTCACGTGAGATTTTTCAAAATGTGGGTTTCTTACGTAAACGCGTTGGATTGTTATTGTAAAAAGAAAAACAAATTTTGCCAAAATAGTATAAGTTTATTTTGTTTCATCAGAAAAAAAAAATGCGTGATATTTGCTGAGACCCCCCCTCTCTCCAACGTAAGATTAGATGAGATTTGACTCGACCCCCTCCCCCCCTTAAACATCTCACGTATTTTATGGACGCCCCCTCACGTAAATGTTTGCGCTGGGTGGTGATCGAACCCACGTTCTGCAGCTCTGAAGGCAGACATGCCACCAACTGAGCTATAGGGTACATTGTACTGCCTCAACTACAGATTGAGCTACTTTCACCACAGGTTGAACTGCTTAAAGCATATATCATAATAATAATAACTGTTTTGAGCGTAGATTAAGCCAGTGTTTCACTGGCTAGCGGATAGTGTTATTTGTATAAAGATTATATAATTAACAGATTTTTAAACGTTTTATTCAGATAGTCGAATCATCGATCGGAGATTTGGAGCCCAAATTCTTCAACTCGCTTCATGGAGCGGCGAACGAAAAAGACTCTTCTCTCAAGAAGGCTAAAGAGGCCTCGACTAAAGCCAAATGTGCCATCGGTATGTGACCACTTGATGTTATTATATTCATCATTCACATTCTTTTTTTAACTTTTTTTTAATATTGGAGTGACGAGACGAGCGGGACTTTCGCCTGGTGGTAAGCATCACGCCAGCCCATATCAGTAGCAGTGCCAGAATAGGCATGATGACTACTAATTTTTTATTACCTCATAAAAAAGTTGGTCATCAATAGAATCACCTATCAACGAAAACAAAATTTAAAATAACTCAAAAATAAATAAGTTCTAAGTATTTTAATTTCAAGCTAGACAGAGAGCGCGCTATAATGAGCTATGACGTCAATCCTCAGGCGCGGCATACAAATGCTGCACTAACACGTGCTATGCGAGAAAGGGATAGAGCATCCCCTCTCTGTCCCCACCTAAAACTTTAAACGCTCATATCTCAGAGATTTATCAGCCAATACAATTTATTTTTTCAGTATGTGTAATGTATTTAGTTATATTCATCACTAAACATGTTATTTGTCATAAATTAAACATTAGGCCACACGCCTATTGTAAATGGATGTCAGAATCGCTTCTCCATTAAGCTATCACGGCTTCCTAAGAGAATTTCATGATTATTCTGTGGCTAGTTTTTATTAAACGGTTTGTTTAGCTAGCCCTCTTTGTTGCTGTTTTTGGGCCTTTTAAATTTTTTAAAGAAGATTTTTATTTCTTTTAAAATAATTTTGTCATTGAACACTCATTTGATTCATTTCTGTTGATAGATTGATCTGATCTTTAGTTCTGATGACAAAACCTTTAAACCTATTTAGGTGTTACTATTTTATTTTATTGAGTGTTACACCTAGACCTAGGCACGTCCTAAATCTGCATCCAGACCCACCGGAGGACGGGCAGTTGCGTCCTCCCGGTTAATGGTGGTGAGTATTCTGCGATCCCCAAGCCGCCTCCAAGCTTGGGGATATGGCAACCCCTTCCTATTAAGGGAGATGCCCTCGTCCAGCAGTGGACGCCTTTTTTAAAACTATTTATACCATATATATGCTTGCGTTTGACCACCATCTCGTCTGATGTTAAACGAAGATGCAGCCTACGATGGAGCACGCTTGCCTAGAAGATACCGATTCACTCGCGACTTGAAGACACCCAGATTATAATTATCGGGAAACACCCACTCGGGCAGCGCTACCCACTGTTCAGCAGTTCGAATAATGAAAGTGGAATCATACGGTTTCGTACGAGTTTCTTTTTTGTCTTCTGGCTGATAACGAGTGTTTCATTTGTCCCTACCACAGAGTAATAGAAGCAGAGATGTGATCAAAGGATTTTTCCTGATGCTAGGGCTTCACCTGCGTGATGCTTTACGTCTAGTTATCGAAATAATTAACGTGAAATTAATGATGCATTAAACAATGCGCTACATGGGCGGCCACACTATCATTTTACTTTGAATATCGCCTAACGTCTAACAACGTTAATGATGCCACTAGCCTATTAGCGTGCTAACACCCGGCCATATCTGCGTACTGTATCAAATACCGCGCTAAATAATGGCATTACACGCAGGTGAAGCCCTAGCATTAGAAAGACGCGTGGCTGTGCGGGGAGGTGTAGGTTCGCGGGAGGAGTGGCTAATTGTACTGCCATCTAGCGGTTTTCAGGAAAAGTTTTTGAGAATCGAACTAGTGAACTAACACTTTGCTGAATTAACACTTAATTTCTCAATATCACGCTAGATGTCGCGTTTTTAAATATTATAGAACGTAACACTAAATATAGAAATAAAATTACTTACGAATGAAATTAGATGCCAATCATGTCATCTGAATTTTTCCCTCGGTCATTTTTACATAAAGAAACAGAGCAGTTTATTTAATTTTTACTGTTACTGGGTAAAAACATTAAAAAAAATACGACTAATATGTAAGTTTGAACGACCGTTACGCGTGGCGGACGTTAACAGACTGAGCAAATAAGTATGACGTCACACACTCCGCCCGCAAAATAGGATCTGCGGCTGCAAGTCGCTCATCGCAACTCTTTATCCTCCATGGTAACGATATAGTAGGGACTATATCGTTAGTGGTCGATCCGCAGACAACCTGGACCGCATGATCAAGGCGGGCGTGGCCGCGCCGCCGGACAGCGTGGCGCAGACGCTGCGGTACATGAAGCAGTTCCGGCTGGACCTCGAGCGGGCGGAGGACGACTTCAAGGCGGAGTCCGAGAAGTCCGTGCTCAGCGACAGGTACTGGAACAAGGTGAGATTGGACCGTGATAATCGTTTTTTAATTTTTGTACTGTAACGAGGTTCCACAGGCTAAACTTTTCGCAGATGGCGCCAGCGGCGGTCCTGATGTGGCAAAATCGAGTTTTCTTGTTAATCGTTGGTTGTATCTTTTTTTTTCTTAATTATTGGCTTCGCAGAAATACTAAGAAAAAAAAAGGTCGTACCACTAAAATCGGGTAATAGTTTTTCAATGTATATCTTGTTATCCAGGTTGACGCCGCCCGCAGGATGTACAAGGACGAGCTGCAAGCTCTCTTCCCCGGGATCGATCTGTGCTCGCGCAAGTTGAACGTCAAAGGGGACACCGACCTTCTTTTGCTGTACACCTTGAAACAGGTAATAAAACCTTTTCCTTTTTTCAATCGACTTCAAAAATCATCATCATCATCAGCCCGGAGACGTCCACTGCTGAACGAAGGCCTCCCCCTTAGACCGCCACACTGTACGACAACCTGCCGTTTGCAACCACCGGTTGCCTGCGACTTGTACAATGTCCCCGCCCGCCTATATATATATATATAGTGGGAGGCCTTCCTACGCTGCGTCTTCCGGTTCGCGGTCGCCACTCAAGAACCTTTCTTCGCCATCGGTTGTCAGTTCTTCGAGCGATGTGGCCTGCCCTGCGCCACTTCAACTTGCAAACCCTGCGAGCTATGTCGGTCACTTTGGTTCTTTGGCGAATTCAAAAATGGAGGTTCTCAATTCGACGGTGTTATTTTTTTTATGTTTGGTACGCGATTATTCCGCCAGTTATGAACGATGAATTGATGATTCTTTTTTTGTTTGGTAGGTCGAAAAAGTGGTCCCATATACATTTTGTCAAAATCGGTTCAGTAGTGCAGTGCGGCGCAAGATATTGTTCGCAACTTCACAATTCTGGCACTGCTACTGTTATGGGCAGGCGTGACGCTTATCACCAGGCCAACGTCTTGCTAGTATCGTCACATTATAATTTAAAAAAAAAAACTCCTGGTGATAAGAAATAACGTTATACCCATTGTGTAGTAGTTGTACCCAGAACTTTGTGTTACATAGTGAAATGACGGTCCCAAAATCTTAACGACCTCAGGGTCGACCCATACGAAACTGGCGTGACAAATAAACAAGAAAAATATGTTCTATATTTCAGGTACAATTCCTGCAAAACGAATTGGCCGAGCTGCAAACTGTACGCGAGCTCAAGATCAACAGAGCTATTGAATGTGAGTTTTAACCACTGAATAGAGAAGTGAATAGAACGGAAATGTGACGGGCCGCGCTAGCCGGCATTAAGTGCAAATACGCTTAATGACAATTCTGCCAATAAACATGTTTTTAAACTGAGAATACTCAAAAAGATAATTTAAATAGACGCGTAGGAAACCAAACCACATTTCATCGTAATTAGATCAATTTTAATCTGTTGCAAAATGGAATTTCGAGCGTTTTACTTCAAATGCGCGACCAACGATTGGCATTTTTTCGTAGTAGTTTCTATACAATTATGTGTTAAACTGGCGACAGCAGTGTTCCGTACAATTGCTTTACAACATTGTTTTGACAGCCGTTCTAACTGAGAAGTAGGGCTTTCGTTTTTCTGTGCTGCTGACCATGTCCAACGTGCTTCAAGTTCAAATAAGTATGTATCATCGGAAATTCCATGCCAAAGGCCGTTCTACCTAAGAAGTAGGGCTGTCACTTTTCTGTGGTTTTAACGCATCAGTTAAATAGTATATTATTGTTATGATACAAGTTTAGTGTGCTATGTTGGTCATTACACTCGAGGCGGTATTAAGCGCGCCAGCCGCAGGCGAGCGCGATAAGGAAGCTGTGAGTGCAATGATAGCATACGCGTTTCATACGACGTTTTTCATCACACTTGCGAGGAAAAACAGTCTTGTATTGTTATTAACTTTTTCATAATAATCAACCTCACAGAGAAAACGTTAACACGTATTTGAGGAAATTGCCCCGCAAGCCAGCGATGCGAGCGCAGGTGACATTTTCTTTAAAAAAAAAACAATTACACGGTTAAATTAAGAAGGCTTCGTATACATACATATTACTTGCAGTGAGGTACAAACACAACTTAACCGGGATATAATAAATAAAACACAAGTGCTGTTATATAAATTAAAAAGCACGCGTGTTTAATGTCTTGTATTATGAGCCTAAAACCGATGTAAATAAGATCCACGTATCGAGCAATTGTGATGAAAAATAATTTACGTACATACTAGCCGTGCCCGCGGAATCACCACAGAAAACATAATAATACTACTTACAGAAGATTCACTCCCATAGAAAACTCGTCTAAACATAGTTGAACCACAATATATAATTATATATATTTATATATTATCTATAACATACATGTCATATTCAGTGCAAGCTAATTTGTACTCCTATTGTATGTAATAGTGTCGATATTTCATTGTAGTATAATACAGCGCGCGCAGCCGTGCGGGAGCCGCGTGACGTCAACGAGCCAAGCGCTACAGTGAAAAATCGACTGTGGTCATATACAAACAGATTACAAATTAGCTTGTTGTAAACGCTTCTGTAAACAAAGGTTTAATTTCCAGGCCACGACGAAAAAGCCCTCATCGAAGCAAAGGCCGAAGATATGGTCAAAGCGGAGAAGGTCAAAAGGGAATTAGAATATCAAAAGAAGGTAAACCTGAAGCTTTTGTAAACTTGACACTGTTTTGTATGTATTTTGATAGAAAATTTATGGAGTAGCGTTTTTTTTTAATACTATCATGTGTTGAAACGAGCAAGACGTTCGCCTGGTGGTAAGCGTCACGCTTGCCACTAACAGTACAGTGCCAGAATTGTGAACTTGCGAACACAATCCTGCGCCGCACTGTACTGCGTTCGTCACCCTGATATATTCGATGTAAAATCTCCTCATACCCAGAAATTTATCTGGTAACATAGCCCTTCAAACCGAAACACAGTAATGCTTGCACACTACCTCTTGGCGGTTGAATAACTGGCAAAGGTGTGGTACTTCCCCAGGCGGACTCTGCAGTAGAGTCCTACCACTACAACAGCTGTAGCTGATTTACTTCACGATTCCGCGTTGATTTCTTAGTAAAAGTTGTTCATTACGATGTTAATGATCTCATAAGATAATGCCCATGAATTTAAAGTCAACCTATATCAGGACCTTGGGCTCTGACACTAGGGCCGGCCACTCAGTCTATACTTATCATCCTTCTCTTTTCAGACACTCTTTCTACAAGCCGAAGCGAATAGAAAGTTAAAAGAGCAATTGTTGAAACAAGTCGAGATTCAGCAAGAAGTTCAGGCCGCCGCACTATCGAGGAAAGAAAAAGAGGTTTGATCACCATTGGATATTTTAATGCAATGATCGTCGTGTGACATCTTAAGGATGCACCGCCCGACGGCTCGAACTCATCGGTGGACGTGGCTAAAAAGCATGCTCTCTTCATCAAACAGAGTGTGGGAAAGGGAGAAAGAAAGAGAAATGAGCGCGCAAATTTTTTCATGTCGACCTTTGGCTGCAGGATTGTGATGAATAAACTAATGAACTAATTTATTCCAACAAAAGTTATTTGAAATTTTGATGGACTAAACTATGCCGCTTGATACATTATTTTAGAGTTTTCGTACTCCTTATGTTATTTATTTACGTCCAAAAAGCGTTAAAATTAAGCTAAAATACAAGATGTTTCCTGGCTCATAACTATCATGTTTATCAACTTTTTACTTTCTTGGCGATTTTCAATCCTAGATAATGAAGAGACCTAATAATACTTAATCTTGGACCTGCAACATTACATAGTGGAGTAATATTACTTCCCCGTTTCTATGGAGAAGTGACCGGCTTGTTTACTCTTAAAACCCCGACATCTATCGAGTTGATGAGGTCAACATTAAAAAAAACTTGTTTTGGAGAATCTCTCATTGACGGAGAAATCGGTGTAATTACACTAAAAACGCTGAAGGAAAAAGGATCGATCCCTTTTTTGAAGTCGGTTAAAAATAATCCATAATATCTATTTATTTATTTATTTATATAAGTTCACCAACACTACTGTCATCAATACATTTTTAAAACGGTTTAAAACTAATAGTATAAAGCCAAATGTCACAATAATTATAGGTGAAGGCAGCATGCAATAACAATATTTTCGAGTAAAATTAAATAAAAAAGTCAAAATAAAAATGTCAATGAAAACTTAAATTTAAAAAGATTAATCATACAATTTGAGAATTTTATATCAATGAATTACTTAATTATAAAATTATATATATACATTATTATCGATGATGCTCACATAGTCCTCTGACTATGTGAGCATCATCGATGTACTTCATCATGTACATCGTCGATGTCGATGTACATCGACCTACTTAATCATTACTTTAGTTAGTTTTTCGTCCACTGTTATACAACTTACTGCTAAAACTACAGTAGTCTTCTTCTTCGTCGAGTCCATGATCCTAGATGTGTGTTAGACATATTTCTCCCAGTATGTAGCTACAGCGACCCCGCAGGGGGTGGCCTTGTGTAGATCGTGTGCGGTGCATGTACTCGGGCAGCGAGGACTCGAGAGTAAGTGCGACATTGTCTCGGCAGGGGCGCCACAGTCGCAATGTGTTCCCTCGATGTCCGAGTATCCCCATTTGGCCAGCCTTCTGCAGCGGCCCACTTGGGTCCGAAGTCGGTTTAATGAGTTCCATGTGCGCCACGGGAGGTCGCCGTCTGCTGGAAGTTTCTCGGATGGTTTTATGAAGTCGTGTGGAGGCGCGTGTGTTTCTTTCCACAGTTGTAAGCGTGCTTCGCTTGGGTTGTTACTACAGTAGTAGTGGCTGTTGCACTACAGTGGTAATAACCAGTGATCTCGCGTATTCCAGATACTGGCTAAGTTCAACCGCTGCGTGTCCGAAGCGCTGGAGAAGGAACGCGTCCAGTTTAAGAAGGACTTGGCCGCGATGGCCGGCAAGCTCATGGCCATCGAAGCTACGCTCAAAAGTAACTTCAGATTTTTTTACGCCCTTAGGTATAATAACATTATCCTGAGCATGTCCTATGACAGCATCCAGAACCACTGGAGGACGGGCAGCAGCGTCCTCTTATAGTTTACGGTGGTGAGCATTCTGCGATCCCCAAGCCACCTGCCAAGCGTGGGGATTATGGCAAACCCTCCCTATTAAAGGAGAGGCCTTCGTTCAGCAGTCGACGTTTTCTGGTTGATGACTAAAAGAAGTGGACATAATTATCTGTAAGTCTATTCTGCCTTTTCATTAAATGCTGATCTTTTTATCGCGGTTAAATCCGTTTGGCCACCAACCTGCCCGTTGGTAAGCAACGATATGGTCGAAGATAAAGCACGTAGATGATAACTTTTTAAAATAGTAATAAACTTCACTTTGAACTTGAAAATACATAAATGAATAGTAAAGAAACATTTTTAAAAACAAGCTTTTTACGCAGAAGCCAGCTTATTCTTCTCAGCAAACTCTTTCATTTGATACCCATATCATGAGAATGCACAAAAAATAACTAGTCCGCCATCTTGGGCCGTCCGCCATATTGGACTTAGAATGACGTCACTTCTCGTCGGATTCGCGATATTATCACTTTTAGCGTATTACGGAACGCAGCATTGTTTACAATGCATTGTCATCCAAACTAAACGTGTATGCTCGAACATACATACTTAAAACACACTTTACACATACTTTTTTAACTTACATAGTAAAATAAAAGCTAGCAAAAAGTAAATATGATTCAAGGAATAGACGTTGATTACTCGAAGCTATGGTAGCCTAGAAGTCGTAATAGGGTAGTTGGGAGATCGCTCGACTTGAAAGCGGGTTCAAATCCCGAACCCGTACCAATGATGTAAACTAGATTTTTTGCAGTTCTACGGATTTCATTCGTGAGGAAACCTGCATACTCCAGAAAAATAAATTCAATTGAGTATGTGAATCTACCAACCCACAACTGGACTAGGGTGGTATAGCCCAATCCCTTCGAGGTCAGGCATAAGTCCAGAGAAAGTTAAACACTTTATTGTACAAACCAAAAAAAATTACAACTGAAAAATTAACTTAGGATTACTGTAATAATTGGCGGCCTTATAGCTAAAAGCGATCTCTTCCAGGAAGCCTTAGAATGGAAAGAATTCGAATAACGTAGAAGACAGGGTGATATATATATTATGCTATGCTACGATGATTTCAGAGAGAGCGAAGGCGGAAGCGGAAGCGCGTCGCTCGCAGTCGCTGTGGGCGGCCGCGGAAGCGCTACTCGCGGCCACGCGGCGGTCCGCGAGTCAGGTCAGCATCGCTAATGAAATCAAAGCGCTCGAGAAAGCTGGTAAGTGTTTACCGATCATATCTCTCACACACTCGCCTCTATGGCGCAGCGACCCGATGTGGCGGCGCGTGCTTCAAATACAATACCACCTTGATATATCACACTCACAGAAAAGCGAAAGCCCTACTTCTTAGATAGAACGGCTGTCAAAACAATGTTGTAAAGCAATAGGCAATATAGATGACTGCTTTTTTTATTGTCCTATTAGAATGTGGCTCATAAATATAGCTGATTAATGAAAAGAAAATGAAAATCTGATCAAATCTAAGCAACTTATAAGAATTTTAATATCACGCTAGACAGAGGCGAAACAGCAAATCGTGACGTCACTTCTCTGTACGCCATATAAATTATATTCTGACAAGTAAGGCGTGACGACATTTTTTGTTTTGTGGGAAAGGGACAGAGCTGTCTCTAACAAAAACTTTAAACGCTTATATATCAGAACATTATTAACCGATTTAAATTATTTGTTCAATAAACATACTACATTTACTTAAATTCTTCATCAAAGCTATTGGTTTCAACTATATAAACATCAGTCATCTACCCTATTGTTTGCATTGAAAACCGCTGTCGCCAGTTTCATACTTATTTGTATAGAAACTACGACGAAAAACTGCCAATCATTGGTCGCGCATTAGAAGTAAAACGCTAGAAATGCCATTTTGCAACAGATTAAAATTGATCTAATTACGATGCAATGTGGTTTGGTTTCCTATGCGTCTATTTAAATTGTCTTTTTGAGTATTCTCAGTTTAAAAACATGTAGAATTGTCATTGAGCGCATTTACACTTAATGCCGGCTAGCGCGGCCCGTCACATTTCCGTTCTATTCACTTCTCTCTTCAGTGATCACACTATTATAAGTCTCAGCCCAAATAGTGTTGAAACTTTGACGTGTAACTTCGGTGTTATTAATCAAATATTGTATTGTTTTGTTAATTGTGTTATATGTATGTTAGTCAGTAAGGTAATTTATAAAAATATAAATATAAAAAATATAATAAAAAGGTAATATCCCATCTACCCGACCTAGAAAACTGATTATCTAGAAAATACAACATAAGACTGCATTCCCTCATAATGAAAGTATCTATCTTTAGAGAGGCGCAAGTGTAAGATGGTGCGAGATACAACATTGTTATTATGCACGAAGATATCGTTACAAACAGATCAGCCGAATTTAAACCCTCTTAAACGTTACTTTGTTATTTAAAGTAAAATAAGGTCATGCGCATAAAACTATTTGGTCCACGCGAGCGAAGCCGCGGGTACAGCTAGTAAATAGATAAACTTCGTATTGTACATACCAACAGAAAGTATTAGTCTTGACGATCACAACAGATAAATTAACTTAGAACTAATGTAACAATTGGCGGCCTTATCGCTAAAAAGCGATCTCTTCCAGGCAACCTTAGGATGGAAAGGATTAGAAGAACATAATAGAAGAGTAAGGTGTTTTTCAATCAATACGTTGTTTTGTATTTCAGGCACTGGCGACAGAATGGTAGAGACCGTCCTAAAGGGTATACCCACTGACGTGCGTGAACAGGGAATCGTCACAGAAAAAGCACTGCGGGATAGGTTTGAAAAGGTAATTCTTGTACATTTATTTGTTTGTGCGGTAAAATCAGCAACGAGGTTATTCGCCAAACATCCAAAGTGACCGACATAGCTCGCAGGGTTTGCAAGTTGAAGTGGCAATGGCGCCACATAGCTTGAAGAACTGACAACCGATGGGGAAGAAAGGTTCTTGAGTGGCGACCGCGAACCGGAAGACGCAGCATAGGAAGGCCTCCCACTATACTATATATATATATATATCTAGGTGGGCGGGGACATTGTACAAGTCGCGGGCAACCGGTGGATGTAAATGGCAGGTTGTCGTACAGTGTGGCGGTCTAAGGGGGAGGCTTACAGGCGTTTGTGATTGGTGGCCCGCCCCATTTTTATATACAAACACTCGGAAAAAACAACAGTTTTAGCAAATAAATTGTATTATTTGCTAACTATTTCCGTCCTGCGGTGGTCCAAATACCCTTAACAACGTTGTGATTATCCTGCATTTCAGATGGAGCAGACGGCCGCCAAGGTGGCGCTGGTCGGGCGCGAGGGCGCCGCGCTGCCCGTGTACTTCCTGTCCTGGCTGCAGTCCAAACTTCTCTTCCAAAAGGTCAGGAACGCCACTACACACACAAACAAGAGCGTCGCCAGGGCCCAGAGGGGGGGGGGGGGGCAGTTGATAATGTGGGGGACGAATTAATGACGCGAGAACAGCGGCCAGTGTTCTCGAACGAGAAAATATAAAATTGGTAGATTTGTACTTTTTCCAGCTAAACACTTTATTCCTAATTAGTTTTTTAAAATCAGGCTGTTTCGGAATGTCGGTAGGACAGGCCCAAAATCGGTACAGAACCCTTTTTGGATTTGGAGAACATTTTTGGATCTCTAGGAGGGGCAGGTGCCCCTCCCTGCTCCCCTTGGCAACGCCCGTACATGCAAACACACTTTACTGGCACAGCGGCCATTTTCAAGGAATGAAAACTTATTGAAGCGCGCGCGGCCGCGTTCGGCTAAAAAAACACCAAGTTTTCATAGTGTGTCTCATAGAAATTAAAATCCCTTATAATTAAGCCAAAAAAATGTGTCAACAGTTAATACTAAGGTTTTTTTGTTTCAGTTGGCTGAAATCCCGCAGGACGAGTTGAACAACATGCCCACTGACTTCTCTAAACTGGACACGTTTGACATCATCCAGAGAGCAAAGTATGTTACCAACACCAATATTATCAGTTACAAGAGTGGTTTGTGTGAGTGTGAGGATGTGTGTTGTTATGTAATGGAGTGACGGGACGAGCGAGACGCTCGCCTGGTGGTAAGCATCACGCCTGCCTATAAAAGTGCTAGAATTGTGAACTTGCGAACACAATCCTGCGCCGCACTGCACTGCGCTCGTCACCCTGAGATATTAGATGTCAAATCTCTTCATGCCCAAATGTCTCTGGTAATATTGTCCTTCAAACCGAAGCACAATAATTCTTGCACACTACTGCTTGGCGGCCTTACCGGCTAAAGCGTTTTTTTCCAGGCAACTTTTGGAAGGATAGTTTTAGTAAGCTTTAGACAGATGGAACTATAAGTAACTAGCTGCGCCGCGTAGCTTAACCCGAGGTTCCTGTTTTTTTTTTAAAACAATCAAGTGACGTGACGAGCAAGACGTTCGCCTGTTGATAAGCCTCACGCCTGCCACTAATAGTAGCTGTACCAGAATTGTGAACTTGCGAACACAATCCTGCACCGCACCGCACTGCGCTCGTCACCCTGAGATATTAGCTATTAGATCACTTCATACCCAAAAAATTAAAAAAGAAAAAAAAAGTAGCCGAAGCTTTATTCCAAGATATTTAATCTACCTCTATACCGAACTTCATCCAAACCCATTCAGCCGTTTCAGCGTGAAGGAGTAACAAAACAAACATACACACTCCGTCAAACTTTCGCATGTAGACAACAGACAAGATTTTATTTATGGAAATAACACATTTTGTACACAAGACAATTAACAATGGGAATACATAACAAATTTAAACAATAGGTACAACATTGTTTTTCGCCAGAAATCGGTCCCAACTCGGTAATGCTGGATGCGAACAGCATGGATGCATAATATTATAGAGTGACTAGAGGTCACCCGCGACTTCGTCGCCCCCCGTCGGGACTACCGGTGATGGGGGGAGGGGGGGGGGGCTCCTCCCCCTTGAATGAACTACCCAAATATCAATTTTGATCACTATAACTTCAAAAACAAAAAACTTTCCATACAACATTCCACCCCACCCCTTTGCGCCCCTTAAATCGCCCTTGCGCCCTTATCTCCCTGTCAAAAAAAATATTAAAACAGCATTTTTTATTTTAAATGAACTATCCAAATCCAAATTTTCGTGACTCCTTTATGTTTGTCCTTTTACAAAAACAACAAAGGACTTTAATACAAACGTTTCCAATTCGAGTCGAATTTCGAAAAAACCTTTCTTAGTACACCCCTACGCATTGAGATTAATATACCCTCCAAATTTCAAGTCTGTACGACCAGCGGTTTGGGCTGTGCGTTGTCTGTCAGTCAGTCAGGACAGAGCCTTTTATATATATTGATAATATTTCCTAGGTACCACATGGAGCACGGCGACCTCCCGTCCACGCTGCGCTACATAAACCTACTGCAGGGCGGCGCACGCGCAGCCGCCAAGCCCTGGCTGGAGGCGGCCAAGCGCCACCTAGAGGTGAAACAGGCCGCCGAAGCGGTCATGGCGCACGCCTCCGTCTCAGGCCTCCTTTACTTGTAGATCTCCCGACGTTATCCACAATCTTGACGTGATAGTTAATGCTTGCTAAGGCGTTGGGGCGCTTTGTCGCGTCTATAGTTCTCTTGCTACACATTTTTACCGACATACATAAATAAAAAAATCGCTTGTTAATAGTCAACACTTGAACATAGGCGTACCCTTGATCGGTCTATTTGGCAATATCAACCACGCTGGACCTGTTGCGATAATTCTAGCAAATGCTGGAAATCACAAACTATACAGTTTTCGTCATAGATCCTGTTTTACACCCAGAAAAAAAAACAAGTGGTTAGATGAAAGTTTCACTCTCATGGAGGGATCTTAGCCGGCCATACAAACTCAAAGGCAAGGGTACAAAGTCGTACTTGTACTGTGCACAGTCTGCCAGGTACAAAGACTATAAATCCTGTTGACTGATCGTCCGACTTCCCCTCATACGAAAGTTAGTAGTTTAAAAACTGCTAGCCACTGCGCGTACGTCAGAATTTCATTGAATTGCATAATTAAATTGCGCCATCCCAGTGATTGGCCAATCGCAAGCATAGAACGTTACCTCGCCCCCTGCCTGCAACGGCGAGTCGTGTTTGTAGGAGAAATTATGTTCAACCATCAACAGGCTATATGATCTGTGGCCTGACTGTATTGAAGATACGATCTACCTTACGTATTAATTTTGTGTCCCAAACTAGATATTTTGTCAGGTTTCGGGTAAATTGCTCTTGTGACGTCTATATAAAGAAAATGTGTGAGCGAGATAGCTAGAGAACGACTAAAAATCCCTTAATTACGGCTTGTAACAACTTAGTTTCTGTAACTAAATATCATTTGACACAATCTTAAATTTTGGGACGTTAGTGTGACGGCTGCAAATTGTAATTACATCTTGAGATAATGTAAAACAGCTTAAGTCGTTTAAACTTCAAGATACCTTAAAAAAACGTTATGTTCAGAACACTAATTACTATTAGAACTTAGAACAGAAAATATTATTTTAATGTTGTAAAACTTCCTGAAGTGTTGAGACAACTTGAGAGATATTCGTATTGACAAGCTACCGTGATCTAAACGGGGGTTCACTCGGAAACTAAACTATCTGTCTTTGTCATTCTTAACGCAAAAGACGGAGATGGTAAGAGTAGTTTTCGAATCGAATCCGTTACGTTAGGGTTTAAAATATGGGAACTGAAAGAGACCGGACATGGGCTGGGATTTTATTCCACCAATTTATTTTCGGGTGCCATCTTGACCAAACCGGTGATAATTTTAAAAACTACATTCTATAATTACGGGCGTTGCAAAAAAATTGTAAAATTGACAAAAGTAAATGTTTCTAGTTTTGTTTTTCTGGTAACCTATTTGTCGTATGTTGTAAACCATTAAGACAAGTAATTTATGCTTCTTTGTTATAAGGATCAAAATTGCATAAAATTATCATGACCACCGGGTATTTTGAATTTATTTGTGTTATCATCCATAGAAATAGCGTCGATCAAATGTTGTTTTCGATCATACTGAATAGGTTTGTCTAGCAGTGCGATTTCGCAAGCTGTCAAGATCAATCACAACACGACTGATTCAGAACACCATTAATATAATATCTGCCTTATTCATAGACGGATGAAGCTTAAATCCGCTAGGCGAGTGTCATCAGTTATTCCGCGTAGATCAAAATTGCGAAATTGTCGTCAGTTTTGTACAATAAGAAGTAAGTAATAAAATAAAACAATCTAAATTTTACTGCTGTAATATTTATTGTATCTTTCATTTATAATTCGAAAATCGGCTTTACTTTATACTGTAATGTATCTATACCTTTATTTATCTTAAAAATTGTATGTAATACAACATTTTTGACGTTAAACTAAGGCGCAATTTGATTTCAATTTTTCGTAATTGTTTGAAGGTTCAAATTCGGTTGATAATTACATGAATTTGCAGCATTATTGCGATGTTAAAAGTGCAGTTGTGAATGTCTAATTTATTTTATGTTAAAAAAATTGGGGTCGAAAGCAAGCGTAAAATGTTAAATATAATAGTATTGATGAAAACGAGTATGGTAAAAATGTAAATTTAGTGCAATTTGCAAGTATTTAGGCTAGATGTCGCTGGTAACTTAGTACCTAATGCTTATTATAAGCTAGCAACATCGCATACTTAGGCACTTTGCATTTAAAAAATATAATGAAATACGAACTCCGCGATACCAGCGATTAAATCCGAGGTCCTGTTATTTTGTAACGTATGTAAATATAAAAATATTGTAATTTAAATAAATTAAAAGAATGATTTTTATTTCGACTTGTTTTGTTTTATTTTAACTAAATGGTAGGTGTAGCAAGTTTATAGATATCTTCCTCTTAATTTTAGAAGCTAGGGCTCACCCAATCTCGTATGTGAGCTATGAAATGCGACAAGTTGATACGTTATGACGGGCACACACATCAGCATGATAACGCTAGCTGTCAATCGTGATCGCTTCGCTTGTGAGCGCATAACTTTAGTTATTCGATCTACTTTACAACGTAGGCAATTTTCAACCGACTTCAATAAGGCAGGTTCTCAATTCGACTGTATGTTTTGCTTGGTAGTTTATAGTCCTATTTCAAAGAGGTGGCCCCTATAAATATTATCGAAATCGGCTCCTTTCGAATGCGAACGTTCTGCGTAACCCTGTTCTCATAATAACTTTTTCATCACACTTGCTCGTAAAGTGGATCTTATTACATTGGTTTTAGGCTCATAATCCAAGCTATTACGCACGCGTGCTTTTACTTTACATTACGGCACTAGTGCTATAATAGGTATAACCCGGTAAAGTCAAGTTTCTACGTGACTGCAATTAGACGTATGTATACGAAGCACTCTTAATATAGCCGGGTAATATTTACAGTTTTTTTGTAATACCAACAAAGAGTTCTTATGCCGCTGAAGTAAATGTCAACCAGCGCGCGCTTTGCTGGTTTGGGCGCCATTTTCCGCAAATATTGACGTTTTCGCTGTGTGGTTGATTCTTATCAAAAAAAGTTTGTTTTTTTCTCGCAAGTGTGATGAAAACAGTCGCATGAAACTCTTGTGCTATGTTAGTCATTACACTCTCGGCTTCCTTATATACCGGCATAATATCGCCTCTAGTGTAATGACCAACATAGCACACTTGTATCATAATGTACTAATTCTGTACACGCAGGTGATTTAAGTGTAATAAAGTCTTTTTATTCTTCTTTACTTTGAACCTTGAAAAAAATATTCCAAACGTACTGACATAGAACACGTCAGAGAGATGTCAGGACTCAGGAGATTGAGCAGCGAATGGCGATCAGCGTGATCAATGGTTTTCGTCAATAGAAACAAACAAAAATAATGTTCAGGATCACAACGTCTGTTTTAACTGCTACAAGATTATTGGTGAGTATAGATTATAATATATTTTTTATTATGAAAACTGACGTGGTTTTGTTTTATTTATACGGGAATGCTCACGTATCCGACTATAGTTTCGATCACCTCCGGTGACCTTTATCAAAGAGTGAAAACAGAGCCCGACGCGCGTGCAGCTGCGTCCTGCTTAGCACTGCGGGCCGCTGTGCGTCCTGTGTGCGTGTGTCCGCTCCGAGAGGACAATGCAAGACTGAGGTCAGTGGCCGCCCGCACGCTAGCCTCGTCGCACGTAACTAAGCATACGTGATAGAAAGAGAGCGGTATATCTAGGTGAATATAGCGAGCGGTAACCAGCGCTGTGCGAGTTGAATTGCTACTTTATTGCCTAGTAGATAGAGTACTTATTTATTTCAATTCCTTTGCAACTTTCTGTACGTAGTACTATTATTTATTATTTATATTTATTTACCCAGGTTATTCTGTGGTACTACGTAGTACCACAGAATAACCTGGGTATGTCCTAAAACTGCATCCAGAACCACCGGAGGACGGGCAGCAGCGTCCTCTCAGTTAAGGGTGGTAACCATTCTGCGATCTCCAAGCCGCCTGCCAAGCGTGGGGATTATGGCAACACCTCCCTTAAGGGAGAGGCCTTCGTCCAGCAGTGGACGTCTTCCGGCTGTTGATGATGATGATGATGATGACTACGTAATACTATTCTTTATTCTCTGATTTCAGGGCCATCGAATGTTTTACTATTCACTTTATCAAAAAAAAATGTGAATGTCTCAAAGTAATTATAGAACGTTTAGCACGTTATTGCAGGGACCGACGGCGCCGACATCCAGAACGATGTTTAGTTATGACAGTTCTGGGTACCGCTGCGATGGTCATGGGCAGATGTTTTCTCCTATTCATCCTCTCACTATAAAGCCGTTACAACACGACGGAGATGCTATAATACAATATCGCTCGCCATACAATTTTGAAATATAATTATGTTACCTTCGTCATTTACGCTGTCAATGAAATGAATGAGTAGCGTTATTGAAATATGCTCTAAGACAATATTAAATATTATAATTATCATCTTAATCGTATGTGACGGCCTTTCCTTATTTTTGATTATATATTGATCGAAAGCCTTCACTTTGTCCTGCAGTACCGTCGTCCCCGACTGGACATCCAACTAGCAACTATCACCCGCACGCCCCCTACCTACAAATACAAGAACCCTCAGGAACGTAAGCCCTGCCCCCCGCCACCGCCCGTACCCCCACCAAAGCCCAAAGAAGACGCTCTGTTGTGGGGAACTTTGACTTTGCTGGCCCTGACAGGAGCATTCGCTGTTTATGCCAAGTGAGTTCATGACTTGTTTATGCCAAAGTGAGCAACTTCTTTAGGCAAGATAATAAATTATGGATTATTTATGCCAAATTGTGTTATTGAGAAACAATTTCATGATTAAGTATTGCCAAAGTGAGCTAATGTTTTCTTTCTGCCTCATAACTTGTTTCTGCTAATGACTTACCTTGTTATTGTTTATGCCAGATAATTTCATGACTTGTATAATTATCTCAAAGTGAGCAATATGACTATGACAAAATTGCCATAATTATTTAATTGTTTGTAAATTATATGATCTCATGCTATAAAAATTTACTAACTTTAATCTATATACAGGGTTAGTTCTAATCAGTTAGCATCCTTTTAAGGCATATTCTGTACATCAAATCAAACAACTTTTACTATGGGGCCAACAATGAAATCGCGAAAAAAATATCAGCTGTTCCATACACTTTGCCGATGGTCGATGAACTTTTTGTATGGAACAGTTGATGTTTTTTTCGCGATTTCAATGTTGGCCCCATAGTTAAAGTTGTTTGTTTTGATGTACAGAATATGCCCTTAAAAGGAATCTAACTGATTAGAACTAACCCTGTATAGTCACAAAATAAAACCATCGACACGACACAACGAAGAAGAAGCTAAAAATATATATTTTTAAATTTTATATGACTTGTCTATGCCATATGCTATAATGAAGTCATGACTATTGCTTATGCTAAGCAAAGGGACAGACTGGCTCATGACTGGCTAATGGCAATGCCGCTGGTATAACTGATGCTTATACAAAGAAAAATCTCTTCTCTATTACTAAGTAGTATCCAATGGGAGATACGGCCTACGATCAGGGCTGGATTTAAAGATGTGGAAGCCCTGGGGCAATAAAAAAGCCATCATCTTCATCATTATCAGCCAGAAGATGTCCTCCGCTAGACGAAGGCCAGGCCTCCCCCTAAATAAGAAGAGGGGTTGCCCTAATATACACTGCTATTTGGCATCTTTTCTAGACAAAGCAAATCTATCTCAGCAAATATATTAGGAATTATCAATTTTATTTAGTACGTTCTATTTATCCTCATATAAAGAGAGCTATGATACTTGATGAATAAATGATTATTGTAGGCTAGATGACTGTTCTTTTTATTGTCCTATTAAAATGTGGCCCATAAATATAGCTGATTAATGAAAAGAAAATGAAAATCTGATCAGAAATAAGCAACTTATAAGCATTTTAATATCATGCTAGACAGAGAGGCGAAACAGCAAATCGTGACGTGACTTCTCTGTACGCCATATAAATTCTATTCTGACAAGTAAGGCGTGACGTCATTTTTTGTTTTGTGGGAAAGGGACAGAGTTGTCTCTAACAAAAACTTTAAACGCTCATATACCAGAACATTATTAACCGATTTAAATTATTTTTTCAATATACATAATATATTTACTTAAATTCTTCATCAAAGTTATTGGTTTCAATTATATAAACATCAGTCATCTACCCTATTATAAAGCCGCACATAAACCCCTGTCTTGTGGAGGCCCCGGGCAGTTGCCCCGGTTGCGCTCCCTTAAAGCCGGCGAGGCCTACGATGAAACACATTTGCCTAGAAGAAACCGGTTGCCTTTTTTCTTTTAGGTCAAACCCAGAATTGCGTGATTGGCTAACACTCAATGCGCCATGGCTTGACGATTTCGTAGCAATTGTATACGAGGAGAATCTGACGTACGGAGAGTTCGCAGAGAAAGTCGTTACCGACTCGAAGAAATATATCGCTGACTTTTTCAAGGAGGAGCCGCCATTATGTGACAGCGAGGGGAATGTGATTCCACGACGTATGTATTTACGTGTGTTTGTGTTTTTTTTTTTGTTTGGTTTTTTTTCATTACGTTTACAGATTTTTTATGCATTCGAGTGACAGGACGAGCCAGATGTTCACCTGGGCCCTGTTTTATAAAGCTATAAGTACAAGCTTACTTCTTGTACCTACCAGTAACTACAAGTTACCAGTTACAGGTAGATGGTTTGTCTTTATCCTATATACAATGTTGTATTGTACTTGTACTTGTATTTTGGACACTGGTTGACTTGTAGCTTTAGGAAACGCCGTACTTAATATTTTTTGCGGTGCTGCCAGTTTTTCACTATAAGTACTAGACATGTAGCTTTATAAAACAGGGCCCTGGTGATAAGCATCACGTCTGCCCATAACAGTAGCAGTGCGAGAATTGAGAACTTGCGAACAAACTATTACTATTATGTTACACAAATGTATATAACCACGTGCTACCCAAAATCCTGGAATATTATGATCACATGCATTTTTGTTATTTATTAATTTTCCTTTTTTCAGCCGTCGAGGAGAACCCGGAATGTGTTCCGGTGAAGAAACTAAAAGAAGGTGATTATGTCTCAACTTTAGCGATAAGAATTCCGATGGTACGCTGCCAGCAGCTGCAGCTTACGATAATAAAGCACAAGTTCCATAGCGTCAACGATACGTTGAAATGTGACTCTTATATCGTGTTGCGTAAAGCCGTATTTTTTTATTTAAATAGTGGTGATGTAATGTTTTGTTGTACACGAATTTCTGAGAATTAAAATCGTTGATAGAGTGGAACAAAAGTGTTAAAAAAAGGCAGTTAAGGGGGAGGCCCTCGTCCAGCAGTGTGGACGTCTTCTGGCTGATGTGTACGGCTATTATGTTCGTTATACAATCAAACATTTCGATACTGGTATATGATGGCGATTTACGATCTACTTTTTTAATAAACATTGCAAAAAAACATGTTAAAATGAAAATCTTTTGGCGCCTTCTCTTGGCAACCCTGATTGGACGATCCGCCTTAAAAATTACATATTCCATAAGCTTTCTTTTCAACATAAGGCAAGAAACTTGGTAAAATAAAGCAAGATTCTTGCATTAATGTAACATGAGCCAGAATCTTGCTTAACGGTAACCTAAACTAAAATCTTAATTAAATTTGACAAAAATGAGACCAGTTCGAATGGTGTAACACAAGGTAAGAAACTTGTTTAAATTTAATAATAGCTCTTTACCTATGAAATTGCCGTTCTTCAGTACTGGTCATGTCAAATAGAAAAAAAGTTTGGAATGGCTTTGTATTCCGATATCAAATTAATTTTGTCTTAAAAACATGACATTATTTTTACAAACTCAGTCTTTTGTTTATTGATTAGCGTTGTATTTTCATTACATTTGAAATTTTTTCGTCATAATGGATACTTTAAAAATTCGTGTAATTATGGAATATGAGTTCCGTCGTGGCACCAACGCGACATAAACGGCACGTTATATCAAAAACGTTTACGGAGAGAACTGTACAAACGAAAGCACAACCCGTTATTGGTTTTCCCGGTTCCGTTCTGGAAATTTTGACTTGAAAAATGAAGCTCGTGGTCGTCCGGAGACTTTAGTTAAAAATGATGAATTAAAGGCGATTGTGGAAGCTGACGAAACTCAATCTACAGCTGAGCTAGCAGCAGCTTTTGATGTTAGCATCAAAACAATTTTGATCCATTTGCAACAAATAGGCAAGGAAAAAAAACTTGATAGATGGGTGCCCCACGAACTTAACGATCGCCAGCGCAACGTACGCGTCGAGACCTGCCTCGCGCTGCAGCTACAGACAGTCTCCAAGCTGCAAGAGCTGGGGTTGGAAGCTCTCCCTTATCCGCCATACTCACCAGACCTTGCACCTACCGACTATTACTTTTTCCAAAATTTAGACTACTTTTTAGTGGGTAAAAAATTCAATTCCCGAGAGGCAGTACAAAATGCCTTTGAAGAGTTTGTTGCCTCCCCGTCCAGCTAATTTTTACAAGAAGGGCATCAATAAACTGCCAATTCGTTGGCAAAGATGCGTCGATTAAAATGAAACGAAAAACTATTTATTAAACGAAATCCCCAAGATACGGGTGCTTAAACGTACCTAGTTTGGGGAGAAGAGCCATAAATAAACTGACTGTACCTACTTTTTGTGGAAATAAATAATTTTGAATTTTCAATTTTTGATTGCATGGGTGATTACTTTGAATAACAGAAATAAAATAGTAAAAAAAAATAAGTACTTTCACTTATTCCATACAAAACGGCAATTTCATAGGTAAAGACCTAATATAAGACCAAAGGCTTGCTTAAATGTAACATTTATGTTAAATTTAAACATGTTTCTTGCCTTGGTTCAATGTAATAATTATGTGTAATTAAAGACGATGAAGAGTGCAACAAGATGCCCCCTCCGATCCTCACTAAGGACATTTGCGAGATCGAGGCCTGCCTGAAGGACCTCGGCGACTCCGCGATACACAACTACATGACAGCTAGAGACGCTTGCATTTGTTATAATAAGGTTATTATTGTAAAGAACATTTGATATTCTAGACTCACTGACCTCTATTATACAAGTACAATGGACTTCATATTGTCGATAGCAAATTGAAGCCATTTGATTTTCGCCATTTTGGCGCGGATATCAAACGGATAACAGTATGAGCATCCTTGGAACTAATATTTCGTATTAAACAAATGTAAATTTTAATACCGGAGATGCTCGAAGGGGCTCATCTCCTAGACAGTATTTAGTCCAGCATACTTGTATAATAGAGATCAGTGTCTAGACTACACTAGATCGTACTAATATTATACATGCGAAAGTTTGTTACTCCTTCACGCTAAAACGGCTGAACGGTTTCGGATGAAATTTGGTATATACAGGGTTAGTGGTAATCGGTTAGTATCCTTTTAAGGGCATATTCTGTAGATCAAAACAAACAAGTTATACAATGGACTATGGGGCCAACAATGAAATCGCAAAAAAAACAGCTGTTTCATAAATTTTGCCCAAGTCGATGAACTTTTTGTATGGAACAGCTGATAAAAAATAAATAAACGATACCTATAACAGATCTCAACAAACATAATATACATAGGTATACAACCTCTAATTTCGGGCAATGTGCCCAAAATGCTGGCCGCGTTTCCCAGCTGGATTGCTAGGCAAACATTCTTCCCCAAATAAGGAATAGTTAGGTAATTTTAATTAATTGAAGTCACGTGCTGTTTACGTGATAGCGTGTTAATTATAAAGTTAATGGATCGTAAATTTCAGCAAGTAGAAGATACGATGCTGAAGTTCAGCGTGAAGAAGATGAAGAAGCTGCATCACGCGACTGAGGAACGCCGGGATCTGGTCAAGGAACACGTGGGGAACGCGCTCTGTGCTAAGGCCAAGTTAGGTCAGTTACCACTAAGTTGCAGGCCACACAGAAATGGCATCGGGTGCGGACATGCCACGGCGGATTTCATACTAAAAACATTGAAATAAGGCACATCTTTGGACACGCTGAACGACGTTCATCGAGCGTGAATCGGGTGTGGACGCGCCCGATGTACGTCATTCGATGTGTGCCTTATTTCAATGAGTTTAGTATGAATTTTGAATGGCAAACCATCCGTGCCATGTCCGTGCCCGTCGCCATTTATATGTGGCCTGCGCCTAAGGGTTGCCATTTGTGGTGCTACATAAGCCAGAAGACGTCCACTGCTGGACGAAGGCCTCCCCCTTAATAGGGAGGGGTTGCCATAATTCCTATGCTTGGCAGGCGGCTTGGGGATCGCAGAACGCTCACCGCCGTTAACGGAGAGGACGCTGCTGCCCGTCCTCCGGTGGTTCTGAATTCATTTTTAAGGATATACCCAGGTGATTTATGGTGCTACGTGGTAGCTTAAAAAATGCTAATTTTTTTGATAAACGCCGTTAAATTCAAATACATGTTTGCTGATGCCCTCCTTTTTGACTGACTTAAAAAAGGAGGAGGCTCTCAATTTGGTTGTATGTTTTTAATGTTTGTTACCTCAGAACTCCGTCGTTGTAAACCGATTTGGAAAATTAATTTTATTTGAAAGGATATTCCTACTTTCAGATTGGTCCCAATAAAATTTTATCAATATCGGTTCAGTAGTTTGGTTTTTAAATCAAAGTAAGTGTAAGTGGCCTGGGTATGTCCTTAAACTGCAACCAGACCCACCGGAGGACGGGCAGCAGCGTCCTCTTGGTTGACGGTGGTGAGCATTCTGCGATCCCCAAGCCGCCTGCCAAGGGTGGGTATTATGGCAACACCCCTCTATTGGGAGGCCTTCGTCCAGCAGTGGACGTCTTATGGCTGACGACGAAGTGTCAACCCGTGACTTTTTACGGAGATGGTCCCAAAATTGTTTGAAGTTAATAGCTATTTGCGTAGCCAGCTAAAAAAATTTTTTAAAATGTGTTCATTTCAGATGAGCTAAGTCGATATTTCGACTGCGGTGTGCAAGCTCCCAAAGACGCCGTGAAGAACACCAAAGATATGTTGAAAGAGTACACCCAGAAGATACAAACTATTCGCATGCAGTGGCAATGGGAGAACGACAGGTCCCTCGTCATGGACACCCAGTGGCAGAAGGTAAACAGCACAGAAAAGCGGAAGCCCTACTTCTTAGGTAGAACGTCTGTCAAAACAATGTTGTAAAGCATGAAAACCGCTGTCGCCAGTTTCACACTATTGTATTGGCGGATGAAACTTTTTATGGAAAGTTCTTTGTATTTAAAGTTATAGTGATGAAAATTTACTTTTTAAAACAAATGGGTGAAAATATGTGATGGAAGATATTTGGAAGCAGGGTGAATTTCTTTCGTACGCGGACGGAGTCGCGGGGCGAGCCTGCAGGGCTAGGATGCGCACCGCGAGAAAATTTTCTCGATTCTTAAAAACAGGACAAGGCTACGAATCTGTATAAGTTTGTCTCGATTTCGCACGACATAAAGACACGACAAAATTTTCTCGCGGTGCGCATACTAGCCCTGCTGTAGCAGACAATAGGAAATAATGTATATTAACACGCTCACTGCGTAACAGGCCGATATCGGCCTGCCGCGGTACTTCAGCTGGTGCGGACGAAGAAACCTTTGTCCGTCTCGCTTGTGCGAAACGAATATCTCAGGTGTTTGTAAAAATTCGACAGAGACAAATATATTTTTCATTATGCGGTCAAAATTGTAGGTGTTCCCCATCAAAACATAACGGCAGGCTTTTATCGACCTACCATCGCACTGACGGTGAAAAACGTCCGCTGAGTGCGGCAGTGGGCCTATTTCGGCCCGCCCTCCCAACAGGCAGCTGGCGACCCGATACCGCACAGAGCGCGCGCCCCGCCAGTTAGTGTTGTGCTATCTAACTGATCTGACGTAACGTTCGATATAATCAACGATGGCAAGCAATAAAAGAAAAATAAAAATTTTGGAGAATAGGGTAATTCGTAGAAGTAAAACCTAAGGACAATGACCATGTCCTTGAGATGAGCGCTAAACGAAGAAATTGTGCAGGGTGCTACGACAGACTGCGTAAAACCTTTAATAGTACCCAAGCAAAAAAAAAAGTTAAGAAAATAAAAAAATATTGCAGGAAATGCAACCAAAACCTTTGCGTAACATGTTTCCAAGACAGGCATAAGTAAATAAAAACATTTTTCAGTTCTTTTACGATAATTCTGTTTTATTTTCGATATCCCCTTATTTTTCTCTGTCCCATCACTACTAAAAATACTTTCTAGTGCGGTTCAGGTCGATATCAGCCTGCCGCTTTTCCTGCTTTATTGCTCATTTCCTGTTTGGCAGATCCCGGGGCAAATGAAACCTAAGGAAGTTGGGTTCAAGGTCATTCTAACAATATAAAAAAAATGTATACATTATGTTTCCACAAATTTATAGCAATTTTTAATCTTTCCTAGTGCTGGTGGGTCTAGAAAGACCTGCCACGCACTGGCGGAAATATCATTGGGGGCGCATTTTGGCCCGCCGCCGCACCAGATGAAGAATTATGATTTTACTTGCCGCAGTAAACGTGTTAAAGAAACAATAGGTATGCATTTTGGGACACCCGTTTTATTTGCGATGGTGGCTCACCTGTTAACTTCCACTCTTTTTGCTAAGCTTATGTATTATTTGTATATTTTAAGGTGGAAGCGTTAGTAGACAAGTTCACGGAAGAGAATGTCCTAATGACCAAAGAGCTGAACTACTTGAGCCAGAAGCCCTATCTCCGAGGGGACCCAGACTTGCTGCTGCATCACTCCTTGCGATACGTTCGTATTTGCTTTACGCTGTTACTGAGTACTATTAATTATTCTGCGACACTGTATACTGGATTACGCTCACAGATAGTACAAAGGCATAATAGGTTGACTGCCTTATAACTCAGTTGGTAGCATGTCTGCCTTCAGAGCTGTAGGGCGTGGGTTCGATCCCCACCCAGGGCAAACATGTAAGTGACGAACATGGATGTTTGTTCTGTGTCTGGGTGTAGTAGATATGTCTTATGCACATACAAAAAAAAAGTAATCTATCAACTATCTGGTTTCAATATTACAAGTTTTGCTTAGTTTGGGGCTAGATGGGTGAAAAATGTTTGCTGTGTGAAAAATGTCCACCGATATTTATCTATCTATATATTTAAAAGCGAAAATCACTCACTCATATATTCACTGACTAAACACGAAATGTAGAAAACTACTTGATCTATGAAGCTGAAATTTGGCAGGTACGTAGTTTATAGGTAGTAGACGTCAGGTAAGAACGGATATTGCATCAGGGCTGAATTATGGGGGTAAAATGGGGGATGAAACTTTCTATGGAAGTTCTTTGTTTTTGAAGTTATATTGATGAATATTGGTGTGTGGGTACTCCATTCAAAATAAAATTTGGTGTTATTAATATTTTTTGACAGGGATGATTTAAGGGCGAGAAACGGGGGATTCATCTTTGCAAATCTAAACACGAAATCTCGAAAACTACTTGATCTCTGAAGCTGAAATTTGGCAGGTAGGTAGTTTATACAGGTAGGAGACATCAGCTAAGAACGGATTTTGCGGTAGAGCTGATGAATTAAGGGGGTGGAACGGGAGATATAACTTTACATGGAAAGTTCTTTGTTTTTGAAGTTATAATGATGAACATTGATACTTAGGCTTACTTGCTTAAGCTTTAAAAACATTGATACTTAGGTAGATCATTCAAAATAAAAAAAAGTAATTTTCATTATTTTTTGACAGGGCTAACTTAAGAGTGTGAAACGCGGGATTAAACTTTGTATACTACCTACTTGGTTTTTACAGGTATAGTGATGACAATATTATAGGCAATTTTTTTATTATCATCACGCGGGTGGAACCGCTGGGCACAGCTAATATTACATACGTACGTGTCAAATTGATAGCTTCCTTTTTTTGAAGTCGGTTTAAAATGGGTATTTACCCCCGTGCGAAGCCGGGACGGGTCGGCTAATATTATTATATAATGATGCATCGTACTCATTATTATGAACTACTTTTACTATGGGGTAAACCCATAAATACGCAAACAAGGTGTTCCATACATTGTATGGCATTTTTCTATTGAACAAGAGTTTTTTTTTCGTGAATTCAAGGTTGCCCCCATAGTAATACTTATTACAATTATATATGAGTACAGTACGGTGACCTCAGGTGGCTCGGTAATACCGATAAGCTACCCTGTATGTTTAATAATTTTTTTAATGATTTGACTCTCTTTATGCATTCTGAAGCCGGAAAAGCTGGAAAAAGCCGTGGCAGCCTAATCGGGAGACCGCTAAACTTGTAATCATCAGCGTAATCGTGAGGTTGCGGGTTCAAACCCGGGCCCGTACCGATGAGCTCTTTGGAGTTTATCTACGTATACTTATACCACTGGCTTTTCGGTGAACGAAAATATGAGGACGTGAGGAAATTCAATGGTGTATGTGCATGCACCAACCCGCAACTGGGCCAGCTTGGTGAATATGGCCCATTCGTCTTTCGAGGGTAAGCAGTTGACTATTAAAATGGTTGCATAAACAAACACAAAAATTTCATAATTGGTTTGGCCTTAAATATAGATAGATTTAAAGGCAAACCAATTTTGGAAGGAAGGAAATTAGTAACCTGCCAACAAAGTTAATACACAATTTTTGCCCGCAGAAGGATTTTCGAGTTATTAAAGAAACCCAGCCTTCTGTTGTCTGACGTCTTTCTATCAGCAGTAGCATTCCTGGATTTGGACCTGGGTATGTCCTAAAACTGCATCCAGAATCACCGGAGGACGGGGAGCAGCGTCGTTATAATAATGGTATAGGATAATGGTACCAGAAGGTAATTAAATTCATTTTTTTTGCAGGTTGAGGAGCTAAAGGCACAACTAAATGAGGCATTGGCTGGTATGACCGAACGCGTCAACAGAGGGCTTGAAAGTGAGAAACAGTTAACCATAGATAAGTGTAGACTTAGATAAAAACCATACGCCTTGTAGAACCATAAGTTCATTTGTACTTCCGTCCTGATATTTGACTGAATGAGCGAAGCGAGTCGAGAGAGACTTTCGCCTCGTGGATGCCTCACGCCTGCCCATAACAGTAGCGGTGCCCAAAATCATGTTAGTAAGTAAGTAAGTTCGTATAGGCTGAGTGGCTAGCCCTAGTTTTAGAATTAATGTGCCGCCCGAAGGCCTCTGACATGGCTGACGGTTGTTGTTATAGAAACTAGAACAAACAACCGGGACCAACAGTTTAACGTGTCACCCGACCCACGGTAGCGCTCAGAAATAAATGCCACTCACGGTCACCCATCCGAAGACTGACCGGACCGTCCTTTGCTTAACATCGGTGATCGTTTAGAATCACCTAGACAAGCTACGCCACGAGCACTACCCAAAATCATGTGCCGCACGGCATTATGCGCTCGTCAGCCTGTGATATTAGATGTCAAAATTCTTCATGTCCAGTAATTTCTCTGGTAACATTGCCCTTCGAACCGAAACTACTGCTTGGCGGTTGTTTACCTGGCAAAGCAAGCAGTGGTACTTCCCCAGGCGGGCTCTGCAATAGAGTCTTACTACTACAAAATAAATTGTTAATCAGGTTTGAGCGTCACGTCCTGCGACGGTAAAATAGACGAGAACCAGAAGAAGGTGTTGAAAGACCGCGACGCGATCGTACAAGCGGCGCACAAGAAGAAACTTGCTGAAACGGAGGCCGAGCTAAAGAAACGGGTGAGACCACAGACATAATAGACCAATAGCACTTGCTCTAATGCGCATTTCGTCCAACCCGCAGTTTGAGCAACTGCATTCTACATCATTTAACAAAAAGTGTGATAATATTGAAGGGTATGTATTTACCGATAGTACAGTCAGCATCAAATAGTTGATGACTGTCAAGGGGGTTATTAAAGTCATAAACAGTACGAAAAGTTATGAAAATGGAAAAGCAATCCTTTTTAATAACTGGTTATGAACACAGAATTTTTTATTTTTTTCGTAGCTGGTTATGAAAAATTATAAAAATGGAAAAATAAATCCTGTTACCTAACTGGTTATGAGCGAATAAAATTTCTTTTTCGTCGCTAGTTATGAACTTTTAGTTACGAATGTGGATGAAGGGGTACTATTCGTCATTATGAACAACTTTTACTATGGGTCCAACCCCGAAATCAAGAAAAAAAATTGCCTGTCCGTACATTTTGTCCAAGCTCAATGAACTATATATGCCTATGGGACAGCTGATTGTATTTCTAGATTTCAGGTGTTGCCTCGTAGTAAAAGATGCTCATTTTGATGAGAATGTACAATTGTACATGCCCTTCAGTATTTACACACCCTTTTGTTACGGGACCGGGGTATGTAAAACTGCATCCAGAACCACCGGAGGACGGGCAGCAGCGTCCTCTCGGCGCTTGTCAAACGGTTTGGGGATCGCAGAGCTAACGTCGACGAAGACGTCCACTCTTTAAGAGGGGGTTACCATAGTCCCCCCGCTTGGCAGGCGGCTTGGGGACTGCTCACCACCGTCAACCGAGAGGACGCTGCCGCCCGTGCTCCGGTGGTTCTGGATGCAGTTTTAGGACAAACCCAGATCCGTTTTTGGGAGATACCCAGGTCAGTTTCTGTTATTATGATAGCGTTATTGATATTTTCCAGGGCGACGATAAAAGAGCTGCCAACGACAAGTTTGCGAAGGAGTCATTGAAAAACCTTCAAGAGCAACAACAGAAATCTCTGGCGCAGAGGCTGGAACTGAAAACCGCCGAGGTGAGTGTGGAACATAATAGAACTACCTTCACGGGCGTAGCCGTAGCTTTCACATAGGGGGGGGGTCGAGGGCAAAGATAGACTAGTCTTTGCACGGGGGGTTGGTATAAGCAATGCTAGGTGGTAGCACGAAGACGAAACATATAAATTTAAATATTTGTCGATGCTTCGTACACTACCTTCGTTCCAATCGATCTACCTGCATTTTTATTATTTCGTCGGATGTTAGGGGGCTGTGGGGGGGTCCGGGCGTGACGCTTACCACCTGGCGAACGTCTCGCTCGTCTCGTCAATCGTTTTGTACCAAATTTGGGCCAAACTGGAAATCACAAAAAAAATACCAGGTGTTAAATCAGGTGTTCCATACAAAAAGTTCATGGACCTTGGACAAAATGTATGAAACAGCTGATTTTGTTTTCGTGATTTCTAGGTTGGTCCCATAGTAAAACTTGTTCGTAATGATGACATATACTTACATACCTTTTAGTATTGTTGAACCTTTGTGTTACACATTATACAATGTGTAACACAAAGGTTCAACAATACTGCAGGGTATGTATGTACTCATCATTTTGAACAACTTTTACTATGGGGCCACCTCTGAAATAGCGAAAAAAACAGCTGTTCCATACTTTTTATCCGAGGTCAATGAACTTTTGTATGGAACAGCAGATTTTTTTCGCGATTTCAGGGTGGGCCCCATAGTAAAAGTTGTTCAAAATGATGAATACATACATACCCTTCAGTATTTTTGAACCTTTTTGTTACACATTGTATATATTTTTTTAAATATCCTCGCTGTCAATCCGTGTTCAGACTACGAAGAAACTGGAGAAATTGGTCGCCGCGCAAGTGGCGGTGGAAAGGAAGCTCATGGCCAAGGAGAAAGGCGTAATGGCCATCAAGTTGAAGATTGTTGAGGACAAACTAGAAGGTAGACAGATATGTTATAGGGGCAGTGCTTTCAGTACCGGAGTCCGTAACGATGAAGTTAGTACACTCTTCCTATCATTGGAGATGCCATGGCCACTACTAATCTGCCTACATAACTTTCGTAGTATACGAAATAGCGGAGATACGAGTACCTACCTGCAGTACCTTGTGTGGTATCGCTATGACGTCATCAGCTACGCCAAGGCGTCAGCACTACGCCGTAGTCATCCCAGCGCTACGCGAGGGCAAGATGCGGGGAAGCAGTGTTTCCACTTTTAGGGATTTCTCCCTTTATTAGGGAAAAATTACCAATATAGGGAGTAATAGACATAGAGTTAGGGAGTTTTGGGGAAATATCGACCTTAATGTGGTAATACTTTTGTTTATGTTTTTTTGGTTTCTAACTGACTTATTAATTGTGCTATGACCGTAGTTACAGGCGACCTAAGTCGTATTATACCAACAGTTGCTTTTTTTTCATTCTGCACTGCAGAACAATAGTGAAAAAATATTCTATTATTTGTCTGAGTGAGAGTGGTGATTACCTATCCTATGTTAAGTGCAGCGAAAAACTGAAAAAGTAGAACTTCGGCTTCAACTTAGGGTTTTTTTTGACGAGCGAGACGAACGCCTTGTGGTAAGCGTCACGTCATCCCATAACAGTAGCAGTGCTAGAACTGTGAACTTGCGAACACAATCCTGCGCACTGCACTGCGCTCATCATCGTGAGATATTAGATGTAAAATCTCTTCATGCCCAGTAATTGCTCTGGTAACATTGCCCTTCAATCTGAAACACAGTAATGCTTGCACACTACTGCTTGGCGGTTAAATAACTGACAAAGGTGTGGTACTTCTCCAGGCAGACTGCAATAGAGTCCTACCACTACAAAATACGTTCCTAGCACGATCATGGTGTAGAACGGGATAGTGGGCAGAAACCTTTATACAACAAATACCTGTGTGCGTTCATCACCCTAAAACAAGCTCACAGCACTCCCAAAGGCACTGTGGTCGATGAATGATGATTTTATGTACAGAATATGATATTAAAAGGATGCTAACTGATTAGAACCAACCCTGTATTTGATTTAAGGATGAGTCCGTTCAGTTCACTTCTGGGAGTTTACATTGGATCTATGTTTCCAGCGCGGCTGAAAGCTGAACGCGAAACGCGACGCTCGCAGGAGCTGTGGTGCGCGGGGTACTCCCTCCTCGCAGCTACCAAGAAAGGAGACCCTTGCGTGAAGGTCGACAAGGAGCTCAAGGCTATTGAAAAAGCTTCTGGTACCTTTATCCTATACCATTATTATAACGACGCTGCTCCCCGTCCTCCGGTGGGTCTGGTTGCAGTTTAAGGACATACCCAGGTCCACGGATTCACATACGTGGTTGAATTTCATCTCCAACCGTATGCAAGTTTCCTCACGATGTTTTCCGTCATCGAAAAGCCGGTTCGTATGTAATTCCGTACATAAACTCCAAAGAGCTCATTGGTACGGGCCTGAACCCGCGACCTCACGATATCAAATCTAGTGGTGCGGTCACCGAAGAGAAGCGAATATCACCCAAATCACAGACCAGCCCATACCACAGAATAAATAATAGTACTGGGTACAAAAAGTTAACTCCGCATAGGAATTGAAATAAATAAGGACTCTATCTTCTAGGCAATAAAGTAGCAATTCAACTCGCACAGCGCTGGATACCGCTCACTATATTCACCTAGATATACCGCTCTCTTTCTATCACGTATTCTTAGTTACGTGCGATGAAGCTAGCGTGCGGGCGGACGAACATACCCAAACTGCGGAGTGACACCCGTTTATCAACCCATTGAAAACTGTTTTTGTTTTAAAAATCTTCACCCTAACCTTCAATAACGGCATGATTTCTTACATTTCTGGTTTAAATTTTCAGGTGACGGCGACAAGCTTGTACTGTCAGTGTTAAAAGCCATACCCGAGTCGGTGCGAAAGAAAGGAGTTGTGCCAGAGAGCGTACTTCGAGAGAAATATCATGCGGTGAGCACCTAGTTCCTGGACCACCCAGGACCTGGGTAGGTATTATGTCTTAAAGCTGCATCCAGTACCACTGGAGGACGGGCAGCAGCGTCCTTTCGGTTAACGTTGGTGAGCATTCTGCGATCCCCAAGCCGCCTGCCAAGCGTGGGGATTATGGCAACCACTTCCTAATAAGCCTTGGTCCAGCAGTGTCCAGGTGGTGTTAGCACCTAGTTTAAAAAAGTTCGATTGTTTGAAAAGTGTTTATCCTTTTCAGCATACATTCTAATTTCTTTTGATCCACTCAATCCCAATTATATGCCTTTCCGCTTATTATAGTCTAGTATATATTTCTTTGTCTACACGTGGTCTTTAACTGCTGGCCTTTTGGAGAAACTCAGAGTCACGCAACGGGCAATGGAGAGAGCTATGCTCGGAGTTTGCGCGCTAGAATCCGGAACGAGGATATTTGCCAAAGAACCAAAGTTACCGACATATCTCGCAAGGTTTGCAAGTTGAAGTGGCAATGGGCAGGCCACATCGCTCGAAGAACTGACAACCGATGGGGAAGAAAGGTTCTTGAGTGGCTACCGCGAACCGGAAGACGCAGCGTAGGAAGGTCTCCCACTAGGTGGACCGACGACATTGTAAAAGTCGCGGGCAACCGGTGGATGCAAATGGCAGGTTGTCGTACAGTGTGGCGGTCTAAGGGGAATAAGGCCTTCGTTCAGCAGTGGACGTCTCCGGGCTGATGATGATATTTTTTTGAGTTTGTTCAGTTACTTAACTGAGCATATTTTCCTTCAGTTTTTCCAATAAAATTCAGCTTTTAGTAGAAAAGCGTCTTCTATCTATCCTTCCCCTGAAACAGTCTCATTTGCATTTGAGCTAGTTGTTTGACCGTGGACAAACAGTTGAAGTTTTCAAATAACTCTTTCCCACATTTAATCTATTTTCTTTTATGTTCAATTATTTAACTCAGTCTTTATTATTTTAGACATACAGTCTATTTTTTGCCACTTAGGTTTAGGCTTTTATTACGTTAACCCTTGTATTGTATGTGACTTCAGATGGAAGATGTTGCGTTGAGAGTGGCGCTAGTGGAGACAGAAGGAGCGCCGCTACCAGTCTTTATTCTCTCCTTCATACAGTCTATTTTCCTTTTTATGAAGGTTAGTCCTTTATGTCTTTCTATCTTATTCTCTTCTCTCCTATACTGTATGCAGAAAGTCTTGGAATATTTTTTATAGACAAGCGACAATCAGCAGCGATGTCGCTGTCGCTTGTCGCTGGTGAAGGAATCATACCTATGGCAGGGTGGGTGTCACTCCGCAGTTTAGGTATGTTCGGCCGGCGCTCCGCTCCGAGAGGACAATGCAAGGCTGAGGTCAGTAGCTGCCCGCACGCTAGCCTCGTCGCACGTAACTAAGCATACACACACACCTGACAGCTCAGACAGCCTGATAGCTCAGTTGGTAGCATGTCTGCCTTCAGAGCTGTAGGGCGTGGGTTCGATCCCTACCCAGGACAAAAAAGGTTGGGACGAACATCGATGTTTGTTCTGTCTGGGGGTGTAGTATGTATTTACGAAAAAAAATTTGTATATAAGTATTCTATCAGCTATCTGGTTTCCATAATACAAGCTTTGCTTAGTATGGGGCTAGATGGCGCTGTGTGTAATAAATGTCCCCCGAATATTTATTTATTATTATTATTTATACGTGATAGAAAGAGAGCGGTATATATAGGTGAATATAGCGAGCGGTATCCAGCGCTGTGCGAGTTGAATTGCTACTTTATTGCCTAGAAAATAGAGTCTTTATTTATTTCAATTCCTTTGCGGAGTGAACTTTCTGTACGTAGTACTATTATTTATTCTGTGGCTATGGCACAGCCTCACAGAAATGGCGTCGGGCGCGGTCACAGCACGGGTGGCCTTCCTTTCAAACATACTAAACTCATTGAAATAAGGCACAAACCGAATGACGTTAATTGGGCGCGGCCGCGCCCGAGCCACGCCCGATGACGTCGTTCGGTGTGTCCTAAATTGTGCCTTGCCGTGATGCCGTGAGAAGCCCGTGACATGTCCGCGCCCAATGCCATTTCTGTGTGACTAAGAGTCCGTCATCTTGCAGCATCTGTGCATTACCTCAGATTTCAAGTTTAGGTTTCAGGAATACCTCAGCGAGAGTACGACAAGCCTCCGAAGGAGCCGTCCAAAGAATTAGATACCTTTGATTTGCTGCAACGCGCAAGGTAAGCTGTGACACGGCTTATAATCAATATGGTTAAATGAGGAACTATGACTGTAGTCTTATTTTGTTTTTTTATATAATAATAATGAGCCCTGCCCCGCTGCCGGCGGCACTCTAGGTTTAGGATTTTTATTATATTTATGTTTTTAAATGCATATTGTAAAAAACTAGATTTTTCTAAACTAGATTTTAGAAAAAAGTATATGTGAATAATAGTAATAATAATCGTTTATTTCAGGCAACAGGAGTTACTTAAAAACACGGGCCCATAATAATAAATAATCTTAACTAACAAATATTTTATTTTATCCGACATAATTACTTACACAAAGGAGGTATTGGGAGGCCATCGTTCAGCAATTGACATCTTCTGATAGATAATGTCACGAAGAAGGGAATGATTTTAGGGGTGTTTCCCATGCGTCCGAATAACCAGTCTGATGGGAATTTTTGTCCCATATTTACCCAACTGACTGTTTATCGACTGTCGGGGTACGACACGATACGATACGATATTACGTAGAGAAATTCAAACTGTATAGATAGGTAGGTACATAATTTTTGTTGTTACAGTAGGTCATATCTAAAAGTTGAAACTTTTAATGTTTTTTTAATGTAATTTATGACCGCGAGTCTCACAAAAATTCTACTGCAAAGCCTGGGCGGGTCAGTTAATATATAGTAAAATAAAGAAATAACAATTCTCTGTAGATTCTGGATAGAGCGCGGCGACATCGCTGGCGCCCTCAAGTACGTGAACGCTCTAGAGGGCGCCTCGCGTGCGGCCGCCTCCGCGTGGTACGACGCTGCGCGCTCGCACCTCGAGACTCGGCAGGCGGCGGAGGCGGTGTTAGCGCACGCCGCCGCGCTCGGCTTGCAGTACATCTAAACACGTAAGTAGATGCAGGATAGAGCGCGGCGATGTCTCGGGCGCCCTGAAGTACGTGAACGCTCCTAGAGGTCGCCTCGCGCGCGGCCGCTTCCGCGTAGTACGACGCCGCGCGCTCGCACCTCGAGACTCGGCAGGCGGCAGAGGTAGTATTAGCGCACGCCGCGCCGCGCTCGGCCTTCAGTTTATCTGAACACGTGATTCGTACTGGGCGGACAATTTTATAGTACCTACTACACAGAAGTTTCACTGTTATAAAGATCCCAGCCGGCCATACAAACTCGGACCTAAGCTTCACACAGTGCGCCAGGTCTCTTCCCAATTCCCCATCGCTTGCTATGCTTATAATTTCTTGATAGATTTAAGGTATTTAGTATCTTATCCCCAATAAGTTTTTGTCACATTGATCAGATCACTTACTATATTTTTCGACGAATAGTCTTACGACTTGTTTTTTTTTCTATTTTTCAGAAATACAAAACGGCATCGACAATTTGGAATGGGCTTAAAAAATTTCCAGATGCTGAACTTTACGTATGCTGCATATTTTTGTATGTTTGGATCATAGGTCTTAAAATTCTGAGCAAAATTAAAAAATGTTGTGGTGCTCAGTTACCGTTCAACACTTTTATTATCTGTGGCAACATCTGACTGACAGGTAGATAGAAAATGTTTTACGCGCTATTCTAAATAGCAGCAAAAAATAATATAGAAATAATTGGTTTATAATTTTTCAGAACTTCTAAGTAAGGTCTTTAATAGTTCGGTCATTATAAAAAATTGTGCAAAGTTAATTAGTAAACAAAAAATTGTAAATGTAATACAATTGTTATAACAATTTATTGTGTATGTTTTTTTTTTACCTTAGCGCCTTACAAAACCCGCTATTTCGTCCGCCTGTTTTCTAATAAATATACGTCTTTACACGGCGCCATCTGCCTGTATCACTACAATGAAATAATGAAATAAAAGTCTATGATATTGATACACCGGTCCTTTTTTACCGCGAGGAAAATAATTTTGGTACGTGTGTTTTACCACTGCAATATATTATATCTATCGGGTATTAATTATGATTATAATATTATTACGTACAAAAGAACTGGCAAGTGATATTATATAAAGTGGTGAAACATTGGCTTTTGTGTTGTTTAAAAAACTCGGTAAAAGCTTTATGTAAAGTCGCCAAAACTTTACTATGGCATGACTTGACTGATGGACGGATATTATGTGACTGACTGGCTGTGATTTTATGACTTATGTGACCTTAACTGAAATAAAAAAAACTAGTAAATACTTAACATTGACAGAATGCTCAAAGTGCAATGCCATAATCGCAGTTTATTTGGTTTGGAATGGATGTCATTATCATTTGTCATAAAAATCATAATGTCATGTCATTCATTCCATCCAAGATTTTCAAGGTTTTTTTTTTTTTTTTTTTCTTAGTTCTTGGCATCGCACGTTGTGCATTCTGCCAGTGTCAAGTTTATGTTTTTTCAAGTATTTCTATGAAAATCAAGTCAAATATGTAATGATATCACAGTCAGTCACACGAAATTAGTCATAGTCGAGTCCAAGTCATGCCCTAGTAAAGTTGTGGCGACTTTACTATGAGCTTCTACGGAGTTTTGAAAACAACACAAAAAGACATGTTTCACCACATTATATCACTTGCCCACACTCGTGCATGTAATTCAACACTCAATGAATAAAACACCACCATTTTTAATCATTAATTCGCGAAAATACACAAGTTTAAGAAAATAATAGAATGCAACGACATGATTTTTCCGTGTTCCCGCCAAAACTCATTTTCAAGGTTGCACATGCTGATTACCCTATAAATTTCTTTGTGATTACCGGTATTATTTATTTTTTCATAAAAATCTAGAATTACAGCTACACTTTCAAAAGAAAAAGACCAAAGTTATTTGTGCTAATTATCTGCCATGTCGTTCTTTATGAGACAGCTCGCCCGTCGAGTAAGTGATTTTTTGTAAAATACGTTCCTACTAAATTAAAAATACTCCTGCTTAATTTGTATTGTGACCTAAATTTTAGATCTTACATTTTCTGTTACCAGGTGATCACACCTGTCTTTTCGGCTACCAAGAAAGTTAACTTCAGTACTAGTAAGTTGTTTTACTTTCAATCAGTAATATTAAAGATTACATAACAAAACGGCAATTGAACCACTAAATAAGTAGGTTGGTACTTAAAAGAATTTAACTACATCTAATTGCTCAATTATTATGTATCACAATGACTATTCATTTGTAATTCTAACCTCTACCCAATGTTTTGTCCGGTCATGTTATGCTAAATAAGTTTAGATAAACATATTGGGTACCTAATGTTAGCAAATGGGGTAAACAGATTAATCTATTCCACAGAAAATATGGCTTTTCTATGGCTCACTAAGTTGTAACACCTGTGGCTCTAGTTAAATTGTTCTGTTTAGTTGTTCTAACATCCTGTGGCTTCAGTTAATTGTCCCGTTAAGTTGTCCTTACATCCACCTTTGACACCAGTTTTTGCCAGGTTGTACTCTTATAATCATATCATTTATGCAATGCGCTTCCCGAGTGGGTATCTGGGTATCTTCAAGTCTTGAGTGCATCTGTTTCTTCTAGGCAAGCATGCTCCACTGTAGACAACATCTTCGCTTAACATCAGGCGAGATAAGTTGTCTAATGCAAGTCTCATCATCATCATCATCAGCCGGAAAACGTCCACTGCTGGACGAAGGCCCCCTTAATAGGGAGGGGTTGCCATAATCCCCACGCTTGGCAGGTGGCTTGGGGATAGCAGAATGCTCACCACAGTTAACAGAGAGGATGCTGCTGCCCGTCTTCCGGTGGTTCTGTATTAGGACATAACCAGATTCATGTCATATTCAGTGCAAGCTAATTAGTACTCTATTCTCAGTTGCATAAAAATAATATTCCCTTTCCAGCCACTGCTGCATTTGCTCCGAAAATACAGCAGCAAGCCCCTAACTTTGAAGGCACTGCTGTAGTGGATGGAAACTTCACTACGCTAAAGCTTGAACAGTTCAAAGACCAATATGTTGTACTGTTGTTCTATCCCTTAGATTTGTAAGTATTGGTCACTAGCCATATTTTGCAGTTTTACCATCTACCCTACACTTAAATATCAAAAGAACCAAAGTATGTGAGTGAGTTGGTATCTTCCTGTAACTGCTTTTCGGGATCGAGTGTAATTCAGTTCGCACTATTGCATATAGCTTATACCATAGAATCGAGATTAGCACACGGGTTACTTTTCCCAATAAAGTATACTAATTATGATTCCTGAAGTATGCAGGTTGCTGATTTTTTTCATAATACTAGGTGACCCAGTAAACTTTATACCACCTACATTTTTTCTAAACCACACCAGTACTGAGGCACAAAAAACAAAAATGCTCAAATCAGTAGAGTCATTAACGAGTTTCTGCGAGAGTACCGCATGGCAATTAATTTTAATAATACAACTTATACCTATTTCAAGCATACAAATGCCGATGTTTTGTGGAAATGTAAGATTTGCTGTTTAATCCAGACTCCTTACAATGGAAGCTTAATTAAGTTATGTGGCCGGCCCTGTCAGCGTTAGTGTGCCACCAAAGGCCTCAGACATGTGGGCAAGGGTAATATTTGTCAATAATAAATATTTACCGCTCCAGTTAATATGTGGCTGTCAATGCAGCTGAAACTCTATTTTCTAAAAACATATTTATTTCCACTAGGTGTATTTTTTAGTACCTACAAAGAATCTTAACATTTTTTTCATCACACTTGCTCGTAAAGTAGATCTTACTACATCGCTTTTAGGCTCATAATCCAAGCTATTACACACGCGTGCTTTTTACTTTACATTACGGCGCTTGTACTATAATAGGTATAACCCGGTAAAGTCAAGTTTGTACGTGACTGCAATTAGACGTACGTATACGTAGCACTCTTAATATAGCCGGGTAATACTTACAGTTTTTTTGTAATACCAACAAAGAGTTCTTATGCCGCTGAAGTACATGTCAACCTGCGCGCGCATTACTGATTTGGGCGCCATTTTCCGCAAATGTTTGTTGACGTTTTCGCTGTGTGGTTGATTATTATCACAAAAAAAATGTTTTTTTCCTCGCAAGTGTGACGAAAACAGTCGTATGGAACTCTTGTGCTATTAGTCATTACGCTCTCGGCTTCCTTATCGCCTCTAGTGTAATGACCAACATAGCACACTCGTATCTGTAGTGGGGGGTCTTGTAGTGTCCTCAATGTCAAGCTGCTGTTGATCGTCTTGCTTTCTTGAGTGAGAACACAGTTTTTGACATCGTTACTAGCCGCCCATAATCTCTCCACTAGTGGCTCCACGTAGCTGCAGTGTACGCAGCGGCCACACCCCGGTAACCAAGTCGATCCTTGGGCCAAACCTAGTGGAGGGGAGCTGTATCTTTCAGCTTCATCGGGTGATCCCTCGAAAAGTACACAAAGTCTGCGTCGGCGCGGAAAGCGAGCATCGTCGATAGACAACTGCTTTCGGTAACCGCGGCGATCCAGCAAGGTGATGTGATGCGCCTCAAAGGGCGTCAACCAGGATCTTTTATGGTTGGCGGCCAATTCACTGCATCCTGTCTACCACCGGTCGTATCAGGTAACTGATCCATCGGGTCCTGGTAGAATGGGACAAGAGAGTGGGTTTGCACCGGCGCAACCGCTTACTCACTTAAAACAACTCACGCGCAGATGAACCTTGGCTGGATTTTGGATTCCGAACAAAAGACCTATGGCGATGGGGCGATGGTGGTGGGAATTCGGATTACGGTGTATCCGGTTCTTAGCTATTTCCCTGCACATTAGGCGGTCAGATGAGAGTGGTCGCTCCTGGACTCGAATGGGGTGGGAGGACGGGTTCGGCAGCACATCTGACGACTAAGCAGCCCTATTTAGGATCGCTCTGCTTACCCCTGCACAGGGGAGGGGCCTAGAAAAGGTGGCCCAAACATAGTCCGCCTCACCCTTCACCCGGATGGCAAACCGCGGTCATCGGGCACCGACTTAATCGCGGTCGAAAAATGTGTAAAACTAATAAAAATAAACTCCAAACCCCAAACTCACAATCGTTTAATATTGCAACTTGGAATGTACGAACCCTTTTGGACAATCCGACTAATCTGTGCCCAGAGCGGAAGACTGCTCTCATTGCAAGAGAACTACATAAATACAACATCGATATAGCTGCCTTAAGTGAGACCCATCTATCAGATAGCGGTGAACTTTGTGAAGATCGCGGTGGGTACACTTACTACTGGATAGGCAAACCATCGAATGAACGAGCAGGTAGCGGAGTAGGCTTCGCTATTAAAAATAGCATCGTAAAGACGCTTGTAGAATCACCTAAAGGCATTAATGACAGACTCATGACGCTCCGACTACACCTCAGCACCAATAAGTACCTGCATCTAATAAGTGTTTACGCTCCTACCATGATGTATAGCGATGAAGATAAATTTCAATTTTACGAAGATTTGAGAAACGTTTTGAAAGTCATACCTTCCAGTGATAAAATCATCCTTTTAGGTGATTTTAATGCTCGAGTTGGCTCTGATCAACACGTCTGGAAACAGGTCCTTGGACGGCACGGAGTTGGTAAATGTAACTCCAACGGGGAGCTGCTTTTATCTCTATGCGCGGAATTTAACCTTTGTGTTACAAATACCTATTTCCGTATGGCTGACAAGTATAAGACATCCTGGATGCACCCACGCTCTAAGCACTGGCATCTGATAGATTATGTCATTGTGCGCAGGGCTGATTTGAAGGACGTGTTTATTACCAGAGCTATGCGAGGCGCTGAAGGCTGGACTGATCACCGATTGATAAGGTCTAAAATCCTCCTCAGCTATAAACCTCCTCGCCGAGCAAGACACAAAATTCCATCACGACTGGCCTTTTCAAAACTTGCAAGCTCACTAAAAGTACAAGAAAGTTTCAATACCGAATTCAATGCAACAACAATAAATACGGCGGGATCAATCGATGAACATTGGCGATCATTAGCGCAATCACTTCACGATGTAGCCCAACAAGTAGTCGGGAAGCAAGAGAAAAAAAATCAGGATTGGTTTGACGACACCGACGCTGAGATCATGGCACTTGTGAAAGAATCAAGGCGTCTAATGAAAGACTCGGCAAACGATTTGCAACGAAAATCTGTTCAACAGCAGCTGAAGTCTAAGATCCGGGACCTCAAAAACCGTTGGTGGGAGATGAAAGCGTTAGAGTTGGAACATCTTGCTAACATCAAACAAACAGGTCTTTTCTTCCAGTCCCTTAGAACCATATTTGGTCCACGTTTCAAAAAAACTTCACCTATCTACTCACGTGATAAATCAAAACGACTGACTGATCATAGTGATGTGCTCAGTCGCTGGGCTGAACACTTCAGTGAAGTTCTGAACCCATCTGGTCATGCTGCGGATCTCACCTATATTAACGCTCTTCCAACTCTACCGTCATCTGCGGAGCTCGAATATCCTCCTTCTTTTGAGGAATTTCTTGTTGCGGTAAATCGACTTAAAAATGGTAAAGCTGCAGGTTCAGATAGTCTACCAGCTGAACTGTACAAATATGGTGGACCTCTTGTTCAAAATAGGCTATTTGAGCTGGTATTGCGTATCTGGGATACTGGCGAAATTCCTCAAGACTGGAAGGATGCCACTATCTGCAAATTATATAAGGGAAAAGGTGATACCTCTGACTGTGGGTCGTACAGAGGTATCTCACTACTCAGTGCAGCTGGCAAGATACTGGCCCATATTATAAATCGTCGGCTGGGAGAGTTAGCTGAACGCATCTTGCCTGAGAGTCAGTGTGGGTTTCGTCCTGGCAGAGGTACGGTCGATGCTATCTTCATAGTCAAACAGCTACAGGAAAAGTCCCTGGAACAACATCGCTCACTTAACATGTGCTTTGTTGACTTGGAGAAAGCGTTTGACCGTGTACCCAGATCTGCGCTCTGGATTATTCTCACTAAAGCTGGTTGTCCTGAGAAGTTTGTTAATTTAGTGCGCCAATTTCACGATGGCATGATGGCCAGAGTGCAGCACGAAAACGACTTCACAGACCTATTTTCAGTAACCAGTGGTGTCAAACAAGGTTGTGTGATGGCTCCATCTCTCTTTGCTCTTTATTTCGCTGTAGTACTTAGAGATTCTTATTACAACAGCGCTGGACAAATAAGCCTAAGCATCAGAACTGACAAGGGTGTCTTTGACCTAGGTCGATTTAGAGCGAAAAGATCGGTACATGAGCTCTCTATCGTAGACGCGCTTTATGCTGATGATGTTTGTTTAATGGCCAGTGATGTCAGCAGCTTGCAACTTTTCTTAAACCGCCTCAATGAGTCGTGTAAGCGGTTTGGCTTGACCATAAGTGTTACTAAAACACAAGTGCTTAAACAACCAGCACGCGGTACTACACCAGACCCAACACCAATTTCATTAGATGGTAAAGCGCTCGAAGAAGTAACATCATTTCGGTACCTTGGAAGTTTTGTTCGTAATGACAACCGCCTCGAGACCGAAATTTCTTCACGGATTGCAAAAGCTGCGGCATCTTTCGGAATGCTTCGTAAAAGAGTTTGGGACTCCCATGATCTACGGCTGCGCACAAAGATTACTGTGTATAAGGCAATTATTCTACCAATTCTGCTGTATGCCACCGAGACTTGGTGTCTTTACAAGGGTGACATTAAGCGTCTTGACACATTTCACATGAAGTGCTTACGATCAATTCTTCGTATAAGGTGGCAGGACCGAGTTCCAAACTCTGAAATATTGAGGAGAACAGAGCTGCATGGCATAGAGGCCTTGCTCATAAAGGGTCAACTGAGATGGTGCGGACATATTATACGTATGGATGACTCCAGGCTGCCTAAAGCTGTCTTCTATTCACAGCTGAAGGAGGGAAAGCGCAGACCTGGAGGTCAGTACTTACGCTACAAGGATGTCCTAAAACGCCATCTTACTGCTTGCAACATCCCGCGCGAAGGTTGGGAAGACCTCGCACAACAGAGACGAGATTGGCGCAGCTCTGTTTATAAGGCAGTTATGGACTTTGAAGAGCGTCGATTGCAAGACCTCGACGCGAAGCGCCTTATCATTAAGACCCGTCCGAAGCCTTTCTATATTTACACGTACAATAAAGACGGTCAACTGCACTGTGCGCCTTGCAGTAGGACCTTTAAAAGTAAATTTGGTTTTGCCAGCCACCTGCGTGCTCGCCACAAGAGCTAGCAAGGTTCGCCATTGACGGACACGTCAAGGAGGACGATATACACTCGTATCATAATGTACTATAGAATATGTATGATCTTTAAATACAGGTATTAAGTATAATCTAATTTTATTCTGAAATTAAGGACAGAAAGACAGAAAGGTCGAACTAGCGCATTGTTTTCGTATCAGAGTAGTTATGTATCGAATGGCGAAATCATTTCAGTTGTGCAACTGGACTAGACTGGACTATTGTACTAGGAGAGTACTTCTTCCCAGTCATCATCAGCCCGGAGACGTCCACTGCTGAACGAAGGCCTCCCCCTTAGACCGCCACACTGTACGACAACCTGCCATTTGCATCCCAGTAGTGATAAGATATATATTATGTATCTTTTCATTTTATTGCCACATTCTTGCCAAGCCATTCTTGCTTCTTGACTGGCCTTGTGATATTTCGTGATTTTTGCTAAACCCCATTAAACACGTGAGGCTCGAAAGGCCTCACGTGTTTAATGGACGGCCCCTAGCTAATTTAATTTACAATATATAAGAATTACATGTCCACTAGCTTAGAATAATCATGTTTAATTCCTATTTCAGCACATTTGTCTGCCCAACGGAACTGATTGCCTTCAGCAACAAAGCTAAAGAGTTTGCTGGTATCAACTGCAACATTATTGGAGTATCAACTGATTCTGAATACAGCCATTTGGCTTGGATCAACACTTCTAGAAAGGTATCTAGTTTAAAAAGATCACACAGTCTATTAGTATTCAATAGAAACTTATATCATACCTTCTGTGGTCTAATACTGTCGGTCTCTAGTCATTAAACCTAATGACTACGGACGGGATTATATGTATTTGCATATAATATAGCATATTTATCTAAGATCTAGTTATGATGCCTATTATTGGTACATTTACAATATTTTTCCGAGTGCAGTGCACTGACCCTGCGTTCCGAAATGCGCTAAAACTGATAATATCGCGAATTCGACCAAGGTTCTTGAATGGCGACCGCGAACCGGAAGACGCAGCGTAGGAAGGCCTCCCACTAAGTGGACCGACGACATTGTAAAAGTCGCGGGCAACCGGTGGATGCATATAGCAGGTTGTCGTACAGTGGGCGGTCTAAGGGGGAGGCCTTCGTTCAGCAGTGGACGTCTCCGGGCTGATGATGATGACCAAATTTTTTATGATTTTAATGTCATGTAATGTTACTGTACTACCTATTATCGCCTATCAAAGGATATTTTACTAATTGTATACTAATTTTGAAAATAATAATTGATAACTTACTTTTTTTCTTTGTTTGGGTTCCTAAAATGTATCATTAAATTTAGCATATTCTGCCAATTGTCGTGCATATTTCATGCATATTTGTATGCATATAACAAGCTTTTTATGTTGCATATAATCCGGTCTCTAATAATAACACAGTAGGGGCGGCAATCTAAAGCCAACAGCAATGGTGTCGATTCTGTTGCACCGCTCACTAAACTAAACTTAATTTGACAGGACGAAACCTGTTGACATCCTTTTCTAACATATTGAAACGAAATGAGACGCGTGTAATTTTAGTCCTGTCAGATTAGTTTAGTTTAGTGAGTGGTGCAACAGAATCGACACTTATTAAAAATGGTTAAGCTTGTTGAGAGTCCATAAAACCTAATTTAAAAATCTCTCTTAACTTAGTCAGGCCTGACACACTCCGCACATTAGGTATCAAGCTGCAAGTATGTGGTGGGCTCATCTAGATGGGCCATTCAGTAGGAGGAATTCAGTCAGAAGAGATAAGAGTTACATGCTAGACATAGAGGCAACTTCTAGGTAATAGGCTAGATGACTGATGTTTAAATCGTTGAAACCAATAGCTTTGATGAAGAATTTAAGTGAATATAGTATGGTAATTGAAAACATTATTTAAATCGGTTAATAATGTTCTGATATATGAGCGTTTAAAGTTTTTGTTAGAGACAACTCTGTCCCTTCCCACAAAACAAAAAATGACGTCACGCCTTACTTGTCAGAATAGAATTTATATGGCGTCCTGAGAAGTGACGTCACGATTTGCCGTTTCGCCTCTCTGTCTAGCATGATATTAAAATGGTTATAAGTTGCTTATTTTTGATCAGATTTTAATTTTCATTTCATTAATCAGCTATATTTATGGGCCACATTTGAATAGGACAATAAAAAAATACCAGTCATCTAGCCTATTATAGCTGTAGGTCGCTAGCGCTCGCACATCCTGAATTGTACTTTATTGTGTCGTTGCAAGAGTCGCTATTTATTTGAATGATTTTGCGGAGTGAATCTGTTATATGTATGCTGTGACCTAATTTAAACCTAATTCAAATGTTCTGGTAAAATGTTCTGTGATCAGATGTGTGAATTTCTGCATTGGTTATAATATTTAAATTAGTAGTATTTCAAGCTTGTTTTTTTTTGTTTTCTGCTGCAATCAGTCTCCAAACTATGAGCAGTTTAGTTTGTGAGGAGAAATAATCCAGTGAGCATTTCTTCTTATCTTTATGCATCATTTCCGTCCAATTCTATGATGTGTTGTCTACGTAGCCTCTTTGGATAGCTGATGGTAGTAAGCTGTGTCGCTAGGGGGTTTGCATGCATGGTCAGTCGCTTTTTGTATTTAGTTGAAAAGAGTTTTATTTCATCTTTGACTGTGTTCATTTTCTTCAGACTTCTACAGAGAATGAATTTTTTAAGCTTATGTAAAGAGAAAACTTTGCTTGATAAGATATGTAAGTTATATCTCAGAGTGATAAGCATAAAGCATTGCTACACATTCCAAAAGAGAATTGCGTTAACAAACATTGTGACACAGTTATAGTTGGCATATTATTCAACACATGTTTGTTTATTTTCAGGACGGTGGTCTGGGTAAACTGGAATTCCCCCTGCTCTCTGACTATAAAAAGAAGATATCACAAGATTATGACGTACTTCATGAAATGGGTTTTGCATACCGAGGTAACATTGAGTGGTTTTATACATAAAAAAAAAAATTTTAAAGCTTAAACAGTAAGAAAAATTATGACCTCTGGCAGGACTGAAATCTGCATACGAGCAATCTTTGGGTTTCCGTCCCAACTGCTTAGCCAATAGGCTAGATTAAATTGTCGTATTAAAATGTGGCCCATAAATATAGCTGATTAATGAAAAGATAATGAAAATCTGATCAAAAATAAGCAACTTATAAGCATTTTAATATCATGCTAGACAGAGAGGCGATACAGCATATCGTGACGTCACTTCTCTGTACGCCATATAAATTCTATTCTGACAAGTAAGGCGTGACGTCATTTTTTGTTTTGTGGGAAAGGGACAGAGTTGTCTAACAAAAACTTTAAACGCTCATATACCAGAACATTATTAACCGATTGAAATTATTTTTTCAATAAACATACTATATTTACTTAAATTCTTCATCAAAGCTATTGGTTTCAACAATATAAACGTCAGTCATCTAACCTGTTAAGATACAGAAGTCTGCTTTAGTTGTCATAATTGTGATACTGTTTCGAGCTACCAACTAAAGCGTTGGTGGCGCCATCTGTAAATTTTGTAACACAAATAAAAATAAAAAACACCCTAATACAATATCCCAGTTAGCTACAACCAAAGACACAGGAGCTAACCTACAACAACAAGTTTTGGCGGGAACACGGAAAAATCATGTCGTTGCATTCTGTTATTTTCTGAAACTTATGTTTTTTCGCGATTTAATGATTAAAAATGGTGGTGTTTTATTCATTGAGTGTTGAATTACATGCACGAGTGTAGCAAGTGGCAAGTGATGTAATGTAGTGAAACATGTCTTTTCGTGTTGTATTCAAAACTCCGTAGAAGCTCATAGTAAAGTCGCCACAACTTTGACTAGGGCATGACTTGGACTCAACTATGACTAATTTCGTGTGACTAACTGTGATTTTATTATGAAAACTGACGTGGTTTTGACACATATATTTTTTGTCCTGTATAAATATAATTGTGATTTCATGACATATTTGACTTGATTTTAGTATAAAAATTTGAAAATTAATAAACTTGACACAGGCAGAATGCACAACGTGCGATGCCAATAACTAAAAAAAAAAAAACCTACAACAAGTGCCTGGTACTACTAATGGTATCTTACTACCATAAACCTCACGTCACACACTAGCATGCTGCGCGACCAACACAGAGCAGACGATGCCAGCGACAATCCGACTCTAATAATAGTAAAACCATTAAATTGTATGAGATTGACAGTTGACTACGGACACATCGACGACGCGCCACCTAGCGAGAAAAATCGCAGTGTGGATCCCCAAGAAATTCCGGCCGTAACGACTTCTTAGGGATGAATACAATACATTCAATAACATTATATTTTGCTATGTACTGTGTGTTGACTCTTAAATAAAAAATAAAATGCGACAACATACAATTATATATATAAAAAAATATATCTTTATTTGTAATTTGACCGCGTTCCCGCTAAGATTTAATATTCGTTTTGTAACATTCCAGGCGTATTCATAATAGACGGGTCGGGCAAGCTGCGCCACATGTCGGTGAGCGACCTGCCGGTCGGCCGCTCCGTCGACGAGACGCTGCGCCTCGTGAAGGCGTTCCAGTTCGCTGACAAACACGGGGAAGGTACGCTTTACCCCCTAGGGACTGATTCAAGCTGTGGCGGCTGTGAAGTGCACGTCTCGCTGCAACCGAGACTGCGATTGTACGCACACCGCACGCCTAATGTTTGCTACTGCGCAGCGTCTCGCGCCTAACTTCACAGCCGCCATTAAGTTTGAATCGGCCTGTATCCAGGATCTCGGCCTGGCCCGGATTTAGAGGTGTGGAGGACCTGGGGCAACAAAGATGTCATTATCATCATCAGCCAGAAAATGCCCACTGTTGGACGAAGGCCTCCCCCTTAATAGGGAGGGGCTGCCATAATTGGTTTTTGCAGTTAAAAAACATTTTTCTTGCAAGTGTTTTAATCATTTATGGTTTGTTTCCAGTGTGTCCCGCCAACTGGAACCCGGATACGAACGCGAACACCATCAAGCCAAACCCGGAGGATAGCAAAGAATACTTCCGAAAGGCAAACTAACCTGTTCACACTGATAATTGTAAATATGTAGCAACGACTTACCACCTCCTAGACACTTGCTATAGGGGAATACTTTCAGACAACACATAAGCGCGATCGCGCCTATAAAAATCTCCGTCCGCCAACCAAAGGCAAATCATAACCTTGAGCGGAAAATTTAGTATTCCCACTTCTCAGCTAGATGTTTACTTTTTTGCATTATAGTTTCATAATCAATTCGTTGTTACTGGAGTGGACTGGAGTCTTTAATGTATTTAAATGTAGAGAAAGGAATGATAATGGATTACGTGGCGTCACTTCTGTTGTACTCGTACCTTGATGTGACAGTTCTAAAATTGTTGCTTCTTATCTCTTTCTTACTCATGAAATAAAGTAAAAAGTACAATTTTCTATCATGTTAGTTTTGTAGAATTGTACGATAGATTAGAAGCGCAAAAATAAAATGTTATGAAGTCAAAGCAGCTGTGGCAATTTTGGGAGTCTATCAAATTTAATATTTTTTTAACACACTGAGGGCAAGGGTTTTATTTTGATCAGATAATACATATACAATTTCCGTCGACTCATTCGTCTGTGTTAAATTTAAGCATTTATTTATAAGGGTAACTGTTTGTTTTTTAAGTACACTCTTTAAGAACCTTATACCTCGAAATATTGTTTAATAAAAAAGTTATGGTAATATAATTTTGTTATTAATTTATGTTTTACGTAATTATAAGAACTATGTATGAGAGGTATGTCCTAAAACTGCATCCAGACCCACCGGAGGACGAGCAGCAGCGTCCTCTTAGTTAACGGTGGTAACGCTTCTATCCCCAAGCCGCCTGCCAAGCGTGGGGATTATGGCAACCCCTCCCTATTAAGGGGAGGCCTTCGTCCAGCAGTGCTTCTGGCTGATGAGTGAGTAATTATAATGTCTCTACTAGCTGCGCCCCGCGGTAACCTCTCGTGATGATGGTAAACGGTGATGATCATGATGATACAATGTAGCCTTATTATGTTATTTCGATAAATAAGCTATCTCCGTTCCGAGTTTCATTCAGCCGAATTGGCGTAAAGCACGAAGGTATCACTAAAGGAGAAAAAAATTACTTAAAAATAATACTTTAAAATACTTATGGTTTAGGAGAGCGATGTCTGGCACATGCGTCAACTCGTAACCGGTGCTGCTTGCGGAAGCTGGACTGCTCAGGATCTCTGTGTCGAGCTCTGCTGAGCTGGCTGACATTGAATTGGCAATATCTAAGGGAGCCATTAAACTCAACTTAATCGAAAACTTGTCATCATCAGCCCGGAGACGTCCACTGCTGAACGAAGGCCTCCCCCTTAGACCGCCACACTGTACGACAACCTGCCATTTGCATCCACCGGTTGCCTGCGTCTACGCTGCGTCTTCCGGTTCGCGGTTGCCACTCAAGAACCTATCTTCCCCATCGGTTGTCAGTTCTTCGAGCGATGTGGCCTGCCCACAGCCACTTCAACTTGCAAGCTATGTCGGTAACTGTGGTTCTTTGGCGAATATCCTCGTTCCGGATTCTATCGCGCAAAGTAACTCCGAGCATAGCTCTCTCTCCATTGCCCGTTTGAAAATACAAATATTTAATCATTAATTAGTCGCATCGTAATTCCGAAGTTATAGGTAGGGTTTGATAAGGATTCTGGTGTGAAGCTCCACATCCTCACGAGAGGCATAGATTAAGTATATTACTTAATCTATGCGAGAGGTGAAGATGTGGAGTGTACGAACGGTGAGGTCTAGAGACGTGGTTTTGATTCAAAAATGTTGTCGTCAATTGGTCGTTACTATATGCCAAATCTCAAAACTAGTTCTACAAGGGTTCCAGAGTTATAAAATGTAAGAAGTTTGTGAGGATTCTGGTGTGAACAAATCACATAGAATCCTCACCTGATACTCATACAAAAAAAGAAAAAAGTTTTAAAGTTCTAAATTGGTGTCAAGATATAGTCAATTAATTTATAGTCCTCGTTGATTATGAAAAAAAAATATGTGGTTAAGTACCTTTGTAAAAGTTTGATAAAAAGCCGTGTAAACTTCTACATACAATTTGTGTCGGTACAGTCGCGTACATTGAATATTGTAAATTGGTGTAATCTTAATCGCCAACAATGAGCGTTTTCACACTGCCACAAACGATATCGTCTCGATATGTTTTTTTTTATTAAGAGTTAATAAAAAAACATCTTATTACATAGAAATGGTCGCCTTTGTTTTTTTTTTCATTCTTTTGCAACTACATTATTTATCAGTAGCCAGAAACCATACTAAAGGATTGCTAGAGTTAGATAATAGATAGAGTCCTTATCTACGAGGCAATAACAGGGCCCTGGGATACGCGGAAAGGTAGTAGGTAGCTAGCTACCTGCGAAGCAGACAGAAAGTCATTGCAGGTACCTACTTGTCTTCGTCGTCGTCAGCCATAATACGTCCACTGCTGGACGAAGGCCTCCCTCTTAATACAGGGGTGTTGCCATAATCCCCACGCTTGGCAGGCGGCTTGGGGATCGCAGAATGGTCACCACCGTTAACCAAGAGGACACTGCTACCCGTCCTCCGGTGGTACTGGTTGCAGTTTAAGGACATACCCAGGTACCCACCATAGTTACATTTTAGATAGTATGAAGAAACGAACGAGACGTTCTCCCGTAAACATCACGCCTACATAGGTATAACAGTAGCGTGCCAGAAATGTGAACTTGCGAATAAAATCCTGCGCCGCACTGCACTGCGCTTGTCACCCTGAGACAAATACTATGAGCTCTGCCTATTTGTTTTCTGCCATAAGATATTAGGTGTCAAATCCTTTCATGCCCAGTAATTTCTCTGGTAAGATTGTCCTTTCAAACCGAAACACAGTAATGCTCGCACACTACCTACTGCTTGGCGTTTGAATATCCGGCAAAGGTGTGGTATGTCCCCAGGCGGACTCTGCAATAGCAAATAATAATGCAATAGTTTCCTACCACTACAAACAAGGGGCAACCTGAATCGCGGAAAAACGGATCAATCTCAGTAGATACAGGAGCGAGATCCACAATGGACATAGTGAGATTTTATTTTCGCATTGGATGTTTTCAAAGATGTCTGAAAATGTATCTGATGAGATTTTTTTGTTCTCGATAGATCCATTCTTATATTATTGTAAATTTTGATGGATCTAGTGTTAAACGTTTTGCCCATAAGATACAGTTTTGAAATCTGTGGATGTAATGAGAACTTACCTGTAAATTAAGAGTAAGGAAACGCCTTTGATATTGGGTGTTTGATGTTCACTTTTAATGAAACAGCTGTTAATGCAAAAATTTACGTCGCGCACTCATCGAAATGTTTGGAACTAGAAGATTTAGGAATCCTGTCGAAATAAAACAAAAATATGATTATGTACTCCAGTACATAATTTATTTCAACTATTAAAAAAGTTGTGTGTTGAATGAACGATTTTAGTACCTAAATATAAAAAGTTTTAGTATGCCATTAAAAAAAACTATTGTAAGTAACTAGCTACCTACTTATAATTGTCTAGACAGTTCTTTTTACTTACTTAGATATACATAAATAATGTGTAAAAAAAGGTTTGATAATACTGAAGGGTAAAGATAAAGATTCATTTATTTGCATTGAACACGAGTAAAAACATGCGTTTGTTGACATTAAATTATATGAGCTTCATGTTTTGCCTGAAGAGGCGTGCAAATGAGAGATGGGTATGTTTGTACTCATTATTATTAACAACTTTTACTGTGGAATCGAAATAACAAACCAGAAATCGAAAAAAAACAGCTGACCTTGGACAAGAAACCATACATTTTGTCCAAGGTCAGTGTTTTTTTTCAATGGAACAGCTCATTTCTTCTTCTCAATTTCAGGGTTGTTCACATTTTAAAAGTTATTTATAATGACGAGTGCATATACATTATTTAACAGTTGAGTATTATCACACTTTTTTGTTACACATTGTCATTATATTTTATGACGCTGGTTTGAGATTATAACCTATGAATAAACTATAACTAACAATGGCTATCAACATTAGTTAAACTGTTTTTTAGTCTTGCCTAGCATTATTGACAAACTTAGATGTACCAATACATTTTGACAGTGGAATTTAAGCCATAAACCAATAGTGCTAAGGCTACTATGAACATTAACATTTCGGTGAATATTTGTGTAAATGCTATGGAGAGTTTATTTATAACTTTTATGGGAGATGGGCCAACCCAAAGTTGTCAAGAGATGGCTCCAGAAGCATTTTATATTCAAATTACATTTTTACAATATACATTGCAATTCAATTTGAAGTAGATTATAACATTTAAAACTCACCCAGACACAGAACAGAGGTCAATGTTCTTCACATGTTTTTTTTCCTTGATGGGAATCGAACCCACGCCTTACAGCTCATGAGGCAGAGCTGCTACCACAGAGTAATAGAAGCAGAGAGGTGATCAAAGGATTTTTCCATAGAAGGACGCGTGATCGTGCGGGGAGGTGTAGGGTTGGTGGGAGGAGTCGTAAATTCCGCACATGGTGCTGCCATCTAGCAGAATTCAAGATAAGTTTTTTGAGAAGTGCATTATCGACAAAATGGAGGACTCTTTTGAACGCTAGATTTACTAGTAGTGGCGCCATCTCTGGAGCTAGTTAAAAACATCAAGAAACGTTACATATTTCATATACAAACCACAAATAACACAAATAAAATTACTTATGAATGAAATGAGACGCTAATCATGTCATCGGAATGTTTGCCTCGATAATAAGTGCAAGAACAAACTCAGCCATCCATTTTGTTTTCACTTTTACTGCGTAAAAACACTAAAAGTCGTACATCTGTTTTGAAAGCCTGAATGACTGCTAGGTGAGGCGGTTGCTCGCAGACTGAGACAAATAAATGTGACGTCATACACTCCGTCAGCAAATTCTGTCCACGGCCGTAAGTTCCTCATCGCAACTCCCTATTCTCCATGGCTGCTACCAACTGAGCTTATATAAGGCAGCCTACAATTTTTTATAATCTTGTCTAACTATTGGCCTTATTCAATTTTAAATTAAATAAATAATGTAGTAGGTATTAGAATAACTTGTGAGCATTATAGCTCAAACAGAAAAACAGTATGATTTCACTATAATAATGTGTCGGCGCGTGCGTAAAATATCTCTTTGATTTTATTGCACCACATAGTTTAGTTTTGGTCGACTAGAGATGGAAGTGGCGCCATCTCTGGTGTAACGCTGGTAGCGTCTGTAAACTGTCGGCCTTACTTAAAAAAACTTTTCAACCGTTAGTCACTGCTTAAGATGCTCTGCCATCTTCTCTCTTAAGTGAAGTTGCCCGTGCTAGAAAAGGACAGAGAAGTTTAAGCAGTGACTAAGAGAATCGAGATTATTTTAGGTAAGGCCGTGTATCTTCAGTTGCGACTGGTCAATGAGTAATGACGGCGACCAATCGCCAGTGAGGATGTGAAAGGTCGGTAGAGGGATGCCTGTATGAGAGCACTGCCCAGAGGTCGAGGAGCTCAGTACACTGCCCTTAATGTTCCTGTACAAATGAGACAGAACTATCTGCTGAAGCCTTCTCCAGTTCTAACTCTGTATATTCTATGATCACTTTGTCTATAAGCAGTAGGAATCTGGACCCTCAGTCCCCTTTACTAGTCAAGAAGGGTCATCATCACTGTCCAAGTCATCACCAGAATCAGATGATGAATCATCACTGCTATCTGTTGAAGTTTCATCACTCTCATCAATGTCTGACATTCTGTTCCTATTTAGATCAGGTATTAATGTCATGGAAGCCATACGGACTGCCATTTCATTTTCCATTATGCTAGCTTCTTCTTGTTGGACCATATGCGCAGCTTCCTCTAATTCAACAAGCTCTAGTCCGAGGTCCTCTTTTTTGATTTCAATGTTAAAAATATTGTTCAAAAGCTCATCCAACTCTTCATTCCGACATTTCTGAAGAAACACTAAATAATCTTTAATGTACAACTGGTTGAGAATATAACGAGCATCATTGCTGGTATTAAACATTTGATGGATTTCTATCATGCATTTGATAGTGAATTTCTTCCCTTGCTTTAGTAATGATACTAAATCGCTCTTAACTTTATGGCACAGTTTGAAGTTTCTGAATATGGGAAAGATGAGCGCTCTACGGTAGCATGCTCTTAGTACTTCTTCTATGTCTTTAAATGTGCAAAACCAACTCAACGTTGATGATAATTTGTTTATCGTCCAACTTGATTCTACTGTACTTTCGTTTAGTGTTGTCCGCTTGTCATAGCAATAAGCAAATAGAATATCAACTAAGCCCAACATTACTTCCCTGTATTCAGTTTTTGTGAGCAAATAGTGCTTGTTAGGTAGCTCTTTCAAGATACTGACTTCATCATCTGTAAATTGAGAATCTTTATTGAACTCTGGTGTGGTCCAGGATGCTGCAGCAGACTGGCATGGCTCTAGCAATTCATCATCAAAATAATCGGCCATATAATGGTCAGCGGAAAATTTGTTATCTTCATGAGTAATTCTCAAGACATTGCGGTCCTGCAAAGCAACGCTCTCTGGAGTCCGAAGCTCAAATATCTGAGGAAATTCGCTGCCTATGTTACTAAACTCTGTTGAAATTTTATTAGCAAACCCGTAGGTATATTTGTTCTCGCTAGTCGGTACAATATCATTTTCTAATGTGATGCCATCTTCTTCCAGCATTTCTACGAGGTTGGGATTTAAGTCAGGGATGTCTCTCGGGGCAAGCAAGCTTGTAATCATGTCGAGGTTTTCGAAATATTCGCCAGGAGTTTCTTTGTCGAAGGTTAGGTTAAATTCTCCGGAGTCACATACATACGAACCTTTGGACCTTTCATTGTCTACGATCTTTCCGGGCAGCCGAAGACGGAGGAAATAAGGAGAAGAGACGAATAAGAAGTTTTCTCCATCCACATCTATTTCCGTATCGCCAATGTTTGTGTACGGCGCATGCACGTTGATGTAAACATGGCTGTCGTCTTGAGTTAGCTTAAATCTCGGTGTGAGCATTTTGATTATCGTAGACCATACATTAAACCGAAGCCTTGATGCATGAACGTGATTATTTTTTACAAATATAAATATTTAAAACGTAAAAATTTAAGATTTTTGAAACCACTTTTCATTGAGCATTTAACTAGAAGAGACGGGACTTCCATACATCGAGTCAATTTAATCGAGTCAATAATTCATTTTTTTTTACGAATTTGTGTCGCATCTTGTAGCCAATATAACAAGTAAGTACTTCATTCGCACCACATGGGTACCAACCAAACAAACGAATAGGGTTGTGACAGTCCAGCTTTTATCGATAAAATGTACCGGCTAATGCACAGGCTAAAAAACCCTTTTTTATAATTTACCGGATAATCCATATTACAGTAACGTTGAAATTAGATGTAAGCAAAATGAAACGCAATTTTATATTCAAACTATTTATCTAGGTAACATTAAAATACAAAATATAGTAGCCAGTCACGCGTGTGAAATCCGAAGGCACGCACCCGCGCCATTTTGCGCCGCTTATACAATTTTTCAATACCGAATCGCGACCATGCTAGCGCGCTATCTTCAGCATACGCCCTGAAAGAAACAAAAACAATCATATTATGGGGTGGTGATTCTGTTCTTTTTATACTATTTTGTTACCAACGTGACGGCGGCCTCTCCACGAGCGCGCCAAAGCAGTCCAAGCCACGCCTCCTTCCGTCATGCAAGCCCGTCAATACTTTGGAGGGGAAGCGTTATTACATAAGTAGGCTAGCTGTTATTTCATGCCCTGTTCATATTCCACCGCCGATTAAACTAATTGTACTCCGTTTTGAGTTATTTCGTATTCTCTGCCGTTTCAATTGATATTCAGAACTGACATTATTATATAGTAAATTTATTTTCATAGCTCTATTATTACTTTGAAAACGTGAGTAAGCCCGTATAAATAAAACAAAACTCCTTTTCTATAAAAAGTATGCTTGCGTTTAACCATACATAATAATCACTAAATTATCGGTTTCTAAGTTATCGATAATTTTGGTACATCACTATCTTTGTTTATTTAATGTAAGCAATCTTTTTAGTTCTAATTTATATGAACGTTTACTGCCGTATGCGGCTACAGAATGTAATTTGATGCTTACCGGGTCTCATCCAAAGGAAACTTGGCCATAAAAAACCTTTTATTAATTCCAATGCGGCAGTTTCTAAACCCGCAAATTTCGCACGTAACACTCCGCGGTCTTGGCGGCATATCACTCCAAGCTTACCTACACTCTTAGTTAACAATATCAAGCTATTAGATAGTTCGGGTAACTATTAAAAATGTAATTAAACTCGAAAGCAAAAAAGAAAATAAACAAACGGACAAAGAACGGCGAATGACTGGGAATGAGCGAATGAACTGATGACCGATGAAGGGCGAATGGATCTACCCCCGTCCCACCCCGCCTGCAGGCCGCCATTATTTGCGACACAAATTCCTTACAAAAATTCAATTTGTTCGTACTCGCGTCAGCCTGCCACTTTTTTTTTATCTACAAGGAGAATTTAAAACTATCCATCTAAACTGCTGCCTTATCATGTAACTGTTCGGGATCGCGATTCGGATTGCGATTTGTCATTAATGTCACTTGTCACTGTCACAGCTAATCGGTATCACGGAGTGATATCTCTCGCTATCGTTAACGAACGAATGCATTGATTTCCTGAACGAATGAAATTATGTGAAGCAAATCCGTCGGTCTTTCGGCGTTTCGTCCAGCCTTCAGGGTCAAATGAGTATTGGCGGGAACGCGAAAAAAACATGTCGCAGCATTGCATTATTTTGCACATTTTTCTGAGTTTTTACGGCCTTACTTAAAAAAACTTTTCAACCGTTAGTCACTGCTTAAGATGCTCTGCCATCTTCTCTCTGACGTGAAGTTGCACGTGCTAGAAAAGGACAGAGAAGTTTAAGCAGTGACTAAGAGAATCGAAATTATTTTAGGTAAGACCAATTATGTATTAAAAATAGTGGCGTTTTATTCATTAAATACCGATTTAAGTGCATGAGTGTGGCCATGTGATATAATATAGTGAAACATGGTAATTTCGTGTTGCTTTTAAAACTCCGAAGAAGCTTGTAGTAAAGTTGCCACAGCTAGGGCATGATAGGACCTGACCGTGACTTACTCTTTGTGCCTAGGACACGTTTGACTGAAAAGAAAGAAGGATCGATGTAGAAATATGTATGCGGCTGAAAGACTTGTATCCATGGTCAGGAATGATTAAAAACAACAAACAATGCAGGGTCAATCAAACGGTCAAGTCAAGTCAATGTCAATGTCGTGACGTGCGTCTGATATGAAAGTTTTTTTTTCTTCTTAGTTATTGGCATCGCACGTTGTGCATTCTGCCAGTGTCACGTTAATGAATTTTCAAGTTTTTTACTAAAACCAAGTCAAATATGTCATGAAATCACAGTCAGTCACACGAAGTTAGTCATAGTCGAGTCCAAGTCATGCCCTAGTAAAGTTGTGGCGACTTTACTATGAGCTTCTACGGAGATTTGGAAACAACACGAAAAGACATGCTCCACCACATTATATCACTTGCCCACATTCGTGCACGTAATTCAACACTCAATGAATAAAACACCACCATTTTTAATCATTAATTCGCGAAAAAACACAAGTTTAAGAAAATAATAGAATGCAACGACATGATTTTTCCGTGTTCCCGCCTAAACTCGATATGAAAGTTTTCGTGTGAATGTTTGTGAAATGAAATGAAATTGTGAAATCTTCTAACTTCTCATACGAATTTTGTGCAGTTCGGAAGTTTTAATGTTGCTGCACTTTCATAATCAGTGAAAGATTATGTTTTAACGGCTACAAAAGACAGTATTCTCCAACTTTTAGAATTTAAGGTTATCAAGGTTTTACATACATTCAAAACAAAAATTTAAAATGTCTGATGGAGCACCAAATATATAACGCATTGAAATGGGACTGCGCAGAAATCAATTCCTTATTCTTAACGGCAGTATCATCAGTAACGATTCATACCTATTGCACCTCAGTAGCTATGGGTAACTCAACAGATATTCGTGAGCTGCGGTTCAGATCACGGTTCATTCAAATGAGCTGAATTCTTGAACCGACTCACAGATCAGCTCATTCCGCTCTAAATACTTCGTTATGCCTCAGAAGATTCATTCAATCTGTGGCGAACCGACTCCAGTGGTTTACATTGGCGCGGGCGGTGCATACTCGGCATCGCGTCGCGCTCACTTCGTCGCTCGGCTAAAATCGGTTCAACCGCTCTTCTGTTGCTGCGTTCCGTAATGCGCTAAAAGTGATAATATCGTGAATCCGACCAGCTGAGCCGCGAGCTGCGTGTGAACCGCGCTTTGGATTGAGCTGTGACTCGGCGAGTCAAACTTCTCTAGTGATCTGTATATTTGAACCGGTTCAGAGCTGAGTTACACACGTCTACACCTCAGACATAATAGCCCGAATATCAATGTCCAAAGAAAATCTTCAAGTATATTAAAAAACCTGAGAAAACTACTGATTAAACTTAAAGGTACACTGCATTGTACGGAAGCGAGACATGGACAATGACCATAAGAGACCGAGAAAGGCTAGAAGCATTTGAAATGTGGTGCTTGAGGCGCATGGAGCGAATAAGCTGGACAGAAAAGAAAACAAATCAGGAGGTGTTAGACATTGTAGGAGAGGAAAGAAGGATCATAGAAAGCATAGAGCTCAGAAGAGGAAAAATGTTTGGCAACCTTGTGCGACATGACGTATTTATGAAAAACATCATAGAGGGGAAAATAGAAGCAAATCGAGGACCCGGAAGACTGAGGAGATGCTTTGTTGATTAAGTCAAGGAGAGGGCCAAAGTCATGTCTTACAAAGAGATCAAAGAACTGGCCGGAGATAGAGAAAGATGGAAGGCACTCCACCGACAAGAGCCATGCTCTTAAAATAAACTAATGAATGCCATATGAGGAGTCTGTAAGGTCTATCAAATTACCTATGAACGATAGTATTGTACACTTAAGCACGTCTCAACAATGAACAGCAGTAAAAAACAGACCTCTTGGACACTAATGTGTACTGTACTATCACTCTAGACATGTACATGATAAAATGTGGGACTTGTATCCGGAAGCCTCTTGGTACCTAGCGTAATAACTGTCCATGTTAAGTAAATATCGAATATGTAACTAAATAAACATGTTTGTTAACTCCACAGGTTAGCTCTACAAAAGCACTGCCATGTATTTGTCAAATAAAAATAGCAGGATTTAACTATTTTAATATACATTTTTTTATTACCTATCTCTGTTTGCTGCAAGTTTTTTTTGTGCAACTGACAGTCTTTATAATATGCACAAAAAACTTATTTTTTCCCCTAGTTTTTTCAGGCCTGCATTGTTATGCCCAGGGTAGCTACCTAAACCTATTAAAAACCTAAGCCAAGCTTAGGTATCAAGGGATATTTATTGAATTATTAATACCGTGAACGAGTCTGAAATGTAGGCCAAGTAGTTTAAGTTTCCGGGGAGTAATAAACAGTACCAAACAATAGATAGGAAGGTCAGTAATGTATTAACATCATACTGCAGAACAATTTTATGAGATTACTAATCACAATAACTAGATATTTTATAAAAAATACTTTTTACTTTAGTAACTTGGGTATCTTACTAAAACTACAATTATTTTTTAAGACATCACTATACAGAAATAACTACATACAATATATCAACATTTTAAGAATTTAGAAACTACTATACAATCAAGTTATGCGATTAACAAGTCACTATAATATTAGGACCTATAGAATATAGCACAATAAGAGAAGTGTGTGCACTTCAAAGGTTACATTACTCTTGAAAATCTAGGAAAATTATATGGTCAGTTCCTGTGGGATAGCAGGTAACCTACACAGTACAACCATAAATTTAATTACTAATACAAAAAAATAAAAATAACATTTATTCACTGACATTATTACTAACTACTACAGTATTCGGTACTAGTTACTATTATACATTATTTAATACTCCTTTTCATCATCAGTAACATGTACACTTCCATCTAACCCACTGGAGTTACTATGCCAGCGGCCCAGAGCCTCGCTCCGTTATTTCAAGGAGCTGGGTTGGCTCGGGTAGACGCTGGCAGGGGAAATGCACAATACACCCCTAGCGGGACGTCAGTGCAGGACTTATCGCCCCCACGTTGAATAAGAATAAGAATAAGAATACTCCTTTTATTTATTTGTAACACCAGCACTAGTTTCGCCATCAGGTTGTCCTCCCTGGACATAGGCCTCCTCTAAAAGTCTCCACTCCTCTCTATCTCTGGCTATTCTGCGCCACCCTTTTGGTAGGTCGTCCTCCCACCTTCTCTGTGGTCATCCCCTTGATCTCTTCCCATCTCTGGGGTGCCAATGACCTCTTTGGTCCACTTTTGTTTCGGAGATCTAATCACATGTCCAGTACATGTGTTAGTAATTTGATCTTGTGTGAGACATATGTCATGCCTTGTGGCCTTCCTAATTTTGTTCAGTCTCCACTTGTCCTGCAGCTTAATGTGTAACATGCTTCTCTCCATCCCTTGTTGGCATGCCTTAAGTTTTAGTCTGTTTTTAATTACTTATACTATACTATTCAAATAACAAAAAAAATATGCTCTTACAATTATCAGCAACAAAGTCATACTTTAAAATATTGGCTAAGCATGATATAATAATATAAAAATTACATTGTAATTGTGTAACAATTAACTCATACGTTAAATACCTACATAAGGTATTATATTACATTTGTTCTTTAGATACACAACATTACTCACATTATTAAATCAACTCATAAAGTACATAAGGTATTATAATTACTTTTGTTCTTTGAATACTTAACTGTAAGTTGCTCGCATTATTAAATCATTAAGCTGTGATACCCTTTATTTCTCTATACTATAATCATGCTGACCCATGATGCTTTTATCTAAATGATAAGCTCACAGTGGAACAAAATGAAAATTGAAAACCACCTGAAGACAGTTGGTTCCACCGTCTACGAACCCACCGCTTCATTCGAGCTTCTTGGTGAGCAACACTGCAGTACTACAGTAGGTACTGTACATTATAATATCGGAACCCACTCGTTTCTCCGGCCTTACAACGCTTGTGCGCTGTCTTGCCAGCAAAAGTGGTATTAACTCATCACAGCCGGTAGTGGCCGGTAAACTCCATAGTCGATATCGTGATATGCTTACTTATCTCCCTTAAGATTCGTCGCTCCATTGCGGTAGTCTCGGGTATGTAGTATTCTTTGTTCTCCGTCCACAGCAGCTAACAACATAGCTCGCATAGAAAATTTACTATAGATGGCATGGCTTCTAGAAAATGCTTAGGATATTTCCCATAGGCAGGTGGCCTAGTGACACAAACTTCCCATATTTCCTTGTAGGAACTAGGGCAAAATTACACATGCCTTTTGTTTTTGTTTCTTGAAAGTTATTGTTATGTTTTGATATTGCTACGTGCTACCTCTATCGTTTGACACTGTGCTGCGTTCCGTAATGCGCTAAAAGTGATAATATTGCGAATCCGACCAAAGTCAGAAGTATTACTCAATCAAATCAAAGACCTTGTATTTTGTGACTATTACATTTGGTCCGATTCGCGATATTATCGCTTTTAGCGCATTACGGAACGCAGCAATAGCGAGCTCGCAGCTGTCATTGAGCATTCAACTAGGCAGCTGTCATCGGAGTTCTGTGATACCGATTACTGAGGTTTTAGGCCAAAGTACAAGAAAATGTTCATTCAATTTGGATCGCGATCGCTAACCCTCGAATGACGTTTCGTATTGGTTTCAAATGTCAAAATACAACCCATATTGAGCCCCTCGCAATCCCGATCAAGTTACATGATAAGGCAGCTGTATAAATATTTTGTTTGTTTTTAATAGTTCCTGGCCATGGATACTAGTCCTTCAGCCGAATACATTTTTCTTAATCGATCCTTCTTTCTCCAGTTAAATGAGTCGTAGTCACAGTCCAAGTCACACACAGTAAGTCACAGTCAAGTCCAATCATACCCTAGTAAGGTCGTGGCAACTTTACTACAAGCTTCTTCGGAGTTTTGGAAACACCACGAAAAGACACGTTTCACTACATTATATCACTTGCCCACACTCTTGCTCGTAAATCAGCACTTAATGAATAAAACGACACCATTTTTATGCACTATATAACACTCGAAAAAACACAAGTTTTGGGAAATAATACAATACAGCGACATGATTTTTTCGCGTTCCCGCCAAAACTCCTGTATAAACAAATAAATCAGCGTTGCCAAGTTGGTAAGTCAAGAAGTGACTAAGCATTATCAAAAAGTTGCCAGAATGCTTTTTATTATTTATTTATTTAACTAATACGGTAGACACACCAATTACAATAAGAATCATTAATTTTACATAATTATTACAAATAAAGTCAAAACTTCAAATATAGGTACCTAATTGTAATAAATTCAATGTTAAAAGATTATATTATAATCTTTTAATAGCTAGCAGTAATTTAACAAATGTCTTAAAGAAAATAAATATATAAATGCTTTGAGTTTCATACCTACGGAAGTTGCTAAAAGTGGCCATAAAATAATAATCATAGTACCTTAATCAGGGCCGGAAAAAAAACATAATTTAGGTAAAATCATTTTATTACAATTGTAAATCATCTATATAATTATGTTTAATTTCAATATTTCAAACATTATTACCTTTTTTGAATATTTTTGTATGAAGTGATTCCACACTTATGGTATTTCTATGTTTTTCTGCCTGATTAAGCTTTATAAAAACATTATTACCCTTTCTTTGTTCCAAATTATGATTATAGGTTACTAAGTAATAAGGGGAGGCCTTCGTACAGCAGTGGACGTATTCTGGCTGATGATGATGATGATGGTAGCCTATCCTACTTTTGTCAACATCATCGCCGTTTTTCATTATCACGCGAGTAAAACAGTGGGGCGCAGCTAGTTTTTTCTAATTGTTTGTAGTCAGTCGATAATAAAAGTCAATGTAATCAGCAGGTTTAAAGCATTTAATTTCTCACTTTAAAGCTTTTGAGCACTCTTTGAGAAGATAATTATTACGAGCTTAGATAGCCACATCGGTGTTCGGTGTCCGGTGTCTGTCCCATAGTTTGTGACAGCGAGTTTATTGTAATTTGTCATGTTAATATCAGTTAGTAGAAAGTTGCTAAAATTGTAGCTAAAATTTTTTGCCACCAATATTTATTATTTGCGGCTAAACGTTAAAAATTGCTAGATCTAGCCAAGAAGTGGCTAACTTCGCAACACTGAAATAAATCATTCGATTCGACCGACATGAATTCTCATAATCACTGTCAGTGTCAAATTATTGTCAACTTATCAAGTAAAAACAAAACCTATGGTCCAGTAAAAAAATCTAATCCAGCTAATCTATACTCGGATTCTTAATGAGGTGTTTTCTTTTTTTAAAAAAGGTTAGTTCCAAAAATTATAATAGATGGCGTCAGGATGGCGTGAAGTCGTTTAAAATTGTTCTGTCAAACTTGTCAATTTGACATTGATTGTAAAACAGTTTTATATCATTTAAAAACAAAAAACTCTTTACCCATTGCAGTTTGCATTTTGTTTCATAGAGAAATTAAACACTACGCTGTAGTTTATTTTCGCTCACGAGCGTGGAATATTATTGTTATTGTTTTTAGCGCTTTCCAACGCCTCAGCTTTGTTTTCTGGACCCATCAAACGTGACCCCTGCATTTTTACCTTCGATTCGGCTTCGAGTTGCTTACTTTTTAGGAGAACAGAACAGATTCTGTGCTTCTTACGCCATCTAGTAAAACATCACGAACTTTTCTTTTTTTTTAAACAAACGCCTCATTAAACGGACTAAACTGACATTTCGAGTGATGCTACTTTTTGGCATAATTTAAATAATGCTGGGATAATAATATTAAGTTTATTAACATATGTTAAGAAACTTAATCTTTTTATTAACTTATGAAGTTATGTTAACAAAGTTAATGCTTTCACACCAATGAACTACTTAGATATATTTATATTAGTCTTTGTAAAAGGTGTAGTTCCTGATAATGTACGATTTCAATCTTTCCAATGGTATAAATCATGAAAATAATGTTACATTGCCGTGTAGAAATTTTCAGAACATTTTTAACGCAAAATGTTTTCCCTTTTATACCTGCACTTACACTGGCAGCACTTTAAATGTTTAACGGCACTTAATAATTATTCAATCATTCTTTTGCACGATATGAACTTAACAATATCCATCACTACGGTTTTTTAGCAGGCAGCATTCTTTTGAAAAGTGACATTTCAATCTGTCAGTTTAGTCCGTTTGATTATGAATACGAGTATACTCTCTTTATCTTTGACACCGGCAGAATGTATAAAGTGCAATACCAAAAACTAAAGGAGCTACTTCACGGTCCAAGGTCACTTTGTCACTCCCAGTTGGTCTGAGTTGGTTAGTAACCAGTATTCAGTATATTACTCTGCTCTATGTCAGTAACCGTGTAGACAGTGGTCAGTGGTCTGCGGTCTGTTCAGTTCAGATCACGGACCGCTATCTAGCCAGACCAACTTAGAAGAGTCACTTGGTCTAATGGATTTGTTTCTCGAAAGTCGAATTGTATTAATATCGAACTAAAAGTCTCAGTAGTCCGATTTTTTATATCATCGAACTACTGAGACAATAAAGTCTCATCAGTCCGATCATCGGAATTACTAATCGGACTACTGCAATGCGATTCCGTAACATAACTCACTTGCGTGAACGTGAAGTGAGCACCAATCTCGCGGTGAGATGTCTAATTGGTATTCTGCAAAAACCTATAGCGCCACTAGCGCCACCCGAGTGACGCCGCAAGGGCAAGGAACTAAACACAAGTGATCAAGCTCGTGTTTTTGTATGGCATTGGTATTCTGAAGCAAAATTGGCGCTCACTTACGGTTGTCACCTCACTTCCGAACTCGATTTCAAATGTCAAATCAAAAGTTACAAATTTTGCGTGATTTTTGGGTGTAGTGTACGTGAGTTTCTAAATAACTCTCCAAAAGTGCTCCAAAATAAAACAATTGAATAAATATCTTAGTGTCTCTCCATACATTTACAACAAGAAGGTAAGGAAATTGCATTAATGCATAATTTTGTGCAGAAAAAAAATTCTAAAAAAATCTTGTAAGAATTTTATTATTTTAGATTATGGCTCGTTCTTTCTTGCTGCTGAATAGTCTAAAAGAGGCCAAGAAGAAGAAATATCTATTGAAAATGGCTTAGGGACGGGTATTGAACAAAACATAGCTTATCAACTCTTTAGCCACTTCTCTATAATATTCGGTACTTTATACGTTTGTTTGACCCTTATTAACTGACAAGACGTTGCTAATCAAGATACTCGTTTATGCAGGTGATTCGGGCTATGCACCAAGGCGTTACATGATGACTCCCGTAGTGCCTACACCGGAGGACAATAGCCCCAAATGTCATTCTAATAAACTTCATGCTTCGGCTTGAAATTCCATAGAGAGGACTATTGGAATACTGAAACGCCGGTTTCGGTGCTTCATTACAACCCAGACATGATAGCAAAAATTGTGACTGCATGTTGTGTATTGCACAATATTTGCAGTTGTGCCGGTCTTACGGCCCCAGTGTGATCTCAAGAACCGATGAAGAAAGTCACCTTGTTACTTAATTGCAGCAGGGACAAAACAGAGATGTGACGGACACTGATCCTGGCCTTCAGTTAGAACTCTTTTTTTTTTAGGCTTGGCACGACTTGTAGTGCCAAAAAAAAAAAAGAAAAAGAAGTCGTCTTCCTCTCTTCTACTATTGCTGCGCCCGACAGGGTCCATATGAAACTTCTTTTTGACAATATCTGTGTACACTATGGAAGCAATAAATATCTGAATCTGAATCTGACAGAGGAATTTAATGAATAATTAATAAGTATTCATTTAGTTTCAGACCTGGCTATGTCCTAAAACTGCATAGTTGACGGTGGTGAGCATTCTGCAATCCCCAAGCCGCCTGCCAAGCGTGGGGATTATTTGCAACCCCTCCCTATTAAGGGGGAGGCGCTGCGCGTCTTATGGTTGGCGATGAGGATTCATTTAGTTTATGGTGTACATATCACTTAAGTTAATTTTAAATAGAGTATAATTATATTAGATACTAAGTTAGACAGATTAAAAGTAAGACAACTGTTATTTAGCTGATACAATTTTTATTGTTTAAATCTTAAAAATGTTTATTTAGCAATAACTTTTTTAGAATTACTGTGTTTAATTTACAATATACACTTAGCTTTTCATTATACAACATACAAACGGACTTCTGGTTTTTCAGTTTTACCTTTATGATTGTGTTATTAACTAGTTTGCTATCAATTAAAATTATATAGTTTATTAGAAAGTTTGGAAATACTGAATACAATGTTAGATAAATATTTACCAATCATCATAATGCTAGCTATAATTTATTCTAGGCTATTCTTAGGCTGAACCTGATGAGTTATTAGTTTTCTAGAGATAACACGCAAACGAAATATCCTCATGATATGACCTGGCTCTTTGCCGGAGATGCATTGCTCTCTTGTACTTCCATGCATCGCTCTTCCAGCCCGACAAATCGTTCTGTGGTCCAGGCAAACTGACTCTGCTTTTGTGATTGTGGTGAGCCCTGAACCCGAATCCTATGTCTTCTTGTGACTGCATGTTGTGTATTGCACAATATTTGCAGTTGTGCCGGTGTTACGGCCCCAATGTGATCTCGAGAACAGATGAAGAAAGTCACCTTGTTACTGAATTTCAGCAGGGATAAAACAGAGATGTGACGGACCCTGATCCTGGCCTTCAGTTAGAACTCGCTCTAGGCTTGGCACGACAGAGGAATTTAATTCGTATAATTAATAAGTATTCATTTAGTTTCGGACCTGGGTATGTCCTAAAACTGCATCCAGAACCACCGGAGGACGGGGCAGCAGCTTCCTCTTAGTTCATGGTGGTAAGCATTCTGCAATCCCCAAGCCGCCTGCCAAGCGTGGGGATTATGGCAACCCCTCCCTATTAAGGGGGAGGCCTTCATCCAGCAGTGGACGTCTTATGGTTGGCGATGATGATTCATTTAGTTACTAATTTATACTAAGTTAGACAGATTAAGAGTAAGACAACTGTTATTTAGCTGATACACATTTTATTGTTTAAATCTTAAAATCGTATATATCAATAAGTTTTTTAGAATTAGTGTTTAATTTACAATATACACTTAGCTTTTGATTATACAACATACAAACGGACTTCTGGTTTTTCAGTTTTACTTTTATGATTGTGTTATTAACTAGTTTGCTATCAACTAAAATTATATAGTTTATTAGAAAGTTTGGAAATACTGAATAAAATGTTAGATAAATATTTACCAATCATCATAATGCTAGCTACAATTTATTCTAGGCTATTCTAAGATTGAACCTGATGAGTTATTAGTTTTCTAGAGATAACACGCAAACGAAATATCCTCATGATATGACCTGGCTCTTTGCCGGAGATGCATTGCTCTCTTCTACTTCCATGCATCGCTCTTCCAGCCCGACAAATCGTTCTGTGGTCCGGGCAAACTGACTCTGCCTTTGTGATTGTGGTGAGCCCCGAACCCGAATCCTATGTCTTCTTGGACCTGTCCAAAAACCATTTAAAAATCATTATTACAACAGTTTCCTTAGTAATTACAGCAAAATAGATGCGCCCGGCTTTGCTTTGCACACATCTACTACAAGAATGTTTGATAATTTATTTCAGTTAGGCTATGTACCTATGTGTTGTTTGTCAACTATACCTAGAATCTGGTATGAATGTATCCACTTATATTATATTCTAATAGTGGCAGAAAAATCTCGATGAGACCATGTAGGTGTCTGCAACCGAGGAGACATTGCACTTTTTTGTCTGTCCAATACTGGTAAAATATAATTGATAAAATTTGCACTGTCAAAATTAGTTATAAACAGGACAAGCCAAGCAAAAGTACATATTTATAATAAGTATATGAATAATATTTTACCTTCATTCACCGTTTCCAAGTTTTAGCAGCGCCCCCACCAACACTATTTAGCTGTAGATGCAATTGCTCTTGCGTCAGGATTCCTCTCTATAAGCTGTCTAGCCGAATCTCTACCTCTCTTCGAATGGATGGAACGTTCACTTTTGTTGCTGGAAATGAAATATGTACATACTATCACGGTTCTTACAAATGGAGATAATTAAAGTGCTTGTAACTTAGTTCAGTGAGTAATAATTTAACCACATAGTAACTAAATCAAGTTAGAGTAAGCTATATGTTTCACATTGACTTACCTCATAATGAATTTGGTGTTTTTTCTTCCTTATTATACTTGTTTTAAGTATACTTTACAACCCTGTGCACCTATTCCCGTTGTATACCAAACTAATGTGGTTTTTATTTAGCAAATAATCACACAGAAACATTATAGACTTAGAAAAAATATGAGATGATAAAAAGGAACACAATAGATCGAGTGCGTGGTGTGGCGAAGCCGTGTTGTCAAGAGCCCGGCTTGTTGGGACTTAACATTACATTGATACATTTTGTGATAAAGTTTAGTTTTAACTTTTAACGCGACATGAAAAGCAAAAAAACCTCCAAAATAATATGTTTTTGTTTTGTTTACGTTAATGACAAGGTTACGACTTTTTTTTCTGGTGTGCATGGCGGCTGTGGACTGGCTATGGCTATAGACGGCCACATCATTCTGCCAACAGTGTTAAAATTCATATTTCTATGGGTTTTTTGCCAATAATTCAGTCCATTTTTATGTACTATTGCGCAATTTGTATTTTTATACTATACTTTTATGTAAAACCTTACTTAAAACGTCTTAAATACGAAGTTATTAAAAACCGGTAAAACCGATTCGATATACAATGTGTGTCTCACGGCTTTAGTAAACTCACCTAGTGAGCTTGAGCGCCGATTGATCACTTCACTTCACGCGGTGAGACGTTCCTTCGCGGAATACCGATTTAGGTGAGGTGAGTGTGAGAGTCGAAGGGAGTGCGGATCACCTAGTCGAATTCACTTAGTGAGGCATATATTACGGAATCGCATAGCTGAGACAAGGCCCATGTGACCATGGTCTAACGAAGCGGCGAAGCGGACCGTGAAGCAGCTCCTTAAGAAATTTAAAAAACTGCGCTGCGTTTAGTTATTACTACCTGAGAACCTGAGAGTAAAACTGGCCGATAAAACCAAAAAAAGGAATAGAAAGAAATCTTCAATCTATTTTTGTAAGACATCTTTTATGAGGTAGAATTTTAATTATAGTTAAGGCAGGAAATATTTTGTTTTAAGGAAATCTATTTTTATAAGGGACTTCCTCTGAGACAGTGTTAATGTGTATGAAACGTGCGAAGCATGAGTGGGTGGATATTTCTTTTTCGTGGGAGTTCTGTGTAGGCGTAGAAGACAACGCAGCAAACTATAATAAGTAATTTTGTAAATACCTACTTACTTTTACAAGTTTTTTGGAAATATTGAAATTCAAAATATCCAATAATCAACTGTTGTTTCAGTATTGCGTTTTGTAGTTTGCAACATGTATTGCGAATATTGATAAGAATAAGTTTTGAAGTGACTTTGACATATTGACAAATTCGGCAAAATAAAATAACAAAATCGCGTTAATCCAAAATCCAAACCATTTTCAAACAAAATTCTCAAAGAGGATTAATCTAAAGTAAAAACCATCTGCTACTTGATTTATTGAATTACGAGAGTTGACGTTAATAAAGGAAATGCCAATAGGTCGTAAACGTTGGAATATACATGGTAAGTGAAATATTTAATCGATACCTACCATAAAACTTGTTTTTCGCTTCAATTTGGACCACCTGCACCTGCAAACTGCACACGAAACCTGTGTCCTGCGTTGCTAATATTAGATACACCACCACAACTCCTTCACTACTTAAATTAGTTCTTGATTGTACGAATTTTTAATACTTGATGTGAAATTATGTACTTACATTATATATACATTTATATTTTAGATAGATACCTACTACTTTAGTGCATATGTTTTTAACTGTAAATATTCTTACCTATTCAATCTATCTGACAAATCGTGATAGGGTTCATATTCCTCCAATTAGCCCAGCATCACACATATTATCAGTATCAGCCTTGATAGTTATTGTTAACCGCCACTTGTTAGTTATTGTTAACAGCCACTTGATAGTTATTGTTAAAGGCCACTTTATAGTTATTGATAACTGCCACTTGATAGTTATTGATAACTGCCACTTGATAGTTATTGATAACTGCCACTTGATAGTTATTGATAACTGCCACTTGATAGTTATTGATAACTGCCACTTGATAGTTATTGTTAACTGCCACTTGTTAGTTATTGTTAACAGCCACTTGATAGTTATTGTTAACGGCCACTTTATAGTTATTGATAACTGCGACTTGATAGTTATTGATAACTGCCACTTGATAGTTATTGATAACTGCCACTTGATAGTTATTGTTAACCGCCACTTTATAGTTATTGATTACTGCCACTTGATAGTTATTGATAACTGCCACTTGATAGTTATTGTTAACCGCCGCTGCATGCCTGCATGCCGCTGCATAATTGCATAGCCGTGCCCTGTACTCCAAAGCCCCAAAAAACGTATCTATTAAAAAACAATGCATTCAAAATCACATATCGTTCATTAACTATAAAAGGCCATTATTTTTCAACTAAAGGTGTTGTTGGAGTACAGGGCCTGCTAGTGCTTGTGCAGTATTGGTGACATTGGTGCTGAAAAGGTTAACTACATTTAGTATCGATAAGCCTGTCCAGCCCCATTCAGTTTAGTTTAGCAGTAATTATTGCATAACAAAATAATGTGTGGAGCTTGTCGAAGCAACATTTTATAAACTAAACTATTAGAACTCAAACTAATATGAAAAACAATGTGAGTTGGGCATGTACCTGTACTAGTGACTATAAGATTTAAAAAAAAAGTAAAACAAAATCCAACGGTATTTTCTAGTAAAGAACTATTATTTCTTATGAGGATGATTGCTGACAGTTATAAGCTTTTTATTGTTATCATCAGAAATACATAGAATAAATGACTTAAAAATGAATGTAATAATTAGTAGCCTTATCACTACAAACAGTAAATAGATAATATAGAGATGTGAATTAAAATAGAAATAAACCTATAAGTTTTTTCACTTATAGGCATATTTTTTATTGTAAATAATCCTTTAATTAAAAATAAAATATACTTATTATTAACACGATTCGGAAATATAAATAAATACATATTTAGGTAAAAAAATACCTATTTAAAGGGCTTAGAAGATTTTGGCAAGTATTTTATTTGGGCTTACTGAGTCTTTTTTCTCTTCTAAATAGCGGCCACTCATAAAACCTATATGAGTCGATAGCTGTAATTAGCCCTCCTCTTCCTGAGCACGATTCCAAGGTATATATTTTCAAAGTTACACTGGTGTTGCCGCTGATAAACTAAATAGAGGGTATAAATTGGGGGTTGGATAATAAATCAAGTCGCCTGAATTTGAATATTGTGTCACTATGGGGGGTTCAAGGGGGTTCATCTCAAGTACCCCCATGTAATTTTAGCCGCCGGAGCCGTGTCGAAATTATTAAAAGTTGGTGTTAGGTCGAAATGTGTGACAGATACGAATCAGAGTACTGGACTCCACCTAGTCTTTTGGCTGACACCCCTAGAGTGTATATAAAAAGCGCGGGAGCCAGAAGCTCAAGGGAGGTCCAGAAGTGGCGAGCGAAGTGAGCCGGCGCCCTCTGTACCATAACGAAGGCGTAGCGCTGCGACACTCAGGGCCGACCGCAAAAGCTTCTGGCGTGAGCCCACCCAGAGTCTTCCAGTGACAGAACCGATTATACATCATTTTTAAATTCTCAATCATGTGTTAATTCAAAATCACGAAAAGTATATCACACTAATTACACTAATATTTTAAATGTGAAAGTTTGTTAGTGTGTGTATGTTTGTTACTCCTTCTTGTTTATTCTTCTCCTTGCTTATTTATTTATTTATTTTAGATACACTAAACAGATAACAACCGATTTCTTACTAAATAAATGGAAACAAAAATCTGACCTGGATTGAAACCCAAAGTATGTGTACACAGAAAAATAAAATAACAAGACGCACGCCATGAGAGTGCTCATCCGCAAAGCAATAAGCTTGCAGCTAGGCACCCCCAAGACGGCACATGATTTCACTAAAAACTAAACAAAAATAAAAACTATCAATGGGATGGATAATTCAGACAAAACACAGCCGTTGTGTCTGGACACACCAGCTAACGATTGAATTGGAGGATATCCTTTACGATTTTTATGTAACTATAAAATTTAGGAACAAACACATCTAATTCTGAATTGGTTTTTAACAAATCATTGTATTGACGAGCCATTCTTACAATAGGAATAAAGAAAGATGTATTATTTTTATAGACTTGAAGTGAAAAAAGGTTAGTGACTGAGGTTCTGCGAGCGCTGTATACAGTATGAACTCCGGCTGAAGGGATTTGGATGAAATTCGGTACAGAGGTAACCTTGGAAAGAAATAATAGGCTACTTTTAATCCAGGGATTGTGGGTAAAACTCCAGGTCGCAGCTATTTTTATTACGATAAAGATAGGCTCCTGTCATTCTTATGATTTCATCAAAAATATAAAAAATAATAAACTAAGTGACAATACCATAATTAACAATATTGTTTTGTAGGCTACAATGGCCTTGAAAACTTACTACTACTATTATGTACTAGGATACAAAAAAATAAAACAAAGTGAAACAATTTTTTTTGAGTATACATACCTTTGATTTAGTTCAAAGTCAAGTTATCGGCGGCGCCACCAGAGTAACTTGAAAAGCGTATTATCTTGAAAACGTGACGCTAGAGAAGACATTGTCTCATACAAACCATGTTATAATGTGTCAGCTATCGATTCATATAGGTCTTATGGATGGCTGCTATTTTGGAGAAAAAACAAGATGGCGGACAGTTAGACCGGCCGCATACGACGAGAAAAACCCGATAGAAAAAGCGTTACGGTCGCGCCCGAAGGCGCTCCGTGCATACATTTTTTACTAGGTCCCACACACCGTAAGAAATTTCTCGAGATGCCCGTCTCGCTCGCACCAGTTAATTGTGCGCAGTGTGTTACGGTCGGTCCGGCGCCTGTCGGGTGCCGTGCCGAATCAATGTGCGACCACTCTATACCAGGCTTCATACTAAAATCTTCAACGCCCTTTAAAACTACCTACTTAAAATAAAGTTGGTACTAATAAATAAATAAAAAAGAAGAGATTACGGGGTTACACCTCAAATTAAATGTTAAGCCACCCTTATTAAATAATTTTGTATAAGGTGGGTTAACATAATTGTCTCTTTTGGTTTCTATTCTCCATCTAATAAGCCTGGCCCCTATTGTTTTTGTTTTTTATGATAATGTGACGAGACGTGCATGACGTTCGCCTGCCATCAGTAAAAACCATTTATTAGATGAAGAATACAAAACAGAAGATACAAAATATTAACGAGATGAGACCTTTACTATATACAAAAAGTTCATCGACCTTGGTCAAAATGTATGGAACAGCTGATATTTTTTTCGCTGTTGGCCCCATTGCACAAGTTTTTTGTTTTAATGTACAGAATAAGCCCTTAAAAGGATGCTAACTGGTTAGAACTAACCCTGTATATTGGCCTCATCTCGACTTTATTTCGGGATATCCAATAATCATAAAACAAATGAATAACCATGATAGTAAAAAAATTATGCTTTTATGCTCATTAGAATTCTACCCTCATTGCTTGTAGTAAAATAAGTATACTTTCTAAAACATCTCTTGCTCCAGATGGGCCACAAGGGTCACTGAGGAGGCTCCGCAACCAGCTTGCTGAAGACGGCTGTGCCGAGTCTCAGGTTGTCCTGGCAAAGCAGTTGCTGGATGAAAAATGTGGTGAGTGCATTTTGAACATTTAGTTATTCTGTGAACAGTAGCAGGAACCGATATAGATAAATGAAAAATATCGATACTTTAAAGAAAATATCGATAACTGTAGTGATACTTCAAAAACATATTGATAATCACTTTTTTCAAATATCGGTATAAAGGTATCGATACCTTTATATAGATACTCTATACTGATATGGCGTGGCGGCGACGTTGCCAGATTTATCGGCTCGCTTATTTAGAGTGGCAACAGCGCCCGCAACGAGGTGATTATCTTTATTCGAGCGCGGCTTGCCCCTCAAGCCTCGACGATTTGTTTGTCCTTCTAAATAAAAAATATTACAAAAAAATATGCAAAATGAGACGCAAAAAACACAACCATGTCTATAGATATTTTGATATGAAATTAATAAAACAAATTTAAATCAATTGTTTAAAATACAGTATCAGTATCATTAATGTTTTGAAATAAATACCGATAAACAGATACCCAATAATCAGTATTAATATCGTTATTTCGATATCGATACCAATGAAATATCGATATTACAGTCCCTGAACAGTAGACCTCACATGCACAAACTTCCATTTCATGTGGAGCCGATGGCAGGTAATTAGTAATGGTAATGAGGATTTGACACATTTTTAAGCCAGAAGGAGTTGGAGAATCTCACTAAATAAACGTGAATAATCGCGTTAAATAAAACAAAATCAATTTTAGTAGCTACCAAGTAACAAAAACATACTAAATCCCAAAACGCATAATAATTTGCGACTTTAGAAATGTGGTTCTGTTATTATTTACGGGATATTTACCGAGATTATGTTGTGAAATGAGGAACAGTGTGCAGCCGCTCTTAAACAGTGTTTTAGAAATATGTATGAAAATAGAGAGAACACATGAACATGTTTATTAGTTTTCCAGCACATTGTTCCATATTTCATTAAAGCATTTCACCATCTGATCTTTACACTTGTGTCCAAAGCATTGAGTATAATTTTGGACGACACAATTATTCCAGACTGTTGTGTTGTGGACTCAGGTGAAATGAAAGTCTGTAAAATTTGATAGGTATGAGTTTTTGAAAAGCTGGTAATAGCTTTGGCAACTGAGCGGGTGAAATTGTGACCAAACACAATCGTGATTGTGATCGATTACGAAATATACAGTTGTGCAAATATGTATCTTTGTTCGCGCTCTACCTGGCAACAACTGAATGGAATTAGACTTTGGAGGTTTGGAGGTAGCCTATTATGTAACACAGGCACTAAACACAGGCTTATTTGTGATACAGTCGCAGTAGTTCCATTGCAAGTTTCATTGTGGAACAAACGTGGTTTTTTTTCGCGGTATTTCCATCAGTTCTATGGGACTAAGGAATGGAATAATTGCGAAAATTATACACTCGCAGTAGTTACATTGCAAAGTTCCGTGTTGGAACAAATGCGATAATTTTTTACAGCATTTTTTTTATATTCTACTAGAGGTCGCCCGCGAATTCGTCCGCGTACGGAAGAAATTCGGCCCGCTCCCAAAATTAACCACTTTAAATCATCCCGAGCAAATCCCCTCTTGCTTAATCATCCCCCCTTGAATGAACTACCCAAATATCAATTTTCATCACTATAACTTCAAAAACAAAGAACGTTCCATACAACATTCCATCCCACCCCCCCCCCCCCCCCTTAAATCGTCCCTGTCAACGAAATATTGAAAAGAGTATATTTTATCCAAATTGTCGTGACTAATAGTTCAAAAACAAAGGACTTTCATACTAACTTTGATCCCCTGTTTTACCCCCTTAGGGGAGGAATTTTCCAAAAATCCTTTCTTAGTGGATACCTACACTTTCCAAAGAATACACCCTCCAAATTTCATGTCTCTAGAACCAGCGGTTTAGGCTGAGGCGTTGATATATCAGTCAGTGAGTCAGTCAGGACTTTGAATTATATATATATATATAGATTAGGATAACTAGCAGCTTACCACAAATAGGCTTATGAATTAATTGCATGGAATAAAAACAAGAAAAATTAGGTCTGCAAACTGATGAGTAGAAAATGAACTAGTAAACAAACACTTGACGACATATCATTTACAAACTAGTAAGTAGGTAGACGTTGTTCCAACAAATAACATAATTTTTAACATAATTATTGAAAGCAGCAATAAAATTGTAGGTAGTTGATGTTACTGCGTCAAGTCGGTACAACAGTGAAATAATGAAAGTATTGGCTAGCAAACGCTTAAGGCGAAGTGGTGTGGTCAAACAAATCAATCTCAACATTTTTGTTAAAGCATTAACACTTCTATAAGTTCGATTTAATCGGCTTTTATTCGATTCGTCAGCTTCGGCTTGTTTTTCCGAACATATATCTACACAAATATTCGATTTTACCGCCCGGCTGTGCCGATTGATGCCGATCCACTTAAGTATAGCACGCCTATGGCCTGTACACTTAGCGAGCCGGCACATTCAGATCGGCAGTATCTGCAAACAAAAAAGCCGACCCGAAGCAATTACTAGACATATTTCTTTAGGCTTTCATGCGGTTTTCTTTCTACACATTACGGCACATTAGTCTTGTTTTCCTGAACATATATCAACATATATATATTTCAAATTTGTGTTTATATTTAAATGTTAATATTTAAATTAAACAAATGTCGAAATTCTATTCTTAATTAACATAAAGTAAGTCCATACATCTTTATGATCCTTTTCCATATAGATATCAAAATGTTAAGTAGAAATTAAACTAAACATAAAAATATTTAATGTATTGTATAATAGTCTCAAATTATTCATATAACCCACCCCTAACTGTACCTGGTGCAATGGTGCCCATAACGCTAGCGGCATTTCCGCGCTGGATTGCAATGGCAATCTTTGCACCAGATACGAGCCGGAGGGGAGTCCCCGGTTGTTTCCCTCAACCTACGCCTTATTTCGTCGATCAGACTCTTGGCCTCAATGCCATAGTCACAACCACGATGGGAACAAAGAGGTATCAACATAATTATATTCGATTTTATCGCCCGGCTGTGCCGATTAATGCCGATCTGCTTAAGGGGGCGACTAATGCCAAAAGTAAGTAAAAGGTGTATTTTTAAACACATAGTTTAATGATAAAGAACGTAAATATTCAGATAAAAAAAATACTACAGGTAGGGGAAAAACCTAAAAAAGCCGAGTAACCGAATAGAATTTTGGAAAATAATCTAGATTATTAAAAAAAAAAACCGATAAAAAAAAACTTTTAGTTCAAATGATCTAAATTATCAGCGACAACACCACATTATTTTTTACGAATTACATAGACAAACTAATGTTTTAGCACAGTAGCCGTTTTTTTTTTATTTCATGCCTCCGGTGGTTCTGTTTGCTGTTTTAACACATACCCAGGTCCAATTATCTATCTATACATAATAATCTTTATTATGATTAAAGACGTAACTGAGTTTTTTTTGTCTCTTACAGAATTGGAGGCGGACAAAATCTCTAATTTCAAGCAGGCTCTGGAATGGCTGATTTGCGCTACCGAGCAGGCGCACCCGGAAGCTAGGAGGATGTTGCGAAGGTATCTACACAACATTTTGATTTCTAAAGTCTCCAACGAGACGAAGAGTAATGGCATCCCCGTATCTACGATTTTTTCGAACCGATTTTTTTTCAAAAATTTGATAATGGCGCCCCCTCTCTCCAACGTTTGAGATAAATTAGTTAACAAAACAAATATACATGATGTTCATTTGACCGACGACGGACGTACTCTAGGATACTCATCGTAATCAACACTCTGAAACCATGAAAAGAATAGTTGCTGTTCCTTACGTTTCGACGAGATTGAATGACATTTTTCCATGGAAAAGGAGAATCCAAAAAAAAAAAAACTTCCAAAAACTTCTCGCTAAAAAGCTAAAGCTTATAAAACAAAAGGTCTCGATACGTTTTAACGGGCGTTATCGTGATTCGTGCCACATCCATACATACAGATTCTAGACACTGACATCCGGATAGCCAAAAAAATTCCCGCCATTAGCTGTTGCCAACAATCTGCTGCGGTGCAGTACCTCGCAGCGCATTTCAGAATGAGCCCTTAGGAAGTCTTCAAAAACTAACTGGGCGTTTTAAAATCAAATTAATAATTGATATAACAACGTGCCATGCATGCTAGGCGCTTTATGGAGCAAATATTTGATTTTCAACCATATTCTATAATGATTTTGGCGCCCCCCTGAAAACTGCCGCCCTGCATGGGCAGTGTACCCCAGTTCCCCCCCACTAGATCCGGACCTGAGTAATGGTGCGGCGAGAAGACACAATCTAGCTTAATCTAGTTCCCCCTGCCTATCACACGGCCTAGCTAAAAAATGCTACACTGTTTCATGGTTGACATACCAAAAACCCGAACGAAACAGTTTTTATTTATAAATACGGGAATAGTCACGTTTCATTAAATCGGATACTACGACTATAGTTTCGATCACATACGGTGACCTTGTCTGAACACCCGTTTAAAAAAATGCTATTATTATTAGTAGGATTATAATATCAGCAGGATATTTAATTAAAATTGAACTGCTGAAATTATTTGAATTTGCTAATAAGGCTAATTTAGGCTAATAAGGTAGGTATAATTTGTGTTTTATTTACTAAAAATAATAAGGTAAGCGGGGAGTTTAACGTGGTACTATTATTTATTCTGTGGTTTAACTGAATATGATATTTATTACATCGAAGAAATAATTTAAATCAGCTGGTAAAGTTTTCAGAAATATAAGCGTAGAATTTTTGGAAGAGAATGATCTGTCCCTTTCTAGCAAAACACGCTCTAGTATGGAGTCTTGTTTGGAGTCGTGTATCCTGACGTCACTTGACACGATAGTGCGCTCTCTGTCTAACACGAAATTTAAAATGTTTATAACTTCGATATTAGAGCACACAAAACACATTTTCAATGCTTGATTTTACAGCGAGTCAGCTTTTTGTGAATCAATAAAAAAAACATGCACAATTCCCTATTGTTCCGATATTTTATTATGCACATTAGATAACAGAAACCTCTTTGTTTAACCAAATAGTCTTACGTCAATAAAAAACAAAACGTTGACGTGGCGACGTCATAATGACACTTCAATCAAAACAAACCAGAACGATTTCTGTTGGATTTCTGAGAACAAAAATACAACAGGAAAATACAGTAAATTCCAATCATAATGAAATGAGGTAACATATTTATTGTTTTCGGATTCAATTCTACTCGATGCGTAAACATAAAATGCACTCTCTTATCCGCTACGTTTCGACCACGACGGTTTTGGCTCGCGCTCTTTGTCCCTTAAAGTTTAATCTTGAGCGGTAAATGTTTTAAATGGGTAGAAATGTGGACGATTTCGCGATTTGGAAACTCAAATGGGAAAGGGTTCGCGAAGAGTTGCGTCGGACAACGTAAGTCAAGGCTGTAGCGATGTTTCACTCTCGCATTCATAGCTTATACCGGCTGACTGAGGATTTCATGCGTTAAGAAGTAGGGCTTTCGCTTTTCTGTGGTTTACAAAAAAATAATTATCATATTGAATGTTAATTGTTGACATTTGGGTCTTTTTTTAAATACTGTCAATTGACGAGACGAGCAAGACTTTCACCTGATGGTAAGCGTACAAATAATCAGAATACCTATTACTCGCTCATGTACCAGCGTGTTCTCGCGGTACCTAGTAGTTATTTACAGAAATGAACGTTTCAAGAAGTGGTCATATCAAAAAGTGGTCATTTCAAGAAGTGGCCATTTCAAGAAGTGGCCATTTCAAGAAGTGGTAATTTTTATTTGTGATCCAAAACCGCCGAAACGAATTGTTGGTCTCATGCGACTTACGCGTGATACTAATCAAAATTCAAAGGGTACTTCCTGTTGACCTAGAATCGTCACCCTCGGCTTGGCCTCGGGATACATGAGATCTGAGACATTGTTTACTTTTGCTCCCTAGGTGAGTAATCTAGTATTGTGGTTGTTGATAGGTGTATCCGCAGCGGGGTGATCGACGAGGACAGTGCGGCGATAGTCCGCGCCAAGTCGTGTCTCGCGGCCAGCCGGCAGGAGACCGTCGCCAGGAAAGCGGCGCGTGACTTGTTCTCCAGGTGAACTACCAAAGTTTTAACATGATAAATGTACTTAAAAAAAACCGACACCAATCATCTATTTTTCCCATTTATTATGATATAAAAACCAAACTACTGTGAACAGATTTCGATAAAATTTATATTGGACCATCAAAATCAACTCATATTAAAACTAGATGAGTAATCGAGTACCAAAAAAAAAAATACATACAAAAACTTGACATTCGATTTGAAAACTGTCATAGTCCCAATCTGCTCTATGTTTTTTTTTCAAAATCACTTTATACGATATACTTACAACATATAACAAAAAGGTTCAACAAAACTGAAGGGTATGTATGCACTCATCATTAAGAACAACTTTTACTATAGGGCCAACCCTGAATACGCTAAAAAATCTGCCGTTCCATGCAAAAAGTTCATTGACATTGGACAATTTGTATGGAACGGCTGTGTTTTGTTTTTTTTCCGCGATTTCAGTTTTGGCCCTACAGCACAAGTTGTTCATAATGATGAGTACATACATACACTTCAGCATTGTTGAACCTTTATGTTACACGTTGTATATTTGGGTTCCGGACAAATAAACGAACGAAAAACTTCAGATAACGTAATGTCCTAAAGTGTCACCTGTAGAAAATTTTACATAAAGATTGCTCAGTGATTCATAATATTTTACAGTGATCTATGGTTCGAAACCTCTGCGAAGCGTTTCATTAGTGTAAAATACTAAATAAGTGGTGTTTGAAGTAGATTGTTTAAAAAAAATATTTCCTTGTTTTATAAACATTATCTATAAAGTTGTTTTTTGGCCAGCCTGTCCAACGGAGAGCAGTATATCACGACAGCGCAGTTGGAGCGGCGAATACGTGAGATCTGCAGCACGACGCTACGGAAAGAGAGCGAGGATAGCGACGAGCCGGATGACGAGCCAGGTACCTCACGCGCCCGCTAGATGGCGTACTAAAGCGACCTTTGTAATTTTTTTAATTTTTTAACAATGGAGTGACGAGACTAGCGAGACGTTCGCCTGGTGGTAAACATCACGCATCATTGTGGCACTAGCTCATAAGGCGTATCTTTCTCTATTGTATTTTTTTGGTGTGCACAATAAAGAGTTTCTATCTATCTATCTATCACGCCTGCCCATAACAGTAGCAGTGCCAGAATTGTGGATATGCGAACAAATCCTGCGCCGCCCTGCACCACGCTCGTCACCCTGATATATTAAATGTCAAATCTCTTCATGCCCAGTAATTTCTCTGGATGAAAAATTAAGAGATGAAATTAGCATCGTGTACAATATGGTGTTTATTAACTCATCATCAGCTAGAAGACGTCCACTGCTGGACGAAGCACCCCCTTTTAATAGGGAGGGGTTGCCATAATTTCTACGCTTGCTAGGCAGCTCGGGGATCGCAGAGACATATCCAGGTCACCCTGACATATTAGGTGTCAAATATATTCATGCCCAGTAATTTCTCTAGCTTCAAACCGAAGGGTGATAAAAGTGAAAAACCAAAAGATCACAGGTAAATAGTGTATAATACGGTGTTTGTTAAGTCATAGCAATGTTGTATTCAGAGGCGCGTGCGCTGGACGGCGTGGAGCCGCCGGCGCCCCCGCGGCTGGAGGGCCTGCAGGCCGGCGACACGCACGCTAACGGCACTCTGCGGACGCACACACCCGATGAAGGTATGCACCGCTATAACAAGTCAATATTGCTGGAACTTTCGTACAGTGTCTTTTTTGGAGTGACGATATGAGCCTGGTGCTGAGCGTTACGCCTCCCCAAAACAGTAGCAGTGCCAGAATTGTGACTTGCGAACAAAATACGGTGCCGCACTGCACTGCGCTCGTCACCCTCATAAATCAAAATATCGGCTCCGTATCGAAAGGCTATCAGGGTAAATGACGATGTTTGCAGAACGTCGGCACGTAAAAACGTATGCATGGTGACAACGTCTTGAGTGGCAAAACGACTTACTAGTAAAACGTCCAAAATGTGAAAACGTCCATTATACAAAAGGTCAGGGACAGGCAGTAACAAAACAAAATAGTAAACATAATATCTTTACTAACTATAATAAGAAACAACCATCACAGAAATAAAAAAGTTTTTATAGAATAACATCAAATTCCTGTTCGTCCTATCGCTATGTACGTTTACTAGTATCTATCGGTGGGTCTTCTCTCTTCTTTGTTTTAGCCCTTACAAATTAGTCTCCAAAGAGAATCCGTAGTTGGTCGGTACATCATCTTATGGAATTTGAAGTGACCAGCCAGTATGTAGACAGAAAGAAGTATTTTGGTACTTACAGGCGGACTCTGCATTGGAGTCCTAACACTGCAAAAACCTTCCTTAATACAAAAAAATAACATGTTTTTCTCATTATTTCAGATTACCAAGACACATGTGCATCAAGCGATGACATTCGAAACCTAACCCTCGATAACCTAGTTAACGCGGCCGTAGACTACTGCCAGGGCGAGTTGCCCCTCGTCTCATACGAACTTACCCTAACCGACCCCAGTATCAAGGCGTTAGACCACATTCCCCTATTACAACAAGCCTTCCTCCACCCCATAGTGTTCATACAGGTGTTATACTTGAAACTCTTATATTACTTCGGTTCTTTCACCTTTAGATTATCCAACGTCGAACTGTCTCTGCTTCTAATTGCATATCTGTCCGTAAACAGCGAAAATTTGTACCATTTGGTTCCTTTAGTGCTTTATTATGTCAGTTTTGTCGCTATGGTCGTCTGTACGTTTAAAATGCTGCATGCTAAAAGACAGTTTGTAGATTTTCGCAAATGGTCTGGTTTATTTTTGAGGTATAGCGACGGGAATTTACAGCCGGATGTGTCTGAAAACTTGTTTGTTAGGAACAATTTAGGACCCTTTCTGCAGTTCTTTTTAGCGTTGTTTATCAATTTGTTCTTATACCCTTTTATAGCTACTCAATGGGTACCTTTTTCGGAATTTTGTGTACTATCATTCTTTTTAATGTTCCTAACGTTGTTTTCATTTGGGACGTCTAGAAACCCTTATCCTGATATATTAGCGTTAATGTCTTTTGGCTTGAACGTGCTAGCGAAGTATCCCTACGAGAAAGATACAGTCGTGCACCAAGGTTGGCGATTCTTAGACTTGCACATATCGAATTACCCGTCTTATATATTGGGGAACAGCATCGAATTTTGCTTGAACGCTCGCATGTTCTTCTCTCTTCTTATTCCAACGATTTTGTTCTTAATGGCTAGAAGGGGAAACTGGGAAGGTTTTTTCAAATACACTCTCCCGCATTGCGTTACGTTAAGTTGGCTGCAAATGTTCATAATGTGTTCCCATGGTTGTACGACTTATGGACTTATAAGGGGGACGTTGGCTTTAGTATGTTCGTTCCTATTTTTGCCTCTGATAGGTGTCGTAACGGTGACTTTGCCAGTGATAGCGTTTCTGCAATATATAACGTTGTCTAGGGTTGTGTACGCGGCGTCGGTTATTGTCTGTTTGTCTGTTAGTTTGGGCGTCACGTGCCTTTTGGCCAGGTCTGAGACTACGAGGAAATTTGTCACGCCGTTTCAGGTAAGAAAACTTCGTAATTATGATAAGTTAAGTTTTGTAGCATGGGCAAGCCACATCGCTCGAAAAACTGACAACCGATGGGGAAGAAAGGTTCTCTCGTGGCGACCGCGAACCGGAAGACGCAGCGTAGGCGCGGCCTCCCACTATATATATATATATAGGTGGGCGGGGACATTGTACAAGTCGCGGGCAACTGGTGGATGCAAATGGCAGGTTGTCGTACAGTGTGGCGGTCTAAGGGGGGAGGCCTTCGTTCAGCAGTGGACGTCTCCGGGCTGATGATGATGATGATCAAGTTTTGTAGCGATGTTTGTTGTTTGTAACCGGGGAAGAAAGGTTCTTGAATGGCGACCAGGAACCGGAAGGTGCAGCGTAGGTAGGCCTCCCACTAGGTGGACCGGCGACATTGTAAAAGTCGCGGGCAACCGGTGGATGCTAATGGCAGGTTGTCGTACAGTGTGGCGGTCTAAGGGGAAGGTCTGTGTTCAGCAGTGGACGTCTCCGGGCAGATGATGAAGTTTTATAGCTATGATAGCTCAGTGGTTTTCCGTTAGGTTAGGTTAAGAAACATTTGTATGATCTGCACCCTCTACACAAGGTTATGTCAATGTAACCTTGTAAAGATGTAATGTTAGATAAAACGTATTTATTTGTACCTATATAATTTGCTAGACGCTTCACAATATTATGTCGTTAACTTGTCAAAAAGATCTACATAAATGTCCTTTATTTTCAGCTATCAATCGGGCTAATAGCACTCGTATATTTCGGCAACCAACTACTGATAACCGTCCAAGATGACGGCATACCTTCAAGTCTAATCGAACTAGTTGGCGACGAAAAGCGAAGCATAAAGAACTTACTCAAAAACGAATTCATGTCCGACTTCGAGGAAAACAATTATCAAATAAGTTGGGATGATTACTACCAACACTGCAACAATCCTTCTTGGACAGATTCCAATACGGCCGCAACACAAATCAAATGCTCAGTGCTAGATGGCGCTAGTGTCAACTGGGACGGCTACATCAAAGAAGTGAACTTAGTGAACGTGAAGAACACGTGGAGCGCTGTGATTGGCTGGCTGCCGAGTATACTCCAAGAGTACTTGAAGTGTTATTACGGCGAGGAATATTCGGTCTTATGTCGGGAGGTGGAAGGTCGACAGTCGGTTAAAGAGTGCGAGTTTGTAACGAGTGTGGCGAGGCAAAGTGGGAAGAGTTGTCACTTGAATAATTTTAATGAGTAAGTTTTGAAATTTACTTAACTTTTTTTTAATTGTATGGATTAAGGTATTAAGCTCTTTTAGCTTGCATTCAGTCAGCATATTCAGTAAGGCCTGGTGCAGTTTAGGTTTAGGTATTTACTTGAAAAATCAAGTCGCTGCATTGTATTATTTTCTTAAATTAGTGTATTTTTTCGGGAATTAATGTTTAAAAATGGTGGTGTTTTATTCATTGAAAGTTGAATTACATGCACAAGGTGTGGGCAAGTGATATAATGTGGTGAAACCAGCGACAATGATAAAATGAATGAACGGGAAATAAGCACACGGATTTTGAAGACTATATGTTAAGCGCCAGCTCTCCTTTCGCGTCAGTCATACTCTGTCCTTGCGACATGCGAGCCGTACGATACGACAATACAAACTTCTAATACATGTACATGTGTTCTATTTTTGTCATGCAGTAATTAGATTCGCTATCTCTATTTTCTGGCAAATGTAATATGCATTATTTTAGCTAGGTATGCTTGATTTTGAACGATTTGCAAGCGCTGGGCCCGTCCATTCCATTATCACTGTCGCTGGGTGAAACATGTCTTTTTGAGTTGTTTCCTAAACTAGGTAAAAACTCATAGTAAAGTCACCACAACTTTATTAGGGCATGGCTTGGACTCGACTTTGACTAATTTCGTGTGACTAACTGATATCATGACATATTTGACTTGGTAATACTACATAAACTTGAACATCAAAATATATGTGATTCTGGCAGAATGCACAACGTGCGAAGCCAATAACAAAGGAAAAAAAATTCCAAGCGGTACAGTGGAATAAGGATGCACTGTTATAAAGTGCAAGACTTATAATTATAGTTTTAGGAATATTGTGCTTTTAGCCGGTTTTGATGCGTTAGTTTTCTATGGCAATACTATTTTGCAATAATTCGACAATATTTGAAACCGGAAAGAATTCGAAGATTTTCGAATAGGTGGCGGCCAACTTATTTCTTGTAAAATCAGCGGCGCACAATGAAAATCTGTGTAATATATAGGAATACGTAAATTTCAAATTTAGAGAAAAATTGTCTTTTTAGATAAGCTTTTAGCTAATCTAGGTTCCTGCTAGGTAAGCGCGTGTTCTATCCTAGCCAATACCATTTCTTAACATCAGGCAGGGTGTGGTCAACCGCAAACCTATTCTGAATAAAATGGTTCGCGAGGTCGAATCGCAATTCACCAGTTTTTTCAAGTGAATTTCCATCTTTACAGGTATACCTACGAAGTGAAACTCGTGATGGAAGCGAGCGGCGGTCTCCTGAAGCGTCACACAGAGATATCAGTACTCTTAGACCATTTTTTCACAAACTACACCCGCCTTCTGAGATCCGACGACAGAATCCGCTTTAGAGGGACGCTGTCAAACGAAAACGGACCCTACGTCATCGGAACTAAAGCTCTGAACCTAAAAGCGTACGAAATACACTGCCTGGAGTGCAAAGAAGCTCGCGGGACGCTAACGTCGAAAGTGCCGTCTAGTAAGTTCTCTGAACTATTTAAGACGATAGTGAACGACTGCGTTGTTTCTACGAAGTATGTATTGAATTTTGTATTAAATCCGGTAATAGTTTTTAAATGAAATGTTTTGTTTGAGATTAAATTATTGTAATTGATGTTGTTGCATGTTTTGAGTGAATTGTAGGGGCGAAGCTTGAGAGGCGTGGCGTGTGAATCTTATGTCGTGGGATATAAAGTTGAATTTTAAGACGCAAAATAATTCTGTTTGAGTAATGGAAAGTGGGAAGTCGCGACGTTTTACTATGTGACCTTAGAATCAAAACAGAATGGTGCAACTTGATATAGGCTTGTGTATTGAAAAAAATCAACAGCGCTGATGAAATTTTTAAATATTCGAATTTTCTTTATCAAGAAAGCTATTAAAGAATCTACTATTTCTGTCACCTGTCACTTTCATTCTGATAAGATACTCCCATAAAAACGACAGAGATAGAAGTAATATAAGGCCAGATTTCTAAAAAAAAGATATATACAGGGGAAGATTATAATAACTTGCGAATAGATTTCAGATAATAATATATTCCTAGACTATATGGAAATAATATTACAAAATTTTCTGTAATAGGGATGTGCTTTTTTGGAAATTTGCTCATAGATTATGTGTAAAATTATTTCTTGGTTTAGACATACCGTTTCGGGTAACCGTGTATCTTTTTAAGGGGTCCGTTTTGGTAGGAAGTTGACCTTATAGGGATGAATGAACAAAATCAAGGATTGGCTTCATCGAGGCATCGTTATAAAAAGCTGTTGCCGCTACGCAAAGTTCAATTTCGTCACGTAATTTTTTCTGCTGAGGTGCTTACAGATTTGCTCGATTTTAGATAATCGTTATTGTCGATTGGTATGGTCTGTTTTGTTGAACAATAAAATCCGTCAGTTACTAACAAATTTGCTCGATTTCTACTCTAGTAATTGTCGCAGTTGTAGTTTATGCTGTTTTGTCGGTTAGCTACGTCTACTTAATGATCGACCTAAATTATACTGATCGTTTTTGTTGTTCGATAATATATTACAAGATCTATTTAGTGTTGTTCAAATGTTGGATCTCTATCACGCGTCGATCGTCACAATTCAAAAAAAAAATTTGCTTATGATGATTCATTGATCGACAAAAAACGATCGACATCTCTATCGTCTGTTGCCCACACGTTTACTCGATTTTTGACGATCAACACGTGCGATAAAACACAATCGAGCAAATCTGTAGGCACGTTAACATTTGCATAAACTAATTTCCCGCAAAATTAGGTCTTATTTATATTAATCTTTTTTGTTGCTCGAAAAAATATAACAAGATCTCTTTAGGGTTTTTCAAAATGTTGGATCTCAATAACGCGTCGATCGTCGCAATTCAAAAACATTATTTATTGAAACAAAAAAAGGGATCCATAGTGGCGATCAACAAAAAATGCGGTGTCGATCGTGTGTTGCCAACACATTTGCTCGATTTTAACGATCAAACAAAATCGAGCAAATTTGTTGCCAACGATAATGTGTACGTGTGTAACTTAACACATTGTTAAATTGTGTCTTAATTATAAAATAAAAACGGTTAGCTCTGAATGTATTATAAATGTGTTCAATGTAATTGAACTTGCCATATATTTTTTCATACTCTGAAATCATTCTCTATATTTCATTACAAATTATATTATGCTATGTAAGCTCTAGAGTAGAGTTGTTGTGCCGTTAATATATTTTATTATTATACTAGGTTGTTTGCCTACGGTGTACTAAGCCGAAAGGGGATCATTGAAGAGTACTTACGTACTGTTAGCCGGTTTGCCGTATCCACGGCGAGTCTATTAATAGTTGGCCCCGCACTAGAGCCATCTCCGCACAAGCACAGAATACATAATAGTACAAGTGCAGAAGATTCACTCCGCAAAATTATTTAAATAAGTAGCGACTCTTGCAACAAGGTGCAATATGGTAGATGACTGATGTTTATATCGTTGAAACCAATAGCTATGATGAATAATTTAAGTAAATATAATATGTTGATTGAAAAAAATAATTTAAATCGTTATTAATGTTCTGATAAGTATAAAAGCGTTTAAAGTTTTAGGTAGAGAAAAAGAAAACTCAGTCCCTTTCACACAAAACAAAAAATTACGTCACGCCTCTGTGCGCCATATATGTCAGAATATAATTTATATGGCGTACAGAGAAGTGACGTCATAATCTCCTCTCTGTCTAGCATGATATTAAAATGCTTATTTTTGATCAGATTTTCATTTTGTTTTCATTAATCAGCTATATTTATGGGCCACATTTTAATTGAACAATAAAATAAAAACCAGTCATCTAGCCTAGTGCGAGCGCTAACTACCTACAGTTATATTAACCTATAAGTTGCCTCTCTGTCTAGCCGCGTAACTCTTATCTCTTGTGACTAAATTCTTTCCACTGAATTGGCCCGTCTAGACGGGCCTGCTACGTACTTGTAGCTTCATACGTAAAGTATATAGTGCGCCAGGGCTGGCGCAGGAGAACAGCACATCACTAAGAGCAATGCTAGGAAGATGGCAGATTACGTGAACTTGTGCTAAGCTAATAATACTGATAATACTAATACCCTTTTAAATAAAAAAAGAATTTTCAAAATCGGTCCGCAATTGATGAAGAAATCGGGAAACATAAATAAGAAAAAACATACATACCGTCAAGGGCGGATCCAGGGGGGGGGGGGGGGGATGAACCCCCACTGGGATGGGTGTAGGTCGTCTACTGATAGCTTTTCTAGATGTAAAGGAACTGGAGCCTGACTGCTGTGCTGACTAGACCTCGACTCGACTATATGACCCCCCCTGACTTAAAAGCTGGATCCGCCTTTGCATACCGTCAAACATAGAACCTCCTCCGTTTTGGAAGTCGGTTAATAATAGTCTCTCACTACTCTCAACATTCGCAAATTGACAACAATTCTAACATTACCGAAGTTTAACCCTCATAGAAAACACGTCTTTAAACTTTGTTGAACCACAATATAAATCTACAATGTGTAACAAAACGGGTCAACAATACGTAAGGGCATTTATGTACTCATCATTATGAACATTATGAATTACTATGGGGCCACCAACACTGAAATCGCGAAAAAAAACAGCTGTTCCATACATTTTGTCCAAGATCAATGAACTTTTTGTATGGAACAGCTGATTTTATTTTCACTATTTGGTTCCATAGTAATACTTGTTCATAATGATGGGCTGAGGCGCAGGCGCGGCCGGCCGGCAGCCGTGTGACGTCAATGAGCCAAGCTACAGCGGAATACATACACAGTTATTTAGTAATAGAGTACAAATTAGCTCGCACTGAATATGACATTATTAGTGTTATAGGTATATTTTACGTTTGGACGCGTTTCCTATTCCAGTGAATCTTCTGTAAGTAGTACTATATATGTTTCTGTGCTTTAACAATGAGACTGACCCTGAAATCGCGAAAAAACTGTTCCATACAAGACATCTTCTCAAGGATCAATGAACTTTTTCGGTGAAACAGCTGATTATTTTCATTTGTTAATTTGTTCACTCGGGTCGATTTTGCTTTCGTCAGAATAAATATTAGGTATTTTTCAAGATTTCAGGATTGTCCCCATAGCAAAATTAGTTCACAATAGGGAATATGCATGTGTTTCAATTATTAAAAATTATTGGATAAATGGAGAGTTTAACTGAATCTGATGCTTACGTCGAAAAAATAATTGAAACAGGCTGGTAAAGTTCTGAAATATGTGTTCAAAGTATTTGCATGGGAGGGAGTCATCGGTCCCTTTCCAGCAAAACACGTGCTAGTATAGAATTTGTTTGGAATCGTGGACTTTGACGTCATAAACCTAGTATAGTGCCCTCCCTGTCTAACATGAAACTAAAATGTTTATAACTTGGTTATTTGTGCACATATTCAAATTTTACTTTAGAATATTTGTTTTGTTGCTGTCTCCTTTTTTGTGAGTCAATAAAAAACACCAGCATATTCCCTATTATGAGTACTTACAATGACCTCCTCTCAGCTTAGTATACCCTACGCTTATAACCTTGCATAAATTACACAATTATGTACCTAAAGATTATAGTAGATCTAGACCTAAAGATACAGTAGTCTATATTATAAGAAATTATATTGTGTAGTTAGTGTTTAAATATCATCGACTGAATATGAGTATGTTTGAATAATATATTAGTTGTTGATTGTATTTTATTATGTATTACGAAACAAACGATTCATAATTATTACTTATACGCATTATTTAAAAAAATGGGCCTTTCCTTTACTAACCACAACACAACTTACAAATACATCTCCTTATCTATAACTATAAAAGGCTTTGTCCTGACTGACTGACTGACTGACTGACATATAGACAACGTACAGCCCAAACCGCTAAACGTAGAGACTTGAAATTTGGAGGGTATGTTTTTGGAGAGGTGTAAACGCCCACTAAGAAAGGATTTTTCGAAAATCAACCCCGAAGGGGGTTAAATGGGGTGTTAAAGTTTGTATGAAACTTTTTATTCTCTGGTTCGATTGATACAAAACTTGGTATACATATTCTACTATAAAAATAAGAAGATACGGGTGTCACAGTTTTTTCAAAATCAGCTCCCGTTAGTATAAAAAAAATAAACTAAGTTTTAGTGATAGTACGTTTGTTTCTCCTTAACATTGTAACGGCTGTACATATTAAAATGAAATTTGGTATAGGGATGGGGATAGATGTGGGGATGGGGGTGGGGGTGGGGGTGGCGATTATACTGGGAACGGAGACGGGACGGAGATAGGCATGTTAATATTAAGATTACAATTGGTATCGGGATGGGGAAGGGGTGGGGATGGAGTGGGGATTTGGTGGGGACAGGTGGGGATGGGATGTGGATGTGGATGAGGCTGGGAACAGGGATGGTCGTGTTCATATTAAAATGACATTTGGTATCGGGATGGGGATGGGGAAGGGGGCGCTTATAGGGATGAGGCTGGGAATGGGAACGGGGATGGGCGTATTTATTGGTCGGCTGAACAGATGGAGCTGCATTTTTGGATAGGTAGTTATAGCATAAGGTTCGGAAACGGACATAGACTATTTTTTTTGTAGGTCCACGCAGACGACTGTTTGACAGACATAATTATTATAGATACTGTACAGCCTAAGCTGCTAAATTAATTTTTAATATTAAATTAACTTACTTTTAAATGCCTAAACTAAATTTTGAGTGGTGTAAACTTACATTCAGCTCAAGCTGTGGTAGCTTCAGTGAGATCAAGCTCGACTCACATTCTTGGGGTCGCGGGTTCGAACCCGGGCGAGCCCGTTCCAATCAGTTCTTTGAAACTTACGCATGGATAATACCACTGGCTTTTCGGTGAAGGTAAACATCATGAGGAAACCTACATATTTCCGGAGAAGAAATACGATAGTGTATTTGAATCCGCCAACCTGCACTGGGCCAGCGTAGTGAATATGGCCCAATCAGGGTAGGCCGATATACCATTAGTGTTAAGGGCTGATGCAGAGAAACGCACACTCAGCAACGATTTTGAAAAATTCGCAAGGGGTTCAATGTATCATTAAAATACCATTTTGCCGAAACCATTCATTTAAGGCTGTTAAGTTTTTTGACTTACGAGATAAGATAAAATAAACATAAACATGTTTCAGAATTTTCAAACAATTTCAAAACTGGAAGGCCACGGGTCAGTTTTTCATTTGAAAAAAAATGTTATATTTATAAATTAGCTAATCGAGTGTTTATGCGTAAGAAGATAAATGTTTTAAACACATGTACTTGATCCGGTGCACGCACCAAGCACAGCGCTTTCGAAACGTCCATCCCGCGTCGGCTCAGATACGTTAAAACCCGAGTATGACGCGCTGTACCTCGAGCGCGCCCCACTCCAACCCACACTGAGTCTACCTAAGCGATCAGTGCAGCACTGTATTTTATCGAAGTTTCGTAATTCTTGCGATATTTTGGTAATCTTTTTGCGTTCTTTGTTATCATACTTTTTCTGCTTAAGCTTATTTCATTTCATTGACTCTGTTGATACGGTATGCAATAATGATGATGCTGTAAACTATCCAGTTGAGTTTTTAAATTCATTAAGACCAGCGGGGCTACCTTATCATAGGCTTATCCTGAAGAAAGGTACACCCGTCATGCTCCTTCGGAATTTAAGACCACCCAAATTGTGTAATAGAACCAGGTTACAAGTAAAAATGCTGCATCGTAATCTGGTTGAGGCCATCATTTTGACTGGGTGTGCCCATGGCGAAACAGTGTTTGTGCCGCGTATTCCCATGATTCCCAGTGACTTGCCTTAAGACTTCAAAAGGCTTCAATTTCCCCTAAAAGTTTGTTTTGCCATGACCATCAATAAGGCTCAGGGTCAAACTTTAAAATACGCTGGTATTGATTTAAGGCAGGACTGTTTTTCGCATGGTCAGTTCTATGTGGCTTGCTCGCAAGTTAGCTCCCCTAAAAGCCTGGCTATTTTAGCACCTTCCAACAAAAAAGTCAAAAACGTTGTCTACAAAGAAATATTGTAATCTTTCGGGTCAAAGGCCCCGGCAACTATAGCGTCATTAGCAGACATTTTATATTTTCTAAAAATTTCTTAAACGAGGAATTCTTATAAGTTTGTCATGTCCATCTGTCTGTCTGTTTAAAATTCAACAAGACGGCTATGTTTTGAAGTAAGTATTGCAAACGCGACATGCCAAATTTGGTCATCCTCAAGCAAACTTATATTATTGCATTTTTTCCAAGCCGCTTGCAAGACTTGCAAGCGGCTTGGAAAAAATGCAATAATATACATATTTTAGTGATTCAATTGAGTTGGGCCCCGATTTAACCGAATTCCAGTATTCAACATTACTACGCGGGCAAAGCCGCGGGCCAAAGCTAGTCTATAACTATAAAAGGCTTTGTCCTGACTGACTGACTGACTGACATATAGACAACGTACAGCCCAAACCGCTAAACGTAGAGACTTGAAATTTGGAGGGTATGTTTTTGGAGAGGTGTAAACGCCCACTAAGAAAGGATTTTTCGAAAATCAACCCCGAAGGGGGTTAAATGGGGTGTTAAAGTTTGTATGAAACTTTTTATTCTCTGGTTCAATTGATACAAAACTTGGTATACGTATTCTACTATAAAAATAAGAAGATACGGGTGTCACAGTTTTTTCAAAATCAGCTCCCGTTAGTATAAAAAAAACTAAGTTTTAGTGATAGTACGTTTGTTTCTCCTTAACTTTGTAACGGCTGTACATATTAAAATGAAATTTGGTTTAGGGATGGGGATAGATGTGGGGATGGGGGTGGGGGTGGGGGTGGGGGTGGGGGTGGCGATGATACTGGGAACGGAGACGGGACGGAGATAGGCATGTTAATATTAAGATTACAATTGGTATCGGGATGGGGATGGGGATGGGGTGGGGATGGGGTGGGGATTTGGTGGGGACAGGTGGGGATGGGATGTGGATGTGGATGAGGCTGGGAACGGGGATGGGCGTGTCCATATTAAGATGAAAGTTGAAATCGGGATGGGGGTGGGGATGGGATGGGGTTCGGGATGGGGATGAGGGAGGGAACGGGGATGTGGACGGGGATGGGCGTGTTTATATTAATCTATAACTATAAAAGGCTATGTCCTGACTGACTGACTGACTGACTGACATATAGACAACGTACAGCCCAAACCGCTAAACGTAGAGACTTGAAATTTGGAGGGTATGTTTTTGGAGAGGTGTAAACGCCCACTAAGAAAGGATTTTTCGAAAATCAACGCCGAAGGGGGTTAAATGGGGTGTTAAAGTTTGTATGAAACTTTTTATTCTCTGGTTCGATTGATACAAAACTTGGTATACGTATTCCACTATAAAAATAAGAAGATACGGGTGTCACAGTTTTTTCAAAATCAGCTCCCGTTAGTATAAAAAAAACTAAGTTTTAGTGATAGTACGTTTGTTTCTCCTTAACTTTGTAACGGCTGTACATATTAAAATGAAATTTGGTTTAGGGATGGGGATAGATGTGGGGATGGGGGTGGGGGTGGGAATGATACTGGGAACGGAGACGGGACGGAGATCGGCATGTTAATATTAAGATTACAATTGGTATCGGGATGGGGATGGGGATGGTGTGGGGATGGGGATTGGATGGGGATGGGGTGGGGATGGTGGGGATTTGGTGGGGACAGGTGGGGATGGGATGCGGATGTGGATGAGGCTGGGAACGGGGATGGCCGTGTCCATATTAAGATGAAAGTTGAAATCGGGATGGGGGTGGGGATGGGATGGGGTTCGGGATGGGGATGAGAGGGGGAACGGGGATGTGGACGGGGATGGGCGTGTTCATATTAAAATGACATTTGGTATCGGGATGGGGATGGGGAAGGGGGCGCTTATAGGGATGAGGCTGGGAATGGGGACGGGGATGGGCGTATTTATTGGTCGGCTGAACAGATGGAGCTGCATTTTTGGATAGGTAGTTATAGCATAAGGTTCGGAAACGGACATAGGCTATTTTTTTGTAGGTCCACGCAGACGACTGTTTGACGGACATAATTATTATAGATACTGTACAGCCTAAGCTGCTAAATTAATTTTTAATATTAAATTAACTTACTTTTAAATGCCTAATTTTATTTTTTATTTTGAGTGGTGTAAACTTACACTCAGCTCAAGCTGTGGTAGCTTCAGTGAGATCAAGCTCGACTCACATTCTTGGGGTCGCGGGTTCGAATCCGGGCGAGCCCGTTCCAATTAGTTCTTTGAATCTTACGCATGGATAATACCACTGGCTTTTCGGTGAAGGAAAACATCATGAGGAAACCTTCATATTTCAGGAGAAGAAATACGATAGTGTATGTGAATCCGCCAACCTGCACTGGGCCAGCGTAGTGAATATGGCCCAATCAGGGTAGGCCGATATACCATTAGTGTTAAGGGCTGATGCAGAGAAACGCACACTCAGCAACGATTTTGAAAAATTCGCAAGGGGTGCAATGTATCATTAAAATACCATTTTGCCGAAACCATTCATTTAAGGCTGTTAAGTTTTTTGACTTAAGAGATAAGATTTAAAAAACATAAACATGTTTCAGAATTTTCAAACAATTTCAAAACTGGAAGGCTACGGGTCAGTTTTTCATTTGAAAAAAAATTTTATATTTATAGATTAGCTAATCGAGTGTTTATGCGTAAGAAGATAAATATTTTAAACACATGTACTTGATCCGGTGCACGCACCAAGCACAGCGCTTTCGAAACGTCCATCCCGCGTCGGCTCAGATACGTTAAAACCCGAGTATGACGCGCTGTACCTCGAGCGCGCCCCACTCCAACCCACACCGAGTCTACCTAAGCGATCAGTGCAGCACTGTATTTTATCGAAGTTTCGTAATTCTTGCGATATTTTGGTAATCTTTTTACGTTCTTTGTTATCATACTTTTTCTGCTTAAGCTTATTTCATTTCATTGACTCTGTTGATACGATATGCAATAATGATGATGCTGTAAACTATCCAGTTGAGTTTTTAAATTCATTAAGACCAGCGGGGCTACCATATCAGAGGCTTATCCTGAAGAAAGGTACACCCGTCATGCTCCTTCGGAATTTAAGACCACCCAAATTGTGTAATGGAACCAGGTTACAAGTAAAAATGCTGCATCGTAATCTGGTTGAGGCCATCATTTTGACTGGGTGTGCCCATGGCGAAACAGTGTTGGTGCCGCGTATTCCCATGATTCCCAGTGACTTACCTTATGACTCCAAAAGGCTTCAATTTCCTCTAAAAGTTTGTTTTGCCATGACCATCAATAAGGCTCAGGGTCAAACTTTAAAATACGCTGGTATTGATTTAAGGCAGGACTGTTTTTCGCATGGTCAGTTCTATGTGGCTTGCTCGCGAGTTAGCTCCCCTGAAAGCCTGGCTATTTTAGCACCTTCCAACAAAAAAATCAAAAACGTTGTCTACAAAGAAATATTGTTATCTTTCGGGTCAAAGGCCCCGGCAACTATAGCGTCATTAGCAGACATTTTTAGGGTTCCGTAGTACTACGAGGAATTCTTATAAGTTTGTCATGTCCATCTGTCTGTCTGTTTTTAAAATTCAACAAGACGGCTTTGTTTTGAAGTAAGTATTGCAAACGCGACATGCCAAATTTGGTCATCCTCAAGAAAACTTAAAGACTTGCAAGCGGCTTGGAAAAAATGCAATAATATACGTATTTTAGTGATTCAATTGAGTTGGGCCCCGATTTAACCGAATTCCAGTATTCAACATTACTACGCGGGCAAAGCCGCGGGCAAAAGCTAGTTCTTCATAAAACACAAAAAAGGAAAGTCAAGACAATCCAAATGCTCAAACCTACTATAGACTGATTCAAACTTAATGGCAGCTGTGAAGTGCGCTGCAAGCGAGATTTTGCGATTGTACGCACACCGCACGCTTAATTTTTGCTACTGCGCAGCGTCTCGCGCCTAACTTCACAGCCGCCATTGAGTTTGAATCGGCCTGTTGTAGTCGGCATTGTATCCACCATGCTGTACGTCTAGGATGGAACACGCTTACCTTGCCTACCTACCCTTTTGTCGTGTTAGGACTATTTAGTTCTATAAGTTTGCATCCTTTTAAGGGCATATTCTCTACATCAAAACAAACAACTTTTACTATGGGCCAACATTGAAATCGCAAAATAAATTTTGCCCAACAAACTACAAAGCCTACTACAAAAAAAAAGGATTGTATCCAGACCGATGAAAGTCTAGAGACAATCCAAATGCTCAAACCCACTACTAGTCGGCAGCGTTCCCAGCTTACTGGCGGCATTGCCACGCTGAATGGCAATGTTTATGAATTGGGCTAAATAAACGCCACACGCGTCGATGAACTTTTTGTATGGAACAGCTGATTTTTTTTCGCGATGTCTATGTTGGCCCTCAGTAAAAGTTGTTTGTTTTGATCTACAGAATATGCCGTTTATTGCCCCTGGTACTTACAGTCTTACTACCAGTAGTACCACGGGTAAAAAAATACCCCGTAGTCCTACCAAGCAATCCAGTAGTACCACGGGAAGTTTTTTTTTTGTGTAAAACTACCAGTAATTACACGGGTAATAAACGGAATATGCCCTTAAAAAGATGCTAACTGATTAGAACTAACCCTGTATTGTAGGGTCCGCCTGGGGAAGTACCATGGAGGATAGGGAGTTGTGATGAGGAACTTGCGGCCGTACCTGTGGATTTTGTAGACGGATTGTGTGACGTCACACTTATTTGGTCAGTCTGCTAGCGTTCGCCTCGCGTAACAGTCATTCGGGCTTACAAAACACACGTACGACTTTTAGTGTTTTTACTTAGTAAAAGTGAATATAAAATGAGTTGCTGTGTTTCTTCATGTAAAAACTATCGCGGCAAACATTCTGATGACATGAATGGCGTCTCATTTCATTCGTAAGTAATTTTATTTTAGTATATTACTCTGCTCTATGTTTTATTTGTATTTCCTAGGTTCGTTTTAGAAAATATGTAATGCTTCTTGGTGTTTTTAACTAGTTCTAGAGATGGCGCCACTTTATTTAACGTTAACCATAAAAAAATACGTTTCAGAGCACTTTTTAAATTACATGAACTATTCTTGCTTAAATTTATTATTTTTATATAATGTGTTTTTGGTTTATTCCGGCTTTTAAACTAGTGGTTCTAGTTAAAACCTTTGTCTTTAGAATTTACGAAAGCGACATCTGACGAGAGAGTAAGAAACCTGGTGTTTATAAGAGTTCTCCGCTTTTTTCGATAAAGCACTTCTCAAAAACTTATTCTGAATTCCGCTAGATGGTAGCTCCATGTGCGGACTCTAGCGCCCCTCCCGCGAGCCCTACACCTCTCCGCACGATCACGCGTCCTTCTATAGAAAAATCCTTTGATCGCGTCTCTGCTTCTATTACTCTGTGGGAAGTACCACAACTTTGTCAGTTATTCGACCGCGAATTAGTAATGTGCAAGCATTACTGTGTTTCGGTTTGAAGGGCAATATTACCAGATAAATTACTGGGCATAAAGAGATTTCACATCTAATATCTCAGTGCGACGAGCGCAGTGCAATGCGGCCCAGGATTGTATTCACAAGTTCACAATTCTGGCATTGCTACTGTTATGGGCAGGCGTGATTTCTTACCACCAGGCGAACGTCCTCGCTAGACTCGTCGCTCGAAAGCAAAAAAAAAAAAATGATTTGGAAGGAATTCCGCCTAATATTTATTCTGACGAAAGCGGAAATCTGACCTAAGTGAATCAAATCAAAGATTCATTGGCCCCATTCGTAATTCAGCTGGCCGGTTGTTATATTTCTTGATATATATTATAGTTAAAGTTTTCATCACTACAACTTGGAAATGGCACTCGTGGTCATTGGTCACCCATCCGAAGAATGCCTGAACCTACATAAGTCAGTGCCATAACAAAGTTATTTAAAAGTCGATGACACGGTGACCACACCACACGGCCACATCGCTCGAAGAACCACAAGAACTGATGACCGATAGGGAAGAAAGGTTCTTAAGTGGCGACCGCGTAGCGGAAGACGCAGCGTAGGAAGGCCTCCGACTAGGTGGACCGACGACATTGTGAAGTCGCGGGCAACCGGTGGATGCAAACGGCAGGTTGTCGAAACAGTGTAAGTCTAAGGGGGAGGCCTTCAGGCAGTGGACGTCTCCGGGCTGATGATGATAACCCGGTGAACTTCGTACCATCTTATTATTTTTTCCTAAACCACACTAGTACTGAGGCAAACAAAACAAAAACACGTCAGCTCGAACCAGTTTCGAGTTTTTGGGAGACATTTTATTTTTATATAAGTATAGAGATATTGGAGCTGGTTATAAAACTACGGAACTAATAAAGTTAATGGTAATTTTATAGGGCCACAGCGAGAACTTCTTTTACATAATTGGACTGCCTTACAGTTCAGTTGGTACTATGTAGTAGTACATAGTAAGAAAAGTAAGTAAAGGTAAGACCTATGTACTACTACAAGTACCAACTGAACTGTTCAATCAGCAGGATAATCATGTAACTGTTCGGGATCGCGATTTGTCATAATTGTCACTGTCACAGCTTTACGGTATCACGGAAGGATTTATCTCGCTATCGTTAACGAACGAATGCATTGATTTCCTAATTAAGTTAAGCAAATCTGTCGGTCTTTTGGCGTTTCGTCCTGCCCTGCAGGGTCAAATGAGTTTTGGCGGGACAGTGACAAGTGACATTTATGTCAAATCGCGATCCCGAACAGTTACATGATTGGCCTGCATTTCAGGGTTCAGTATGTAGCCCACCATAACTTAACTTAAATATCTGAACAGATTTGGATGTAGGTATCGGATGGGGTATCGTTAGAATCCTTACACCATCCCAAGTGACACGGGCTAATAGTTGTCTTTGTCAGGGCAGCGTGTTTGTTAATTTTTTTAGTCAGATGTCTTGTATACAGGGTTAGCCCTAATCAGTTGCTATCCTTTTAAAGGCATATTCTGTCCATCAAAACAATTAACTTTTACTATGGCGGCAACACGGCCCTAAACAATAACGGTGGTAAGGCCGTAAGGTTAAAAAAACTTCTCAACCGTTAGTCACAATCGAGATTATTTTAGGTAAGGCTGTAAATGTTAAACCTGCCCGGTTTGAATAATAACGGAGTAATTGAATTTTAATAATGTTTGTTTATACCCTGCGTCTCGCGGTTTCATCAGCGATTCCGGGAATTAAAAGTAGCCTATGTTTTATTTTAAGGCTGCGCTCATCCATGTTTCAAGCACATTTTTTACTGCGATCAATCATTATTCTAAAGCTGAATGAGATAGAGCCACATTAAGCGGACCAAAAATATGGTAGTTACGCAGATCCGTGCGTGTCAAGATTCGGTTTTTTTTACCCATTTTTAATTTATTAGAAGCATAATAAAAATATTTTTTCAACACAAAGAGCTACAAATCGTAACAAACTATATTATTTACAAGTGAGTAAATTTTCGTGTAAAATATGTAAAAATTTAATGATTAAAACTGTTGTAATGTGTAAAAATAGAGGTGTTTTGTCGGTTTTATTATATTTTTAGAAAGATTACAAAAGCGTCACATCACTTCTCAAATCTTTTAGATACAAATATATTTTTTGGGAAAACACATACTCATAAAAACCGACAAAAAACTGTTACGACTGCACGTGATTTTTTAAATTAGCGCCCTTCATGCATAAGCTACCTCTATACCAAATTTCATCCAGATCCGTTCGGCCGTTTCAGCGTCAAGGACTACACTAAACGTAGTATTAATTTTTTTTTACTAACACACGCACACACACACCGACCGACATTTATAATATTATTTTATAGTGTGATAATTACTATTCATTGACCTTGATGTCGTAGATATCAATAACAACATGACATATTTAAAAAACCGTTAAGTACCTATGTAGTTATTATAATATGTACTTACTAAAAACTTACCTATGGATGTATGTATGGATGTTTGTTACTCTTTCACGCAAAAACTACTGAACGGATCTGGATGAAATTTGGTATAGAGATAGCTTACCTATACCTTGGAATAAAACATAGGCTAGTTATTATCCCAACAATCGCAGGTAAAACCACGGGGCTCAGCTAGTAAAGCCATATTACGTATAGTATCTAGAGATCTTGACATGATTATGTACATCAGTGTTTTGTTCAATATAAGTATATATTTTATAAGGTCGTATATAGGTCAATGATATAGGCTAAGTGGGTATAGTTTTTATAGCCTTACTTATAAACGCCTCTTAAAAGTTAAATGCCGTTAGTTCATATAGCGCACTTCATTCTTGTATTGCATAGATTTAAATAATGACTTTTAGGGCCTAAACATATGAAGCGGCGCGGCCGCGCGTCTCGGCCGCAAAAATCAGAGCCGCGGCGCTGCTTTGCTCATTATATAAAAGCGGCCGCGGCGCCGAACATTTCGAAAGCGCGACCGGCCACCGTTTCAAATGCAGGGTTAGTAGGTATTGAACAGGTACGAACTGGCAAGCGAGGCCGGCTGCCGAGTCGCGGCGGTCGACCCGCTGTAGCTAAAACTGGACCGCGTATGGTCTTGTGTGTAAATCTCACAGTGCAGCGGCCGCGCGTAATGCGGATGCATATAAATAGGCCATTAACTTATGCACTGTTTTGAAATAAGGCTTTTTCTATTTCACTGTGCACCCGAACCGGTGAACCGGACATGTTAAAGACTTCATTAGACGGTTGCTCATAATAAAAACAATAGGGACCGGAAATTGTACGTGCCATCCGAACCGTAGCGCTCTGTTGTAAATGCTACTTGCGGTCACCTAAGCCAGTCACCAGCGGTTCAAAGACTGTATCGGATCTTATTTTATAAATACACGTGACTTTGGACATACGAGTACCTACCTACCTCCTTGGAGAAAAAATGTGGACGAGTTCAAACTCAAAACAATTTTGAGTGATGAATGAATGATTGAATGAGTGATCGAGGAGTATTTTTTGTTGTATTTATACGGGGCTACACTGCCGTTGGAAACCCTGGGTCCCTGACTATAGTTTAGAGCACATCCGGTGATCTTTTTCAAGGAGTGAAAACACGCGAGCAAGAACGACACGCGTGCTGCCGCGTCTTTCGCACACACATGTGACTAAGCCACGCCAGTTTTTATACATATATTATGTGGATTCTAAATATCTACAAATTGTATTTTTGTGGTTTTTGTACTATGCTATGATATGAATCTAAAAGTTGCTAGACGCACCGAAAGCGCCTGGAAGAGTTATTGGTCAATGAAAGACCTCATGAAAGGTGATCTACCATCAGTACTAAAGAAAAAGCTCATGTACATTCGCATTCTCCCTATCCCCCCTCACCTACGGTGCCATACTTGGTCTTTGACTGTTCATGAGGACACTAACCATGCCCCTTTTGGCAGAAAGGTACGTCTTGGCTTGCCATCTCCGTCCTCACGGTGTATTTTCGAATGGCTGATCCCCTCTGATGGCCACGTCTCCGCCACGTGTTCGCTGTGCAGCCGCGGCGTGTTCGCGACGTATTCGCTGCGTGCCCGCTCCGCTTCGGAGACGCTCGCAAACCGCTAGGTGGTAAGGCCCTTAGGTATGTACGTTTGTACGTACAAAAGGTATGTACGTTTGTACGTACAAACGTACATACCGTTTGTACTTACCGTAAGGTTTGTACTTTGAGTTTGTACGGCAATAATCCCCACGCTTGGCAGGCTGCTTGGGCGTCGCAGAGAGTTACCACCGTTAACTAAGAGGACGCTGCTGCCCGTCCTCCGGTGGTGCTGGATTGCAGTTTAACGACATGTCCAGGTCATAGGTGGATGGGTATGTCCAGCTGTAATTAAAGGTAAACATTTTTTTATTTATGTTTTACTTTTCCGTGTTCTGTGTAACTGCTGTTTTGTTTATACTTTTGCCACGAATAAACTATTGTTATGCTATATGTTAATTTATTTTTATAATTTTCGTTGTCCAAATTTCATATACACAGACATTTTTCCACCTCAGCTATAAAAATTTGCATTATTATTATTCGCTTTGACTTCAAATACGTAAGAAAATAAATAATAAGTTACAATGGAACTTGAAACTTAAATTATTATGTGCTTTCACTTTTACGTAGGTAGGTAAATGATTATTATTATAATTATGTAGGTAAAGATTCGTCGTCTGCGCCCGGCTTTAATTTATCTATGACTTTATTATATCAGTTTTTCTGTATTTCACACTATTCGTTCACACTTTGCAAATTCATAACAGATAGGTAGGTACTAGCGGGCCGGCAGACGTTGTCCTGCCATGAAAATAAAAAATTATCCTAGAACCCGACCGCAGCGCCACCTACCGGGCCAAGTTGTGAATCTAAATCATATAGGAACTCACTTGAATGCACACACAAAAAAAAACATTCCAATCGGCCTAGCCGTTTAGGATTAGGAGGAGTTCTAAAGAAAACTACAGCTAACTACTTTTGAGGCTTTATTTGGACAGATCTAGACTTTTAAAATAGCTACTTACTAAAAAGATAGCTATCTTTTTCATTGCTGTTTATTAGATAACGCCGGCAACATTTATCTGTCAATAAAAGGCTTAAAAATTTGCTGTATTAGGTACTTATCGGTATTCGGTAATATTAACTACTTGTGGGATTCTTGTATAGAACATACATTAGATAACAAACAACTTTAGTTCCGTAACTTTTAATAATTCCTGTTTGTGTTCTTCCTACCACATATATTATGTAAATTAAAATTGATTACTTATCTCAAAACAATAATATATAAAATAATTATGTTGTTCTAAAGTTAATTAGACATTTCAGCAGCCTAGGCTGCAATTCCGGTGGATTCTCGCCATTGTGCATATCTACGATCTGTTGATACTGTTGGTTACGCATAACGGTATACATACTAGGTAAGCCAAAAGGAGGTCATTGTATTCATCTTTGCTGTGGGCCAACAACCCTGAAACTGGAAAAAGCAGTCCAGAAAGTCTATTGAAAACGTATTCACCCTCTACAAAATGTATGGTTGTTTTTGTTGTTTTTTTGAGATTTTAGAGTTGGCCCCGTTGTAAAAGTTGTTCACTATGACCTTCTTTAAATTTTTTAATAAACTGTTTGCAAGAGCACTGCGCATGACTTGAGAACGGCTGGTTTTGTCTTTTAGAGGAGCTAAATCCTCCAAGGTTTTGGCGTTTTGATCGCATTAATAGTCTGCATAAAGTTTTTAAGCAACGAAAAAATTCAAAATAACCTGCTTTTTTTCCGTGAGTTTATTTGCCGGCTCAACGAAGTAGGAAAACCACAGCGACCAAGTAGTTTGTATTTCCTTATTTTTGCATTTGATCAACAATAAAAAATAGAGTAATTTGAATCTACGGAACTACCGCGACGCCTAGTTGGCTGTGGCATTTGAATTGTTACTTAAACGGATTAGCAAACAATATTTGGCACACTGTGTTGCTAAACCTCGTCATGTAGATATGTTTAAACGATTTTAATCGAATTATTTAATCGTAGTTGTGCCAAATGTTATTTGACAATATACACAAGGATTTAATTTTGAATACATTCACACATAATGTTTAAAATACGAAAGTTTGTGAGTGTGTTAACTTCACGCTGCAACGGCAACGGCTCAACGGGTTTTAAGTGAAATTTGAAATAGAGATAACTTATACCGTGGATTAAAATATGGGCTCTTTTTTATCCCAGAAAAATATATGGATCCTGTAATACAGCGTGTGAAACGTGGAACATTGGTGGTGTTAAAAATAAATTTCAAAAAGGGGCGGGAAAGTCGTGCCCCACAGTCTTAACTATATGTTTTTTTATAATTTTAAATTTAGTAAACCAGGCTCTCTGTGTTAAGAACATATACCTTGGATTAACTTATGCGCTACTTTTTAACCCAGTAAAATATACGGTTTCTGTAATACAGCCTTGTGAAACGCAGGACACTGGTAGTGCTAGATAATATTCAAAGACTTCGGGATAGTCGTGACCCACAGTCTAACTATCAATTTTTTTATAATATAAAATTTTAAAATTAGTAAACCGGCCTCTCGGTTTAGATTTATTATTTATTTTTATTAAGTCACCATTTCAAAAAAACAGGAGTTAGTCAAAAATCGGTTCATTTATTTGGGAGCATGGCATGGATGATGGCAAAGAAAGATACACAGATAAACTAAACTTAAAACACCCCTTTGTTTGCGTCGTTTAAGTTAACATGTGTAATGTGTATCTATGTAGGTATTTGTCTGTGGCATCCACAGAAAAGCGAAGGCCCCTACTCTTAGGTGGTATCGTACCAAGTATAGCTGTCAAACGAATGAACCGATTTTGATTTAGTGTATAATACTATGATAATATATATTATAGCTATGATTAAAGAGAATCCGTTCAGCCTTTATCCCTGTCATTTTTAATCAGCTGCAAATGTGCCAAAACAGGCGTAAAAAGTAAGCGCCTACATGAATTTAAGTCGGTTTTAAGATAAAATTAAAATTATAAATAATTGTATATTTCTGTAATTTTTAATAAATAATTCATGATACTATATGCAATAGATATCTCAATTTTTTACACCTTAGAAAAAACCGTATGATCGCAATAACTATATTCACAACACGATTGCACATTTTGCTTATTGATAAAAGGGCTCGAAATGTCATAAAAACCAGTTATTTAATCCAACAGCGTAGCTTTCCAATTTTTAGGCACCCGGTTGAACTACTTTAGTTATTATAAATAAAATAGAATATAAATCAAAGTTCTTTAACTTTGTTTGTTTTGTGTGAAATGTACGTGTTTGTACTATTATCTGTGTTAGTGTGTTTGTGTGTGTGTTGGGCCCGAAAGAAGAGAAACGTTTACGAGAGTCCACCACTGTATTCCGGAGCTTTGCCCATCATAGGCCATGCGCACAGAATGGTGGGAGACAGTCAATGTAAGTACTTACATTTACTTAATAGTCATTGACTTTCAATAGTTTAGTATGTAAGGAACTACCTCAGTTTGTCTCTGTGTGTGATCCTGAATATGCCCTAAAACTGCAACTCGAACTACCGGAGGACGGGCAGCAGCGTCCTGCCAAGCCTGCCAAGCGACGAGGCAACCCCTCCCTTTTAAGGGTGACGCCTTTGTCCAACAGTGGACATCTACTGTTCTTGATATTTTTATATGAAGTGTTTCCACAATGGGTATTTCTATGTTTTTCTATCTAGGTACCTACTGTATATCTACTGATCTGGCTGATTATGTTACCCTGCATTTTTGTGTTTATTTCCGGGATATTTAATTTACCTATTTAATTTACCATGATTACGTTGCCAAACGAGCTCCCGATATTTTGTGACACCTGACGTCCTGTGTGTGAGTCTGCCTGTGAACATGGTACATGCAACTACGCCGAAATATCGGGAGCTCGTTTCTTAACACAATCACGGTAAATATCCCGTAAATAATAATAGAAATGTAATGAACAACCATAATAGTTTAAAACGATGTTATAAGTTTGTATGTTAGGATGTTTGTTACTCAATTACGCTAAAACGGCTTTCCACAACTACTATAGTTTCCTACCAAAGCGAGCCAAGATTTATCCCTCAGCCAAAACGAATATACCTAATTATGGTCAGTGACCTTTTGTGTGTGTTGTTAGTTTGTTTGTGAGTGCGTTCATACGAACAGGAATTTGTTTTATTCGTGCGAAGTTTTACCTGAAAGTGTGGCGTGCTTACCTCGTTCCCCGCAAAAATTAAGTTATATAAATACGTATAGGCAGATAATCGCCAGTGACATCTCCAATCATAACGGTCGGAGATATCTAAACGATTGTAATTTGATTTCAGTTTTATATCATCGAGTGATGTCCATAGCTGAGGAGTGTAACCAGAAAGGTGGCGTAATGGTACTGAAGATAGGGACTGCCAATTATTACGGTGAGTGTTATGCTGGTACCTCTAACACAGAACTATAAACTTGTGTTACCAGGATTTACTGTAATAACAGTTCTTTGCAATATTATAACACGCATACTGATAGAGTCGAGGCGGCCGGCGGCGGGGCGGCGCGGCGTTGTATAAGAGTCGAGACGAAGGCGCCTGCGCCGCGCCGCCGCCTCGGCCCCGCCCCGATGCCGCATTAACTGCGCCGCGTCTCTGCAGTGTACGCTGAATAGAATAGCTAGAAGAGGCGGGCCTCCACCCCGACGCCGCGCAGTCTCGAATCATCATTCTGTGTACGATACGCCTAAAACCGAGTAACTTAGAGAGTACGCCATCGTGCGGCGTCCACGCCATGCATGGTCTGCGTAATGATTTCCCACATCGATGGGGCTGAGAAGACCGGTTATTTCGATGCGCGCATATTAGGTATATTCGCCTAACTCTAGTAAGTACATTAGGCGGAACAATTTTTGCGATAAATAAATACAGTGTCAGTTTGTTATTTCCAGTACTAACGGACCCGGAAGACTTCACGACGGCTGCCAACCAGTGCCTAAAGACACACTTTACGTACGCGTTCCTAGATCCCTGGCTGGGAGAGGGGCTCGTCACTGGAACGGGTTTGTATTCATCATCATCCAGAAGACGTCAACTGCTGGACGAAGGCCTCCCCTTTAATAGGTTGGGGGAGTGCCATAAATCCCCATGCTGGGCAGGAGGTTTGTAGTGGTAGGACTCTTATTGCCCGCCTCGGGAAATTCCACGCAATTGCCAGTTATTCAACAGCCAAGCAGTGGCGTGCAAGTTTGCATGTTTCGGTTTGAATTTGAATGGCAATATTACCAGAGAAATTACTGGGCATATAAGGAGACAATGAGAATAAACATTGTATATAACAGGGTGACGAGCGCAGTGCCGTGCGCTGGACTTTGTTCGCAAGCTCTATGTCGTGATAATTACATATAAGTAGTATATATATATAGTACATTCTCATCTCATCATTAGGAATAAAAAATGTAATGCATAGGAATAAACCTGTAAGCTGCATTTTACATGAATAAATTGAATTGAATTAGTTCCATTCACAGAGTAATAGAAGCAGAGATGTGATCAAAGGATTTTTCCAGAGAAAGACGCGTGACTGTGCGGGGAGGTGTAGGTTCGCGGGAGGAGTCGCTAATTGTACTGCCATCTAGCGGTTTTCAGGAAAAGTTTTTGAGAATCGAACTGAATTAACACTTAATTTCTTAATATTACGCTAGATGTCGCGTTTTAAAATTTTATAGAATGGATCATTAAATATAAAAATAAAATTACTTACGAAAGAAATTGGATACTAATCATGTCATCTGAATTTTTTCCTCGGTCATTTTTACATAATGAAACAGAGCAACTTATTAAATTTTTACTGTTACTGGGTAAAAACATTAAGAATCCCTCTTATTCTCAGAAATCATTAAGAAGTCTAATATGTAAGTTTGAATGACCGTTACGCGTGGTGGGCGTTAGCATACTGGGCAAATAAGTATGAAGTCACACACTCCGTCCGCAAAATAGGATCTGCGGCTGCAAGTCGCTCATTGCAACTCCTTATCCTCCATGGTTCCATTAACCCTAAAAGCGCCATTATTATCACGAGTTGTGAGAAAAATGCTTTTGGTACACACGTAATAACGTTACTTTGAAACAGTATGAAACCACTCCTAGATTAGGCCGCTCGATTTGAAAACGTGTAGTCGCGGGTTCAAATTTGAGGCCCGTACCAATGAGCTGTTTGGAGTTTATGTACGGTATGGTTATTACCTCTTCGCGCCAAAAACGGTTGAGTTTGGATGAAACTCGTATAGCTTTATTCCCGTAATGACATAGGCAACTTTTTTGTATCATCATCACATTTCATTATTACGCGGGTAAAACCGTCGGGCGCAGCCTAGTATTTGGGGGGGAGGCTACGCTTGCCAGGCGGATTAGAGATCGCAGAATGCGAACCCTGCTGCCCGTCCTCAATTGATTCTGGTTGCAGGTTTAGGACATATCCGGGTCATTTGACCTGGATATAGCAGATAGTGTATTTACACTAATTCTGAAAAAATTAAAAGTCGTCTTCCCTCAGATGTCGGAATATGGCGTCGTCATCGCAAGCTGCTAAGCCCGGCGTTCGGTCAGCACGTCCTGGACGGATTCCTCGGCATATTCAACGCGCTCTCGAAGAAAATGACGGACGAGCTGGCGGTGGAAGTTGGGAGGGGACCGTTCGACCATTCTGCATATATAGACCGATGCTCTTTGGAAGCAGTGTGTAGTAAGTATTAAAATATCTTAACTGACATACACGTGTCATTGAGATCTAGTAAGTAAGATCGTAGGTATAGGTATAGCCTGAGTGGACAGCCTTTTCTTCTAAAGATCAGATGCCCGACTGCGTTGGGGTTATGTAACGTACCCACCAAAACCCCCCCGGTGGTCAAGGTGCTTGAAGGAGGGCTCCGGGATCTCCAATGGAACCCACCCGGAGCCCTCAGCATTTCGTTTCGGCTCCTCTCAGGACATGTTCATGTGTCGCTCAGACGTCTCTGACATGGTTGCTGTTATAGAAAACTCGACTTGAGGGCCACTGCCATTTTTTTCCCAGGAAAAATCCTTATTGGTTACCACCTCCTCCTCAGATGACGCGTTAGTTTGAGTAGTTTGTGAACAAGCTCTTACTCTTTTATTGTGTCCTTATTCTAGCATTTGTGTATATTTTTTGGCAATAATGTTATTTTTATCTTCACGATAACTACAGAATAATATTGTTTTAGAATCTGAAATGTATTAGAGCATTGTGGTTGGCATCGCAGCTACTAAAAATTTTTAACCACCGGCTCGATCTGAAATCTTGGTATCAATTCTTTGACCCACAGAAACATCTTTCGGTATCACAGCGGATGACGTCGAAAATTTCGACCCCGAAACATATCTGGAAGCTGTGAAAACGTGCTTTCACTTGGTCACGAAGAGGATACAGCAGTGGTGGCTCCACAACGACTTGCTGTACAGTTTCAGTAACCACAAAAAGGAAATGGACGATGTGGCCAACTACTTGAATGGGATAAGTAAAACTGTGAGTATTCTTTATGTGATATAGTGTCGAAAAGAGCAGGACGCTCACCTGGTAACCAACTCGTCTGGACATAACAGTAGTAGTGCGAGAACTGTGAACTTGCGAACAAAAACCCTGCGCCGCAGTGCACTGCGTTCATCACCCTCAGATATTAGATGTCAAATCTCTTCATGCGCAGTAATCTATCTGGTAATAACACAGAAATAAACAAACTGAACCACAGTAATGATTTTCAAACTGAAACACAGTAATGCTTGCACACTACTGCTTGGTGGTTGAATAACTGGCACAGGTGTGGTACTTCCCCATGCTGGCTCCGCTGTAGAATCCTACTACTATTGACCCTGTTAAATTGTTGGTCCCGCCCGGTTGTTTATTCTATATTTCTGTAACAACAACCGTCAAGCAATATCAGAGGTCTTCAGGCGCAAATTTGTAACGTTTCATACTATATTTCACTAGTTTTGTTATCGTAGTAGTGGTAGGAGTCATTGGGATTATTTTTGTTCCAACGAATCACACTGTGATATTGAGTGCGACTCGGTGGGACAACTTTTTTGGAAAACGTTTCATTGAGTAACAGTAATGGGAAGAAAAATCCCAATGAGTCACACTGTGACTGGTTTTAGTGTGACTAATTAGGAACCCACCACACGAACTTCCTTTTTTATAGTAATTTCTATTTAATTCTAAGAGGTGCTTAGTCTTTTCATTGCAATCCATAATTGAAAATAAAGCGTCGCAATAGGGACGCTTTATTTTCACCTGATTATGAAACAAGATTAAGTGGGGATTATGGCAACCCCTCCCTATTAAGGGAAAGGCCCTATTCATATTCCCTATTCGTCCAGCAGTGGACGTCTTCCGGCTGTTGATGATGAAACAAGAAGAAATAATGCCAGAATGTTTTTTTTTTGCCAGAATGTTGCGCTCGTGGCGTAGCTTGTCTAGGTGATTCTAAACGATCACCTATGTTAAGCAACGGACGGTCCGGTCAGTCTTAAGATGAGTGACCGTGAGTGGCATTTATTTCTGAGCATTACCGTGGGTCGGATGACACGATAAATTGTTGGTCCCGGTTGTTTGTTCTAGTTTCTATAACAACAACCATCAGCCATGTCAGAGGCCTTCGGGCGGCACATTAACTCTGACACTAGGGCTGGCCACTCAGCCTATACGAAGTTACTTACTTTTTTTAATGATGAATAGATGTTTTGGTAATGCTTTTCTAAGCATTCTACCTTCGAAGGGTGACTAGCCCATATCCTCGACGCTGGCCCATTTGTAGTTTGGTGTATTCACATACGCAGGCTTCCTCACGATGTTTACCTTCACCGAAAAGTTATTTATCCGGGACCTAGATTTGAACACGCGGCCTCACGATTTCAAGTCTCACCCATCAGCCAGAAAACGTCCACTGCTGCACGAAACCTTTTTTTTTTTTTTTTAATATACATTCAAGTGACGAGACGGGCAAGACCTGATGGTGAGCGTCACGCCTGCCACTAATAGTAGCAGTGCCAGAATTATGAAATTGCGAACACAATCCTGCGCCGCACTGCACTGCGCTCGTCACTCTGAGATATTAGATTGTAAATCTCTTCATGCCCATTAATTTCTCTGGTAACATTGCCCTTCAAACCAGAACACAGTAAAGCTTGCACACTACTGCTTGGCGGTTGAATAACTGGCAAAGGTGTGGTACTTCCCCAGGCGGACTCTGCAGTAAAGTCCTACCACTACAGAACTACTTGGTAGGTACTGTTACACCATTTTAGCATAGATTAACGTTGTTTTAAAATTAAAATAGTAGTATAAATAGTAAAATAGCAGTAGAGTCCTACCACTACAAACTAACTAGCTTCCCCTTAATAGAGAGGTGTTGCCAAAAATCCCCACGCTTGGCGGGCGGCTTGGCGATGTTTGGAAGAATGTTCACCACCGGTAACGGAGAGGTTGCTGCTGCCCGTCCTCCGGTGGTTCTGGATACAGTTTTAGGACATACCCAGGTCCAATTCAGCTCCGATTTCAATTCTAGTGGTGCCCCAATTATGCTACTTTTGCTTAGTAAATTATTAAGTTGTCATCTAAAACCATGTTTCGGAATAACATCTTTATTTCTGGTTTAGGTGCTCAAAATAAAAAGGAAGAATTTGTCTGCTGGGAACTATAGTAATGGTAAGTAAATGTTGTAAGTATGCTTTGTAAAATTTTGGGCAATCAGAGAAACCTTTGCCAGGTATTAAAATTGGAGGGGGTACAGCACCCCCCGTTTGATTTTAGGGGGGCATTTGACTCCCTCTGCCCCCCACTTCCGCGGCCGCTGGCTACTACCAGGACCGGACTAAGCGGTAGGACCACGGGCAATGTTGACGTCGATATTCAATGGTTTTGTTTTAAAAAAAATATTTTTCAGAACCGAAGTGCAAAGTGTTCATGGATTTGGCCCTGGAGTTGGCTGATAAAGGATATCTGTCAGACACGGAAGTGTATCAAGAGATGAACACCATCATTGCTGCTGGCTATGAAACGACTGGCAATGCTCTCCTGTATACATTCATGTTGTTAGGAACACATGCAGACGTGCAAGACAAGGTTATTGAAGAGTAAGTTGATTTGCAGCTTTTAGGATGTTCTATGTTCGACTTTATTTATGTACGTTTTTTTAAATGTATGTTCACCGATTTCTCTGTCAATTGGAGACCGATTTTGAATTTCTTTTTTTATTTGAAAGGGTATATAGGTACTTCCGAGGTGTGTGTTAGTGCTAAGCAGGACGCAGCTGCACGTGCGTCGGGCTCTGTTTTCACTCTTTGAAAAAGGTCACCGGATGTGATCGAAACTATAGTCGGAGTATCCGATTTAATTATTTTATTTATTTCACCAAAATTGTTTTTTCTGTTAAGTTAAGTTACAATGGACTTCCGCAAAGTAACGCCTGAATCAATCACATTTATTCATTTCATTTTATTTGGGAAACATACAGTGATAATAACTTAAGTAGGATTATAAAAAAATTGGATAACTATATATACACCATTTACACGTTTCCGCGAAATTAAACGTCAGTATTCCCGTATAAATAAAACAAAAATGTGTCAAAACCACGTCAGTTATCATAATAAAATTTGAAGTCGGTTTTTTTTAAATGTCTCTTGTTAATATGTGTACTTAAATCTTCATAATTTCTTTAAAAGACCAGTACTTCTTCCTGCCGTTTGCTATTCTTTTATTTAATCTTGTGTTTAGTTTTTAGGCTAATGTGTAGCTGATGAAAGAGAACTGATAGACACAGAAGTGAGAGAATGAGATGAGAGATGATGAGGTGAATCATTGCTGTTCAGTGTTCACATGTATGTATAATATAACTTCTTAGGTTGGAGGCAGTTTTTGGCGATTCTTCAAGGGATGTTGACAAGGAGGACCTCTCCAAACTGGTTTACATGGAAGCGGTTCTAAAAGAAAGCATGAGACTATACACCATAACGCCATCTATGTTCCGGACTGTGGAAACTGATGTCAAATTGAGTAAGTTTATTTTTTTATACAATAAAGTGACGAGACGGGCAAGACGTTCGCCTGGTGGTAAGTGTCACGCCTGCCACTAACAGTAGCAGTGCCAGAATTGTGAACATGCGAACACTATCCTGCACTGCACTGCGCTCGTCACCCTAAGATATTAGATGTTGAATCCTTTGTAAGGCCGAATCGGCTTTAACGGAAGACAGTGCTGTTTGTTAAACAGCATTAACCTGAGATGGGACATTTTTGTGACATCACTCAAGGATTCACTCAAGGACTTGGAGATGTCTTAAAACTGCATTCAGTACCACCAGAGGACGGCCAGCAGCGTCCTCTCGGTTAAAGATGATGAGCATTCTGCGATCTCCGAGCCGCCTACCACTCGTCAAGATTATTGCAACCTCTACCTATTAAGAGTAAGGCCTTCGTCCGGCAGTGGACGTCTTCTGGCTGAAGATGATGACACCATTCCGCAATTTTTTGTCTCATCATCATCATCATCAGCCTGGAGACGTCCGACGTGCTGCACGAAGGCCTCCCCCTTAGACCGTCACACTGTACGACAACCTGCCATATGCATCCACCGGTTGCCCGCGACTCGTACAATGTCGTCGGTCCACCTAATGGGAGGCCGCGCCTATATACGCTGCGTCTTCCGGTTCGCGGTCGCCACTCAAGAACTTTTCTTCCCCATCGGTTGTCAGTTCTTCGAGCGATGTGGCCTGCCCTGCGCCACTTCAACTTGCAAACCCTGCGAGCTATGTCGGTGGCTTTGGTTCTTTGGCGAATATCCTCGTTCCGGTTTTTTTTTAATTTTGTCTACTATAAAACATCTATTGTGAACCTTCGCAGGAAATCACACCATGCCAGCGGGTAGCTACTGCCTCCTGTTAGTGTGTGGTCTCCACCAAGCACCTTGCTGGGGCGCCGACAGGGCGCGCTTCCGCCCGGAGCGGTGGTTAGACCAATCTTTAACCGCCGACACTATGTGTAAGGCGTTTGCGGCTTTCGGAGTCGGCAAACGATTGTGTATGGGTAAGTTTCATTTATAACTAGCTGCATATCGTAACCGTTTTCATGTATTCATGTTTTTTTCATCATCGCGCGGCTGAAACCGCGGGATGATGAAAACGGTGACGATGATGAAAAGTTGCCGTTTCCAGGAACGCAATAAGTCACCTATTAGTTAGAGGTATTAGCAATTTAGTACTAACCATTAGTACTAACTACGTAGACCCGTGTGATCCAGTTTTAGGCGCGTTTTCTATAAGAGTGAGATTTCTTCGCGTAGTCATTCCGTAGTACTAGTTTTTTTGTGATACTGACAACTTAATTATGAATTTTTATTAATTTATTTAGGCTTCACATAGATAACTACATTCATTGTAACACCATAATCATGTAAGCTAAATGTGCTCTTTTGAAGGAAGCATGCATTTCTTTTAACAATAAGAGAGTATAAAAAAAGAACAATCAAATTAACAAACTATTGCAACACTGATTACACCAATCACATCTACCTAGACAGAAAGAGTAGAGTAGAGATAGCTCATTTGGCCATTAATAAGTTCAGTTCTTGAATTTTGTGAATGAGTCCCCTAAAATATCTAGATCCGTTTCTTGTTAATATTCGTTAATTATTAGGCAATCATCCATTATTTTGGTTCCAGGTAAAACATTCGCCATGATGTCGATGAAGACGACACTGGTGCACGTGCTGCGTCGGTACCGCGTGTCCAGAGACGTTACCAAGCTGTCTCTCAAGATGGACCCGCTGCTGAAGCCCATCGACGGCCACCAGGTGACACTGCACTGGAGAACGGACGGGAAGGCTAGGCGAGTGGGAACGTGATCATGACATAAAACTTATCTTTTATTTATTGTATTTATTTAAGGAAGTCAACCCATTATTACGTGATGAAGGAAAATGTTCACCCAGTAGCTATCGTGATCATCGTGATATTGCAATAAAGAAATTGTGTTTTTATTTACTGATTTTATTTATGGAGATTATATCCAGGGGCGCGTGATTATGGCATTCAGAATCAGAAATCGTGTTTGAATTATTGTTTTTTTTCTAAGGAAAAACCGTCAGAAGACGTCCTATGCTGGCCAAAGGCTTCCCCCTACATAGGTCCTTATATTTGCCTATAGTTTCCCCGCTTGGCAGGCGGCTTGAGGATCGCAGAATGCTCACCACAGTTGTTGGGGGTCACAAGACGCTGCTGCCCGTCCTCCGGTGGTTTTGGATGCAGTTTTAGGACACCCAGGTTCAATCAAGGTGGTTTGGCCAACCAGCTCCGTTTAAAAGAACGGCAGAATTTGCAATCGCCGAATCATGCCATGACCTATAATTTATACAAGAAAACTTGATTTTGCCAAATCCGGACCGCCGCTGGCGCCATCTGCGAAAAGTTTTGCCTGTGGAACTTCACTGCTGCAACTGGTACGCTGCAACGGCCAAGGGCAGGCGTTCTCAAATACTTACCACACAAGAGCGTCTTGTTATTCGTCTCATTATTTGCAGTCATAAATAACCATAAAAGTAACAGCCAATTTTGAAAACAGATCTATTATAAACGTACTAAAATGTTGCCGTCTTTATACAGGGTTAGTTCCAATCAGTTAACAGGTAGTTGAAGAATATCTGAAAAAGAAAGAGGAATATGAATTAGAAGCTAGTAAAGCCAAGGTTAGGAGTTGGAAGGAATTCTGTGGGAAGCAAGATAGGGAAGGGGTCTGGGATGGAATATACAGAGTGATAGGAAGGACAAAGAACAGAGAGGAGGACCTGCCACTAGAGATTGGAGGCACCTAGACGCTAATGGATCTGGTAGAGCATTGGCGGAAACTTTCTACCCAGAAGACCTAGTAGAAAGTGACAACGCGGAACATTGCAAAATCAGGGAAGAAGCGGAAAGAGTAAATGAGGGAGATCAAAATGGATTGTGTGATCCACCATTTATACTTAGGATATTTTCCACACAACGCCACCTAGCCCCAAACTAAGCAAAGCTTGTAATATGGAAAGTAGATAGCTGATAGAATACTTATATACTTCTTTTTTGTTTTGTAAATACATACTCATAATACATATTACACCCAGACACAGAACAAACATTTATGTTCGTTACATAAATGTTTGCCCTTGGTGGGGATCGAACCTCTTATACCTTTGATTATATACCCAGCTAGATCCTCCAAGTCTTATACCCCTTAAGAGCGTCTTGTTATTTGTATCAAGTGTAAGTTTTTGCTGTCATAAATAACCTTATAAGTAACAGCCAATTTTAAAAACAGATCTAAACGTACTAAAATGTTGCAGTCCTTAGGTATATAAAGCGCATATAAGATATAATATGGACTGCAAACTTACTAAAAAAATACGGATCAATCTCAGTACATACAGGAGCCAGATTCACGATGGATCTAGTGAGATTTTATTTTTTGATTGGATCTGTTTTCAAAGATGTGTGCCTTTTTGGCAGGTATGTTTTTAGTAAGTTTAGCTCTGTCAACTTTTAAGCTCGAAAATTTAATTTAGTGGCGGCAGGGGTTATCTTATAACCCACAAGAGCGTCTTGTTATTTGCTGTCATAAATAATACCATAAAAGTGCAGCCAATTTTGAAAACAGACCGTTCGTAATTTATATAATAGAGCCTATTAGATGGACTGCAATAAAAAGGCTAGAATGTGGTCTATTCTGAAGGTTAAAGTTGACAGAACTAAACTAACTAAAGTATTGCTGTCCTTAGCTAACATGCCTAGTAAAAAAGTGACTGCAATATTTTAATTAGTTTAGAACTGTCAACTTGACCACAATGTTTTATTAAGTTTAGTAGATCTGTCAACAGAAAGCTCGAAAATGTAGAATTTAGTATTTAGTATATTATTCACGTATTTATTTCCTTTCTTAGTTATTTAAGTTTTTTACAATAAATATTAGAATACTAAAATACAAATTATAAAAAACTTATAAACTAGGGTGCCGCCAGCAGCGGAGCAGAGCTCAAGCTGCCTGTGGTTAGGGCTGCAGAGTGAGGAACCTCCTGACAATGCGCGCCGTGTCAAGTACTACTGCTTTTTGTATCTGACCCTTGACCCAACCAGCAGCTGCAAACCAGCGAGAGCCTCTTGAGGTATTGGTCGAGGCTCTTCGCTATAAGACCGTTTGCCGAAACGACTATCGGGACAATGATCGTCGAGTCAACATCCCACGTGGCGATTATCTCGAAGGCCAAGTCAAGGTACTTGCTGAGTTTGTCCTTCTCGGCCTTCAAGAGATTCTCGTCATGTGGGATGGTGACATCGACGAGCACTGCCCGGCGTTGGGACCGATCCACCATCACGATATCAGGCTTATTGGCGACAATAGTCCTGTCCGTGATGATGGAGCGGTCCCAATAGAGCAAAGCACGACCATTCTAGAGAACTGGAGCTGGTGTGTACTTATAGTACGGCACCTCCGACTCGACAAGGCCGTATCGAAGAGCAAGTCGCTGATGGATGATCCTGGCCACTTGGTTATGCCTGTGCAAATAGTCGCCGTTAGCAAGATACGAACAACCGGAAATGATATGTCGGAGAGATTCCCCAGGACGGTGGCATGCCCGACAAATGTCGACCGTACCGTCCTTCATGATATATTTCCGGTAGTTGTTCGTCTTGATAACTTCATCCGCAATTGCACAGGCAAACCCCTCGGTTTCCCCAAAGAGGTCCCCGAAGCGCAACCAGTTCACCGACGCGAGCAAGTCCACATCGGGGCTCGACAGGACCCGATAGAACCGCCCGTGCAGCTCCTTGCTCTTCCATACTTCCTTGCGGTCGTCGGTGCTTAGCACCGATGGTCTACGCCAGTTCTCGTTTGCCAAGGAGAGCGGCGTGAGCCCCTTGTCAACTGTCACTACATCGCGATGCATCCCACACCCATTGTTAAGGAAATAATCCCTAAGACTGCACACTTCACGATTGTGGAGGTTCTTGGCGTTTAAAAAGCCACGACCCCCCCACTTCCGTGGAATGTACAGTCTCATAACAGATGAGCGTGAGTGTAGGATGCGATGCGCAGTGAGCAGTTGCCTTACTCTTCTATCCAGGGCGTCCAGCTCAGTCTGAGTCCACCTAAGTATGCCAAAGGAGTATATCAGTAGAGGCATCACCCAACCATTGAAGGCGCGCGCCTTATTGCCTCCAGACAAAAGACTGTTAAGTACTTTTTAGGTTAGTATTATTATTTATTTAATACTAGTCATACTAGCTAAGCGAAGCCTAGTTATACCATGTATAGGTTTGTGTTGTGTGCCAATCAAGTATCTGAGGCTAAGTTTTGACTTTTGACGGTTATTTCATTAAAGTTTTCGCCCGCGGCCACGTGCCGTCATGCGCCTGACAGGTCGAGCCTCGCTCGGAAATGTTGCCAGGTGCAGTCTAAGTTGGTATACCTACCTATTTTCAGATCAAAGTACTGGTTGAAACGCGATAAAAATCATCTGCTCCATAAGATGTAACTCGACTTCAACGAAGTGTAGGTATGTAATGTGTGTATATTGTACCAGCGACTATGATAATAATTTTAGTTAAAACTCTTGACATTGATAGGTTGATTAACTCTTTATTGTTCACGCCAATAATTACTTAAATATTGGGACAAGTGGTGGCCCTATTGCTAAAAGCAATCTCTTCCAGACAACCTTTGGATGGAGAGGATTTAAAGAATGCATAGAAGACAAGAAAAGAAAAGTGTGTGAAATCGTAAAATATATACCATAATTTATTCTAACATAAAAATTAAAAATAATAAACATACATACCTACTAATACTTAAAATCTCTACAATTTCTATAATAAACTAATTTATAAAACATAATTATATATATATACCTTTAAATATATAATAAAATTATGAGAATTTACTAGCATCAACGAGAAAGTCTATTGAAAAAGTATTCACCCTCTACAAAATGTATGGAACTGCTGTTGTTTTTTTGAGATTTTAGAGTTGGCCCCGTTGTAAAAGTTGTTCACTATGACCTCCTTTAAATTTATTAATAAACTGTTTGTAAGCGCACTGCGCATGACTTGAGAACGGCTGGTTTTGCCTTTTAGATGAGCTAAATCCTCCAAGGTTTTTGCATTTTGATCGCATTAATAGTCTGCATAAAGTTTTTAAGCAACGAAAAAATTCAAAATAACCTGCTTTTTTCCGTGAGTTTATTTGCCGTGTCAGCTCAACGAAGTAGGAAAAACACAGCGACCTAGTAGTTTGTATTTCCATATTTTTGCATTTGATCAACAATAAAAAATAGAGTAATTTGAATCTACGGAACTACCGCGACGCCTATGGCCGTGGCATTTGAATTGTTACTTAAACGGATTAGCAAACATTATTTGGCACACTGTGTTGCTAAACCTCGTCATGTAGATATGTTTAAACGAATTATTTAATCGTAGTTGTGCCAAATGTTATTTGACAATATACACAAGGATTTAATTTTGAATACATTCACACATAATGTTTTAAATACGAAAGTTTGTGAGTGTGTTAACTTCACGCTGCAACGGCAACGGCTCAACGGGTTTTTAAGTGAATTTTGAAATAGAGATAACTTATACCCTGGATTAAAATATGGGCTCTTTTTTATCCCAGAAAAATATATGGATCCTGTAATACAGCGTGTGAAACGTGGAACATTGGTGGTGTTAAAAATAAATTTCAAAAAGGGGTGGGAAAGTCGTGCCCCACAGTCTAACTATATGTTTTTTTATAATTTTAAATTTAATAAACCAGGCTCTCTGTGTTAAGAACGTATACCCTGGATTAAAATATGCGCTACTTTTTAACCCAGTAAAATATACGGTTTCTGTAATACAGCCTTGTGAAACGCAGGACACTGGTAGTGCTAGATAATATTCAAAGACTTCGGGATAGTCGTGACCCACAGTCTAACTATCAATTTTTTTATAATATAAAATTTTAAAATTAGTAAACCGGCCTCTCGGTTTAGATTTATTATTTATTTTTATTAAGTCACCATTTAAAAAAAACAGGAGTTAGTCAAAATCGGTTCATTTATTTGGGAGCATGGCATGGATGATGGCAAAGAAAGATACACAGATAAACTAAAGTTAAAACATCCCTTTGTTTGCGTCGTTTAAGTTAACATGTGTAATGTGTATCTATGTAGGTATTTGTCTGTGGCATCCACAGAAAAGCGAAGGCCCCTACTCTTAGGTGGTATCGTACCAAGTATAGCTGTCAAACGAATGAACCGATTTTGATTTAGTGTATAACACTATGATAATATATATTATAGCTATAATTAAAGAGAATCCGTTCAGCCTTTATCCCTGTCATTTTTATGTCAGTGATTTTTTATTTCTATTTTATACACAGGAAGTTTTCGAGATGGTCCTTTCAAAAACCCAATTAACCCCAGCTTAGTAGTTTTCTAATCAGCTGCAAATGTGCCAAAACAGGCGTAACAAGTAAGAGCCTACATGAATTTAACTCGGTTTTAAGATAAAATTAAAATTATTAATAATTGTATATTTCTGTAATTTTTAATAAAAAATTCATGATACTATATGCAATAGATATCTCAATAATTTTTTACACCTTAGAAAAAACCGTATGACCGCAATAACTATATTCACAACACGATTGCAGATTTTGCTTATTGATAAAAGGGCTCGAAATGTCGTAAAAACCAGTTATGTCGTAATCCAACAGCGTAGCTTTCCAATTTGTAGGCACTCGGTAGAACTACTTTAGTTATTATAAATAAAATAGAATATAAATCAAAGTTCTTTAACTTTGTTTGTTTTGTGTGAAATGTACGTGTTTGTACTATTATCTGTGTTAGTGTGTTTGTGTGTGTGTTGGGCCCGAAAGAAGAGAAACGTTTACGAGAGTCCACCACTGTATTCCGGAGCTTTGCCCATCATAGGCCATGCGCACAGAATGGTGGGAGACAGTCAATGTAAGTACTTACATTTACTTAATAGTCATTGACTTTCAATAGTTTAGTATGTAAGGAACTACCTCAGTTTGTCTCTGTGTGTGATCCTGAATATGCCCTAAAACTGCAACTCGAACTACCGGAGGACGGGCAGCAGCGTCCTGCCAAGCCTGCCAAGCGACGAGGCAACCCCTCCCTTTTAAGGGTGACGCCTTTGTCCAACAGTGGACATCTACTGTTCTTGATATTTTTATATGAAGTGTTTCCACAATGGGTATTTCTATGTTTTTCTATCTAGGTACCTACTGTATCTACTCTACTGATCTGGCTGATGATGTTACCCTGCATTTTTATGTTTATTTCCGGGATATTTAATTTACCATGATTACGTTGTCAAACGAGCTCCCGATATTTCGTGACACCTGACGTCCTGTGTGTGAGTCTGCCTGTGAACATGGTACATGCAACTACGCCGAAATATCGGGAGCTCGTTTCTCAACATAATCACGGTAAATACTTATCCCGTAAATAATAATAGAAATGTAATGAACAACCATGATAGTTTAAAACGATGTTATAAGTTTGTATGTTAGGATGTTTATTACTCAATCACGCTAAAACGGCTTTCCACAACTTTACTACTATAGTTTCCTACCAAAGTAAGCCAAGATTTATCCCTCAGCCAAAAGGAATATACCTAATTATGGTCAGTGACTTGTTGTGTGTGTTGTTAGTTTGTTTGTGTGTGCGTTAATACGAACAGGAATTTGTTTTATTCGTGCGAATTTTTACTTGAAAGTGTGGCGTGCTTACCTCGTTCCCCGCAAAAATGAAGTTACCTATATAATATACATATAGGCAGATTATTGCCAATGGCATCTCAAATCATAACGGTCGGAGATTAGGAGAGATCTAAGCGATTGTAATTTTATTTCAGTTTTATACCATCGAGTGATGTCCATAGCTGAGGAGTGTAACCAGAAAGGTGGCGTAATGGTACTGAAGATAGGGACTGCCAATTATTACGGTGAGTGTTATGCTGGTACCTCTAACACATAACTATAAACTTGTGTTACCAGGATTCACTGTAATAACAGATCTTTGCAATATTATAACACGCATACTGATAGAGTCGAGGCGGCCGGCGGCGGCGGCGGGGCGACGTTGTATAAGGGCACAGAATAAATAATAGTACCTACTACGTACAGAAAGTTAATTGAATTGAAATAAATTGCCCCGCAAAGGAATTGAAATAAATAAGGACTCTATCTACTAGGCAATAAAGTAGCAATTCAACTCGCACAGCGCTGGATACCGCTCGCTATATTCACCTAGATATACCACTCTCTTTCTATCACGTTTGCTTAGTTACGTGCGACGAGGCTAGCGTGCGGGCGGCGACTGACTTCTGCCTTGCATTGTCCACCCGGACGGAGCGCCGGCCGAACATACCTAAACTGCGGAGTGACGCCCCCCTGATAAGGGTCGAGGCGAAGGCGCTTGCGCCGCGCCGCCGCCTCGGCCCCGCCCCGATGCCGCATTGACTGCGCCGCGTCTCTGCAGTGTACGCTGAATAGAATAGCTAGAAGAGGCGCGCCTCCACCCCGACGCCGCGCAGTCTCGATTCATCATTCTGTGTGCGATACGCCTAAAACCAAGTAACTTAGAGAGTACACCATCTTGCTGCGTCCACGCCATGCATGGTCTGCCGTAATGATTTTCCACATCGATGGGGCTGGGACGACCGATTAAGTCGATGCGCGCATATTAGGTAAATTCGCCTAACTCTAGTACCTACATTACGTGGAACAATTTTTGCGATAAATACATACAGTGTCAGTTTGTTATTTCCAGTACTAACGGACCCGGATGACTTCACGACAGCTGCCAACCAGTGCCTGAAGACGCACTTTACGTATGCGTTCCTAGATACCTGGCTGGGAGAGGGGCTCATCACTGGAACAGGTTTGTACTCATCATCATCCAGAAGACGTCAACTGCTTAACGAAGGCTTCCCCTTCCCCATGTTGGGCAGGACGTTTGTAGTGGTAGGACTCTTATTGTCCGCCTCGGGAAATTCCACGCAATTGCCAGTTATTCAACGGCCAAGAAGTGGTGTGCAAGTTTGCATGTTTCGGTTTGAATTTGAATGGCAATATTACCACAGAGATTACTGGGCATATAAGGAGACAATGAGAATAAACATTGTATATAACAGGGTGACGAGCGCAGTGCCGTGCGGCACAGGATTTTGTTCGCAAGCTCTTATCTCGGGACCACGATAATTAGGTACATTCTCATCTCATCATTAGGAATAAAAACAATTACGCATAGGAATAAACCTGTGAGCTGCATTTTACATGAATAAATTGAATTGAAAGGAATAAACATGTAAGCTGCATTTTACATGAATAAATTGAATTGAAAGGAATAAACATGTAAGCTGCATTTTACATGAATAAATTGAATTGAAAGGAATAAACATGTAAGCTGCATTTTACATGAATAAATTGAATTGAAAGGAATAAACATGTAAGCTGAATTTTACATGAATAAATTGAATTGAATTAGTTCCATTAACCCTATAAGCGCCATTATTATCACGAGTGGTGAGAAAAATGCTTTTGGTACACACGTAATTTTACGTTACTTTGAAACAGTTTGAAACCACTCCTAGATTAGGCCGTTCGACTTGAAATCGTGTAGTCGCGGATTCAAATTTCAGGCCCGTACCAATGAGCTGTTTGTACGGTACATACACTATGTACGGTATATGGTTATTACCTCTTCGCGCCTAAAACGGTTGAGAATATTTGGATGAAACTTGGATAGCTTTATTCCTGTAATGACATATAGGCTACTTTTTTTCATTATCGCGCGGGTGTAACCGCCGGTCGCAGCTAGTATTTGGGGGTATTGGGGAGGCATAATCCCTACGCTTGTCAGGCGGATTGGAGATCGCAGATTGCTCACCACTGTTAACCGAGAGGACGCTGCTGCCCGTCCTCCATTGGTTCTGGATGCAGGCTTAGGACATATCCGGGTCATTTGACCTGGATATAGTAGATAGTGTATTTACACTAATTCTGAAAAGTTGAAAAGTTGTCTTCCCTCAGATGTCGGAATATGGCGTCGTCACCGCAAGCTGCTAAGCCCGGCGTTCGGCCAGCACGTGCTGGACGGATTCCTCGGCATATTCAACGCACTCTCGAGGAAAATGACGGACGAGCTGGTGGCGGAAGTTGGGAGGGGACCATTCGACCATTCTGCATACATAGACCGATGCTCTTTAGAAGCAGTGTGTAGTAAGTATTAAAATATCTTAACTGACATACACGTGTCTTTGAGACCTAGTAAGTAAGATCGTAGGTATAGGTATAGCCAGAGTGGACAGCCTTTTCTTCTAAAGATCAGATGCCCGACTGTGTTGGGGTTATGTAACGTACCCACTAAAACCCCCCCGGTGGTCAAGGTGCTTGAAGGAGGGCTCCGGGATCTCCAATGGAACCCACCCGGAGCCCTCAGCATTTCGTTTCGGCTCCTCTCAGGACATGATCATGTTCATGTTCTTGAGGGCCCCTGCCATTTTTTCCCAGGAAAAATCCTTATTGGTTACCACCTCCTCCTCAGATGACGCGTTAGTTTGAGTAGTTTGTGAACAAGCTCTTACTCTTTTATTGTGTCCTTATTCTAGCATTTGTGTATATTTTTTGGCAATAATGTTATTTTTATCTTCACGATAACTACAGAATAATATTGTTTTAGAATCTGAAATGTATTAGAGCATTGTGGTTGGCATCGCAGCTACTAAAAATGTTTAACCACCGGCTCGATCTGAAATCTTGGTATCAATTCTTTGACCCACAGAAACTTCTTTCGGTATCACAGCGGATGACGTCGAAAATTTCGACCCCGAAACATATCTGGAAGCTGTGAAAACGTACTTTCACTTGGTCACGAAGAGGATACAGCAGTGGTGGCTCCACAACGACTTGCTGTACAGTTTCAGTAACCACAAAAAGGAAATGGACGATGTGGCCAACTACTTGAATGGGATAAGTAAAACTGTAAGTATTCTTTATGTGATATAGTGTCGAAAAGAGCAGGACACTCACCTGGTAACCAACTCGTCTGGACATAACAGTAGTAGTGCGAGAACTGTGAACTTGCGAACAAAAACCCTGCGCCGCAGTGCACTGCGTTCATCACCCTCAGATATTAGATGTCAAATCTCTTCATGCGCAGTAATCTATCTGGTAATAACACAGAAATAAACAAACTGAACCACAGTAATGATTTTCAAACTGAAACACAGTAATGCTTGCACACTACTGCTTGGTGGTTGAATAACTGGCACAGTGTGGTACTTCCCCATGCTGGCTCCGCTGTAGAATCCTACTACTATTGACTCCGTTAAATTGTTGGTCCCGCCCGGTTGTTTATTCTATATTTCTGTAACAACAACCGTCAAGCAATGTCAGAGGTCTTCAGGCGCAAATTTGTAACGTTTCATACTATATTTCACTAGTTTTGTTATCGTAGTAGTGGTAGGAGTCACTGGGATTATTTTTGTTCCAACGAATCACACTGTGATATTGAGTGCGACTCGGTGGGACAACTTTTTTGGAAAACGTTTCATTGAGTAACAGTAATGGGAAGAAAAATCCCAATGAGTCACACTGTGACTGGTTTTGGTGTGACTAATTGGGAACCCACCACACGAACTTCATTTTTTATAGTAATTTCTATTTAAATCTAAGAGGTGCGTAGTCTTTTCATTGCAATCCATAATTGAAAATAAAGCGTCGCAATAGGGACGCTTTATTTTCACCTGATTATGAAACAAGATTAAGTGGGGATTATGGCAACCCCTCCCTATTAAGGGAGAGGCCTTCGTCCAGCAGTGGACGTCTTCCGGCTGTTGATGATGTAACAAGAAGAAATAATGCCAGAATGTTTTTTTTTGCCAGAATGTAGCGCTCGTGGCGTAGCTTGTCTAGGTGATTCTAAACGATCACCGATGTTAAGCAACGGGCGGTCGGTCAGTCTTAAGATGAGTGACCGTGAGTGGCATTTATTTCTGAGCATTACCGTGGGTCGGATGACACGTTAAATTGTTGGTCCCGGTTGTTTGTTCTAGTTTCTATAACAACAACCGTCAGCCATGTCAGAGGCCTTCGGGCGGCACATTAACTCTGACACTAGGGCTGGCCACTCAGCCTATACGAACTTACTTACTTTATTTTTATTTTTATGATGAATGATGATGATGAATAGATGTTTTGGTAATGCTTTTCTAAGCATTCTACCTTCGAAGGGTGACTAGCCCATATCCTCGACGCTGGCCCATTTGTAGTTTGGTGTATTTATATACGCAGGCTTCCTCACGATGTTTACCTTCACCGAAAAGTTATGTGTACGGGACCTAGATTTGAACACGCGGCCTCACGATTTCAAGTCTCACCCATCAGTCAGAAAATGTCCACTGCTGCACGAAACCTTTTTTTTTTAATATACTTTTTAGTGACGAGACGAGCAAGACTTTCACCTGATGGTAAGCGTCACGCCTGCCACTAACAGCAGCAGTGCAGAATTGTGAAATTGCGAACACAATCCTGCACCGCACTGCACTGCGCTGGTCACTCTGAGATATTAGATGGTTTGCTCTTCATGCCCATTAATTTCTCTGGAAACATTGCCCTTCAAACCAGAACACAGTAATGCTTGCACACTACTGCTTGGCGGTTGAATAACTGGCAAAGGTGTGGTACTTCCCCAGGCGGACTCTGCAGTAGAGTCCTACCACTACAAACTAACTAGCTTCCCCTTAATAGAGAGGTGTTGCCAAAAATCCCCACGCTTGGCGGGCGGCTTGGCGATGTTTGGAAGAATGTTCACCACCGGTAACGGAGAGGTTGCTGCTGTCCGTCCTCCGGTGGTTCTGGATACAGTTTTAGGACATACCCAGGTCCAATTCAGGTCCGATTTCAATTCTAGTGGTGCCCCAATTATGCTACTTTTTCTTAGTAAATTATTTGAATTAAGTTGTCATCTAAAACCATGTTTCGGTATAACATCTTTATTTCTGATTTAGGTGCTCAAAATAAAAAGGAAGAATTTGTCTGCTGGGAACTATAGTAATGGTAAGTAAATGTTGTAAGTATGCTTTGTAAAATTTTGGGCAATCAGAGAAACCTTTGCCAGGTATTAAAATTGGAGGGGGTACAGCACCCCCCGTTTGATTTTAGGGGGGCATTTGACTCCCTCTGCCCCCCACTTCCGCGGCCGCTGGCTACTACCAGGACCGGACTAAGCGGTAGGACCACGGGCAATGTTGACGTCGATATTCAATGGTTTTGTTTTAAAAAAAATATTTTTCAGAACCGAAGTGCAAAGTGTTCATGGATTTGGCCCTGGAGTTGGCTGATAAAGGATATCTGTCAGACACGGAAGTGTATCAAGAGATGAACACCATCATTGCTGCTGGCTATGAAACGACTGGCAATGCTCTCCTGTATACATTCATGTTGTTAGGAACACATGCAGACGTGCAAGACAAGGTTATTGAAGAGTAAGTTGATTTGCAGCTTTTAGGATGTTCTATGTTCGACTTTATTTATGTACGTTTTTTTAAATGTATGTTCACCGATTTCTCTGTCAATTGAGGACCGATTTTGAAATTTATTTTTTTATTTGAAAGGGTATATAGTAACTTCCGAGGTGGTTCCACAGCTATTAATTTAAAATCGCTAGTACTAAGCAGGACGCAGCTGCACGTGCGTCGGGCTCTGTTTTCACTCTTTGAAAAAGGTCACCGGATGTGATCGAAACTATAGTCGGAGTATCCGATTTAATTGTTTTATTTATTTCACCAAAATTGTTTTTTCTGTTAAGTTAAGTTACAATGGACTTCCGCAAAGTAACGCCTGAATCAATCACATTTATTCATTTCATTTTATTTGGGAAACATACAGTGATAATAACTTAAGTAGGATTATAAAAAAATTGGATAACTATATATACACCATTTACACGTTTCCGCGAAATTAAACGTCAGTATTCCCGTATAAATAAAACAAAAATGTGTCAAAACCACGTCAGTTATCATAATAAAATTTGAAGTCGGTTTTTTTTAAATGTCTCTTGTTAATATGTGTACTTAAATCTTCATAATTTCTTTAAAAGACCAGTACTTCTTCCTGCCGTTTGCTATTCTTTTATTTAATCTTGTGTTTAGTTTTTAGGCTAATGTGTAGCTGATGAAAGAGAACTGATAGACACAGAAGTGAGAGAATGAGATGAGAGATGATGAGGTGAATCATTGCTGTTCAGTGTTCACATGTATGTATAATATAACTTCTTAGGTTGGAGGCAGTTTTTGGCGATTCTTCAAGGGATGTTGACAAGGAGGACCTCTCCAAACTGGTTTACATGGAAGCGGTTCTAAAAGAAAGCATGAGACTATACACCATAACGCCATCTATGTTCCGGACTGTGGAAACTGATGTCAAATTGAGTAAGTTTATTTTTTTATACAATAAAGTGACGAGACGGGCAAGACGTTCGCCTGGTGGTAAGTGTCACGCCTGCCACTAACAGTAGCAGTGCCAGAATTGTGAACATGCGAACACTATCCTGCACTGCACTGCGCTCGTCACCCTAAGATATTAGATGTTGAATCCTTTGTAAGGCCGAATCGGCTTTAACGGAAGACAGTGCTGTTTGTTAAACAGCATTAAGCTGAGATGGGACATTTTTGTGACATCACTCAAGGATTTACTCAAGGACTTGGAGATGTCTTAAAACTGCATTCAGTACCACCAGAGGACGGCCAGCAGCGTCCTCTCGGTTAAAGATGATGAGCATTCTGCGATCTCCGAGCCGCCTACCACTCGTCAAGATTATTGCAACCTCTACCTATTAAGAGTAAGGCCTTCGTCCGGCAGTGGACGTCTTCTGGCTGAAGATGATGACACTATTCCACAATTGTTTTTCTCATCATCATCAGCCTGGAGACGTCCGACGTGCTGCACGAAGGCCTCCCCCTTAGACCGTCACACTGTACGACAACCTGCCATTTGCATCCACCGGTTGCCCGCGACTTGTACAATGTCGTCGGTCCACCTAATGGGAGGCCGCGCCTATATACGCTGCGTCTTCCGGTTCGCGGTCGCCACTCAAGAACTTTTCTTCCCCATCGGTTGTCAGTTGTTCGAGCGATGTGGCCTGCCCTGCGCCACTTCAACTTGCAAACCCTGCGAGCTATGTCGGTGGCTTTGGTTCTTTGGCGAATATCCTCGTTCCGGTTTTTTTTAATTTTGTCTACTATAAAACATCTATTGTGAACCTTCGCAGGAAATCACACCATGCCAGCGGGTAGCTACTGCCTCCTGTTAGTGTGTGGTCTCCACCAAGCACCTTGCTGGGGCGCCGACAGGGCGCGCTTCCGCCCGGAGCGGTGGTTAGACCAATCTTTAACCGCCGACACTATGTCTAAGGCGTTTGCGGCTTTCGGAGTCGGCAAACGATTGTGTATGGGTAAGTTTCATTTATAACTAGCTGTGCCCCGCGGTTTCAGCCGCGTGACGATGAAAACGGTGACGATGATGAAAAGTTGCCTATGTTTTCAGGAACGAAATAAGTCACCTATTAGTTAGAGGTATTTGCAATTTAGTACTCACCATTAGTACTAACTACGTAGCCCCGTGTGATCCAGTTTTAGGCGCGTTTTCTATGAGAGTGAGATTTCTTCGCGTAGTCATTCCGTAGTACTAGTTTTTTTGTGATACTGACAACTTAATTATGAATTTTTATTAATTTATTTAGGCTTCACATAGATAACTACATTCATTGTAACACCTTAATCATGTAAGCTAAATGTGCTCTTTTGAAGGAAGCATGCATTTCTTTTAACAATAAGAGAGTATAAAAAAAGAACAATCAAATTAACAAAATAATTCAACACTGATTACACCAATCACATCTACCTAGACAGAAAGAGTAGAGTAGAGATAGCTCATTTGGCCATTAATAAGTTCAGTTCTTGAATTTTGTGAATGAGTCCCCTAAAATATCTAGATCCGTTTCATGTTGATATTCGTTAATTATAAGGCGATTATCCATTATTTTGGTTCCAGGTAAAACATTCGCCATGATGTCGATGAAGACGACACTGGTGCACGTGCTGCGTCGGTACCGCGTGTCCAGAGACGTTACCAAGCTGTCTCTCAAGATGGACCCGCTGCTGAAGCCCATCGACGGCCACCAGGTGACACTGCACTGGAGAACGGAAGGGAAGGCTAGGCGAGTGGGAGCGTGATCATGACATAAAACTTGTCTTTTATTTATTGTATTTATTTAAGGAAGTCAACCCATTATTACGTGACGAAGGAAAATGTTCACCCAGTAGCTATCGTGATCATCGTGATATTGCAATAAAGAAATTGTGTTTTTATTTACTGATTTTATTTATGGAGATTATATCCAGGGGCGCGTGATTATGGCATTCAGAATCAGAAATCGTGTTTGAATTATTGTTTTTTTTCTAAGGAAAAACCGTCAGAAGACGTCCAATGCTGGCCAAAGGCTTCCCCCTACATAGGTCCTTATATTTGCCTATAGTTTCCCCGCTTGGCAGGCGGCTTGAGGATCGCAGAATGCTCACCACAGTTGTTGGGGGTCACAAGACGCTGCTGCCCGTCCTACGGTGGTTTTGGATGCAGTTTTAGGACACCCAGGTTCAATCAAGGTGGTTTGGCCAACCAGCTCCGTTTAAAAGAACGGCAGAATTTGCAATCGCCGAATCATGCCATGACCTATAATTTATACAAGAACACTTGATTTTGCCAAATCCGGACCGCCGCTGGCGCCATCTGCGAAAAGTTTTGCCTGTGGAACTTCACTGCTGCAACTGGTACGCTGCAACGGCCAAGGGCAGGCGTTCTCAAATACTTACCACACAAGAGCGTCTTGTTATTCGTCTCATTATTTGCAGTCATAAATAACCATAAAAGTAACAGCCAATTTTGAAAACAGATCTATTATAAACGTACTAAAATGTTGCCGTCTTTATACAGGGTTAGTTCCAATCAGTTAACAGGTAGTTGAAGAATATCTGAAAAAGAAAGAGGAATATGAATTAGAAGCTAGTAAAGCCAAGGTTAGGAGTTGGAAGGAATTCTGTGGGAAGCAAGATAGGGAAGGGGTCTGGGATGGAATATACAGAGTGATAGGAAGGACAAAGAACAGAGAGGAGGACCTGCCACTAGAGATTGGAGGCACCTAGACGCTAATGGATCTGGTAGAGCATTGGCGGAAACTTTCTACCCAGAAGACCTAGTAGAAAGTGACAACGCGGAACATTGCAAAATCAGGGAAGAAGCGGATGAGTAAATGAGGGAGATCAAAATGGATTGTGTGATCCACCATTTATACTTAAGATATTTTCCACACAACGCCACCTAGCCCCAAACTAAGCAAAGCTTGTAATATGGAAAGTAGATAGCTGATAGAATACTTATATACTTCTTTTTTGTTTTGTAAATACATACTCATAATACATATTACACCCAGACACAGAACAAACATTTATGTTCGTTACATAAATGTTTGCCCTTGGTGGGGATCGAACCTCTTATACCTTTGATTATATACCCAGCTAGATCCTCCAAGTCTTATACCCCTTAAGAGCGTCTTGTTATTTGTATCAAGTGTAAGTTTTTGCTGTCATAAATAACCTTATAAGTAACAGCCAATTTTAAAAACAGATCTAAACGTACTAAAATGTTGCAGTCCTTAGGTATATAAAGCGCATATAAGATATAATATGGACTGCAAACTTACTAAAAAAATACGGATCAATCTCAGTACATACAGGAGCCAGATTCACGATGGATCTAGTGAGATTTTATTTTTTGATTGGATCTGTTTTCAAAGATGTGTGCCTTTTTGGCAGGTATGTTTTTAGTAAGTTTAGCTCTGTCAACTTTTAAGCTCGAAAATTTAATTTAGTGGCGGCAGGGGTTATCTTATAACCCACAAGAGCGTGTTGCATTGCAAAAACCTTATCATGTTTTTTGTTGCAAACCTTTGTTTTGTGTTCTTCGACGCTCAGACGTATCCTGTGGGTTTCCTCCCATCAGTCGAAGGGGTTCTTCAGGCAAAGAAGTAAGAGAATCTAGAAACATTTTTGTTGTCATTTGCTTCGTATCTTCAGGAGTCCTTCCTCACTGAAGAACGCCGGTGGAATATAATAACTTGTTAAATATGATGTGGCTTATCATTTTGTGTGGGATATCACAATATTTTACACATCTTTTTATAAAACTTTCGTTTTAGAAACCCTTATGATTTTGTTTACATATCGCTTGACAGTATGACGTTTGAGATGTTGACCATAGAGTAAGTAACGTAATAACGTTGACATTGACATTTCGTAGATTCCTGTAATTTTTTCATTGAGAACAGAATTCATTAGGTTCAACAGCCCTTTATTGATTTATCGATTCAGAAAGAAAAGTTTTGTTTGTTTTTACGCCGGCCAGTCCTGGCAACATCCTTTTTAACTTTGGTTTTTGATGGAGTAAGCGGGCGAATAATCCGCTCCTGTGAATTAAATACCACACCGCAGAATAGTAAGTTATTTTACTTGGTTTTCAACCTGATTCGTTGCCCGCTGGAGATTGAAGCGAGGATTATCATTTTCACTGGTTTCCACAGTACTTGGGATGATTACCGTGCAGATGATGATCGCATGGCGGCCAACAATTCCATGAGGTCCAAAGCGGTGGATTGGTAAGAAACCCATCTCGTCTTGTTTCCAAATCCACGTACCTAAATTATAGTAGAATTAGAAATAACGTCGTTGTCTCATTTGTTGCAGATTCCGCCGCTCTTTTGTTTTGGTTTAGTGTTTGTGCTTGTAAAGCGTCCATGTCTGCGAAATGACTCGTAGCCTACCATTTTGATTTCGACGTGAATACGTCGCAATAACATTTAGAAGCAGAAATATGTCTTGGTGGAGCTCAATTAATCAATATTAATGCCACGCGCATTTGGTATGTCAATTTTCTCTTAATTTTCTCACGTCAGTCAAGTGTCTACAACGAAGAAAGAACCTAGAATGTTTTTGGACTTTAACTAGAAATTATGTGATCAAGAATTGTAAATTTAACTTCAACGAGCAGAACTGGCCCTTCTGTCTCAATCCTTTGGTGTAACTTTAAAACTTAGAACTACAATGTTAAAGGTTTAACTTATCCATACCCTAGTACCTAAGTACTTAATTTTACATTGTTTAACAAATGTACTAACATAATAGAAATATCTTAAAGAATGTACCTATAACTAACAGAACCGTCATTGATGTACAATGGTAAGAAATTGAAGAACATATTTTACAATACATAAGATTTGGACGCTAATTCCTTGTCTCATTTCCCAGCATTATCGTGCTGGTGGCGCCCTTGTTAGAATTAGTTATCTCGGATAGGTAGGTCTAACCCCATCTCACCCGCCAGAGGCAGGCCCGCAGAGCGCACACAGAACCCACTACCCCTCGAGCTAGCCGTTCACCACACCGGTGACCCGGTAAGGTAGCATTTTGGCGCGCCCAACGTGTGACGGGTTCCCTTCGGCCAGTCGACATTCAACGGTGTCATCTCCCTTGATATCGTGGATCGTGTGAGGTAGCGGTGGGTCGGTATGGTATATTGCAGTACCGAAACGGGTATTGGTATTGAATGGCAATACCGTGTTCTGAAACTGTTTATTTTAATAACTAGGTATTGGCCGTTTCTTTAATAACGTAGTTTTTGAGTTTCTGCAGAGGTATTTGGTTTCAGTCGTTATTAAAAAAATGCTTTACAAAAATAACTGTGTTGCACAAGAAGGTACAAATACCGATTGGTTTTGGTAAATTTTTGTTGATGTCTTTTTGATGATTCCGTTTAAACTTTTTATAATCATAATTTATTTGCTCTTAATAATCTTTGCTTACTACCTAATAGTTAGTGGCTGGAGTCGCCCTTTTTTGAAGTATAAAAATGCTTATGAATTGAAAAGATTACTGATTAAATTTGTTGGAAAGTGCACTGATTCAGTGAATAAAGTGTGATATAATCATGTACTTTTGAATGATATTCAAATTCAAACCCATGACTTTAAAAAAAACCGCATTTAATGTTTCAGTAATAAGTGTTATAATAATTGTAATTTTTAGTTTTAATTTTGGCGCTCTAGTCGCCTCTCGGCCTTGGAGAGTACGATTACGTTCGGAATATTACGGATAAACTCGGGCGCATCACGTCGGCTGCGAAGCGACGATCGGTATTGTCCGTCACCTGTCGGTACTCGGCACGCGCAGGTATTGCTTCCCGCTCGTTACGATGACGTTGAGACGGTTCGCGTTATCGCCAATACCTAGTTTCTCACAATACCCAGTTATCGAAACTCCGAGTACCCGGTATTGGGTATTGCATTGATAACTGGGTATTGAAACTGTTTACGGTTTGCACCGACCACCTCTAGTGTGAGGTTGGTCTTACTTTTCTTGGTTTCATACATTGTTTGTATTTGGTACTTCTTCCATCATGGCGAGCGCTAAGATGAACTTTTACCACCTACTCATGGATGAGCTACGGTATGAGCTACGGATCCGTGGCCATACAAACTTCAGAACGGTCGAGGCAATGAGGACAAAGCTTGCCTCATTATCCAAATCTTCCCGTTTGGAAGAGACCATTGTCCCTTCAGAATTTAACATAGAAACAGAATTAGAAATTTGTGAAAATAAAATTAATGACATTTTCCAAATCATAGAATCAGAATCGATGACAACACCCCGCAGAGAGAGACTCATTTCTAGAAATCTCCATATTCAGTTTAGGCTTAACAGACTTCCACCTTCTGCGGAGGAGTTAACAGAAAAAATACAAGAACTAAAGAAAGAATGTGCTCTCGCACGCTTTTAAAATTTAGGATTTAAACATTCCAGGGGGATCAGAAATCTGTTTCGAGTCTGGAGCATCGGAGCAGCCTGCGACGGCCCGTGCAGCGTACAGTGTCTACCGTGTGTGCCGAGGCAGTCACTCCGATAATAGAATAGAATACTTACAGAATAGCCAGGTGAGCTACAGATCATCATCGACCCCACGAGAAGAGAATAGAAATAGAATACATTGAGGGTTAAGGGTAGGACAAGTTGTCTGGAAACGGGACTATGTCTTATCCAAGGCGAGTGACAACTTTGCCAGTAAGTTAGCTCCTAGAAATATTAAGTGTGTAGTCGAAGAAAGAATAAGTCCACTCGTGTATCGCTTAAGAGCCTTAAGTGGTAAGCATGTTGGCTTAACTCACATTAAGGATATAGTCCATGTGGAGTCATAGAATAAACTACTATTTACATAGAGTTAGTACTCTCCTTAAATAAATAAGTAAGAAATTATATTTTAGGTCCAAATCTTAATAATAGCTGGTAGTTATTAATATCTACTTTAAGAAATATATGTAGTTTTATTGCATGGTAGTTTAGAAAGAATAGGGATAAAACATCCATTAATTAAATTTAAATAAAATAGAATAATTAAAATAAAAAATTAAGTTTTGTATGTTAGGATTAAAAAATGCATAGGGATGGTGAGTAGAAGGCATGCAAGTGTTTGTATGTGTGGGTGAGTGTATGGTGTGACAGGTGACTTTGGAAGAAATGAAGCACGATAGAATTAGAGTGAGTGTGATTGACCGCTGCTATGAAAGGATCGCCCGTGACAGGATAGTGTGAAAGGTTTATAAGGAACTGTGTAAGGGTGAGTGATCATTTATGGTGGTGGAAACCTACCACTTTTCCTCTGCTTTAGTTTTACTTAGATAAGGGATCCCATTAGGACCTAGTTCCATTAGGTTGTATTATACAATAGGTATTTATCCAATACTCGTAGGAGTTAGCAATGCGACCTCGCATAATAAATGATTAGCATTCGTTATTGTACGAAGAAGCAAACTTTCCAGTGGGGCAAGTTCCCCTATTATTTGGCACCGAAGCAGGTAGCTACGTGCAGTGCTTGGTTAATTTTATACCAGTACTGTATGTAAACAGAACAGAATTACTTTGTTTAGGGTTTCATCCCGTAACTTAGTTAGAAAGAAAGAAAGAATTAACCATTTTAAGAACCTAAGGCAAACATTATTGTCTTAAAATAGAATAGTATAAGTTACATACTTATAGAATTAGTAGTTATGATATTGTTCATACACTTAAAATTTAGAAACTTACTTAAGGTAGGATACCTACAGAATAAGAAGGGTTACACAGTGGGATGCTCGTGATGATCTGTTGTTCATTTTGTTCATTTTGTGTTGTTATAACCTAAGAAAAGAATTAATTCATTTTTAAACCATTATTTCCAAAAACTTTATTAAATTTTGATATTTGGCTAACCCTGCGTTTGCACTGGTTGTCCCAGGATGGTTCCGCTGCTCGCTCCTCGCGAAATGTTGTTGTTTTCACCCACATTTCGCTCTAGAAAGGGGGTGATGTTGCATTGCAAAAACCTTATCATGTTTTTTGTTGCAAACCTTTGTTTTGTGTTCTTCGACGCTCAGACGTATCCTGTGGGTTTCCTCCCATCAGTCGAAGGGGTTCTTCAGGCAAAGAAGTAAGAGAATCTAGAAACATTTTTGTTGTCATTTGCTTCGTATCTTCAGGAGTCCTTCCTCACTGAAGAACGCCGGTGGAACATAATAACTTGTTAAATATGATGTGGCTTATCATTTTGTGTGGGATATCACAATATTTTACACATCTTTTTATAAAACTTTCGTTTTAGAAACCCTTATGATTTTGTTTACATATCGCTTGACAGTATGACGTTTGAGATGTTGACCATAGAGTAAGTAACGTAATAACGTTGACATTGACATTTCGTAGATTCCTGTAATTTTTTCATTGAGAACAGAATTCATTAGGTTCAACAGCCCTTTATTGATTTATCGATTCAGAAAGAAAAGTTTTGTTTGTTTTTACGCCGGCCAGTCCTGGCAACATCCTTTTTAACTTTGGTTTTTGATGGAGTAAGCGGGCGAATAATCCGCTCCTGTGAATTAAATACCACACCGCAGAATAGTAAGTTATTTTACTTGGTTTTCAACCTGATTCGTTGCCCGCTGGAGATTGAAGCGAGGATTATCATTTTCACTGGTTTCCACAGTACTTGGGATGATTACCGTGCAGATGATGATCGCATGGCGGCCAACAATTCCATGAGGTCCAAAGCGGTGGATTGGTAAGAAACCCATCTCGTCTTGTTTCCAAATCCACGTACCTAAATTATAGTAGAATTAGAAATAACGTCGTTGTCTCATTTGTTGCAGATTCCGCCGCTCTTTTGTTTTGGTTTAGTGTTTGTGCTTGTAAAGCGTCCATGTCTGCGAAATGACTCGTAGCCTACCATTTTGATTTCGACGTGAATACGTCGCAATAACATTTAGAAGCAGAAATATGTCTTGGTGGAGCTCAATTAATCAATATTAATGCCACGCGCATTTGGTATGTCAATTTTCTCTTAATTTTCTCACGTCAGTCAAGTGTCTACAACGAAGAAAGAACCTAGAATGTTTTTGGACTTTAACTAGAAATTATGTGATCAAGAATTGTAAATTTAACTTCAACGAGCAGAACTGGCCCTTCTGTCTCAATCCTTTGGTGTAACTTTAAAACTTAGAACTACAATGTTAAAGGTTTAACTTATCCATACCCTAGTACCTAAGTACTTAATTTTACATTGTTTAACAAATGTACTAACATAATAGAAATATCTTAAAGAATGTACCTATAACTAACAGAACCGTCATTGATGTACAATGGTAAGAAATTGAAGAACATATTTTACAATACATAAGATTTGGACGCTAATTCCTTGTCTCATTTCCCAGCATTATCGTGCTGGTGGCGCCCTTGTTAGAATTAGTTATCTCGGATAGGTAGGTCTAACCCCATCTCACCCGCCAGAGGCAGGCCCGCAGAGCGCACACAGAACCCACTACCCCTCGAGCTAGCCGTTCACCACACCGGTGACCCGGTAAGGTAGCAAGCGTCTTGTTATTTGCTGTCATAAATAATACCATAAAAGTGCAGCCAATTTTGAAAACAGACCGTTCGTAATTTATATAATAGAGCCTATTAGATGGACTGCAATAAAAAGGCTAGAATGTGGTCTATTCTGAAGGTTAAAGTTGACAGAACTAAACTAACTAAAGTATTGCTGTCCTTAGCTAACATGCCTAGTAAAAAAGTGACAGCAATATTTTAATTAGTTTAGAACTGTCAACTTGACCACAATGTTTTATTAAGTTTAGTAGATCTGTCAACAGAAAGCTCGAAAATGTAGAATTTAGTATTTAGTATATTATTCACGTATTTATTTCCTTTCTTAGTTATTTAAGTTTTTTACAATAAATATTAGAATACTAAAATACAAATTATAAAAAACTTATAAACTAGGGTGCCGCCAGCAGCGGAGCAGAGCTCAAGCTGCCTGTGGTTAGGGCTGCAGAGTGAGGAACCTCCTGACAATGCGCGCCGTGTCAAGTACTACTGCTTTTTGTATCTGACCCTTGACCCAACCATCTAGCGAGAGCCTCTTGAGGTATATTGGTCGAGGCTCTTCGCTATAAGACCGTTTGCCGAAACGACTATCGGGACAATGATCGTCGAGTCAACATCCCACGTGGCGGTTATCTCGAAGGCCAAGTCAAGGTACTTGCTGAGTTTGTCCTTCTCGGCCTTCAAGAGATTCTCGTCATGTGGGATGATGACATCGACGAGCACTGCCCGGCATTGGGACCGATCCACCATCACGATATCAGGCTTATTGGCGACAATAGTCCTGTCCGTGATGATGGAGCGGTCCCAATAGAGCAAAGCACGACCATTCTAGAGAACTGGAGCTGGTGTGTACTTATAGTACGGCACCTCCGACTCGACAAGGCCGTATCGAAGAGCAAGTCGCTGATGGATGATCCTGGCCACTTGGTTATGCCTGTGCAAATAGTCGCCGTTAGCAAGATACGAACAACCGGAAATGATATGTCGGAGAGATTCCCCAGGACGGTGGCATGCCCGACAAATGTCGACCGTACCGTCCTTCATGATATATTTCCGGTAGTTGTTCGTCTTGATAACTTCATCCGCAATTGCACAGGCAAACCCCTCGGTTTCCCCAAAGAGGTCCCCGAAGCGCAACCAGTTCACCGACGCGAGCAAGTCCACATCGGGGCTCGACAGGGCCCGATAGAACCGCCCGTGCAGCTCCTTGCTCTTCCATACTTCCTTGCGGTCGTCGGTGCTTAGCACCGATGGTCTACGCCAGTTCTCGTTTGCCAAGGAGAGCGGCGTGAGCCCCTTGTCAACTGTCACTACATCGCGATGCATCCCACACCCATTGTTAAGGAAATAATCCCTAAGACTGCACACTTCACGATTGTGGAGGTTCCTGGCGTTTAAAAAGCCACGACCCCCCCACTTCCGTGGAATGTACAGTCTCATAACAGATGAGCGTGAGTGTAGGATGCGATGCGCAGTGAGCAGTTGCCTTACTCTTCTATCCAGGGCGTCCAGCTCAGTCTGAGTCCACCTAAGTATGCCAAAGGAGTATATCAGTAGAGGCATCACCCAACCATTGAAGGCGCGCGCCTTATTGCCTCCAGACAAAAGACTGTTAAGTACTTTTTAGGTTAGTATTATTATTTATTTAATACTAGTCATACTAGCTAAGCGAAGCCTAGTTATACCATGTATAGGTTTGTGTTGTGTGCCAATCAAGTATCTGAGGCTAAGTTTTGACTTTTGACGGTTATTTCATTAAAGTTTTCGCCCGCGGCCGCGTGCCGTCATGCGCCTGACAGGTCGAGCCTCGCTCGGAAATGTTGCCAGGTGCAGTCTAAGTTGGTATACCTACCTATTTTCAGATCAAAGTACTGGTTGAAACGCGATAAAAATCATCTGCTCCATAAGATGTAACTCGACTTCAACGAAGTGTAGGTATGTAATGTGTGTATATTGTACCAGCGACTATGATAATAATTTTAGTTAAAACTCTTGACATTGATAGGTTGATTAACTCTTTATTGTTCACGCCAATAATTACTTAAATATTGGGACAAGTGGTGGCCCTATTGCTAAAAGCAATCTCTTCCAGACAACCTTTGGATGGAGAGGATTTAAAGAATGCATAGAAGACAAGAAAAGAAAAGTGTGTGAAATCGTAAAATATATACCATAATTTATTCTAACATAAAAATTAAAAATAATAAACATACATACCTACTAATACTTAAAATCTCTACAATTTCTATAATAAACGAATTTATAAAACATAATTATATATATATACCTTTAAATATATAATAAAATTATGAGAATTTACTAGCATCAGCGAGGAAGCACTTGCGAAAAATACATATAGTTGCCTTAAAAATGGCGAGTGAAGGAGCTTGTCTAATGGGCTCGGGTAGTGCATTCTACAACTGAACTGCCTTGAACTCCGTATTACTTAAGAGTGCGACTAATGCCAGAAAAATAACAGATTTCACCCGCGCGTCTTGCATTAGTTTAGAGTCGAAAATCGCATGATACAATTGATGATGATGATGGGTTTGAGCAATTTAGGTGGGATTATATTTAATTATTCAAAATGTAGTCATGAAATAAAAAAAATAAACGGCTACTGTGCTAAAACATTAGTTTGGCTATGTAAATCGTAAAAAATAATGTGGTGCTGTCGCTGATAATTAAGAGCATTTCAATTAAAACTGTTTTTTTAGTTGGTATTTTTTTTTTTAATAATCCAGATTATTTTCCAAAATTATATTTGGTTACTCGGCTTCTTTAGGTTTTTCCCCTACCTGTTGTATTTTTTTTATCTGAACATTTACGTTCTTTATCATTAAATTATATTGTGTACAGATTGACTGTTTTGATTTTATTATATAATTTATTTATTTTGGTTGACTTGTTAAAAAAAATGACAATTACTTTAACTTTGTATAGTCGACGTCAGCCATAAAACGTCCACTGCTGGACGAAGGCCTCCCCTTAATAGAGGGGTGTTGCCATAATTCCCACGCTTGGCAGGCGGCTGGGGATTGCAGAATGCTCACCACCGTTAACTGAGAGGACGCTGCTGCCCGCCCTCCGGTGGGTCTGGTTGCAGTTTAAGGACATACCCAGGTCTTTTGTATAGAACAGCAGATTATTTTTCTGGAAAGTCAAATATTAAAATTTGTACTAAATAATAAGCATAATGACCTCCTTTCGGTAGTACCTACTACAGTTTCCTCTTAGTACCTACTACCGTCCCGCGTAACCCTGTTTATTGAATCTCCTAGTATCGATATTTCCGGAGAAATGCGTTCTCATAAAGTATTTAATTTTAATGGTACCTTCTGATGTTTACCACAGAAAACGTAATAGTACTGTGTACAGAAGATAACGCTTCCCATACAAAATGCTTATAAACAAGTAACTTAAAAAAAACGACTTCAAATTAATATGGGGCCACCTCGAGACTATACTACACTTTCAAAAAAAAAAGAGATTTATTAAAATCAGTTTAAAATAAAATAAAATAAAATAAATATCGGAGGACATTTTTACACACAGCGCCATCTAGCCCCAAACTAAGCAAAGCTTGTAATATGGAAACTAGATAGCTGATAGAATACTTATATACATATTTTTTTTGTAAATACATACTTATAATACATACTACACCCAGACACAGAACAAACATTTATGTTCGTCACATAAATGTTTGCCCTTGGTGGGGATCGAACCCACACCCTACAGCTCTGAAGGCAGACACACTACCGCTGAGCTATATGGCTGTCAAAGTTTACAGGTGATGGAGAAATAGGGGAAAATACAGTTAACAAAAACATACATTATAGTCGAACATAGAACCGCCTCATTTTTTGAATTCTGTTAAAAAGTCACTCATAGCACAGAATAAATAATAGTACTACTTACGTACTCATAGGTACAGTCAATCATAGAACCGCCTCCTTTATTGAAGTCGGTTAATAAATAATAAATGAATATTATTTTTACATTGACATTTCACACGGCGCGGCGGCGCTATCTAACCCCAACCAGGTTCCTATATTACAATATATACTTTTTTTGTTAATACATATCCACTTATAATACATACAACACCCGGAATGTAGATATACCTATTTGTAACTACAACCATGATAATCAGTGCAAGATAGTCTGTACTCTATTTGAATAGTGCATTGTATCCATATTCTACTGAAGTGCTTGGCTCGATGACGTCACGCGGCTCCCGCCGGCTGCGTCCTCATTTTAGCACTATAAGTGGAATATCCTGTACCATACGCTGGCACTTTACACCGCTTTGGTTTGCCGAATAAAAGGGGACGCACGTATGCAGGCTGCATAGATGCGTCCTTTTTTATTCGGAAAACAGGTGGTGTGAAGTGCCACCTATAATAACAGAGTACCTACAAAATTATCTTGCACTGATTATGACATGATTGTAGAGGTGATTGTAAAGGTACGCTTAGTCGCGTTTTATAAGGGAATGAATCTTCTGTACTATCATGTCATATTTTCTTTGTGTTTACTGCGGGATCGTCAATTTTATTTCCCCTATTACGTCCGGTAGTAGTTCCCGATTATGTCCCACGTTATTACTATTTGTCCGCTTTAACCTTTATTTCTAGTTTTATTTGCGATGCAATCTCTCTCCAATATTGCGATGATTTAATGCGGTAAAAGTGGATTTTATAAATGGAGTTGGTTTCCGTATTTAGGTTTAGGTACAATTTTCAACCGCCTTCAAAAAAGGAGGTTTTCAATGCGGTTCCACAAGCAAAACTTTGCGCAGATAGTGCCAGCGGAGGTCCCGATGTGGCAAAACATTTTTTCTTGTTAATCGTGGCTTAAATTGTTTATTTGCTCTTGATGCGGCGTTGTTGATAAATTAGTCCAAGGAAAAATACTGGGTACTGTGCCTTGTTTTAAGAATCTATGTAGCTGTGGACGCCCATAAAATAGATTTGTAGGTTAGATAGTTTTTTGCATTTTATATTGGACAACCTTTAATTAGCAAGGCAAAGGATTGCTGTACAAACCAGTATATGCAGATTCTCCCTGATAATCCCAGTCTAGTAAGAGTAAAACCATTAAATTGTAGAAATAAAATAATAAAATGTATGAGATTGACATTTGACTATGGCCCCATCGACGATGCGCCACCTATCGGAAAAAGACACCGTGTAGATCTCCATCCGACTATTATACCCACTGAAGAGATAAGTAAATAGAACGGAGTGTGACTGGCCGCGCTAGCCGGCATTAGGTGCAAATGCGCTTAATGACAATTCTGCCAATATACATGTTTTTAAACTGAGAAAACTCAAAAAGATAATTTAAATAGACGCGTAGGAAACCAAACCACATTGCATCGTACTTAATTAGATCAATTTTAATCTGATGCAAAATAGCATTTCGAGTGTTTTACTTCAAATGCGAGACCAATTATTGGCATTATATCGTCGAAGTTTCTATACAAGTAAGTGTAAAACTAGCGACAGCGGTTTTCTATACAGTTGCTTTAGAACATTGTTTTGACAGGTGTTCTAACCTAAGAAGTAAGTAGGGTTTTTTTAATGAATGACTGATGCTGTTGGCCTCAGATGGCCTCTACAGCGTCACCGGGCTTTAGGCAAGCGCAAACGGCGCTCGGCCTAGGTTTAGGTTAAAGGCGACTAGCTCAAGGGCACCTCAGACGGTACGAACCTCGGCATGGCCGTCGCCGGGAGTGGGGTCAGACTTGCCCTGGCACCCCAGAAGGGGTATGCCCTGGGGCCCTAGTAGGTTGATCTGGTTGACTATTTGGAGAGAATCTAACCGATCTTCTGACAGATCTGGGGAGTCCTCGACCTCGCCGGCGAGGTCGGTGCGTGTTTGTGTGCCTCTGGTAACCGGCGCCTATACCAAAAACGTAATACTTCCTGTTGCCAGGAGTGGTCGGATCGGGCGAGCCCAGCGCCGCCGAGGTGATGACGGCGATGGGGTCGTCTGGGTCGCCCAAGACGTGTCTGGGGCGTCTACGGAAGGGGGGTGGGTCTGTCGTGTCTGTCGTATAGTTGGAGGCTTGGACTATGAGTGGATTGGGATGGTGAGGGGCCGCATCGAAATAGCGGCGCGAGGCGTACTTAATGTACTGACGGATGGAGGGGAGTTCGAGATCGCAGTGCAGGTCGGAATTTCGCATGAACCAGCTAGCTCCGACTGCTCTGCGGATGAATCTATTTTGTATGACTTGGAGTTTCTCTAGATCTATGCTAGAGGCGTGAGCAAACGCCACGGAGGCGTATGTCATGACGGGGCGAATACAAGTTTTGTAGATTGCAACCTTATTTCTAAGGGACAATTTACTACGCTCGTTGAGAAGGGGAGTGAGCCGGCCTAAGAAGAAGGCTGCTCGGTTGCGAACTATCTGAATATGCTTTGAGAACGTGAGTCGACGATCAAGGGTCACACCGAGATACTTGGTCTCGGTAGCCCATGGGATGGGCTGGCCGTGTAGCGTGATATGCTTCGAGGGAGGTCTTTTGGACGGATGAAAGTACACGGCTGCACTTTTATCGGGGTGTAAGTAGGGTTTTTGCTTTTATGTGATTATACCTACCACACAAAACAATATAGGTACCTATAGAGTAGGTACTCATCAGAGATATTATCCATGTAGGTAATTTATTGTATAAACTTTTATTACTTAGTACCTACTTCGGTACTACTAGAACTAATAAATAATACTACTTTCACGAACGAAACAACATAGATTACAAAACTTGGCTACATGAGCTGGAACCTAATTAATCTTTATCTAGCTACGTATATTTTTTTAGTACCAAAGTAACTGTAATTACAAAAATCAGATCAGACCCCTGGCAACATCTTACGTTACGAATTTGGAATCCCACAGTAAATCGTGTTTATTTGGAAGTCGATACTAACAAACAAAATTATTGAAATGTTAACAATTTTGCACCTAATACCATAACAATTGGGAAACAATAAAGTGGTACGAGTAGCTTGACGGTTGTTGTTGTAGAAATATAGAACAAACATGATCTTTCAGGGGATAAGCTTTTTCACTACCTGATAAAGCTTATGCCTAATTTACATTCTGCCCCTGCCGCTGCTCCTCGCGCTGCCGATCATAATGATATTTACTACCGTAGGAAGAGAGAAGATCCAGAGAAGAGAGAAGTGTTTACATACTGCCCGTCAAAATAATTACAGAGTCCGCGCTCTGTTTTCTTTCAATACATACTTAGTGAGGATCCACACTGCGTTTTTTTCCGTTATGTGGCGAATCGTCGATGCGGCCATAGTCAACTGTCAATCTCATACATTTTGTTGATTTTTGTTTTGTTTTTGCAGAGAACATTTTACAGACTCGGATTACCATGGAGAATCTGCATTATACTGGTTTGTACAGCAATCTTTCGCCTTGCTAATTTAAAGCTCTGTCGAACATAAAATGTAAACAACTATCTAACCTACAAATCTATTTTCAGGCCGTCAACAGCTGCATATATTCTTAACTTAAAACAAGGCACAGTACCCAGTATTTTCCTTGGACTAGATTATCGACAACGCCCTCATCAATAGCAGATAGATTATAAGCAACGATTATTAAGAAAAATTTATTTGCTACTTCTGGACCGCCGCGCCGCTGGCGCCCGCCGTCTGCTTAAGTCTTACTTTAGAAAATCTAAAAGATACCTACTACGCTTACGTTCACTCAATCATGTCATATGGTATCATTTTCTGGGCAAACTCTTCTGACTTCGAACGTGTACTGAAAATGCAAAAACAAAGCCATAAGAGTTACTAGTCAATGCAAAGTTCAAAGAAACTTGTAGAGGACATTTTAAAGATTTAAATATTATGACTTCAGTCGCTTTTCATATTGGTATTCGAAATTCTTAAGTATACTAGGCTTAATAAGGACAAATACACGATCGACCATATTATAACAGACAACCATATAAGAAAAACAGGCCGCAAAAAGATAGTTTTAAAGCCCATATTCCACAGAATTTGGAATTTTCCCATTCCACCATTATCAACGTCGCTGCCTGTTTCAACGTGTCAATAAATAAATGATTCTGAATCTGATTCTTGTGGAACCGCATTGTGTTTCATTATTAAAATAATTTCAAATGCAAACAAAAATCGTCGTCCTAGAAGATGGTAGATAATTTATCTATGCATCGTAATAAAACTCTGTTCAATATCTGGCTTACTTCTAGAAGCTGTTACACTGTTATCCCGACTTTATCTACTCCTACGTATTCTGTGTCGTGATTGTGAAAATACCTTCAACCTCCAAATGTTATTTCCTAAGCTTGTAAAGAAAACATTAAGGTCGGAACCCTTAGGGTCATTGGGGCTAAAAGTCTCCATCCTTTGTAGGACCCTCAATTAGGTAATCTTATTGATAGCTCTTAAAGCCTCCAACCTGATCTTTTATTGCAGTGGTGACCAATTTTATCGCTTTGTGGGTTGGTTTTTTCCGCTGACTGGCTAAGAAACAAACGATTCTCTCTCGTCATTTTAACAGATAGGTAAAGCCTGCCTATGACTATTGTAGATGTGGGTACTTTAAGGCTGCTATATTTGAAATCAGTGGTTTTTTGATTCAATTGTAAACACTTGGTGAGATAGAATACAAGTGCTAGAGTTACTTATGTCCATATAATTTGCAGTACCTGTATCAGAAGCTGCTTGCTAGTGTTGCTGGAGTTAAAGTTATGAACATACACTTCTAAATAATTTAAAAAAAAAAAAAAAACAACTTTATTTCACACGTAAATACTGGAGGACTTAATGCTAAAGCATTTTGTACTAGTCATCCCCGCGGTTAAATAGATGGGGGTGTAGGCACACAAAACAAATTATAGTTAAGAGCAAATACAGTAAATTACATTTCAATTAACTAATAACTAAAAATATCTGTATAAATTTAAATGACTAATAAATAAAATTATATACAAATAATTAATTAGATAATAAAATAAACCTATAATATATACAATATATAATATGAAAAACAAATATTTTTGCAATAAATAATTAAATACGACTGATCAAATGGTTACAAAACTAGAGCTGATTTTAATAACTTTTATTTCAAGAAGAATTGTATCTTCTTCTGTAAACTAAAGTTCATGTCGCCACCATTATATATATAATTTTTTTCTTTATTTAGGTAGTTATTTAGGTAGGTGTAGCATTTTTTTTGTATACTCTATGGTATAAATAAAAATGGCCCGCACCAAAAAACTCAGCGGGCCACACCTTGAAAATCATTGTTTTAGTTAACACTATCCCGGTCGGAGTGGTAGTATGTATTTAGTAGTAGTGTAGATGCGTAGGTACTTGTAGTTACGTACTTTTATGTAGTTTAGGGAAAAGTCCAAGTTAATTATTTTGTAAACAAACCGAGAGTTGTTTACAAACACCCTTTTTATAATATTGCATTCGGTTGTATTTTTTTATTTTATGCTTGTTACCTTTTAGAACTCCGTCATTTATAAACTTTGAAAAATCTTTGGAAATTTTGAAAAATCTTTTTTTTATTTAAAAAGGATTTACTTTCAGATCGTTCCCATAAAAAAAAACATCAAAATCAGTTCAGTAGTTTGATTTTTAAATCATAACTCGAAAAAATATATCATACAGCTGTGTTTACCGAGGTGGATCCTTAGTTGTTTGGTCTGTTGTTTTTTTTAATACCTAGTTATGCCTTCCCTCACGCTCGTGTGTATTAACGTACAGACACGTACAGCTCGACCGTCTGTAGAGCCTGATTACTCAGCGTCAATACCGCACGGGGCCCGTTTCCAGGCCCCCCATCCTCAGGGGGCCCCGAAGGACCACCAATTTCTCTTACATTATTCTCAAAACATTTTTGTTGGGCACAGTAACAGTGAGCGGGTAGAAAATAAAACTTACCTTTGTCTTAAAATGTAAGTTAAAATGATGTCGATTTTATTAAACTAAATTAAGACAAAATCAAGTCAAATTTTGCCTTTTGTTATTTTAGAAGTATAAAAATTCCATAACATTTGACTTGATTTTGGTTTATTTGGTTTAGTTAGGATTGATTTAAGACGAAATAAAACAGTAGAAAAATGTTAGTATAATTCGCTTTCATTACTTCCCAAAAGGGCCCCAAAGTCTTGTGTGCCCATGGGCCCCAGCATAGTATAAGACGGTCTTGCTCAGCGTCCGATACAATTCTTTGAAATGCAAGTGTTGGACTGCTGAATAAAAGTCTTCAGTGTACCACGCATGCATGTAAATGTAGGTATGCTAGGTGTAAGGTGTAATTATAGAGAATGATCAGGAGTAATAAAGCATAGATAGTAAGAAAAATTATGATCTCTGGCAGAATTGAACCTGCATAGGCAATCTCTGGGTTTCCGTCCCAACTACTTTGCCAAAGTCTGCCTTACCCATCATAATTTCTCAAACTGTTTTATGCTAAATAACTAGAGCGATAAAAATAATAATACCCAAAGAAATACCCAAAGCGTGGAAACACTTCTTATAAAATATGTAGTAGTAACAAAGCCTCCAAATTGGATACACCTTATTTTCGTTTCAGAATGTAGTGCTCCCGTTTGACTAGCTTGTTTCGTAGCTACAGTAGAAAAGACATAGCTTTTACCAAACATATGATTTCTCACGTTATTGGATAAACAAGTTATGATATTTTTCTCGTAAGGAATTCAATTTGCGTTCGGCCGCCGATCTGTCTGTGATCAATCGAGTTTTCTGACTGACGGGGCTTGAATTCCTGTTGATGTGGCTTGGTTAGATGCCCATATATTTGAAGAAATAAATAAATTATATTGGTGGGCATTTCACACAGCTCAATCTAGCCCCAAACTAAACAAAGATTGTACTATGGGAACCAGATTGTATCAGGATACAAAATGTTTTTTTTTTTGCAAATATGCGAAATTGATGACGGTGTTCTGAGGTAATAAACAAAATAAATAAAAAAACAACCGAATTCCTCCTCCTCCTCTTTTGAAGTCGGTTAAAAGTAAAATAAAAGATACATTATTTAAAAAAATACTTCAATATCATAAAACAAATTCTCTTGTAGTCACTCTCAGCTTGGTTTCGAAGCTTGCGGTGGAAGGTGCACCCCGAATGGAAGGTGATATGCAGTTGTAGATCGCGGGCCCCAGCCCCAGTATCAGTTGGTCTTTCTCGTGCTAGTACGCCCCTTTTATGTTAGATGAAACTAGTTGTAATTTTTCAGCATGATACGGTTGAAACCAGGTTGAAACTATAGTTGTAACCACAGACAATGGTCGCAGCAGATAACCTCTGTCCCTCAATTTGAACCAAGAAACCAAGACTTTTTTTTCTACTTATCGATGAAAATGAACTTTTCCCTTATCTTGAACAAAATTTTTTTTTGTTTTTTTTTATCAAAGCGTGTTCCTTGTGTACGAGTAGAGAATATCGAATTTAAAGTCATATACGAGTGGAACCCAAGTGTCGTCAATTCTCACTATCATTTCGTTTTAGATATAGGCGTGTGTAGGTGTTTCTATTTTCGTGCTTCTATTTCACAAGCATAAAACATCTGTTGAATTTTTTTTTATATATTAGACTTTAGACCTATCTATAGATACTTCGCTAAGTATCTATAGATAGGTACTATTGCCTATTGCCTTTTGCCTTTGCTATTGCCTTTTCAACCGACTTCAAAAAAAGAGGTTCTGAATTATTCGACAGTATGTTTTTTTGTAAGTATGTATGTTACGCGATTACTCCGCCAATTATGAATTGAGTTTGATGATTCTTTTTTTTTTGTTAGGTGATACTTGAGAGGTGGTCCCATATCGAAATCGGTTCAGTAGTTTGGTTTTTAAATTAAAATCACTGGAATAACTCAAAAGAACTGGAAAATAATGAAGATGTCATCCAGGTATTCAAAATTTAAGTCGGTTGCTTTTTTCTTTCAATTGTGTGTTTACGAGTACAGTTTTATTTATATACAATGTCATTTGTGCAGTAAAAATGTTACTCTATTGTTTATTTAGTCTTACGTATTTCTAAGCAAAGTCGTCAGCCATAAGACGTCCACTGCTGGACGAAGGCCTCCCAATAGAGGGGTGTCCCCACACTTGGCAGGCGGCTTGGGGATCGCAGAATGCTCACCACAGTTAACGTTAACCAAGAGACGCTGCTGCCCGTCTTACGGTGGGTCTGGTTGTAGTTTAAGGACATACCCAGGTCCAAAGCAAAGTGTCGACTATAACTAATTGTACTATTAGGTAACTACTGCAATAACTAAGTAGGTAGGTACATTAAATGAGTGACAATTCTATTTTCACGCATCCTGAACGGGAATATGCACGCGGTCGCCACTCAAGAACCTATCTTCACATCGATTATCAGTTCTTGGAGCGATGTGTCAATTGACACTTTAACTTGCAAACCCTGCGAGTTATGTCGGTGACTTTGGTTCTTTGGCGATCACCTTGTTAGTCTGTAAGGTATTTGTAATATGTTAATCTGTTAGGCTTTATTCGGCCTTGTTAGTCTGTAAGGTATTTGTAATATGTTAATCTGTTAGGCTTTGTTCGGCTTTGTTAGTCTGTAAGGTATTTATAATATGTTAATCTGTAAAGCTTTGTTCGGCTTTGTTAGTCTGTAAGGTATTTGTAATATGTTAATCTGTAAGGCTTTGTTCGGCTTTGTTAGTCTGTATGGTATTTGTAATATGTTAATCTGTAACGATTTGTTCGGCTTTGTTAGTCTGTAAGGTATTTAAAATATGGACCCGTGTTTTTAAAGTAATTCCTGTTAGCCTGAAATAAACAATTACCTACTATTATTAATTTATTATTATATACAATAACTAGGCAGTAGCAAAACTGCACGTGACCTTGGGCACAAATCAGTCACTCGCATGCTTATTAAATACGTACCTACGTTACGGATTAAGGCACATTATCCGCCAGCACTTTCCGTCGGGTGAGATTGTCGGCTAATGCATATATTACGGGCTTCGTACTTCTCATTAGTACTAATCTGTTCATATTAATATGACACTTGTCGCTTAGTAAATAGGATCGGGTTATATTCATCTGCAATGTCACTTGTTAACACAAATCACTAATTAGTAGGTACGTTGAAAACGAGAGGTATTCTTACTAAGCATTAGTACGAAGCATTAGCTACGAAGCACCATGTACTCCAGTCATAACGCATGTTACCAGTACTGAATCTTGGAAGCCCGTTACAAATCTGTTGCAAACTGATGGAAAAAAGAAGTTTCTCTATGACAAGTAGTGAAGGCTTAATTTCCTGTAGACCGGATCGCCATTTAATTTGAGCTGGCAGGAAATTATCAACGACGGCAGCTAGTTTTAATTATACCCCGGTTCATACAGGGACGTAGTTAGGAGTTTTCAAAGGGCAGCAAAAAAGGGCTAGTAGCAGTACCTACGGAAATCCACCAGCAATCCTATAGAGACCGTTCATTTGAGATTATTATGCTATAATTAACTGTCCGTTTAAGTGAAAAACAAAGAAACCAACAAAACACTTATTTCAGTAATTCACTTATCAAGACTAATTCTTATTTTATTGCATGCCAATTTTATAGTTATGCAATCACTCCTCTTTACTACCTATTTAAATCATCTCGTCCTAAAATCGATATTGCTTGCAGTGCTTGGCTTATTGTCGTCACACGGCTCCTGCCTAGCGCCTCAGAACTACAGAGGAAAATCGACACTGTTCGATGCAAATACCGTACAAATTACCTTGGACTGCTGAATATGGCATGATTGTAGTTAAGACATATTATGGCTCAACTATGTTAGACTTGTTTTCTATGGAAGTGAGTCATCTGTATGTAGTACTATTATGTTATCTGTGGTTAAGCTGCCCCTGTAGATCACTCCTAAGTCCGTCTACTGCAGTTATTAAAAGAAATCAATTTGCTCTGTCGTAGGTTATGGCCGTTTGAAGTCTCTAGGCTTTAACTTCAAACGAGCAATTTTTAATTAACATAGGATAGGATTGCTTCGCTTGTCGTAGCGATTTGTGACCGGATGTTTATTTTGTAAAAAGTAGTCAAAACTAGGACAAATTAACTTCTGTAGAAAATGAAAACCCATAACTACGATAATGTCATATTCAGTGCAAGCTAATTTGTACTTTATTTGTATAAGTAAGTGTATCGTTTTTCCACTGTAGCGTTTGGCTCGTTGATGTCACGTAGCTCCAGCCAGCTGCGCGCGCGCCTCTATATTTACGTGAAATATCAATATTGTTCTATACAAATAGAGTACAAATTAGGTTATTGTTCGTTTCAGCTAAGTACCTCTATAAATAATTTCATCAAACCAAGCCAAGCCGTTTGATCATAACAAACGAACATATATACAGATATTAGGCAGACTAACTCTACCTACTTTCGAATTTATAACTATATTGCCTAGAATCTGAATTTGCTTTCCGTCGAAAAAGTTCTAAAAGGTCCAGTAGGTATAATATATACATTTTACCTCATGAATGAATGTTTGAATGTTTATTTGTAGGGATTGGAAAGTCGAAATCTGTTGAAAATGTAGATTTGTTCATTAGCGGCGTTTGTTATAATCAGAATGTTTACCCTGGCCTTGTTGTTTCTCCGTTTTGCACCCTTCATTATTAAAGCGATAACTGTATTTCGATTTGAATTGCGTATACATTATTTTCTTTAAATAATACGTAGGTAAGTACTTTTGTAAATGGCAGGTAAGTAAGTTTATTAGTGGTAGCCTTGTAGGACACTATATTGCACGATCCGCTTGGGGAAGCACACCTTAGTCGCAACTGTGTTTCATTTGTTTGTTTTAAAATTGTTCATGGCCATGGATACGAGTCTTTCAGCCGAATACTTATTTCTTCATCGATCCTTCTTTCTCCAGTTAAATGAGTCGTGGAGTGGGGTCATATAGTCGAGTCGAGTCTAGTTAGGACAGGCTCTGATTCAGTGACAATTAGAAAAAAAAAACAGTAGTCGACCTATACCCAGCCCAGGGGTCATGAGGGGGGAGGGGGGTGTCATGAGGGGTCATGACCCCCATGACCCTCCCCCTGGATCCGTCCTTGTCGTAGTTACAGTCCAAGTCACACACAGTAAGTCACGGTCAAGTCCAATCCAATCATGCCCTAGTCGTGGCAACTTCACTACAAGGTTCTTCAGAGTTTTGGAAACAACACAAAAAGTCATGTTTCACCACATTATATCACTAGCCCACTGAAGGACAATGCTACCTGATAAATTACTGTGCATTATTTGACATTTGACATCTAATAACACAGGGTGACGGACGAGCATTATGCAATGCGGCGCAGGATTTTGTTGAGTAGGTACAATGTGGTCGATTTTGAAGGTTTTAGTTAACTAAACTAACTAAAGTATTGCTGGCCTTAGCTAACATGTCAAGTAAAAAAGGGACAGCGATATTTTAATTAGTTTAGATCTATCAACTAAAGACTTCAAAATTGACTATAATATTTATCACGCCTTCGAATCTTTAAAATCACTCCGTAAATTCCAAAGAATTTATTGGTCGGTAATTTAGTGGTACCCAGAAACCCACGACCGCACCGATCGAGGCTGTTACAGATTACTAGACTTCTCCTAATTGGCTACCTCGTCTGCGCGATTAAATGGACTAAATAATGCGAAAAATTACAATGATTATAATAACAAAGATGGAAATGAAACGCTGTTTCAATATCCAATAGAATCCAAACAAGATGGTCCTTTGAAGATATATCTTCAATATTCTCTGTTCCGTATTTACATAATCATCGGACCTCTCTTATTGAAAACGATAAGCTACCAAATATACTGGCTCACGCATACTTGACACTTCTTTCTAGAATTTCCAAATCGATTAATTAGATTTTCGCCAAATTTACAAAACTATATTTTTTTTATTTGTTCCATTCAGACATTTATTTATTTATATATTTATTTATTCAATTCACAACTATCCTTACAGGATTTACCCAATTCAATAGTGTAAGTCAACATTTTAAGAATAAGAACAATAATAATTATTAATAATAATAATTAGAAATTAGTCAATATTTCACAAGTACACATTTTAAGAATAATAACAATTATAATAGTAATTATAAATTAGTCAGTTATCAATTTAAAGTCAATAATAAAATATTTATTAATTTTATCTTTACAATAACAACTGTGTAATAATATAATTTTTAACATACCTCAACCACACCACATCGCATCGACAAAATGTAGTGACGCAGTGGTTACTTGTGAGAAGTGTAGCTGCAGTTTTTTGTTGCGTAGTGATAACCACAAAATGTCGATGTGGTTGCGTTGTCGCTAGGAGCTGCGATGTGGTTACGTTGCGGCTGTTGTTGGCAACGTTGTGTTTGCGATGTGGTCAGCCGCTAGTGCGTGGTGTCGCTGGTGGTTGCGTTGTAGTTGCGATGTGGTCGATATCGCCCACACGGTCAAATTTGGCGATAAAATAGGACCACATTTTATCGTCAAATCCGACCGTGTGTATCCTATCTATTTATCTAAATATCTCCACGAAGTGTACAAAAATTGCAAGTGTGCGTCGATTCTTATTTATGGAGAAAATCTCTATTTTCATTTTTCTTTCATCGTTCTTATAATAAAAGCCTTAAATCTTTCAGCTTTTGCGATAAAATAAATTGACTCAATAAGCTAATGTTTCGTTTTATGCTTGATAGGATACTTATTCGTATTCAGTGATCTATAAAAAACTTGACTATACTTCTGATTAAAATATTGGGAGCGTAAGACGCAAGACGAAGTAAGAGAACTCTTATGTCCTGGAGTAGCTACTCTTGCTACTTAATAGGTACGTACGTATATGTTATGTATACATTTTAGAGCTCGTGTACTACTGTAAAAAGTTTAAGCATAGCTTCTCTAGATAGAGAGATGAGAGAGACTCTATTTAACTACAGTTAGCTACATTAAAATAGACTATATTTACGGTAAATAGAATAGAATATAGACCGTCTATTTAAACGTATGATCGTTAAATTTAGTGATTTATTTAATACTAGAAGTCGCCCGCGACTCCATCCGCGTATATACGGAAGAAATTTGCCCGCTCCTAAATATCTTCCAAACCGCTGGGTTTCACTTCACCCCCCATTTTCACCCTTCTAGACCCTTTAAAAAGTCAATCCAAATACCAATAACATCACTATAATTCCAAAACAAAGAACTTTCCATACAAATGCTCACCCACCTTTTAACCCCCTTAAGTCATCCCTGTCAAAAATATTTAAAATACCATATTTTGTTAATGAACTATCCAATTTTCATCACTGTAACTTGGAAAAACAAAGAACTTTCCATACAACATTTCTTCCCCATTTTACCTCACTAAGTCGTCCCTGTCAAAAATATATTTAAATTTTTTTTTTTAAAGTTACTTACTTCATACAATAGTTTTCCCTATTTTTAGGGGTAAATTTTTTAAACCTATTTTTTATTTCAAGGGTTGATATTCTAAAAATTATAAATATTAAAATAAAGGAAGCATTTTTCTTTTTTACATTGGATTATCGACAACACCCTCATAAAGAGCAAATACAAATAGTATTGATATCAATACAAGTCAAATTTCATTAAGTATTTCACAAAAAAATAATCACTTACTAAAATGAAATAATAATTATAAAAAATACGTTAATAATCTCTTATTATCAATTAAGCTTCTGTCTTAAAACAACTTCTCGTGTAACCACGCTCTGAGCTTGGTTTTGAAGCACCCGACCGATGGAAGGAGCATCCTGAATGGAAGCTGGTATACGGTTGTACATCGCGGGCCCCAGAATATACACTGACCTCTCCGACTAGAGCAGATAGATCTAAGCAACGATTAACAAGAAAACTTGATTTTGCCACATCCGAAACTCCGCTGGCGCCATCTGCGAGATATTTTTTTTTGCTAAGGGAATCTCAGACATACGATTAGCGTTTTTTTTGTACCTGTTTGAATATTTTATTTCGCTTTAGATTATATAATACCTACGTACGTATTATGGTATAGCAATATAGGTACCATATTCTAAACCAGTTACAGTACGTGCAGAAACTGTAGAATTCACTTTATAGAATATATCATAAAACAGAGAGCTTCCCTCGAACCATTTTCGTTTCATTCACAGGAATGCTAATGCTGTTTTAAATCTAAATTGGAATTAAAATTAAGCATCCAGATTTTGTATGCGTTTCACAAGCTTTGATCCTAGAACTTGTTAAATAATTCATTTAAAGAGTTTACTTGGAATAGAAATGCAACTCCATAATTACGTAGATTATGTATGTATCTTAACTATACGAGTATGTAGTATTACAATAATTGATGTGTGTATTTGTATTGACCGGATATTATCGTATTACTTATAGACACTGGGCTTAGGTAGCGGAAAGTATGGGGGTTTTATTGCCTATCGTTTTTTTTTATATTTTGTGTCTTTGCTCCACGGACTGCTGGGTCCGTGACTTCTATCAAATTTTTAAAATTTTGGCTTAACATAAATAACTAACTGTGTTACAAAAATTTACAGATGGCGCCACCAATGCTTTAGTTGGTAGCTTGTAACAGAATGGGAAATTTGGCATCTAAGGCCGATACTTCTGTAGCTCTTCTGTTCAAGAAAGAGGAAAAAAGGAAACTTTTGGGTGCTTAGGAATAATTTACGCTATATTAGCAATTGGAATCTTAGGATTTATTGTGTGAGCTCACCCTTAATTGGCATTGCAGTTGGGACGGAAACCCATAGAGACTGCTCGTATGTAGGTTCGAGACCTGCCGGAGGTCATCATTTTTCTTCCAGTTAAAGCTTTAAAAACATAGAAATAACTAACGACTTTACAAAAGGAATATACAAAAGGATAATAATAGTAAGGAGTAATAATAATAATAAAAACTCAACTTTACTAGTTCTGCTAATATTTATTTATTTATTTATTTTTATTTTATAAGCACACAATACAAATTACGATCATTAATAAATATGATAACAGCATTAAGAGTTATATACCCCGATGAGTTCAGCTCCCGCAAGCAGCACCCGTTCACGAGCTGACGCCATGTGCCATGTGCCAGCCATCGCTCTCCTCAACCATATTGGAAGGAAGAGGGCGACCCGACACAAGAAATTTTCTATCTGTTGCATTGTTTGTCTCCGCAACATTGATTTCCCCGCAGAGTTCGATATTCAGCGGCAGTTTGCAATTGTGTTTTTATTTTGCCAGCGTTCCCATTATAAATTCCTAGCGGAGAAACGCCGTAATTTTCCTAACTTTCTCTTTCTTCCACTGTTATGAAAACATCGCAACCGCCTCAATATTTGTAGAGAGTTACGGCCTTTTTCTATTATTGTTTCATGGCTTGAGCCGACTGTGGTTGGAACAATCGAACTGACCGTATGGGGAGAACGTCAGGTACCTAAAGTTAAATGGATTGCTTTATTCACCAGACGTGGAGTATTTGGGTCAGAATAATACAATTTAGAGTTCGTCTTCTACGGCAAACTATTTCCTTGTGATGTTTGACAAACACTATTGAATTCGAAATTGTGGGTTTTATTCTTTATATATAGAGAGATATAGAGAAGTACCTACTCATCAGTTTCTCTAGAAATATTACTCAATACCCAAATAACTTGAACCACTTACATATATCTCGGGGTATGCAAATTGAAGTGGCAATGGTCAGGCCACATCGCTCGAAGAACTGGTTCTTAAATGGCAACCACGAACCGGAAGGCATTGTGAAAGTCGCGGGCAACCAGTGGATGCAAATGATAGGTTGTCGTACCGTGTGGAGGTCTAAGGGGGAGGCCTTTGTTCAACAGTGGACGTCCCCGAGCTGATGATGATTACTAAGTACAAAAAGTCAGTAAGTATACCTATGCAAGTGTTGGCGACTTACAATCACACATATCAGTGAAGTCACAGTACTTGTATCTAGTATTTGTATCTTTTTTTTGTCTTTTGTTTAATTAAAACCTTTTTAAATGCCTATAAAACAGGTTCATAATGCGAGTGTGAGTAAGTATTGACAAGTCAGTATTGGCTGAACCTTTATGATTGAAAACATTCTAAAATAAGGCCAATACAAATATTATGCTTATGTTTGGTTTGTAAAACATGATAACTAAATATAAGCACACATAACATTTATACATACCTACTTATTATAATCACAAAACATTAATTTGTCAGCCCTGGCTAGGTATATACGATATCGAACGTTACTCCAATGCCAAAGGGAATATCGCCAGTCATGCGCTAAATTCCAGGCCTATTGTACCGGGAATTATTCACAAAACGTTTCGGAACCCGCGACGCTGTGGAATGAACACAATCAATGGAGGAATTAGAGGCCGTGTTGCGAAGGCACCGTTAGTACGTGGTTACTGGTTAGTAGGTAAGTTGCTAACTGCTTATGTGGGCTCATACAACTGATGTGCAAGTCAGCGGAGTTTCAATAGATAGGTACGTTTGTTGCCTTGTGAAGTTTTAACAAAGAGTTTTTTTAATGCAATGGTGATGAGGCGAGCGAGACGACCGCGTGGCAAGCATCACGCCTGCTGCCCATAACCAAAGACTGTTGATGTTGACTGATCGTCCGACTTCCCATCATACGAAAATTAGTAGTTTAAAAACCACTGCTAACTACCTACTACGAGTACGTCAGAATTTCATAACTCAGATTACGTCATCCTAGTGATTGGCCAATCGCAAGCATATAACGTTACCTCGCACCCTGCCCGCAACGGTGAGTCGTGTTTGTAGGAGAAATTATGTTCACGAGCCATCAACAGGCTATTATGATCCAGTATCAGTGTCCGAATTGTGAACCTGCGAACAAAATCCTGCACCGCATTGCGTTTGTCACCCTGAGATATTAGATGCCAAATTTCTTCATGCCCGCAGTTTCTCTCAACATTGCCTTTCAAATCGAAACAGTTATGTACGCACACCACTGCTTGGCGATTGAATAACTGGCATAAGGGTGGTACTTGACCAGGCGAACTCTGCTATAAAGTCCTATGAAACTATAAAAACTACGTCACGTGTCACTTTATAGCTCCCGATATTTAAAAAGTTTATTTTATTCCATCTTTTTAATATTTTTAGGCAGCGGTTAAGTAAGTTATCACAGTTTGTGCTACTGGTTTGACGTTATAATATTGTCAAAGTTTTCTTTTTAGTAATGCTGTGTACAATGTTTGGGTTAGCAAATTTATAATGTATTCTGTATTAGTATGTTTAAGTTTTATAAGATTTTCGTTTGCTAATTATTGTTGTACCTAAGTTAAATAAAATAAAATAAAGTATAGGTACCTACTTTGCTACCTAATATGGTTGAATCAATTTGACTTGTTATTAGTTACGTAGTTACGCAGGCGCGGTGCGATATAGTAAGTTAGCCTATTTCAATCAACCGTACCAAACTTTAGATGGACTTCAGTATTAGACACCGAGTTTCGACTTAGTATTGAGTTCTAAAGTGTTGTGTCTGTGGATTGTCATTTGCAATCACTTGGCCTATGCTCCAAGCTGTCTGCTTCAACTTGGCTTACCGACGTTTAATCTAGGAAGGACAGGGATGTGCTCGTAAAGTTTACTCATTCTATGATGAATGTATCGATTAATAAATACAAATACAAATAGTTTATTGATAACACCAAAGTTACTCGTCAAATTTCATTAAGTATGTCACAATAAAATGAAATAATATGTTAATAATCTCTTATTTTAAAATAAGATTCAATGTCATAAAACAAATTCTCTTGCAACCACGCTCTAAGCTAATATAGCTCGTAAAATAACAGGTAGTTGTTCGCTCCGCATTGTGACCTTACGATTTCTGTAATAGATAATATATTTTTTACCCCTTGACCTATTTTGTTGACACTCGTCTTTTTACTATCATAAAGATTGGGCTCAGTTCACAAGTTATCGTCAAACAAATATATACAAATTCCGATTCGACCAAGTAAACATAGAGACCTTCGCTTCGCTTGGTCAGTATCATTCAAGTAGACTCAGAAACGTTCGTTTCGTTTGGTCATTAGTTTTGTATGGAATAATTATAACCTGTAACTAACTATTAAGTCAGATGAGTGACCAAACACTAAAAAGACTCAAGGCAAAGCGTCATTGTCTCGCTCCTGAAGTAAAGTGATTTCACCGTGGTTTTATGGTACCTAATGGTAACGAGACGATCTAGACGTTCATCTGGTGGTAAGCGTCACGCCTGCCCAAAACAGTAGCAGTGCCAGAATTGTGAACTTGCGAACAAAATCCTGCGCCGCACTGCACTGCACTCGTTACCCTGAGATATAAGATTTCAAATCTCTTTATGCCCAGTAAATTTGAATTGTATTGCATTTAACCTGTTGGATCCCACTGCTGGAAAAAGGCTCCCCGCGACTTTTCCAGTTTTTGCAATTTCTGTATTATCCAAATTTTTGTCAGAAGTGTCTAATTCATCGCGCCATCTCTTACGGGGTCTATCAGGTAGCTCCACCGCGCTGGGATTCCACTCGGTCGTAATTTTATCCATGATTATTTGGTCCAGGATGTGTTCTTGGACATAGTGCATTATCCTTCCCATCGACTATTACAGGGCGGTCTGTGCTGTTGTCATTAGCTTGGTCTTTGACATGTTCAGCAGAAGGCCAATCTCAAGGCTCGCAATCCTATTCTTGCTAAGATCTTGTCATGAATTTATTGTAACACTTTGGCTGTGGGGGAAAAGAGAACAATGTCGTCTGCGAAACGAAGATAAGTTAGTGTCGTTCCGCCAACATAGTCTCCATGCACCTTTATGCATGTGACAAATATAGGTGTGAGTAAAATGGACGTGACAGACCGATACTAATGTTATTTATAACTAAAACACTTTGCTTGAGTTCATAGCACTTAAATAATTAATCTAAGTGGAAGTATCGCTATCGATAAACAGTTATCGATGAACACCCATCACTATAAACCGCGTCGTTCGCTAGTTGGAATTAATTACTGACTCGTTTCCATTCAAGATTAAAACTTAGCTAAGGCAAGACAAACTTATCTATAAAGTTGAATGAGGGAGCCACCATCCCATTATTTGAATGAATCGTATAGTCTCGGTACAAAATGAAGTTCTATGAATTGGCTATCTTTCGATTTACGTTGGTCGCTGAACGGGTATTGGGTTGAGAAAATGAACTTAGTGATAGCAGAGATACTCGAACTTGAATAGATAAAGGAGGAAAAGTTAGTCTGAGGTTTATTAAGTAAGTGTTCTTACTTCCTTGTATTTAGACACAGAAAAAAAACTTTGTATTTAAAAATAGTTCATAGTATTTATGGAGTGGCAAATTCCAATTTATAATGGGTAAGTATTTGTGAATATCTGCCGTTAATCAGCGACAGAGATAAACGAATGGACGGGCCCAGCGCTTGCAAACGCAATGCGGTTCTAAAAGAATCATAATCATTTATTGACACGTTGAAACAGGCAGCGACGGTGACGATGGTGGAATGGGTGGGCCCAGCGCTTGCAAATCCTTCAAAATTAACAAGTTAACTCAATCATATTTCATTTGCCAGAAAATAGAGATATCGAATCTAATTATTGCATGACAAAAAGAGAACACATGTACATGTATTAGAAGTTTGTATTGTCGTATCGTACGGCTCGCATGTCGCAAAAACAGAGTATGAGTGACACGAGAGGAGAGCCGGCGCTCAACATATTATAGTCTTCAAAATCCGTGCGCTTATTTCCCGTCCATTCAATTTATCATTTTCACTGCCGTTAATGGGGATAAACCAATTCAGCGCTGGCAAGAGATGGCACTTTAATTTTTAATTATAAAAAAAAGTTTAGATTGCTATACAATTTAAAGCAGATCTTAAGAGGAAATCCGGTCTGCGATTCTCTATACAAAAATGTATTCTCCTATTTTCTTCCTGGATAATAATACCTAGAGAGCAATTTTTGTAAAATAAATTCTAGCTCTACTGTAGAAATGTCTCTTTCATTTCTTTTTTTTTCAGCAACTCATTGTAAAAAAATACATAAAAATAAAATGTAACTTGGAGGGTTACATTTTATTTTTAAACTTTTTTTCTATTTCCGCCGGAACGACGGGAGGGTATGCGTAAATGCCCTTGGCGCCAGAGTGGCGCCCCTACCGACTAAAACCCCACGGTTTTCCACCACTGCGCTTTGCGTCGAGGCCACGGGTACCTACACTTTTGAATTCATGCGGGCCTCGTCAACGCTGCCCCCTCGGGCAAGCCCAAGCTCCGTCTGCACTGATGACGATGTGTTGGCACACCTGACTAGATGCATCGTGCATCCTTTACCTCGGAGACCGTTCTAGTAAAAATGTCCCTGGACGGGAAATGAAATGAAATGAAATTTATTCACAAAATAGGGGTTTACATTGATCTCAGGTGTTTCATAATATATTTATGTTTCATAATTTAGTTCTCCTATTTTGGCGTTATTCGGCATGTGAATTTGGTTATACAAAGAATTAATTATACAAAGTAATAAAGGGCTAAAAAACTGCTTGACGTAAAGAAAAATAGAACGAAAGATGAAAAGTCATAGGACACTGAGTTTTGGCGGGAACACAGAAAAAATATGTCGCTACATAAAAAAATTGTGTGTGTTTTATTAATTGAGTGTTGAATTACATGCATAAGTGTGGGCAAAGGATATAATGTGGTGAAACATATCTTTTCGTGTTGTTTTAGATGCTTATAGTAAAGTCGCCACAACTTTACTAGGGCATGACTTGGACTCGACTTTGACTAATTATGTGTGAATAACTATGATTTTTAGACATATTTGGCTTGATACTCTAAAACTTGAATATGCATAACATACTTGACACTGGCAGAATGCACTGAGTGCGATGCAAAAGTTCAAGAAACAAAAGAAAATAAAAGTTGAGACGTTATAGGAAGAGTGAGGACTAAGGAACAAGCGTTAAACAGCTGTCGGGGAGTTTTGGCGGGAACACGGAAAAATCATGTCGCTGCATTCTATTATTTTCTTAAACTAGTGTTTTTTCGCGAATTAATGATTTAAAATGGTGGTGTTTTATTCATTGAGTGTTGAATTCTCGGAGAAACTAGCTCTGGCTGGGTATGTAATCACAGGTTGAATTACATGCACTAGTCTTTGTATATAATGTTGTGTAACATGTCTTTTCGTGTTGTTTTCAAAACTCTGTAGAAGCTCATAGTAAAGTCGCCACAACTTTACTAGGGCATGACTTGGACTCTACTTTGAATAATCTCGTGTGACTAACTGTGATTTTGAGACTTAATTGACTTGATACTCTAAAAACTTGAAAATTCATAATTTATTTGACACTGGCAGAATGCACAGAGTACGATGCAAAAATTCAAGAAAAGAAAGTTGAGACGTCATAGGTAGAGTGAACTAAGGGAGGAGCAAACCGTAAACAGCCGTCGTCTGTGTGCTAAGTTTAACGTGAGTATTTGAGTGAGTATAGATCTGATATTTGACTGGATTCAAGAGGAGAAAAAAATTGCTTTTGCTCCACCAGTGGAGCCTGGCGGTGGATGGATTTAAGTGGACGGAGGCTAGCTTAGTAGTTCCCAAATAGAGAAAAGATCAGTGATTATGATGCGAGTGTTCTTTTTTTTGTATTTTTTAAAACTTTTATATCTGGTATCATTTCTTTCTGAAAAACACTTTACCTGCGAAACTGTTTGTATGTCTAAGTAATCTTTCGCAGTCAAGTAGCGTTAAATAAATAATCCAACAATTTGCAATACATTTCAACGACAGTTTGAGACACAATTTGAATTTACAAGCAACATTTACATTTTGGAATGGTTTAGTTCGGGTTAGCAATGCAAATATCGTAAGAAATGGGGGCTTGCTCTTAAGCTGGGTCGGATTATAGTATTCCACTAGTAAATTATACTGTTGACGACTCCTTTTCTTATAGTTATTTACTAAAGATTTTTTACGTTTCTCGGACTAGTTGAAGCATTGAACTTGGAAAAGTTGAAGCGTATTATTTAGTCGAAAAAATGGTGTTTTTTAAAAAAAAAAAAAAAACCTAAAGTATCTTCGGATGAGTTCATTATTTCAGTAATTTTTTAAATTTGTAATTCAGTAGATATCTGTTGTCTTCTTTGTAACTCGGAAAAACGGATTAGCTTTTGTAGTAAGTACTATAGGACTCTATTGCAGAGTCCGCCTGGGGAAGTACCACATCTTTAAAACGTAAGTAACGTTAGCGTAAAGGCCATCACAGACGACGAAGATGCTATCTTCATCATCTACAAACATTATCTTCGTCACTTGTTCGTCATTTGTTTTGTATGAGTAGCGAAATTGAAATGTGTTCTAAGCTAACATGAAAATGAAATATTATAGCATCTTCATCGTGTGTGACGGCTTTTACTGTTTCGATTGTATGGGCAACGTTACCAGAGAAACAACTGGGCATGAACAGATTTGACAACTAAAATGTCAGAGTCACGAGCGTAGTGCAGGTCGGCGCAGGATTGTGTTCGCAAGTTCACAATTCTAGCACTACTACACCTATGGTCGGGTGTGATGCTTACCACTAGGTGAACGTCTCGCTCGTCTCGTTGCATTGCATAAGAAAACGCGTTAACTATTCCGAAACTACAAAAATATATTCTAGAGCATAAAAATTTGCGAGACGTGCGCTATATACGTTAGCTTTATTAAATTGTATGGACAAAAGTAGCTTTCTTTTACGCCCAATATTTCAGAATGATTGTCATAATAATTACCTACTATATTTTACATGTGTTTTTACTATCGTTTACGTAATAGGTACCTACCGCACAGAGGGTCTAGGCAAGAACCACTTTAACGCCTGCGGAAAGATAAAATCGTATAAAACTTACATTAGTTTGAGAAATGTCACGTGACTGCTAATGTGGTTCTTGTCTAGACCCCCTTGTCAGCCAGAAGACGTCCACTGCTTAGCGAAGGCCTCCACCCTAATAGGGAGGGTAAAATAGGTACCTAAAAAACCCCCGAATAGGTGCCTCCTTAATCTTGAACGCCAGACCCTGTGTGTCTGTAAATCTACTTAACATTAATATATTTATTTAATACCATATATTTCAGTCGGCGACTTTCTTTGTTGAATTACTGCGTTCTAGATACGATCCCTTAGAGACACGCCGAGTTCTTCCCCTAAACAAGTAGTGTTTTCTTTATACGCGTATCTTAAGCAAAACAAACATTAGTCTGGTTCTCGCACAAGCTTTCTCCATAAGTACTAAATCTTGTATTCTTGTCATACTTAAGCCTTGGGCGGTATTAGCTCAACTGAAACGAGCTAGCTACAATGTTCAAACATAATAATATAGTTGGAGCTCTGTGTGTGATACAATGGTTATGCAAGGCTGCAAAGTGGTTTTTGGCACGAGTACGTGTATTTAATTGTGTTTTACGAGGATATTTGCCAAAGAACCAAAGTTACCGACATAGCTCGCAAGGTTTGCAAGTTGAAGTGGCAATGGGCAGGCCACATCGCTCGAAGAACTGACAACCGATGGGGAAGAAACGTTCTTGAGTGGCGACCGCGAACCGGAAGACGCAACGTAGGAAGGCCTCCCACTAGGTGGACCGACGACATTGTAAAAGTCGCGGGCAACCGGTGGATGCAAATGGCAGGTTGTCGTACAGTGTGGCGGTCTAAGGGGGAGGCCTTCGAGACGTCTCCGGGCTGATGATGATGATGATGATACATTATATCGTAATCGAACTAAGACTTGTGACTGACTCGTGAGAAAGCTTGACATAATTATGAAACTGAAACGTTGTCTTTACCTGCTGGCCTTTTGGAGAAACTCAGAGTTACGCAACGGGCAATGGAGAGAGCTATGCTCGGAGTTACTTTGCGCGATAAAATCTGGAACGAGAATATTCATCTAAGGGGGAGGCCTTCGTTCAGCAGTTCTCCGGGCTGATGATGATGATGATGATGTAGCGAGGGTTTCAAAGGTACAAGACGCTGAATAACTTTCTGTTTGCTACCGAGCGAAACACACAACTTATCACCTCACTACAGCGTCAGAACAGCGAGGAAAATGCAAGTTTTTTATGCAGTCTTCGTGCTGGCCAGTGCGATTGTTCTATATTATGATGTTGGCGCACTGACATGAAATTAGTTTTTTTTCTTTGTTGTTGGCATCGCACGTTGTGCATTCTGCCAGTGTCAAGTTTATGAATTTTCAAGTTTCTTTTATTAAAATCAAGTCAAATATGTCATTAAATCACAGTCAGTCATACGAAACCAGTCATAGTCATGCTCTAGTAAAGTTGTGGCGACTTTACTATGAGCTTCTACGGAGTTTTGAAATCAACACAAAAATACATGTTTCACCACATTATATCACTTGCCCACGCTCGTGCATGTAATTCAACACTCAATGAATAAAACACCACCATTTTTAATCATTAATTCGGGAAAAAACACAAGTTTAAGAAATTAATAGATTGCAACGACATGGTTTTTCCGTGTTCCCGCCAAAACTCGAAATTAGTATTATTACTAATGCATTTTCAGTGGACTGGCGGTATAGAAAATTATAGAATAGAAAAGGTTCGAATTTTAAAAACTCTTCACGCTAGCGGGTAAAATGCACTTTTGCACCCAGATTTCGAATGATAAACAGAATCAGACAGATCCTGGCCAAGTCGACGAGACCACCGGGAGACAGAATCGGCACAGGTACGTAAGGTTCGGCGGTTCTGTGAGCGACTGACACCGAACCTACATTGTATTATTCAAAATGTAGGTACTGACATAGAATAAATAATAGTACTACGGTACTTTTTTTAAAACAAGAGTAACTAAGAAATTCTTCATTCATAATGATCAGTGAGTTCGTATAAGGTTACGTGGAAAGGAGGTCATTGTACTCATCATTGAGAACAACTTTTGCTACGGAGCCAACGCTGAAATCGGGAAAAAATCACCTGTTCCATAATTTGTCGAAGCTGAATGAAATTTTCTATGGAAAGCTGATTTTTTTCTGCTATTTTAGAGACGTTTCTCCAGCATAGTATTATCGTTCTGCGAAAGCCAGTAAAATAATAATAATAAGTTTTTATACATAGTTCACTCGTTCCACCTTTATGTCAGTATTTTTTTATTAACCTTTCTTAAATCATAAAGAGCTTGGGAACATGAAAACTTATGAAAATAAAGCGTAGTCTATCATAAGGAATATTTATTATTATTTATTACAAGTAATTTCGTAACTCGCAGAAAGAGTTTTTGTTCTTTGCAGACGTGGAAAGTTTATAAAACTGTGTCAAACTTGTACCTCAGTAAGCGGTGGAGTCTGGTATGCAACACACGTGCTTGTTAAATAAGCGAACATGAAGGACACTAACAGCCTTACCTAAAATAATCTCGATTCTCTTAGTAACTGCTTAAACTTCTCTGTCTTGTTCTTGCATGTTACACTTCACGTCAGAGAGAAGATGGCAGAGCATCTTAAGCAGTGACTAACGGTTGAGAAGTTTTTTTAAGTAAGGCCCTTAGAACCTAATGTTTACCATTTTTTTCTCTAGAATTTGAAATTTAATGGGGATCTACACTGGGTTTTTTCCGCTAGGTGGCGCATCGTCGATGCAGCCATAGTCAACTGTCAGCTGTCAACTGTCAACTGTCAGTCTACAATATTATTGTAGAAAAAACAACAAAATGTATGAGATTGTCAGTTGATTAAATTATTTTACTCATCAGCCAGAAGACGTCCACTGCTGGACGAAAGCCTCCCCCTTAATAGGGAGGAGTTGCCATAATCTCCACGCTTGGCAGGCGGCTTGGGGCGGTAAATTATTTAATGGTTTGTTAATCATCATCAGCCCGGAGACGTCCACTGCTGAACGAAGGCCTCCTCCTTAGACCGCCACACTGTACGACAACCTGCCATTTGCATCCACTGGTTGCCCGCGACTTTTACAATGTCGTCGGTCCACCTATATATATATATATATATATATATATATATATAGTGGGAGGCCGCGCCTACGCTGCGTCGTCTTGGCGGTCGGCACTCAAGAACCTTTCTTCCCCATCGGTTGTCAGTTCTTCGAGCGATGTGGCCTGCCCATTGCCACTTCAACTTGCAAACCCTGCGAGCTATGTCGGTAACTTTGGTTCTTTAGTGAATATCTTCGTTCCGGATTCTATCGCGCAAAGTAACTCCGAGCATAGCTCTCTCCATTGCCCGGTGCGTGACTCTAAGTTTAAACCATTAAATAATTTAATGGTTTTATTCTTAGTAGATCGGATTACCCCGGAGAATCTGCATTATACTGGTTTGTACAGCAATCTTTTGCCTTGCTAATTAATGCCGGCCGCACATTATTTCGGTCCGGTTTTTCTGTCAAATTTTTCTTATGAGCTCTGACCAACATAAAATGTAAACAGCTATCTAACCTACAAATCTATTTTCAGCCCGTAAACAGCTGCATAGATTCAAACAAGGCACAGTACCAGTCTAGCTAGTTATTAGTAAGAAAAGCTAGTTGTGTAATTATCTGCCGGAGTTTGTATTTCCCGTAACGTACAATATAATAGTTATATAACGTTTTGTAGTGGTAGGACTCTACTGCAGAGTCCGCCTGGAGAAGTACCACACCTTTGCCAGTCATTCAAGCGCCAAGCGGTAGTGCGCAAGCATTACTGTGTTCCGGTTTGAAGGGCGATGTTAAAAGTGAAATTACTGGGTATGAAGAGATTTAACATCAAATATCTCAGGGTGACAAGCGCAGTGCAGTGCGGCGCAGGATTGTGTTCGCAAGTTCACAATTCTGGCACTGCTACTGTTAGTGGCAGGCGTGACGCTTACCATCAGGTGAAAGTCTTGCTCATCTCGACACTTGATTGTACAAAATATATATATATGGGTGTCTTTAACTCTAGAGTAAATAGGTTCCTTCTAGGTAAGCATGCTACATCCTAGACTGCACCGTTGCTTACCATGAGGCAGGGTGTAGTCAAACGTAAACCTATACAGAAAAAAAAATGAAAAAATTATGTTATTTGCGCGTGTGTCTTAGTAGATATACTAGTATTCTAAGTAGGTATACAAACAACTAAAAACACGTACGTACGTAACTCTATAAACGATGTCACTCAATGAAGTCGAACATCATTATTCTTCTGTTCTCGAACGAACTGTAGATATTACGTAGCAATCGCGTAGAACATGCTACAGCGGCAACGCTACGGGAATAAGCTCGGAGAGGTACGCTCGAAAACTTGTTTGCGCGTGTGTCTCAGTAGAAAATACCAGTTTTATAAGTAGTAGGTATAAGCGATGTCACGTATGTACATGAACGGTTCCAAGCGGTGTGTGCGTAAAATTGAACGGTTATTCAGAGATCGTGACTTATTTGGTGTGGTCTAAGAAAATTGAGACCTTTGGGGATTGGTTTTTAAAGTATTGTTACTTTTTTTATTCGGAATAGGTTATTATTTAACATCCACGCAAGCCTACGAAAAATAATACGCTTTTAAAAAAAATACAACCTACCTCAACTTTGAATACCTGGAAATATCTTCTTTCCTTTGAATATCTTCATATTATCTAGTAATAAAACGAATGAACTGATTTCGATAAAATGTATATGGGTCCACCTCTGAAGTATTTACCTACCAAAATCATCAAGAATCATCAAAATCAGTTCATAATTGGAGGAGTAATCACGTAACATTAAAAAAAAAAACAAAAACATACAGTCGAATTGAGAGCCCCCTTTTTTGAAGTCGGTTGATAAGTAAATCAGGTCTTATTTTAGGCTTGATCGTTACTTAATTTGTTACTGCGCCTGTAATTTAATTACCAAGATGAATTTGACTTCAAATAATACGCTTTAAAAAAAAACTATTCAGTTCAATTTCGGCTACCTGAATGACATCTTCATGTTTTCCAGTTATGTTGATTTATTCCAGTAATTTTGATTTAAAAACCAAACTGCTGAACCGATTTCGATAAAAATATGGGACCACCTCTGAAGTATCACCTACCTAACATAAAAAGAATCATCAAAATTAATTCATAATTGGCGGAGTAATCGCGTAACATACATAAAAAAAAACAATCGAATTGAGAACCTCCTTTTTTGAAGTCGGTTCTAAATAGAAAAATTAAATAGAGTACCTACATTAAAAAAAAACTTTACTCTAGGAGTGTGAACAAAGTGCGATGTCAAAAGCATTCACATAGGCTATGTTTTTATCAAAATCGGCCCAGGAATATAGAAGTTATGACGCAATTTATGAAAAAATAATAGAATTCCACTATGACTTGAACCCCCGAACATACCGAGCCCCTAAGGTCCGAGGATCAGCTTATAATGGTTAATGTTTATCTTGAGAGTTTGCGAGTAAGGAAGATGAATGGATAAACATGCGATTATAAAAAAAAAACTGTGTTGTCATATAAGCTACTTAACACCGCACATCACAGTAGGTAGGCCTCCTCCTAGGTGGACCGACGACATTGTAAAAGTCGTGGACAACCGGTGGATGCAAATGGCAAGTTGTCGTACAGAGTGTAGGTCTAAGGGGGAGGCCTTTGTTCACCAGTGGATGTCAACGGGCTATGATGATGATCGTTTATTACCTATTGCATCACAAGGCCGAAAAAGTGAAATAAATGCCTGCCTAAAAAGTCAAACACATTGGCCGTTATTACCAAATTGGATGCAATCTCACGGTTAATATGAGGGCCTAAAGAAGGTAGAGTCAGGATGCGCAAGAGTTTTCCGAATTGCAGTTTTTTTTTTTTTGTTTATTTTGTCTTAGGGAATTAATTACATAGCTCAATTTTATAACTCTGCCAAACTGCATAGCAGTTTGTAGGCAGACATCGACTCTCATATTCATTACTATTTACTACGAGTATGTAGGAGTAGGTATTGACATTTTAGCGATAAATAAACTTATAACTCAATATATGTCAACTTAAAAAAAAAAAAAATAAAAAAAAATTATTGTTAAATATTTAATTGGAGAAAGTAGTTTTTTTTAGGAATGAAAATCTTATAGTGGTTTGGTGTCCATTGCTGGACTTACTTACTCGAAAGGCGAATAAGCCACTACGCAGGCCCAGTTGCGGGTTAGTGGATTCACACAATACACATTAACATTAACGCCAAAGAGATCATTTAGTACGGCCCTGGTTTTGAACACGCGACCTCACGATTTGAAGTTCAGCGGTCCCGAATTAGGCTACTTGGCTTATTAGGCTCTGCGGTCACATTGATGAATTGCAAATTGTGTGCCTCTTGGTTGCGTGCGCGGCCCATTTGTCGCCACGGAACCAACACGAATATCCCATCTACCCGACCTAGAATACTGATTATCTATAAAATACAACATAAGACTGCATTCCCTCATAATGAAAGTATCTATCTTTAGATAGGTCCACATTTTAAGATGGTGCGAGATACAACATATTATTGTGCACGAAGATATCGTTACAAAATGATCAGCCGAATTTAAACCCTCTTAAACGTTACTTTGTTATTTAAAGTAAAATAAAGTCATGCGCATAAAACTATTTGGTTCACGCGAGCGAAGCCGCAGGTATAGCTAGTCGAACATATTTTTTTAATATGTGTACAAATAACGAAGTTATAAACATTTTAGTTTCATGTTAGACAAGGAGGGCACTATACTAGGTTTATGACGTCAAAGCCCACTTTTCCAAACAAATTCTATACTAGCACGCGTTTTGCTGGAAAGGGACAGATGACTCCCTCCCAAATACTTTGAACACTTATATTTCAGAGCTTTACCAGCCGATTTCAATTATTTTTTCGATTTAAACATCAGTTGCAGTTAAACTCTCCACTTATCTTATTATTTTTATAAATTGAAACTCATGCATATTCCCTATTGTACCAGTCATTTCATCGCTTGTCCCGTGACGTCATCACGTTTGCATTGTAGTCGATGTTCCCTCAAGGTGTGGGCGTAAACCACTTGTGTGGAGCCTCGTTCCACTTAGGTATTTGTATGTTTATTTTCTTTTCTAGACTATTTATTTTTCTTCGCGGTAAGTGGGAAAGGGTTAGTAGGTTATTGGGAGCAGGGGTTTATTGTTTGGATTTAAAATATATCTTTTATATAAATAGCATACTAGCTGAATATATCGTAAGTAAGATGAAGGGAAACGACGATGCTAATAAAAAGTAGCCTAATGCGATTCTGTTTTTTTTAAATTCTATCAAGTGACGAGACGAGCAAGACGTTCGCCTGGTGGTAAGCGTCACGCCTGCCACTAACAGTAGCAGTGCCAGAATTGTGAACTTGCGATCACAATCCTGCGCCGCACTGCACTGCGCTCGTCACCCTGAGATATTAGATGTTAAATCTCTTCATACCCAGTAATTTATCTGGTTAATATCAGCTGGATATCAGCTATTTCTGTTCCGAGTTTTATCCAAATCCGTTCAGCCGTTTTGGCATGGACTCATAATATTATAATATTTAGTTGTAATTGTGTCATCAGCCATAAAACGTCCACTGCTGGACGAAGGCCTCCCCCTTAATAGAGGGGTGTTGTCATAATCCCCACGCTTGGCAGGCGGCTTGGAGATCGCAGAATGCTCACCACCGTTAACTAAGAGGACGCTGCTGCCCGTCCTTCGGTGGGTCTGGTTGTAGTTTAAGGACATACCCAGGTCCAGTTTGTTGTAATTGTGTAATATTCTTTAATTGTTCACTGTGGGACTAGGCCCAACTCTCGAAAGGCGATTGGGCCATATTCGCTGAAACTGTGTCAGGTCGGCACAGTTGCGAGTTGATGGTTTAACATTCACCATTGAATTTCTTCTCCGGATGTGTGCAAGTTGCCTCACGATTGTTTCTTTTATGTCGATTGCAAAAAAATTGGTGGTACGAAATTCATGGTCATCTAGTTTTCAATAAAAACTATTATGTCGCCAATTGTTACACTCGTCATCATTATCAGCCCGGAGACGTCCACTGCTGAACGAAGGCCTCCCCCTTAGACCGGCACACTGTACGACAACCTGCCATTTGCATCCACCGGTTGCCCGCGACTTTTACAATGTCGTCGGTCCACCTAGTGGGGCCTTCTTACGCTGCGTCTTCCGGTCATTGTTACCTAGTTCTAAGTATTTTTTTCTATTGTGCTTGTGATCGTCATGACTGTAATAATTTCTTTGAAATTTAAATTCTTTGATGTGTAAAATAAAGAGTTTATCTATCTATCTCTAGCACCATCTCTTGTAAATATTGCATTGAATCAATCAGCATTGCCAATGCCTTTTTTCCTAATTCCCCGAAAATTAAGGCGAAATTCCCCAAATTTGGGGAGAGAAAAAAAACCAAATACCCCACAAAAAAAAAGAAAATATGAAATTCAAGCAGTTTATACCTATTGATTTTTACAGGCTTTAGTGCCATACTTTTATTATAATTTTTTTGTTGGTGTAGAAAATACCATTAAAGATCCTAATAGTTAAGTAAATAATTGGTAAGTTACCGAATTTCCCCTCCACAAATGCGGTGGCAAAAGGAACACGGGTAATTACCGGATCGCAACTTTTAGATTTAGAAACAAAAAACTTGTCTGGCGGGATTTTAAGAACTGTACACTTTCACCCCAGTAGCTTTCGTGTACGTATTTTTGGGATGTCTACAATTTAGGGGTGGTACTGTGCTGATTTCCTACTACTAGCCGTAAGCGTTGCCGATTTTTTTTGACTTGAAATATAAAACCTAATATTAACTTATTATTTTTAATAATTGAAACTCATGCATATTCCCTATTGTTCGGTAAATACGTAATTGATAAGTACCCTAGATTTTGCACCAGATGCACCTGGATTACATTCTGCTTTCTTTATAACAATCTTCATAATATTTTATTATTTCTAGTACAGTTCAATCTCGATTTATGTAGGCTTTTAAATCCTTTACGTAAGCCGCGGCGCGGAGCTCAAAACCACAGTATCTTAAGGCCAAGAATACCACAAGCCGCTTCTTCGTGCACTTGGTACATTTAAATATTTTGTAGTTATAAAATCTATAATTATAAGTATTTTTTTTGACATTTTAAACAGCGCCATCTAGCGCCAAAATAAGTAGGCTTGTACTAGGGGAATCAGATAGCCGATAAACACATATTTTCAACCGAGTTTAAATAGGCGGTTACCAATTCCACTATGTTTTTTTGCATGTTTGTTACGCGAGTAATCCACCAAAAAAAAAAAAGTATGTAAAATGTAATGTATGTATTTGTGTGTGTGTGTGTGTGTAAAATGTTATTATGAACTGATTTTGATGATTATATTTTGTTTGGTAGCTCATACTTCAGAGGGCGATCCCATATACATGTTATCAAAATCGGTTCAGTTAGTATGGTTTTTAAATCAAAATAACTGGAAAAAAGGTTCTTCTTGGAAATTGGAATTGTAGTCGTTTTTTTTAAGTGTAGTACAATTGTATATGTTATTTAAAAAAACTTGTTTGTACCTACTTATAATGCATCCATCTAGAACACCTACAAATAGAACCAACATCTAAGACACATAAATGTTTGCCCTGGGTATCGAATCCACGCCTATAGATCACGAGGCAGATTTACTATCAACTGTGCTATGAGGTAGTTACATTTCCGAATAAAGTTCTGAAATATTGCAATCGGTGAACTAACCGTGAATAAGATTGTAATACCTCTACACTCAAGCCACCTGTCAAGCGCGGGGATTATGGCAACCGCCTCTATAAAGAAATAAAGAAAGAATGAAAAAATATTTATTTTGTAACATCAATAACATATTTGTTTTATTCATACGGGAATACTCACGTTTAATTAAATCGGATACTCCGACTATAGTTTCGATCACATCCGGAGACCTCCGGTCCTGCTAAGCAGGACGCAGCTGCACGCGCGTCGGGCTCTGTTTTCACTCTTTGAAAAAGGTCTCCTGATGTGATCGAAACTATAGTCGGAGTATCCGATTAAATTAAACGTGAGTATTCCCGTATGATTAAAACAAAAATGTGTCAAAACCACGTCAGTTATCATATCAATAACATACTTAATGAAAAAGAAAATGATAAAAAAGAAAAAAAAAAGAAAAAACAAGGAATAAAGAAATTAAGAGGAGGCCTTCGTCCAGCAGTGGACGTCTGCTGGCTGATACGTACCTCGACACTGTCTTTACAAAGAATGCTCCCCTTCAAATTCATGTCTATCGGATTAGTGGCTGTGTGTTAATTTGTTTAATAAACTTTGAACACTATATTTGACGCAGATATAATGGCAATTTTGTAAAAACTGTGATACACTTATCTTTTTATTTTACTTGAAGAATATCCATTAATAAACTCAAATAAATCCATTCACAGAATAAAAAGTTTCATGCAACCGTTAATAGCCCATAATTTTAATTATTTTTCCTTAAGAGACGAACGTTTGAAAATTATTTCTAGATGGATGTTTTGTAGTGGTTAGACTCTACTGCGGAGTCTGCCTGGGGAAGTACCACACCTTTGCCAGTTATTCAATCGCCAAGCAGTAGTGTGTTCCAGATTGGGCAATGTTACCAGATAAATTACACGGTATGAAGAGATTTAACAGCTAATATCTTAGGGTGACGAGTGCAGTGCAGTGCGGCGCAGGATTGTGTTCGCACGTTCACAATTCTGGCACTGCTACTGTTAGTGGCAGGCGTGACGCTTACCACCAGGCGAAAGTCTTGCTCGTCTCGTCACTTGACAGTATAAAAAAAATGTTACAAGGAATATACTTACTTTCATGTCTGCCGGTTCAACTTAGTATTAGTTTAGGCTGTGTGTTGATATGTCAGTCAGTAAGTCAGTCAGTCCTTAGCATTTTATTTACATACAGAAGATGTTTTTGTACATTGCAATATGTCTAAAAGATCGAACAATAAAGTGGTATGCTTTTTCTGGTCCTTAAGTCCACATAAGCCGCGGTGCGCCGTTCAAAACCATCACCTTAATGTTTTCTCCAAACAAAACCCAACAAACATAATCTACAACAATTTTGTAACTCGTAATGTCTCTAAAATTTTGTCACGTCGCCCCAAGTTTATATTAATTTATTATCATAATAAGTGGACCTTTTCTGTGTTAGTATTTAACTAGGTCATTTTAGGCTTACTTTAAGTTTCAAAGTATTTTATGTATACGCGTCAAAGGATAATATGCGTGGGTAGGTATAGTAGGCGTGAATAAATGCCATTTTCAGATTTACAGGACTTCAAACAGGAAGAATGTTCTTATCTTTAAAATATGGTTGAGGAGAGCGATGTCTGGCACATGCGTCAACTCGTAACCGGTGCTGCATGCGGAAGCTGGACTGCTCAGGATCTCTGTGCTGAGCTCTGCTGAGCTGGCTGACATTGAATTGGCAATATCTAAGGGAGCCATTAAACTCAACTTAATCGAAAACTTGTCATCATCAGCCCGGAGACGTCCACTGCTGAACGAAGGCCTCCCCCTTAGACCGCCACACTGTACGACAACCTGCCATTTGCATCCACCGGTTGCCCGCGACTTGTACCACCACAGAAAAAGGCACACACAGGCACCACAAGCCTTCGGGCGGCACATTAACTTTGACACTAGGGCTGGCCAGTCAGCCTATACGAACGTACTTTTTTTTTTCTTCTTAGTTTATGGCATTGCACGTTGTGTATTCTGCCAGTGTCAAGTTTATGAATTTTCACATTTATTTGTTATCATCAAGTCAAATAAGTCATGAAATCACAGTAAGTCACACGAAATTAGTCATAGTCGAGTATAAGTCATACCCTAGTAAAGTTGTGGCGACTTTACTATGAGCTTCTAAGGAGTTTTGAAAACAACATGAAAATACATGTTTCACCACATTATATCACTTGCCCACACTCGTGCATGTAATTCAACACTCAATGAATAAAACACCACCATTTTTAATCATTAATTCGCGAAAAAACACATGTTTAAGAAAATAATAGAATGCATCGACATGATTTTTCCGTGTTCCAGCCAAAACTCCACGAACATACTTACTTACCACAGAAAACGCGAAAATGAAATCGGATACAAAAAATCATTGAGATAAATACATAGAGGCATAAACGTCATATGATCGCGCTAAAAAAAAAAAGCCGTTTTTTCAAAAGTTTTTATTTTCTGTTGTCGTTGGCCAGTTTTCGCGCAAACGCGATATGGAACCTACCTGATGAAAATATTCCCTAAAACTTCTGCTACGATATAACATGATATCGAATACATTTTGAAGTTTAGTAAGTAAGCTCGTATAGGCTGAGTGGCAAGCCCTAGTGTCAGAGTTAATGAGCCGCCCGTTAATGAATTTTAAAAATAATAACATAAGTGGAGAGTTAAGCTGAATCTGATCATCGAAATAATAATTGAAATCATCTGGTTTTTCAGAAATATAAGCGCAAAATGTATTGATTTTACTGGAATGAACTCGAATTCAATAGGTTTTGACTTTTAAATACTTGCCTTGCGAAGAAAGGCTACACCACTTATTATACATCACTTTGATTTAAGAGGTTAACCAATTAACAAGGCAATTTAAGCAAATAATAAAAAAAAACTCACATATATGGGGAAAACCAAAAAAGGATTTCCTGGCAGCACCGAAAGCAAAATGATATGACACATAATTTCGAAAATATTTTTACGAAAATTTGCAATAAGTTGCAGTAAAATACGGACATTAATTGAAACGCACGTGGAAAGAAATTCCATGGCATCTTTTGTGTGTTCGGAGCACGGCTCCAGCTTTTTACGATACATTTACTCATTTTTTATATTTTTTTATGTTAGATATATGAACCGAATTCATCGGCAATAGAGAATGATAGACGTCAAAGCTCGAATTTGTTCTCAAGCGTATTTCAGGCGAGGCCTGCTTGAAGCGGAAACTTCAGATCTAGTGAATATAATATCATTGCAAAAAATGCAAATAAACAAATGACAGAACGTTTGATAACAGTTTTTTTTCGCGATTTCCACTTTGATTTTGTTGTAAAATCCTCAGCATTACAGTGGAAAATTGACCTAGTTCTATACAAATAGCGTACAAATTAGCTTGCACTGAACAATACATGATTATAGTTAGGTATAGGTAGGTAGTGTTATAGGTATAGTGCTTCAGAAATGACGTGTTTCCTATGGGAGTGGTGGGTTTCTGTGAGAGTGTGGATGTGGGTCTTTTTTTATTTTGTTGTTGATGGTAAGTAGGTATTTTAATGTTTGCTGATGAGGTATTAATCCCACTAATATTATAAATACGAAAGTTTGTTAGTAGCTTATACCTTGGAATAAAACATAGGCTACTTTTTATCCAGGATTCGGGGGTGAAACTGCGGAAACTAACTACATAATATTCAATAAAAATCAAAATAAAATAATATTAATAGGCATTCATTTCTTGTCCACTAACTACAGTGTCAATAATAATCACGACAAAGAAAATACAAAACAATAGATTTTAGTCGCCCGTTAAAAGCAAAATGGCCGCCAAAGATGAGTCGACGTTTTTATTGTGTGTTCTGTAGCTACACAAAAGAACTAATTGCTTAGTAAGAATAGGCAGGGTAATGAAACATTTTGAATGGGGTGCCTAATAGCATTGCAGATTTTGTTTTATTTATTCGGAATTCTCACGTGAACACTTGGAACCTTTGATTATATAGACAGGTGTATATAATCAAAGCTTGGAACGTAATAAGGACGCGACGTCTACGTAGATGGCGCTGTGTGAAATGTTAAAAACGTATGTAAAGTTGTGTATAAAAGTGTATTAGGTAAAAAAAAACCACCCAGTATATTGGAATGAGCGATTTCTCAAACATAAAAAAAAAGTAGTTTTCTTCAACTTGATAGATAGCGCAGACTATACGTGCCAGTCAAAAACAGTATGATATTTTTTGATATGTGGCACATGAAATAAAATACTTGACAGTGTCAGCCACGTGTGGTCTGCGCAAAGTCAGAACCTTCTATAGGTCGCGTCATGTTAAAATAACGCTGGCGGTTAAGCTGCGCAGTAGGCGATTTAGGCGAAATCTAATATATTTTGCCATGTACCTAGCAATAACCAAAATACGAAGCTGCGAGAAAAAGGCTAATTAATAATTATTTAAAACAATAAACCTAGTACTTTTGTGCGCAAGTGTACACATGCGCAAACACACTTCCTCTACTTTCTTCCAGCCTTCTTTTTACATGACGCGACCTATACAATGAGCTTCTTTTTTTTGAATTGCCTGTCAGAAAATCTCCCACTAGCAAGTAATAGCTATAATCTACCTGCATACATTTTTGCTACGTTTTGCGGGGGATGAGGTAAACACGCATAGCTATACACATAAGTAGGTACTAAAACAAACTCACAATACACGCAAGGGGTATTAAAGCTAATCTTTTTCTCGACTTCATGGTTGACCCCATAGTAAAAGTTGTTCTTAACGATGAGTACATTCATACCTTTCAGTATAAACACACCTTTTCTACCGAGGAATAAGGTTCTCAATTCGACTGTATGTTTTTCTTTGTTACGCGATTACTCCGCCAATTATGAACTGATTTTGTTGTTTTTTTTTGAAGGTCATATTGCAGAGGTGAGCCCATAAAATAAATAAATAATAATATATTTTTTTCGAAATCGGTTTAGTGGTTTGGTTTATAAATTAAAATAACAGGAAAAAAATGTCATCCACGTAATCGAAATTGAAGTATTTTTATTATTATTATTGTTATACTTTGTATATGCCGTAAAATTTGTCTTCGTAAGTACCTATATATCGTTCTGTAGTACAATATAATATTATCTTAATAAATTCTAGTCGTTACAAATATTTATTTATTTAGTTTATTGGTACACAAAACAGAATACAGTCAATAATTTAGAAAATTTACACATACAAACACACGCACACAACACACACACACACATACACATTACATAACTTTTTTATGTTTAACCCATTAGTAGGTAGCTACTTTCGTCAATAGCAGCTCTTTTTACTGCAAACCCTTTGTTTTCCAAATCACAAAGTGAGCGCTGCTGCAAAAGCGAATTTTTGCATTCAGCGTTGAAAATAATTCCGTTTGACCTACTTGAAGTTCGTTCTTTATAATGCACTAGTTCCGCGGGTTCACCCGCGTGATGTTGAAAACGGTGATGATGATGATAAAAAGTACCCTGTATGTTATTCCGGGAAATAAACGACCTCTATTTTCTTTCAACCTTTGTATATTAATATATATATTTTTAATTCAAAGTTTTTTATTTGTGAAATAAATAGAAGGTAAAAAATGATTGTTTATACAGTATACTATGATAAATTTTATATAAGTAATTAAATTAAAACATGTAATTGGCATTGAGCAAATATCTTCAAAGTCACAAACGTCCAAAAAAAAAGTCCGCGCCATAGCTTCGCGCACGCTATGCAGTGCGCCGACTTTTTGAACGACTTGAACTACTTACGATGAGACACAAGCGCTAAAGCATACATTGAACACTATACAAGCGACATAACGCCCAAATTCGAACAATTGTGAACTATATAATGCATGTATCGGTATGTACAACGGCACTCGGACGGTTTTTGACTGTTATCACTCAGAGATTGTGACTCTTTAGATATTAGTTCAATGAAAATTGGGTATTTATTTTAAACAGGAATACCCCATTTTAAAAAGTGACTGTTCGAGTTTTTTTGCTATCTAGTGAAATAATTAACTTAATTCGTACATTGAATTTTGATTTTGATAATGAAGACGTATGAGTATACATTCATTATTTTCATTTAAAGGCTACAAGAATTCCAGACATTAAAAAAACTAGAGCTCGTTCTAAGCATTTCCTGAACCGTAAGGCAAATGTGAAGAGTGACGTCATACCCGTCGTGTAACCCTTATTCCTAAAAACAACCCCTTCAAAAGTTAAATAACTTTCACCAACAAAATCTGCCCCGTGTTTAAAATACTTACCCTAAAAATTCGATATCAATACAGAAAAGCGTTAAAAGCGTCGACAGCAAGTTACAACCCCCAAGTTCGTATTAATAAGCCTCGAATTCATTCAACAACACGAAAATAAACTTTTAAAGGGATTTTCCGAAGTTGTTTGTCGAATTTCAACACCTGGCTCTTTATTAAATAATCCGGTTACGACAGTATGTATAGCATAGAGATAACGATCTTTAGAGATGTATAAGGACTCAGCGTTTGAGTTTATCGTATGCACATTGGGCAAGAAGTCACAAAATCATAACTCGCAATTTGTCTGCGGTAAGCTTGTAAAAGGGTGAAACTTATTTCTTGGGTGGTTGTGTTTAAAATAGTAGTGAAAATTTAAACTACATGCCGGAAAATATATAGATCACCTTTAAGAATTCTGAGTAGTACTTAAATTGGAACTATTATTATACTAGGTCACTTTTAAGTACCTATACCAACTTTGAAACACTATAAACACAATAAAAAAAATATCCTGGATAAATACTAATTAAATTATTAATGAGGATCCACAATGCAATTTGTTTTTCGCTAGGTGGCGCGTCGTCGATGCCGCCATTCATAGTCAACTGTCAATTTCATACATTCTGTTGTTTTGTTTAGTTTTTGCTGATAACATTTTAAAAACTCGGATTACCAGGAAGAATCTGCATAATTATATTGGTTTGTACAGCAATCCTTTGCCTTGCTAATTAATGCTCTGTCCAATATAAAATGTAAACAACTAGGTATCTAACCTACAAATCTACTTTCAGGCCGTCAACATATTATATATATAAAGCATAGCATATTATTCTTAAAAGGCGCAGTACCCAGTATTTTGCCATTGACTAGATTATCGACAGCTCTCTCATCTATAGTAGATATACAGGGTGTTAGTTTGAACACCGTTATCCTTCTAGGATATCATTATGAACAACATTTACTATAGGGCCAACACTGAACTCACGAAAAAAAACAGCTTGACAAAATGTATGGCTGTAACAGTATAATTATAAGCAACGATTAACAAGAAAACTTGATTTTGCCACATCCGGACCACCGCTGGCGCCATCTGGAAACGTTTTGTATCATTAAATGCTGCTCAAATAAAGTAAGTAGCGGGTTCAAACTCAAGCCTGTACCAATATAATATAAGCTTTTTGGAGTTCATGCACGGATTTTAATACCACTGAGTTTTCAGTTAAGGACAATAAGGCGTAGAACAGAAGTTTTTTTTCCATTGTAAAAGTTGGTACAGTCCGCGAGGTATAAGCTGAGCTTTGCATTAGTGTGAGTGATCACCAAAAGTACAGTACAAAAGTACGCGCCGCGCCTCAGGCCGGTTACCCAAAATCAGTTTAAACCGGTTTTACCGGGCGAAAATGGCACCGCGCCTAAGGCCGGTTATCACACCTACACTATCCATGTACACTCACACAAATGCAAAGCTCAGCTTATATCTCGCGGACTGTAATAGTGATGCGTACAGTAACCCCCTTTAGCCTTTGTACAACCATATTCTACTTAAATCTGTATTTAGCCGGAACTTTCACTAAGCCAGCAACCAAACTAACCAATCATTCATCAGAGTTTTGGCGGGAACACGGAAAAATCATGTCGTTGCATTCTATTATTTTTTTAAACTTTTGTATTTTCGCGAATTAATGATTAAAAATGGTGGTGTTTTATTCATTGAGTGTTGAATTACATGCACGAGTGTGGGCAAGTGATATAATGTGGTGAAACATGTCTTTTTGTGTTGTTTTCAAAACTCTGTATAAGCTCATAGTAAAGTCGCCACAACTTTACTAGGGCATGACTTGGACTCGACTATGACTAATTTCGTGTGACTGACTGTGATATCATTACATATTTGACTTGATTTACATATAAATACTTGAAAAAATCATAAACTTGACACTGGCAGAATGCACAACGTGCGATGCCAAGAACAAAGAAAAAAAAAAAAAAAGCATTCATCACCTAGTGACATATCTTTAAAGTATATCTGTGACACGTACCTATTTCAAGCATAAACGAGGTACACAAGCTTAAGTTATAGCCTGAGATTACAACTTTCTGGATTAAACTATTTGCTAAAAGCTTTAGCATTGCGTTCATTCGCAGTTTGCAACAGATTTAAGCATTAAAGTCCAATAAAGGCACAGGGACGTGAACAGGTTGAATTCGGATTTAGACACATTAGTCTGTTGTGGTTGTGATGCCTAATTTGTTGACCTTGGTGACCTTGGATTAACGGTCAACGACTAAGTCTCGGAGTATATCAGAAAGGAGGTTCTAAATTCGACTGTATTTCTTTTGTATGTATGTTACGCGATTACTCCGCTAATTATGAATTGATTTTAATGATTCTTTTTTTGTTTGGTAGGTGAGGTGGTTTCATATAAATGTTATCGAAATCGGTTCAGTATTCTGGTTTTTAAATCAAAATACCTGGAAATATGAACATGTCAGCCAGGTAGTCGAAATTGAAGTCAATATTGTTTTTTTTAAAGTATTTTTTCATTTTTATTTGTTTATAGATAATGGTCGATTTTGAAGGTGACAGAACTAAACTAACTTACGATCGCGCTTTTTACCATCTTGAAGATATAATGTCAGTGAATATGAAAAAAAAAAATAGCAGCCGGTGACTATATTGGTGACAATAACTTTACAAAGCTTTGGCAAAAAAAAAACATTTTGATTCTAGACAAGTTATAGTACCGAAAATGGTATTATAGGTTATGACCAGTTTTATGAATGAAAACTTGCTTCAACAGTTTTTTTTTTCCGACCCTTTATAATCTTATTCTCATAAACACCGGTTGCGATTTTTCATAACTATACGTATGCACGTTATATGTATTCAATAAACAACTGTGAAATGCGCGAGCAACTACAATATACATAATATCATTGTGCGCGAGTGAAAAAGCAGCCCGTTTTAAATTTGGTTGACATAATTATCTGTAAGTTTATGACTTACACTAAACCCTTACAAAATGTAGCAGAATTACTATAGAAAATGCAGCCCGATATAGTTGCACGGAATCCTCGGCTCTCTCAAACGAAGTTCATGATGAACTATTAAAAGAATTCCTTTAGATTATCAGGGAGCGGTATAAAGAAGTGACTGGGAATTGTAGAAACTTTGTCAAACTCATTCAGGTAGGTTAGGTTAGAGTTTGAAAAGGATTAAGCCAGAGTTAGGCCAGAGCTAAACCAGAGTTTATTTTTATTTTTTTTATACAATCAAGTGACATGACGAGCAAGACGTTCGCCTGGTGGTAAGCGTCACGCCTGCCACAAACAGTAGCAGTGACAGAATTGTCTACTTGCGAACACAATCCTGCGCTGCAATGCACTGTGCTCGTCACCCTGAGATATTAGATGTTAAATCTCTTCATACCCAGTAATTATTCTACGTTTTTTTTTTGTTACATTGGAATTAGGCCATAGTTAGAGTTTCTGCTATAAAAATCAAAAACCAAAGAACAAGACAGGTCAACAGAATCGTCGTTCTCGAAATATCGCTTATTCCGTTATGTACCTTTTAGACGCAAGAGCTGATTCCATTAGAGGGAAGTGCTTTCAAAGAAGCGAGCCGCAATAATAGTTCGTTTTGTAATAATGTAATTTTGTTAGTAATTTTAACATGTTTGTTTGTTTTTTTTTTGTTTGTCTTTATTTTTTCTATGCCGCATCTTTCAATCAGTCTGTCTTTTTTGTACCAACTGAGTGTAACAGAGACATCAGATACGTATTGCCTACTCTTTACAATTGGGCCAAATACAAAAAAGTTTAAGTACTGTCTCTGTCTACATGTCTCAAGTGTTTATTAAATTTACCAAGGAATGTCTTCGTTGCACTCTGAGGAGATTTTATGCAATCCAAGACGCGCATAATAAATGCTGTTTGCGAGCTTACTGTAGTGAAGTGATAATATTTTACTGGAACATAAATCATATTTGTACCCTAGAAGTAACAATAATGTTGAAATGCTGACGTTTATTAAGTATCCTACGCCCGCAGTATTTGAATAAGCATTTCCATTCAACGCGGCAATGCAACCAGCATGCTGGATACGCTGCTGATTGGTCGTCAGTTTGAGCATTTGCCAGACTTCTATCGGTCTTTAAGTCGGAGAATTTGCTACCGGTTGTTTTCGCAGAATGAATGCTTTGGAGAGCTTATGCTCGTATCCGCATTTCTTTATACATAAATTTGTTTTTATTAAGCATGCAATTATAATTATTAGTTTTAGTTCAAATTAAACTAAGTTAATTTAATTATTAATCTGTTTACACTTTGTACTACATCTGTGCTATTGGAATTTAGTTTATTTAAGTCCTATATTTGGGAGAGGCCATTGGTTTCCGAAATACAGTATTAGGACTAGTTCGGAGCCAATGGATTCATTATTACACTTTGTAAAAATTGATGTCCAATATATGTATTTGCATTTGTACTTTTAAATGATTCCCGTTGTCCACCACTGGTGGGCAGTGATACATTTTTAGAACGTAGTGCCGTTATCCCCCTATGACGAAGAGACGATCCCCTGGTGGTAAGCATCATAAATAGATAAATAGGTGCCTAACTAATTTTATTAAACTTATCCGAGCAAACTTAAGTTCCTTACTTTAGTTTAAACTTTTTCTGTATAACAAAGATACAATAAGAACCTTAAAATATGATTCTCAGACTGCAATACCTTCTAAATGTCACTGCTTTGTCTGCAGGTAGGTACGACAACTTTTTAAGCTAGGAGAGGAGTTGGAAATGAACGACAACGACATTCGCGAGTTCTCACTGCGAGTTTGAACAAAGCAAAGCAATACGACAAAGTTTCGAACAAAGCAAACGCGAAACACAATATTTTACGAACAGCTGGTACTTTACAGAAATTATTTAATGATGCATCGAAATTAAACTTTTGTTATTGGAAAGAAACTTTTAGAAGCCCTCCCCACACTGACACAGCTTGCGGTAGAAAAGCGGCCGGCAAAGGGGCACACTTTAAAGCGTTTGTCCACAGCCGCCGTCACCGAGACGTCAACGACAAGATGACGTCGCCGAAGTAGCGGAACACAGATTACTATAGTCGCGTGTCCACAGCACGTCCGTCACGGCGCTCGGATGACCAGATCAGAACAGATCACCGCGCATCGCTTCTTACTCGCGCATTTCACCATTATTGAAGATATAGAATCACTGAAGATGAAAATGAAATCTATTATATTAAACCAGATTTTTGGAGTATCACGTTAAATGTGGCATATTTAAATTCTAATGTCAGTTTTCAACTGTTTATGTCACAATTAACAAAATAAGATAGAATAGTTTATAATGTAAAACCGTATGTACCTCGAGACATAGTTATTGACCGTTCACGTTATAATAAATCTTAGAGGATCTAGCTCTCTCTCTCTCGATAAATGGATTGATCAGAAGCTAATTAGTGTCTAAATATCCAGTCTGACCATAGAGACTGATTTTTTTATTCAAAATGTTTTTCAATGTATTCAAATTGCACGCGAGATGGCTTTCAAACTGAACTGGAGTTACAGTAAGCTCATTTAGTAAACATTAGCATGGCTAATCACACTACAGAAACGAACAGTATGATAACGTTGGTAATTAGTACAAATAGGTAGGTCATTTATTTTGTCCGGAAAACCTTTAGGTAGGTACGGTGTGAGACATTGTCAACGTCAAGTGTATTAAAATTATTATTTAATCATTATCATGACGTTAATATTGTCCGACAAGTCACAGTCGGACTCAAGCGAACAAAGTCACAAGCCTAAGTCATAAAGTTTAAGTGTACTTACAATGTTTGTTCATGTAGTAATTAAATAAATTTAATGGAAAATAATCATAGAAACAAATTTAATTCATTCTTTGACATTAATAAAAACTAAAAAACTAAAAATAACTAAAGAAAATATTAAATATCTAGTATTAATCGAAAAAATTACGGTGTCCGTGTAGTAAGGTCCCAAAAACGCTGGCTACATTCCCGCGTTGAATTGCTAAAGAAATTCTCTGCGCGAGGAATGAGCCAGCTCTCTTGTCACCAGTGGCGTCGACCAAGCGTGGTGATATATATTTAATATTTTTTTTAGTTGCTGGACCCCATGTGCCAAACGTTTCGACGCCAAGCGGCATGAAAATGTATTCGTTAGAAAGAGAAGAATACTTGCGCCGCTTGGCGTCCTCTGCAGCCTCCGCCGCGGCTCCGGCTCTTTGCGCTGACCCGCTGAGACGAGAAGGGGCTAACGTATCAACGCATGTTGCGTCCCATACGAGAGCCCTTCCCCGCTCGCAGGGGATCAGAGTTAAGCCATCAGGGCGCTTGCCATCCCGATTTTCGATTTTCATCCCGAGCAAACCCTACTGGTTCTAAAACAGCCGGGATGTTGATAGTGGCAAGCGACCGCTTGATGATGTCATTTATGAAGCCGTGACGGGAAAAACGACCAGCTCTCCAAATAGTTTGTAATTAAATTGATAAAAATCTTATCAGTTGAAAGAAAACTAGTCATATTTTCGATCTTTTCGGTCTTATCCATCATGATTACCATTACCACCATCTCCATAATCATCACCACCATTGTCATCATCACCACCACCACCATCGTCATCATCACCACCGCTATCATTACCACCTTATTCACCACCGCCGTAATTGAAAGAAGGATAAAATACAAGGAACAAGAAAGTAAAAGGAAGGAAAGATTGCCTAATACTGTTAGTTCTTTTCTAGTCTAGTTTGCTTGATTAAGCTCGTGAAGCGATACTGCCTTTAATTAATTTATTCCGAACTAAAACGCCTGGTTTACTTTAGGCCAGAGCTTTGATTTTGTTGCGAACACCCGCGCAATTTTGACGAGCTATTCGGAGTTGAAGAGTTAGTGTTATTTTTGTGTATCTAAATGGGGAACAAAATTATGATTTTCCACTGTAGCGCTTGGGTCGTTGACGTCACATAGCTCCTGCCAGCTGCACGCGCGCCTCTACAGCCACGGCAAAATATCGATATTGTTCTATACAATTAGAGTGCAAATTAGGTTTTTGTTAGTTTCAGCTAAGTACCTCTATACATAATTTCATCAAGGTCGGCCAAGCCGGGAGACCGTGGGTTTCATCCCTGGCCCGGACAATTAGGTTTGGTTCAGAAATTTCCTTAGACAATCCCTTGAGAAGAAGATTTTTACACTTTTTGCCCCAAAATATAGAAACGCTCTGCTATACGAAAAACTAGTAAACTCTATGTTTTTAACGCATAGACAGTAAGAAAATCATTTAAAAACCCTAAAACGTAGAAACACTTCATAAAAATATTCAATAGTAAATTCTAGTTCAAAATTCAACATTATTTATTGCTTATGGTATTTAAAGTAAGGACACAATACATACATAGCAGTTAAAATTTCACTAATATAGCGAGCTATACATACATGTTAAGTATACTACCAACCATTTTAAACAGATGATATATTAACTATCTACTATTTGATAGCTTAATCTCAAATAGCATAATCATAAACCACGACATAGTTACTCACAGCTATAAAATTTCTATTGAAGCTGTAAAGGAGATATAAAGTTTTATCTATTCTCAGTTGCAAACTCAGCACCGTTGTCAGATCTCATACCTTTAGGTCTCGGAAACTTTCGCTTTTCTACATTTCATAAGTTTCAAACATAGTAAGAACTTAGTCTTTCTATAAGGTTCAGGTAGCAAGTAATTTTAGAAAATGGTTCGACGAGTTTAAAGTTTCTTGGGCGCTATAGTGAAAACTATTTATTATCATACAACGCTGAACGCTGTAAGGTAGTGAGTTTTCAATTTTCTACTGCATTCATTTCGAAGAGTATCTATGCTACAGAGCTGTATGACTTTATGCTTTCATCCCTTTTTATTATAACACTGCCGTCTTTCCTGGTTAAATTATTAACACGCGGTTATTGCGACGTATAATATTATGTCTGAGAGACCGGGTGGTTCGAGAAATCGAAGTTTAAGAAGAAGTAATAAGCGTGCTGAGATTATTGAAATATCTATCTTTTGTTATTTTAAACACACGTATAAATAAAAACAAATTAATTAACCTTGGCAAGTTCTAACAATTATTTGAAAAATCTTAGCTTAAAAATCCACGTGAGATCTGAGATTGAGATTTCGGAGAGTGTGCTTCAGAATTCAGATCTGCAAGATTTAGTTTTGCCTGCCCATTCTACTACCGGACAGCCAGAAGCTCGAAAAAGCGGCATCATTTCATGGTTGATGTTCCTAAAACACGAACGGAACGGTTTGGTTCTACCTCCATTAGTCGAGCCGCTAAGCAGTGGAATGCGCTTCCGGAGTGGGTGTTTCACTATAGATACAATCTGGGTGTCTTCAAGGCGCGAGTGAATCGGTTTCTTCTGGACAAGCATGTGTGTTCACCTCATATTCACTTAATATCAGGCGTGATGGCGGTTAAAAGCAAACCCATCAGATAATCAATGCAGATTAGTACATTATAATACAAGTGTGCTGTGTTGGTCATTACACACGAGGCAGTATTACGCGCGCGAGCCGCAGGCGAGCGCAATAATGGAACCGAGTGTGTAAATTTCTAGTTGCACACGCGTTCCATACGACGATTTTCATCACACTTGCGACGAAAAAAACAAACTCTTTTTGATAATAATCAACCACACAGCGAAATCGTCAACAAATAATATTTACGGAAAATTGCGCGCAAACCAGCGATGCGCACGCAGGACACATTTTCTTTAGCCACATAACTCTTTGTTGGTATTATAAAAAAACTGTAAGTATTACCCGGCTGTATTAAGAATGCTTCTTAAACATAGACATTTTAACTTGCAATCAGGTACAAACTTAACTTAACTGGATTATATCAATTATAGCACCTAGTAATATATTGTAAAGAAAAAAGCACGGGTGTGTAATATCTTAGATTACGAGCCTAAAACCGATGTTATAGGATACACTTTACGAGCAAGTGTGATGAAAGATATTAAACCTACTTAGTTAGATTGTAACTAGTGTTAGGAGGGATGTTGTCTCCTCCTAAACTGTAGATTGTAAATAATATAATTATGTCACCGATTGTAATTATAAACTCATCTTGCAGTTCCCCGTAGTGACGTCCCACGTCGATAGAGCTGGGACAATCGGATCAGTCGATTCGCACAGATAAGGCAAATCGCCTAACACTAGTTAACAAATTCGTCATTTTGTTTTTAGATAGGAGCTGGTTTCAAATGCGGTTACAAAATAAACAACGAAAGCCGATTTGTAAAATTTTGTTCCAAGATCGTAACTGGTAACTATTTTGGTTACGAAATGGTACGAATATATCGATTTCTATTAGTCTATAGAAGTAGGTACGGGATAGAAGAAAGACGGTCTCAATCCCAACATCGTTGTGGTTATTCCTTTGATACGTACAAGTTAGAAACGTTTTGACTCGTAAGTTTCTAATCCAATCACCATTCATTCTAATTGTCTCCTCTGCAGCATTGCAAGATAGCTAGTTACGCAATACAATGTAATACAATAGGGTAAATAACAACTATATACAGTGTCGAAAACAAAAATCCGTCTACTTGTTTTTTACGCCACGCCTAATTTTTTTACATCATAAATTCGATTTTCTTCTTATTTCGTTGCTTAGCTTCGCGATCTCTCGGGTGCCATGCCTTTTGTAATTATCATCGCCATCAGCCAGAATACGTCCAGTCCCGAACAAAGGCCTCCTCCTTAATAGGGGTTACCATAATCCCCTCGCTTGGCAGGCGGCTTGGGGATCGCAGAATGCTCACCACCGTTAACCGAGAGGACGCTGCTGCCCGTCCTCCGGTGGTGCTGGATGCAGTTAGAGGACATCATCATCATCAGCCCGAAGACGTCCACTGCTGAACGAAGGCCTCCCATGAGACCGCCACACTGTACGACAACCTGCCATTTGCATCCACCACCCGCGACTTTAACAATGTCGTCGGTCCACCTAGTGGGAGCTACCTATGCTGCGTCTTCTGGTTCGCGGTTGCCACTCAAGAACCTTTCTTCTTCTTTTCCCATCGGTTGTCAGTTCTTTGAGCGATGTGGCCTGCCCATTGCCTCTTTAACTTGCAAATATCAGAGGACATACCAAGGTCCAGACTAAAATATAAATTTCTTATTTGCTTAAGATAAAATTACGACCCAAGTAAGCCAAATTCGGTGAGCCAAAGTGAAGCAAATCATCTCGCTGTGAAATTGGCTTGTTAGGCTACGGTGCGAGGGCTATAGTGAAATATATCTAAGTGGGCACAAAAAATAATGCTACAAAATAAGGGCAGCAAAGAAACAAAGGCGTAGCACCTGGAAATCGGGCTCTTACGGAAACGTCACGTAATGAATTTATAGCTCGCTCGGACGAAATATACTGCTTACACGATTCGAGGCGAAATATTACCTGGCTGGGCCTGTTAAATGGTTTCTATGATGTGTAGGTACAGGGCACTCTTTGGGAAAGTGAGGCTATTTACACAAAAATTGCGTGACTGACTACAATTCTTCGGATTTTGGTGCGTAAGAAGGATGTTTGGATTGCAGGTACTTGTAAATGCTATTTTTAAACCACATCCTTAATTGAAAATAATTGATGAAAGGAAAGATATTGGCTGACATGAGACCTTTAGTCGGCTATTACTATTGTTCAAAAGATTCACGTTGGTACAGTTCTTTAAAGGCAGGATGGAATGAAGCAGAGGGTTTCTAAACATACACATCCTAGCCTAAAGGATAAGTACCTATTGAAATAACTAGGTAATACTGAAACTCCGCGCTACCTTGAGCACAAGGTCACGGTTGGTCATTATATATAATATTTTAGGTATATACATTTTTGTGGACATTTTTCACACAGTGCCATCTAGCCCCATACTAAGCAAAGCATGTACTATGGAAACCAGATAGCTGATAGAATACTTATATACATGTTTTTTGTATATACAATATACACTTATAATACATACCTACTACACTCCCAGACACAGAACAAAGGTCTATGTTTGTCACATAAATTTTTGTCCTGGGACCCATAAATCGAACCCACGCCCTACAGCTATATATGCAGACATGCTACCAACTGAGCTATAGGGCAGTCATTAGAGTTCTATGATTACGTATTTAGGGGATATTTACCGTGATTATATTGTGGAAAAACCAGTCTGCCTATGAACAAATTGAACATGATGCATGCACATCAACAGACGCTTGGCAGGCGGATAGGGCATCGCAGAATGCTCGCCACCGTATACCAAGAGGATACTGCTGCCCGTCTCCGGTGGTTCTGGATACAGTTTTAGAACATAGTCAGGTCCATGTATGCATCACATCACATCAACAGCCGGACAACAGCAACAGCTGCTGGACGAAGGCCTCTCCCTTAAAGGGAGGTGTTGCCATAATCTCCACGCTTGGCAGGCGGCTTGGAGATCGCAGAATGGTTACCACCGTTAACTGAGAGGACGCTGCTGCCCGTCCTCCGGTGGTTCTGGATACAGTTTTAGGACATAGTCAGGTCCATGTAAGCATGGATGCATGCAATTACGCCGAAATATCGGAGCTCGTTTCACTACTCAATCACGGTAAATAACCCTACAGGGTTAGTTCTAATCAGTTAGCATCCTTTTAAGGGCATTATTCTGTACATCAAAATAAATAAGTTTTACTATGGGGCCAACATTGAAATCGCGAAAAAAATATCAGCTATTCCATACATTTTGCCCAAGGTCGATGAACTATTTGTATGGAACAGCTGTTTTTTTTTTCGTAATTTCAATGTTGGCCACATAGTAAAAGTTGTGAATATGCCCTTAAAAAGATGCTAACTGATTAGAACTAACCCTGTATAATCATAGAACTAAGTATCATGGAAACAATTTTAAATTTTTCTTGTTTTCCGCAACGTAACGCTTACTTTAAATTATCAACAAATTGAACCAGCAAAGTAAATCTTAAGCGTTCGGCCTCGTCGCTGGCAGGCCTGTATTGTGGTATTAATTTATTCCAAAGTGACGTCGTCATCATAGTCAATAAGATAGAGAGGGTTTAGCCTTAAAGGGCATCTATTTTTAGACACCCTGATTGGAATTGATTCTACCAGTCTAAGGTTTTTCGCTAAGGGGATGTTGAAAAAAAAAAGGTCAAGCGCGTATTATATTATCCCGTCAAGGATTCAGTTTCTGTTTAAAATTTGCTAAATATCGACCAGTGTGTTCACCAAATTGAATTCTCTTTGTTTCAGTTTAGAATGTTTAGTAAACTTGACTTGCATTGGACCAAATCTTATTAATTTGTTGTTTTTTATTAGAATAATTTGCATAAGCAGACCTATTATAATACGCTTTCAAAAAGAAATACATCGACTTTAACTTTGAATACCTGGATGACATCTTCATATTTTCTAGTAATTTTGATTTAAATACTAAACTACGGATATGGAACTACCTCTGAAGTATTACCTACCAAACAAAAAAATAATCATCAAAATCAGTTCATAATTGGCGGAGTAATGGCGTAACATAAATACAAAAAAAAAACATACAGTCGAATTGATAACCAACTTGAATGAAGTCGGTTGAAAATAGGTCTGTTCTTTTTGACTTTACATTAATGCGTTTTACCGCATTAAGGTAAAGGTGTTATTGTTCTGTGGTAGGTATTCTTTAGTTTTTTTCTTATTTTCGGAAAGACGGAATCCTTGCCATAGCGACACACATTCGGTGATAATTTCAACTGGCTACTCATTACGGTTCTAAATATACATCGTCATTAATTCTTACCTACAGATTAACAGACGTCCTTAACTTTAGTAAAAGGGTTCCGTTAGACACTGTTCGGGTGTGGAACCCTAAAAATTGCGTAGAAAATCGTGTTCACGATATTGATCGCGTAACCTTGAATATAAGTAGGTAGGTATCTTAACTGGATTGTCAGGGAATTAAGGTAAGAGCCCCTAATTCCGACATCCTCCAGAAGCCTCCATGTTGCGTAGTCCGGTTCAGCTAGTTCAGCCACCTGGTGTCCCCGAGGAAAGCCAGCAAGTATCTAGATATACGCATCTTAGTAGATACAGTACCTACTTTCAAAAACTTTCAAACGGTTTATAAATTCTTCACGAGAGGAAACGCGGTCAGCTCTAAAGACGACTGAACTACCTAATAAAATATTAAGAACTCCTGAGAACTCTCTTTTAAACTTTATCGCACAGTAGGTAGTTCTGTAGTCTGAAACTGGGAGGTATCTATTCAGTTATTCAAATTGTTTGTTGAAGATCTTATAGGGCACGTTTTATACACGTCCTGTCTGTCGTTAAATAATGAGGGCGTCGCCAGTCAATGACCCAGGGGGTAGGGGGGAGGGGCAAGTTGATAATATGAAGGATGGGAATTCATCAGCATTGTCGAAGGAACGAAGAAAGAAGAAATACTTACTAAGCTTGGAATGGAATTTGTGAATTCACTCAAGTCAAGTCGGTCAAGCAAGTCAAGTAACGGGAGACGCAGCGTAGGAAGGCCTCCCACTAGGTGGACCGACGACATTGTAAAAGTAGCGGGCAACCGGTGGATGTAAATGGCAGGTTGTCGTACAGTGTGGCGATCTAAGGGGGAGGCTTTCGTTCAGCACTGGACGTCTCCGGGCTGATGATGATGTCAAGTAAGTGGCCTTCGGTTGCATTGTATTTTTTTATCTCTAGGGCAGCTGCCCCTACCTGCACCCCCTGGCGACGCCCATGATCGGGTCCAGGATGAAGCTCGTTTACCTAAAATAAATGTAGGTATTGACTCAGATATGAATACACTCATAATTATTATAGTATGTTTCGGAAAACACGATTCCGACAGAAAGTTGTGTGAATTTTTTGTCTATTTCGTAGCGCTCAGTGTTTTAGGCTTCAACAACTCTGTGGTTGTAGGTATGTGTCTATGAATTTACGATTAGATATTTAGAAAGTTGTAATTAGTATAAAGAAATGAATGAAATGGCAAGATGTATACAATGTGTAACAAAAAGGTTCAAGAATACTGAAGGGTATTCTTGAACCTGGAGAGGTATGATTATCTGTATAAGTACCTAAGCATAAGCGCGGAGCCACTTTTGAGATTTGATTTTCATATGAGACTGTGTACGTCATCAGCCATAAAACGTCCACTGCTGGACGAAGGCCTCCCCCTTAATAGAGGGGTGTTGCCATAACCCCCACGCTTGGCAGGCGGCTTGGGGATCTCAGAATGTTCACTACCGTTAACCAAAAGAACGTAGCTGCCCGTCCTCCGGTGGGTCTGGTTGCAGTTTAAGGACATACCTAGGTCCAGGTAGAGACTGTGTATCTATAGTATATTTGATTTAAGTTCAAATGCATTTATTAGTTACTTTGAGCAACGTAATCAATAAAACAAAAAAATCCCTTAAAGAAAAATATACGCTACGAAAATTACTACAATTTTTAAAAACGTGTCCCTGCGAAAAATGTGTTATTACAGCAAATTACAACAGGGACTTGGGTAAGACATAATTTATCGAAAGTAGCTTTGATCATTCGGTCCCAGTAGAATTTTTGGTACGACAAGTTATTTTGATTAATTAATAGGTATAGGCCTAGTATCTGAGACAATGGAAACTGTAGCCAGAAAACTAACTTGTTGTGAACGTCATGTAGTCCACAATTTTTTCGCCCAGATCACTGGTTGATACTGAACCGAAAGTTGAATTTGGAACGGTGTTGATTTGGGGTCTGTAAACCTTTTCAACTTTGCAAACTTTTTCATCCAATCGAAACCAAGAGCTGATATTTCACTGATCTACAACTAGAGTTACCTACTAATAAACTAGACCTACTCAGGCCCGTAGCCAGGAATTCACTTTAGGGGTCAAGCTCTGGACCAGAGACTAAGTACAACTTTATTTTAAAACTAGAAGTGGCCTCGCGACTCTGTCCGCGTATGGAAGAAATTATATTTTTATCCCCATTTTCATGCCTGTAGATAAACACTTTGTACATTCGGCCATTGGCATTTGAAATGTTTTTGATAGTATCAGTAACCAAGCTAAGTCCAAAAATCAAAGCCGTTCACACAAAAACAATCACGGTCAAGTCACAGTCATGCCTTAGTGAAGTTGTGGCGACGTTGTTAAGAGCTTTTACGGAGTTTTGAAAACAACAAGAAAAGATATGCGAGCTATAACCACACATTTTTTTAAAGGAGACAGTTTTTTGTAGGCAGCAAAAACTAACGTTTAACGATCAAATTATGACACAAGCCTCGTTAAACAAGAGGACGATGCTGCCCGACCTCCGGTGGTGCTGGATGCAGTTTTAGGCATACCCAGGGCCACCTGCCTATAGTGCGGGCAGTGGCAACTGGTTAAGGAGGAGGTCTTGGTTCAGTGGTGGACTAGTACAAGATTGCAATACTTTGAGGCGCGTTTTAATTATGTTATTATGAAAAATCAAGTAAGTAGATTGACTTCTAAAATCGTCATCTTTGAAGCTGTCTGCCAGGTCCAGATATCCCCTTAGACAATCCCTTGCGAAGGGCATTTGTTGAATTTTCGACAAAAAAACCCTTGGCACCCAAATTGAATGGCGCAATAGGGGAGGGATAGTATCAATAAAAACTCTCATTGATCCTCTGCCAGGTATTTCCAGCTCATTGAGCTGTAGTAGCCATATTTAGCCACAATCTAGTTAATCTCTAATCGTCATAATCGTAATACCATGAGTCTGGAAGTGATGTCATATATTGTATATAACACCCTAAAATTGCCATAGTTGAGGAAGGTTTCTTATGGTTCCAGCTATTTCCTGGTGCTTTTTTATGGGCTTTATTGTTTCCCCACATGCTGCCAGTCTACTCAAGATGATATAAAGTAGGCAAATCTGCCGTCAGCTCGCAAACTATAGTTGATATTGGTTTTCGGTTTGTTTTTTTCGAATTTCGATTTTACGAAATGGCTTCTTCGAGTACAGTAGTTTCCCCACAAAACCGTTGTGTCAATTGTGCAGTACGATTTCAACGCAATGTGCGAAGACAATTACTGTTAGAGATGGCTGCAGATGTGAGCCAACTTGCATGTGCATGGATTTCTCGTGAGGTGAGTCTTATCTTGAGATCGCCATCCTGTGTTGAAACTTAAATCATGCAATATAAAACCTGTAGGACTCTCTCAATAGGCAAAAAACTAGCTACAATCGTCTTATACTTAACTTCCACCACATTACTTGTTTTTGATTGCACAAATCGTACATTTATATGTGTACAAGTAGGTAACATAATTATTATAAAATATGTGACGATGGCTTTAATATATTTATATTATTAATTTCATTGCAGCGACTGTATTATAAAAGCTCTCGACCGTGAAGCGTGGAAAGAAGGAAAAGAGGCCTTTGCCCTACAGTGGGACGATCACGGCTGAAAATAAAAATGAAATGAATATGCTATATTTGTTGAGATTAACTATATTACGGAATACTAATCTTTAACTTTTTTAGGTGGAACGTTTGCAACAAGTCTGTATGGCTTGCTGGCTTAAAGCCTCCCGTGCTTATCACAGGCGCAGACAACAAGATGTTAACAAAGTACTAGAAATAGAGGTAATGGTTTGTGAGGACATCGGTAACATTCCGCAACCACCCGTCCCACCTGGTGTTACCAGAGAAGTATCAACTATTAATATAAGTAATTACAATAATCACCACTTTTTTACCCCCTGATTGTAGTTCTCTGGAATAGCAAAGACGGCAGTGAGTTTCCCTCAAAATCCAAGCAAACTCATTACTGTCAATCAGTGCATTATATTCCAATAAGACGGCTTACTAGTTATTCAATTGTTTTTTCCCGTTTTAGGTTACTAATAGGACATCATAATTTAAATTGTAAATCTTAGCACATTCCGGTAAGACAAGGTGCAACTAATATTATTACAATAAACTAGAGATTTTAAAGAACTAAACAATATGCGTTTTCTTTTATTACTATACGCTACAATTCAGTGGTGGGCCTATTCCCCAAACAAAAAGAAATTGTCTCCTTTAGTATTGCATATTGAACGAAAGTGGTAATTATTTTGGGGTTTCGTACCCAAAGAGAATCCAACTGTACCCTATTATTAAGCCACCTACCGTGTCTGTTTGTCTGTTCATCAGTCTTTCAGATCTTTACTGACCTACAATCTCTGTATCGTAATAGATAGCCGGTTGAAATGTTCACAAAATATTCGTAACTATCGCGGATTACCTAGTACACGTGGTGGTACTGAACCCTCGTTGTCCGAGTCGCACGTACCTTGACGGCCTTATTTTTAATGAATTTTACAAATACAAATTTTCACGATTAAAAGTTCCAAAACAAAGGACTTTCATACAAAGTTTTCACTCATTTTAAGGGGTTGGATCTCGAAAAATCCTTAGTACACCTCTACGCATCGATAAAAATACACCCTCAAAATTTCAAATCTGTAATACTACCAACAGTTTAGGCAGTGCGTTTATATTTCACAAAATTCTATTTGTGAAAATTTGTATAGAACCCCCAAACCCCCTCCCCTGCCAACGGCCTTGGACCTACTTTAATATATTGCTAGCTCTTCGTCTAAGCTCGGAATCGTTATCTATGCCTGAATCTGTATCAGTTATGTATAAACATTTTTCGAAGTAGATCACACTCAGGGAACTATATATCAAGACAAGTTAATGAATCGGCCGCGCAGATTTATCAAGGTAAAGGAAAGTATTGACGTCACACAGAGAAGTTTGCTTTCAATTTATATTATATAGTAACAAATCTTTCCTCTTTATAATATTTATATATATTGGTGTATAAACTACCGACCCACCCCGGTTTGCCTTGGTTTCGCTTGTATAGTGTTCAATGTATGCTTGGGCGCTTGTGCGTTATCGTAGTTCAAGTCGTTCAAAAAGTAGCGTGCGCCGAGTTTGGTGCGGATTTTTTTTTTCTCGTTTGTGACTCTGTATACATATTAGCTCAATGGCTAGACCATTAAATTTCTTCTCCGGACGTACTGTTATGCGGAGACTTGAGGATATGTTTTTAAAAAAAAACGTATTTCCCTAAGAAAGATATATTTAACGGAAAACACTTGGGAAATACAAAAAGACAAAAAAGTAAGAAAGTCCTTAGGCAACCGCTCAGGTTGGTGTCTCAAAACAGACTGACTATCTCCCTTTCTATTCATGACACTTGAGCTGTATAGAAGTGCAACGCAGCCCTAATGCCTTCATAGTGCGGGCATAACACCTCCCCCTTTTAGAGGAGACTTTATGGTAAAAAAAAATGAAGTCTCTCTTTAGATCTCTGTTCTAAGGGGAGCAAAGTTGGTGGAGCTGACGTCAGATGTATGTTCATCTGTCGTGTCTGGTTTGAATGCATTTATTTTCTTTAGTATGAATGTCTTGCGGTTGCTGCCAGATTTACAGTATTTACTAAATACTTTAAAACTAAGATATACTGCTACAAAAATACATAAAATGATAGTAATCGACGAGTAATGTGTCCCGTATTTAATTAGGTGGGGTTCGGTTTTTATCTTGTTTACTTGGTTTAATAATGAATCAATTTTCATGCTATTTCTTGAGTGAAATTCATCAGGGTCTATATTTTGTAAGGAAATAGGGGATACATTATCGGAAAAGTCACGAAATTTGCTAATATTACAGCAGATGTCGTCGATAAGGTTGAAGTCCGGTAAATGACTTACAGGCGGAGAGATATTATAGTAGTTATGGTTGGGTGTAAATGTCGTACTTTTACAATGCCCGGTACACCCGTTAGGAATAGTAAGTATTCCTGTACCTAGTATGTCTATTTCTAGAAATACAGAGTTTACACAGTTTATGGAAATTTTACTTGGTTCTGATTGTACATATAGCCATTTGTTATTTATTAGAGGTTTCCACAGATCCAGATTACCTAAAATAAATCTCGTGTTGCACTGCTTTGGTTTTTCACTGATCACTTTTGACAATAATTCACTTTCACAAGAAGGTCTTGCGTCGGTTGCGTAGATGTTCGTGACGTCACATATAAAGTTTCCAGGAGCTATTATCTTGCACTTGTCTAGGTCATCAAGGTTACCGTAGTGCGACTTGTCCTTGGTCATTGCTATGTATTTATTTTCAGGCGTAATTAAACTGAATTTGTTATATATACCACCGTCATAAGGTGTAGGTAGAGCTATGTTATGATAGAGCATGTACCCAGTTACGCTAACTAGTGGTGCCAACAGTACAAATACAATCTTTCCATTTAAGTAGTAACAAATTAACCTAGAAACGCTTAAAATTAAATGTACACTATTTATATCTAAGTCAACCGGTAGTTTTAGATCGCTAGGTAGATGTCTATAGTTATCGACAAATTCTCGGTATAATTGTTGCGGCGTCATTATTGCCGGGTGCAAAACATTCTGGCTGCTGAACAAGAGAGCGTTAGTGATGTCTTCTAGCTGAAAGGACAGTACGAGTATTGCTGTTTCGATGCTAACAAATATTTCGTTGACGTTAGCAAGTATGTGTAATCCATTAGTCGCTTCCGAAATGTTTTGTATGTTAAGCGAGAGTTTGTCGATGGCTTTACTCAAGACAGCTTCGTTATCTCTTATCTGTTTTATAGTGTTGTTGTAGGTAGTTAATATAGACTTAGTTACCAACATATTTTCTTTCATTAGTGAAGCTAGTTTATTTTCATTGTATTGTAGTGACGTTATAGCTTCCTCATACCTTAGGGCGTCATTCTCGTCTAAAGTGCCGAATATTTGTTTTAACACGGTACCAACACCTCCAATCCAGGCACTGCGTTTATTACGGTTATCTATTAGATGAGAGATGGACTTGAATTCCTTAACTACGTCCTGATAACGTACTGTTAAAGGCTGTAGTATATTATGGCATTCTGTGTTAATTTCGACAATACGTGTCTGTTTACACAAATACTTGGCGGTTGTCAGAGCATCTCCAATGTTTTCGATATGGGGACTAAAGTGAGTGATATCTAATGGTATCAAGACCTTAAGCTGCGCACTATTGATTTTTAATGTCCCTAAATAATCGAAGAAGAGACCTGCGCTTGCATTGATTGGCTGGATGTAATCCTGGTGCGATTGACCTTGAGTCGGAGCTCTGCAAATAATAAACAAGGCAGGTAGGTATTTAGAGTTTCAGGTTTCACGGTGACTTAGTGGTAAGTATAGTACCCAAAAAAAACCTATTCTAATGTTTATCTACTTCCTATTTCTACTCCTTCCTGATTTCTGCAATAGTTAATTAGGTTTACAGTTAACCTTTAATAGATCAACTTATTTACTTCCCGGCCTTACCTATATGTACTTACTTACTATTTACTTACCTACTTACTATAAGCTTTTATTTGTTTATATTTTAAATAACACTATTGTGTTACATGGTATATGTCCTAGTTATAAATTGTTAGAACCGTCGTCAGCTGGTTTCAGCTGATCGACGTGATGCGTGATATGACGCCGGTTGATAAGCAATGTAAGTGTATTATTCCCATTTACTTTTATTATTTTGTAGGGGCCTTTCCAGAGAAGAGATAAAGCTTTCCGCAATCGTAGGTGATTTTTGAGGTACACGTATTCGCCTACTTTGTATTTAACTCGGCGAGTGCGACTATCGTAATAAGTTTTCGAGGATTCCTTTGATTTTCTTATGAAATCTAAAGCTTTTTCCCTAGAGTATTTGAGTCGACTTTGTAGCATACGTACATAATCAGGGTAAGCGGCACCAGGGGACTCGCCGTATATAGAGTTAGGGATGAATGGTTTGCTACCGAACATCAGCTCGTAGGGTGTAAAGTGTGTCGTGCAGTGAACGGATGTATTATAAGCTAGCATGGCTGTATAAACATATCGCGGCCAGTTCGACTGTTCTTCATTGGTGTAAGATTTTAGGTACTCCTTGAGGGTTGCATGGCTTCTTTCAAGGGCGCCTTGTGTCTGTGGGTGATAGGGTGATGACCACAGATTTTTTATTTTAAGGAATTCACACGTTTTTTTAAAGAGGTCTGAAGTAAAGTTTGTGCCTTGGTCTGTGAGAATTGTTTTGGGAATGCCAAATATTGATATGTAGTGAATTAGGCATTCACTAGTTTCTTCAGCTGTAGTACTACGAATGGGGTATGCGCTAGAGAATTTGGTGAGATCATCTTGAATAGTTAGAATGAATTTTAGTTTGGCTGGACCAGCTTCGGGGAGAGGCCCGACAATATCGAGAGAAATTCGTTGGCCTGGGGCTGTCGATGTACTGGTTATTTGCATAGGGGCGCGGTTAACTTGTCTAAGAGCTTTGTTTTCTTGGCAAGATTTGCACTGTTTCACGTATGTTTCTATGTCGCTTCGCATTCCTTTCCAGTAATACATTTCCTTAATTCTGTTGTACATCCTTACAGAGCCCAGGTGTCCTGCGACTGGGATATCGTGGTTATCGAAGAGGATTCTTTTGATTTCCGTCGGTATCGGGTATGTAATGTTATTATGGTATACCTTGATTTTTATATTTGTGTTATGGAAGAGATAAGATAGCATGTTATAAATCTTGATAAATGAGTGTTTTTCAAACGGGTTCTTGAAATCCGAAATGCTGATTTCGTCGATATTTTCTAAGACTAGAAGTTCATTCCTAGTATTTTTTAGGGTTTGGAATATTTCTGGATGAGACGGTTCGTCAAAATGGTGGACCTTTGTAAACAATAGGTAGTATATTTTGTTATTTATTTCGAGTTTCTGGAATGAAAACAGTTCTTTTTCTGATTCGTGGATATTTGTATAAATTTCGGGGTCACTCAAAGCTTCTTGAATGTAAGGGTTGGATTCGTCCAAGTCCAAAGATGTGGGGACCAAAATGACTTTAGAAGAGCATTTCATGAGACTCTCGTTCCGTTCCTCTATTTCTGTATTAAATATTTTTACTTTGTTTGATGTTTCTTTCAGAAATGTGGAGTAGTCATCTACAGGTATGCTGGGAGTTGGATTCGCGCTGGTGGATGGCAGTGGATTATCAGCTTGGTCATCAGGTGCAGGTATCGGTTCAGCACTAAACGGGTCAATAATGCTACATTCAATTTCTCTTCCCATGGTATCTGGGATATCAGAGGACAGGTTCACATCGGGTGAGCGAAGGACATTCTCCGCGTGACTTAAAGCATCTGGATTAGGGGATAACACCTCGTCAGGATGAAATGATGGTGGTGAAATCAGTAAGTCCATGAGGTCTTCGTCCAAGGTGCGAACTGGGTTCTCAGTCGAAGAGCTGGTCAAGGAAGGGTCCGTTGGTTGTATTGGATTTACCGGGTATCGTGATAGGGCATCTGCGTTGGTGTTGATTTTTCCCTTCTTGTAGTGGATCTCGTATTCAAACTCTTCTAGTTTGAGCCGCCATCGCACGAGTCGTGATCCAGGGTCTTTGCAACTAAAGAGCCACTGTAATGGCTTGTGGTCGGTGATGATTTTAAAATGATGACCATAGATATAGGGTCTAAAGGTTTTAGTGCCGAAAATTATAGCGAGGCATTCCTTTTCAGTAACGCTGTAATTGCACTCAGCTTTATTAAGGGTGCGAGAAGCATATGCTATAGGGCGGTCCTGCCCTATAGGTCCTTGGGATAGTATCGATGATATTGCGTAGTTTGATGCGTCACAGGTCAATATAAATGGTTGTTTAAAATCAGGATATGCTAAAATTGGGGCAGTTACAAGTTTGTTTTTTAAAGTTTCAAAAGCGAGTTGTTGTTCGTTTTGCCACTTGAAAGTAATATCCTTTTTTAAGAGAGAGGTCAAAGGTTTCGCCAATTTGGCGAAATCAGGGATAAAGCGTCGGTAGTACGAGACTAAACCGAGAAAAGATTTGATCTCTTTAGGTGATTGAGGAATTGGGAATTCAGAAACAGCCTTGGTTTTATCAGGATTTGGCTTTACGCCTTGTTCTCCAATTATGTGTCCTAGGTAAGCGACTTCTTTACGAAGGAATTCGCACTTTTCTGGTTGTAACTTCAAATTAAAGTTACGGAGTCGGTCAAAGACTGCTTTTAGGTTATCAATATGCGTGGTCAGATCAAAAGAATAAATAACTATGTCATCTAAGTAAACAAAGCACCTCGTGCCTTGTAATCCGGACAGGCATGTGTTCATTAATTTTTGGAAGGTAGAGGGGGCGTTTTTAAGCCCGAAAGGCATTCGATTGAACTGGAAATGACCTTGGGGTACTGAAAATGCAGTTTTGGGCGCGTCCTCAGGAGAAATCAATAATTGATGGAAGCCGGAAGTCAAATCTAGTGTCGTAAAATATTTTGAGTTACCTAATTGGTCGAGAATTTCAGAAATTTGTGGAATTGGGTAAATCTCTCCAATAGTTATATCGTTTAATTTTCTATAGTCTATTACTATTCGCCATTTTCGTTGGCCTTGTGAGTCTAATTTTTTTGGAACTACCCAGATTGGTGAACTCCAGGGAGATGATGATTCTTCTATGATATCTTGGTCTAACATTTTATTTATTTGGGACTCTACTTCATTCTTGTGGCACTCTGGAAAGCGATAGGATTTAGTATGAATCGGTATGTCTGATGTAGTTTTGATCTGATGCTTCAGAGTGGTGGTGAAAGAGAGTCGGTCTTTTGGTAAATGGAAAATGTCGGAGTACTTAGAACAAATGTCAGTAAGTGCGTCGGACTCTTCTTGGTTAAGATGTGAGACTCGTAATAAATTTAATACTTCCGCTGTTCGCGTAGAACTATCTAGTTGAGTGTGGGGTGCTGGTAGAGCGCGAGGGCTCAGTGGTTCTAGTCGAAGATTTAGGTTAGAATTAATTCTTATTGGGCTTTCTGTCGTGTTAGCTATTGTAACGTTGACTCTTTTGTTTTCCTTCACTTTAACAATACAATTGGCAATCAATAAGGTGTCTGATAGGTGTTGATCTAAGATCATGCCTTCTTTCAAATTAGGATTTTGTACAGTGCATTCAATGACGGTTTCAGTGCGTGGAGGAATGATGAAAAATGGGTCAAAAAAGTGGATTTTTACTTTTAGGTTTCCTACCTTTAGTATATCTTCGTTATAATCAATATTACAGCCAAATTTTGTAAGGAAATCAGTACCAATTATCCCGTCATAGGGGAGATCTATGCTCTTAACCATATGGAATTTGTGGTTGACGCTTTTTGTGTTAGTTAGTTGTAGTTTAAGTTGAAAGTGGCCTAGTGTAGGTGTCGGTTCATTGCCAGGGTCTATACCCTTTAGGTTGATTGGTTCATTTGTTAAGGCGGGTCTACGTTGAACGCATGATTGCTTAATTAAACATATCGCTGAGCCTGAGTCTACTAGAAGTGTGAGTGGTATATCGGATATTTGGGTATTGAGCAGGACGTGAGGCAACAGCCGTTTGGTTGTGTCTATGTTAATTTCGAAAGTTTCTTGATTAGAAGGCTGTGACCTTGGAGTTATCAATTGGACGCTTGCTTGGGGCTGAATACCCGTGTGGTCCTTTGATTTAGAAGGTCGAGTGCTTACTTGGGGCTGGCTACCCGTGTGACTCATGGGTTTAGAAGATTGGACACTTGCTTGGGGCTGGTTACCCGTGTGGTCCTTTGATTTAGAAGGTCGAGCGCTTACTTGGGGCTGGCTACCCATGTGACTCATGGGTTTAGAAGATTGGACACTTGCTTGGGGCTGGTTACCCGTGTGGTCCTTGGACATTTTGTTATACTTAGGAATAGGAGTGTCGACTTTTGGGTATCGTCTCGGGCGACACTGTGGCGAGACCTTCATTCGAATAAATCATCAGTATCGTTGGGGGGAAGATCTACTTCATCGTGGTCAACGACATCTTCACCTTGATCGGCGATGAAGTTGACGCGAGGTGGTCTATAAGGAGTCTGAGGACCTTGGTTAGAACCTGAGTTTTGAGGAACCTTGTACCGGTTGTTGTTAAATTCCCTCTTTCGGCACACTGAGATGTCATGTCCCGGTGTCTTGCAGTAACGACAGAAGGGTGAGGACCCGGAAGCTTGTTGAGGCTGGTAAGAGTTATTCATGGTTGACCTCTGTGGTGTTTTATTGTATGTATACTGGTTGAGTCTTTGAGGGTTAATAATGCTAGAGTTCTGTGGTTTAGGTTTAAAATTATTGTTATCTGTTCGTTTATATAAGCTCTGTTGTATACGTTCTTCTGATATCGCAAGGTTAATAGCTTCGTTCAAGTTCTTAGGTGACCTGCACCGGACGATGTTTGATATGCGTGGTTGCAAGCCCATCAGGAAATGATGAAGGGCAAGGTCCTCCATCGCGGCAACTCGGCCGGCTATTTCTTTCACTTTGGTTTCCGAGAGTGAGATTTCGGTTAGTAATTTTGATAAATGTGTTTCAATTCGCAGAGAAAACTGTCCTACGTTTTCTTGTAGGCTTTGTTTACTTTCTTGAAGATCGGTGAGTAAATGAGCGTAATGTTTTCTTTCACTAAATTGTGTTTTAAGGAATTCTTTAAGTTGGTCCCATGTAGAGAAATTTTTGATTGAACAGGCAATTTCCGCTTTACCTTGAAGTTGACAAAGGATGTACTTAAACAAAATAGGTTTTTGACTGTCGTTGGCAAGTTCGTAAGCATTGTTGCAGTTAACTAAGAATGAATTTAGCTTTTCTCTCTCTCCGTCATACGGTTTTATAAATTTTAGCAAGGTATTCATCTCCATCTCTAATTTACTAACAACGGGGCTACTCTTAGCGCTTCGGGTTTGGGCCCCAGTAGACGCAGAATGACTTGCCTGTTCGGCTGCGGGTATATTCAAGGTGAGTCTACCTCTAGCTTCTTCGGTTGCCATAACGTGGTAACTTAGTGTAATACAAACTGATAAGGTATAGAAGCGATATGGATAATATTTTTAAAGTAAGATATTTTTTACTTAAGCTACAATATAAAAGGTTGAGAGCTTTAAAATTAATATTAAAACGTTGGCGATCTCTGGATTTAGCAATAGTTTAAAACAATGACCAAGGACTCACTGTTGCAATGCGTGGGCGCTGGAGATAAGCACGGCGAGCATGGCTAGGTACATTCCTTCCGATAAGACGCGACGTCTGCGCGTCGGGATGAGACGAGATAGGGTTGGCGAACTTCGGATGAAGTTATATTCCTGGTCTTCGTTGTATATACTGGTTTCGCTGAAGGTGAGTGTCTGCGGTTCAGGATGCAGTCCAGGGCGAATGATTCCGCCACCAGGGAATCGAGGTCTCCGCAGCGGGTTTAAATTTGCACTTAATTCACTGAAGGATCCGGAGCGAGTCTGCAGAGCGGTTTCACTTTTTGGGCACTGGGGATTTCCGGATCCCACCGCTGCCACCAAATGTTATGCGGAGACTTGAGGATATGTTTTTAAAAAAAAACGTATTTCCCTAAGAAAGATATATTTAACGGAAAACACTTGGGAAATACAAAAAGACAAAAAAGTAAGAAAGTCCTTAGGCAACCGCTCAGGTTGGTGTCTCAAAACAGACTGACTATCTCCCTTTCTATTCATGACACTTGAGCTGTATAGAAGTGCAACGCAGCCCTAATGCCTTCATAGTGCGGGCATAACAGTACGAAGGTTTTGCTTCTCCGAAAAGCCAGTATTAAAAGTTCTTAGAGTCAGAGCTACTAGTATAGAAGTAAAGTGTAGGTGATAACTGTTTCAATTTAAAAAAAAAACAAATTTACTATAGGTAGGGTGGGTGGTCTAAGACTGCGCACTTAACGTTTCAGAGGGCATAGACCAAAAAATAATAATATTACAGAAATCAATTTCGATTATTTTTATGCCTTATTAATTAAGTAACAATATTTTAAAGACATTGACATGAGATTAATAGCTCTTGAGTTATTAGAGTAAACAAGTAAAATGGGAAATGCGAACTCTTACACTACTGGTTGTGTAAGACTGCGCAGTGAAATCAATAAGACTGCGCGGCTAGTGTAAGATTGCGCAGTTACTAATAAATGCAAGTTTTCACATAAATCACAATTCAAATAACCAGAACATATGCTGCTATGCTGTATTGTTCATGCTACTATCGCTAGAAACAACGCATAATCGCAAAACATATCGTCTAATTTTTGTAGATGTTTACAAAATGTATTCTCAGCTTATTTCGAAAAAGTATTGTCGAATCGTCTGAGATTAGTTACTGAAAGATATCTATTCAAGAGTAACGTACGTAGACGTAAAGTAGACTCCCAAGAAGTAGAGACATAATAAGCTTTTTCGCAACAGACCTTTTTACTCTCACCATTTTCACCCCGTTAACGGACTATTTCTATTATTTGTTGAGGGCAAACAGAACATAAGAACGTTTGTTTTAATGGTGTTTATCGTCTGTATGAAATCCTATTAATTAAAAATTTATTCAAATATAATATATTGTCCAAATTAATTAATTGAAAATAGATAAAGAAAAAAATTGTGTATGTCTGCGCGCGCACTCTTAAACATTCGTACCATGCGCAATCTTACACAATCTCTCATTTTCATTTATCTAAACTGGTGTCACCATCTATGCCATACGAACGGAACTAATGTCACCGGCCCTTACTCGCGACTAATATCGCTTGCGAAAACAAACATTTAAACTTTCTAATTACTTCAAACTAGTAAATACCAAAACATTAAAATTTAAAAAACAGAAAAATCTAGTGGCGATAAAAACTTTAAACTCACCTACGACACCGTATTTTAACAATAAAACAATTACAACCCGGGAACAATAATAGGTACCTTGACTCATGAACCTATAAAAAAAGTCGGACTGAACTCCCGCAAAGACAACACTGCGTCACCGTAATGGCGGCGGCTATCTATGTGCGAATAAATTTAGGGTTGCCATAATTCCCAAAAAAAATACCTTGTATTATCTAGACAAATACAGGTCGGCAGACAAGTTTATTGAAACTAGATTTTGGCCGCAATTTCGTCCACTTGAACTACAATAAGGCAACTATTTTAAATTACCTCCCTAAAGTATGGAAGTGTCAACCTGATGACTCTTCCACCGCTCTAAATAAAAACCTCATTCCGATGACTGAGTACGTCATCGAATGAATAGATATGTAAGCTATGTATTAGTCTGTACTTTAACTATTTTAGACATGAGTGTTCACAGGCATCCCTTTCAAACCCTTGTGTAAACATTGTTATCAATAATTGCCTAATGCTTTTAGGAATGCATTCCCAGACGCATCCCTCTGTATATCTTAAGTAAACCATTAAGGATAATGACCAGACCCTTTCAGAATGCGCCCTAATGCATTCCCATGCATCCCTTATTATCGCACGGGTATAAAACCCCTGCAACACATGTATTTACCGAATTCATTCTGTGGAAGCTCTAGTAGCAACACGTATAGCTGTAACTCTTTCTTTGTTTGGAATAAATATATTTTTTTACAAGAAAGTAGAATCAGTTTAATTGACTGGCGCCTGCAAACGTGGAGCGACTCCTGGACCAGCCCGCAACCAGACGAACTCAGTGAGAAGACCCTGGAACTAGCTGCCCAGATCCAGTTGGAAGACGACGTCGCTACAACGAACCTACAAATTTGTCAATTATTGAAGTCTAGAAGAGATCGACGTTCCAGCCTGGTGAACGAAGACTCAAGAAAGAATTTCAATGTGGAAATTGCTGCTGCTGCTCCCACTGTAAGTAGATTGTCTCATCCTGGCCTGCTCTCCTAGCGGTAAAATTATTATCCAACCTCCCAGGATGGCGAATCCTCATGTATCCCCTCCTCAAATCGAGAGTAGGATTCAAATCTCTATTAAAGACCCGATAGATCTTGTCCCGACATACGACGGAAACTCACGCGACTTACAGACTTTCCTGACCGCGGCTGAAAACTATTTTCAGTTTAGTCAAGCCCCTTCAGATCTGATTAAAGTACAACAAGTTATATCCCGACTTCGCGACAAGGCACAGAGAGTTATCTGGAGTTCTCAACACCAGTATAACTGGGTAAAGATTAAAGAGAGTTTAAGAACTACATGTGGATTCCCTAAAGATCTAAATTACATCCAGAATGAAATCCGTTTGTTGAAACCCGAAACATCGCGCTTCGGAGATTTCATAGAAAGACTAGATCAACTTTTACTAGAAGGCCGTGAGATATCAGCGGTAGATGGTGTATCTGAGCTTCTCACAGACACCGCTAAACATGCGCTTTTAGGACTCCTCCCTATCGATGTACAGCGATCTTCTTTCTTTACAAACTATGCTACATTATGTAGTAACATTCGGCATATGGAACTACACGGACTGATTAACCTTTCGCGAAACAATCAGACGGTAAAATCCATTTTGCCACCCCCATATGCTAAACCGGAGCATCATAATAAACCGGCAGACCTTAGCTTTAATAATAGAAATAATGCGTATTTTAATCAACCTATTGCACCTAGGTTCCCTAATAATAATAACCAACGACATACTTACCCAATCTCTCCTCTCACGATGAGAATGCGGCAACAACCACCAAATAACGGGCAATATCAACCGCGACCACAACATTCGTATCCGCCGCGCCCCTTTCACACGCAAAATCCAAATGCCCCTGGCAATAATTCGCAACCGAGATGGTTCTCAAACCGTCCGTTTGGTGAGACCCGCGATGTAACTATGCGCACGGCACGTGACCCGAACGTTCCCCCAAACAAGCGACTTAGAAATGACTTGTATTTTCAAGAGGCTTACAATGAGTTTGAACCCTTCCCAGAGAACGAAACACATTTCGAGACCGACGATCATTACTACCCCGAGGAATATAATAACGAACCATATGACAACGACGAAACGTCGGATTTTACCACAGGGCCTCAAGAGCAGGACCAAACGTAATCCATCTCAATAACTTGAGTACGTCCCCCTTGCCTCACCTCGTTTTAAATTCCAATCGAAAAATGTTAATTGACACAGGAAGTTCAAAATCTTTTGTCTCCACCCGAATAGCAAACGAGTTACGTCAGGACTCTCACGTTCAGTTCATACCGGAAAGCTTTACGGTCAGAACGGCTCATACGACGAGCACTCATACGGGAAAAATCATAACGCCTCCATGGAATCAGCTATTCCCTGATTCTCAAAATTCAGTCGAATTATTCGTGTTCGACTTTTCCCCTAAATATGACTACCTCATTGGCTGGGATAACCTAGCAAGAATGAACTTAACCATAGACCCGACAAATAAATGCCTCCGCAGTCCAACAACGGAGATTGAAATACATAACACTGAAGTATGCGACAATATAGAACAAATTATTAGCGATTACGATCATATTTTTGCAACCGATGCAGCCCAAACCTGCTTCGAATCCGTTCAACACGAAATTAAGCTCTTAAACGAAGACCCTATATACCAAAAACCGTACAGACTTCCCGAAACATCTCGCCGAGAAGTCACTAAACAAATTGGAGATATGTTAAAAAATGGTATTATCAGACCATCTGACTCACCCTGGTCAAGCCCTGTACATTTAGTAGATAAAACTCCCTATGAACCAATGAACAATAAAAAATGGCGATTAGTCATTGACTATCGCAAGTTAAACGAGCAAACTCGAAGCGATAAATTTCCTTTGCCCAATATAGACGACATCTTTTCAAAGTTAAATGGAGCGAAATATTTCTCAACCCTAGATCTCACTGCTGGCTATCATCAGATCAAAATGCACCCAAATTCAATACCCATCACGGCATTCACAACACCCGATGGCCACTATGAATATACCAGAATGCCTTTTGGTTTAAAAAATGCACCCGCGACGTTTCAAAGAATTATGAATAACATCTTGCGACCACTGGTAGATCAGAAAATCTGTCTGGTATACTTGGATGATGTTATCACATTCGCAGCTACTCCTGAAGAGCATCATCAAAGACTCCGTCTTGTGTTACAAACTCTCGCGGAAAATCAACTTAGAGTTAACAGAGAGAAGTGCAAATTCTTCCAACAGGAAGTAGGCTTTCTTGGACACGTACTGTCGTCTGAAGGACTCAGTCCAGACCCACGAAAGATAGAATCCATTCGGAAATTCCCGATCCCGAAGACAGTCAAAGAAATCAAGTCATTCCTTGGACTTGTCTCATATTATCGTAAGTTTATCCCCAATTTGAGTAAAATCGTGAAACCTCTGACAAACCAGACAAGAAAAGGAAGTAAAGTCGAGTTCACGCAAGAATTTCGAGAAGCATTTGAAAAATGCAAAACACTGATAACAAACCCTCCAGTTTTATCCTACCCTGATTTCGATAAAACTTTTACCATTACCACAGATGCGAGCGATAAAGCTTTAGGGGCTGTAGTCTCGCAAGATTCCCATCCGATCGCATATGCCTCGCGCGTTCTTAACGAAGCTGAACAAAAATATAACACAACCGAGAAAGAACTGCTTGCAATAATCTACGCAGTGACTCAATTCCGCCCATATATTTATGGCCGAAGATTCTTATTAGAAACAGACCACCAACCATTAGTCTGGTTAACTAAACTCAAAGAACCAAACGCGAAGTTAACTCGATGGCGCCTCAAACTCCAAGAGTACGACTACGAGATAAGGCATAAAAAAGGCGCAACTAACCATGTAGCCGATGCCCTATCTAGAATTGAGCTAAATAACATCGACTCGGATCAAGCTACGGTACATAGCAACTGTGATGACTCAGACAACGGGTTTAAAATAAAACATTCCCATCCCCCGCGTAGAATGAACCGAATCTTCGTAAAAACAGATGCGCCTAGATACGAAGTAAACCACAAACGAAAAGATAACTCCACTCGAGATTATGACCTCTCTCTCACAAAGAATAATTATGAGAAAGAATTCGTGACGTTCCTAATGGAATACGTAGATGCCAAAAGGTACGCTTTCGTTTGTCATGATCAAGAAATAGGGCAGAAACTTAGTGAAATATTTAGGAAAAAATTCAACAAATTGGTCCAAATAATCTGGTTCAAAGATATAAAAATAGAACTCACAACGTATGATGAAATCATAGGAGTTATTAAAAAATATCATCTCTATCTTAACCGTCACATCGGACAACCCGCGTTAAGTTCCGAAATAAAAAAGAAATATTACATTGAAAATATGAACGATAAAATTACAAAATTCCTAGAAAAATGCGAAATATGTCAACAAATAAAATACGATCGACACCCGAATAAACCACCTTTCGAAAAAACAGTCACTCCCGATGGACCTATGAAAAAATGGCAAATCGATGTGTTCCAATTTAAGAAACGAAATTATCTCACCGGAATCGATATCTTTTCCAAATGGGCATTTATCTATCCCCTTGCCGACCTGACAGCCCTAGAGACAGTAAATAAATTCACACAACTCTTTGCGTTAATCGGAACACCGGAAGAAATATCCGCAGACGGAGGTACTAACTTCACCTCCGAAATGACCATCGAATATTTCCAATCCCTGGGAATCAAGTATCATATCGGTACCCCATACCACCACACCTCGCAAGCAGATATAGAAAGATTTCACAACACCCTAATTCCTCGAATCAACGCGGTTACAAAAGAAAAAGGTGACAGTGATCTTGCGCTCGCTATGTTAGGATATAACTCTACTATCCATTCAAGTACCGACAAGACACCCAACGAACTTCACTTCTTGAGAGAAATAAATCTCCCCCTTTCTAACTCCGCCACTTGTGAATACATAAATAAAATAAAAGCAAAACTTGATAAAATAAAAGAAAGAAATATTGAATATAAAAACCCAAAGCGATCACAAAAAACGCCCCACCTTCAGATAGGCGACCACATATACGTAGCTACGGGAGAAAGGGAAGCTAAAGATAAAAATAAATACTCGGGCCCTTATCGCGTAACCGGAATTCTTACCCGTAATCGATACAAGTACGTGAAACCTAAGAATCCGAAACAGTTCGTAGCTCACATAGCTGAAATAAAAATTCCAGATGTCAGGCGAAAATCATCCCCGTCCAAGATTCAGCAATCCTCGTTCCCTTGGGAACAGCCAAGGCAAGAACCGGAACCTGGACCATCGTCCATCCGCTCAGGACGGACGTACTCGCCACACAGTTCGAGGAACTCAGCGCCCAGTATACTCAGGTCGATATTAACACAACCGACTTATCCGTCCGTTTCCTCACTAACCGGGTCGGATTCCTTATGAGAAAATTGAGAGAATGTATTTCCCATTTCCAAGTAACGCGTACCAAAAGAGGATTGATAAATGGGCTAGGCTCCCTGATAAAAAGTCTCACTGGTAATCTAGATAACGATGATCTTGTCGATATTAACAGAAAGATTAGCATGACCACTGATGTATTAGAAAGTTTCAATAAACGAATTAACCATTTCGCGGAGATGATTAATAAAACTATGAGGGATTATTTCAATAGAACGAAAACGGGCGAACAACTTTCTATACTCTTGTATAGCGCAGAAACTCTCTCAGATTTGTGCTCTGAAGCCTCTGAAGCGTATGTCTTTGGCAAACACTCTATCCTACATCCGTCGATTATTTCACAATTGCAAATTGAGAAAACAATCAAAAAGATTCCCAAAGCAGTTAATATTGAACGGAATATTATAGAATTAACAGCTCGTATCCACCCCGATGTAACAATCCATGACGACAAACTAGTTTTCACTTTAGAAATTCCCATCGTAGAACCTGAAGAGTATCAACTCCTGACTCTCATTCCTGTAATCCAAAATTCCGATTCCAATTGCATCACTCCCAAATTCCAACCTAAGCAGTACATGAGACGATCTCAAGACATTTGGGAAGCAATCAACTGCGAGATGAAACAATGTGAGAAAAAGGAACCCTCTACATGTATAAAAAATACCATTCTACGAAAAGAAAACTCGTGCAACATAACCACTATTACGTGTCCCATAACACATAGCCGAGTAATCACCGCCGACATCACATATAGATATGAAAAATTAGAAACCATGGTGAAGGATCAATGCGATCACCCTGCGCGAGTCCTCCAAGGATCATATCTCGAAGACAACTCCGAGTGCCAACACCGAGAAACAACAACTGAAATTGAATTATACCCATTAGGATTAAACAATGCAGTCGAAAATGAAACTCCCATTGGACTGGTGGAAACTGACGAAGGAGTGGAAGAACAACTTAGTCGTTTAAGAAATGCTAGTAATTTAGGAAATCATGTAACTACTCTCTATGGCTTAAGCATTTGTATCTATTTTGCAATTACCTGTATTATTATCTTTTGCGCTGTACGTCTTTTTAAACGAACATGCTCAAATCCGGGGAAGGTGTGTCAACCTGATGACTCTTCCACCGCTCTAAATAAAAACCTCATTCCGATGACTGAGTACGTCATCGAATGAATAGATATGTAAGCTATGTATTAGTCTGTATTAGTTGTTGGTTTTAATGTATAAAATCGGGAACTAAGTGATTGATTTATTCATTTACCTATGAAACGTCATACCTGTTTTTTTTTCTTTTGGTCACTACGGTTTTTACACCTCTTTACCGCACAAGACATTCTGATTTTTTCGCAGCGTAGCCGTGCCGACTGTGTTGCGTTTGGCCGCGTAATGGCTGACTCATGTATGAATGTGTGCGTGCCAACCTGTACGTACAGTAAGCTGGCCGACTCTGGGTGACACAGTATGTTGTTAGCGAGAATCTGTCCGACTTATTTTCTAGGTTCATGCCTTGACTCTTCAAAATAACGCTGAAGTTAGTAAGTTTCATCCTGCTTCTTAGATATGACGTGTACGCATTCGACACGACTCGACTCGTTCTGTGTGTCGACTGCGCAGTTTTAGACCACCCTAACCTAATAAGAAAACCTGATCAGCAAAGGCCTGCATTATTATTTTGGTCGGTGAAACAAGAGTGGCGCGACCGTTGTCACGGTCCGCTGAATTCTATTGATCTCGAGGTATTTTTAAACGGCCTCTTACTTGTGTTGTGGTCAATACACCGGGAGAGGGATAGTGATGCAAAGTAATTAACTTAAATCACTTGATTTAAGGTTGAATTTTGCAATAAACTGATTCTTGTAGAGACGTGCTTTTTAGGTGAAGCGAAAGCAGGGGGGTGTCACTCCCCAGTTTAGGTATGTTCGGCCGGCGCTCCGTCCGGGTGGACAATGCAAGGCAGAAGTCAGTCGCCGCCCGCACGCTAGCCTCGTCGCACGTAACTAAGCATACATGATAAAAAGAGAGCAGTATATCTAGGTGAATATAGCGAGTGATATCCAGCGCTGTGCGAGTTGAATTGCTACTTTATTGCCTAGTAGATAGAGTCCTTATTTATTTCAATTCCTTTGCGGAGTTAACTTTCTGTACATAGTGCTATTATTTATTCTGTGGCGAAAGACCGTGAGGAAACCTGCATATTTATGTCTTGTGAAGAATTCCAAAGGTGTATGTGACGTCATGTCACGTCATCAGCCATAAAACGTTCACTGCTGGACGTAATTATTTTTTAATGCAATCAGATGACAAGACGAGCAAGACGTTCGCCTGGTGGTAAGTGTCACACCTGCCACTAACAGTAGCAGTGCCAGAATTTTGAACTTGCGAACACAATCCTGCGCTACACTGCACTGCGCTCGTCACCCTGAGATATTATGTTAATAAATCTCTTCATACCCAGTAATTTTTCTGGTAACATTGCTCTCCAAAGCGGAACACAGTAATGCTTGCACACTACTGCTTGGCAGTGAATAGCTGGCAAAGGTGTGGTACTTCCCTAGGCGGACTCTGCAGTAGAGTCTTACCATTACAAATTACTTGAAGAGGAATGTTTTTCTATACTTACTAGGTGTTTGACCACAGCACACCAGATGTAAAGTGATGATGCGGCCGAATACGTTAAAGGCTGATGCACTTATACATTGCTTTTAGTGATTTTATTTATCTGGTTTTGACGTGGCTTATTGCGTACTTACCTATACAATCTGATTGGAAATATTCAGTTAACCATTATTATTATTTCTATGGTGGTATCACGGTGGTGTTTAATACATTAATTGGGGTTTCGACTGGTTTCCTTAAAAACGCGATTTAAAATCAAGGGTAATCAAAAAACAACGGAAAATATTAATGAGTTAAAACCTTTTGAGTGGCCGGCCATTGCCACTTCAACTTGCAAACCCTGAGAGCATGTCGGAATGCGAGGTATAGGTATGTGTGTGTGTGTTGTGTGTGAAGCATTCGTCATCATCATCGTAACCAAAAAGTTTGGACAGAATCGTGACTAGGTATAATCTATTTTGACAGTCACATCATCCTTCATTCATTAGATGGCCTCATCTTAACAGGGAATGGGGGTTACCATAATCCCTACGCCTGGCTCTCGGAATGCTCACCACCCTTGAGTAGACAAGTTGGTCACTTCTCCATAGAAACGCGGTAGTATTACTACTCCACTATGTAATTTTGTAGGTCCAAGACTAAGTATTATATCGATTAATCTCTTCATTATCTAGGATTGTAAATTATTACGAAAGTAAAAAGTTAATAAACATTAAAGTTATGAGCCAGGAAATATCTTGTATGTTATCTCAATTTTAACGCCACATTGGACGTAAATAAATAACATAAGAAATACGAAAACTCTAAAATAATGTATATAGCGGCATAGTTTAGTCCATAAACATTTCAAATAACTTAAATTGGAATAAATTAACTCAGAGTTTATTCAACCACATAACTGCAGCCAAAGGTCGACAAAAAAAAATTGCGCGCTCATTTATCTTTCTTTCTCCCTTTCCCACAGTTTGTTTGATGAAGAGAGCATGCTTTTTAGCCGCGCCCACCGATGAGTTCGAGCCGTCAACTTGTCGATCCTTAACGGAGAGGACGCTGCTGCCCGTCTTCCGGTGGTTCTGGATGCAGTTTTAGGTCATACCCAGGTCCCATTTTTATAGTATGCTCTCTTTATTCATCTAGTTAAACAATATTTCCACATGAAAATGGTCCCAGTGTACCTACTTCCGCGCAACTTTGACAGCACCTACTAAGTAAAGCACTTACTATGTGAACTTAAGTTGTTAACCCACAGAAGGTTGCTAGAATATTTAATGGACAGGTGTGATGGAAAATGATAAACCTACCTCTATAGCTATACCCATTATAAACTTGACTTTCGTTAGTCTTTAGCATTACTATGTTTCGGCTTAAATGCCATAAAAAAAGTTTAGTGACTCGTGACATAATTTATGGAATACTTTGCTGTTTTTATTCGCGATTTCCGGCCTAGTCACTGCTTGATGCTCTGCCATCTTCTCTCTGACGTGAAGTTGCACGTGCTAGAAAAGGACAGAGAAGTTTAAGCAGTAACTAAGAGAATCGAGATTATTTTAGGTAAGGCCGTTCATGGCTGGCTCAGCAATAAAGTTGTTCACGATGATAAATATCTTGCTTGATGTACAAAGTAGGTACCTAATAAATGTATAAGCTTGGTGTACTTACTGTACAAAGCCGAAAGAGAGAACATCTATGCCAAAAATTACGTAGATCTGTTGTTCTGTTGTTGAGTGAAAGAAGGACAAACAATTCTGTGTATTTGTAATATTAGCTTATTAAAAAAAAAGTAATTCACGTTGAAATACCTCAGAACTCATTTAAAATGTATCTCTTCAGTCCTAAACGAAACTCCGCCGGCAGAAACAGTTGTAGTTAAGCTGTGACAGTGAAACAGTTGCAGTGAAAACTTTAAGCTGTGGCAGTGAAACAGTTGCAGTGAAACTAGCGAAACTGACGATAAAGTTTCGAGTAATTCAGACACCACGGGTGCTGGGACCTAAACAAGGGGCCTGGTGGGAATTCTAGCGGATGTATGATACTTGAGAGGAAGGGTAACATTATAATATAGCTTTTAGTGAGAGTGGAGTGGTATGCACTACATTCCAAGTTAAACGTATTTGCGGAATAAACACTTTTTTCTTCTTTCCTCCTAAGAATGGCATCGCACTTTGTGCATTTGCCAGTCAAGGTATTTTTTCTATTACAAGTCTTTTAAATTCTGTCAAATGAGTCTTAGTCACAGTCAAAGTCACGGTCAAGTCCAATCATGCCTTAGTACAGTCTTGAGTTTTGAAAAGAACACGAAAATACATATCTCACCACATTGTACTTTCGGAAAAGTCTGGAAAATAATACAATGCGACATGTTTTTTTATCGCGTTTCCGCCACAACCCTAATACACACTTTCTCGATTATCATTAGTGCGTAACTATATTATTAAAAGGTCGTGAAAATAATAATATATAAAGAATGGTCTCTAAAAGGCAACCACGGATTCGGTAGCCTTTTAGGGACCGTCTGATAGATCGTGGGGCGACCCGACAATTTCAAGTTACATAAAAGGTGATACAATCTAAACGAATAAAAAACGTTTCTGGGTTATAAAGCATATACAAAGACACGGACATTCTGTTTAAATCGTATCCAGATCCTCACGATACAGGTTTAGCTTAGTGTGAGGATCATTAGCAATACTAATGTTTTTTTAATAAATCAGCATGTATAAAGTCCTCTGCCGAACATAGACCTCGAAGGGCAGTGTGAAAATAATTTGGTACCATCTGATCCAGTTGCGGGTTGGATTCCCATACGCCATTGAGTTTCTTCCCCAAGCCGCCTGCCAAGCGTGGGGATTATGGCAATCCCTCCCTAATAAGGGGGAGGCCTTCGTCCTGCAGTGGACGTCTCCCGGCTGATGATGATTGAATTTCTTCTTTGGACATATGCATGTATTCTCACGATATTTTTCTTCTCCGAAAACCCAGTGGTAAAATCCGTACTTAAAGTCAAAAAAGCTCATTGGTACGGGCCTAGGATTTGAACTCACAACTTCACAAGTCCGAGTTTAGCGATCTGCTTGGGTTCACGACTATGCTACTAAATAAGCACAAAATATTAGTATAAATAAATAAATCCCAGTAAGCTCATAAACACGTGCGGAACTAAAAAAAATACTAACTACAACGCGCATCGCACCCACGATTTAACTCAGCCGTTGAGTAGAGAGAGCGACGGAAATCTTGTAGTACAAGAGTGACGATACAAGATTCGTAAGGTAGATTGATTATATTGCATGGACCTGGAGCATAGGCCTTGCTTTCACATGGGTGCAAGGGTCCAAAAATTTATAAAGATAAGACTAGTGTTTTTTTCGGTGAGGGGTTTACACCCCTGAAGATGATATATATATATATATATATATATATATAATAATAATATATAATAATAAATATGGCAGGACATTTTTTTCACACAGCGCCATCTAGCCCCAAACTAAGCAAAGCTTGTAATATGGAAACTAGATAGCTGATAGAATACTTATCTATATAAATTTTTTTTTGTAAATGACCGGATCCCTACCTATTAGCATCCGGGAAAAATTATAAAAATGGGTGTCACACGGTGGGCATGAAGTGCCGCTCGACATATATATTCGACTGCCATATAGCTCAGCGGTAGCGTGTCTGCCTTCAGAGCTGTAGGGCGTGGGTTCGATCCCCACCCAGGGCAAACATTTATGTGACGAACGTATTATAACATACTACACCCAGACACAGAACAAACATTTATGTTCGTCACATAAATGTTTGCCCTGGGTGGGGATCGAACCCACGCCCTACAGCTCTGAAGGCAGACACGCTACCGCTGAGCTATATGGCAGTCGAATATATATGTCGAGCGGCACTTCATGCCCACCGTGTGACACCCATTTTTATAATTTTTCCCGGATGCTAATAGGTAGGGATCCGGTCATCTTATGTAGAAACACAACCATTTGCATTTATATTATTTAGTGTCATGTTGTGTAGAAATTCAACCTCCCGGCTCCCACACTATAAAGATATCTCGTGACAGGCACGAGAGAAATTATTTAAACTGCGACTCGCCGCGTAATGGAATGTAAATTGGACAAATATTTACAGCTGGTAACACATTTTTTACAAATGAATGCAAGCGGTTTGCTTTGCTATGAGTTTAAAAAGGCCCTCACTACTGTAAGTATTTTTTGCAATTAGGTACCTACCTAATTATCATATATTTTTCAGTATTGAATAGTTGACTTTATAATGGCGGGAAACTCAAATTTCTAACAGTTTTATGTCCTTGTTGATACAACTCTAGGCTGGGCAACAATTGTAAATGATCGCAATGCTTGCGGCAACCGATGATGATTCTATATCTACATTATTACGTAACTAGAATATATAACACGCTTTTTAAAAAAATACAACCGACTTCAACTTCGAATACCTGGATGACATCTTCATATTTTCCAGTAATTTTGATTTAAAAACCATACTACTGGACCGATTTCGATAAAATTTATATTAGACCACCACACACCAAACAAAAAATAATCATTAAAATCAGTTCATAATTGGTGGAGTAATCACGTAACATACATTGGAAAAAAAATACATACAGTCGAATTGAGAACCTCCTTTTTTGAAGTCGGTTGAAAATAGCCCAAGTAGCTACTACTACTCTGCGCCTAGCAATACAAATACAAAGAGTTTTGGCGGGAACACGGAAAAATCATGTCGTTGCATTCTATAATTTTCTTAAACTTGAGTTTTTTCGCGAATTAATGATTAAAAATGGTAGTGTTTTATTCATTGAGTGTTGAATTACATGCACGAGTGTGGGCAAGTGATATAATGTGGTGAAACATGTCTTTCGTGTTGTTTTCAAAACTCCATAGAAGCTCATAGTAAAGTCACCACAACTTTACTGGGGTATGACTTGGACTTGACTATGACTAATTTCATGTGACTTACTGTGATTTCATGACTTATATGACTTGATGATAAAAAATAAATGTAAAAATTCATAAACTTGACACTGGCAGAATGCACAACGTGCGATGCCAAAAACTAAGAAAAAAAAAATACAAATAAAACTGTTCGAATTTTTAAATTTCCGTGTAAAACAAGGCATAGGGCATTTTGGCCTAGTTGGTTACAAGGACACCAATCAGCGACACCAATCCATCTATCGTGACACACACCTGCTCACGGTGTGGATGACCATGCCGCTCTCGGATTGGTTTATTTAGGCATCAAAAAATGTGTCTCTCTTTACACACTGTTTAAATCGTCTGTACTCGTAATAGACGAAAACGCTATGTATTTAAAGAAGGAACGGAGTTTTGGCGGGAACACGGTAAAATCATGTCGCTACATTCTATTATTTTCTTAAACTAGTGTTTTTTCGCTAATTAATGATTAAAAATGGTGGTGTTTTATTCATTGAGTATGGAATTACATGCACAAGTGTGGGCTAGTGATACGAGTATAATGTGGTGAAACATGTATTTTTGTGTTGTTTTCAAAACTCTTTAAAAGCTCATAGTAAAGTCGCCACCACTTTACTAGGGCATGACTTGGACTCGACTTTGACTAATTCCGTGTGACTGACAGTGATTTCATTCGAAATATTTGACTTGATAATATTAAATAAACTTGAACATATAACTTGACTCTGGCAAATGCGCCATGTGCGACGCCAATAACAAAGAAAAAAAAAGTAGGTACAAAGAGTTTTTTTACCTCTAGGCCACATGATTAAGGCACACTGCGTTATAGGTAGGCAGCGAGCAAACGGCCTGTAGGAAGTGTGACACCTTAATGCCAGACACATTTTCAACCGACTTCAAAAAAGGAGGTTCTCAATTCGACTGTATGTTTTTTTGTATGTAAGTATGTTACGCGATTACTCCGCCAATTATGAATAGATTTTGATGATGCTTTTTTTGTTTGGTAGGTGATACTTCGGAGGTGGTCCCTTATATTTTTTTTATTAAAAATTACTGGAAAATATGAAGATGTCATCCAGGTGGACGAAATTGAGATCGGCCGTTTTTTTTAATAGCGTATTATAGAAAAGTGAAATGAAAAATCATTTGTGGAATTTCCTCGCAGTATCGCTAGTGGTGTTGCTTAACTAGGTAGTTTTAAAAGATCATCGACGTTACGCAACGGACGACCCGGTCAGTCTTCGGATGGGTGACCGTGAGAAGCATTGTGCACTACTTAACGTTATCGGATGACATGTTAAACCGTTGGTCCTGGTTATTTCTTCTATATTTCTAAGTAAGCAACCGTCAAGCCATATCAGAAGCTTTTTTTAGGAGACTTACGGGACTAGGCCTGGCCACTCAGCTTATTAGAACTTACCTACTTACCTTTTATCGCAATACTCTGTCGAATATTTCAAGGGCTAATGGGAGTATTCGATTAGTACAGATTAGGGATAAGTCAGTACTTAAACGAAGCTAATACCGTAGCCAGACGTAACCCAAACTAACAATCGGTCTCAGTGAGTAGGTACTCGAGTGGCGATCGCGAATCGATCAATCGTTTTGTCCAATTACTGGTAATAGGACAGGAGCGGAAATATTTAGAGATAATGGGCGTTCTCGTTCATGTTTCGTGTTGTTGCTGGAGATTTCGACACGTAAAAAGCTAGTCAATTTCTCTGATGGAAAGTCTGTGATTTGTCTTATAAATTTTTATGGCATATTTTTTAACTAGTAAAAATAACTAGTTCAACCCCAAACAATGTGGTCCTGCAAGAGAACATGCTCTCCAGCAGGACCATTATGAATCGATGTTTTCTGGGAAACTGTCGATATTCAATTTGTTTAAATAAGACTACAAAAATATACAATTTTTATACATTTTTATTATGTAATTATTACCTAGTAAAATGAAAGTGGTCCTGCCAGGGAGTATCACATCAAAGAGAATTTAACACTTGTATCACATGATTTGTCCCTTTTTTTTTCTTCCTAAGAGGATTGTCGTGTCACACTTTGTGCATTTGCCAGTGTCAAGTATTTTCATATTTTAAATCTTTTTAATTTTTCACGACTGCCCAAAAACGAAGTGTACCTATAATATTGTTGACAGGGTTCATTTATTCATGTATGTATTAGAGTTTCTTTATTCCACCTTCTCCTCTAAATGCCTGAACTGATTTGGTTGTATGAGGTATCGTTAGAGTCGTTCCATCATCTTACATCACTCCAAGTGAAACTGGCTTAAAAAAATTGCAGGACAGACGTGTTTTTTTTTAAATTTGTTGTATTTGTGGTGTCATAACACGTGCAAGGCTTTCACTTGGTGGTAAGCATCACGGCTGCTCTTAACAGTAGCAGTGCTATATTTTTTTCTTGCGAACTAAATCCTGCTTGCCTGCGTCGCATTGTACTGCGCTCTTCACCCTGAGATATTAGATGTCAAATCTCTTCATGCCCAATAATTTATCTGGAACATTGCCCTTACACAAATCGAAACACTTTTTGCTTGCTTGCAAGTTTTTGATGAATTCTAGTCAAATGAGTCTTAGTAAGTCAATCACAGGGCTTTCTACGGTCTGAGTGACTTGGACTTTTAGATCTTTTTGTTTCATCTTCAACTATTGTCGTTTACAAACAAAACATTGTCTATTGAAAGGCGAACAACATAGTGTTAAAAAAACTTACGCTAAATTTGACTTTTTAAGCTGTGAAGTGTATCTAATGAAAACTTCCAATATTTAAAAAGTGAGCTTGAAACCAAATGGTATACTTAAGTTTTATCAAGCGCAAGTGAATTGTGAATCCGCAAAATATATCTAATGGAAAGTTGTTTTTAAACTAAAACTTTATGGGTTTTTTACTAATTAATCTTGCATCACTAGAAAAATATTCAATTATTTTTGTTCTATTATTATGAAGCCACAACGCCTTTGTCTAGTCTTCAAATTGATGTTCAAGAAAATATTGAGATAATTACTAAGTTGAAAGACATATTAAAACTCTATAAAACGAATGAGAAAATATAAAATTATAATATCAAGAAAATGAGAAAAGATATCGTGCAGCAAGTTTTGATAAAAAAAAAAGAAAGTAATTTACGTTAAAAAATGGATTGTTCCTTTATGACCCTTGCTCTACTCTTCCTTTTTTTTAGATTATCTCAAGTCGTCCTAAATCAGTATTCTTAACTCGTCCGACTGAATTATATGAATTTATTTTCTTAACTTATCCGGAATGTATATACTCTTGACCCATCCGATGTCTTTTCCAAACAAAAATAAATAAGGAAAGGTAAGGATAGGAGTGTCGCTGAATTATGTTTTTTATCAATGATTGAACAGAAACGGATAGTTATGTCTACAAAAAAGAGGACGAAGTACTTAGTTAGAATTATTAGAGAAAGAGCGTAGCAGGATAGCCTTTTGAAAAGTTCCCCCTAAGCCTAGGATTCTAAACTATGGCCAAACGATACTTTATATAGAGATAGGATAATGTTCGAATTCCACTCCCTACTACCAGGGTCAATTAAACCTAAAACTGTTTTATTGTTTGCTCTATATCAATATAGGTGATAGATTTAAAATTTTGCACAAATATTTTTGTGCAGTATTATTAATATAAAACAAGAGCACTCTAACTACCTCCTATATTGTTTTTATTTAATTTATATTATATATATTAGTGTATTGTTATAAATGTAGGTAATTTATGTATTTGTATTAGGTACTTATCTTAAAATTTTAAGTTTTTTTGTTCTATGTATTTTTTCTTGAAGTTATTTAATATTGCACACCCCGTCTATTAATGTTTTTTCGAATCCTTTCCATCCCAAGGTTGCCTGGAAGAGATCGCTTTTAGCGGTAAGGCCGCTAATTGTCACACTAGTGCTAAGTTCATTTTTCTGTTGTGATTATCATGACTGTTATTATTATTTTTTTGGTGTGTACAATAAAGAGTTTATCTATCTATCTATCTATCTATGTTGGAAAAAATATAAAATTAAAAAATTTAACATTCTGTATGACTTTTTTTTTTGGGTATGTTACGCGATTACTCCGCCAATTATAAACTGATTTTAATGATTATTTTTTTGTTTGGTAGGTAATACAGAGGTGGTCCCACGTACATTTTATCGAAATCGGTTCAGTAGTTTGGTTTTTAAATCAAAATTACTAGAAAATATGAAAATGTCATCCAGGTATTCGAAGTTGAAGTCGGTTGTTTTTTTTTTTGAAAGCGTAAGTATTATTTAATGTATACATCCAACCTACGTACCTATTATAATCCCCAAGTTTGGCCTGTCTAGCAAATGTCTAGCTGTTGTTTTCGCAACCCTTCAGTAAGATTGTTCACAATAATGAGAACAATAATCTTCTTTTGGATTATTAATACCGTTACGCGTAACTCTGTATACCTATAATATACAGAGTTACGCGTAATAATATACATATATATAATATATATAATATACATTATGTACTTACTTCACCCCCGCGTCCCCAATAAAGCGATAAAGCTCCCCGATTAGTTCTAAATGCATGTAGTTCTACACGGGACACAAATTAAGCCCTTGACCCACATTCGCAACTGTTGCTAACACCGTCATCTACAACCGCAAGGTGACAAAAAGTCACAGTTAATGGTGTGTTACACTGGACTACTTTTTGCGGACTGCTATTTTATTCCAGAAACTCAATAGGTTTAAGAAAAGAGGTTCTAAACCTCACGTAGAAAATTTGTTCGAATTTCTTAATGAGGTTCTACAGGGAAAACGTTTTGCAGATGGCGCCAACGGCGGTCCGGATATGGAAAAATCAAGTTTTCTTGTTGATCGATTGCTTTTATCTATCTGCTCTTGATGAGGGCGTTGTCGATAATCTAGTCCGAATGGTAATCCGAGTCTAATAAAAGAGTAATACCATAAAATTTTAAAAAAAAAGCAATATAATGCGTCGATGCGCCACCTAGCGGAAAAAATGCATTTTGAATACCCATTAAGTAAGATTTTTCACAAAACCAAGTAGGTATGTTTTTTTTACAGGTTTTTAAGTTTTCTTTTTTTAACGTATAAACGCTGTTTTTAAAAGTTCGCCAAAATAGGTGTACAAAGACAATTAAACTAGGTACGTTATCACGAGAGTTACACTGCCCGTTTAAAAATACACACAATATTATTAGTATTTTCCATTTACAATCCTAATTAAAATAAATATATATGCTTGGAGGAAAAAGTTATGTAACTAAGGTTGTTTTTTGATGTACGTAGGGCGTTCATTATAAAGTGAGAATGAGGTAGAAACTCTTTGGAACCAGAAAAAAAGAAAATACTGCCTGGTAAAGCTGGAATATAGATAAGATTAAAAAAAAAAGAAAATAATTTGTATATATTTTGTTTTAAAAAAATGGAACTCTTTTGTTTGCTGTCTGTCTTAGCGTGTTGTGAAAAATGGAGAAAATTGAATTGTGTGCGGTTATTAAGTATCTGTGCATGAAAAAAAACACTACGGAACGAACTAATCAAGACTTGCAGGATACTTTAGAAGCAAATGCACCACCTTATTCTACAGTTGCTCGTTGGTAAACGTGGAAGAACATCCACCAAAGATGGCCCTCGCCCGGGCCGTCCCATAACGGTATCGACCGAAGAAATGGTTAAAAAAGTCGAAAACATTGTTTTAGCACATCGTCGTTTCTCGGTACGTTTTATAGCCGATGAAACAAAGATTTCGACTGGTAGTGTGCATAGCATTTTACACGACAGCTTGAATGCTTGGGGATGAGAAAAGTATCCGCGCGCTGGGTCTCCGAATGCTTACCGATGCAAAAAAATAAACCAGGCTGAACATATCGCGAGCTTCATTGAAAATGTCACAACAAGATCCTGATCGTTTTTTGTCTTGATACATAACAATGGATGAAACTTGGCTTCACCATTACGATCCTGAAACAAAATTACAATCTATGACTTGGAAAAGACCATCATCTCCAACTCCTAAGAAATTTAAGGCGAGTCATTCCGCCGGATAGATCATGGGCTCTCTTTTCTGGGATAGTAAAGGGGTGCTCATGACAGAACATCTCAACCATAGAGCTACTGTAACGGGCTCTTTGTATGTAAAACAAATAAATAAAAATGCGTAATGATATACGCGAGAAACGGCGAGGCAAACTAGCAAAAATTGTTTTGTTCCATCATGATAATGCCCAGATCACAAATCCGGCGTTGCTGTGGCTACAATTCGTGATGCTGGCTTCGAAATACTTGAGCATCTTCCATATTCACCAGACCTTGCCCCTAGTGATTTCTATCTATTTCCGAAGTTGAAGGAGTCTCTGAGAGGACAGAGGTTCGAAAATTATGAAGCAGTAGTCGCTGCGCTACAGGAGTTTTTAGGTGCTCAGGATGAAGAGTTTTTTAAGATAGGAATTTTAAGCTTAGGAAAAAAAAACAAATGTAAGGCGACTAAATCGAAAAATTTAAAATAATATTTAATAAAAGTTACCAGCAACATACTCATTCTCACTTTTTATTGAACGCCCCTCGTACTTAAATCTCCCCATAAGAAGTTACCAGCTATTATTATAATATAATCTTCTATAAATAAGCATTAAAATGACCTCCGCGACAGCTAGTAAACTATAAATTTAAGGAATCGCCTCTTATATTTCCGGAATATTACTTCATATTCGAATTGTCGATCGACAGTTATTGACAATCACTTAGAAAAAATTACCTACTGAACCCATATACAAAAGCATATCGGTGTAACCACACACGAAACTAGTTTATCTAAAAGCGGACCACGTTCCGTCCCGACGGTACCCGGACATTATTCCTCACACTCCTGAATTGGCCATTTACAATGATGCTATTTACTCGAACATTTAAAAACTCACTACTTACTTTCTACTTACTACAAACATTCCATTATACACTGATCTGTACTATCTAATACAAATTTTACAAAGCACGCGAGTTTATCCGCTTTTTGGCGTTACATAACTCAGTTTCTAGTGATTGTAGAAATAACCTTTCTGGCTTGAATTAGTACAAATATAAGCAAAACATACTGAAAAAGTTAAAATTTTTGTTAGTTTTCTATGATGGCGGAGGAAGCACAGGACGGGGAGTGACGAAAACTTGGATTTTTCATTACTCTATCGACCTAAACAACATATCAGAAAATCAGAACTACCGGACATTTTGCGGAATGGCCATACATAGTTGGCCTCCATTTACTGGATTATATTCTCTCCATTTAATAAATACCTACTTTTGAGTGATAAGTATTTCAAGCCACACTACTCAAATTTACCAATAAAAATGCCTATATATTTCGTATAAAACATCACGAGGTTTGTGAACTTTTCCTAGTTCAGACGCGTCGCTTTGTTTATCCAATTTCTATCCGTAAACATACCGGAGACAAGTTTAACCCCCAAAGCATTCTCGGAATTACTTAAGAGGGAATCCGGTGAGCGATTCTCCATACAAACGTATTCCCTTATTTTCTTCATGGATAATGTAATGGTTTTTTTTTATAAAGTCTAGGTCTACACTGTAGGCGTGTTTCTGTCATTCCCTTTTTTTGCAGAAACGAATTCCTAAAAATTAGAACGCTTTAAATATCTTCATAGTAAGTTTTTGGAGGGTTATATTTTCTTTATAATCTACTACTTTTACTATATAATCTAGTATCACGATCACCGGGCATGTCTCTTATTGAAATAAATAACTATGCTGAAAACATGTTTACCCATTCTAATAAGTTAACGAACAACTTTATGAAATTCCTACTTAGGAATATTCTGACCAATTCAATGTATGAATATACACATTTGTATAATAATCTAATTGATGTGACGTGTAATTCAACAAGGGACTCGAATATTGTAAATTGTAGTATGTCTCAATCAGAAAGCGACAATTGTAATTTTTTTAGACCAATTCACAACTGCAACAATAGTCTTATAACGAATAATAATAACAAACTACGGTTAATGCATCAGAACTGTAGAAGTATCAAAAGTAAAATTAAACAGTTAAAATTGCAGGGAGTAGTTGAAACTTATAAACCTGATGTATTGATTTTATCCGAAACTTGGCTTGGTATAAATGAAGTAGATTCTTTGGCAATTGATGGTTATAAGCATGTGAATTTCTTTATTAGGCATAAACGAATACATGGTGGTGTATCAATATTAACACATAACAAATTGAAAGTGAAAAAACGTTGTGATATTGATAGACTATCGGTAGAATACCACTGTGAACTTGCAGCTGTCGAAATATTTAATGACAGCAACTCTCAAAGAATAATTGTAATCGGATTATATAGAACAGGTAAAGGAGATTTTAAAACATTGAAAGAGACCATGTCTAAATTGTTTGATTTTATCTCCGATTTCTCCAACATGAATATTGTTCTAACGGGAGACTGGAATGTTGATTTTCTCACAGATTCCAGTCACAAAAAAGCTTTAATAGATATCATGATGGCATGTAATTTTAAGAATTTTGTGGATTTTCCTACTCGTATAGAGGATGACTCAGAGACATCGATAGACTGTGTAGTTTCACATATGAATAATGATTCCATAACAATTGAATCAATTGCAACGGGAATATCAGATCACGATGCTCAGATGATTACCCTCCAAAACAACGTAAGCATCACACTTAATACTAATTACGTAACCAGAACTAAACGAATAATAAACGCGCAGCGTATTATGGAATTCGGTAATGCTCTTATTTCTTATGACTGGGACCATATTTTTCGTGATTATGATGAAACCACCTTTCAAAACTTTATGACAAAGTTTATCTGGAATATGGATATATTTTTTCCTAAAATAGAAACCAAACGAAGGCTGAGGAGAAGTACGCCATGGGTAAGTGCTGAATCTATTAAAATCCAACAAGATATTCATGATCTATATACAATGCAAAGACAGTTTCCCCAATTTATAAAGCCAGACTTAATTTTAAAGAAATTGCAAACAAGGGATGAACTTCTACTAAAAAATAAAATAGAGTATGTTGATAACCGTATTAAAACATCAAAAAACCAAAAGAAAGAAGTATGGCAGGTTATCAAAGAAGATACAAATAAGTGTAAGACAGAGTGGAATTGGAATTTAAAAGAACGTGAGTCAAGCCAACTAATAACCAATGAATGCGTACCGGACTATCTGAACAACTATTTTATAGCAATTGGGAATGAATTGGAGAGACACAATAAACCTAATAGAAATAATGCTATTGAGTTTTTGAAGCAATCAGTAGTTGAGTTACCTGACTTTGAAGTACCACAAATCTATCCGGACGAGCTAGCGAAACTAGCTAAAAAGAAGATACATAACTCGGAGACTAAGGATATATTCGATGTTTCTGGAAATTTGTTATATGAAACCTTGCCATTTATTTGTAACCATCTCACATTTTTAGTTAATAATATCCTTAGTTCCACTACGTACCCGGAAGTGTTAAAGATATCACGTGTAACCCCATTGTATAAAGGTAAAGGTGACACGGATGACGTCCAAAATTACAGGCCTATTACGATTGTACCAACTATTTCGAAATTGATAGAGTGCATACTATCAGAAGCAGTAATGAAGCATTTAAATAAAAATAGAGCACTGTCAGACTGCCAATTTGCTTACAGAGCTGGTAAGTCCACAACTTCAGCAACGCTAAGTATCGTAGAAAAAGTGACAGCTTGCCTTGAAAAGAAATTACATGTAGCAGCCATACTATTGGATTTATCAAAGGCCTTTGACTCTGTTGACCATAAACTTCTAATTGACAAGTTGGAAGTCTATGGCATTAGACATGACACTAAAAAACTTATTAAATCGTTTTTAACAAATAGGCAACAGACAGTTGAAGTAAAAATAGACGGTAAAGCGATAAGATCTGCAGCACAGAACATCAAAATTGGTGTTCCGCAAGGCTCGTCGTTCGGTAACATAATGTTTATAATATTTTTGAATGATCTGGCACATTGGAATATAAAGGGGGACATAATACAATATGCCGATGACACTACTGTTGTGGTTTCCGGTGAGTCGGTGGAGGCTCTTAAGCAAAATATCAGCGAAACACTTCATATTTTGAATGAGTGGTTTCAGATGAACGGCTTGAAGCTAAACACCAATAAAACATCCGTTATATGTTTCAATGCGGTTTCTCCGCTGCTTAAGACTGTGCCAATTTACACCAGAAGTCAAGACCATTTGGAAAGTGTCAATGCTGCTAAACTTTTAGGTTTCGAGTTAGATTCAGCGCTGACGTGGAAAGTACATATAAATGCTACGTGTAAAAAGATGTCAAAAGGAATACACGCTCTTAAGCAACTGAGATATATAACGTCTGAACCGCAACTCAGAGAGGTCTATTTTTCATACGTCCATTCAATTATGTCTTACGGTATACTTCTCTGGGGCTGTTCCACGGATTATGAAAGGGTGCTAAAAATGCAGAAAAGGGCCATCAGAGTACTTACGAGAAGCAAACCTAGGGAAACGTGCAGAGACCATTTCAAGAATCTGTCGATAATGACAGCAGTTTCAGTTTATATTTTTGAAGTACTGAAATATGTCCGGTTAATACTGCATGAGTATGAAAAGCAGATAAAACCAAAAACTAGAAGCTGTAAAAATAATAATAACTTCCTGTTACCAATACAGCATAGACTTAATATGGTCGGAAAATTGCCAAAACAGATGGGACAGAAGCTGTATAATAAACTCCCTGAATGCATCCAGCTAATGGAGACTGAAGGAAAGTTCCAAGCTAATGTCAAAAAATTACTACTGTCCAAATCCATTTACAAGATATCCGAATTTTTAAACAATGACTACAGAAACTATCAACTAATAGAGACTGATCTGTGAGACTGACAAACATTTAACATGTAATTTATTATAATACGATTTTTTAGAATTTTTATTTTATACTTGAGGACAATTTTGCATAATTTTTAAAATAATTTTATAGCTATTGCTTTTTTAGACGAAGCCCCTATACAGCTGACTTACTATGTACAAGATCTTATTTGTAATTATTAACTACCCAAATACTTCCTCTACTAGAATTTTATTGTGTTGTATTCTCGAGGACAATTATATTTTGTAATATATACCTATATATATATATACTATTTTAATTATGTTATTACAGCAATTGTGTTTAGACGAAGCTTCTATACAGCTGACGCACTATATTACTATGTACTAGATTTAATTCGTAGTAATGACTACCTTCATACTGTTGTCATTTTCTGAAGGAGTTAAAATATTATAATACCCACAAAATAGCTTGTTAATAAATGGTTATTCCTTTTTATGTTTTGGTGACGAGTCCATTATAGAAACATTCATGATATTATATTATTAGTAAAATATTTATGAATGTAACTTTATGATAATAAATATTATTCTATTCTATTCTATTCTTTAGCAATTAGTTTCTGAAATCTGTCTACAGTAGACCTAGGTTTTATTTAAAAAATACTCTAGAGGAAAGAAGAAAATACAGGAATACATTTGTATGGAGAAGCGCTCACCGGATTCCCTCTTAAGAGCGAAACGTTGTAACTGATCGAAGCTAGCAATAGGCTAGATGACTGGTTTGTTTTATTGTCCTATTAAAATGTGACCCATAAATAAGGCTGATTAATGAAAAGAAAATGAAAATCTGATCAAAAATAAGCAACTTATGAGCATTTTAATATCATGCTAGACAGAGAGGCGAAACTGCAAATCGTGACGTCACCTCTGTACGCCATATAAATTCTATTCTGACAAGTAAGGCTTGACGTCATTTTTAGTTTTGTGGGAAAGGGACAGAGTTGTCTTTAACAAAAACTTTAAACGCTCATATATCAGAACATTATAAACCGATTTAAATTATTTTTTCAGTAATCATACTATATGTACTTCAACTCTTCATCAAAGCTAGTTTTCAACGATATAAACATCAGTCATCTACCCTATTCATCGTGAAAATAAGGAACACCTTTTATCAGCAGTAAGATCCGATATATTGACAAAAATATAATTATTTTTACTTTGTATTAAAGGGGCTAGTTCTAACCAGTTAGCATCCCTTTATGGGCTTATTCCATACATAAAAACAAACAACTTTTACTAAGGGGCAAACAATGAAAACGCAAAAAAAAACAGCTGTTCCATACATTTTGCCTAAGTTCGATGAACTTTTTGTATGGAACAGCTGATAATTATAATATAATCTTCTATAAATAAGCATTAAAATGACCTCCGCGACAGCTAGTAAACTATAAATTTAAGGAATCGCCTCTTATATTTCCGGAATATTACTTCATATTCGAATTGTCGATCGACAGTTATTGACAATCACTTAGAAAAAATTACCTACTGAACCCATATACAAAAGCATATCGGTGTAACCACACACGAAACTAGTTTATCTAAAAGCGGACCACGTTCCGTCCCGACGGTACCCGGACATTATTCCTCACACTCCTGAATTGGCCATTTACAATGATGCTATTTACTCGAACATTTAAAAACTCACTACTTACTTTCTACTTACTACAAACATTCCATTATACACTGATCTGTACTATCTAATACAAATTTTACAAAGCACGCGAGTTTATCCGCTTTTTGGCGTTACATAACTCAGTTTCTAGTGATTGTAGAAATAACCTTTCTGGCTTGAATTAGTACAAATATAAGCAAAACATACTGAAAAAGTTAAAATTTTTGTTAGTTTTCTATGATGGCGGAGGAAGCACAGGACGGGGAGTGACGAAAACTTGGATTTTTCATTACTCTATCGACCTAAACAACATATCAGAAAATCAGAACTACCGGACATTTTGCGGAATGGCCATACATAGTTGGCCTCCATTTACTGGATTATATTCTCTCCATTTAATAAATACCTACTTTTGAGTGATAAGTATTTCAAGCCACACTACTCAAATTTACCAATAAAAATGCCTATATATTTCGTATAAAACATCACGAGGTTTGTGAACTTTTCCTAGTTCAGACGCGTCGCTTTGTTTATCCAATTTCTATCCGTAAACATACCGGAGACAAGTTTAACCCCCAAAGCATTCTCGGAATTACTTAAGAGGGAATCCGGTGAGCGATTCTCCATACAAACGTATTCCCTTATTTTCTTCATGGATAATGTAATGGTTTTTTTTTATAAAGTCTAGGTCTACACTGTAGGCGTGTTTCTGTCATTCCCTTTTTTTGCAGAAACGAATTCCTAAAAATTAGAACGCTTTAAATATCTTCATAGTAAGTTTTTGGAGGGTTATATTTTCTTTATAATCTACTACTTTTACTATATAATCTAGTATCACGATCACCGGGCATGTCTCTTATTGAAATAAATAACTATGCTGAAAACATGTTTACCCATTCTAATAAGTTAACGAACAACTTTATGAAATTCCTACTTAGGAATATTCTGACCAATTCAATGTATGAATATACACATTTGTATAATAATCTAATTGATGTGACGTGTAATTCAACAAGGGACTCGAATATTGTAAATTGTAGTATGTCTCAATCAGAAAGCGACAATTGTAATTTTTTTAGACCAATTCACAACTGCAACAATAGTCTTATAACGAATAATAATAACAAACTACGGTTAATGCATCAGAACTGTAGAAGTATCAAAAGTAAAATTAAACAGTTAAAATTGCAGGGAGTAGTTGAAACTTATAAACCTGATGTATTGATTTTATCCGAAACTTGGCTTGGTATAAATGAAGTAGATTCTTTGGCAATTGATGGTTATAAGCATGTGAATTTCTTTATTAGGCATAAACGAATACATGGTGGTGTATCAATATTAACACATAACAAATTGAAAGTGAAAAAACGTTGTGATATTGATAGACTATCGGTAGAATACCACTGTGAACTTGCAGCTGTCGAAATATTTAATGACAGCAACTCTCAAAGAATAATTGTAATCGGATTATATAGAACAGGTAAAGGAGATTTTAAAACATTGAAAGAGACCATGTCTAAATTGTTTGATTTTATCTCCGATTTCTCCAACATGAATATTGTTCTAACGGGAGACTGGAATGTTGATTTTCTCACAGATTCCAGTCACAAAAAAGCTTTAATAGATATCATGATGGCATGTAATTTTAAGAATTTTGTGGATTTTCCTACTCGTATAGAGGATGACTCAGAGACATCGATAGACTGTGTAGTTTCACATATGAATAATGATTCCATAACAATTGAATCAATTGCAACGGGAATATCAGATCACGATGCTCAGATGATTACCCTCCAAAACAACGTAAGCATCACACTTAATACTAATTACGTAACCAGAACTAAACGAATAATAAACGCGCAGCGTATTATGGAATTCGGTAATGCTCTTATTTCTTATGACTGGGACCATATTTTTCATGATTATGATGAAACCACCTTTCAAAACTTTATGACAAAGTTTATCTGGAATATGGATATATTTTTTCCTAAAATAGAAACCAAACGAAGGCTGAGGAGAAGTACGCCATGGGTAAGTGCTGAATCTATTAAAATCCAACAAGATATTCATGATCTATATACAATGCAAAGACAGTTTCCCCAATTTATAAAGCCAGACTTAATTTTAAAGAAATTGCAAACAAGGGATGAACTTCTACTAAAAAATAAAATAGAGTATGTTGATAACCGTATTAAAACATCAAAAAACCAAAAGAAAGAAGTATGGCAGGTTATCAAAGAAGATACAAATAAGTGTAAGACAGAGTGGAATTGGAATTTAAAAGAACGTGAGTCAAGCCAACTAATAACCAATGAATGCGTACCGGACTATCTGAACAACTATTTTATAGCAATTGGGAATGAATTGGAGAGACACAATAAACCTAATAGAAATAATGCTATTGAGTTTTTGAAGCAATCAGTAGTTGAGTTACCTGACTTTGAAGTACCACAAATCTATCCGGACGAGCTAGCGAAACTAGCTAAAAAGAAGATACATAACTCGGAGACTAAGGATATATTCGATGTTTCTGGAAATTTGTTATATGAAACCTTGCCATTTATTTGTAACCATCTCACATTTTTAGTTAATAATATCCTTAGTTCCACTACGTACCCGGAAGTGTTAAAGATATCACGTGTAACCCCATTGTATAAAGGTAAAGGTGACACGGATGACGTCCAAAATTACAGGCCTATTACGATTGTACCAACTATTTCGAAATTGATAGAGTGCATACTATCAGAAGCAGTAATGAAGCATTTAAATAAAAATAGAGCACTGTCAGACTGCCAATTTGCTTACAGAGCTGGTAAGTCCACAACTTCAGCAACGCTAAGTATCGTAGAAAAAGTGACAGCTTGCCTTGAAAAGAAATTACATGTAGCAGCCATACTATTGGATTTATCAAAGGCCTTTGACTCTGTTGACCATAAACTTCTAATTGACAAGTTGGAAGTCTATGGCATTAGACATGACACTAAAAAACTTATTAAATCGTTTTTAACAAATAGGCAACAGACAGTTGAAGTAAAAATAGACGGTAAAGCGATAAGATCTGCAGCACAGAACATCAAAATTGGTGTTCCGCAAGGCTCGTCGTTCGGTAACATAATGTTTATAATATTTTTGAATGATCTGGCACATTGGAATATAAAGGGGGACATAATACAATATGCCGATGACACTACTGTTGTGGTTTCCGGTGAGTCGGTGGAGGCTCTTAAGCAAAATATCAGCGAAACACTTCATATTTTGAATGAGTGGTTTCAGATGAACGGCTTGAAGCTAAACACCAATAAAACATCCGTTATATGTTTCAATGCGGTTTCTCCGCTGCTTAAGACTGTGCCAATTTACACCAGAAGTCAAGACCATTTGGAAAGTGTCAATGCTGCTAAACTTTTAGGTTTCGAGTTAGATTCAGCGCTGACGTGGAAAGTACATATAAATGCTACGTGTAAAAAGATGTCAAAAGGAATACACGCTCTTAAGCAACTGAGATATATAACGTCTGAACCGCAACTCAGAGAGGTCTATTTTTCATACGTCCATTCAATTATGTCTTACGGTATACTTCTCTGGGGCTGTTCCACGGATTATGAAAGGGTGCTAAAAATGCAGAAAAGGGCCATCAGAGTACTTACGAGAAGCAAACCTAGGGAAACGTGCAGAGACCATTTCAAGAATCTGTCGATAATGACAGCAGTTTCAGTTTATATTTTTGAAGTACTGAAATATGTCCGGTTAATACTGCATGAGTATGAAAAGCAGATAAAACCAAAAACTAGAAGCTGTAAAAATAATAATAACTTCCTGTTACCAATACAGCATAGACTTAATATGGTCGGAAAATTGCCAAAACAGATGGGACAGAAGCTGTATAATAAACTCCCTGAATGCATCCAGCTAATGGAGACTGAAGGAAAGTTCCAAGCTAATGTCAAAAAATTACTACTGTCCAAATCCATTTACAAGATATCCGAATTTTTAAACAATGACTACAGAAACTATCAACTAATAGAGACTGATCTGTGAGACTGACAAACATTTAACATGTAATTTATTATAATACGATTTTTTAGAATTTTTATTTTATACTTGAGGACAATTTTGCATAATTTTTAAAATAATTTTATAGCTATTGCTTTTTTAGACGAAGCCCCTATACAGCTGACTTACTATGTACAAGATCTTATTTGTAATTATTAACTACCCAAATACTTCCTCTACTAGAATTTTATTGTGTTGTATTCTCGAGGACAATTATATTTTGTAATATATACCTATATATATATATACTATTTTAATTATGTTATTACAGCAATTGTGTTTAGACGAAGCTTCTATACAGCTGACGCACTATATTACTATGTACTAGATTTAATTCGTAGTAATGACTACCTTCATACTGTTGTCATTTTCTGAAGGAGTTAAAATATTATAATACCCACAAAATAGCTTGTTAATAAATGGTTATTCCTTTTTATGTTTTGGTGACGAGTCCATTATAGAAACATTCATGATATTATATTATTAGTAAAATATTTATGAATGTAACTTTATGATAATAAATATTATTCTATTCTATTCTATTCTTTAGCAATTAGTTTCTGAAATCTGTCTACAGTAGACCTAGGTTTTATTTAAAAAATACTCTAGAGGAAAGAAGAAAATACAGGAATACATTTGTATGGAGAAGCGCTCACCGGATTCCCTCTTAAGAGCGAAACGTTGTAACTGATCGAAGCTAGCAATAGGCTAGATGACTGGTTTGTTTTATTGTCCTATTAAAATGTGACCCATAAATAAGGCTGATTAATGAAAAGAAAATGAAAATCTGATCAAAAATAAGCAACTTATGAGCATTTTAATATCATGCTAGACAGAGAGGCGAAACTGCAAATCGTGACGTCACCTCTGTACGCCATATAAATTCTATTCTGACAAGTAAGGCTTGACGTCATTTTTAGTTTTGTGGGAAAGGGACAGAGTTGTCTTTAACAAAAACTTTAAACGCTCATATATCAGAACATTATAAACCGATTTAAATTATTTTTTCAGTAATCATACTATATGTACTTCAACTCTTCATCAAAGCTAGTTTTCAACGATATAAACATCAGTCATCTACCCTATTCATCGTGAAAATAAGGAACACCTTTTATCAGCAGTAAGATCCGATATATTGACAAAAATATAATTATTTTTACTTTGTATTAAAGGGGCTAGTTCTAACCAGTTAGCATCCCTTTATGGGCTTATTCCATACATAAAAACAAACAACTTTTACTAAGGGGCAAACAATGAAAACGCAAAAAAAAACAGCTGTTCCATACATTTTGCCTAAGTTCGATGAACTTTTTGTATGGAACAGCTGATAATTTTATCACTATTTCAGTGTTGGCCCCATAATAAAAGTTGTTTGGTTTGATGTACAAAATATGCCCTTAAAAGTATGCTAACTGATAACTAACCCTGTATTATATAATATTCATCCAATGTGTAAAAAAAATATGATATTAGTGAAACTAGTATTTCCACGTATTTTGACGATCGTATTTTTTTTCAGATGCGCAAATAAATGTTTTCCTTTTACAACTCCAGGACACGCTATGAGCCGGACATTTTGATGTGGCGATAATTGGGGCAGTTACCCTTTTGATTATGTCGTTAGAGGTTTGAGGTTTTTGTCGTTACTTTGTAGCGGGAAATAACTTATGGTACAATTTAAAGTTTACCGTAATTTTGATAACTGTAAAGTTTCTTAATACATTATACTCCAGACTCTGACAGATATTGTGGTCGATTCTATCGGTCTTAGTTGACAGTTCTAAAATAAATTAAAGATTGCTGTCACTTTTTTACTAGGCATGTTAGCTAAGGACAGCAATACTTTATTTAGTTTAGTTCTGTCAACTTAAACCTTCAGAATTGACCACATTGACTACTAAATTTAGACCTTTCTGTGGATTTTAAAAGAAGTAAGGCTTATTTTTAATTCTGTCATGTGACGAGACGAGCGAGACTTTTCACCTGGTGGTAAGCGTCACGCCTGCCGCTAACAGTAGCAGTGCCAGAATTGTGAACTTGGGAATACAATCCTGCGCCACACTGCACTGCGCTCGTCACCCTGAGATCTCAGATGTTAAATCTCTTCATAACCAGTAATTTCTCTGGTAACACAGCCCTTCAAACCGGAACACAGTAATGCTTGCACACTACTGCTTGGCGTTTGAATAACTGGCTAAGATGTGGTACTGCCCCAGGTGGACTCTGCAGTAGAGTCCTACCATTAGAGTAAACTCCTACCACTATGTAAATTAAATAGACAGAACCTCTTGTTATTTCGTTGCAATTGTCTATACTAGAAATTAAAATGAATATAAAAAATAAGAATCTTATTAACCAGAACTGCAAGAGCGGCCTTATCGCTAAAAGCAATCTCTTACAGGCTACCATGGCTTGGAAAGAAATGAAAAACTAGATTTGCTTAGTATGTCTGTCTGTTTTTTTAGAGTCGGGCCAAATGACGTGAGTTGAGAGAAAAGCTTCTCTCAAGTCACGCCACTTACTGCTGGAGCCTGCCATTGTAGATTTAGGGTGCATTTCCACCAAAGTGGAGCGGAGACGGACAGAGCTGAGCGAAACGTGCAACAGTAGACCAATCACGGATGTTAATATATATTTTTTTGTGATTGGTCGATTCTTGCACCGCTTCGCTCCCTCCGCTCAGCTCCGCCTCAGTAGAAACGCAGCCTTATAAATATAACAAAAAGTTCACTTTACAATTCAAATTATTATCAAATCAAAATATATTTATCGGTTATACCTCGGGTAGGTATATATAGCTAGCCATCTTATGAACAAAATTAATTGAAGAAAATAAACTTTTAAACTCAATGTCAACACAAGAATACAAGTAGAGAAAATATAGAATTCAAATATTACCTAGCGCAAAATTTCCCGTTTGAGATTATCCGAGGCTAAAAGCGATCCGAAAAATTTTCGTTTGAGTCTATAATATCGCAGTTTCAGCTAAAACATCAACGTGAAAATACTGGAATAACATTCAATTAATTTCGTATTCCATCTCACATTTTTATCCATGTTTAACCTAAACCATTGGTGCTGTCATCTAGGGTGGAAATATATCAAAGTGAGCTTGCCACGTTATTTATAGCGGTGACGTTATATAAATAACCGCAAATATGGCCGTTTTCACAAATCATCGTCTAATGCTTTCAAACGCACGCGCGAGAGTTTATGTTACAAGCGAATTGCTTATTATTGAGATCGTTTTTCACGACGATAATATAAATAACGACAATGTTAAAAAGCACAGTTTTTTTTGTGGGCATGTGCCTTTATTTATTACAACACAAGTGCATAAACTTAAACGTCGCGAGTACACACGCTTGCAAACAAAACAAAAATTATCATATAAGCTTTACTATTAGGTACGCCATACTACTGATGTGTAAGCGTAGTATTGTACTTGGAAACTACTGAACCGATTTGATGAAACTTGCACTGTCCCCTTTAAGATGAATTAAATGTAGGTAGGTACCTAAGCCAATAAAAAATAGGTCACAATCCGATTAATATTTTCGGAGAAATTCGCGGACAAACATACATACATACACCTATAAAATGTTGTAAATATGTTTGGAAGCCCTAATAGATTATCGTAGTTTTTTTTAATTCAACTGATGAATGGAGCATTTTGACAAGTCGAGCGAGACGTTCGTTCGTTCAATAATATTACATAGCATACGTGTCGAATTGAAAACCTTCTTTTTTAAGTCGATTAAAATACCTACATAATAACTTAACTACTACACAAAAACAAAAAGATTATACCCCTAACATTCGTCATCCAATGTAACTGAAACTATAATATAATAGTCGAGCATCCGACTTAAGTACTCTCATAATAAATAAAAAGTAGAATGCGTCAAAACCACAAGTAATCAGTTTTTATAGCGAATAATTATTCAGAATCTCGATGGCTCCATAAAAACTTCAGACGCGCTTCCACTGAGCACTGCACACAGCACCCACACAGGTCACATGGTTGACACAGGTCGTCAAATGAACTGCAAGTCTGTCCGCTTATAACTGTATCTTGCACCAAACGCTGTAAAGGTGATTATAACAATCGGCCATTAGCTGAACTTCCGTGTCAGCGATTGAAATGCGTACGATATACTCTCGGGAAGCATAACACATTATCTGTATACAGAGCACGTCCTGATTTGGCTCACGTGATAGTACAATGAATGGGTTGATCTTATTCCACGTTTCAAGCACATTTTTTATTGCGATCGATCATTAGTTTAAAGTTGTATCAGGTAGGGTCATATTTAGCAGAGCAAAAATATGGTGGTTACGCAGTCGTGCATGTCAAGCTTTGATTTTTGAAGTAATTCTCAGATTACTCGATAAATATAGAAATTAATATTTTTTCAACCAAAGACAGTTGTCCTTAATACTATTATCTTTTTATATGATTATTTAATGTGACTATGTGCTGTAATTAGGATATAAAACCGAAAAACGTATAAAATAGTCATTGTTTCGGTATTTTTTTCTATCGAGGAAAGTATAATTAATTTTGTTTTCAACCAAAGAAATTACTACGAGTAAGACGGATGTTCGTATGTAACATTTTTTTTTGCCATTAATTAGGGCAATTAGAATAAATAAAATAGATTTTTCGAGGGGCAACTTTGGAATATAGGAACCTTATGTCACAGGAAGCCCAAAGCTTGGATCGACTGAATCTATACTCAGTAGGTACCTATATTTTTGTATGCTACTGCATATCAGTCTTTAACATCCCACTACTGGGCATAGGTCTAACCATGCTGATGCGCGCTGGCTCGATGCAAATCATCAGCCCGGAGACCTCACTGCTGAACGAAGGCGTCCCCCTTGGACCGCCACATTGTACCCCAAACGGACTCTGCAGTAGAGTCCACCACCACTACAAAATAGAGACCACTACAAAATAAATAGAAACCCAAGGTGTGTTAATTATATTATCAATTAATTATATTACTCAAAACAAATGTTATAATAGAGTATCACTAACCACAGTTGTGATGTCACAGTAACACGTATATTACGTAGTGATAGTAGTATAAAATAATAAATATCAGTACTTAATCAGAAATCAGAAACTACACATGTACTTTTAATTTATATTTTGTATTTATGTCGGTTTAAAATAGATTAATTTTGTATTCGATCTCAACTTTGCAATCAAAGTTAAAATATCTAAAATGTTAAATGAACGACTAACAGCCAATATTGCATCTGAAACTTTACCAATGCGCTAGTTTAACGAATGGGCCGCACAAATTCCGCCCGCCCGTCAGTAGACTGTAGGGCGCCGTAGCGATTGCCCACCAGTTGCCGCCCAAAGTTCAAGTTCGGAATTCAAACATTCGAATTTCACGCGGTCTGATTCGTGTATTCAATTTTAGAACGGATAATAATAAAATAAAAAGACTTAACTGTATTTATTACTTGTAGAAATTTTAATTATACGGTCTGACATTTTGTTTTTTTTTCTCTGTGAAGTGTAAGTGTGAAGTTGCTTTTGCTGTAGTGCAGAACTTTTAAAAGCGAGTATAGCGTGTTTCAGGTAAATAGAATCTAGTATTTAACTTGATATTTACGTCTTAACTTACAGGTAGTACGTATGGTAGTCGGTAAGACGTTTTTGTGGTAAAAATGACTAGAAAGCTAATTTATGTGTACTTACTGCAGATTGCAATAGATTTTATTAATAAATTGTCAGTCATTTAATAACCTTAGTCTTATGAAATGTATGGTTTTAATTTTATTCAGGTTGCACACAAACAATATCGTTTTGATGCAAATTACGTACCTGTATTATTGCCGTAAGTTATTTGTTGACTAATTAAATTAAATAATATTTTTTGTCCTAGTCGATGTTGAAAAGGATCTCTCATATAATTGTTATAACAGCTCTAAAATGGCGATGTAGATAAAAAAACTACGATTTAAATATTCATTTTAGAAGATTTCAGGTAGAAAAAAGGTTACACTTTTATCTGGAAATAGCAAAATTTCCAAAATCCCGTAAGTATACAATTTATTATTTAAACAAGTATAATTTATTATCATTATGTTAGATCAAAGTTACCAGGATCAAGTTGGTATATAAAAAAAAACATCCTATAAAAACATTTTATTATCAGGTACTTATATTTATGTAAAGCACTAAGTTAAGTTATTTTTTCTTCTTCCATTTTGGCAACGCACTTTGTGCATTCTGCCAGTTTCAAGTAAATAATAATAGAGATCTAAATCTTGTAGACTATTGTGTTACGCTACTCACTAAACGAAACTAATTTAAAAGAGCTCCATTATGTTCGAAAAAGATACTGACAGTTTTAACTCTGACAAATTAGTTTAGTTTTACTTACTAAATAATGATACGCTTTAAAAATAAATACAGCCGACTTCAACTTCGAATAACTGGATGACATCTAAATATTTTCTAGTAATTTTGATTTAAAAACCAAACTACTAAACCGATTTCGATAAATTTTAAATAGGAATACCTCTGAAGTATTACCTACCAAACAAAAAAGAATCATCATAATTAGCGGAGTAATCGCGTAATATACATACAAAAACATACAGTCGAATTCAGAACCTCCTTTTTTGAAGTCGGTTGTAAATCGACGCCAACGGCAAGTTAATTTAAAAAAAAAACAAATTTGTTTGCCTGACATATTAGACTTGAAAATTAACGAAATAATGTAACGATATCCAGATAAATCCAGCTCAATCCATGTTTAGCCGCTGAGTTAGACTAAAAGAGTTAGATACATAAATAATATAGAAACACACAAACTTGTACATAATTATATTATACAAACATACATCATAAAACAGTAGGGAAAATGTAAATCTTGAAAACTGTAAAGCCTACCTATGCATATATGATACGTATGGTATAAATTTACTTTGATCTTGATATACTTAATTGTCTACAATTACAGTATAAGAACATTTTTGTTTTATTTAGATGGGAATACTCACGTTTAATTAAATCGGCTACTCCGACTATAGTTTCGATCACATCCGGTACCCTTTTTCAAAGAGTGAAAACCGAGACCGACGCGCGTGCAGCTGCGTCCTGCTCAGCACACAAAAAAAACAACAATGAACAAAAATGTGTCAAAATCACGTCTGTTTTCATAATAAAATTAATAATATAAATAAATAATAAGCACAGTAAAAAAATGCAATTTCACTGAGTTTATATACTAATCTATGATATTATATATGCGAAGTTTGCACAATCTACATTGGTGTGTTGAATCGCATTTAACTTTGAAAGAGGCGAACGATTTAATAGGAGACTATGAGAGTTATTAATTTTTTTGATACATTTTGTTATTGATTAGGTATATCAAAGGTTAGATCTAGATCAATTGATTAGATCTCGGAGTTAAACATTCGTCATTACCAGTCACGCTTGTTACCTACTTGAGTAGTCTTTGTAGTCGAAGTAGCCATGGTGTTCCGAGCAGTGGTACGGTGGTCTGAGCGGTCGCGGTAGTTTAATGAAAGACCGACTCGAAATCGTGATTTGTACCATTGAGCTCTTTAGAGTTTATGTGCGCATTTTTATGCATTGCTTTTTCGGTGAAGGAAAACCTCGTAAGGAAACCTGCATACGTCCGGAAAAGGTTATAATAGCAACGTTGTGGTTTTAGCCCAATCGCGATTGGTGGTGCAAAAACCCGAACTACGAACGAAGAGGTTTGATTCCACTTCTTTGTACACAGTAGTGGAATGCACTGCCCGAGTAGGTGTTTACCGATGGCAAAGATAATTATAATACTATACTAGCAAATGGTTATAATCCGGGTTTTTTCAAGTCGCGAGTGAATCGGTTTCTTCTAGGTAAGCGTGCTCCATCGTAGACTGCATCTTCGCTTATAATATAATCAGGCGCGATGGCAAGCAAACGTAAGACTATTATTATTAATAAAAAAATGTATAGGCTTATATCCAGCAATGGAATATTAAAAATGCTTGAATAATCATATTTATTTATCAGGAATACAAATACTATGGTATGCATGTTTTTCACAAAAATGACTCGCAACGAAACAAATCAACGATAGTCAAATTTAAGTGTATGCACAAATAACCAAGTTATAAACATTTTAGATTCATGTTAGTCAGGGAGAGCACTATAGTGGCTAATGACGTCAAAGTACACGATTCCAAACAAATTCTTAGTATAATATATATTATGTTTAGCTAGAAAGGTACAGATGACTCCCCTACCAAATACTTTGAACGCTTATATACTCGTATTACTTACCAGCTGATTTCGTTTATTTTTCCGAAGTAATTACCAGATTCAGTACTCCACTACGTTTTTTATATTATATAAGTACTTTTTTTAACTAAATAATTAATTAATTTATCGACTTACTTATTTTTAATAATTGAAACACCGTCATGTATATTCCCTATTCCTGTATAACAATAAACAAAACCGCGAGCCCTAGTTAGTTATAAAATAAACCTCTCCTAAGCCTACAAGCCAATTAAAAGTTCTAAAGGCAAGAGCGGAAAATAAATAAAACGGAATAAAGCCAATCGTTTTATGAAATAAAATACTGGAACAGAAAAATATTAATGAATAAATGCCTGTTGTTTTAGTAAAATCATTTTATTTTACGGTGTTGTAAAACGTTTTTTTTTGCCGTTTTGACGTGTATAGGTTTTATATTTGAAACTTAACACAGTTTGTTAAGTATTTTATGTAAAAAAACCTTTATGCTGGGGTTTAACGATGTATTTATGGCTTAAAACTCGTATTAATATCTAATCTACTGATATTGCGTAATATTTGTGACTATTTAAATTGATACAAGCTCAAACAAGGAATTCTTATAAAATCATATATTTTTTATATTTTAACCTAGCATAGGCATCTGAATGGCATAGCCTTATTTATTGTTTGTTCTATAATTTTAATTTAACCATTTAAAAAACAAAAAGTGAAAATTGTACCAATCATGTTATTAATGATTATACATCAATTGGATTTTATTTTTGAACCGCGGGGATGACTGTTAGTAAAATGCTTTAGCGTTAAGTCCTACTCTTGTATATTTATGTTTGTGTGCAATAAGAAAGGTAATATCGAAATTTATCGTCAGTCGTAATCTCGGATCGAAAATCAAATTGATTGATTGGAATTAATTGATTGATTGATTGTTGTTTTTTGTTGATTTTGTGCACACATAACTCTCTCTCTCTCATGCGCTAGCTAAAGAAAGAACGGCTAGAACGAAACGGAGTTATCTTCTAGAACACGATAAAAAAAGACAGCTATATCTTTATTAACATACTAGATTAAAGGTCTACTCTAAAACGACACACCTATCTATACTCAGCAGTGCGATTTTCAAAGTTGATGCAGTACATTGGATTTGAGCACTAAAGCTACTAGAATTCTTTATTATATTATTTGATCAGGCAATAAAGGTCTTTATTATTTTGGTACAAATGCATAATAATCCCATGAGATCAGACAGACGATGAATTCGATCCCAGACACTGTCAAATTGTGTTTTCTTTTTAATAAAATGCCCAAGGAGTCCTCTATTTGAATTTAAATCGGACGCCTATTCAGCCATATTGGTATTTCAGGACCCGACCTTTGTACGAACAACTGAAATACGAGTACAATTCTATTTTGTGCTTTTGATCGCGTTGGGAATATTCCTATATCGTATGTAAACTGAATGTGTGCATATACTTAGTTTCACACTTGTTTGATCAATGATTGGAACGTATTATACGACTTGTCAATTTAGTTTTGAAAGCATTCCAACTGGTTTCTAGAATACCAAACGTTCAAATAGCTATCTACATCTTTGTAATCATTGTAATACCGACCCAATTGCAATATACATATTTACATTTGCAATTGCTATACAACTGAATATACCGTCTAATATTTCTTTAAAATTTGAGTCTTAAGTCTGTGTCTGAGTTGTGTTAAGTCTGAGTCTACTGCGACAAGTCGCCGTTTGTATGTTAATACACATTCTTGACTGTGGATCCGATAAATACAATAATTATCAAGTTTGAATATGAGCTAAATGAGTAAGGAGTAAGGGGCTTAAAAGATATGGGAGTCTTAGTTCGCTGCCCGAACTACTAGTTTAAATTAAGTCTAAGCTCTTAGACTTAATTTAAAACATACTTCTGTATAAAACATACTTGTGACAGATGAGATCATGAGCCAGAAGACGTCCAATGTTGGGTGAAGGGTCCCTTTTTTTGTTTTTAATAGTTCCTGGCCATGGATACTAGTCCTTCAGCCGAATACATTTTTCTTCATCGATCCTTCTTTCTCCAGTTAAATGAGTCGTAGTCACAGTCCAAGTCACACACAGTAAGTCACAGTCAAGTCCAATCATACCCTAATAAAGTCGTGGCAATTTCACTACAAGCTTTTTCGGAGTTTTGGAAACAACACGAAAAGACACGTTTCACTACATTATATCACTTGCCCACACTCTTGCTCGTAAATCAGCACTTAATGAATAAAACGCCACCATTTTTATGCATTAACACTCGAAAAAACACAAGTTTTGGAAAATAATACAATGCAGCGACATGATTTTCTCGCGTTCCCGCCAAAACTCGAAGGGTCCCGTAATAGGGAGGGGTTGCCATAATCCCCACGCTTGGCAGGTGGCTTGGGGATCGCAGAATGATCACCACCGTTAACGTTGCTGCTCGTCCTCCGGTGGTTCTGGTTGCAGTTTTATTATGTTATTTTCACAAAGATTATCTATCTTATCACGTCTTTATTGGAAGTTATGTATGAATGTAACCAGCTTAAAACAGTTATTTGCACAACGAATTGAATTTGGTATAAGACAAATAGTAGATCACGTGTCGTGACAAAGAAAACTTTTTGCACGCTTAATTTTTATATAAAATGAATATTCCAAACATCGAGTCAAGTGAAAACCTATAAACAAGCTTCAAATCTCATCTCAACATTAACCTGAAGTTGCAAACTTTGCCAAACTATTTGCAAATAAAATAAGCTGGTTTCCACTTTTAAATTTGCGGTGAAGCTTCACGGTTTTTAAAGCTGAAACTATTTTCCATGGGTTCCAAAGTAAATTTTCACGTTGGGATGCGATTAAACATGCATGACGCGCTCGATGATTTCAAAACAAATCGATTCTGCCTATCCTTTTTTGTGGCAGTCATTTCTTTGCCACAGAAGAGTGGGGTTGCCATATTGTCAATTGGAACTAATCAGTGTCACATATTATCGTGGATATTATTTGCAATACCAGGGGCACGAAAAAAATACAAAAATAAGTAGCTGAACTTTAAGCTCTAAAAGCTTTTTGAAGTACTACAATATTTTAGCTGTTCATCTAAATCATCTTCATCGAAGGTAACTCTTTCCACATTTTGCAAGCATGGCAAGAAAGATCGCGTGAATCGCACAATGTGCAATTTCGATAAATCAATTACGAGTATATGCACATACGGCTTACCACCCGTAAGCTTCCTGGCGTTGGCGGCTAGTGTGGTGACATAACCGGGATGCTGGCATAAATAAATATTGATGAACGTTTAGCACAACGCCATCTAATCCCAGACTAAGCAAAGCTTGTACTATAGGAACCAGATGGAAAACTTACATACTTTTTTATGTAATTACACACTTATATGAAAAACCCACACAGAACAAGCATCTAATGTTTGTTCTGGGTAGAAATCGAACCCACACTCTCTTCTAAGTCTAAAGGCAGAGTTATCACCAAACTGAGCTATGGCAGTCTCTAGATATATTAAAATACTTGACAATCGCAAACACACAAAGTACGGCGCCATAATCCTCTTAAGATGAAAAAGAGAAAAAAAAATCCGCAAAAATACAGGGATATTTGTAACTTGCGCATAACCTCTTAAGGGTGACTTTAGTACATCAAGACAAACAACTTTTGTTCTACGACTTTTGCCAAAACGTAAAACATTTTACGAAAATAATAATTTTGATTTTTTATTTGTTTTTTGTTTTATGTGTTTATTAAAAATTAATTTAATTTACAACAACAACGTTGAATAAGCATAAGTCGTAGAACAAAAATTGTTTGTCTTGATGTACCAAAAACGCCTTTAAGAGGTTATGCGCAAGTTACAAATAACCCTATATAGAGACAGAAATTGTATTTCATTTAGCTTTCCCCTTCAGAAATTACCACTTGAACATTCTCCAAAGTCTACTAAGCTAAGTTGTTACGCTTTGATTGACTAACAACAGCAACAATAACAAGCGACCTATTCATGGCCCACTGGATGGTTATTCAGTCATCAAAGTGAATACGTTCTGCTGACTACAGACCTACAATACAACGGGATAGACGATTGCATCGTATTATCGATGACTGGTTATTGTTTGTTTGTATTCTATAATGCTTATTGTTCAAGTTTAGCTATAACTAAAGCTGGTTATAGCAAAATTTGTTTGGTAGAAATTTTAATGCGTATTAACTCTTAATTGAGACTGGTGTGAGTTGCACACCACTTTTGAACCGTCTTCAAAAAAGGAGGCTCTCAAGTCGCCTGTTTTTTATGGTTTTTTACGCGGTTACTCCGCCAATGGGGATCGACACTGCGTTTTTATCCCGCTAGGTGGCGCATCGTCGATGGGATCATAATCAAGTCAATCTCATACATTTTGTTGTTTATTCTTTTGTTTTTTGCAGACTCGGATTACCAGGGAGAATCTGCATATATACTGGTTTGTACAGTGTACAGCAATCCTTTGCCTTGCTAATTAAAGCCCCGTCCAACATAAAATGTAAACAACGATTTAACCCACAAATCTATTTTCAGGTCTAAACGAACAAAGAGCTAGAGCTAGAACAAGCATCATTTCATTCATTCATTCTTTCTTGATCTTTTAGTGTAAACGAAAGCTCGTTTCAGCGTTTACACCAAAATAACAACGAGCAAGAATGAGAACCAAGAACTATTCTTGCACAATTCGCTCGAACACAAGAACACTTTGAAGAGACCGCTCGGGGGAGCGAGCAAGTCCGAACACGTGGGAACGCTCTATGCTACAGTGCGCGCGCTCTAATGCCGTTTACATCAAGCGAGCGAACATTCTTAGAATATTCGTAGAATCTATGCGAGCAAACGTAGAACAACGAAGGAATGTTCTGTCTCTGTTTACACTAATAGAATTTGATGGAGAGGGGATAGAATGAGCATTTTTTTGTTCTTTGACTTTTCCTTGGACTAGATTTTCTCAATAAAAAAAAAGATGAGACACCGATCCTCGGCGACGTTAAATGGTAGATACAGTTAGAACAAGATGAACAACGTTCCGATATTTCCGAGCTAAAAAGTAACTAATTTCACTCTCCTTCCTATGGCAGAAATCACGTCAGCTGAACGTTGTTCTGTTTCAGCGTGAAATAATTATTATAACAAACGGATTTTCGTATTTATAATACTAGTGAGGTTAAGCTACTTTCCATACGGTTAACTCCAAATAATAATAAAATGCGTGTCAACGAGTTTTAACTTATATACATATCCGCCTAATGCTTTTTTGATGACACCATCGCTAAAAGACGTCTTGGATACACCCACGGCTATAGGTAATCGGTTCATACATTATTTGAATATTCGTAATACTGACTGCTTTATAAAATAGCCGTACAATTACAGACAAAAAAAAGCTATTAAGTAAATAGTAACAAGATAATAATAAGTCGGATAACGGTAAAACCCGACTACTTTCTAACGCTAATAATTTCATTAATTTCATTTTCAATAGGCGTGTCGCCAAATGTTTAATTTATGACAAATAACAGGCTTAGTGATGAATATAACTAAATACATTACACATACTGAAAAAATAACTTGTATTGGCTGATAAATCTCCGAGATATGAGCGTTTAAAGTTTTAGGTGGGGATAGAGAGGGGATGCTTTATCCCTTTCTCGCAAAACACGTGTTAGTATAGCATTTGTATGCCGCGCCTGAGGCTTGACGTCATAGCTCAGTATAGCGCGCTCTCTGTCTAGCTTGAAATTAAAATACTTAGAACTTAATTGTTTTTGAATTATTTTAAATTTTATTTTCGTTGTTAGGCTCTATTGATGATCAGCTTTTTTATGATGTAATAAAAAAATAGTAGTCATCATCCCTATTGTAACTTATGCTACGCTACGTTTTTCATTGTAACGTACGCTACATTTTTCATTGTAACTTACGCCACACTACATTTTTAATTGCAACTTTAGCCACGCTACATTTTTAATTGCAATTTAAGCCACGCTACATTTTTCATTGCAACTTACGCCACGCTACATTTTTTATTGTAGCTACGCCACTTACATTTTTTTATTGTAACTTACGCCACGCTACATTTTTCATAGCAACTTACGCCACGCTAGATTTTTCTTTGTAACTTACGCCACGGTACATTTTTCATTGTAACTTACGCCACGCTATGATTTAAACTGACTTAATAAAAAGAAGAAGGTTCTCAGTTTGGTTTTTTATTTGTTTATTTGGAAATACTTTCAGATTGATTCTATAGAAATTTCATCAAAATGCGTTTCTAGTTTGATTTTTAAATCAAAATAGCCGGAAAAAATAAGTAATACATGTAAACGAAATTTCTTATTTTACTTTGAATTTGGTTGTTTTTTTTAAATAGCTTGTTCTTTGTAGCTTACGCCACGCAAAATTTGTGATTGTAGCACACACTATGCTAATTTTTTTGTTGTAACTTAATCCTTGTTATGTTTTTTATTATAACTCACACCACGCTACATATTTTAATGTAACTTACGCCACACAAAAATAAAAGCGCAGTTCTAACTAACATCATTTACGTTTTAAGTAAGTCCGATGATACATATTATTTATTTATATACCTGCCAAAGTGAGAGCGAATTTGGTGGCCAAATAAACGTAGATCTATTTCTAATTTTTAAAAAACTATTTGTTAGTAACTTTATTTGTTTACGTAAGAAAACCCGTTTGCTTAGCTTCGGTTAAATATTAAATGGTTATTATTAATGGTAAATATTAGTAGTTTTGTTGATGATATTAGTTTTCATTTCGGTTCGTCGATATATCAGTCTGTATCCCAAAAATATATCCAATTTCTAAAAAAGCTCTAAAAAATTATTAGAAAAATATAAATAAAAGTACCACTGTACCCACTTCAAATGAAGAAATGCCACAAATCATTGGAAGAGCAAGCTCTCAAATATAAATATTTCTCCTCAGTTTACCTAACAGAAAAAATGGGCTCATGTCAAGAACCCTTACGAGGCTTTGCTTTACCATAATGAGGGTGGAACTTCGCATTCTTAAACCAACGCGAAGGGCGTGACTCCAGTGTACTTAGATACTTTTTACACGACTGCCCAAAATAGGAGTGTAATGTTTTCTGCGTTTATGTATGTATTTGAATTAGATTTTTTATTCAACCAAATCTTCTAAATGTCTGAACAGATTTGAATGTATGGGTGTTTGGTTCGTTAGAATCCATACATCATCCCGAGTGACACTAGCTATAAAAAAATGGCATAGCATTTTTTAATTACATGTCTTGCGTCGTCTTTGTTTTTGGTATCGCACCTTGTGCATTCTGCCAGTGTCAATAAAACTGGAAAGTATTGGAATATTTTCAAGATTTATAGATAACAAGTCACTCAAAATGAGTCCCAAGTGAGTTCAAGTCCAATTTACTAGCCGACTTTACTTATACAATTTAGAAGCTTCTACCAAAGAAAACCTCTTAGTAGGTGACATGACTATAGATTCCCGCCAAAATTCCCAGCTGGCAGGCATCTTGGTAATTTCACAGCACACGCTTTAGTATTTTTATTTTTTGTGCAAGTGACGAGACGAGCAAGACGTTCGCTTGGTGGTAAGACGCCTGCCACTAACAGTAGTAGCAGCGCCAGAATTCTGAACTTGCGTACACAATACTGCGCCGCATTGCTCTGCGCTCGTCACCCTGAGATATTATATGTTAAATCTCTTCATATAATTTCTCTGGTAACTATTCTCAATAGTAACAATAAGAAATGTTACAAAAGATGTTTTTGTTTTATTTGTACAGGATTACACATGTTTTATTTAAGTCGGTTACTAAAAAAAATGTGTCAAAACTACGTCAGTTTTTATAGTAAAACTAGGTTATCACTTTTTATCTTCACTTCACTTGTATAGGTGATTTTCATTAGGTCAGTAATTTACAAGAAGGCACATACAAATGTGTGTTATATCTTAGTCGCTCAGGTATGTACCTACCTAAGCAATCTGGCTGGACGTATGAGGATGATTATTTTTGGCAGTAAAAAACAACTGTTCATTTAGAAAACACTATATCCATCAAGTTAGATTTGGAACAAAGTCCAAATAATTGCTTCTTCAAATTAATTTTGGGAAAAAATTTTTGCGTAGTAAAGATATAAATTATGTTTCTCAGTACTCAAGCAGAGATACTCCAATGTATCTTTAGCTTTCTTTTTTTCTCATTCTTAAATTATGTTATTGAAACTTCAACTTAATTAATAATCTACGAAATTAGGTTGAAAATAGCGACAACTGAGATTTTTACAATTCATGCGAATTTTAGTTTTAAAAAAGAAATTGGTCGAATGTTAAGTATTTATCCCTTCCAAAAAAACATCAACAAGTTTTTTTAAAATTAGATCTGTAAACATAATTTATAGTTTTTATGTTTTTAAAGCTTAAATAGGAAGAAAAATTATGACCTCCGGCAGGACTCGAACCTGCATACGAGCAGTCTCTATGGGTTTCCGTCCCAACTTCTTGAAGTCTCTGCCTTAGATGCCAAATAGAACGACTAGAAAAAATATCAGTAGTCGACCTACACCCAGGCCAGGGTGACCCCCATGACCCCTACCTGAATCCGCCCTTGATTAGAGACAGGTTTTAGGTATCATTATCATAAGCAGCTTAACATAGATTCCTGTTGGACATGTACTAAAGGAACACCACTCAGTCCGATTACACGTATTCCTATCGTCACTCTATCAACTCTCAGACGTCTTACTCTAAGTAAAAAGTCAGTCAAACTAATCCAAGTTCAGAGAATATCTTCGTTCTCTCAAAGGAATCGCAAAGTGAACTGTATCAGAGTAACAAGTGGCCCAATCTTCTCGAAAAATGTCCTCGGGGCTCCAATCGGACTCATTACTGACATCCCGGCTCCTCCGGGGCCCATCGTGGCCTCATTAATCAAGAGTTTATTTTTACCGTGAAGGAATAGGGATGTCGTTGTTAAAATAGTTTTTTACGCTGCCCCGTCGAGAACGAGTAAAAAGTCATGTCACCGCATTGTACTCTTTTCCAAAACTAAACTTTTCGAGTGTTGATTTATAAAACTGGTGCCGTTTTACGCGTGATTGTGGCCAGTGGCTGGAAAATGTATTTTTGGTGGGTTCAAAACTCCAAAGAAGCTAGCTTGTAGTAAAGTTGCCACGAGTGTGAATTAATTAATAATAAGGGGCTCAGTGGAGTTTCCGCCCCCCCCCCCCCCGCCCCTTCTTAAAGGGGAGGCCTTCGTTCAGCAGTGGACGTCTTCTGACTGATGACGATGAAGGGGTTTAGCGTAGAGTTTATCTAGAAATAAATGTTTTCGGGATTAAGACCAGTAGTAAGAAAGAAACTTAAGTTAATTAGAGCTTAGTCCTGGATACCACTGCAGTGGCAATAAGCATTTTATTTTACCACTGCGTCTTTTTTATCTTAATAATTTGGTTACCATTCCAAAAAGGTAATACGTATTTTTTGAAGAAAATTTCTAGAAAGTTTGTATTGTGTTAAACATCTTTTTGTATGGTATATTTTAAATCTAGAGTATCTTTACTTAATTATGTTATGTCCCTAAAATTAATTTAATTCTATTATAGGACACAAACTTTCGCAAGGTTTTTCTCACTAGAAACAAATCCTGAAGTTGCTTTTAAAAAGTATCGATAAGTTCTTATCGACAAGTAGCATCCCTACAATTTATGTCTACCTTCTTTTTGTGTCAGTGAGTATCGACACGTATAGAGATTGATTAATTTTTGTAAAAGGGATGATTGATGTTCTGGTATCTTGTAAAGAAATTACTGAAAAGGTAACCTATTTTTACACGATATGGGGTGAAAATGAATTCAGGATTTTATGTAAGTACCTTTAAAGAATTGTGTTTTGTGTTTCACTGCTCACTGGTTTTATATATTAACGCTATTAGTGTTTTGAGGATAAATATTAATAATAGTTTCATACAAAACAGATGTTTTTCTTTTCCTATTTATGGTTGGCGAACTAAGTGTTTGGCCACATCTGATAAGCAGCTGATCTCAAGATTTTAAAAGCCGGTGCGTTAAAGATGGTAAACACGTCTATAGCTTGGAATGAGAACTGGCTTACAAGTGAAGCTGCCGCTGTATAGAGACCGCCAGGTGGGCTTTACTACCCTAAAATGGTTTCCTCGAAGGATTCCGTTACCGGCAGCACAACATTTAAAAGAAAAAATAAGTTTTTTTACTATACTTACAAGAAAAAGTTTATTTTTGTGATACAAATGTAAGCAAGTAAAAAATGTGGACATTTAACAAAACTCCATCTAGCCCCTAACTAAGTAAAGCTTATACTATGGGAACCACAACTGAAATACTTAAATACTTAAAATAAAAAATATTGTTCGCCTGTATTTTTTTATGTATGTTCACCGATTTATCCGTCAATTGTGTGTGTAATTGTGTAATTATGAAAATTATATAATGTTCTCGAGTTGGTCCCATAATAGATTGAAGTTGGTTGTTTTTTTTAAGTTACTTGTTGTAAATACATTCTTAAAATATATACAACATCCGAACTCAAAACAAACATCAATGTTCGTCACATAAATGTCTGTCCTGGGTTGTGATTGAACCCACACTCTACAGCTTCTAAAACATGTAGTGGTAAACGATATCCGTCTATACTTGACTCTAGTGATCGTCTTGCTTATATGTGAGTTTATAGCCTAATAATTTTAATTTAAAATTGATCGTCTTTTTCTTTGAATTGGTAAGGGTTATTGTATTGTATCGACACAGATCCAGCTAGTTGGTGGTTTCTTTGTAAGGATGAGTACGTCTACAGATAGTTGTAAATAGTATTTTATATCTTTAGTAGCAAGAACTCCACGGCTTATACCCGATTGCACAAGTATACATTCAGGCTTGTCAGCTTTGAGAATAGCTTTGAAAGATAGCGTTAAAAGTCTAGAGCTTTAATTGAGTTAAAGGTTAGCTGAGCTGAATAATTAGTGAGGTATTATAATTATCCTGACAAGTAGCTGACTTGTGGTACATTGTGCAAATCTGTAACTGATATTTTAATTGACTCACTCTGCTGCGACCTAGCCTACATCCTTTAAAAAGGAGAGTGCGGAGCACTGCTTCTGCGGATCGTTAGTCTTTGGCGAGAGCGCCTTACAAGACGGTACCTCAGGGTACGGCCTTCTCGTATGACATATGTACGAGTACCGGATTTAAACAAAGTTCGGTGGCCACCGAAGTCGACTCACGTCCGCGACACGCAACTCTGCATTGTGTCAGTTATGAGTGTGTGAGAAGTGCGAGCCAGAGTCACAAAAAAAACCAGGCACGGGAGATTTAATTCTGCTGAGTCGGTATTACCGACCTAAGGATACATTAATAAGAAACATAGCATATCTTCATGCCTCGTTGGGATATCGTGAATATCACAACTATCCAAGATAACGTAAATCCTAGCCGATACATTACTATTCCAAAAACAGGGTGACGTTATTACTATTTAGTTGGTTAATGGCTCTATCAGATTCTCACGGGAAACAATGCTGGTACATTTGATAACATTTATCTAACTGGATGAAATGTGCCTATAATGACTCACTAAGATGGCTTAAGGCACTGACTCGGTGACACTGAGCTGAAGCACTTAATGTCTAGGATCTGGCTACTATTTCCAGTTGTCTGTGCTCATCAGGTAAGCGGTGACATGCCATAGTGGACCCTATCTGTAGTGCAAGTAATAGTTCAATATATTTGATACTTATTCAATACCCACCACAAGTATGTTCGGAGACTTGTTGTCGTCTGTCGCTGCACGAAGTCCTCGATATCCTGCTGCAGCACGGAGCGTCCTAGATAGGGATGGTCTAGGCTCGTCTTAGACCACTAACAAAGAATAGGAAGAGACCGTGTCTCATTCTTGTGTGAATGTAAATAGGATGAAGTTTATCGGAAAGACCCAGATTTAGGTCGGTAGAGATGTGAATGGCATACTAGTTCCCTACGATCGAGTGGCTCCGGCAATGCCCGTAAGCGTTACAAGTTACTTGTTTGTTCTTAATAATAGCTTCCATTAGTTATGTTTAGTTAAACCGGCCTTCGGTTCGTGGGGATACTATATGCCAGTCCCTGCCTGCCTATCAAGGTGTTAGGGTTCATAGAATAAAATATACAAATTAAACAAGTCATTTGGGCGATATAAGTGTTTATTAAGACTTTGATTATGTAATAGACGCCTATGGTTAGAAAATACAATCTGTTCGTCTTTTGCAATAAACATAATCTTAGTCTGTTTATACGCCCCGTAAACCAGATGCGGAATACGGAATGTAGGATACTCGACTGCTAGTGTGGCATTTCCTTACCCAGAAAGCGAATATCCAAGCGAAAACTGGTAGGAACGATCTGCCTGATTCTTAGGAATAAAACCCCGTTCGCCCTTCTCTTTACTAATGTTATTTAATCGACTCTACATTAATTTATATTAGTCTCCGTTCCTTGGTGTTTATTAATTGATTATTAGGTCAATCAGTGCTTTATGATACTTTATAGACGTTTCGCACAATGTCATTAGAATTATTTTACTGAAATATAGTTTGGTAAGGTGATTAGATTTAATGGATTTGACAGTTATTGGTTACTTTGTAAAACTTGGTCTGATGTAAATTATTATTGAACTAGAACGTACTATGAAATACTCAATCTCGATAGTTAATTGTCACGGCCAAGGTACGGAAGTTTTATTATATAATACCAAAATAACACATTAATTATCAGAAAAGAACACACACGTTATATCAGATTAATACAATAAGGACAAATCAGTGACGCTAGTTCATTTAGAGCATAGTTTATATAGGTAACAAAGATACTGTTAATTGGGTGGCACCCAATAAATAAGGTGGGCTCTCATTGCGGCAATACGCTCGTAGCGGTATCGGTACTGTATTCACTCACTGGTAATAAAAATGCAAGGAGGTAGCGCCAAGAAGAACTTAGGTAGAGTAACTTGTTCCTCAATACTTTCCAAGATCAGATTAGTTATTACTGCTCTAAAGGAACCAGGTAAAAGATGAGAGTCATACATCATTAGTACATGCGGAATACTATACAATTACAGGCCTCTAATTCAACAAGAATAAAGTGAGCAAGAGATATATACATTAGGCCAAAAGCCCTTCATTTAGACTTGGTAACATGGCTGAATTAAGATCTATTTATTTCAAAGGGTGATTCATTTCCAGCGGTAATGAATCAATTACTTATGAGCATACCTGAGTGCGTTGGTTCGTTTAGTTCGTCTCTGTTCGCACAATGTGGTAGTACCACATCTATAGTAGCTCGAGGTGCGAAGCACCGCTTTAAAATGACTTTCGTGATTCTATAAACAATATACATAGCGGGCCATATGGCGCACGCAATTAGGATCCAGTACCCGGCGATACGCTTTGCATAGCATGGACTTAGATAAGAGTCAGGTCCCGCCACATGGGGTCCTTCTAGGCCATTTGAACATAGGTTACCTACTCATTATCAGATTGATATCGACAAGAGTGTGAAGAATAGAATATCAGTACTTTACCGACAGGCGTCCTTTACCGGGATTACACTGATTATAACACTCTTTAATAGCTCACTTGCAATGGAACAATCTTACCATTAGCAATATTATTAGAGAACAGACACGTCTACACTGCTTGACTCGATACTACTCACTGATCCCTTCTATCAGTCGTTCGGTCCCAAGAGAACGCGTACATCTGTTATACATATATCAAGTAAATTTATGGTCCCTTTTTGTTCTGAGTTCGTTTGACACATTCGTTCGACACTTAAGTTCTAAGCAACTCAGCGTGCTACATTTTATCTTTAGAATAAACATTCACTAGGTCCGTTTGACATGTTTATGACGCCAAAGTCTTAGAAATTGTGCAAGCTAGGGTTTTTTCATAGTTAGGCAATCTTAGAATAAAGAAATTAAAACCCCCATTAGGTGCAAGTTCTGCTAAGACAAACACTTAGAAAGGTTTTATGGCTTGCACATTGTATCACAGTATTTCCGTGTGAAATTATCGTCACGAAGGCGGACTGTCAATAACGTTTATATTTGAGCAGACAAAACAAAAAAATACCCCGACTAGGTATTCCATCACATATATTCCCCCAAATATTTCAGATAAAGAAAACTGTTCATTTATTTGTAATATTTCCCGAATACTAAACTGCAATCTAAGTGGTGTAATACCGCTGTTAGGAACGCCACTTGGCGAGTTTATACCCTTAACAGCCATAATAAACTTTCAAGTAAGGCCATAAACCCTTCCCATTCAAAAATATTACAAAAGTCTATTGTGCGTAGGCGCCTCATTTAAACTATAAACAAACAATAAAAAAAAACACCCTCGAGACCTCAACACTATTATACTAATGCCTTATATTGTGCTTCGGCCACCTGACTACCGCACGTGCCAACCTTTCCGTGTTTACTATCATTAGTGAAAGAGAGAAGGCTTCCCACGTTACTCTTTGGCGTTCGCAACATAATACCGGAACAGATGAATGATATTATAGTTTCCCCTGATCGCGCCTGTATCTGGATGCACCAATGTGTAAACATTTTCATATGGAATTGCACCTACCAAGTAAGGTCCCTCAAACAACCTCATGAATTTCCGCGTAACTTTCTTATCTGCGCAAGATTGTGGGAAAGTTTTTAGTTTAACGCAATCTCCTATCTCGAATTGGATGATTCTATGGTTCCTTTCATATAGTGCATCCCCTTTCTTGGCCGCCCGGCGTATATTTTCGCGAGCCCTGTCCCGAATTATTCCTATCTCAGTACATTTAAGCCCTTCTAATATGGACTTTACCAGTTTGCCGTCTGTCCTAAGTGGTGTCCTCGTACCCCAAAGTATTTCGTTAGGTGAATATCCCGTGGTAATGTGGGTGACTTGGTTATAGCTTTCCTCGATCTGAGGTAAGAGACTGACCCATGCATTATGAGAATTGTTGCAATATGTCCTAAAGATTCGTCCGAGCTCTTTATTGACCCTCTCGGTAGTGTTCGGTCGCGGATTGCGCACAGAGGTGTGAGTCAACACTATGCCCAACTGAGTTAACCCTGTTTCGAACACCTTTGACGTGAAGTTTGCGCCGCGGTCAGTGACAAGAAATTTTATGTGAATTATTTTATTGAATTTCTTCACGCACCCTAGAGAAGAGCGACCCGTAGCTTTCCTCAGAGGATATAGCTTTATGAATTTACTATAAGCGTCCTGAATTACAAAAATGTATTGATAACCGTATTGCCCGCTAGGTAATGGTCCATATATGTCGCAAAAAACCTTATCCCCTATATCCCATGATACACCTGTCTTGATAGGCCCCGTATGTGCAGCTAACGTCTGTTTAGATTTTTGACAGGTGTCACAAGTCTTCAGCGTTTGACCTATAATCCGCGTCATATTAAGAAAATAATAGCGCTGTCTCATGAGGGTCTGTACTTTGAATCGGCCAAAATGTCCTAACTCCTCATGTATGCTCATAATCAAATCGCGTTGTAACTCCTCGGGAATAACTAATGCGTGTGATTGAGTCTTAGGATGTATGCGATATAATACACCGTTCGTTACAATGTATCTACTATGCTCGGCTGATGATGCATCCTTTAATTTGTCTAACACGGTCTTGACGAAGTTGTCTTCCCTTTGTCTATCTGTTAATGAATCTATACGTTCGCGAATCTGTCGTCCTTGGGGAATTCTAAATAGGTTCATCTCTGGTCCAGGGGACTTAGTAGTAATGACATCAGTTACCCCCTTAATATGCCGTGATAACGTGTCCGCAACAACGTTAGTTTTCCCCGACACATGTTCTACAGTATAATCGAATCTACCTAGAAAATGTACCCATCTAATCATTCTTGAGCTCAGTAACTTACATGTTTGTAAGAACACCAGACTCTTATGATCAGTTCGGATGACTAACTTGGCCCCGCGCAAATATGTCTCGAATTTTGATAGACTGTATATTATAGCCCACAGCTCTTGTTCGGTAACCGTCCATCTCCGTTCAGTATCTGTTAGCGCTTTACTACAGAACCCTATCACCTGTTCTTCGCGAGTATCTGTCAATTGGTAAACATAGCCCGAAACTCCAAGATTGCTACTGTCCGTCTGCAAATAATAGGTCTTCTCAGGATCAGGGTGCATCAATAGAATGGTATCTAGAAACAGCCCTTTCACCTTCTCGAAAAACGAGTTTGTCTCGTCTGACCACGTCCATCTGGTACCTTGTTTCAACAAATTGTACAACGGCTTAGTCTCTTCCGCGAATTTCGCAACAAATCGTCGGAAATAGTTAATGAGCCCCAGAAAAGCGCGAAGCTGTCTGACAGTGCGTGGGATTGGGAAGTCTCTAATAGCCTTAGTCCTATCTGGGTCCATTTTTATACTCGTGGTGTTTACCACATGGCCCAATAGGTTTACTTCTACGCACAGAAATCTACACTTTTCTACACTTCCCGTTAGGTTCGCACATTTCAGTCTAATTAGAACCTGTTCAATATGCTCGATATGCAAGTATAAATCTCCCACTGTGTAGATGATTATATCATCGAGATAGTTCACACAGAACTCCCTAACTCCCTCCAGTATAATATCCATAGCCCTTGAGAAACCCGCAACCGATGTCTTTAAACCTTGTGGTAAGACTTTGTACGTGTACGTTTTCCCCATAAAAGAGAAGCCCGTGTACTTTGTTGAATCAGGATGTAGTGGGATTTGAAAGTATGCATTTTTGAGATCGATTAAAGTGATATAATCCACGCCATGAAATGATTGAAGAATTTCCGAAGTGATCGGAGGCGCTTCTGAGTCACCTATCATTTTCTTATTAAGTTCGCGCGCGTCCAATAGCAATCTTATTGAGCCGTCCCTTTTCCGAGTGTACGTCAGCGGACTACAATAAGGAGTGGACTCCCGTTTTATTACCCCGAGCCGCTCTAATTCATCTAACTTTTCGCTTACTTGTTTCCTATGTGCAAATGGCACCGGATAACTACGTTTTACGAAGGGTGTTTCGTCGACTAATTTTATTGTATGTACGTATTTATCGGTAAGTCCTAGCCTGTCAGCGAACACCTCTTTATGTTTCCGTAGTACTGATATCAACAAAACCCTCTGCTCCTCGGACAAGTTGGACACGCCCAAAGATTCTCCGATTTCGATATCCTTGTCGCACTTAGAAGTGAGTATATCTCGTGAACATTCTCCCGAACTTACTGACGGTCCGCCATTGACCTTCGCATCGACGCGTGCCTCGCTTGATGTCCCTAAGTTCAGTGAACTACCAATCGCACGTAGTGAGTTAATCTCTACCTGAGTCTGTACTCCTTGATACTCTATGGATAATATTCTCTCTTTCCCGCATTTTATTTCACCCTTGACACGCTCTAGCCAGTCGTAACCTAATATCATCGACCTAGGTAGTCGCCGTAACACTAGTACAGGTGTTTCTACGTGAACGCTCCCCAAAGCAACGTCTATCAAAACTAATCGATTTGCACTTTCGCTTCGCGCCCCAAACGCTCCTTGCACATTTACGGTGGGAATCGGAATCTCGGATAACGTACCCGATAAAGGCTTAATGGACTCGTGTAACTCGCAAGTTATCCCACTACTCTGACTTCCGGTGTCTAGCAAAGCAAAAACCTTTCTTCCGTATAGCGTAACTGTTACTTCCGGTAACTTAGGTAGTGAGAAATGCCCACCGTCGTCGTATAGCTCATCTAATTCGTGGAACATCGTGTATACTTCCCTACCTCTCACATTGCAATGATTGCAACCCGACACTCCATCTTCGTAAACATCAGTATCATAAAACCGATTAGTCAACAATATCCCGGCAGCAGATAATAATTGTACAGTTCGCGTTTGGTTTGTACCTGGGTTGGCTTTAATAGGTACCTTGATTCCGGTTTGGTTTCCCCCTAGGCCCTGCCCCGGTTTCCAACCCATATTAATCATCACACGATATGCAAAATTCTCAATAGTGTCACCCCCAACATCCCTATTAGTTTCTAAAGCCAGACACACGGGATGGATTTGTGTAGCTACTGTTCGTTTTTTGTCTGACTGATGTTTACTCCAGTCCCCTTTTCAGCGTTGTTACCTAACCCTGTCCTCTGTTTCGGGGGTGTACTAACTTCGGAACGTTCCCATTTAATCGCGGGTGGCGCCACTTGGCTGTAATTATTGGGTCTATAATTTGCACGTCCGCGTCGACCTCCCCTTCCACGACCAAAACCGCCCCCGTAGTATTTATTTTCTCTATGGCCGCCCCTACCTTGCCTAGAGTCAGCGGTCATAACAGCAGCTAACGGCCTAACTCCGTTAGATCCACGCGTCCCGCTAAACCTATCGCGCCTATTGGGTCCATGCGAGTTATTACCCACTATCCCGCGCCGTACCGTTACTATATTTTGTTCTAGGTTCCTAAGAAAAGAAGCCCCTCTAATAACTGTAGGGTTCTCTACCTGTGTGAACCACAGCTGTTGTATATCTAACGGGTAATGTCTCATTATTGAGTTAACTAAGTCCCGTTCACTAAATGGTATTGTAAGCGATTGTAGTGAATCGATTTGGTTCGCAAAGTGTTCAGACAACGATATTCCCGAGGTACCAGAGTATACCGCATTAATTAGGCTATGTTTAACTGACTCCTGAATCTGCTCTGTCCAATAGTTACCCCGGAAATCGGATTCGAAATCCGCAAAACTGACCCACTTATCCGAATACATCTCTAATATCCTGCGTGCATGCCCCGTTACGCATTCCAATGCTATATCAATGGAACGATTGGGCGCATTCAAAGAGTTGATGTATTTCTTTAATCTCTTCAGAAACGATATGGGGTTCGCGGTTGTCCTACCATCGAACGTTGGCTTACTAACAGTAGGCTGAATCACATATATATTCTGTGATCCATTGCTACCTGACGCAAACGAGTCCCTGTCAAGAATTTGTGATTCGTTACTTAAAGCGCCCTGCTGTGAGGTGGAAAGCGACTCCGAGACGTTTCCGCCGACCGAACTATTCCCGCTTGCAAGATTATTACTTGTACTGATTCCTTGCAACTTTCTCTCAAATTCGTCTAACCGTTCCAAAACCTGCTCTAACATTCTATTTCCTGAAATAGAGATGGGAGCTTCCTGAACGATATCAGTCGCTGTATCCGATTCCGTTCCTAACTTGTTGTCTTCTTTGGCCGTTTCACCAATCTTTGGGGGCCGCCCCTTTCCACGCCTACCTCTACCTCTCATCGTGACGTCACGAGACTACCGAAGTCACACCAGAATGACCGTCCGGGCTTCACGTTCAGGCTCGGGAGAGTGTGATTAGCCTTTGCACATCTATGGTAAATTGAATTTAAGTTATATTAATTTATGCCTTATTTACTTATAATGTACTTGTCAATCGGACCTAGTTACCCTAATATCTAGCATCAGAACATTACATAAATGGGAATAAAACCTATCCTACGTTTACCTATTAATATACAATTGATATTATATTTAAACGAACTCTCGACCGAGAGTTAGTTAGTCTATTCTATACCTAAACGTACAGAAACAATACAAAACTATGAATAATATATTATCCTAGCACATTTCTAGCCTTATACAAACAATACTAAGACGTTAATTTTCGTTAAAGCCCGTGTCTTCGTATAAGGGCGCCGTCATCAGACATCCTGTAAAGGCGTACACAATTAAATAAATTGTAAAACAGTATGAAGTCTTTTTATTATCTCGCAGACTCTCCTTTCCATGGTTGGATCTCTGAAAAGCACGTACATGCATCATAACAATAACCCGTAAGGACCCTATATTTCTACGTTGTGTTTTTTTTTTTTTTTTTTTAATTTAGTCGTGCTATGTCTGTCTAACACGTAACTAAAATTTTGATCACAAGCACCAATTTCTGGCCCCCAGTTAAGCCAGTTATTAATTTAACATCCTGCGACACAGCAGCAGTTTCTGGCCCTTGTTAGCCAGTAGATAAATTTGACATCCCGTGTCACAGGCACCAATTTCTGTAGTGGTAAACGATATCCGTCTATACTTGACTCTAGTGATCGTCTTGCTTATATGTGAGTTTATAGCCTAATAATTTTAATTTAAAATTGATCGTCTTTTTCTTTGAATTGGTAAGGGTTATTGTATTGTATCGACACAGATCCAGCTAGTTGGTGGTTTCTTTGTAAGGATGAGTACGTCTACAGATAGTTGTAAATAGTATTTTATATCTTTAGTAGCAAGAACTCCACGGCTTATACCCGATTGCACAAGTATACATTCAGGCTTGTCAGCTTTGAGAATAGCTTTGAAAGATAGCGTTAAAAGTCTAGAGCTTTAATTGAGTTAAAGGTTAGCTGAGCTGAATAATTAGTGAGGTATTATAATTATCCTGACAAGTAGCTGACTTGTGGTACATTGTGCAAATCTGTAACTGATATTTTAATTGACTCACTCTGCTGCGACCTAGCCTACATCCTTTAAAAAGGAGAGTGCGGAGCACTGCTTCTGCGGATCGTTAGTCTTTGGCGAGAGCGCCTTACAAGACGGTACCTCAGGGTACGGCCTTCTCGTATGACATATGTACGAGTACCGGATTTAAACAAAGTTCGGTGGCCACCGAAGTCGACTCACGTCCGCGACACGCAACTCTGCATTGTGTCAGTTATGAGTGTGTGAGAAGTGCGAGCCAGAGTCACAAAAAAAACCAGGCACGGGAGATTTAATTCTGCTGAGTCGGTATTACCGACCTAAGGATACATTAATAAGAAACATAGCATATCTTCATGCCTCGTTGGGATATCGTGAATATCACAACTATCCAAGATAACGTAAATCCTAGCCGATACATTACTATTCCAAAAACAGGGTGACGTTATTACTATTTAGTTGGTTAATGGCTCTATCAGATTCTCACGGGAAACAATGCTGGTACATTTGATAACATTTATCTAACTGGATGAAATGTGCCTATAATGACTCACTAAGATGGCTTAAGGCACTGACTCGGTGACACTGAGCTGAAGCACTTAATGTCTAGGATCTGGCTACTATTTCCAGTTGTCTGTGCTCATCAGGTAAGCGGTGACATGCCATAGTGGACCCTATCTGTAGTGCAAGTAATAGTTCAATATATTTGATACTTATTCAATACCCACCACAAGTATGTTCGGAGACTTGTTGTCGTCTGTCGCTGCACGAAGTCCTCGATATCCTGCTGCAGCACGGAGCGTCCTAGATAGGGATGGTCTAGGCTCGTCTTAGACCACTAACAAAGAATAGGAAGAGACCGTGTCTCATTCTTGTGTGAATGTAAATAGGATGAAGTTTATCGGAAAGACCCAGATTTAGGTCGGTAGAGATGTGAATGGCATACTAGTTCCCTACGATCGAGTGGCTCCGGCAATGCCCGTAAGCGTTACAAGTTACTTGTTTGTTCTTAATAATAGCTTCCATTAGTTATGTTTAGTTAAACCGGCCTTCGGTTCGTGGGGATACTATATGCCAGTCCCTGCCTGCCTATCAAGGTGTTAGGGTTCATAGAATAAAATATACAAATTAAACAAGTCATTTGGGCGATATAAGTGTTTATTAAGACTTTGATTATGTAATAGACGCCTATGGTTAGAAAATACAATCTGTTCGTCTTTTGCAATAAACATAATCTTAGTCTGTTTATACGCCCCGTAAACCAGATGCGGAATACGGAATGTAGGATACTCGACTGCTAGTGTGGCATTTCCTTACCCAGAAAGCGAATATCCAAGCGAAAACTGGTAGGAACGATCTGCCTGATTCTTAGGAATAAAACCCCGTTCGCCCTTCTCTTTACTAATGTTATTTAATCGACTCTACATTAATTTATATTAGTCTCCGTTCCTTGGTGTTTATTAATTGATTATTAGGTCAATCAGTGCTTTATGATACTTTATAGACGTTTCGCACAATGTCATTAGAATTATTTTACTGAAATATAGTTTGGTAAGGTGATTAGATTTAATGGATTTGACAGTTATTGGTTACTTTGTAAAACTTGGTCTGATGTAAATTATTATTGAACTAGAACGTACTATGAAATACTCAATCTCGATAGTTAATTGTCACGGCCAAGGTACGGAAGTTTTATTATATAATACCAAAATAACACATTAATTATCAGAAAAGAACACACACGTTATATCAGATTAATACAATAAGGACAAATCAGTGACGCTAGTTCATTTAGAGCATAGTTTATATAGGTAACAAAGATACTGTTAATTGGGTGGCACCCAATAAATAAGGTGGGCTCTCATTGCGGCAATACGCTCGTAGCGGTATCGGTACTGTATTCACTCACTGGTAATAAAAATGCAAGGAGGTAGCGCCAAGAAGAACTTAGGTAGAGTAACTTGTTCCTCAATACTTTCCAAGATCAGATTAGTTATTACTGCTCTAAAGGAACCAGGTAAAAGATGAGAGTCATACATCATTAGTACATGCGGAATACTATACAATTACAGGCCTCTAATTCAACAAGAATAAAGTGAGCAAGAGATATATACATTAGGCCAAAAGCCCTTCATTTAGACTTGGTAACATGGCTGAATTAAGATCTATTTATTTCAAAGGGTGATTCATTTCCAGCGGTAATGAATCAATTACTTATGAGCATACCTGAGTGCGTTGGTTCGTTTAGTTCGTCTCTGTTCGCACAATGTGGTAGTACCACATCTATAGTAGCTCGAGGTGCGAAGCACCGCTTTAAAATGACTTTCGTGATTCTATAAACAATATACATAGCGGGCCATATGGCGCACGCAATTAGGATCCAGTACCCGGCGATACGCTTTGCATAGCATGGACTTAGATAAGAGTCAGGTCCCGCCACATGGGGTCCTTCTAGGCCATTTGAACATAGGTTACCTACTCATTATCAGATTGATATCGACAAGAGTGTGAAGAATAGAATATCAGTACTTTACCGACAGGCGTCCTTTACCGGGATTACACTGATTATAACACTCTTTAATAGCTCACTTGCAATGGAACAATCTTACCATTAGCAATATTATTAGAGAACAGACACGTCTACACTGCTTGACTCGATACTACTCACTGATCCCTTCTATCAGTCGTTCGGTCCCAAGAGAACGCGTACATCTGTTATACATATATCAAGTAAATTTATGGTCCCTTTTTGTTCTGAGTTCGTTTGACACATTCGTTCGACACTTAAGTTCTAAGCAACTCAGCGTGCTACATTTTATCTTTAGAATAAACATTCACTAGGTCCGTTTGACATGTTTATGACGCCAAAGTCTTAGAAATTGTGCAAGCTAGGGTTTTTTCATAGTTAGGCAATCTTAGAATAAAGAAATTAAAACCCCCATTAGGTGCAAGTTCTGCTAAGACAAACACTTAGAAAGGTTTTATGGCTTGCACATTGTATCACAGTATTTCCGTGTGAAATTATCGTCACGAAGGCGGACTGTCAATAACGTTTATATTTGAGCAGACAAAACAAAAAAATACCCCGACTAGGTATTCCATCACAAACAGAAGTACCAACCTACTTCCAACGGAGCTAAAATGTTGTTTCGCTACAGGGCTTTCGTTTTTCAGTCAAACGTGCCGTAACAAATAGTGTCAAAAATATAAGATTTCAAGTTTAGAAAATCAACAAAGACAAAGACAAGTTTAGAAAATCACCAAATGCTCTAACAGTACTTAGGTACAAAATGTGGTCGATTTTTAAGGATTCACATCATCACATCCTCAGCCGGAAGACGTCCACTGGTGGACGAAGGCCTCCCAGTTAATAGGGAGGGGTAGCCATAATCCCCACGCTTCCACCACCGTTAACCGAAAGGACGCTGCTGCCCGTCCTCGGGTAGTTCTGGATGCAGTAAAGTATAACGTGACAGCAATATTTTAATTAGTTTAGAACTCTCTAATAAATCCTTCAAAATCAACCACATTAAGTCGCGCGTCAAGCTAACGCACGCTTACTTATGCACACGTAGGATACCTAAGAGGATGGCCTTCGCTTTTCTGTGCGTAGGATCGATTAAAGAAAGCTATATGAGTGACAGAGATTAAAATAGATTAATGTAAGAAAGGTGAAAGAACGCTATGTGCGTAGGAGAGCGCATTAGAGAAAGGTAACCTAGAAAAGGTAGACCTGGGTATGTCCTTAAACTGCAACCAGACCCACCGGAGGACGGGCAGCAGCGTCCTCTTGGTTAACGGTGGTGACCATTCTGCGATCCCCAAGCCGCCTGCCAAGCGTAGGGATTATGGCAACACCCCTCTATAAAGGGCATAATAAAAATAAAAGGGCATATAAAGGCCTTCGTCCAGCAGTGGACGTTTTATGGCTGACGACAAGCATGAAAGGGTGCTATGCGAAAGAAGGAGAAGTAAGAGAGATGATACAAGATGACCTTTCACCCAAGCCCAAATTATGATTTTTTTGTTCCTTAACACGGAAAAATGTTAATAGGTGCTGGCTTTTAAAGGAATAATTATGCTATATGCTATTTAATGGGCGCCAAAAAAAGAAAAAACGCAATTGGGAATAACCTATTTTTGCGTTCATGTCGGTTTATTTTTAATTTTATCTAAATTAACTACCATTATCTAAATTAGTCCATTAATTTTATCTACAATCTATTCATAATATTGCTTTTGCCAAAGGAGCGTTCCCTACCACCTCATGGCGTGTTAAGTAAATGTGAATCAGCAAACATTTTCTTCCTAATCCACAATCACGTGACCGCACGCCATGTGACAGCATGTGTGGCGACCACATATCGTCGACAGCATGAGTCGCCGGCACGCTCTGTCGACTGAGACCGCAACTGTTGTGTTGCGGTGACATTGTATGCTACGATAATAATAATATACCGACGCATATCTCTGGTGAGCATAATTATATTGGGGAACAGCAAGTTTTTAGGATTCCTTAGCAGCGGCCGCCGAAGGGGGCCAAATCCCCAAATCGACGGAGGGGGCAACAGAGGGCTCAAATTTCACTAACAGATAATGAAGGTTTCTCTGTGATTTCCTTCACAGTGCTTTGTTTTTTAAAATAAAACATTCCTTGTACGTAAGAAAAATTATCGGAGAAATTTGATTGATTTCGTCTTATACTCGTAACTGCAACAAATTGACCGAAGGATGCTGGGCTGGAGAAAGGAAGGGGGTGACCAACGAAGTTTGCCAAGTGGAGTACAAAAGATTTATTTTCACACGAATCGTGTCTCAACATACTTAGTTAAACCACAATACAACAAATTTCAAAAATACTGAAGGGTATGTACTATGTAATCATTGGGAACATATTTTACTAGCCAAGCTTGAAATCACGAAAAAAATAACAGTTGTTCCATACATATTGTCCAAGGTCAATGAACTTTTTGTATGAAACAGCAGATTTATTTTCGCTATTTCATGGTTGGCCCTATTAAAATTTGTTCATAATGATGAGTACATAACTGTATGTATATAACTGTGTCAAGGTCACCGGATGTGATCGAAACTATAGTCGGAGTATCCGATTTAATTAAACATGAGTATTCCCATCTAAATAAAACAAAATATATAACTGTGTTTCCCAGCTACAAAAACGGATAAAATTTTCTTATTTTAGTAACCAGGAACAAAAAAGGCTTATATTTTTAATTTTTGGTAACTATATAGCTACGAAAATTGATGTTTTTTTTCTTCTTTTATCCACCCGTTGAATAAGCGTTAAAGTCATCATTTCTAGAAATATAGGGGGTCATTTGACTAAAACAAATTGTCGTATAATACGAGTATGTGACCATTCAATATGTTCTGGACATGTTTGCGTCCAATTGGGGATCATTGTGTGATGCATCACAAGTTACAAAGATATTATGTATTAGCTGGACACCGGTAGAGTAAGTAACTGTAGTCGGGCTTTACTTTTTCAATCTAGCTTGTTAAATTAATAACATAATTATTGACCAAATGAACTATCTCTACTCTACTCTTTTTTTCTACTTAGTGTTTGGCTTCGCTGTTTGTACATTCAGCCAGTGTCAAGTACTATGCATTTTCAAGTTTATTATCAAGTCAAATATAATATGTGTCATGAAATCACAGTTAGTCACACGAAATTAGTCAAATTCGAGTCCAAGTCATGCCCTAGTAAAGTTGTGGCGACTTTACTATGAGCTTCTACGGAGTTTTAAAAACAATACAAAAAGAAACGTTTCACCACATTATATCACTTGCCCACACTCGCGCATGTAATTCAACACTCAATGAATAAAACACCACCATTTTAAATCAATAATCCGCGAAAAAACACTAGTTTACGAAAATAATAGAATGCAGCGACATGATTTTTCCGTGTTCCTGCCAAAACTTCTACTCTACTCTTTCTGTCTAGGCAGACGTGATTGTTGTAAAGAGTGTTGAAAAAGTTGGTTAATTTATTGTCATACTTGATTGTTATTTTTTAATTCTCTTATTAAAAAAAGAAATGCATGCAGTACTTCCTTCAAAAGATAGCACATTTGGATTAATTAGATTACATGATTATGGTGTTAGAATGAATATAGTTATCTATGTGAAGCCTAAATAAATAAATAAAATGCTAGTCAAATAATGCACCCCTGACTGCATCCGGTGAAAAGGTGTCCATGACACTTGCAAAGGCGCCCATGACAAACTACCTTGGAACTAACAAAAGTACTTAATAATAAACTCAGACCGCCGCTCTCCAACTCGCAATGTATCGTTCGTTAAGATACCAGTATGGAGCACATCTGGGTCGCATCCGGCGTGAACTTTCTCGATAATGCCATTCAATGCGGCGTGATATAAGGGGAACATTTTTCTGTTGAGGTCTTTGAGCATACATCATTGGAGATAGTAATGGCCATAATCTGCCTACAAAATGTTCTGCCAGTTTTTCAATCAATCAATTTATTTATTGACACAAAGTGGTAGGTACATAAATAATTATGAAGCCACTGGTTACCGAACTAGTGTTACACCGTATTTCGGAGACCAGAGTCTTCTCCCATTTTTAGTGCAAAATACATTTAGTCAGCAGGAATTAAATAAAAAAATAAAAAAGTGCAGCAAACTACCCACATTTATCTATATCTTGAGTTTTAAGAAAAGTATTTAAACTGTATTGTGGGCAATCTCTGGAAAAATGAAGTTATGATAGAATACATTAAAAAAGTAGGCAGGTACTTAAACTTATTAATAAAAATTACATAAATTTGGAACTACCTTGCAATTGACTACTATTAATTTATATTAGGTAAGTGTGTGTTTGAATGGTTGTAGGTATGAGTATGTATGTATATTGTAATAATGTCGTCCCCAATATATAATTTTATCACCAAAGTTAAACGTCAAATTGATTTAAGTTAGTATGTCACAAAAAATTATAACTTAATAAAAAGAAATAATTATAAAAATACGTTAACAATCTCTTATTTTATTCTATTCTATTATTATTTAAAAAAAAAAACTGTTTATTAATTTAATTAAATGTAAATGGAAGGCACTGAGCCTCACGACACAGGACTCCCCTAGTGTGAGACTCAGGGTTCATTATGTATAACGAAGTTATTTTATCTACCCACTAACATTAGTTTAAATTGTAAATCTTACCTACTAACTTCAAATGTCTATGTTTGTTTTGCTCAAATAAAATGTTTTATTATTATTCTATTAGCAATCTGGTTCCCATAGCAATATCAAATCTTGTACTTGGCTTAGTTTGCGGCTAGATGGCACTGTGTAAAATGACCACCCAATATTTATATTTAAACTCACAACACACACTAAAAGTATAATGGTCTTGGTGCCTTGGGGCTAGCTCTACGCTTTGGTTTGTCATCTCCAATGGTACTTGTTTGCTCGCAGATTGAAGATAATTTCGCGGTTGGCGGCAACTTGATTTGACAGGCCCCGTATTGAGGAGCACGCATTGTTATATATTGATAATATTGTATCTGTCCTCGTCATTCTTCTTTACCCGACTATACAAAAAAGTGGGTTATTATTTTATCAGTCTACATAATAAATGCATGTAGCTAGCCTTATAAATTATAGCTCAGTTGGTAGAAGCTCGCTGAGAGCTGTTGGGCGTGGGTTCGACTCTCAGCTAGGACACACATTTATGTGACGGACATTGGCGTTTGTTCTGTGTCTGAGTGTTATATGTATTTACAAAATTATATAAAATATGTGTCTATCAGTTATATGGTTCCCAGTACAAGTGGTGTTTTTTGTATTTTGCCAGAATATCAGATACTGAAGTGGTAACTAGACGATCGCTTACAAAGGAGATCTATTTCCAAGTAAATGCAAATGCAAGCGTATCGCTTACACGATAGCCAAGAACAGTACTTCCCCAGTGTAACCAGTGCGGGTTTTTTTTTATGAGTGTAAGCCACTTTATTTCCGCCGCCCCATGTACCTTTCTAAAATAATAGGGGCGGCAGCGTCCTCTGCAATCTGCCGCCCCTAGGCCACGGCCTATACGTCCTATTGGCAAACCAGGACTGAGTGTAACCCTGCCACTAGGGAAGAGAATTTGAATACAATTGTAAAGAGTGTATTCAGTTGTGTGTATCAAATAAATAAATAAATTGAAGATAAGCATGCATCGTTCAGATGAACTTACATAAAAATTGTGTCTAAAATGGGGTAAAACAGCATTTTGCATAACACATCTTCTTTATGGACATTCTACTTACTTTATGGACATTCTACTTTTGCGTCTACTTATAACATGCTGCACAATATTCAACTGGTAGTATATTTAACGTTTGCTATAACGTATTTACTAAATGCATAGCGTAGCACAATTTCGTAGCAATATCGATACGTAGCAAGTGTCTACGACGACGTAGCGATATATTGAATTTAGTTTAAAAGAGTCCCTGGTTACCGCACTAGGTAAAAAGGCTTTGAGGCAAAGTAGAATATGTTAAAGGTAGCTTTTCTCCTATTTATAGCGGAAAACCACCGAACTTAAGAATTTAATCTGTGAGCTTAAAATAAAATATTTTATAAAGAAATTAACGGGCGGCCTTGAGATAATATTATATATATATAGGATAGCGATAGTTAACGCGCTCTAGTCTTAAGGCCGCGCACATCCATGTGATATCCGTGTCAATGTGCACGTGAATTTTTAAAACAGGGCCCTTAAAAATTCAATAAAATCCTGATTTAAAAAAAAGGCCTGAAATCAATTAATATTTTTGGATGTAACTTAACTGATAGAGTATTAAACGATTAAATATGCATCAGGGTTACTTATAAGAAGTGAAAAATGTGTGTAAAACAATATTTTATCGGTGGTTTCTATCGAGTATTTCTTTAATTAATCATGTTTTCCTATCGATGAATATTGTTTATTAGAGTTAGAAATGATATATCTGAATATTAAAACCCGGATGCTTATACTTAAAGAAATAAATTATGATCCTAAAAGCACATTTTTTCCAAAACAAAGATTAGTTTTTGTTTTTTCTCAGAAAATAAAAACCACACTAGACTATTTCAATAAAAAAATACTTTCAAGTGACGTGACTAGCGGGACGTTCGCCTGGTGGTAAGCGCTACGCCTGCCACTAACAGTAGCAGTGAACTTGCGAACACAATCCTGCGCCGCACCGCACTGCGCTCATCACCCTGAGATATTAGATGTTAAATCTCTTCATACCCTGTAGTTTCTCTGGTAACATTGCCTTTCAAACCGGAACACAGTAATGCTTGCACACTACTGCTTGGCGGTTGAATAACTGGCAAAGGTGTGGGTAGTTCCACACATCTTTAGTGGTTTCCTGGTTTAATAGTTTTCTGTGTGGTTTTCAGTATGTATTCTGCGGTAAAATAATGACAGAATGTAGTATACGTTATGCATCTTTTGGCATAGAGTAATGGGTAACATTAGACGGTTGAATGCGGAGACCTTTGCTCTGAATGTTATGCAAAAGGTTTAGTTCATAATGATGGTATTAAGGTAGTCATTATGGTCATAGATTAAGGGTTAGTAATATATGGCTGTCAAATGAAGGATGAGCGATTTTCCAAACAAGAATTTATTTAAAAAAAAGTAGTTTCCTTCAACTCGACAGATAGCGCAGACTAAACATGCCAGTCAAAAACAGCATACTACTTTTGATAGGTGGCATAAGAAATAAAATAAAAAACTTGTCAATTACTGGCACGTCTGGTCTGCGCAAAGTCAGAGCCATCTACAATGAGCTTCTTAATTTTTTTTATTGACTGTCAGAAAATCGCCCATTGTACTTAAAGCTTATTCATATTTTGTTACTGTAAAAAGTCAGTTACACAAAAAAGCTTGACATAGTTTCTAAGGTTGCTTTGGACGTTGGTTGCGTGAAAGACGACCAAACAAACAAACACATTTTTTTTCGCTTACTAACAGGACCCCGGAGACGTCCACTGCTGAACGAAGGCCTCCTGCTTAGACCGCCACATTGTACGACAACCTGCCATTTGCATCCACCGGTAGTAGTAGTATTGTATCTTATCAAGTTTAATCTTTGGTATTTTGTTAGTAAAGTCACATATTATCAGGCTATGCTTTTTAACTGCTAAAACATACAATTACCAGTTAAAGCATATGCCAAACCTGTATATACATAATATTAAAAATATTCAGAGGTCAAGCGTCGGAAGACAATAGATTTTTGATACAGCACGCATTGTCAGGAGGTCACTTTGCAGCCGTTTCCGCTGGCAGCCAGATAGATAAATAAATTAACTATTTATTGCTCACACCAAAGAAACATACATAAAAAGGATTAAATAAGTTAAATACGAGTGCACGAATGGCGGCCTTATCGCTAAAAGCTATCTCTCAGGTACGGAACCTTTGGTGCGCGAGCTCGTCTCAGACTTGATCGGTTTTTACTATAAAATAACATTATTGTAATAAACTGAAAGATTAAAAAATATTAAATTATTAAACACGTATGTATATATTTTCCATGCATATGCGTGTAATATTTAAAAAGATTGTTCTTAATTTAAAAAAAACACATACTTAGTTAAAAATATTAACTTGATAGTTGTTTCAGTGAACCTAATGTTTCTATCAATAAGGACAACTCCCTAAATACATAATATTCCCATTTCTTCATAGCCACTATTCCAAGGTAACAAGTCCCTTTAGTGCAAAATGTGAGTGTTATAGCCCGGTGGAAATAAACTAGCCACACTTACTTCAGTTACAGTGGATACAGAGAGGCATTGAGATACTGATCCCATTATTTTTGCAGAAGTTAAACTAACCTAGCTCAGTAAATTTTTCTCTTCTGTATCTACTTTAACTTTCTAAGAGAGTTTAAATTTCTTTTTATTTGCTAGTACAGAATGGGTTTGAGAAAGAAAGTAAAAATCATTTTTTTACATTGTTTTAAGGGGGCGACCAATGCCAAAAGTAAGGAAAAAGTGTATTTTTAAACACATCGTTTAATGATTATGACCGTAAATATTCAGGTTTAGAAAAATACTACAGGTAGGGGAAAACCCTATAGAAGCCGAGTAACCGTGTAGAATTTTGGAAAATAATCTGGTTTATTTAAAAAAATATTACAAAAAATACTAACAAAAAAAACTGTTTTGATTCAAATGCTGTAAATTATCAGCGACAACACCACATTATTTTTTACGAATTACACAGCCAGACTAATGTTTTAGCAGAGTTATCGTATTTTTTTTTATTTCATGCCTATATTTTGAATAATTAAATAAAATCGCGCCTAAATTGCTCAAAGCCATTATCGTCATCAATTATATCATGCGGTTTTCGACTCTTAAACTAATGCAAGACGCGCGGGACAAATCTGATATTTTTCTGGCATTAGGCGCACTCTTAAGATGTTAGCATTGTTTCTGTTTTTGTCACAATCTATGGTCCCGTGGTAGCCTAATCCGGAGACCGCTAGGCTTATAATCGTGAGGTCGCGGGTTCAAACCCAGGGCCGTACCAATGTTTTTTTTGGAGTTTATGTACGGATACTCACACCACTGGCTTTTCGGTGAAGGAAAACATCGCGAAGAAACCTGCTTACGTCCGGAGAAGAAATTCAATGGCGTATGAGAATTCATCAACCCGCGACTGGGCCAGCGCAGCGTGGTGAATATGGCCCATTCGCCGTTTGAGGGTAGGCCTAAGTCCAGCAGTGGACGATTAAAAAGGCTGATTAAGCTTATGCTGTGGTCCATTAACAAAAATGTAACTCTGTTTGCTATCTTCTTCACGATTAATTAACTTCACGATTCTTGGTGACATTTTGACCAAAATAGACGGCAACGCGACAAAGTAAGTAAGTTCGTATAAACTGAGTGGCCAGTCCTAGTGTCAGAGTTAATGTGCCGCCCGAAGGCCTCTGACATGGCTGACGGTTGTTGCTATAGAAACTAGAACAAACAACCGGGACCAACAATTTAACGTGTCATCCGACCCACGGTAGTGCTCAGAAATAAATGTCACTCACGGTGATCGTTTAGAATCACCTAGACAAGCTACGCCACGAGTGCTATGGCAACGCGACGACATACGATGGCAACGCGACGACATTATGAATGTCGCGGGCAACCGGTGGATGCAAATGACTGGTTGTTATTTAGCGCCAGCGCCACGGACTGCGGCTCCGTGCCTTTTGTCAACTTTTTTTTTATAAACTAAATTTTACACTCAACTTAAAAGCTGAAGGTTTTACTAATACTTATTATAAGGTCTAAGTTTGTATGTTTACATGTAAAATGTCTGGATATTTAGATATGTCTGATAATGCCTGGATAATGTTTGGATGATTGTAACTCAATCGAGCAAAAATGGCTGACAGGATTTGGATGAAATTTGGTGTACGAGTAGTCTACAGACCGTGAACATATAGGCTATACTTTTTCTAAGGAGTCGCGGGTGGTACTGCTATGGTATATGAATAAAAATATTTATATTCTAGGCATAGGTGGCACAAGCTTTGCTTAGATTGGGGCTAGATGACGCTGTGTTTAATTTTATTGATAAACTATATTTATTTGAATTTTGAGCTAGACTGCCCTATAAATCAGTTGGTAGCATGTCTGCCTCCAGAGCTGTAGAGCGTGGGTTCGATCCCCACACAGGGCAAACATTTATCTAACGAACATCGCTAGATGTTTGTACTGTGTCTGGGTATAGTAGGTATGTATTATTAAGTATGTACTTACAAAAAAATGTATATAAGTATTCTATTAGCTATCTGGTTCCCATAGTACAAGTTTTGCTTAGTTTGGGACTAGATGGCGCTGTGTCAAATGTCCACCCATATTTATTTATTATTTTATTTAATCTGTCCACTCTGTTTTATTTTCTGTGGCTTCACTATACTTTATTACAGACAACGGTTTCGTAAGCTATTCTTGCTGCGAGGTCCTGAATAAATAGTCTCCGTCCATCTCTCGTGGTCCAGTTTGTTTACTTACTCGAGTGAGATTGCCATCCGCTATGTTTTCCTTGGACAAAGGACAAAACCGAGGATTGACAATGACCGAAGGGAGCAATGGGTTAAAAGAATTTAAGAGATACATGTTAGAAATAGGGCGCTTTAACCGATTTCAAATAATAGGAGGAGGTTCTGTGTTTGACTTTATGTTTTTTGACCGATTTCGACCATATTTTCTTATATTTATACAATGTGTAACAAAAAGGTTCAACAATACTGAAGGGCATGTATGTACTCATCATTATGAACAACTTATTCTTTAGGGCCAACCTTGAAATCGCGAAATAAAAAATAGCTGTTCCATACAAACGGTTCATTGACCTTGGATAAAATGTAAGGAACAGCTGATTTCTTTTTCACGATTTCAAGGTTGACCCCATAGTAAAAGTTGTTCATACTGGTGAGTATGTACACACATGCACCTCGGAATTGTTGAACCTTTTTGTTACACGTTGTATATTATCATATATTTTCGTTTTTTTTTATGTTTACTGATTTTTGTCAATTCAATTGTGGACCGATTCAGAAAATTCAAATTGTTTTTGAAAGGGAAAGTTTTTAACCTTGGAGGATCTAGCTCAAAGGGTTTAACTTTCGAGGTGGTTCCATAATTGTTTGAAGACTGATGTTTTTTTTGTTTTTTACTTGTTCAGAGACTAATTATTCTTGATTAGTTTTGTGATTTGAACTAGTGTCTCTCTCCAAGATCCTTATTAACTCACAGCATTAAAAAATAAACCGATGTAAAGCTTTTTGGGTTACTGATATTATGCATAGCGTGTTTTAGAAACGCAGTGATAAAAGCTCACGTGGTTTAGCTAGAGTTATTAGGTAAAGCGCTTTCTGGGATAGCGTGAATAGGGATTTCATGATTAGGGACTACGTATCGCAGTCAATATGTATATAAAGAGCAAGATTCATCTTCATAGTATTTGAAAGATAATAAACTTAAAATTTTCAGGTACTTTGACAATATTCTTGTCCTTTATAAGTCGAAGTCTTTTATTATAACATTTCCTAAGCTCACAAATACTTCAAGCATTTTACAAAAGAAAATTACAGTCTTGCAACAAGTCTTGTGATAAGCTAAGTACTTGTTCACGACTAAGTACAAGGCTGCTCTAAGTCTAGTGAATTGTTGCTTCACCAACTATACGAAGTTTCACAAACGCTTTGCAAAATTAGTTTCATTTCGCGCCATTAACTTCGCTTCTGAAACTCACTCGTAGTGAAGGACAAACACAAACCGTTTATTAAAAAAATAAGAAGACGTTTTACACACAAAAAGGAATTTAAATTAGCATATTAAAGAAAAGTTAAAGACTTTAAAAGAGATGAGTTACAATTTAGCTCATCTCCTATCTTTGCTAGATAAGCTAAAAACGTTTTGATGTTCTATCAAAATAGCTTAGAGCTTTTTGCTATTATTCAGACGAGTCTTTATGCGAAAACTAAAGCAGATTGTACACGATTTTATAGCTATAGTTTTTTAATTAAATAATGGGATAGCCTTTAACCACAGCTCAGCTCAGCGCAGATGCTAAGCGATGATGTGGTCTAAGAAAGAGCACGCTTACCCATGAGATAATCATTCATTCTTGTCTTAGAGAGACCCAGTTTGTACTTCATATGCACCGAGGCAGGGAGAGCATTCCACTCCTTAGCAGTTCATATCAAATTCGAGTTTTATATCGTTGCGTGCTTGTTTAAATTCCACGACATAAGGATGGTATTAACGCTTTGATGTCCTTTAACGAAAATTTGATGACGGGATCAGGGGGTCTAAAATGGCCACATTAAGCAATTCCCCTAAAAGCAGTTCATCTTATGAATTCTTAGCAGAATTAATTGTAAAAAAATGCTCTCGAGTAACTTCTAACGAATCTGCTAGTTGACTTTATGCAATTCATCTTTCATCAACCATTTTAAGACTTTCTACAGATACCTGTCAAACTAATGAATTCCGTAATAGAATCATTTGCAAAATCATAGTATGAATTGGCGCTCAAGTGACTGTTTTACGATTTGCGAAATGAATCATCATAGGATCATATGCAGAATTGCCAAACGCGACCATTTTAGCCCCCCAGCTCATGCAGGTGTTGTGCACTTTCTCCGAAGTTAAGGCGGTAGAACACAGATAGACGGGCTTCAGCCGCCTATGCTGAAGACTGAATAGAGCATAGTTATAAGGGTGACATTGTATTAAAACCCAGTATAAATAAAAAATAAAAAAAGTGTGATTTTAAACAAACTTAAGTCACTGTACAAATTCTCATATAACCACGCTCATTGCTTGGGTTTGAAGCACGCGGTTAACATAAAAATGTATTGGTACGTACTTTTCGCATGCAATGGAATCGGAAATAAGGATTTCAAATCCCACGAAATAAGTTATTCTTATAAGTTTCGTCGGCGTCTATTCCTGTAACTAACCTAACAAGGTTCATCCACTCCAGCTTCACAATCAGGTTTGTGTATTTGGATAGGGTGGTGGAAATATGTAGTGCTACCATCGTAATCGTGGTTACTATTTTTGCCTTTTTTTCTTAGAAATTGATCGTTTTCGAACAAATGTTATTTAAAATAAATAAATATTGGGGGGACATTTATTACACACAGCGCCATCTAGCCCCATACTAAGCAAAACTTGTATTATGGAAGCCAGATAGCTGATAGAATACTTATATACCATTTTTATAAGTACGAGTATAAGTATTATAAGTATGTTTTTCGTAAATACATACTTATAATACATACTACACCCAGACACAGAACAAACATCGATGTACGTCACAAACATTTTTGTCCTGGGAGGGGATCGAACCCACGCCCTACAGCTCTGAAGGCAGACATGCTACCAACTGAGCTATCAGGCCGACATTTTTTTTTTCAAATTTGAGCTATTATTTGTGTTTGACCAAAAAGAAAGGACTCAAGCATTAGCCTGGCAGTAAGAGTTACGTGTGCAGGACTGTTACGGAATGGCGTGACATGAACTTGCGAACAAAATCTTTAGCCACACTACACTGAGCTTGTCAAAGATATTAGGTAGATGTGAAATTTCTTTAAGCCTAAGAATTTACCTGGTAACAGTGCCCTGCAAATAGAAACACAGTTAAGCTAGCACACTACTGGTTGGCGATGTAATAACTGGCAAATGCGTAGTACTTTCCCTGGCTGGACTCTACAATAGAGTCCTACCACTACAATTTACAACAGTAATAACGAAAGTAGTGTGGTGAAAACTAAATTTTTCTGTTCCGTTGTTAAAACGGTCAAAAAATAAATACTTACCCAGTAAAAGTTTGTTAAAAAAAAAAAAAAAAAAAATTGTACGTCAAGTACAGTCTCGTTAACTTTATCTTTTTTGTAGTGGTAAGGGAAGTACCACACCTTTGCCAGTTATTCAACCGCCAAGCCGTAGTGTGTAAGAATTACTGTGTTCCGGTTTGAAGGGCAATGTTAATGTTAATGTAGAGAACTTACTGGGTATGAAGAGAATTAGCATCTAATATCTCAGGGTGACGAGCGCAGTGCAGTGCGGCGCAGGATTGTGTTCGCAAGTTCACAATTATAGCACTGCTACTGTTAGTGGCAGGCGTGACGCTTACCACCAGGCGATAGCCTTGCTTGTCTCGTCACTTGAAAGTATTTAAAAAAAAAACTCCGGCTTTGGAACTGTTACATGATAGGTATTCGCAGCAAAGTCGGAGGAAAGACTGTGTTCTAGAGTACGATCTAGACTTGACCGCTTTTCATCACATCACATTAACAGCCAGAAGACGTCTACTGCTGGACAAAGGCCTCCCCCTTAACGGGAGGGGTGCCATAATCCCCACGCTTGGAAGGCTTCTTGGCGATCAACCAGCTTGGGCATTTACAGCTTTTATTTGAATTATTATATTTTTTGGTTTTTATACATTCAAGTGACGAGATGAACAAGGCGTTCGCCTGGTGGTAAGCGTCACGCCTGCCACTAACAGTAGCAGTGCTAGAATTATGAGCTTGCGAACACAATCCTGCGCCGCACTGCACTGCGCTCGTCACCCTGAGATATTAGATGTTAAATCTCATCATACCCAGTAATTTATCTGGTAGCATTGCCCTTCAAACCGGAACACAGTAATGCTTGCACACTACTGCTTGGCGGTTGAATAACTGACAAAGGTGTGGTACTTCCCCAGTCGGACTCTGCAGTGGAGTCCTACCACTACAAGCTATCTTTACTGTCGTTAATTTTGTAATTTATTCGTTGAACTGCCAAATGAGCCCATTATGTGTACTTATTATGTGTACTCATAGAAATAAAATATGAGTACATGACTATGACTACGTTCTTACGCGTTCTATAGACTTTCAATTGTTCACTAATATTTGAAATTCGACAAACCTAACATTTGCCGGGAAACGTAAGTGAAGTAGGGGTTGTTCAGTCCAGTATCGAGTCGGTGTAATTCGATTTGAATTGTTAATTCTATCCACACACGATCCTTGTTGCTGAGGGATTCGTGAGGTTGTTTTTAGTTCATTGTTAAGACTGTTTTAATATTGGGGAAGGATAAATAGACTGTTCGAATAGCTCGCATGAATTCCTATCTGGGACATTATCGTGAAACCATGTGTAGGAAAATCGAATAGAATTTGAAGTTGTTTTTATTTTGGTATCGTTTATAAATACAAAATTGATTTTGAACCGGGCTTTTATCGAAGACTTTACTTTGTTTGTAACTGAATTTTGCGGTAAAAATATAATTGTGTTAGATGGAAATTATATTTACATGAAGGGAGCTAAAAGATTTTGTATATAAAGATATATCTATGATTTCTTTGTGCTTCAAAACGTTGCTTAAGTTAACAAACGTCATTTTATTTTAAGCATCGTAAGGCGGATATTTGATAAATATGAAATATATGCAGAATCAAACCAATAATACCATCCCTTAACAAAAAATATTTTTTAGACATTTTACCAAATAAATAATACCAATCACTGAAAAATAATTCTTTACTCATCAAAATTTTATTAATAAAATTAAAAATAACCTTAGGTAATTAATCTTAACTTATCTAAGTAACGTTTTAACATTTCAGTTAAAAAGCTTAGCTTAAAACACTAAAGCAAATTAATGCTTATTTCTATCGAGTTAAAACTAATTACAATTAAAAGTTAAAATATGATAACAGTTTAAGGCTCGTTTAGAATAGCAACGACTTAAAAACAAAAAGTACATTTAACACTTAAATGGACAGAGAGAAAATAACTAAACTTTACCGCCATTTTTCTTTATTATCTATGATTGTATGCGACTGTTTATACTTCATCAGACGCTACAGTTAGTTTGCATAATCCAACAAATAAACTAAGCGGAACAAACAACCCGGTGCAGACTGTGCTAATCAGTCGCAATCGTAGAAATTTAAAATTAACTTTTGCCCGAGAGCAAATACTCTTTAGGGATTAAACTCACCAGGACAGCATGCAACGCAAATAAACATTTCGAGGACATAAAAAAAATTATAACTTTTTTCGTGCGACAGATGAATCTATTAAGTAAACTTTTTTTTTCTTAGTTGTTGGCATTGCACGTTGTGCATTCTGCCAGTGTCAAGTTTATGAATTTTCAAGTTTTTTTAATTAAAATCAAGTTAAATATGTCATGAAATCACAGTTAGTCACACGAATTTAGCCATAGTCGAGTCCAAGTCATACCCTAGTAAATTTGTGGCGACTTTACTATGAGCTTCTACGGAGTTTTGAAAACAACACGAAAATACATGTTTCACCACATTATATCACTTGCCCACACTCGTGCATATAATTCAACATTCAATGAATAAAACACCAACAACAACAACAACAACACACAAGTTTAAGAAAATAATAGAATGCAACGACCTGATTTTTCCGTGTTCCCGCCAAAACTCTCTTATGTTTACTATATAATGTATTAATTACACTAAAATAAAAATACGATAGTTTGTCTGCATGTGTGTGTGTTATTTCTTCATGGCAAAAATGGCTGAACGGATTTGGATGAAACTCGGAATGTAGATTATGATTATGACATTTCCCAGAATAATTCATTTTTACCTATTATTATCATCATAGTTTTTCGTTATCACGCGTGTGTGTTACCGCGGGGAGGCTAGTATTTATACTAATTATTAGCTTTTTACGGCAATTGTAATGCAATCTCATGATAATAAGGAAACACGCTTATTCATTGCAAAAAATACCAAAATGGCAGCAAATTGTTAAACCACATCTTAAAGCCGTCGTGCAGAGTATCGAAAAAATTGGTTTGTAACTTGTCCGAGGTCTTTAAGTTTTCACACGACCTAAATAGGAGTGTAAAATTTCCAGGGTTCATGCATGTATACAAAAAAGTGTGGCAGCTTTATGACGCCATTATTTTAAATATTTTTTTTGTAAGTTGTTAATTTTTTGGCAGAAGTCGTGTTTTTTTATATTTTTTTATTAGATTTCGTGTTTCCTAAGAACGAACTACATTATAGTGATGCTTTTAGTCTTATAATAAAATGTATCTACGTTTTTTTACGTCTCTTTATATAAACAACGTTCTAGTGAAGCCTAACCCTTACGATTCTCCAGCGACTAAACAACAAAGGGATTAAAAAAGTTTCATTTCACACCGCGCTACCGTAAACATTCTTTACAACGACCGTCATAAAGTTGAAAATAGAAAACCCGCAGCAAAACAATTTACCTTCTATTTTTCGAAATATCTACTTGGTTTTTAGAGGTGTAGGCACTGAGAAAATCGGCCGAGAAAAGCTGCTTTTCTCTGTTGACATGAACTAAGAGGCTCCCAGCGATAGCCTTAAGCTTCGGTTATTTTTGCTAGGTTCTACAAGTTATTATAACGAGGCAAGTTTTCATTTAACATGGCTTTCTTTGGTAAAATGAAACTACGGGAGGTTTTAGCGCAACGCTTATTTATATACATTGCGATTTTTTTAATTTTACTCGTGTAGCTCGTAGCTATAAATAGAAAGTTAATTCCAAGTTCTATGCATAGTTTGGCAAATAAGTTTTGAAATATAATATTTTTTCTCTCCTAGCAATACTGTGGATAATTATTCACTCTCACGACGTACAAGCTGCGCACACGCTTACTAATTGCCTTGCTCGAAACTCTTTCGGAAATCGCTAATGTAATAGCAGCCTTATACTATTAGTAGTGGTAGAACTCTTATTGCAGAGTCCACCTGAGGAAGTACAACACCTTCGCCTATTATTCATCCCACAAGCAGTAGTGTGCAAGCATTAAGTACTGTGTTTCGTTTGAAGGACAATGTAACCAGAGAAATTACTGGATATGAAGAGGTTTAACGTCTAATATCACAGAGTGACGAGCGCGTTTCTTCCCCGTGGTCCACCTACGTGGTTCACCTAGGTGTTCCAAGTAGGTAGACCACGGGGAAGAAACGGACGAGCGCAGTGCAGTGCGGCGCAGGATTGTATTCGCAACTTCACAATTCTATTATGGGCAGACGTGACGCTTACCACCAGGAAAACGTCCCGCTCGTCTCGTCACTCGATTGTATAAAAAAAGGTACCTAGTCAAGCTACGCCACATCTTACTAAATGATTCTACAACCGCAAAACAAATACAATGTTGAGCGAATGTCTTGGGTTTCAGAATAAAATTATCTAAGGTTAATTTATTATTTGCCGAACCCAAAGGTAATACACATTCTATTACGCGAAATGAAAATGTTGATTCCAATTATGCTGTTCGTGTATAAAGTTGATGGAAATACCAAATAACTAGTTAATTTATGACATTAGATACGCGGCATAAAGACCGACGCAGTACCACAACCATTTACTTTAATTGGCACACAAAATAGTACAATTTCAAAAAAATACTGCAAAGTTACAATTCCCAGAAGGTTTTGGACAGGAAAATACCCCAAAACAAGTGCACACATGCATAGCAATTACAATATACGCATAATTATACGAAGTAGTCAAATATTTAGACGCGGGTTGGTGGATTCACATAAGCCGTTGAATATGTAGTATAGGACTCTAATGAAGAGTCCGCCTGGGGAAGTACCACACCTTTGCCAGTTATTCAACCGCCAAGCAGTAGTGTGCAACTGTGCATGCATTACTGTGTTTCAGTTTGAAGGGAAATGTTACCAGAGAAATTACTTGGTATGAAGAGATTTAACATCTACGAGTAATATCTCAGGGTGACGAGCGCAGTGCAGTGCGGCGCAGGATTGTGTTCGCAAGTTCTGGCACTTCTACTGTTATGGGCAAGCGTGACGCTTACCACCAGGTGAACGTCCTCGCTAGTCTCGTCACCGATTGCAAAAAAATAACTTCTCTGCACTTATGCAGGGTTCCTCACTACGTTTTTTTAACCGAAAAGTACGAAGATCCGCATATAAACTCCAAGGAGCTTATTATGGGCTCCAAAAAACCTGCAACCACACGATTTCAAGTAGAACGGTCTAAGGTTCAGTTTTTTGATCCGTAGTTAAGCCAACTATTAGTTAAAAAACGGTAACAAATTGTTAAAATCCCCATAGTTCGGTTTTTTGATTCATAGTTAGCATGGCCAGTGGTCAAAAATGTAACTAATGGTTAGCTAGTTAACTATAGCCAGTTTACAAATGGTTATGTCGATTTTGACCACGGATCAAAAAACCTGCCTTAAGTCAGATTAAGCTACCACGGCTTCTTGGATTATTTAAATGTCAAATGGACACAACTTCAGCAATTTAGACAAACTTAAGATACTGTACTAATGCGTAGAGTACATTGACATGTGCCCAAGGGAAATCTAGGACTAGTGGAAACTTCCAACTGCGTAAACAAAATTTTAATGAACACTTACGTTTGGGATGAAAGCCTGTTTCCTTGTCCATTACCTAATTAATTTAGATTAAGGTTATTCTGGGATCAGATTCACTGAATGAAGCCAACGTAGATGGAATTTTTTAATTAAATAAACCGGTCTTTGATCCTTGCTTTTATTAAGAGGTGAGGTGTCGAGCGTAAGTGTTATTTCTGCGAAAAAGATAATAAAGATAATTTGAAGATTTTTGTATCATTATAGCCTAGCTGCTTAGCGAAGACCTCCCTTTACGTTGACTGCCATAATCCCCACGCTTAGCAGGAGGCTTGGGGATCGAAGAATGTTCTCCACCTTTAACCGTCCCCGCCTGCAATGCCAGTCCTGCAGTGGTTCTGGATGCAGTTTTAGGATATACACATAAGTCCTTACCATGAATATTGTATTAATTATTTAACAAATCTTTTAAAAACCTAAGCGTCGAGTCCGGTTGGTAGCAGAGCAATCCAATAGCAAGCGGTGGTTAGTGCAAAAAAAAAAACAAGCATACATTTATCCTATAGTAGGTTTAAAACATTTATATTATGACTGTGTTCTTATATAGCTAAACGGTTTCTGACGGGATCTTATTAGTTAATATTAAGTTCGGTTATACTACAAAACTTAATAATAATATTTTTATAATGAAATTTTGAGCTGTGTATTTTGTAGGTGAAAAGTTATAGATTCTACGCTGTGGCAGGCCCCGTATGGTAACTTCCACCATATACCATCTACATACATACTATACCATCTCATGTTACTTCCGCACCAAATGATTGTACGGAGAAAAAGATGTAAGTACGAATTAGTAAGTCATGCTGGAACTAGAACAATAACTTTATGACTGATTATGTTAGGTCTCAATAAAATATTGTTAGCAAGTTATACATTGTAGTCGCACATACAATTTTTAATTAAAAAATACCCTTTGCGCTTTGTACACTTCATAATACCGGGCAAACAGCGAGTTATTTATAGACTAGTTGTTCAATAATTCGCTATTGATATCAAAATACCCTTGAATTTCTAACAATAATCAACTAATTTGAAAACAAACTAAACTACGAGCCGAGTTTGACAAACTATTAAATCATGTTTGGTATTTTATCAGTAAATAGAGAACTAAATAGGCAAATAGGTAATAATAACTAAATAGGTAGATTTATTTTAAGTTTTGCCGGTGCATAAAAACTCAAATTTACAATATTGGTACAGAAGCCGCCAAACAAGTAGAAGCCGCCAAACAAGTTGTCAAATTGACGGCATGGACAAGGTGAGCCTACGCAGGTATTTCGTGTACACCACTGAAGAGAGAAGGGGTAATGCCTTCGCTTCTTTGTGATGTACACTTCCGTGCAGTATATTTGGCAAGTTTAATGACAAGTCATTATTTTTTTATTATGCGCATTGCGTGGTGATTACTGTAATTGAACAAATATTTTCTATTGCTATTATTGACCCGACTCGACAAAATAACATTTTGACTTAATGCTGGCAGCATTCTAAAGATTTATTACCGTAATGTGTTTAGACTTATAGTGAAATTTTATATTAAGGAGGTAGAATTAGAATAGCTTTCTAAACTCGTACATTATTTTGTCTAAGCTCTGTCTAATCTACATTTTAGTCAGCGAGAATTTAAAAAGTAATTGTAATAATATTATCTTATCGCTATTTTATCTCTCAGCTCGAAAATTTGAAAAACTAATTTGGAACCGACACTAACAAGAATAGTTTAATATAAGTATTTTGCTTTGAAGTAGTTGGTTTTTTTAATTAATTTATTTACGTTTGAACAAGTTTGTTTATGTTGTAAGTGATATCACGAGCTATTACCCGTGGACCCAGTTATTCGGACCCGTTGGCTACGTGGACCCACGTAGTTTTATTTACCTCTAGGCCCATTGTAGTAGAGATGGACCTGACTATATCGATGGAAAACTGGAAAAAGAAACCCATAAATTAGTTACAAAGTTTACATTATCAGCCGGAAGGCGTCCACTGCTGGACGAAAGCCTTATTAGGGAGGGGTTGCCATAATCCCCACGCTTGGCAGGCTAGGGGATTGCAGAATGCTTACTACCGTTAACCGAGAGGACGCTGCTGCCTGTCTTCCGGTGGTTCTGTATGCAGTTTTAGGACATACCCAGATCTACACAAACAAAGTTTACAAAGTTTACTTTAAAGAAATCACAAATCCCCTAATGTCAAGTGACGATGTTGCTGAAGATGGTACTACGTGAAGCTTGGTTATCGTATTGTACTACTATTAATCCCAGTATTTGGTAAAACCGCGATCCCACTAAGCTCATAATATATTCAAACCGAGGACTGGATGTGTCGCCATAAATTTCCGCGTCTGACGCGGCCGTGAAGAGCCCTATATTTATTTAATAACATCTTCATATTTACATGAAAAACGGTTATTTAAATTTAAAAGTTCCCGGCTGAAGCTTCCGCGTGTAATTTCCCTTTCAACTGACTTCAAAACAGGAGGTTCTCAATTCGACTGTATGTTTTATTACACAACATTTTTTACTACAAATGACACTTTTAACTTTCGCAAATTGAACACATAAAAAAAAGAAAAAAGTAAAAAAAAAATAAGGAAAATAAGAAGAAAATAAATATTTGTGCCCAGTGATAAACATAATTATTTTTTATTACCTTTTTTTTTACCTTGATATTTTAGCACAGCTGTTAATTGGAACTTGCATGATAAATTTGCTTTGAGGGCAAAGTTACAAGAGAAATTACTGGGTATGAACAGATTTGACAATCTAATAATTATCTCAGCGAGCGCAGTGCAGTGCGGCGCAGAATTTTGTACGCAAGTTGACAATTCTGGCACTGCTACTGTTATGGCCAGGCGTGATGCTTACCACCAGGCGTACGTCTTGCAAGTCTCATCATTCCATTCCATAAAAAAAAATGTTAGTAGAATTTGCTGTTCCACACATTGAACCAAATGTATGAAACAGTGAATTTTACGTGATTTCAGGGTTGTTACCAAATTTAACGATGTTTTTAACGATTAGTAGGTGTAATTCATTCGCATTCGAACTATTTTTTGTAGCGTCGATGAAGAAAACACTTTCTATTCGAATCAGAAATTTATTCAGCTTCACAATAACTTCTCTTCGCAGTAATTTACAGAAATAATTCTTATGTTCGCAATCACTTTTCAACGCACAACCACTCCAGTCGACTCGTGGTGATCGAATGGCTCAAGCAACTATTTTCTCAAACAGGTAGGCAATAATTTGACAACTGTCTTACTGGAAGGGAGGCAGTGTTTCCAGATGGTAAATATAAATGCTAGGGTTACTAGTCGGTAAAATACAAGTGTGCGATATTTTGTAACAGCTCGGCCATCCGATCGTCAACGAGTGCCTTCGTTGGTTTTAATTTAGGATAGAATAAAATATATATATTTTTTTTCATTGTAGTAATACAATAGGTACCTGTAATATATAATATTATAATTTACTATTCTGAAGAATAGAATACACAAGACAATATTAAAGAGCCTAATTTATTAACTTATACGCATATTTAATCTATTAACGTAATGTAGAAATATAAGTAGGTATACATTATTTCAGTTATTATAATCAACACAGAGCTAATTTTATTTATTTATATAATATGTAATATTAATATTGTTTATGTAATATTTATATAATTCACCAATCGATTACATTCTATTGCTTCTTACTACTTAACTGCTTTTAAGCTACTTTTACTACCTTACTACTCGCTATTCACTTACAGGCTGCACATTGCTTCTCTTTGAGCGACACTCATCGTGCCCGGCATGCTCGCAATATGCAGTCCGAAGTACATATGTCACTACTCACTATTCACTATTCACTTACAGGCTGCAAATTGCTTCTCTTTGAGCGACACTCATCGTGCCCGGCATGCTCACAATATGCAGTCTGAAGTATATAATAATATATCATTACTCACTATTCACTTATAAACTGAACATTGCTTCTCGTTGGGCGACACATCATTGTGCCCGGCATGCCCACAATATGCAGTCTATATTCATGCCATATGTTTATCATAAACGGGAATCATTTCACGTTTACTCTATACACATGGACTTTATCACTATTTCGTTTTAGTTAATTTCTTTGTCAGGTTTTTGTGCAGTTTCTGTTTTTGGACATGCATTAGCTAAATGGCCTAATAGATTACAGCGGCTACATTTAAATATCGGTTTATTGCACCTATAGCTGGGATGACCTGGTTCGTTACAGTTAAAGCATACTATACGACCTGTCTCAGGTCTGCTTGTCTTATAAACGCTTTTGTTCGGATTACTAGTGATGGGACTTTTATCCTTATCTCTTCCTGGCCTATCCGTTTCCCTAGAAATTCCTGGCTTAACAGTTTTAAAGAATTTTAACAACTGTTCGGGCTCCGAAAACTGCGCGGCTTGGGCTCCTAATCGTATACCTCTATCCTCTATCCCAAAAATTAAACAATCGACAGCATTTTTGCCATGAAGGTCACAACGATTTAGCAAGTTAATTTTGGAATAATAGTATAGCTCAGGAGATTCACCAAAACGGAGTTTTTTGTTCAACATTTCTGTTAATAATTCGCCATAATTTTGGGTGGATGGAAAGGATTCAATTAGTTTTGTTTTCCATTCTTCCCATGTAAACAATAATGTTGGTAAACTTTGGTACCATGTTTTGGCGATTCCCGTGAGTTTGGGTAAGGCATAATGTATAACTTGTTTTTCAGACCATTCGTAAATTTGTTTACATTCCTCGACTTTTGACAGCCATGAATTAATAGTTTGTTCTTTAGCCATCGGATCAAATTCAGGTATGACATTATGTAAGGATGAAAACTTCTCACTTGAATCGGATTTCATAGACTTAATTGCATCTAAGAATGATTTCATCAAATTATTAGCTGTGTGATCACTTTCGTCATGTCTGCTCCTTTTTGAATTGCGCTTCTCTCTTCCATGTTCATGGCTGTGACTATCTCGACTACGTTTTCTTTTTCGGATATCTCGGTAACCGCTGTCAATTCTACTGCCTTGTCGGTTTCGACGCCGGCTGCGGCTTCGGCTCCGAGGCTCACCTGGTCGTTTGCTTCTACGTTCAATACTACGCCTAGATTGACGCTGCTCACCGGGGCTCTTGTCACGCTCCTCCACGTTGTGGCGGCTCCGGTTACTGTGGTCACTTCGGCTCGCACTCCGCCGATGGCTGCGATGCTCTGCTGGTCTGTCGCAACGGCGGTCCTTACTGCGCCGGCTGCGCTGACTCTTACTCTCGTGGCTGCCGTCTCGGCTGCGGGAGGGCGTCCGTGACCCATCACTGTCCATCACTTATCTGATAAGAAAAACAGAACGCATCAATGTTCATTTAGATAATCTCTCCTATTTATAAATAAAAATATTTTGCCTCTATAATGTTCTCCATGCTTATCAACAATATCAATGAATACCCTGACAAAGTGTTAATAATATAGAAGGCCATTGGATAATTTGCTTCCATTTCCAGAGGGTACCCAGGCCAAACAATGGTATGACCCGTAAAAGGTTAGGTATAAATATTTAGGAGCTGAATAGTCCAGTCACACAACCGTATTACCAGGGAGTGCCCTGGCCAAATTTTGTTGAGATCCTGGACAATCCAACTAGTGGTTTGCTATCACTATCAGGGAGTGCCCTGACCATAACATATTATGCATGCAAATCACTTTTTTTTTGATCTTTGTGGGCAAATGGACGATAACAAGTAAGTTGTCTAGATTTTAATAATTATTTCATGCCTCTTCAAAAGGAAAGAGAAAAAAAATACATAACCTTGTTATCGTTATCCTCACTTCTGAAATTGTAGCGTCGATGAAGAAAACACTTTCTATTCGAATCAGAAATTTATTCAGCTTCACAATAACTTCTCTTCGCAGTAATTTACAGAAATAATTCTTATGTTCGCAATCACTTTTCAACGCACAACCACTCCAGTCGACTCGTGGTGATCGAATGGCTCAAGCAACTATTTTCTCAAACAGGTAGGCAATAATTTGACAACTGTCTTACTGGAAGGGAGGCAGTGTTTCCAGATGGTAAATATAAATGCTAGGGTTACTAGTCGGTAAAATACAAGTGTGCGATATTTTGTAACATTTTGTACATCCTTTTCTTATTTATCCCATTTACCTTTTACACGACTGCCCAAAAAAGGAGTGTAATGTTTGCAGGGTTCTATGTATATAAGTGAATTTCTTTGTTCCACCATAACTTCTAAATGCCTGAATAGATTTAGATGTATGTGGTAATATTGTGTAATTATTACATCATCCCGAGCGCCAAAATAATTTAAAAAAACATGGCGGCTGTGGGTTCATTGTAATATGTGAAATAATTCTTCAATTATTTTACATGTTAGTTCTAATTATTTTGTAGGTATATTTATTTGGGATATTCACCAACTCGATATGAGGGACTGGACACACGTGTGTCTAGTTGGTGTAACTCAAAATAGGTATCATTTGTTATTATCATCTTGACACGCTAGATTTTTCACGTGTGTCGAGATAGTCAATTATACCATTTACTTTTTTCAGCTTTATTTGCTCATAGTTGTTAAAATTTTGTAAAATGTTCGTAATGTTGTACATTGTACCTACTCCTATCTCTGCAAGTTTAAATGAGAAAGTTTACTTTCATTAACTTTATGGGGAATATAAACTACATATCAAGGCAAGCTTCGTCTATTTTCTACCACAAATAGGTAGATTGGATAATAAAAGCTAGTTGCCCAGACTTTGGGACAGTGAGCCTTAACTCTGAGACAGGCTTAGCAACCATGCCGGCTCCACATTCTTACCGAGACACTCCGAGACTCTATAATCCGACCAACTATGAAGTCGCGTGCGCGTACCTACATTTAATGGGGATCCACACTGCAATTTACTTTCCACTAGGTGGCGCATCGTCGATGCGGCCTGTCAACTGTCAATCTCGTACATTTTGTTGAGTTTTGTTTTGTTATTTTGTTTTGTTTTTGCAGAGAAAATTATAAAGACCCGAACTACAATGGAGAATCTGCAGTATACAGGTGGTTTGTAAAGCAGTTTCCTTGCTAATTAAACCGTTGTCCAACATGAAATGTAAACAACTATCTAACCTTCAAATCTATTATCAGGTATATTATTATATATATACTACTTCATACTTTTCTACTTTACCATATTACTATTATAATAGTACCCAGTATTATTCCTTGGACTAGATTTTGGACAACGCCCTCATCAAGAGCAGATCGATATAAGCTACTGTTAACAAGAAAAATATGATTTTGTCACATCCCGACCGCTGCTGGCGCCATCTGCGGAAAGTTTTGCCTGTGGAACCTCATTACCGTAAATACACCTCTGTAAATTGGCTGTGTTATAAGGTTTCGGGTTGATTCGACGAGAATGAAGAACCGGCATCACGGTGAACACTAATTGCGGGACAGTAACGAGTTAGATCTATCTGGTATTGTATTAGTTACGGTAATTGAGATCTATACGTATACTGAGTTATGGAAACAGCATTACAATTTTTATGAGCCACAATAAGGCCATTGTACTCATCATTTTACCACAAGGACCACACTAAAATCGCGGAAAAACCCTGTTTCATAAAAAAGTATACTTAATTGACTTTTTTGGAAGTGCCGTTTTGTCACGATTTCCCGTTTGGCCTCACTGTAATTTTTTTGTAATGATGTGTAGTGAGAGATTTACTTCCGGCTTAGTAATACCATTCTGCGTAACCCTGTTTTTATTTCTATGAGTATTGGTTTATAGAAGCATTTTATAGAAATTATAAAAAAGAGCTATACGCTTGGGGTTTAATAAATCTGAGGTCATCGAACAAGTTATGGAAGACAAAACTGAAATCACGAAAAATCTGCAGTTTTGTCGAAAACGTTTGGCTCTTATTAACTGATACGATATGGAACAGCTGATTTCTTTCCACAATTTTAAGGTTGATTCCGTAGTATAAGCTGTTCTTACACTAACAAGTTGGCTTAGTATCATCAACGTCGTCGTCAGCCATAAGACGTCCACTGCTGGACGAAGGCGTCCCAATAGAGGGGTGTTGCCATAATCCCCACGCTTGACTTAGTATACTTAAGTTTATAACCCTGTAGTATGCAAGCTTATAACATTGAAAGAAATTTGATTGTATAGGGCCTTTTGTTTGGACACATCTTATCTTTTTTTTTATTATTGATTTATAGGCTTTTATTATGAAAACTGACGTTGGTTTGACACATTTTTGTTAACACATCAACAGCCGGAAGACGACCACTTCTGGACGAAGGCCTCTCCCTTACAAGGAGTTGTTGCCATAATCCCCACGCTTGGCAGGCAGCTTGGAGATCGCAGAATGGTTACCACCGTTAACTGAGAGGATGCTGCTGCCCGTCCTCCGGTGGTACTGGATGCAGTTTTAGGACATAACCAGGTCACATATTTTTGTTTTATTTATACGGCAATACCCACCTGCTTAGCACGACGCAGCTGCACGCGCGTCGGGTTCCCTCTTTGAAAAAGGTCACCGGATGTGATCGAAACTATAGTCGGAGTATCCGATTTAATTAAACGTGAGTATTCGAAAAAGATTTATAAGGCTTGCGTTTGACTGTCATCTCGTCTGAACGATAAACGAAGATGCAGCCTACGATGGAGCACGCTTGTCTAGAAGCAACGGATTCACTCGCGACTTAAAGACACCCAGATTATAATTATCGGGAAACACCCACTCGGGCATTTTGCGCATTCCACTGTTTAGCAGTTTGAATAAAGAAAGTGGAATCAAACCGTTTCGTACGAGACGTCCAATAAGCCACAACACGTCACACGTCGTCAACAGCAGTGGACGTCTTGTGGCTGCTGTCGGCGAAAAAAAAGGCGTCCCCCTTAATCGGGGGCTGTTGCCATAATCCCCTCGCTTGGCAGGTAGCTTGGGGATCGCAGAATGCTCACCGCCAATATCTGAGAGGACACAGCTGCCGGTCCTCCGGTGGTTTTGGATGCAGTTTTAGGACATACCCAGGTCAAGGTTTGTTTGGACAAGTTTGCCTTATTCCAACAACAATCATGTTTCCTGAAACTGATCATTTCCTTTAAATTCATTTCCCTTGCTCTTCGTTAATGTAGGTAAGTGTATTGCAGGTTGCAAACATTTCTCACAAATTAACCTCGAGAAGATGCAGGTCACGCGTCTACTTTGTAGAAATCTCACAGTTCAGCGGAAATTTCTGGAAACTTGCACAATTTCCTAGTAAGTGGTAAATCTATTGAAAGTCGAGCAATGTTTTCTATTTTCTGTATTGGATTTAGAAGCTAGTTTGGCCAAAGTAAATAGGTTCTAGGGCTTGTAAAACTTGAATTGAAAAGTTTGAAACAAAATTGATCAAATTGCAATTGCAAACTTTTTATAACTTTCGCAGGAAACTATTATGCTTTTCTAGCAAAATAATAAACAAATAACCACATTGGTATGGCTCGGGTTTGACCATATAGAGAAGCTTACTGTAAAGTCTCTCACTTTGGCATCACTTGGACTTGACCGTTCCATAGAATCCTGATGTAAAATTTATATCACTTTTACATGACTTGGCCTACGTTTTATGGCTACTCCATAAAACGTTACTGTAAACTTACTATTACTTTGGCATGACATTTAATTGACCATTCCATAGAAGCCAACTGTAAAATTTCATTACTTTGGCATGGCATGGACTTGACCATTTTGTGGAAAAGCTTACTTTAAAGCTTGGACTGGACTATATATTATTAAGCTTTGCTTAGTATAGGGCTAGATGGCGCTGTGTGTAAAATGTCCTCCAATATTTATTTATTTATTTATTCCTTAGAAACCTACTGTAAAGTTTCTGTCACTATAGGCATGACTTGGACTTGCCCATTCCATAGAATCCTGCTGTAATTCCACTCCTTTGTGACTGTCAGTCACAATATGACGTGCTTTACTTTGGTTGAACTTGTTTTACAAAATTTACATTATCTTACGAGCAAATCTGTGCTGAAAAAATACTATGCAACATTATAATCCTCTTAGGACGTAAGGGAAATAAAACACGTTGTAAAAACCTTTGCATTAAATTTAGTGTAAAGACGTAAATGATGTCAGCGTTAACACCATTTGCAAAGAGGGAGATTTAAGGCTTAGATATTTTGGAATCCTTGGTTGCTATGCTCGGTTCACAGATTGTGAATACAAGCTTCGGACGAGTATTGGTTTAAGAGCGGTCCGGTCTTGAATGATGCCGTTTTATCTCGTTTTTTCCAGTTGCACGGTTTTCAGCTTCTGTCGCCTTTTGTTGTTTTTCTGTCATGAACTTTCCTTGTTATTTCATGAATGTCTTTTTTTAATGATTCTTGAAGCTTTCTAACTTTGTGTAATTTGAATATTTTACGAACAAGTCTGGCTTTAACAATTCTGGCTTTTGGCAATCTATGTTTTGCCCAGTAAGTTTATTTCTAGGGGCTACAAAATTTGGAAGTTGGTTCATGGGGGAGCTATTGGTTCATGTATATTGATGGCTATGTAAAGTTAATTCATGCCTTAGATACCATGGCATTCTTCTCATCTATAAATTACGGTGCTGCATGTTCTGCGTGCGATAGCAAAAAAGTTTGAAATCTGTTTTAACAATCGATCAGTTATCTGGCCCATAAGATGTTCTTCATTTGAGATGGCTCTGTGTGTGAAATTTCCACCATTATTTATTTGCTTATACTTCGAGTAACATTTAATGACCGGGTAAATAAGTAAGTCCCGACTGCATTCAAGAAAATACAGAACAAGAACCTCAAAGATTGTTGACATCAGAAAAAGGCCGACTGTCACGATGTCACTGTGTGATTAAATTGCACCTGTAACATTTACCGCATGCCCAAAGTGTGGTAAAACCGCAAAAATATGAACATCGAATGTTGAAAAATCCATTGGCAAGCTTGAAAAGAGACAGCATGGGCGAGATAAGCGCCGGTGACTTCCTTTGCAGAGCTTGGATAATAGCTTTTGACTGCAAAAGTGAAAAGAGGAAAGAGAGGCTTTTCCTCTGCAGTGGAACGGTCACGGCTAAAATAACAATATGAAAAATAATCAATCAGTATTTCGAACATTCTAATCCTATTTACCTTACTTCTGTTTTTAAAGCTTAAACAGGAAGAAAAATGATGACCTCCGGCAGAACTCGAGCCTGCATACGAGCAGTCTCTATGGGTTTCCGTCCCAACTGCTTTGCTTTTAAGGTAGGTAAATATTTGTGTTACAAAAATTTACAGATGGCGCCACCAACGCTTTAGATGGTAGCTTGGAACAGGTTGAGAAATTCGGCATCTAAGGCAGAACCTTCTGTAGCTTAATTGGCAAAACAGTTGGGACGGAAACCCATAGAGACTGCTCGTATGCAGGATCGAGTCCTGCCGGAGGTCATAGATTTTCTTTCTGTTTAAGCTTTAGAAACATAGAAATACCATTAGTGTGGAAACACTTCATACAAAGATACCTTACTTCTATACTGTATGATAATATAATTATGTATAATTATTATTCTTGTCTTGCATAGTTGGCAACGTTTGTTGTCACTGTGAAAACTCCGCAGAGTAAATTTGTTCCATTCCGAAGCTTCTTCCGGAACCAACCTTTCATGGCGTCAAAGTTTTCAAACTGTGACTTTAATACTTCACAATAAAGTCCGTAAGTAGTTTCAACACATTAGTGTATTTCTAGCATAAATCTTCATTTGTGAGTTCGCACAATACCTTCGCCGTTCGTTCATACAGCGACCAGCGTCGTCATGAAGATATAAGTCTAGGTAGACATTACTAGGCATAAAAACAAAATTATGCCTGGGAATTTCGACTGCTTCGAGGCTTGTCAGATAGAGTAGGTCTTTGATAGAGTGGCTACCGCGCGATGGTAAGCGCAGTTATGGAAAGCCAGTCCAACAGTCGCGGGATGATATCCATAAGTGTGTTGTACCTTGACCAAATTGGCGCTAAACTGATAAGATAAAGAAAGAAAAGGGAAGGAGGCTCATGCCTTATAGTGGGCTGCTTAAGCTGCCAAAAGTAAAGATTGGGTTAATTTGTATTACAAACATTTACAGATGGCGCCACCAACGCTTTAGTTGATAGCTTAAAAACAGTTTGAGAATTTTGACCGGTAAGGCAGAGACTTATGTAGCTTAATTGGCAAAGCAGCTTGGACGGAAACCCAGAGATTGCTCGTATGCAGGACCTGTCAGAGGTCATAAATTTTCTAACTATTTAAGTTTAATAAATATATGTTATGTTGTCCTTATTGTATATTTAATAAATAAGGAAACAATCAAGACTTTTGGACTACATTCGTCGCTCAATGTTAGAACGGCCATTTACACATTGTAGATAAAACAAATAGAGTTGCACGAGCGTAAACCTCAAACTTTGTGGAATCTGTTAGATAGAATTTCACTAAAACTAAAGTAATATGAGAACACCAAATATTTTCGTTCAAATTGGTTTGGTTACTGGAATTTGGGTTTCACGAGCCGACTAGGCCACAGAAATATCGTATCTATTTATTGAACCGTGATAAATTGATGACGTCTTGTCAAATAATCGGATGTGTCACCGATATCGAGCTTGTAAAAGTCGATATCGGCTTGCTATCTTGTAAACGTTTGTTTTTCAACACTCAAAAATAACTGTTACTATTTTTAGGGTTCCTTACCTCAAAAAGAAAAAAGGAACCCTTATAGATCACTTCGTTGTCCGTCTGTCTGTTGACCCTTTTTTCTCTGAAACGAGTAAAGGCATTAAGTTGAAATTAATATCGAATGCGTAAAGTCCACCGTCCCTTAGAGTTGTAAAAAAATTAAGCTTCTAAGTCAACCTAATCAAAAATTACAGCTATTTTTCTAATGTTTTTAGACTCGTAAGTAAATCAAAATTCATGGGGTATTTCCCGTTGACGTTGACATAGAATCACAAAATTTGGCAAGAAGGAAGATCACATAACACCTGGTTATGGGAAAACTCTGAAAATTTATAATTTGTAGATATATCGTGATTTCTCAAGCCAAAACTTAAATGATTATTCCGTTCGGTTGGCTTCCGCTCTTTAAATCCCAAAACTGTACTAGATGGCGCCATTGAGAAGATTTGCCTGCGCCACTCTTTTATCGCAACTGTTTCGTTCGTCCAAAAGTTTTACGTAATTGAAACTCCTTTTTAGGGTTCCTTACCCAAAGGGTGTTCAACTGTACCCTAAGACTAAGCAATCCGTCTCTGTTTGTCTATAAATATGTTAGTTCGTCTGTTTTTGATCTATAACGACGTATATCTCGTAAATCGTAATAGGTAGCCAGTTGTTTCCATAGAATATTCGTTAGATACTGTCGCGGATTTCCTTTGTACTTGTGGTGGTACGGAACCCTCGTTACCCGAGTCGCAAGGACTCGTATTGACATCTTTATTTATTTTAAATATAGGTAGTGTTACGTTATTATTGATCCGCGGATGTGAAGAGCATTGAGAACATTATTTTTGTCTAAATTCATTATAAGTAATATCATTTCTACAATATAGTTCGCTTAACACAAATATATCTAAAAAAAAGAGAATCGTGTCTCGTCAGTGCTATCTATCTTTGACTACGTTTGTATACGCCATCTATCTTTGGATACTTTTAGAACTACTTTTCTTACGCTTTTCGTCAGCTGTCAGAAAACCTCCTATTGACTGAAAATCGAATAACTACAGCAGTGACAAATATACTTAAAAAGGTGGAAAAACCTCACCTTAAATAATTATGTATCGACCTTGACTTGTGTCAATTTGTACCTAAAATATATTGTGTAACGTTTCGCAGTGACATTTTTATAGTTCAAAAACAACACTATATTTAGAGCAGTCAATTAGTCCCTATCAAAAGTCACACGTCCATTGTCCCCGATATATCACGGCGGCGGAAAATGGCGGCCTTTGTGCTTTATCGGCCCTCCAAACTTCTAACAAGGGCTTTTTATGACGACGATAAATGATATTTTTTTCGATTTCGCTTCTATGGTTACGGATAAAGGCTACGGTGTAGGGGTTTTGTAGCGGGTGTTATGGCGTAGAGGTTTTGTAGCGGGTACTACGGCGTAGCGCTGCCGTAGCATTTTTGGCGATAAAAAGTTTTTTTTTTTCAAACTGGAGTCGTAACCAAAGTAGCGTTCAAGACAATGGATCAAGTCCCATTGTCTATTCCCGATCATTGTCGGCACTCTAAGGATTTTCATTTTGTTTTACTTTGTTAAAATTAAATATTAAATCAATACCTATCGAAAAACAACACCAGAAACCGAACGCAAGCAAAAGAAAAAAAAACAACAAATAACAAAAAATCTCGAACAAAAATAAAACTTCTTTGACCTGCCTGACTGAATGATAGATTATTATTTGATAATATTACTGATTATAATGCTGACAAGGGTTTATAGATGGTACTAGGTAGGCACATTAATCAATTAATCTTGTATGTTCAAAGATGTGTTTTGTATGAATAGATGTTTCCAATAAGCTTCATTGATCGTGGTCCCATATTAATAGCGTACCCTAGATGTGAGCTTGCTTGAGCATGTTGATACACCGGCTAAGTGATTAACTTAACTCAGCTGAAGTAACTCCTCCTGAAATTGGAAATCGATCGACAAGCTATTTTGTACTTAATACTAGCTGCACTTCTAATAATGTTTGCAGTAACAATTATAATAATGTTTTACGCAATACCTTTCGTTTTACGCAATACATTTCGTTTTACGCAATATCTTTCGTTTTATGCAATACCTATCGTTCTACGCAATACCTTCCGTTTTACCCAATACCTTTCGTTTTACGCAATACCTTCCGTTTTACCCAATACCTTTCGTTCTACGCAATACCTTCCGTTTTACCCAATACCTTTCGTTTTACGCAATACCTTTCGTTTTACGCAACATTTTTCGTTTTACGCAATACCTTTCGTTATACGCAATACCTTTCGTTTTACGCAATACCTTTTGTTTTCCTCTGTTCCGTGAACAAGATATTGCATAAAACATTAATATGATTGTAAGTGCTAAGAGCAGCTACTAAGATATTAAAAAAAAGTTTTAAACTTATTATATTCCCGATTGATACAATCTGTTTCTTAGATTTGCGAGTGAATCGGTTGTACTTGGACTATCTGCTTACTTGACGAAATGCGTGTTGGCCAACCGTGAGTTGGACGAAATGCGTATTTTACTAAGTGCTACTAAGTAGGTCTTATCATTAGGCAAGCTTGCTCCATTGTAGACGCTTATCATCAGGTAAGATTGATAGTCAATGCAGGTCTATTGTATTTTTTTTAAAATAAATAACAATTAAATCGTATTGTCAATATTTTTTCATGTGCATTTTTTTTATTCAAAAGGTCGGTTCCTTTATTTTATATGGGTAAAAAAACTTAATTTGATTTTATTTTGTATTGGAGGCTTCGATCAATAATTCTTTGAGGTGATCTTATAGAAAGTCCTAGTGCGAAATCTAGGATACAAATAAAAAAATAAAAAGTCGCACCATGTACAGAGCCCTAGACAATAGACAGCCTTAATTGCACGATTTCAAAATTAGTAGATTTTGTTAGCTATGGTATTATTTATTATAAAATATTGTTAAATATGAATACTAATAATTAAGCTAGTTATTACGGTGTTTATTTTTGTGCGTAATTTTTATTGTGAAAAATAAAGAGAAATATGTAATAAATCCTATATGAAGAAGTGTGGACCCACTCGAGAAACAAGGGTCGCTCAACAGGATCGCTCTTTTCGTAACATCGTTCTTCTCATTTTATCACTAAATAAGGAAGTGATTTAAAAGGTAGAGGTTACATGTCTCGACTTCTTTGTGCCCCATCTCTGTCTTTCAGTCAATCTATTTGGTACTAACGGAGTATAAAAGTGACGGTATTATTCCAGCTAATGCATTATTTGCCCATTTTTTCTACAGAGCTACGCGTAATGGCATTATTAAGCCGAAACAAGGCAATGGAAGGTTTTCTGACAGGCAATTAAAAAAAATAGCCAGGCCACATCGCTCGAAGAACTGACCGATGGGGAAGAAAGGTTCTTGAGTGGCGACCGCGAACCGGAAAACGCAGCGTAGGAAGGCCTCCCACTAGGTGGACCGACGACATTGTAAAAGTCGCGGGCAACCGGTGGATACAAATGGCAGGTTGTCGTACAGTGTGGCGGTCTAAGGGGGAGGCCTTCGTTCAGCAGTGGACGTCTCCGGGCTGATGATGATGATGATGATGATGAATTAAAAAAAGTCGTTCTTTTCAACTCTATAAATGGCGCAGGCTATATGTGCCATTGAAGAATAGCATAATATTTTGTTCTGAGGCACATGCGATAAAAAAAATAACTTGACAATGACAGCCACGTCTGGCTAGCGCAAGTTCAGCGCCATCTATAATGAGCCTTTTTTTTATTGCCCGTCAGGAAATCTCCCACTTTACTCATCATTGTAGATAAGATTTACTATGAGGCTAAGGGGGATCCACGCTGCGATTTTTTCGTTAGGTTAGGTTAGCATCGTCGATGCGGCCATAGTCAACTGTCAATCTCATACATTTTGTTGTTTTTAACCGACTTCAAAAAAGAAGTTCTATGTTCGACTGTATGTGTCTTTTTTTATGTATATTCACCGATTTCTCCGTCAATTGTGGAACGATTTTAAAAATTAGTCTTTTATTTGAAAGGGTACACCTTGGAGGTGGTCTCATATTAAATTGAAGTCGGTTGTTTTTTTTTTAAGTTACTTGTTGGTTTTGTTGTTGCAGAGAACATTTAAAAGACTTGGATTACCAGGGAGAATCTGCATATACTGGTTTGTACAGCAATCCTTTGCCTTGCTAATTAACATACCTACAAATCTATTTTCAGGCTGTCAACAGCTGCATAGATTCATAAAACAGCACAATATCCAGTATTTTTCCTTGGACTAGATTATCGACAATGACCTTATCAAGAGCAGATAGATGTAAGCAACGATTAACAAGAAAACTTGATTTTGCCACATCGGGACCGCCGCTGGCGCACTCTGCGAAAAGTTTTGGCTGTGGAACCACATTCAGAAAGCGTGAAACAATGGATTCCTATTGGCTCAGTAACCGTTCTGCGTCAGCCTGTATAGCTTTTTGGACCAACCTGTATATATGTGCCGTACATAAATTACGTCATCTACGCCAAAAACCACTCACACTTCAGAAATCCTTGCCATCCTTAATGTAATCCATGTTCACTCGAATCACCCGCAAAACCAAGTAAGTGACACTTTTCTTTCGTTTTTTTTTGTTTCAGACTTTTCACGCGACACGCAAAGCCTCTTAATTTCACGCACAATATGCTATTTGTCAAAGTCAGTGGAAAAACACTCATGAATATGTTCTCAAAGCAAATGTCGGTATTTTTCCTTGTATCACGTCGGAGCGCAATAAAATTTTCAGATTTTTACTTGAACATACACGAGGCGAGGAGACAACGCTTTGTAAAGTAACACGTGATATAAATATGAAAAAATAAAAACATCATTCGATACTAAAGTCCAAGGCATTTATTATTACACGTACGTGACGTGATCAAGAATGTATTCTAAAGAAGCTTTTAGTAAATAATAAAAATATATAAAACATTTACATATTGGTGGACACTTGACACAGCGCCATCTAGCCCCAAACTAAGCATAGCTTGTACTATGGAAACCAGATAACTGATACAATACTTATATATATTTTTTTTACTCAAATAATTATTTTGCTCGCAATAAGTTTATAATTAATATAAGTTATAATATTAATATAAATTAATAATTAAGACATAATTATAAACTGAAGAATAAAAATTACTACTGGAACTTAATAATATGCAACTTTCCCTCTACTCATTATCCTAATCTAAATTATAAATCTCAAAGTTTGTATGTTTTGAACGGATTTGGATGGATTTTGGTAAAGAGATAGTTTGTACTTTGGCAAAACACACAAGCTACTTTTTACCCCAGAACTTGCGTGTAAAACCGCGGGGCCTGTTATTAGCTATAAATGTTCTATTAGAGGAATAAATATAGTAAGTATTGACAGAAAATAAGTTTTTTTAAATAACTCACTCAGTGCCTCTTCGTCTATGTTTTTATGTGCGGACGAGTTTATACGATCCACTCAACAAGTGTAATGGGTGTATTATGGTTTGCGTAGGTGTGTGTACGGCACGTAGGGTTGTGTGAGGTATTATTTACGTCATTAGGAAAACCTACTCATAAATAAACAGGCCAAGTGTCAATTGCATCAAAATAGCTTATAATTATTAAACACCGATACCTCCTTATAGTAGGCCTGGCGCACTCCTTGCTGTAGGTATGAAGCTACAAGTACATACGTGGCGTGACGGGCCTGACAGAATTCTTTGGCCAATTCAGTAGGCCAAAGAATTCTGTCAGAAGAGATAACACTTACGCAACAGATATAACGATGATATGACTTATGGCTTACGCAGAGAGGCAACTTCTTGGTTAATATAACCAGTAGTTAGTTGCACGTCCTGAATTGCCTTTGATTATATGAGAAAGCTAGATCCTCCAAGTAAATTGCACTTTATTGTGACGTAGCAAGAGTCGCTACTTATTTAATTTTTTTTGCGGAGTGAGTCTTCTGTACTTGTATGTATTCTGTGCTTAAAGCTCAGTTGGTACTATCTGAGCTAAGTATAAGGCAGTCTATGATTCAGCTATGATTTCAGGATAGGTTTTATAGTAAAATTTGTTCAACACATGTACATTGAACCCCTTTCGGTTTAGAGATACGAATACGTGTATTCCAGTATGACCTTATTTGATAAATCCCCTAGTTAAAGCTCCAATAACAGCTTGGTTAAAACAAACAGACTTGATTTGATAACCTTGACGTTCGTTACGAAATCTAAACTTTAAATATTTGAGATTTTCACTTCCAAAGCGAGTCGGTACCTACTATTAACTTTACAGGGATTTACGCTGTGGACGAAAAAAGATAAAATATGGAAAATGTGAAATTCTATTAGAGAAAATTTAATCAGTCTCAGAATATTAAGGGCTTTACTTAAATACTAATAAATTAAACGTAAAAAACCTAACGGTGGTGAACATTATACTATACCGCCAAGCCACCTGCCAAGCGTGGAGATTATGAATGGCAACCCCTCGCTATTAAGGGGGAGGCCTTTGTCCATCAGTGGACGTCATCTAGCTGAACACGATGAAGAAAATGTATTATAAGAATGTATTTACAAAAAATATATTTAAGTATTCCATCAGATAGAATAGATAGATAGATTCTTCTGATTTCCATAATACAGGCTTTGCTTAGTTTGGAGCTAGATGGCGCTGTGTGAATATGTCCACTGATATCTATTAATTTCAAATTAAAAACAAAATGATGTTTTTTGTTTAAGAAATTATTTAACTCGTTGAAACTCGAAAATTATTTGTGACTTATTTTATTAATGTTATCTAAAATTAATAAAATATTGCTATATCTGAACCAGCACGACGTCAACTATTTGTAGGTTCAAGGTTGTCCATTCATTATGCCACACCCTGTATAAACAGTTACTAAAACGTGACCCATAATAACTATAGTATTATATATTCACAAAAACACGTTTTCTTTTAATACTGCACACCACCATTTCCTATTTGGATTTTCTAAAACGTGGCATGTTTCCTGTGTAACGTGACAGGAGAGTGACACCAAGAACTATGTTATGGAACTAACGCAATCAACTAAAATATGCGGCGTTGTGTTATCGTATTTATAAGGCAGTAAGGTTTAAAATTGTGAACAACATTTAAAGTGTATGAAAATAGTTAAGCTAAAGTGAGTAACAAAATAACGAAAAACGTTCTTGAAGTTTGATATACCGAAGCTTAGTTATTAATATTAGATTACCACAGACTACCTACTTTATGGTAATTAATACCTACAATACAAAAGATTAGTAATTTTGCTATTAGATTTTACATTTTACAATTAGGTAATATCTGTAAATGAATTAATGATTTAATTATGTAAATCTACGATTTATTTACAAGATGTTTGAGTCAAGTGCGTAGCGAGTAGCGCTCGTGGCGAAGCTTGTCTGGGTGATTCTATACGATCACCGATGTTAAGCAACGGACGGTCCGGTCAGTCTTCGGATGGGTGACCGTGAGTGGCATTTATTTCTGAGCGCTACCGTGGGTCGGATGACATGTTAAATTGTTGGTCCCGGTTGTCTGTTCTAGTTTCTATAACAACAACCGTCAGCCATGTCAGAGGCCTTCAGGCGGCACATTAACTCTGACACTAGGGCTGGCCACTCAGCCTATACGAACTTACTTACTTACTTTTTTAGTCAATCTGCCCGTGCAATGTTGTTGTGGATGAGTAAAGTCCACAAGAATAATAAAAAAAAGTTGCCCCTGTTCACCTGGGTGGTTCAATTCCAAGGTGAACAACTGACACCAATATGTCGAAACAAATCACCTAAGACCTAGGTCCTATATGTAATGGTTCTGAGGTGAAATAAAGAAACTATAATTTACGCTTTGTTCACCAAGGTGATTTCACCCAGATGAACATAGTGGAATAAACCGTGCATGAAGTTGCGCCGGCATGTCGGGAGCTCATTTCACTACGTGATCACAGAAAATATCTGGTTAATAATCAACATTCGTGACTTACTTAGTAAGCTCTAAAGCTAGGTTCCTAAACTTAATTAATTTGCATTGTAGTTCTGATCATCTAGAAATAAAATATAAGCTTGTATAATTTAGTTAATAAAGTCATTAGATTAAAATTATACTCATAATAGTCGAACGATGAATGAAATGGTGCAACCCACAGAAAAGCGAAAGCCCTACTTCTTAGGTAGAACGGCTATCAAAACAATGTTGTAAAGCAATTGTATGGAAAACCATTGTCGCCAGTTTCACACTTATTTGTATAGAAACTACGACGAAAAAATGCCAATTATTGGACGCTCATTTGAAGTAAAACGCTATAAATGCAATTTTGCAAATTGATCTAATTACGAAGCGATGTGGTTTGGTTTCCTACGAGTCTATTTAAATTGACTTTTTGAGTATTCTCAGTTTAAAAACATGTATAGTTAGAATAGGGTATATTGTTAGATGACTGATGTTTAAATCGTTGATACCAATAGCTTCGATGAAGAATTTAAGTTAATATAGTTTGTTTATTGAAAAAATAATTTAAATCGGTTATTTATGTTCTGATATACAAGCGTTTAAAGTTTTTGGTAGAGACAACTCTTTCCCTTTCCCACAAAACAAAAAATGTCGTCACGCCTTACGTGTCAGAATATAATGTATATGGCCTACAGAGAAGTGACGTCACGATTTGCTGTTGCGCCTCTCTGTCTAGCATGATATTAAAATGCTTATATGTTGCTTATTTTTGATCAGATTTTCATTTTCTTTTTATTAATCAGCTATATTTATGGGCCACATTTTAATAGGACAATTAAAAAAAACCAGTAATCTAGCCTATTGTCATTAAGCGCATTTGCACTTAATGCCGGCTAGCGCGGCCCGTCACATTTCCGTTCTAGAGGTGGTGCAACCCAAATAACATAAATTTTAAAACGATAGGATTTTCATTATAAATAAAAACAAGAACAAAATTTGTTTTGGAAATGCTTTTATTTATAGCAGAAACTCTCGAGTTCTTGATTTATTTTCCTTAATTATAGCCCAGTTGCAACACTGCTGTTAAGGGTTATTAGCAGTTTGCTCGGCGGTTGAACGGAATTTATTTAACATCTATTCGGTGTTTGTATTCCTTGTATTTTAAATTCATTCTAGACCCAAGGCACCCCTGGAGGACACTCCTGGGGGTGCCACGGGAACATGGACCCTTGGGTCAATTAGTGCAGTGCGTTTGAATGAATGTTTTGAACTTGGTATTAATAACGATTTTTTCATTTTCTTACGTTTCTTAGTTTTGGTTTTTTTTTTTTCTTACGCTCTTTAATCATTCTGCCAGTGTCAAGTTTTAATATCTTTCAATGTGAATGTGCAAACGTATAAGCCCGGTAATTTCTTTGGTAACATTACCCTTCAAACCGAAACACAGTAATGCTTGCAGTTATGAGTAACTGGCAAAGGTCTGGTACTTGGTAGAGTCCTACCATTACAATAACTGCTTAATTCATCATCATCATCAGCCCGGAGACGTCGACTGCTGAACGAAGGCCTCCCCCTTAGACCGCCACACTGTACGACAACCTGCCATTTGCATCCACCGGTTGCCCGCGACTTTAACAATGTCGTCGGTCCACTTCGGGGGACTTCCCAGTGACTGCTTAATTACTGGGCTCATAATGAATAATCTTTGTAAGCCATCTATTTATTATTCCGGCGTTAGCTATTGTGATTTATGCATGTACGTACTCAGGGAAGGAAATGTTTTATTTTATTTTTTTAAGTGAAAAATAAACTCCTAAAACTTGTTACTGTCGCAGTAAAACTAACATGCAATTAGTTGATATATTAGTGAATTTGCTAGATAGATATCTTTAAGGAGTTTTGGAGGCAACAAGAAAAGACATGTAAAAGTTTTTTTTTCCAACGATGTACCTACTTATACAACAATATAGTTTTTGGTAACTAGCACCTACTAAACCTCGTTGACGTTTATCTTAGGGGTAGGCGGGGTAGCGGCAGCGGCCGACCGCGCTCTCACTTATTGGTGCGAAATGTTATAATCAATAGCAGGAGTGCTATAAAATAAATAATCTAATTTACAAGTCTCATAATCTTATTTGCAGAAAAAAAAGGATTATATCAATCATAATTATTATTATTTACAATATTATTTTAAAAATTAGCAGCATAAACTGAGCGCGCGGCCGGCCACTGCCGTTTGCCGTGCTTATCGATAACTAGTATACTACCTCACATAAGCAAGTAAAACCCGACCAGACGACATATACACTCGCAACAAAGCGCTCCGCCGACCGCTCAGTTCAGTTATAGGATGCTCCGTATTAGGAAATATTTTCTTGAAATTCTTCTGATATTGATTGGTGTTATTTTAGCACACATTTCTTTATTCAAATTATCGGTCAATACTTAGGTATGCACAAATAGTTAATTAGTAAAACGCAACAACTTATAATACAGTTTCAAACTATTACGTTTCAACTATCATCATTATTTACGGGATATTTACCGTGGTTATACACGGTGTTATTTAATTGGCTAGAGAGTGAGGTAGTGAGGACGTTGTAAACAAGATAAAGAACAACGTGTTGTTCCAAGACTTGACGAAAGAAACATTTATTTCATGCACTTTATCGCAAGACCCATTGATCTTTTGTATGCATTAATAATAGCTGTTTTTTTTCTCCTGAATTATCAAATGTCTGGAACAAAACTTTTACGTGAATTTTCAAAAGTAGTTGATAAAAGTTGTTATCTTGTTTGCAACCTTACAACCGCTCCCTAGCAAATTAAATTACACCGTGTATTGCGATAGGAGCTAACGACATTCCGGCCCACTTACATGCACCTTGTTCACGACTTGGGTTTGATTTCGAGATCCAGTGATAATAGGCTAGATGACTTTTTTTTTTTAAATGTCCTATTAAAAGGTGGCCCATAAATATAGCTGATTAATGAAAACAAAATGAAAATCTGATCAAAAATAAGCAATTAATAAGCATTTTAATATCATGCTAGACAGAGAGGCGAAACAGCAAATCGTGACGTCACTTCTCTGTACGCCATATAAATTATATTCTGACAAGTAAGGCGTGACGTCATTTTTTGTTTTGCGGGAAAGGGACAAAGTTGTCCCTACCAAAAACTTTAAACGCTTATATATCAGTTCATTACTAACTGATTTAAATTATTTTTTCAATAATCATACTATATTTACTTAAATTCTTCATTAAAGACAACAACAACAACGACAACAACGAGGCTGAGGTTTCAACGATATAAACATCAGTCATCTAGCCTATTGTAGTAAAAGAATAAGAAAGAAAGTAAGTACTCTTTCGAAACTTTTTTTTATCACCCGCTGCATTTTTCAGTATGCCCATGAACATGGTAGAGTAATACAAGCTCATTAGGTATTTGAACCCATGCCCTGCGTCGTGTGGTCCTTACGTGTGCCAACTACTGCGTTAACATAAAAATTATGACGGAACACGCACGAGATTGATTGATCTAGACTGGTGCCTAGATTATGCAATGATTTACCAGAAATTTTTGAGAAACAATTTATAAACCAATTTACATTAAAATTTGCCTTAAAATTTTCTGTTAAATAGAATACCTATATAAATACATCTTCTATCTATCTATCTATCTATATCTATACATATAAAAGGATCTGTCCTGACTGATTGGTGACTGACTGACTGACTGACTGACAACGCACAGCCCAAACCGCTGGTCGTACAGAATTGAAATTTGGACGGTGTATTCGTCTTGATGCGGAGGGATTTGTACACACAAAGAAATATTATTTCGAAATTCGACCCCCAAGGGGGGAAAATAGGGGGGGAAAGTTTGTATGAAAGTCCTTTGTTTTTGTACTTTAAGTCACGAAAATTTGGATTTTGATAGTTCATTTAAAATAAAAAATGCTATTTTCAAAAAAATAAGAGAGACGATTTAAGGGGTGGATGGGGGGCAAGGGGGGGTGGAATTTTGTATGGAAAGTTCTTTGTTTTTGAAGTTATAGTGATGAAAATTTATATTTCAGTAGTTCATTCAACGGAGGGAAGTTTGGGGGGGGGGGGAGTTGGTAGAGCCCGTAGAGTCGGTTGAGTCGGTCGAGACGGTCGAGACGGCCGAGACGGAAGAGTCGGTAGAGTTGAGTAGGCTAAATAAATTGCTCGGGGTGATTTAAAGTGGTGAATTTTGGGACTAGGCCGAATTTCTTCCGTAAGTCGCGGGCGACCGCTAGTAACCTATATACCTTTAAGTAAACATATTATTATATTGAGTTAGAAGCTCATTTATATAAAATGTCAACACCTACTCGTACAACGTCAATAGTAATGAATATGACAGTCGATGCCTGCCTACAAACTGCTATGCAGTTTGTAAATAAAGAGTTATAAATTGAGCTATGTAATTATTTCCAATAAACAAAATAATAATAATAAAATAAGTTATCATCACTGAAAAAATATAAGATGCTGTGCGACTCTATACCTTTTCTGTTCAGGTCAATACACCACGCGTTGCATAATATGCAAAAAAAGAAAGAAAGAAAGAAAATTTATTTTACATTCGAATGCCTGACCACAATCGTGATGTAGGTCATACCGTCCCTCGTGGGCTTGCAGGCTCGTGAGTGTAATTCTTGCTAAAATATATTACTTTGTTATAATGTGTTCTTATAATATCTACAGTTGTAATAAGTTGTTGTTTTCATTCCGCAGTGAATGTTATACAGTTTTCTCATTTTCAAATATTTCCAATTTGTTTATTGTTAAAGAACTTCACTTATCAAACATTTTATTTAAATTGTTTATACTTATAAGCAGCCTTTTTTATTTCCTCTGCTGGACTTAGGCGTGCCCTTGGAGGGCGAATGGGCCATATTTACCACGCTGCGCTGGCCCAGTTGCGGGTTTTTTTTTCTTAGTTATTGGCATCGCACGTTGTGCATTCTGCCAGTGTCAAGTTTATTAATTTTCAAGTTTTTTTTATTACAATGAAGTCAAATATGTCATGTAATCACAGTCAGTCACACGAAATTAGTCATAGTCTAGTCCAAGTCATGTAACCCTAGTAAAGTTGTGGTGACTTTACTATGAGCTTTTACGGAGTTTTGAAAGCAACACGAAAATACATGTTTTACCACATTATATCACTTGCCCACACTCGTGCATGTAATTAAAAACACAAGTTTAAGAAAATAATAGAATGCAACGACATGATTATTTCCGTGTTCCCGCCAAAACTCCAGTTGCGGGTTGGTTAATTCATATACGCTATTGAATTTCTTCTCTGGACGTGCGCAGGTTTCCTCTCTATGTTTTCCTTCACAAAGTAAACTCCAAAGAGCCCATTGGTACGGGCCTGGGTTTGAACCGGCGACCTCACGGTTAAAAGTCAAGCGGTCTCCTGATTAGGCTACCACGGTTTAAATTGTTTAAAAGGCCTAAATAGTAGTTGGCCCATGTAGAAAATAAAAAGATAAAATAAGAGATTATACCATAATTATTTGTACATTAATTCTTTATATGTGATCTACATAACATATCAGCCTGTTAATAGCACTTCTGGACAATATGCTTACCCTCAACGGGGGATTGGGCCATGTCCGCCACGCTGCCCCAGTAACGGGTCGGTGGATTCACATACGCCATTTAATTTCTTCTCTGGACGTATGCCGGTTTCTACACAATATTTTCCTTCACCGAATAGCTAGTAATATGAAAATAACCTGCGTACAATATTATAAATTGGGGAAACAACATTTTATTTTAAATAAAAAAAAATACGCCATTATATTTTCTCGTCGACGTTCTCGTCTTCAAGTCGCGATAACTCACGATTTGAAAGTTTTCTCAAGCGTGATACATCATAGACCAAGCTGACCGCATCTTTAACATAAGGCGTGTTAGCGGCCACAAGCAAGCCTACTCGGATAAAATAAAAAAGTTGACTATCTGCTAGTATGTTTACTCTGTGTCGTTAGTAAGTAGTCAGGCAGTTACCGTCCGGTAGCCGTTTACCCTACCCTGGATATTTATTGAAGCATTTACGTGGCAGTGGTTACCATTAATAGGTAGTTTACGAAGTACACTCGGGCTCGAAAGCTTTTGTTTTTACGGTTTTTCGATATATTTTTTACGGATTTAGCCAGTAGGCATATGGTAAGAGAAAAAAGCACTGTAGAGGTGCGACAAATACAACAATAACAGGGTATACGTAACCTAATATAATGAGGAATTGAGATATTAGGTGATTTGATTTTAATATGTAGAGTAAATTAAGTAGTTACATTATTATATATTTTGTAGTCGTTATAATTAGACTGCTACCGAGTAGCAGTTTAGGTATCCTGTGATCCGTAAATAACATAGATGTTACATACATGTTTGGCCTGTTAGTAAAAGTAAAATGACCTCCTTTCGGCTTAGTAATACTGTTCCCCGTACCCCTGTCTAAGTATTAGTGGGAAGTGAGCTGTAATGTGATTCTATCAGAACTGTCTTTGCAAACTCGAAAAACGATGATCCTTATTACATTTTATCCTCGATCGCAGCGAAATTCCATAAGAATGGATATTTGTCGTCATAAAACTCAAGATATTGGTTTCTTTAGGGCTCGAACTGCGACATGGAAATATCGCATGAGGTAATTGGTTTAGTTAAAAGCATAGATCATATAGCCTGTTGATGGCTTGTGAATGTAATTTCTCCTACAAACACGACTCAACGTTGCGGGCAGGGGGCGAGGTAACGTTCTAGGTTAAATGTTTTGTAATTAAGTTATTTTGTCGCTGTTAGTTTCCCGAATTAAATTAAATACTAATAAATATGCTTGCGATTGTCCAATCACTGGGATGACGCAATCTGAGTTATGAAATTCTGACATACTCGCAGTGGCTAGCCGTGGTTTATAAACTACTAATTTTATTTATTTTCTAATTTACGTCAACAGGGTTAAAAGCGACCACAACTTTAGTGCAAAAAAGATATATTTAATAAAAAAAATTTATCATGTTTCACAATAAATTACATTAGAATAAAAAACTAAGCATTTCTTAAGTATGCTAATTCTATTTTTACTTTTATTCTTCTATAATTTGATTTTCAATTCAGCAATAACCGCCATCAGTCCGATCTTCTCGTTCTACGTTTATCATCACTTGCATTGAATCAGAGTAGCAAAATGATGACTATGACGGATATATGACGTCTTTTTAAGGTCATTTTAAGGTCGGTACGATTTTCGTCGTTACGTACGTCATTATGACGTCATAATTAAATCATTTTTAGGACGTCTAAAACTCGTCGTATAATGTACGTCATTATGACGTCATAATTAAGTCATTTTTACGACGTCCTTACTCGTCGTATGAAGTACGTTATTATGACGTCATATTTAGTCATTTTTAGGACGTCTAAAACTCTTCATATAATGTACGTCACTATGACGTCATAATTAAATCATTTTTAGGACGTCTTAAACTCGTCGTATAATGTACGTCATTATGTCGTCATAAATAAGTCATTTTTAAGACGTCCTTACTCGTCGTATGGTGTACGTCATTATGACGTCATATTTAGTCATTTTTAGGACGTCTAAATCTCGTCATATAATGTACGACATTATGACGTCATAATTAATTCATTTTTAGGACGTCTTAAACTCGTCGTATAATGTACGTAAATATGACGTCATAATTAGGTCATTTTTACGACGTCCATACTCGTCGTATGATGTACGTTATCATGACGTCATATTTAGTCATTTTTAGGACGTCTAAAACTCGTCGTATGGTGTACGTCATTATGACTTCATATTTAGTCATTTTTAGGACGTCTAAAACTCGTCGTATGGTGTACGTCATTATGACGTCATAATTAAATCATTAAAAATTATGTTCTTTACTCGTTGTGTGATCTACGTTATTGTGACGTCATATTTAGTAATTTTTAGTACGTCTTAGACTCGTCATACAATGTACGTTATTATGACGTCATAATTAATTCATTTTTACGACGTCTTATACTCGTCCTAGGACGTACGTCATTATGACGTCATAATTAAATAATTTTTAAGACGTCCTAAACTCGTCGTGTGATCTACGTTATTATGACGTCATATTTAGTAATTTTTAGGACGTATTACACTCGTCATACGATGTACTTTATTATGACGTCATTATAAATTCATTTTTATGACGTCTTATACTCGTCCTAAGATGTACGTTATAATGACATCATATCATAGTCTTACATTCGTCGTGTTATGTAGGTACTTTAGGTACGACTTACCACCAATGGATTCTGGGGGGTGGGAGGCAGTATGGGGAGGGGTAGACATAGAAGGGGAACTTGCGGAATCCCCCCCTCTCCGGGATATGTAACCTAACTTTCCCAGAAGCTTAAATTTGATCGTCAACAAATTGGAGGGGGGAAGGGTGGAAACTTAACACTACATTTGATTTAACTCAAGTCAGGATGCTCCGAGTCGGATCTGTCTGATCATTTTGAATCTAACCAACTCAAATTTGACTACGGGTGGGCTCCCGCCAGAAGCTCTTGCGGTCGCCCCTGAGCTTCTGGCTCCCAGCACTTTTTATATACGCTCTAAGAGGGAAGGGACCACAAGCCTAGGTGGATTCGGGGTGCTCTAATTCGGATCTGTCACTCATTTCGAACCTAACCAACTGAAGTTGGGGTGCTCTGATTTGGATCTGTCACCCATTTCGACCCTAACCAACTCATGTCGGGGCGCTCTGATTCAGATTTGTCACCCATTTCTACAAATCAAACAAAAAACAAACGATTTAAAAAAAGTAATCAATAATAGTTTCACAAAACTTGAGAATTTATTGCAGAAAGCTGCAGTGGCCGAAGGGTATGTTTTGTGCCCAAGAACAAAAAAGAGTTTTGGCGGGAACACGGAAAAATCATGTCGTTGCATTCTATTATTTTCTTAAACTTGTGTTTTTTCGCGAATTAATGATTTAGAATGGTGGTGTTTTATTCATTGAGTGTTGAATTACATGCACGAGTGTGGGCAAGTGATATAATGTGGTGAAACATGTCTTTTCGTGTTGTTTTCAAAACTCCGTAGAAGCTCATAGTAAAGTCGCCACAACTTTACTAGGGCATGACTTGGACTCGACTATGACTGATTTCGTGTGTCTGACTGTGATTTAATGACATATTTGACTTGATTATAATAAAAGAAACTTGCAAATTCATAAACATGACACTGGCAGAATGCACAACGTGCGATGCCAATAAATAAGGGGGAAAAAAAAGAACAAAAAAAAAGACGACAGCTGACGTTATCCCAAAATGGCGTCAAGTTTCATTTCACAAGTTTACACATATCAGAAATACTTTGTCCGCTTAAGATTGTAAATTGTGTCTGTATAAATAAAATAAACTTAAAGAAAACCTTTTTTTATGTAAATAATGGAGTTTTAGTGTATAAACAACAAACATTTACCAAAACAGTAGCTTATTTTAACTTTTTACGATTTACGACATTTGCTCAGTTTGGTAGAGAGTAAAACGAAACGTTATAGTGGTACAAAACTGTCAAAACCTATGTTGATTTTCCCAATTTTCAAATTCAAATAATTATTTTACAATAAGTATTTGTTTGCGCAACTTGAAACTTTGCAAAAGGCCTCCATATTCATATAATAAGACTATTCTGTAAAAAAATATGATCCCCCAACTCGATTGGCGGTGAATCGAAGTTGATCGATGTGAAGTGAACAGACAAGGAAGCGTCACCTGACGACAAATGGAAAGCAAAGAGATGTTAAAATGATGGAAACATAATGGGATCGAAATAATTTTGTGTGAAACTGGTTAGTATTTCTTTCATTTTTGTTTATGAGCCCAATACGATTGGGCTTGCAATTTTGACACCCACTGTATCGAGACTGCTAAGAACCGATAAGTAACTTTGTCCCACTAGGATTTTTCCTGCATTGGGCATGCTGTGGAACAATCACAACACAGCGACAAACTTCACGATTGCCTAGTTAATTATACGAACCGTAGTGTAAACAGAGGCAGTAACGACTTGGCCAAGACATCAAATTATTAATCTGCAGTGCTAGCTTCCATATTAAAATTTCTATCTTATCATAGGTGCATGTTTAACATTGCGTTGCTGGTCCAATATTTCACTTCAATTGCATTAGGTATTATAGACTGTTGAATGAACTTATGCTTTAACTGTGAAGGAAACCATTGTAAAGGAAATGTGGATGTTGGAGTCCTTCAAAGACATTTAAAGTCCCTGACTATGCCAGCTTGGAGGATTGTGGCCTAAGCCTGAGGCTCCATACCAATGCCCAGCAATGGGATATGCAAGTGTGGTTGAAGCGAATGGAGTTATGTATTGTGTTTACATTTTTGATACCTATGTAATAAGGGTCTTACAATTTGAACTATGCTATGCCAACAATGTGTAATAAACAACACAAGTACAGTAGAATTTGGATATAAAGACTTAACGTTTTTTTACTGCTTTTAGCAATCACGATGTAGACTCTTGTTTGGTTTCATAGTGAGTTTACTAGGGAAGCATATCTGTTTAGTACGACTCCAATTTGAGCGACCAACTGCTTATAGTGACCTATTTTTGATAATTTGTCCGGTTAGAACAACATGCAGTGTTTTGTTAACAAAACCTACGCTCCGCTACGTCGCCGCTCCGCAAACCGGCTTCTACCCTCATGCTTATACCTAACCTTTTAAAAAATATTTTGTCTAATTTTAGAGTCTGTGAAGAGCTCAGGCGTAGGAGCAACCGACAAGGAAACTGAAGACAGCATAAAAAATTGGTTTAAACATGCATCAGAAATACTTAATAAGTAAGCTTAGATAAGTACATCATTTTGCTTTTGAGTTTTTCGGCACGATTCACTATGTCAAAAAAATTCAATACATATGTAAAGTATTCATCTGGTTCGTGCCTATGATTGTTATTAAATCCAAAAAAGGCCCAAATCGTACCCAGGGCCTGGCACAAAAGATTTTAATGCAGGTTGTAGTTTAGTTTAGTACGGTCGTACTTTTGCTGTGCTTTGTTGTATGTGTGTTTAATGTGATTTTGTGGTTTTTGTTATGCGTGCTATAGAACATAGAGGTATACTTGATCTACTTATTTAATTTTTTTATAAGCTTGACCGCCTTCATCTGTATGACATTTTGCGCCGTTCCTGGGTTTTTTTCTACGGGATTTGGGTCATGTCCTTTGTATGTTAAAATCGTGATAAAGTGGCAAATAACTAAACATATTTTTTTTGAGGTTGTAAAACATAAAATCGTACAAATGTTTGTATAGACTGATATAGGTAAGATAAAAATTTACTGAATAGTTTTATATAGTTACAACGATCTTTGTGTAGTTACCGGCTTATGAATAACCCAAATTGACTAAGTAGATAAAAATACTATCGCATTGACACGTTAACCTGAAACGTCATTCAAAAACATTAAAACAAACGGTTTCCTGCCTTTTGACCACAACTTGTATGAGGATAAGCAATGATGCAGCCTAAAATAAAAGCATGTTTGTCTATTGTATGTATAAATGATATTTTACTATAACTGAACTATGTATTATGTGATCATTTTGCAATGTTATTTTTATCGGCTGATTTAGTCTGCAGTAAAAAAAGGTATAATGATATATTATAAAACTTAAAACAACACATTTTTTTTAAATACATTTTTAAGTATTGGTATCTAACAAATTTTGTAAATGATAATTGAAATTTATTGCAACTTGATTAAGTACTCTAAAATAAATGGACATTATCTAATTGTATATAAATGTTTTTTTTTATTCCATAATAGCAAGCCTACCTTTACAGAGTGTTCGGATAAGCGACGGACCTCTTTAGAGGGTCATTGTACTCATCATTATGAATAACTTTTATTATGGACCAACTATGAATTTACGAAAAAAACAGCTGTTTACATTGTACATTCATAATGATGAGTAGACTATGACCTCTCAAAGTAAGTATGTCCATCCGAATACCCTGTATTGTTAGATCTCAAGACGACTACGTCTATGGAACCACTTTTAGGAACGTCATAGAGACGACATACAACGACGTCCTATTGACGATTAGGGATGACGTATATAAAACGTCTTAAAGGCGATGAAAGCAGACGTCATCAATCCGTCTTCTAGAGACGTCGTCAACACGTCATGTAAAGACGTCCTGTTGACGATCAGGGATGACGTATATAGAACGTATTTTGGAAACGTCTTAAAGACTATGCAGGCTGACGTCGTCAGTCCGTCTTCTAAAGACGTCCTTAAGACGATCAGGTATGACGTACATAGAACGTATTTTAGAAACGTCTTAAAGACTAAGCAAAGAGACGTCGTCAGTCCGTCTTCTAAAGACGTTGTCAGTCAGTCATCTGAAGACGTCCTGTTGACGATCAGATATGACGTCTTGAGGCTGTGACAAATGTACGTCATTTTCCGGTATTAAAAGACGTCGTAATATGACGTCAACACGTCGCGAAATGACTAAATTTAGACGTCATTGTGACGTCGATTTGCTACCTGGGAGGCCGTCCTACGTTTTCTGATTCGTGGTCTCCACTTTAGAATACGTGTACGATGTGCTACAGCTTATAAGCACTTTAGTACTTATATTGTAAATAAAACTTTCCTTATTCATTCAATTCTAAACTGAGCGGAAATTGTATGTATGCAGAGTATTATAATTATTATCTTTGGTATGCAGGTTCAAGTCCTGCGAGACGTCATACTTTTCAAACGACTTTAAAAAAGGAGATTCTCAATACGACTCTATGTTTTTTTTGTGTTTGTTACGCAATTATTCCGGCAATTATGAATTGACGGAGGCAGGGGACCCCTCCCCCTTGAATGAGTCTACCCAAATATATATTTTCATCACTATAACTTCAAAAACAAAGAACTTTTCATGCAACATTCCACCCTTCTCCCCTTAAATGATCCCTGTCAAAAAAAAAATTTTGCTAATTTTTTTATTTTAAATTAACTATCCAAATCCAAATTTTCATGCCTAAAAGTCCAAAAACAAAGGACTTTCATACAAAAGATTCCCCCCTTCTTCCTCTTTATGGGTCGAATTTCGAAAAAATATTTCTTTGTGCAAATACACCCTCCAAATTTCAAATCTGTACGACCAGCGGTTTGGGCTGTGTGTTGTCTGTCAGTCATTAAATCAGTCAGTCAAACAAAGATTCTTATAGTATTAGGTTTTGGTGATTCATTTTTGTTTGGTTGGTCAATACTTCAGAGGTAGTCCCATATTGTACCTACATTTTTTTCATGAAATCGGTTAAATTGTTTAGTTTTCAAATCAAAATACCTGGTAAAAGATGTCATTCAGCTAATTGAAATTAAAGTAGGTTGTTTTTTTAAACTGTACATACTGCTTAAGCACTCAATAACATTCGAGTTCCGAAACTTCCAATACTGTAGTCGGAAAACTCACCGCTTGGCACTAGAGTACTCTAAATTTGTTTCGCCTTTTCGACGCGTTTTTCGCTTCCATTTCTCAACACAGTCTATCAAACAATTTAAAAAGGAAAAAGATGTAAATTTAACTAGGAATAGCTTTGTTCGCTGTACCGTACCGCGCCGAAGCGTCAACAAGACCGGGTAGAGAGAATGACTACAAATGCAGTTTCCTTGCATTTTGAACAAATTCAATGCACGAAAATGTTTTACACCTCCCGCGTTTCAATTTTAGCTGCTCGAAAATATGATCGCACTGTGCCTGATTGTAATAGTAAGGGTTTGTTTTCCGGATATACAAATTTCAGTGTATTTTATCTTATTCGAGAGTTTTGGCGAGAAGCGGGAACACTGAAATGTCATGCCGCTGCATGTGTTTTTCGCGAAGTAATGATTAAAAATAACGGTGTTTTATTCATTAGATGTCGATTTACATGCAAGAGTGTTGGCAAGTGATTTAATTATGGTCAAACGTGTCTTTTTGTGTTGTTTTCTAAACTCCATAATAGCTTATACTAAAGTTACTGCCACTTTACGAGGGCATGACTGTGGTTTGACTTTGACTGTGGCTGTGATTCTATGACTTATTTGACTTTATTAGATACTTTAAAATTGTTGAAAAAATGATTATACTTCACACTGGCAGAACGCCCAAAGTGTGATGGCAAAAACGAAAAAAAAAGATGGTAGGAGATGACGCCAACCACAGAAATTTCGAAATAGATGATGTACCTACTTCGCCAAAATTTGTTTGCGTCGAAGGGAGTGCAGTTCCTTTATTTTGTCTGCTCTCCGACATCGGTACAGGACTAGATAGAAATGAAAAAAAAAATGTCTAATTGTTCCGTATTGAGCTTTAAAAGCTACACAAAAAATGTAGGCCGAGATAAGGGAAATTTTATCCGTAGTGGAAAAAAGTGGAAGGCTTGGTTTCCTTACATATTGAGGGACAGACGTTATCTATTTCGATCAATGTCTGTGACGCCAGCCCTTGAACAATGCAATGGTATCCAGAACTGTAATTATTAAAAGTACAGTCACATACTGAAATCAGAATTTCTCGGGTCAAATACCATAAGTACCACTATATCTAAGCATTTTTGTCCACGCCAGTACTTCAGACACACTCAGTGAGACAGAAAAATAATGCTGTTATCTATTTATTAAATCGTGTCACATGCATTTCGCAACGAGCTGTTGGTATTTTTCGATATATACTTATAAAAATAGTTTCTTCTTTCAGAATCATAATATTATATGGGGTTACGCAGAAAAGTGTTACTAAGCTGGAAGGAGGTCATTGTAATAATCACTGTGAACATTTGACAAAAAAAACTGTCTGCTGTATAGCTTAGATCGTATAGTATGCTTTGAGAGCGCGTGAGGTCGATTCTCACGCAGGAAATATATTTTGTGACCAACATAGATGTTTGTTCTATGTATTGTTTGTATAATAATTATAAGCACGTATTTAAAAAAAAAGTAAAATAATTATCTATCAGATAATTGGATCGTATAGTTACGAGCTTTTCTTAGTCTGGGGCTAGATGGCGCTCTGTGTCCACCAGTATTTATTATCGGGAGCAATTTCTACTAAGCGGCCAACTCTAAAATCGCGGCAAAAACAGCTGTTCCATAGAAAATAATAATTCGCTCTTATAAAAACGGAACAGTACATTTTTTAGAGAATAGTACCATTAAAAGTGGTTCAAAATGACCTCCTTCAGCTTAGTAATACCGTCCTGGGTAACCCTTTATTTATTATTATGATACTGAAGTAAGAAAATAGTTATATCGAAAAATGCCAACAGCTCGTTGCAACGTAGATAACAACTTTTTCTCGTAGATAACAACTTTATTTTAGTCTCTCTCTTTACAGCGACGAGTACTATACCTCCTTTCAGCTTAGCACTAACGTTCTGCGTGACCCTATAAAGTAGTATTAGTTCCCAAAGTACAGTTGACACAAAAGATTTGACTCCAGGGAGCATGCTTGCAATACGACTTTCGACGGTGGACTCTGAGCCTTAAACAAGGATTATGGCGGATAAGGGTAAAGACTTACCCCACTATACTCAGAGCTGAACCCGTATTTATGTAACTGCCTCGTTGCCCTACTTTTTTCTGATTTTCTATCGTTGATTTTGTGATCTTGGGATTCCTACGGGCTATGAGTAGAATATGTAATCTGGGAAAATTCACTATCATAGAAAACGCGTCTCAACGTAGATATATCTATTAGCAATTATGACATATTCAGTGCAAGCTAATTCGTACTTTATTTTTATATGACAGTGTATCGATTTTCCATTGTAGCGCTTGGCTCGTTGACGTCACGTGACTGGGCGCGGCGCGCTTCATTACTATAGTAAAATATCGACTGTTCTATACAAACAAGTACAAATTAGCATGCACTGAATATATTGTAAGTATAGATGCCCATACCAAAAGTTCTTCAGAATTTAAAAATACAATGGATTTTCGCTGGTCAAGTTTTTCTGGTTAATTTCACATGCGCCATTGATTTTCTTTTCTGAAAGTATCCAGGTTTCACGATGTTATTCTTCACCGAAAAGTTTTGATATGAATATCCTGCCAATATTATAAATGCCAAAGTTTGTCGGTGTGTGTCTGTCTTTGTTTGTTACTCCTTCATGCTGAACTGCTGAACGGATTTGGATGAAATTTAGATAGAGGTAGCTTATATAAACATATATAGGCTATTTTCTATCCCAGCAGTCGCGGGTAAAACTGCGGGGCGCAGCTGGTCTGACCTGTCTGTCTTTGTTTGTTACTCCTTCGTGCTGAACAGCTGAACGGATTTGGATGAAATTTAGATAGAGGTAGCTTATATAACCATATATGGGCTATTTTCTATCCCAGCAGTCGCGGGTAAAACTGCGGGGCGCAGCTGGTCTGACCTGTCTGTCTTTGTTTGTTACTCCTTCGTGCTGAACAGCTGAACGGATTTGGATGAAATTTAGATAGAGGTAGCTTATATAACCATATATGGGCTATTTTCTATCCCAGCAGTCGCGGGTAAAACTGCGGGGCGCAGCTGGTCTGACATTAAACTTGAAAAAGCTCATTGGTACCAGCCCGAGATTTCAACCCGCAATCTCACGCTTTTAAGTCGAGCGGACTTGCAACTGGCGTAAGTAGCTTTAGGTATATTATTAATCATTATAATGTTTTTTTTTATACAATCAAGTGACGAGGCTAGCGAGACGTTCACCTGGTGGTAAGCGTCACTCCTTCCCGTAACAGTATAGTAGCTGCAGTGTCAGAATTGTGAACTTGCGAATACAATCCAGCGCCGCACTGTACTGCGCTCGTCACCCTGAGATTTTAGATGTTAAATATCTTCATACCCAACAAAGATTACGAAGAAACAATAATTGCGCCGGAGTGCGAAAGAAGATAGCATTTTTATGAGAGCAAAAGGGATAGCGTGCGTCTCGCTTAGTGAGCGCAGACAGACGAGACAGACCCTGGGGCCGTTTTCACGAGGCCATTTTAGGGTGCGATATGACATATCTCCCTCGTTATATAAATATAATATCATTGATACCCAGTAATTTATGTGCTAACATTGTCCTTCACACCGGAACACAGTATTGCTTGCATACTACTGCTTGACGGTTGAATAACTGGCAAAGGTGTGGTACTTCTCCAGGCGGGTTCTGCATGCTGGCTTCCATGCCTGTCGTACCTGAAACTCAATTATAATCATTATATTGTGGTATATTTTAAAATCAACACACTCTGTAAAGTAGGTGTGCCGCTAAAGAAGCTATAAAGTGGTTTATAGCGGCCATCACGCATGGTTTATTGCTCGTCAGTACATTCTAATGGCCACTTTGGATACATACTTCATGGTTTTATTTAGCATAGTGGGAGTGGATTGCGGGATTGCATGACGTGAGTACTTTCGTACTTCAAGATACGTTATTGTACTTTTAAAGACTTAAAGTAGTACAACTTTTTTTTGCTTGAAATTCCTATCTGTTTTTTTTTAATATACAATCAAGTGACGAGACGAACAAGACGTTTGCCTGGTGGTAAGCGTCACGTCTGCCACTAACAGTATCAGTGCCAGAATTGTGAATTTGCGAACACAATCCTGCGCCGCACTGTACTGCGATCGTCACCCAGAGATATTAGATGAGAAATCTCTTCATACCCAGTAATTTCTCTGGTAACATTGCCTTTCAAACCGCAACACAGTAATGCTTGCACACTACTGCTTGGCGGTTGAATAACTGGCAAAGGTGTGGTACTTCCCCAGGCGGACTCTACCGTAGAGTCCTACCACTACAAAAAATACCATACCTATAGGTTATAGGTACCTATCTCAGAAATAGCTCAGTGTTAAGTTTGCAACCGGCAACACTGGCAGAATGTATTGAGTGAGACGCCATGCACTGCCAGTTTTTCTAGTATTCTTAAAGTTTTAATTAATAGTATCAAGTCAAAAAAATCAATTGTTCACAAAAAATTGTCACAGTCAAGTCAAAGTCATAAAGTTTTTCTTCTCGCACGAGATCGCACTTTGGTGCCCCATGTTTTTTGAATTTATGAAATTATCTTATTGTAACTGGTCCGCAAAAATTTCGTCGTACTCAAGATTACTTAAAATTACTTGTTAATTATTTTACCTCTGTATAAAATAATTCTTAAATACAGGGACGGTCTCTTGAGGTTTCAGCACCGGGATTTTCCGGTTTATCTCGGAACATCATTAGGCGTTAATTAAATTTTTAATTAATCTCTAGGTAAGTAATTCATTTTAATGTAAAAGCGTTTAGATCAAGGTTTATGTCATTTCATGTTCTAAACTAACGCAAAACAGAAGACTCATAAATAAATATATTATAAATAAATATCGGGTGGACATTTTACTCTGCGTCAACTGGCTAAAAAAAAACGCAAAAAAAATAAAACCGCGAAAAAAAACGATCCACAGTAATTATATTTTTACGCCTAGTTTTGAACATGCCTGAATTTAAACAATTATTATTAATGATAATATTAATAATTAAATTTGTACTCCAAGTAATATCTTGGATCCTAATTGCTACGATAATTCAAATTTTCGTTAATTAGATTTTAATTGATTCGACGTGGTGAGAATTAGAAATTTCTTGGAATCCTTTTAGAGCTCTCACTCACGCAAAATGTTAATTTCGATCTTAGCAAATGACTAAGTTAATATAATATTGGTAGGTATTTTATAATTACACTTTAACTAATGCTAGACCTTTGAAAAAATGTATATAAGTATTCTATCAGCTATCTGGTTTCCATAATACAACCTTTGCTTAGAATGGGGCTAGATGGCACTGTGTGTAAAATGTCCCCCAATATTTATTTATTTATTTTTATTTACCTACCTTTTCAAAAGTTTTGTCTCGCTCGCGCAATACAGGTTTTTTAAAAGATACTGCTCTACTATTAAATTGTATTTGATAATAATCTGTACAGCGCAAATTACGATATTACAAGTAAGTAAGTTTAAAAAAATATTCAACCGGCTTCAAATTAATATTTGACCACCTCGGAAGTATACCCATTTCTAATTTAAAAAAAAAATTTCAAAATCGGTCCACAATTGACGGAGAAATCGGTGAACATACATTTAAAAAAAAAAACATACCGTCGAACATAGAACCTCCTTTTTCGAAGTCGGTTAAAAATTATTGCAATGCGTATTCAGAATATTATTTTATTTAGATGTTTTCTTTGGATGATCGGCAAAAAGAGACCGGAAGAACAATTATTAATAGCGTATTTACTCTGGTCAAAGAAAACAGCAAAACTTCTAAATAATATTATGAAAATTACGTGGTATTGAACTTTTTGTTTAACGTTATACTCAAGTTTCCGAATTCATTAAATGTAAGTAATTCCGTATATCGTGGACCCACTGTACACTACTGTACACTGTTCTACTCTACTATCAATCGATCTATTTCTATTATGAGTTTTTATTTAGTTTCATCTATCCCGGTGTCTGTCAATCCCCAATCAATTCTCGCAAGTTAAGTTTGACCCACTTTCCGGTATCCGATGGATCTGACATTTTGCATACATTTGTAAATCGGATGACAATGCAATATTATCAAATCTGGAAACGCGAAACGGCTTTGGGAATACTTTAATAAATAAACGCAGCCCCATCGAGTTTAGGCTCGTTCGATTCATCTTAAAAATTACCTTTTTAGTCTATTTGACTAACAAATAAAAACTTGTTAAAAATACCACTTGTTATTATGTGGTAGCACCTGTCGATCGACTTGACTATTCCACTCTACAATCGATCGACGATCGATCTTTTAGTGTGGTAAAACTCTTAAGAACATGAATACAATACAAATAGTTTATTGATAACATCATGAGAGTCCGAGTGGTAGAGAGAGAGAGTGACAACGAGGCCCAAACTTTAAGAGGGAACCCGGTCTACGATTCTCCATATAAATGTATTCCCCTATTTTCTTCCTAGATAATGCCGCAAGAGTATTTTTTTTATACAATCTACACGTATCTGTCATTTTCTTTTTTTAGCAACTAATTGCTAACGAAAATATAACTCTTCAAAAATCTTTTTGGAGAGTGATTTTTGGAAGGTTATATTTTCGTTGTCAAAAGTTTTATTCATTAAACAATAGTATATTTGTGGCAAAAAAATTACAAAATAACAATTACAGGGAACACGGAAAAGTAAAAAAGAAATGAATAAAACTATCTGTTTTATATTTATAATTAGCTACGTAGTACTTACTACGTAGCTAATTTTATAGTGTAGGTAAGTAGCTTGCAGAATATTTTTTAAGCCACTTTAATGGCTAAACTGGCATATTATTAAAATAAAAATTCAATCGTTTTTTTTCCAAATAAGTCTGCCTTTGACCTCGTTATGTCTGATGCTAAAGCAATTCGTAAATTACACTTTTGCATTTACTTATGCTGAAATGCTGAATGAAAAATAGGTAAATGCTTATTTGCATTAATTTGGGGATACTTATTAAGTACCGAATGACATAACTAGGTTTTAAACTTAGTTGCGTTAATTTTGAGATACCTACTAAGTATCACAGGTCACATACTAAAAAACTAGGTACTTATTAAGCTTATTTGTGTTAATTTATAGATTCTAATTAAAGATAAGAAATAAATACAATTATTGTCGTATTCACATAAAAAAATATATATTAAGCTTTTTATATTAATTTAGCGATAAGTACTTACTAAGTATCGAAGGACGTAACTAGGTTCTAAACTTAGTTGCGTTAATTTAGAGATACCAGCGATGCTTAGGCATCGCCGGTCTCATACAAATGGTCGGTTAACCATCAAAAGATTATTAAGTTATGAAGACCCGGCAACGGCCGACCTTTTGAATTTTCACCCAAATTAGATTAAGTGCTAACGCAAGCTCCTCATTTAGATTAATTGAAGGTATATCCCGAAAAGCGTGGCCTGTGCGCCGGGGGCATACTACGAGTACGATCTCAATAACATTTGCAACTTTTTATATATTTTTTTCTTTTTTCTTTATTGTATTTGGGACAATAACATAAATTTACCATGCGGATTCACCCATGTTGTGATGATGATGTTGAAAATCAAATATAGTCCATATCTTTTTTAACCGACTTCAAAAAAGGAGAAGGTTCTCAATTCGACTGTATGTTTTTTTAATGAATGTTTCGCTATTATTCCGTTAATTATGAATCGATTTTGATGATTCTTTTTTGTTTAGTAGATTATAACTTCAGAAGTGGTCCCTTATAAATTTTATAGATATAGATACAACAATTTTTGATAAATCAAAAAAATTAAAATTTATACATAGATGATATTATGATTATAGCTATGGAGTTACAATTATAACATCATCTATGTATATCCTTCAGGAACAATTTCAGAAATGTCTATAGCATTCTCAAAATCTCTCTTTAAGATAGTTTATTGTTTGATATTAACTAGGTTAGAGCTTGACACTATTTGTTCATTTCCACCACAGGCGAGGGTGAGCGTTGCGTAAACAAAACACACATACAATTTCCACATTTTTTTTAAAATTAAAGTTATTTTTTAGAAAAAAGAAACAAAACCGTCTTCTAGACTATACATTAAGTACAAACTAAAACTAAAAAGTAGAAAATAAAATTTTAATTACTTCAAAGCAAAGAGCATTGAAAGACAATCGACAGGTTGATACCTATATACCTACCTATTTATTTACAATTTATAATCTTGCATTTTTGGAGTTGATGTCAGCCAAACCGCTGCGCGCCGATTTGTTCAGGGGTCCTAGTGAAATGTAGTAGTGGAATTGTAATATTCTGTACTGTTTAGATATGAACTTGCGGGATCGTGGTAGAAAAGGCGAGTGTTTTTCGATCCCCTGGGGGATCGTGGTGCAATAGCGGTTGCTTTTCGATCCCCTGGGGGTTCGAAATGGGGGATTCAAATGGAACTCGCGTCTTGACTGGCACTGACTCCAAAAATACCTGATTTTAAATTGTAAGTAAATAGTTATATTAAGTATCCATAATTTCCCCGATTGTCCTTCAATGCTCTTTACCTTGAAGTAATTAAAATATTACTTTAAAATATTGAGTGTAGGTTTGTACATAATGCTTAGTCTAGAAGTCAGTTTTGTTTTATTTTTCAAAAAAATAATTTGATATGCTTTATGCAATCTCTATAGGTAACAAGATTAATCGGCCTAGTGATGAAAAAGGGTGCTGAAGATGAAAATCAAATATAGCTGTTTGTTTTTAACGGAGCTTTACGAAGTTTCATCCGGATTAGAAGTGGAATGGTGATAAAGATCATTAAAGGTAGTCCATGTCCTTTGATAGTGTTTTAGTAATACCAAATTATTGCCCGTGACTGTTTTAAAACAAATTATAAATAGTCACGGGCGTAGCTATAGCTTTCACGTGTGTGTGTGGGGGGGGGGGGGGGGGGGGGGGGGTTGGGAAATCGCCACATTTTCTAAACCCCTTGACCAATTTAGCTAATATTCGAACTTGATAATTGTATTTGCACGTCCTACTTGCTTATTTTTTTAAAGTAAATAACGGATAAACTGTTCGCAAGTTATCGTCGAGCATATATACATACAAACATACGTACAACAGCCGATCTGCCCCAGTAGACTCAGAGAAGTATAGATATAGTCAAATATATCTAATCTTAACTTGTTTCTGAAAAAAGTATTCACTATGGACAAAGTCAAAAGTATGGTATAAGGTCAAAAGGATAGTTTATGATGTTATATTATATTACAGATTACAGGGTTTGCAAGTTGAAGTGGCAATGGGCAGGCCACATCGCTCGAAGAACTGATAACCGATGGGGAAGAAAGGTACTTGAGTGGCGACCGCGAACCGGAACACGCAGCGTAGGAAGGCCTCCCACTAGGTGGACCGACGACATTGTAAAAGTCGCGGGCAACCGGTGGATGCAAATGGCAGGTTGTCGTACAGTGTTGAGGTCTAAGGGGGAGGCCTTTGTTCAGCAGTGGACGTCTCCGAGTTGATGATGATTATATTACAGAATCAAATGAACCAGATCAGTTGAACTCTGTTCATTGTCAATATATAAGGTCAAAAGATAATGTGAGACAGAGATAGTCCCCAGTTCATAGATCATAATTAGCTCTAAACTGGCGAGATTTACACTTGGAGTCAACATTTATCTTTTTAACATCTATTTAAATTATTCCAGAGGCCGTCGAGATAAAAAACGAGAGTTGTTGAATATTTAAGGTTTGTTAACTTAATTCGTAGATCTCTTTATGCCACTTTATATCATTCACGTGAGAACACTTTGGTAAAACAACATTTCAGGTTTTATGTAGGAGAAAGTGTTGCTTGTTTTGCTAAAATCACTCAGGTAAAGTTGTAAGTTACAATTGTGTGGTTATATTTTTTATTGTATTACCATAATAACTAATCTCAAACCTACTACACAAAAAAACATCAAAAATTCACGTTTCTAAGACTAATAGTTACGTAATTATTAAGGTAAGACAATATAGACCATGTCGTTACGGTCCACTTTTCTAACGTGCAGCGCGAGTACCGTTCTTGACGATCGTTATGTTTGACATTTGTTTCGGTAAAATTCGATAAAAATCGGTATAATTATTCTCAAATTTTTCTAAATAAAACTGCTATACCGACACGTCAAATGTAACGACATAGAACGATATTCGCGCTGCTGGTATAATATCATTAACATATTCTATCATAGCAACATTTGGGCATAAGGACATTTTGGCACTAGCGATTTGTACATTTTGACACTGAGACTATGTTACCGGTTACATTGATATATTGACCTCGGAACATATATGTCCCCCCGTACGTAGGTATTTTTTGGTGTAATTTTAAAGACGTTACACGTCAAAAAAGAAAATAACCACGACTGGGGTTTTATTGTCTCGCAGTGGGTATAAAAAGTATTCACCTCTCGGATAAATCCTGGCTTCCTATTGGGCAGTTTTAACACCTCGTTTCACTCAGGTCTCTACTCTCTATAGAGGTAGCTATTAACTCTGAGTTACGCTTAGGGTCCAATATGCCGCCCCTGACGTAAGACACTTTTTTATCCCCTTGGTGAATAACCTACTATTATCTCTACCAGTACCACCGGCACTAGTAGAGGAGTTATGCGTAGTCTTATGAGCCATAAAAAGTAAGATTTTTGTAGTAGTAGGACTCTACTGCAGAGTCCGCCAGGGTAAATACCACACCTTTGCCAGTCATTCTACCACCAAGCAGTAGTGTGCAAGCATTACTGTGTTCCGGTCGGAAATGTTATACAAGAGAAATTACTGGGTATGAAGAGATTTAACATCTAATATCTCAGGGTGACGAGCGCAGTGCGGTGCGGCGCAGGATTGTGTTCGCAAGTACACAATACTGGCACTGCTACTGTTATGGGCAGGCGTGACGCTTACCACCAGGCGAACGTCCTGCTAGTCTCGTCACTTGAAAGTATTTAAAAAGAAAGATTACTAGAGTTTTCCTGCTAATTTTATATCATTAAAATGCGTTTGACCCGAAGACCCGTGGCAAATAAAGAAAATAAATTTCCAGAGTGGAAAACATGTTCAAAGCTTGTGTATGCTTGGGCGAGAAAACCCACTGGGACGGAATGGTTTTCCAGCAGAGTGGCTCGGGAGAGGTACTCTCCATTCATACTTGTGCGTAGATATTGATTGATTACCTTTAAAAAGAACCTCTGGTTGGTCTTTTGTGGACATACGATGTAAATGAAAACAGAATGCGTCGCAATATAGTCCTAAAGACTTTGTACTCGAAACTGCTGTGTTTCGTACTTAAGGTTGCAACGTTTTTTTTTAAAGAAAATAGAGTATATTTAATTTTCTAGACTAAAAAAAAGTACAACATCTGAAAATAAAGTACTATTTATTTACCAGACTATTTCTCTTCCATACAATTTTTTTTTATGTTTCTAGCAACATCCGACAATTATGTGTTACTCTTAAATATATTAACGGCATCTTTACAATCAATCCGTAAATTTAAAAAAGCAGTCCGGTCCGTTCCGTTACACGTAAAAAAATTAAGTCCATTTAAAATAATCTTCACAGGTAAAAAATAAGTATTTTCACGTACTTTACTATCCTAATAAAGTATAAAGAACGTTTGGCTAAAATAGAGTACAATACTTTATTATAAAGTACGGATGGCAACCCTACTCGTACTGTGTGTGTGTGTGTGTCGAAAGTTCCTGTACTTAGGCATCTCATGAGGACTATGTTTCCTCAAGAGATGCCTCCTAAGTACATGACTCATTAAATTACCCGCTCATTTATTATTAGAATATTACCAACACTAGTTTATAAGCTTGTTTTCTTTATGTGTACTAACAAAAATGGATCCAGTGTTATCTTATAAAATAAAAAATTTAATTTGAATAGTTGGATCACAATTATAATCCATAACGCCAAGCAGTAGTGTGCAAGCATTATTGTGTTTCGGTTTGAAGGGCAATGTTACCAGATAAATTACTGGGTATGAACAGATTTAACATCTTATTAGATGATCTCAGGTCTCAGGATGACGACAGCAGTATGACGACAGATCTCAGAATGACGACAGCAGTACAGTGCGGCTTAGGATTGTATTCGCAAGTTCACAATTCTAGCACTGCTACTGTTAGAGGCAGGCGTTACCTTGCCACCAGAAGAATCTCTCGCTCGTCGCGCCACTAGGCAGTGATAAAAAAATACGTAATCAGTGCAAGCTAATTAAATTTTTAGTCTGCTTTTGTATGTGTGATTTTGCCGGGAGGTATCTATGGTCAGATCGATTGTAAGGCCAATCTGACCACGGACATTGCTGAATTTAACCATGTAAAGTTTTTGGTGTCCGTGGTCAGATTGGCGTGACCTTAGTTAGATCGGTATGTTAGATTAATCTAACAACGAAACTTTATTGATGTCCGTGATTAGACTGTTTCCTTTGAACATAGTTTTTTCTTGACCATTTTGCCTGTGGAATGCTATTGTTCCCATAAAGCCATTTCAGCCCCTTAGCAAGTACTACAGTCACAAAACTCCGCAAAGTTTTAGTTTAATCACTTATTGATTCTGAAAGGAGAGCGGACATAAATCTGTGGAACTTGGTCCACAAACGTCCCCAGGATTGACACTATTGCCAAACGACACACTGTGGTCAAAGAAAGATGCATCTGTGCAAAAAGTCATTAAATTCTCACCCACTCATAGCTTCGGAGATACCCATGTATTGTAGTTACACTAAGTAGGGCGTCCTGAAATTCGATGACGTGACGATGTACGAAAGACAGGTGGCAGTGACTGGAAGCAAATAACCGAAGATCAGACAGATCACCTATCCCAAAGCACGCCACTCTGGACTATGTCCAGTAGTGGTCAATTATAAGCTGATTATGACGTAGATAATTGTATAAATATTTCACTTTCTGCAGGTTGTATTTTTACGGTCATAAGCATGTTATTTTGCATTTAAAAAGATCTGTCAGTCACTTCTTGTGTGGAGCCTGGGGAAGACTTTTGCTTATTTTGGACCAATTTGCCCAATCTCCTTTTAACCGTTGAAATTTTGTATTTAAATTCGAATATGACCTAAATCTGACTCTTAATTCGAATAGTTGTGAATAGTTGTGATTTCGCGACTGCCATATTTCCATAAAATATGGCAGTCGCGAAATCACAACTCGGTAGGTAAACGATATTTCAAATTAAATATAATAACAGACCCACCAAAGCGTAATGTCTGATGAGAGCCATTTGCCTCTAATGTCTTGAACTAATGTAATGTGGTGCCATTACACAGGATGTAGTACTGGAGATGCCAACATCAAGGTTAGTCTAGACTATGAACATAATCTGAAGGTCTGGTCATGAAAAATTTACGAGAATGATTACGCATTAAGTAAAAAGACAGTTTTATGTATAAAAAAACACATTTCTATTTACATAAATGTTTCAGTTCATCATTAATTCATCATTGTCATAAATTTTACTATCGTTTACAAGATTTCTACTTTTACTACTACTTTTTACCACGGCTTTCGTTATTCGGGCTGACTAACTCACTCCGTATAAAATATTAGCGTGATTTTTATGGTTGTAAATAAATCGAACACATCAAAAACCTAAAACGTTTTTTTATCCTAAAACTGAATGCAGAACCACCGGAGGACAGGCAGCAGCGTCTTTTCGGTTAACGGTGGTAAGTCTGCGATCCCCAAGCCGCTTGCCAAGCGTGGGGATTATGGCAACCCCCTATTAAAGGGGAAGACTCTATTCAGTAGTGGACATCTTCTGGATGATGATGATTTGATGATGTTCACTTACAACATTTCAGATCACAAGAGATATAAACACGCTTGAAACTCTGTTTACTAAACGCCTAAGCCTTTAAGCACCAGCTGTGACGTCAGTAATCCCTACTTAAGCGAAACCTTGAACGCTTTGATTACCAAGCTCGAATCCAATATGGCATTGTAAAATGAGGTAAACTTCAACTTTAAGAGTGGAGCCACACTGCTCCGTTCCGCTGCGTTGCGACGACTTAGCTGTTGACTTAGCTGTTGACGCTCCGTCGTATTTCATACAAATATTCGCCTTATGCATGGCGCCTGCTACGTCATATTATCATAAGACAATTCAACGCGCGGGTATCGGACTTGACTGTGAATAACTTGACTTAACTTGAAATTCATCAAAAACTTGATAAATATTTAGATACTTGACACTGGCAAATGCACAAAATGCGACGCCATAATCCTTCTAGGAGGAAAGAAGAAAAAGGAAAGCATGAAGATGAAGCGGGGAGGTTGGAACCTTCGGAACGTTGGAGTGGCAACATAGCGTATCGCAGTATTCTGTTTATGCTATAGAAGCGTTCAAAGACTGAAATGGACGGAACGCGGCGACGCCGTAGTGCCGGCGGTGTTGCGTAGCGACCACTGAAAAGAGAAATTAATAGAACGGAAACGTGGTGGGCCGCGCTAGCTGGCAATAAGTGTAAATGCGCTTAATGACAATTCTACCAATATACATATTTTTAGACCAACAATACTCAAAAAGACAATTTAAATAGACGCGTAGGAAACCAAACCACATAGCATCGTAATTAGATCAATTTTAATCTGTTGCAGAATGGCATTTTGAGGGTTTTACTTCTAATGTGCGACCAATGAGTGGCATTTCTTCGTCGTAGTTTCTATACAAATAAGTGTGAAACTGGCGACAGCGGTTTTACATACAATTGCTTTACAACATTGTTTTGACAGCCGTCTACCTAAGAAGTAGGGGTTTCGCTTTTCTATGGTCTAAAAAATACTTGTTTGGCACACCGTGCGTCTAGATGCGGTGAGAAGACGCAACGCACCGAAATGGTGTGGCCTCGCTCTAACTTATCTTTTTGGCTTTTCTTTGTGGTGTATGAAATGATTAAAGAGAAGATACAGGACTATGTTGTAAATAACATCAAATGTTGGACTCTGCGATAGAGGCTGCCAGGTCTCTATTAGAGAGTCATTCAGGCAGTACAGTCAGTCAGGCGGATTCAGCTCCATACAAAAGTGTGGTGAGTAAATTCGCCACACTTTTGTATGTGTGGCGAATTTACTCGCCATTTACGAATTTATTTGTGGCGAGTTTACAATAACCGCATAAAAAACTTTCTTTCTTACAAATTGAAAGAAAGAAACTTTAAACTTCACTTGGTTGACTAGTCCGATAAAAACTAACATAAATAATGCACGAGTGCATATTTTAGAATACAATACAATACATCTTTATTGTAAACCAACAGAAAAAGATCTTAAAAACTAATAATATTTTATAGTCGGTTTACTTAAATTGCGTAAGAATTTTTAAGCTATATATTTTCTTTAATTTATTGAATAAAATTAGGTACTGTCATTTACTTTAGAAACTGGTTTTTTTTTTGGAAGCATCTGGATAATATTGGCGTTAAACGGGGAAGATTCGCTGAATAAGCTGTCGATGAGGATGATGGACTGATGTAATTTCATCATTTATTCCGAATCGTTTTATACAGCCCATTTTTTTATGGATATGTGTGACTATAATAGACGAGCGAGATGTCCGCCTGGTGGTAAGCGTCACGCCTGCCCATAACAGTAGCAGTGCCAGAACTTTGAAGTTGCGAACAAAATCCTGTGCTCGTTACCCTGTGATATAAGATGTCAAATCTCTTCATGCCCAGTAATTTATCTGGTAACTTTGCCCTTTGAACCGAAACACAGTAATGCCTGCACACTACTGCTTGGCGGTTGAATAGCAAGCAAAGGTGTGGTATTTCCCCAGGTATGTCAAAATATTAATCAAAGGTGAATAATCCCGTGCATTTTAATTTCATACATCTTATGCAACTTCTTACAATTTTCGTTGTATTTTGTGACTGAGCTGAATATATACCAAATTTAGTCAAATAAGCTCCCAGCCTCTTAAAATTTGATTACCTTTACGCAGATGGGGATTAAAGGTACGTAGGCAATTATCCGAGACCCATTATACTTTAAACTCACAGGTTACGATCCAACGGTACGATACACGACACATTTTAATAGTTTAAAATTAATAATTTTAATTAGTTTTAATTAATAATTTTAATCAATGCTGGCTCGATGACCAGTCAAATTATTCTATTTAAATATACGCTTTTGTCAGTAATGTATATTTTATAGGCCTCGTTATAACAAATCAAGAGAGCTCAAACGTCCTGTCGTTTTCCAATAGATTTTCCAGTTGCAATTGAAAATCCATCCACTTTTGTAACATCAGCTTTAACACTTTTTTTACCGTGAGAACCGGTTCGGTATTTGTAATTTTACTTAATGACCACAGGTGTTTTACGTTATTTCCCTTATTTGGTTATTTATTTATTCTTTTATCCCACTTTTGGGCAAAGGTCTTCTCCAATTGAATTGTAGTTTTCTTTTATTACGGAACTTGTGAAATTTTCGTAGGAGGGCGTTGACATCTGAGACACAGTTTTGTACTTCTGCAGGTGTCATCAATCTTCATTGTTTGTGATTCTTTATGTTATTGTTCTAAATAAACAGATTCTTATTATTTAAAAATAAAACTTCCATTTATCTCGATCTTGTGCCAACACCGTCCAATAGTTTTTAAACTTTCCATATTAGTCGCGCCTTCGTGTTGTAGGGCGACCGTGTGGTGAATTAAATAACAATTAATATTTTATAATATATTCATTGTTATTTAATTCACAACTGTAAAGAAAAAAAAAAAAAAATTATATATAATATTTATATCTTTGAAAATATCAATCTAGCTGCTACCAATCACGGTTCAAAAGATATCATAGGTCAGATGGACAGACAGGCAGCTGTCAACGTAGCCTTAAGTAAAAAGGTCCCGAAACTTTGAGAGACGTTGATACGTATTCGATAAAAAACTGTACAAAAAAATTGAGCATCATGTATTGAGCATAAGCGGACACCGGTAAATATTATAGTTGGTTTTTTCTTACATAACTAAATTTGTAAACAACTTTGGCGGATTTACGACCAATCATAGCCATTCATGAGAAAACTAAGAGCTATCATTGGTTCGAGTTTGCCATTGTTGTTTACAAATTTAGTCACCTTAGAAAAACGGAGTTTGCATCTTACATCAATCAATTTCCTATAAAATTTAATAACGAATTTTTATGAAAGTAGATAAGCTAAGTGCACAGATCGGATACAGTGAGTACGTTTGTAAAGGTGATTTCACGATCCAAATTGCTGTTTCATAGCCGAGCTGGGACGCCGAAATGTTTTACGTAATTATTACCAAGGTGTCTATCGGCCGTTAGGAGTTGAATGAGTCATTACCGCAGTTGCTTTCACTCAATCTTCATTTTACAATTTTGCTCCGCGCGGGGATTTTTCTTAGGCTACGGGTACAAAAAAATAATATTTAAACCATTTTTTGGACGTTTGTTGGAATTAATACGAAATGACAGTAAGTTAGTAAGTTAGTAAGGCGGAGTGGCCAGCCCTAGTGTCAGAGTTAACGTGCCGCCCGATATGGCAGTTGTATAGAAACACTGAACAAACAACCGGGATCGACAATTTAACGTGTTATCCAACCCACGGTAGCGCTCAGAAATATATGCCACCCACGGTTACCCATCCGAAGACTGGCCGCGCCGTCAGTGAAAATTAAATAGTGAAAGAAAGTAGATGACTGTGAAAAGCAGAGTTGCCAAGATTTTCAAGCTCAAATAATGATATAGTAAAAATGATGTAAATTGTAAAATACAGCTTGTTGTGCCATTTTTCAACATTGCAGCGTCGTAAGATACCTATTCATATTCAACATCTTTTGTGCACATGTTGTTTGAAATCGACAATGTTGTATGCATATAAAGATGGTGGATAGATAGAATAGATATAATGTCTAGATATTGTGCACAAGCTCCAGTAAAATTAAAAGAAACTATAAAAACAAGAACTTAGGAGCTATAGTGCCACACGTGGCCCAGTGAGAAGTGGTCGTGGTCATTAAGCCAAATTCATCATTATCATTATGAAAATCATCATGCCAGGAAAATCTCAGCAAAATAGTGTTCATTAAGATTATTTTTATATGTATGTTTGTCTGTAAGGTATCTAATATAATAAAAGGCTCTGTCCTGACTGATCCAATGACTGACTGAAAGACAACGCACAGCCCAAACCGGTGGTCGTACAGACTTGAAATTTGGAGGGTATATTCGTCTCGATGCGTAGGGGTGTAATAAGAAAGGTTTTTTTTAAAATTCAAGGTCGATTTAAGGGGGGTGGAATGTTGTATGGAAAGTTCTTTATTTTTGAAGTTATTTTTTTGAAGTTATAGCGATGAAAATTGATAGCGATGAAAAGGGGGGGGGGTTGCCATAATCCCCACGCTTGGCAGGCGGCTTGGGGATCACAGAATGGTTACCACCGTTAACTGAGAGGACGCTGCTGCCCGTCTGGTTGCAGGTCTGCTGTTGCTGCTGTTTGTCTGTCTGCTGGTTCTGGATGCAGTTTTAGGACATACCCAGGTTATTATTATCATTAAGCGACAATTCAGGCACCTAGATAGTTTTTATCTATTTACAGCGCAAAAACATTGGATATTTATCTATCTTTAACCGTCGTTACACAGTATACAAATAAGTACCCACCCTATTATATGTAGGGTTGTCCCTTAACGAGTCACGGCCATTTTTAGAAGGCAAGATTATGTCCGTAATCAGGGCGTCATCCATCACGCTGCCTGCTCCAATGCGATGTAACGTGTCCTTGACGTGTTTCGGACATTCTTAGGTGCATTTTGTCTGAGCAAATTCTTTTTGGATAACGTCAGTTTGTTACAGTATTTTTTTAGATACATGACACAAAATTAAAAGTTTCTTTAAAAACTTTAAGGTATAATATTTTTTACTACTTAATATAAAATTGATACTAATTCAAATGTATACAAAATAATGTGTACACTAACCTAAAATTCAACTCAAAAAAGTACGGTCTAAAAACATGGTCGAGGAAAAAGCGGCCAGAAAGCTGGCGGCGTCCTTAGTTTTTGGCCAAAATACACGCCAGCTTTCCGGTCGTCTAATAATACCTCGACCAAACGTTAAGTCAATGTCAAGGTAAATGATACAAGACCTGTATCTTGTAGTCTAGTGGTCAGGTAAACAGTAAGTACAACTCGATATTTTTAAGGAGCTTTTTTATTGCTTGTAGTTTTGGTTTTGACCACATCCTGCCTGATGTTAAGCAACGCTGTGGTCTAGGATGGAGCACGCTTACCTAGAAGGAATCTCTTCACACTGAATTTGAAGGCACCCAAATTGTATGTTTTGGGAAACACGGATTTCAGCAGAATTCCACGACCTCGCTGTGCAAATAAAATATGTGGAATCAAAGCACTTTGCGCGTACGTGAGGAATATCCACCATGTACGGGTGACGTTTTGGACGCGTGTGTCTGGTCGTACGGTAATAAAAAAGGGCAGGTTGAATTTAGTTGTGTAATTCAAGGGCACAATCTCCGAAATGTATTCGATAGAAAACCGACAAGCAAGCAACCTTACGACGATGCTCGAGGCTTTGCTTTGTAGTCAATACACTGCCAACATTATGATCAAAATCACCCGCCCGCTAACCTCACCTCACCACCATCACATGCGCGTGGTGACTGTACCTTGGTGGTACAGTCAGCAGACGTATTGACACAAATTTTCATCATCATTGAATGCCCGTTAACTGTAGCTGCATTGTTTGCTAATCGTATCTTTTGTGAAATAGTAATATAGTTTTAGGCTTTTTAATGCCATGTAGGTGTAGGCCACCCCCGGACCCGTGGACCTGGGTATGTCCTAAAACTGCACCCAGAACCACCGGAGGACGGGCAGCAGCCTCCTCTTAGTTAACGGTGGTGAGCATTCTGCGATCCCCAAGCCGCCTGCCAAGCGTGGGGATTATGGCAACTCCTCCCTATTAAGGGAGAGGCCTACGTCCAGCAGTGGACGTCTTCCGGTTGATGATGAGGTACGTACTGATTTTATACGTGAAAAATTAAGAAAAAGTACTTCATTTAAAATCCAAGTGTTTAAGGATGGATACAATATTAAGGATGGATACAATATTAGCAGGCTCTTATAGCGAGTAGGTTGCCGACGCATAGGCATAGGGATTATTATCAATATAATCCTAATATAAAATCTGCCTTTCAAGCAAGCGTACTTACCTATAGGAAAATGCTTTCTGTATTTTTTTCTTGTGTCAACGCAATAGGAGAAAATAGATTGCAACGTCGCGTCGCCGTGTTGAATATTAACGTCGATTTGTTAGACTAGAGCAATCAAAACCTGAACAAGACTCAATAAAGAGACAAACATTCAGTCATTTAGTTTTTGAATAATAATAACTGTAAAAAAAGGTGACATCCAGGTAGTTAAAATTGAAATGGGTTGAATTTTAATTTTAAATGTTATTCTTAATTATTGTTCTCTATTATATCTAGCATATTTTTTAAATTTTTTTTTGGGAATAATGTTCTTTTTATCTTTTTAATCTAACTGTGATCGCTCTAAAATGAAATATCAACATCGATCAGAATAGTGGTGCAGCTCGGAAAAACAAATCTACATGAATATATATACTTACTCATATTTCATGTATTTTATCACCCCAATACTTCGGAGAGCTTCGGAGTCACGGTAAAATGTCTAGCAAGTCCTAAAGGAGTTCTACGTTTAAATATAGCTTCACTTGATAAACAAGTAGGTTCCATTTAGAAACCATCGGCTAAATAAGCACGACCTTTTTCGATACTCCTCAAATTATTCTAAGCTGAAATAACGTTTTTGCTATCTTTAAACAGTCCAAATATTTGGAACCTGTGGGCGAATCCAATTTATCTGTAATGAAGGTAACTTCAATACAGTATCTGTAGCCATTTCGTAGCTCTTACCTGTTTCATTATATTTATTGACTAGAGTTCCCCCGCGACTACGTCCGCGTACGGAAGAAATTCGAGCCGCTCCCAAAATTCACCACTTTAAATCAACCTGAGTTTTTTTTTTTTTAAATTCGTTCTTAGTACACCCCTACGCATCGAGACGAATACACTTCCCAATTTCAAGTATGTACGATCAGCGGTTTGGGCTGTGCGTTGTCTATCAGTCAGTCAGTCAATCAGCCAGGACAGAGCCTTTTATAGTAATAAATTATTATAGGTAAGTAATGTCGTTTGTTTTGTAACCGAAACTGAAATTATTACGTTCAATTATCGTTAGCGGTTTCTCAGAACTGACTCGTATAAAGTAGTAAGAAACAAGTGTTATTACTGTCTGTCGATATTACTCACTAATTGATTGGTTGATTCTGAGATGGGCCCGTTTCCCAAAGTTAGTAACTTGTAGTTTTGCCTATATCTGTTCTGTTAGATATAGTGAGAATCAACACAAGCGATTATAACAAACTATACCTTACCCAGTTATGGAAATTTGTATACCTACACTTATTAGTGTGAAAATTATACGCCTTATTTAAAAAGGATACTTTAGTAAATATACGTTATTAAAAACCAGCAGCGCGAATACCGTTCGTGACGATCGCTATATTTGACTACTAGATGTTGTTAATGTGTGTTATTAAAGTTTTATTATGAAAATTGACGTGGTTTTGTAAAATTTTTGTTTTATTTATATAGGAATACTCACGTTTAATTAAATCGGATACTCCGACTATAAATAGTTTCGATCACATCCGGTGACCTTTTTGAAAGAGTGAAAACAGAGCCCGACGCGCGTTCAGCTGCTGTGTTATTAAAGTGTTTTGATCAACTAGTAGTAACTAGCCTAGAAATTAATATATTTATTATATATTAATTTCTAGGCTCTAAAGATTTCCGGAGTTATCCAAGTGCAATGATATAATAGTAGGAAGTATGTATAAAGTGTGTGTGTTAATTTCCACTTAACTCTGTAAAAGCGGACATTTTTCACTGAAAAAGTATAGAGACCTAAAACCCCGGAGCACATGACATTATTATTTTGATTTAAAAAATATATACAGCGGATAAACTACGTAGATGTGCCGGTTTTGGAACTGGATGGAATGGATAAAAGAGGTGTATTTGGAATCGTTTTTTATTATTTTGTTTTTGTGACTTGTGAAACATTTATACAAGACTTGTAAGATAAATTTAAGTGTCGTTTGACCCACATCTTATTAATGTCAACGCTCAACGATGGATTACTGATAGTGGCTATTACTATAATACCCGGTGGGAGTCGCCGTTAGCTGCTAATCAATTTTAGTAGATTGTTACTACGCCAGTCACAATCAAATAAGAAGCAGGTGAAGAAATTGGGCGATTGAGTTATAGGCTGTATTCTTTCAGGGCATTCTTAAATAGACCTTGTATTATCTTTTAAGCAATAGGTATATTAATTTTGGCGAAATTTAATGTTTTACGTGTAACGTTAAACAGCAGATTATTAAATTATTTCTGTGTAATTCTTGGTGTGAACAATAAAGAGTTAATCAATCAATCAATCAGATATCTGAAAAAGCAGATTAAGTATATCGAGTACCTACCTAATCTTGAGTTTTTTTTTATTTCTTGTGCCATACAAAACACGACCCGTTTATTTCTTGTTTCGTAAAAACACTTTAATAACTTTATTCAGATACAAAATAATCCTTACCAAAATTTTAGAAACACATTGTATTTTTTTTTAAATTAGCATTTTTTTTAATTTGCAAATTCCGATCTACCTATAACTTTTGTCGCGAAAAGTTGACGGGTTCTGTTGGTTGAAATAACGTCAATTGACTTTATAATTACAAAGAGAAAGTAACATTACAATTGCGCTAACATTAGCTCATGTTTGGCGTGACGAAGATGGGTACAGTTACCATCACTACTACACTAGGTACGTTTTATTGTCATCAATCTGTACTTCTCTGCAATCTCTATCTTATTATTTAACGCCAATAAACATTGGCTATCGTGACGAGATTGGCAACGTTTTATCAGTCTGTAGTCATGTATAACATAATTTTCTCGGATTTTCTGTCATCATTTTCAAGAGAGAATAATTGGGGCTTACTTATAAAAACACTGCTGAAGTTAAAAGACGTCATTTTAACTTCAACCTAATACAAATATAAGATAATAACGTCATTTAATTTTTAAGTAAGAACTATTGACATCTGCGGAAAAAACTCTATTATTAAAACTCGGTCTATCAAGAAACATCAAAAATATGTTTTGAGTATCCATTATTTTGCAGTTTCTGGTACAGTAGCATGATATTACCAACTAAGCTATTCGACTGTGCCTCTAATAAAACGATTCGGCAATTATGTCGATCAACCGCAAATTGACGTCGGCATCCAATGAATATTACAAGAGAAACGATATGCCCGTCTGATTGACACTTATTTGGGTTATATTGCAGAGACTAGGAGTTATCGTAAGCGACAGACTACTCTCTTACTGTGAATAACGGACAATTTGTTTCTCAGTCCTATAACTCAAAGCACCAAGGCATAAATCGTGTCTGAGTACCTACTATCAACTGTTGTCTCTAAAGTGAAATAAAGGTTGTGACATTTTGACCTAGTTCATATAAGGAGGTACGGGAATAGTATCACGAGGCCTGCACATGAGAAATATCCCAGAGCCTTAGGTAATTAAATACTATCTACGTTGTTATGGTGACTCAAGGCACTTAAGGTGATATTAAACTGTTATTCTTTTGTTTATTTCAGCATCTTTCACTTGAAGTGAATCGTCTGAACACAAAATAAATCAAAAGAGACGAGTTCATTCATTACTGAATCAAATTATACGATGTTGGAGTTTAGAATTCAGGATCTTTCACTCGCTGAATGAACTAAAAGTACCTATAACACTTAATTTTAGCTTTTTTAAATGCCCTGACTCTTGAGTTGTAGCTAAGAATATTCTCGATCGCCTTATCGCGATAATCGCACAGACAGATAAAGAGATAACCAAGTTAAACTTTTAACACACCTCTATTTCCATTTGGGGTCAAAATATAAAATAAACACTCGATTCACTCGGGTTCGGCGAAATCAAACTAATTCCAAGGTTCACAACTTTCTTCGATGACTTTTACTATAATTATGCCATCATAGCGTGAAGTTAAAAAAAACAACAACATTCATTCGAGTGAGCATTCACCCGAGTGACCCGCCTGATACTATTTTTACCTACAAAAAATCATATAAACACAATATACTTACGCTATTAAAAAAAAAGACTTCAATTTTGACTACCTCGATGATATCTTCACATTTTCCAGTTATTTTGATTTAAAGACCAAACTACTGAACCGGTTTCGATAAAATTGATATGGGATCACCTCAGAAGCATCACCTACCAAAAAAAAGGATCATCAAAACCAATTCATTTTTTTTTTATCATCATCATTATCATATAATTATCATCGTCATAATTATTGGCGGAGTAATCGCGTAACATACATACCGTATAACATACATGTTTTTTACATACAGTCGCATTGAGAACGCTCCTTTTTAGAAGTCGGTTGAAAAGGACAAACACTCGTTTACTAAAAACTACCCGTACAACCTACTTGCTTGACTACGGAAATGAATATTTTCCACTAAACTTCCTATTACTTTTCAAGGGTAGGCAAATGCGAAAATAATAATGCCCAAAGGAGCGGGGCCTGCGATAACGTAGGTTAGCGCGGTTAGTTTGGTAAAGTGTTGAATGAGGTAAGATGGAATACTTTATGAGGAAAGCCCGGAGAAATGGGTCGATTTGTTGTGACTTTGTTGAGAATATCGTTTTCTTTATGATAACTTTTCTTGGTAAGCTTACCGTGTTTTTAGATACAATCAATCAACGATAAGGACGAGTTTTGGAAAACGGAAAATCATGGTTTTCATTCAAATCATCATTTTTTTCAGAATCACCAACCATGATTAAATATGGTGGTATTTTATTCATTGAGTGTTAAATTACATGCACGAGTGTGGGCAAGTGATATAATGTGGTGAACCATGTATTTTTGTGTTGTTTTCAAAATTCCGTGAAAGCTCATATTAAAGTCGCCACAACTTTACTAGGGTATGACTTGAACTTGACTATGACTAATTTCGTGAGACTAACAGTGATTGCATGACATATTTGACTTGATTATACTATAAAAACTTGTAAATTCATAAACTTGACACTGTCTGAATTCAAAAAGTGCGATGCAACGCCAATAAATAAGAAAAAAAAATATAACGACAAGGTTTATGATTTATGAATATGAATCAAAGTCGAGAAAAACCAAAACTATGGTAGGTAGTTCTTATATCAAATTGCTAAATACTTTTGAATATATTAATAGCTTCATATGCAAAGTATTTAGAATTTTAATGAACAAAACATTACTATAACATTAACGATTTGTGAGAATATAAAATAATTGTTCAATTGTTTAATTTTGACCAATATACCTATTATTGGTATTTTACGGCAATAAAATATTTGTACATTTGATTTAGGTAAAGTATTTGGTACATCATTACAATAAAGATCTAAATTTAAGACACTATTCTAACAAATAACCTGATTTTGATTGATTTGAAATAGATAGAAAAAAGAAGAAAAGAAAAAGAACAAAAATTACAAAATGTTGAAACACATAAGCTCGCATGTTCCTAATCTTAATGCCCTTGCCCAACACTGTAGTAGAGTACCCTACTAACAAAAGCAAACAATAAAAAACTTCCGCTAAGTAAACGATAAACTGTATAAACATCTGTTAAGAACCTTCCGAAACAAACAAAGCAATGACCTGCGACTCCGTTCCATTTAACTTGCAGATATATCTCCGACCTCTTTCGGACGGTAAATATATACGGGGCACTGAAGGATAAGTACGGTTCGGTTAGTTCGAGACTCACTGCTTGTTTTAGTTACGGCTCACAGATGAAAGTAGGTTAATGGGAACAGCTTAGGTTGACTAATATTTTGCCAGGTTGGAAAATTTTATTGCATTATTATTATTTTTAAACCAAAGTTACCGACATAGCTCGCAAGATTTGCAAGTTGAAGTGGCAATGGCCAGACCACATCGCTCGAAGAACTGACAACCGATGGGGAAGAAAGGTTCTTTCTTGGGTGGCGACCGCGAACCGAAAGACGCAGCGCAGGAAGTGGACATTGTAAAAGTCGCGGGTAACCGCTGGATGCAAATGGCAGATTGTCGTACAGTGTGGCGGTCTAATTTGGAGGCCTTCGTCCAGCAGTGGACGTCTTCTGGCTGATGAGTGAGTGAGTGAGTGATGATAAATAATAGTGAAGACGATAAAAAAAACAACCTATAATGTTATCCTGGGAAATAAAATATCTTCGCTCCGAGTCATCGAAATCTGTTCAGCCGTTTTGCCGTGTAGAGGTAACAAACACTTCTGTACCGACAAACTTTCATTCACATTTATAATATTAGTAAGTATGATTCATGACCTAACACATAGCCAAGAGTATTGCAATCTTAAATATACCTACCTGTTCTAGGTTGCAAAATGAACACCTTATTGCTAATTATATTAGGAAACTTATTGCTCATCTTACCGCTTCTACAAAAAAAAAATAGCACATGCTTGTATACGCCAGACGGTGAAACGTTGTACTATTCATATTATAATGATTTAAATGCAATAATAAATACGCTTTTAAAAAAAAATACACACACACACACATCAACAGCCGCAACACAGAGCAACACAGCAACACATGACAACGTCAAAAGACGTCCAATGCTGGACGAAGGCCTCTCCCATAATCCCCAAAAAAACACAACCGACTTCAATTTCGACAACCTGGATGACATCTTCAAAATTTCCAGATATTAAAATTTATACCAGTAATTTTGATTTTAAAACCAAACTACTGAACCGATTTCGATAAAATGTATATGAGGCCACTTCTGAAGTATCACCCACCAAACAAAAAAAAGAATCATTAAAATCTATTCATAATTGGCCGAGTAATCGCGTGAAATACTTTTTTTTTTAAACATACAGTCGAATCGAGAACCTTCTTTTTTGAAATCGGTTGAAAAGAGTTAACAGTTAAGCAGTTAAGTAAAAACGTCAGTAAGCCGTGTAAATAAAACATAGTAATTTACGGCCTTACTTAAAAAAACTTTTCAACCGTTAGTCACTGCTTAAGATGCTCTGCCATCTTCTCTCTGACGTGAAGTTGCACGTGCTAGAAAAGGACAGAGAAGTTTAAGCAGTGACTAAGAGAATCGAGATTATTTTAGGTAAGGCCGTTAGATATTAAAACGAAGATGTGTGCGTTTATATTAAGATTAGGCTGGGTGTTGTAATTAATCTGAACATTTGGCTTCCAAGCTACAAACATAGCATCAGTTTACAAGATGGAATCAATCACGTTGCTTTTGTTGCTTAGTTTATGTCTACACGGATATTTATCGGTAAGCGTTTGTCAATATTTATGAAACATTCATACTTACTTATTACATTTTTGATCTGACTTTACATTTATTAGAAACATTGCTAGGATTATGCTGATCATGGATCTGTCTTTCTTTTGAATCTGACCCACAGAAAAGCGAAAGCCCTACTTCTAAGGTAGAACGGCTGTAAAAAAAAATGTTGTAAAGCAATTATGTGGAAAACCGCTGTCGCCAGTTTCACACATAATTGTATAGAAACTACGACGAAAAAATTCCAATCATTGGTCGCTCATTTGAAGTAAAACGCTCGAAATACCATTTTGCAACAGATTAAAATTTATCTAATTACGATGCTACGTGGTTTGGTTTCCTACGCTTCTATTTAAATAATAATTGTCTTTTTGAGTATTCTCAGTTAAAAAACATGTATATTGGTAGAATTGTCATTAAGCGCATTGGCACTTAATGCCGGCTAGCGCAGCCCTTCACATTACCGTTCTATTCACTTCTCTCTTCAGTGATCTGGCCCAACCTTCTGGCTAGAGCTTATAAATTAAGGTGTTGGATGGCGTCTTACGCCTTTTACGACAATGGGACAATGTTCTTTGAGTCAGTTATATATCATTATTAATAGGAACAAAAATATTATGCCCAATTAACATTATATAATTTGTACGTATCGAAACCAGTAAGTATTATGTTATTTATCTTTGTCTAAACTTATTAATGTGCTTAGTTACCAACGATACTACTTACAACCTCTCAAAATAAGTAAGAACAAAATGATAATAATAGTTTTTTTAATCGATTGGTTGATATTGAATTTGTTTTTGGATTATCACGGCCAAAGTCAAACAATTGCCTGAGATGAATCATCCTTGGAAACGATCACCATAAGTAATTTTTTTTACTGGACGTTTACCGTGATTATGTTGGGAAAATAATTCCTAAGGTTTTGGCGCAGTTGCATGTAAGTACGTACCATGTTCAAGGATAGAAATTGTACAAAAAAAACTGAATCTAAAATAACCTTGTTGTATTTCTTTTATAAAAATAATAATAAGAATAAGAATATATTTATTGCCGAAAACATGATTAATAACACTAAAATAAAACACAACAGTCGTTGTTTGGCAATAGGGGTACGCTCAGCGTTGTGCCGTGAGCGTCAGCGTGGTCCCGGAGGGTCACGCCGGGCTGGTTTTCAGCGTACTCCTATGCTCAAGATAAAAGGTGTAAGGTGAGCATTATAAGCGGTGGCGGGTATTCCCTACAATATCAAATAATTGCAAAAAACAAAAAAAACATTTTTTAATTAAGTTTTACTATTTATAGGTATAAACTGATGTGTGTGAGAGTAAACGTGTGTGTGCGACCAAATGCCGGAATGTGTGTAGGTGTGTGTGGGTGTGAGTTTGGTGTTACACCGGTGTCCGACATAATTTTAAAAGTTGCAATGGAGTGACAAGACGTGCGAGAAGTTTGCTGGTGGTAAGCATTACGGCTGCCCATAAAGTAGCAGTGCCAGATTGTGAACTGGCGATCAATGTCCTGCGCCACACTGCACTGCGCTCGTCACCCCGATATTGATGTCAAATCTCTTCATTTCCAGTACCTAATTACTCTGGTTGAATTGCCCTTAAAATCGAAACGTGGTACTTAATGCTTGTACACTTCAACTGCGGTTGAATAGCTGACAAAGCATAAAACAAAATATACTCATTCCATTTCTAAAGACTTATTTAAAAAGTTACAGCAAGATTTTCTTACTTCAAAGTTTTCCCGCCAAGAAAAGGTTTTAATTCTCTGTTTATTTTACAACAGCAAACTAAAAGCAAACTCTTCCCATTTGAATCTTGGATTGGCAATTAAGAACACAATCAGAGAAGGTATTAAAAAACAGAAGGGTGAAGGAAAGGTAAGCATCAAATAACGAGTAAAGTTTTCGTATAAAACAAATAAGGCTTTACGGCTTCTTTAATTAAGGCTAATCTCGTTTGCAGTTATACAAAAGAGTGATTTGTGGGTGAAAGTTTAGACTAATAATTATACAAACCACCTCGAAACGTTAAGGGAGAAATTTCAGGACCGTAGGTAGCCTATATTATATGCCTTGAATAAATTTGTGCTACAGTTATGTATAAAACAAATTTCAAATTAATTAAGTTTGTATTACACAAAAAAAAAACATAAAAGCCACATAGAAAGATGAGGTAGAATCACAGAAAAGCGAAGGCCCTACTTTTACTTCTCTCTTCAGTGGGTAGAATGGTTCGCAATTGAAACAAATCGTAAGGCGCAGCGTAGGTAAATCTCCTTATGTTGACCGACAAAATTGTGAAAGACGCGTGCTACCGGTGGATGCAAAGTGACTGACTCGGGACCCTTACAAATAGGATTTTTGTTTGTTACACGGAACGGGACATCACATCGGCGTGATTTTTGGCATGGATATCATCGGAACGTGTTTCCCCCCGAAAAACAACAAATTCCTGCAAGAAAATACTGATACTTTTTGCGATTTCAACATATTTTATGTTTAGACCTAATGCGTCCCGGTGATAAACATAATTTTCCTGCGTGATTGCCGCTGCGTAGCAAGTACTATTTGTAGTGGTAGGACTCTAGTGCAGAGTCCGACTGGGGAAGTACAAAACCTTTGCCAGTTATTAAATTGCCAAATTGTTCCGGTTTGAAGGGCAATGTTACTAGTGAAATTACTTGGTATGAAGAGATTTAATATCTAATATCTCAGGGTGACGAGCGCAGTGCGGTACGGCGCAGGATTATGTTCGCGAGTTCACAATTCTGGCACTACTACTGTTATGGGCAGGCGGGACGCTAACAACCAGGCGAACATCCCGCTAGTCTCGTCACTGGAATGATTATTTAAAAAAAAAAAAAAAATATGCGCCGTATTTACGGCGTAACTAACTACACTATACGCGTATCTAACTACATTGCATGCGGCATTGCCATTCAACGTTGCAATGCCGACAGCGTGCTGGGTACGCTGTCTACTGATATTAGTGGGTGCATCTGGATTGTCTCCTTACAATACTTTAGTATTTGTGTAGTTTAGCTTAGATATTCGATTGTGTGCGTTATGTTGCAGTCAATAAAAGCATTATAGCACACAAGAAAATAAAAATAACGTTGGTTAATGCATTTTTACTAAGTTACGCGTTACTGGAAAAGCCTACCCTGAAAATCTATTACAAATTCTGCGTGCTTAGATCGTACGTAACCTTTAAAAGTCCAATTTTGATCGACCATATTATTCCAAATATCCTATGAACTCCTAAGACCCTTTTCGATTATTGAACGAAAGTCTGAAATCCGAATCGTTATTTCCGAATGTAAATTTTTTATGACCTATAAAATTTACGAACAATGAAGGACTATAGGACTGTAATCGTTTCAATTAAATTGGGTCCTTTGCAAATCTTACTAAAAGGATTCTCTGAAAGTTTCTAAAAGAAAATAGAAACCTATTACATTTTTGTGACCTTTCTGACCAAAGATGGTGGGATTGTAAGGCTTTAAGGTTTTTCTATATAGGTATATTTTATTTTATGAATTATATTATTATGAATCTTATCTTCTTGGATCTTTATTTTACAGGAGTCGGTAAGTAAACTTTGCGCAAACCCAAAATACGTTAAAAACTCGCCTATTTGCATTTTTTGTATTATACAACGTCGTTACACTTACGTACTTACATGTTGGTAATTAGGAGTTGGCCCCATAGTAAAATAGGCTAAATGACTTTTTTTTTATTGTCCTTTTAAAATATGGCCCATTAATATAGCTGATTAATAAAAAAATAAAATCTGATCAAAAATATGCAACTTATAAGCATTTTAATATCATGCTAGACAGAGAGGAGATTATGACGTCACTTCTCTGTACGCCATATAAATTCTATTCTGACAAGTAAGGCGTGACGTCATTTTTTGTTTTGTGGGAAAGGGACAGAGTTGGCTCTACCAAAAACTTTAAACGCCTATATATCAGAACATTAATAACCGATTTAAATTATTTTTTCATTAAACATATTATATTTACTTAAATTCTTCATCAAAGCTATTGGTTTTAACGATATAAACAGCAGTCATCTAACCTATTATGTTCACAATCATAATCGATAGGGAAGAAAGGGTCTTGAGTGGCGACCCCGAACCAAGAGACGCAGCGTATATAGGTAGGTTTCCCACTAGGTGGACCGACAACATTGTAAAAGTTGCGGACAACCGATGTATGCAAAAGACAGGTTGCCGTACAGTATGGCGGTCTAAGGGGGAGGCCTTCGTTCAGCAGTGGACGTCTCCGGGCTGATGATAAATCCCCAAGCTTCGCAGGCGGCTTGGGAATCGCAGAATGCTCACCACTGTTAACCGAGAGGACGCTGCTGCCCGTCCTCCAGTGGTTCTGGTTGCTGCGTAGGATATACCTACTCAGGTCTACCAAGAGGATTTAAGTAGGTGCTTATATTACAATATTTTAACATACCCCGTAAATAATAATAAAAAAAATAATAATAAGATAGCGGGTGAAACTATTCTAGATATAACATAGGTGACTCTGTTGTTCCAGATATGTAATAAGAGAAGATGGGGGCGCTACACATAGCGTGGCGATTGCGCCACCAGCTGAAGAGCTTCCTCATGAAAGCCGACACCAACACCTGAAGATGAGCCCACGGGCACCCGCTTAAAATGGAGTTCGTCTCTGTATTACCTACACAATATGTGAGTTCATTAAAACACACACCCAAACCAGGGCATATTAACTCCCACATAGAAAACACGTGCATTTTACAACTTTGTCATTTTGCAACTTCGACATTTTACAACCTTGTCATATTTACAATCTTGTAATATTACGACCTTGTCATTTTGCCGATTCCATGTTGGCATTATGGATATACCTACCTATAACTACCAAGGTCTCTTCCTTAATAGGGAGGGGGAGGGTTTGCCATAATCCCCTCGCTTGGCAGGCGGCTTGGGGCTCGTAATCTAAAATTAGTAAATCGAGGTAATATTTGGGTTAATACAAATAATTAATATATATAATAAATCGAAGACCAAAATATGAACCATTTTCCATAATATTTTCAGCAACCTCTAAAGTCCAAAGTTGTAACCCATTAGCTGAGCTCAAGTTGAAAATTTCCTCACTTCGAAAGCCGGGCTTAACTAAATACGAATCCAGATGTTTTAATTAACCAAAATTGTCTAGACCGAAAGAGTCTGCCTGGCTTGCAAGCCAACTTATCTAAAGAAACGGCCAAATAGACGAACTAAAAAAATTCTTCATGAATGTGCTCGTTTGCCGAGTAAAAGCTATGGTGGCTCCTTTGCTCGACTTTTCAGATAAACTGGTGACAGTACGCAGAAAAATCTCACAAACATCAGAGACTTTCAATTAGGGAGTTATCTGAGGATCAATGTCCAATTAATGGAAAATTCCGATTGGGTTCATAGAGCAAGAGCTAAGCTGGGTAATTAACTAAGGTCTTTAAGTAAGATAGACTGATAAGCTCTCGATGTTTTTCTTTTAAGTAGATTAACTAAGCCATCTTAACATCTCTTTGGTAAAGTTTTTATTTTTATTTTTCTTGTTTTATTTCGTTTAGAATTAGGTTTACGTTTGATGACAGCCTGCCTGATGTTAAACAAAGAAACAACATCTAACAGAGCACACTTAATTAATTAAAACAAGCAAAAACTTACGACACACAAAATTACTAAAGATAAAACATGGAGCTCAAAGCAAGTATTCTAAGTTAATAAGCATATTTGACATTTCGTTAAGTCTTCTTCTTTTATCTAGAGATTTTCTTCTGTTAGTTCTGTTAGAATTATGAAGTCGGGTGTACCGGATCGGGGTATTCCACCAAGATTATATATCTAAGGTTGTTGATTTTGAGTTACCAAAATCAACAACCCTAGATAGTTAGATAGATAGATAGGCTAGCTTGAAGTGTTTTGCTATAATATTCTACCAAATAGGCACGCAAGAATCCGTGTTAGTAAAATGCCGAGGTAGTGTAATAGGCAGACTTGAAATTGTAAAGTCGTAGGTTCAAATTCCAAGCCCGTGCTAATGAGTTTACGTACGCCTCTACCTCTTTTTTTTTCTCTTTTTTTCTTCGGGCACGTTCAATAATATTTGGACCGCACTGCATTAATTATTTGAGATAACATTACGGCCCGGCGCATACGATGAGAGAAACCGTAAGAAAAACCGTCCGGTTTCGCCCGAAGGCCCTCCGTGCATACATTTTGTACTAGGTCCCGCACACCGTAAGAAGTTTCTCGAGACGCCCGTCTCGCTCGGACCAGCTAATTCTGCGCAGTGTGTTTCGGTCGGTGCGGCGCCTGTCGGGTGCCGTGCCAAATCAATGTGCGACCACTCTTGAAAAACTCAACAATTTGTCACTGAGAGAAGCTAACAATTTGCACCTTACCAAAAGCAGTCCGCTAGCTCCCTATACATGAATTAAATTCGTCGCAAACCAAACAAGGTTCGCTACATCGCTTACTCGTATGGAACAAACGCCTCCACTGATCTGAGTGAATTAATACGTTGAGACGTAAACACTGAACAAGGACGTTATGGGCTTTATAATAATCTTGATAATTTGCTACGCAGTATCTTATTACTTATGTAGGTTAGGGAAAGATTAAAATTTTTGTTTAGTGTCTAAGCTAGGCTGCTTTAAGATGCCTCGCTCTCAGTTGGTAGTAACTTTCGCTTTGTTAGCTATATTACGGTGTTGGTTTAATTTCCACTAAGGACAAAAATGTATGTGACGAAAATAAATAGAATCTGGGAATCGACAGGTTTCAAACGTATGTACCAATCACTCACGGTTTTACCCGTGATTCTTGGAATAAAAATTAGCATATGTGCTATTCCAAGGTATGTGCCACCTCTGTACCAAATTTCATCCAAATCGTTACAGCCAGTTTATGAGTGTTTGATTAACAAACAACCAAACATACAAACTTTGACAACAATACAACTATACAATACAATAACACATTATTGACACTATAGAAAGGACATTACAAACATAATACACTTGGCAAAAGGCGCTTGTATCGCTAAGAGCGATCTCTTCATCTCTTCCAGACAACCCTCTGATGAATAGGAAAAGTTTAAATGTGAAATAGGAACGGTAGCCCCCCTAGGAGAGCAGGATAAGTACCTATAATCATTTAATCTGGTTCCCATAGTACAAGCTTTTCTTAGCTTAAGACACATGGCGCTGTGTGAAATGTCCACCAACGACACACCCTAGAATTTTTTTCCTCTGTCTCTCGATTGTTAGGGTAAAAAGTATATGTCATGTACCTACTGCTTTTCAGACATATTAACCAGATTCAAAGTACTATTTACTTTGTACCTATTAAAAGGTTTAACTTTATTAGACATCAAGTCAACAAGACAACCTTCAGAACCTCAGAACCTATATCAAATTTGATATCAAATACTTATGTTGGTACTTGGTAAACGTCTGAGGTTATTCCGTTTAGGTATATCTAGCTCATTACATAGCTATACACATACATATTATTATGATCAATCGGAAGTCTACATACATGTTACATATATTACTTTGGACCTAATAAAACTTTCTTGTGATTTGGATTATTTATGTTTTTAGATTCACCAACACTGTGTACTTGTGTACATAATTATAATGTCAGAAAAGTTACAAAGATAATAAATAGAAAACTGTCGCAGCAATAAAAGGCAAAGACAGCATGTAGAATAAAAAGCTATATAAAATTTATCTATAATTAAAAATAAAGCCGTCAAATCCGAGGATTCCGTACCACTCACTACAAGTACTAGATAATCCGCGATAGTTAAGTGTATAGCGAATACCACGCATTCCAGAGAAAAAGGTTCTTGACAGACAAATTCAATTTCAAAATATCTTTATTAAACATAAAACCTTACAAAACAATGAGCATTTCTAGTGTAAGTACTTATGTCCTAGAATGTCAACAAATGCGATAATAGAACGTTTTCAAGTTAAAACTTATATAAACTTTTGGCTGGAAGAATGGCAAATAAATTAGATAATACATATTTTTATAGTGTGGTTAAACATTATTAAATTGGTATATTATATAACCTTTAGAATAAGAATTATATTTATTGCTGCTATATAATAACGAGAATTAATTAGGGGAAAAAACATGTCATAAGAGGGTAGGGATCGTATATAGTTAGCACCACACAATGCGCCGCAGTATGAAGTAAACAACTCGCAACAAGCGAGCCAAGCGTGCGGTGAGTGACGCGCAAGCGCGCGCGGTCCGGACCGGCGCCGCGCGCGCCTCTCCGTTCCTCATATCACTAGATAATAGGAGCCTTCTAATAGGAGTGTCTTGACAGACAGACAGACAGACGGACAACCGAGTGATCCTATAAGATTTCCTTTTTTCCTTTTGAGGTACCTAACCCTAATTATTAAATTATAGTTCAAAATCCAATAAGAATTAATTTTAGGAAAACGATTACTACAGCATCCTGAAAGCCGTAACCGACGACCCGAAAAGTCCTATAATGAGGCATCGATGTTGCCATAATTCTCACGCTCTCAGATCAGACGCAGACGCGCTCTTTCAGACGGTTCACTAGGGTGAATGCTCACTCGAATATTCATCATCAACAGCCAAAAGACGTCCACTGCTAGACGAAGGTCTGCCCTTTAATAAGAAGAGCTTCCCATAATCCCCACGCTTGGCAGGCGGCTTGAGTATCGCAAAATGCCCGTTAACCGAGAGGACGCTGCTGCCCCGTCCTCCGGTGGTTCAGAATGCAGTTTTAGAAAATACCCAGGTCCAGGTCTCTATGTACAATATCATTATTGTAGATTGATTAATTAATTTGATCGACTATTTGAAGCCGTTGACTGGTTTATCCTAGTTACTAGTTGATCTAATTGATGATAGATAGCTCATCCAAGGGCTGAGACTATTTTATATATTTGTGCTTGAGTGATCTCTCTCACGGCATAAGCATAATCAGACTTACCTGATTTAATAGTCTTCTGTTGTACTTATGATACCTCGATAAGTCATTGGATATATCCACCGTGCTGGTCCAGTTGCGCGTTGGTAGTTCTAGTTTTACATAAGCCATTGAATTTCTCCTCAGGCAGAGGCTATGCAGGTTTTCTCAAGAAATTTTCATCACCGAAAAGCCAGTGGTCAAAAGGTTAAAAGTCAATCACAGCTACAGTGGTGTCTTATAGACCAATCTAAAATATTACTAACTGTTTTTTAATGTATGCTAAATCTGCAGGTGGCGCCACAATTGAACGATACTGGCGAGTTAAATGACACGTACGACGAGGGTGACGATCCAGACGCCGTCACATTATTATCTATACTGCTTGTTGGTAAGAGTACTTTTAACTGTAACATTTTTATTTTTTTTTGTTTCTTGAATCATAGGATGCATTTTTTTTTCTTACTTATTGGCATCGCACGTTGTGCATTCTGCCAGTGTCAAGTTTATGTATTTGCAAGTTTCTTTTATTAAAATCAAGTCTAATATGTAATTAAATCACAGTCAGTCACACGAAATCAGTCATAGTCGAGTCCAAGTCATGCCCTAGTAAAGTTGTGGCGACTTTACTATGAGCTTCTACGGAGTTTTGAAAACAACACGAAAAGAAAAAGACATGTTTCACCACATTATATCACTTGCCCACACTCGTGCATCTAATTCAACACTCAATGAATAAAACACCACCATTTTTAATCATTAATTCGCGAAAAAACACAAGTTTAAGAAAATAATAGAATGCAACGACATAATTTTTCCGTGTTCCCGCCAAAACTCATAGGATGCATTGGTTTGGTGGTTTGGTGCTACTATCCTGTCATGTCCTGTCACTTTGACACGGTCACTGTCACTCTGTTTTCTTAAACACTGTTGCATTTCATTTCACTGCTATTACGTAGTATTTTACTTACTCTATGTTCACTGCTGTATTTCATGAAAAATTGTTCTCACCTACTACATCTTCTTGCCCCTAACCATAAGCACACTCTCTAAGAAATTTACTTAGTATGTGATCACTGATTATAGCCCCCATTTTCCGTAGTCAGAAAAGGTAACTTATAATTTAGTGAAATATCTGTAAGCAATTAGAATAAAGGACAAAACGCTTAATTCTTGGATTAATATTAAAGTTTTTATGTATCTGTACAGTTTTTTAACAATAATAAATACTTATCTATAGTAATTAATGAGTGCTATTGGTACATTCAATAATTTTGTTCACAGGCATATTTCTATCCCTCCTAATATTTCTGAGTGTGGCTGGCAACATTCTCGTTTGCATCGCAATCTACACTGACCGGGGCCTGCGGAGGATTGGCAACCTGTTCCTGGCATCACTGGCTATCGCTGACATGCTGGTGGCAGCCGCTGTCATGACCTTTGCCGGAGTCAATGATTTATTAGGGTACGTTACAATATTTTATTATAGCACTAGCAACATTATCTTCTGCAGTGCAGCGCATTCTGCGATCCACGACGACCGGTATAATTATGTGAAGGATTGACAGTTTGATCCTGGTATCACTGGCTTTGGCTGATAATGATAGTGGCAGATGCTGACATAAACTACGCTGACGTCAATAATTAATTAACATTGAACCTGGAGCCAGTACTCTTCGGAGGGTTTGTAGGTAAATTACGGGTGCTGTTCTGCTCATATCGTCGTCGTCGTCGTCAGCCATAAAACGTCCACTGCTGGACGAAGGCCTCCCCCTTTATAGAGGGGTGTTGCCATAATCCCCACGCTTGGCAGGCGGCTTGGGGATCGCAGAATGCTCACCACCGTTAACCAAAAGGAAGCTGCTGCCCGTCCTCCGGCAGGCCTGGTTGCAGTTTAAGGACATACCCAGGTCCAGGTCTGCTCATAGAAATCTATAGCATCAAAGAAAACTCAAAACTTTGATGTCACTCAACTAAGTCGTGAGTGACTAAATAAAAGAGTACCATAAGAATATCCTCTCACTCTAGTCACATTAATTCCTGGGTTTTACATGGCATGTAAATTTGCAATCTAAAAGTAGAGACTTGTATAAGTAAAACTTGAATAGAGCGGTTTTAAGTACTTAATTAACATCATTAACTTAGCTACAGAAATGTGCAAATAATGTCTACAAATGCTTGAAATAGAATATAGATCCTTGTAGAAACCAAACCTTAAAATAAAACTGATGTCTTCTTTCTTACAGGTACTGGGTGTTTGGTGAGCAGTTCTGTGACACGTGGGTGGCATGTGACGTCATGTGCTCCACAGCCTCCATCCTCAATCTATGTGCAATATCCCTGGACCGGTACATACACATCAAAGACCCTTTGAGGTGAGCACAGAGCGTCGCTTCTGGCAAAGATAATTTAATACTATATCTTCTGTGTAACTTTCACAGTGAGATTTCTTTTTATAATAGACTTCAAAACAGGAAGTTCTCAATTCGATTGTACTTGTTTTGGATGTTTTGAGTTTCACCAACTGGTCAAACGCGTGTCTAGCTCCTCGAGTCCAGTTGGTGAATAACCCGTTTTTACCGCGATTACTCGGCCAATTACCTGGGACCGGACCTGGGTATGTCCTTAAACTGCAACCAGACCCACCGGAGGACGGGCAGCAGCGTCCTCTTGGTTAACGGTGGTGACCATTCTGCGATCCCCAAGCCGCCTGCCAAGCGTGGGGGGGGGGGGAGGCCTTCGTCCAGCAGTGGATGTTATAAGGCTGACGACGACTCCACCAATTAATAATTGATTATGACGATTTTTTTTTGTTTGGTATGTCATACTTTAGAAGTGGGTGTTTACATACAGTTCATTTGACTATTCGTTATTTATTTAGTATAGCTACAATATCATCGGTTATATATCTACAAGTAGTAAACTAAAAAGTCTTGATAATCGACGGAAAGTAGCGTAACGGTATCGGATACAGTTCGGAGAGTGTGTTTCGAATTTGCATGATCTTATTCACTCTGTCCGTTCTTCGGACGCCCAGGACCTCGAAAAAACCGACACCGTTTCATAGTAGACCAAAAACTCGTACAAAACGGCTTGATTCCACTTTCATTGTTCGAACTGCTAAAAAGTTGGAATGCGATGCCCGAGTGCATGTTTCCTGATAGTTATAATCTGCATGGGTGTCTTCGTATCGCGAGTAAATCGGTTTCTACTAAGCAAGCGTGCTCCATCGTAGACTGCATCTTCGTTTATCATCAGACGAGATGGTAGTCATACGCGGGTCCCTGACGTTTCATATAATTTCACTTCATCGAACAACGTTTCGTATAATAATCTCTTCGTATATTTTTAGTTCACATAATTTTGTTTCAAATAAAATTTGTTTGATATACTTAGCAACGGTTGCACTAATGTTCAAATGGTATAATATTTATTTGATATAATAGTCGTTTAGTATGATTTTTGTTCCAAATGGCTGACAGATCCGAATCAGAGCACCCCTACTCCACCTAGGCTTGTGGTCCCTACCCTTAGAGTGTATATAAAAAGCGTGGGAGCCAGAAGCTCCCTTCAGGGGCAACCTCTAGAGTTTCGGGCGAGAACCCACCCGGAGTCTCCTCCACTGACAGAACCGAGTCAGGCGACATGCGTCAGTTAAATAAAAATTAGGTCAATTTAAATAAATTTTTTTAATATTTTTTTTTGGTATAATTTGTCGAAAAGAAAATTCAGTCAAACAATATTATACAAAGTGAACAATTATGTGAAATGAATTTATATAAAATGAATGATTATGCAAAATAAAATTATAGTAAATAAATATTAGATGAAATGAATAACTATACGAACTGATTTTATATGAACTGAAATTATAGGAAACGTTGTTAAACGAAACAAGGGGGAAAAAACAGCAGTAGTAAATAAACTAAATACTATATGCCAGTATTTCATACAATCAATAACACTTTATCAGCAGTCTCCAGTTAAAATATCAGTCCGAGATAGCCATAGTCATAACGTGCCATAAAAATATATCGTCCGTCTGTCGGGGGCTTAATAAAATTATATGAAGGTAACATACTGTTCGAGTTATTGTTTTATTGGATTTATTTATGGCGGATTACGAGCCTTAACACGTTCACTATATGACTTATTATCTTCTGTGCTTTGAGATATTGATGACTTGGCGATGTTATGATAAATTATTCTGAATGGTTGCGTCCGTGGAGAATCAAGCGAGGAAGCAAAGCACGTGAGCCCATCAATGCCTCATTCTCCTAAGACTTAAATTCCTCCTACTCTGACGTCAGTCGCAGATGTCGGTCGCGTGGGTTACCGTACGGAAAAAAAGTGTGTTATGAACTTATGAAGTACATGAAATAGAAGCTAATGGCGTAGTTAAATTGATTTTTCATTTTATTTTTATTTTACTTGTCAAGGTTTTTATTCCCATAATTTATTATTCACTGATAATTTATTAGTGTATATTTCATAAAAAAACGTTTTAAATGAACTTTAGAATGTTAAATAAAAATTTAATAATAAAAAAAAAACATTGAATCAATTACATTGTCATCATTTTCGCCAAACCGGCTGATATTAGCTTTCTCAAAATTGTTTCAAAACAAAACCATGAGTTTCTAACAATCCGTGAAAATTTAGGAAAACGCGGGCTGTAGTTTGCGCGTTTTTAATTACATTTCTTTTTTTTTATTCAGCTGGCGGCGCGACTATTTGCGTTCGATTTCTTTGGCGCTGAACACTAAGATGTTCCAAATACAAAAAGTGCGCGGCAAAGATAATGGGAAGTTATCTGACAGCTGTCAAAGCGTAGTTCTACAGCCAAAGAATAGACGGCGCTGGCGACATATGGCCCACCTTTTTTCGCATTTTTCTTGTGAAAAAGCAGTTCACTCACCTTCACTGCTTCACTTCACAGTTCGCGTTCGTTGTTGGAGTGCTTTTCCAAGTTTTCTTGTATCATTTTGTTAAAATTCTGATACATTATTTTTGTTACGTTACGTTATTGTTATTATTTTTTGTTGATAGTAATTTTTATTTTTATTGATACTAATTAACTAATGATTTGGCAAGGCGCACTTACTAATCTGCGTGAAATAACGAAAGCTTAAGAAACACTATGGGCAAGTATTTTGTTATACAAACAATAACCACAAAAAACGCATAACAGATCTGAAATAAATGAAATAAGGTTACTTTTTATTTTTTGACCTTTTTACTTTGCTTCATTCGTTCAAAATCTTCAGAGCCACAGACTAGATAGCGAAACTGTTCAGGGCCATGTCTCTTCATTGCCATCGAACGGATTTTTATGAACTATTTTTTTTTATTGGCTGTCAGAAAATCGCCCATTGCGACGCACTTATAAAGAGGATTATAAACTCATTACTGCCCGCTAAAAGTTTCTTATAGAAAACACCACCATTGGGTGCACTTAAAAGCGAACGAAGTCGTCCTCTTCGAATAGATGGGATGAAAAATATTTTTTTTCCTTTGTCTGGTTGGCCGGACAAATGAACCGGACCACGGGCAACGAGCGGATGTAACAGTGGCTTGTGTTTATGATATCAAACCCTCAAGACTCAACTAAAAATAAATAAAAAACATTATGTATTGTGACTTTGACTGCGACCAAGAATTGTTTGACTTTATGATTTGTGATACACACTTGAACATTTGAACATTTTGAGTTACTGGATACTGACAGAATGTTAATACAAATTACTTACGATGACGAAACTAAAATTCGTACTAACAGGCTTCTTATTTCCAGATACGGGCGCTGGGTGACTCGTCGTGTGGCCATCGTCACAATTGCCATGATCTGGCTGCTAGCAGGGCTGGTCAGCTTTCTGCCCATCTCCTTAGGCCTCCACAGGCCGGACGAAGAGGCCCTGGCTACGCAGAGGCCTCCACGATACCCCACGTGTGCGCTGGTCCTCACTCCTACGTATGCTGTGGTGTCCAGCTGTATATCGTTCTACTTGCCTTGTATTGTTATGATCAGCATATATTGCAGGTATGTTTATATTGTTTAAAGACGTTGTAGTGGTAAGAATTTATGGTAGAGTCCGCCTGGGGAAAAACCACATCTTTACCAGTTATTTATTTTTATTTTTATGGAATTGACTGACAAGACGAGCGAGACATTTGCCTAGTGGTAAGAGTCACGCCTACCCATAACAGTAGCAGTGCCAGAAAGGAAGAAAATTCTGCGCCGCTCTTCACTGTACTCGTCACTCTGAGATATTAGATATAGGTGGAATCTCTTTATGCCCAGTAATTTCTCAAGTAACATTGCCCTTCATACCGAAACACAGCAATGTTTGCACACTACTGCTTGGCAGTTGAATAGCTGGCAAAGGTACTCTGCAAAAGAGCCCTACCACTACAGAAATGCCGGTTATTCAACCGCCAAACAGTAATATGGCGACAGTAAAAAAACGTCAGATAGCCGATAATCGTCCTCAAAACGTGTGTCGTGCAGTGTCGTGTGTGTGTGAGTAAACGGATGACGCTCGGTCACAGAATAAATAATAGTACCACGTCCAGAAAGTTAACTCCGCAAAGGAATTGTAATAAATAAGGAGTCTCTATCTACTAGGCAATAAAGTAGCAATTCAATTCGCACAGCGCTGGATACCGCTCGCTATATTCACCTAGATATACCGCTCTCTTTCTATCACGTATTCTTAGTTACGTGCGACGAGGCTAGCGTGCGGGCGGCAACTGACTTCTGCCTTGCATTGTCCACCCGGAGTTAAACCCCCCTGGCTCGGTATCGACATCGTAATTGTCTCGTAAGAAAACAAAGTGTTTTAGAGATTTTAGCATAGAGCAAACACAAATAAATGAAACAATCTTGCATTACCTAATATAATCTTATAAAGAAATGCAGCTTTATCATATTTGCTTTAGCTTGAGCATTTTTTTCCGTGCAGGATCAATCATTTACATTTTACGACTGTGTTGAAATGACAAAAAATACCGTATGCCATGGCCCATGAGGAATTTGCGAATGCAAACTTCTCCAATCTTCAAAAATTTCCACATTTCTTAACAGTCAATCTAATAAAAACTTTGCTCTTTGTACCGATTATGCTCTGAAAACCGGGAAATTGTATCTGACGGAGATCGTACACGGAAGTGAGGGCTATAATATTTGCATACGTAAGTACGTTCATTAAGATAATCTAAACTTGAGCTACGTAGCAACGACTTATCGTCTGATAGACATTACACAAATTTATTCGCATGCCATAATCCATACGACTAAAATGTCTCAAGGACTTGCTAAAACATGAAGTAAACAAACATATATTATTCGAAACTACTCATTGTAACAATATGACCTTGCTTTACTTTATTTTAGCACACAATTCTCGCAAGTGAGTAAAATTTGATTTTATGAGAGCATTTTATATTTCAAATGAACTATCCAAATACAAATTTTCACGTCTTAAAGTTCAAATACAAAGGATTTTCATACAAAAGTATTTTTACCCCATTTAAATTTCGAGGTTTAATTTCGAAAAAAATATATCTTAGAACAGGGGTGATCAACTCATCAAGAAAAATGCACCCTCCAAATTTCAAGTCTGTACGACTAGCGGTTTAGGCTGTGCGTTGTCTGTCAGTCATTAAATCAGTCAGTCAGGACAGAGATTCTTATAGTTTTAGATTAGATAGATAACAATAAACTACGTGAATCATTTTTTTTATGCAATCGAGCGACTAGACAAGATAGATAGATAAACTCTTTATTGTACACACCAAAAAAAATACAAGGTAGACCTTCGCCTGGTGGTAAGCGGCACGCTTGCCCATAACAGCAGCAGTGCCAGAATTGTAACTTGCGAATACAATCCTGCGCCGCACTATGTACTGCGCTCGTTACCCTGAGACTTCATACCCAGTAATTTCTCTGGTAACATTGCCTTTCAAACCGAAACACAGTAATGTTGGCAAACTACTGCTTAGCGATTGAATAACACAAAGCTGTGGTATTTTCCCAGGCGGACTGTACAGTAGAGTCCAACCATGCACTACTAAAAAACTATAAACTAATAAATCTGCTCGGGAGTGGAGTAGGTATTGTACGCTGATTGCATAGAGGTAGGAACTATCTACCGCTATGGCTGATTGGTTCTCTTGTAAGACTACACTAAGGTCAAGACTAGCCACTAAAGGTGACTACGGCCTATTTGAAGTCTATCGGCGTTTTATAGTTGGTTGAAAAATTTTAATAGGTAGTTTTGTGCCAATGTGTTGTCTGAAAAAACTCGCTTTATGCGAGGTATCTACCAGGTGGGCGAGAAATTGCCACGAAGCAACTTGTGGCAAAGTGTTCTGGAGTAATTTCCAACTTTGGAATCGGGTTACATCTTCTTCGAACCGGGTATTGAAGCCGCGAACTTGGTAATATTACAGATTAGAGAAGTTACATACTTCGTATTGTAGTTTTATTCTACATAGTATCTTTACTATTCTACATAGTATCTTTACTACTATAGTATCTTTGAGTTTTATACGTTTTCCAGGTGTAATGTATGTAGAATTTGTTCTTTAATTAGGTCGTTCTACACACACCAACCTAAACCTTCTTATAAACACTTTGGCCATAGTAAGTCTTCCGTAAAAAAAACTAAATGATAGTGAAAACCGTTTTAAAATCCTTTGCGTAAGTAAGTAAGGGGATAAACAGACAGACAGATGCGGAGGGCGACTTCTTTTTAAACTATTGTAACGTTTCTTTTTTTATCCAATTATTAAATTCATTAGAATATTGCATTTATGCAAAATAACCCATAAAAGACGAACGAATAGCGGTCAATCGTCACTCTGTCTAAGTCAAATGACATAGGTCAATGGGAAGTTTTCTGAAAGCTGTCAGAACGTAGTTCTACAGCCAAAGGATGGACGGCGCTGGCGTGGCCCACTTTTTTTCGCATTTTTTTAATTCACTAGTAGCAGTTCACTCACCTTCACTGCTTCCCTTCACAGTTCGCGTTCGTTGTTGAAGTGCTTTTCCAAGTTTTCTTGTATCATTTTGTTAAAATTCTGATAAATTATTATTGTTACGTTACGTTATCGTTATTATGTTTTGTTGATAATAATTGTTATTTTTATTGATTGTCATTAATTAATAAATTGGTAAGGCGCACTTACTAATTTGCGTGGAATAACGAAAACTTAAGAAATACTATGGGCAAGTACTTTGCTATACAAACAATAACCACAAAAAACGCATAACAGATCTGATATAAATGAAATAAGGTTACTTTTTAATTTTTTGACCTTTTTACTTTGCTTCATTCGTTCAAAATCTTCAGAACCACAGACAAGATAGTGAAACTGTTCAGGGCCATGTCTCTTCATTGCCATCGAACGGATTTTTATGAACTATATTTTTTTTTATTGGCTGTCAGAAAATCGCCCATTGACGTTACACTGTGCAAAGATAATATACCTAATATATTATTATATTTGTACATTACAAAGCAATACTTTTATTAACATGGTCGGTGCTAAAGTTAGCAAAGTATTCAAGAGTAATCAATCAACGTCTAGTTGTTCTCAGCGGACGATGCCCGCCGTACTAGGGGAGATAATTTATCACTTTGTGATGAATTAACTAAAGAGTTGTATCCTTTTCCACTGGTTTATTAGATTGCCAAAAAGAGCAGTGACCTGCAAAAGGCAGTTTAGCAATGACCTGCAGTCATTCGTATTAACTTGGGTTACATTTTTGTTTTACAGTGTGTAAGAAAAAGGCTCAACAATACTGAAGGGTTTGTAATTTTGTATGTACTCATCATTATGAACAAGTTTTACTATGAGGCCAACTTTGAAATCATGAAAAAATATATCTTGTAACATTGCTTTTCAAACTGAAACACAGTAATGCATGCACACTACTGCTTGGCGTTTGAATAACTGGCAAAAGTGTGGTTCTTCCCCAGGCGGACTCTGCAATAGAGTCCTACCACTACAAATAACTAAAACAAAACTAAAACGACACTACACTAATTAATCAAGTACAGTTTAGAGCTCTGCTACTTACGTGACTATTATATTAAAATTCAATTTAAATATTAATTGTACGATAAGGTACTGTTTAAATTATGTAGGTCCCTGGGTATGTCCTAAAACTGCATCCAGAACCACCGGAGGACGGGCAGCAGCGTCCTCTCGTTTAACGGTGGTGAGCATTCTGCGAACCCCAAGCCGCCTGCGTATGGATTATGGCACCCCTCCCCTCTACAAATAGGTTTTGTCCAGCAGTGGACGTCTTCTGCCTGATTCAACAAATGTTTTCTTTTGTTGTTTTCTTTAACTTTGACTTTGACTTTGACTTTGTGGTAAAATACACTCATTTTTGGTTATTTATCGATAAATCAACATCTTTTACTAACACAAATGTACCGATGTCAAAAAACTTGTGGTTTTTGCTGTAAAATTTACATTCTAATATCCTTACGAATTTACCCGTAATAACGCAGAAATACATTTAATTTTATTCCGACTTATAATAACATCTAAAGGGTACGCATTTTATTATTGAATTATAAACTAAATACTGTGATATTTCAGATGAGTTGTATTCAAACTGATCGCTGAATAGAAGCACTTAAGCTCACTCGAAGTTACATTGGTGTCTACATTTACGTTGGATTCGTTTAAAATAATGTTATTTGGGCAAATCTTGTAACTTGTACAGCTAAATCCTTTTTATCTACTTGATTTGACATGAAAGTGACTAAATAAATAAAGACGCATTTAGGACTATTATTATATATATATTATAGGATATTATACATACACGATTATTCCTAAACACTTTGTGCGTTTCCTCACGAGACGCACATATCATATAGCCTAATGGCCCGTGAACATAATTTCTCCTACAAACACGACTCACCGTTGCGGGCAGAGTACGAGGTAACGTTCTATGCTTGCGATTGGCCAATCACTGGGATGACGCAATCTGAGTTATGAAATTCAATGAAATTCTGACGTACTCGCAGTGGCTAGCAGGGGTTTTTAAACTACTAATTTTCGTATGAGAGGAAGTCGGACGATCAGTCAACAGGATTTATAGTCTTTGTCGAGACTACACGACGGCACAGAATAAATAATAGTACTTCGTACAGAAAGTTAACTCCGCAAAGGAATTGAAATAAATAAGGACTCAATCTACGAGGCAATAAAGTAGCAATTCAACTCGCACACCGCTGGATACCGCTTGCTATATTAACCTAGATATACCGCTGACTTTCTATCACGTAGCTCTATCCCTCCTGACGCGGCACGTGTAACGTTAGGGTTGTCTTCTTGATATTTATATATTATCATCAGCATCAGCATCAGCCTGGAGACATCCGCTGCTGAACGAACGCCTCCCCCTTAGACCGCCGCGCTGAACAACAACCTGCCATATGTATCCAGTTGCACGCGACTAGGTGGACCGACGACATTGTGAATATACACAGAATACTTATTAGTGTTAGTTACCTACCAGTTATGTAGCCTATGTAGTATGTAGTACCTACTAATACGGAGTACTATTATTTATTCTGTGCTACTTACCTATTACTTACTTACCTACCTATTACTATTGGAATGACATATAACCTGAACAAAAAAAAATTCACGCTCAAGTATTCTGAATTTGTTTCAAATAACAATCATGCAAAAGTAAAAGTTTACAAGGCCTATTACAAAAAATACGCGAAGATGCAGTTTCCTTGTTGAAATTGACGCGATGCGGCTAGCGTGCGGGCGGCCACAGTAATGTCCAACCCGCGCGGAGCGCCGCCCGAACATACCTAAACTGCGGAGTGACACCCCCCTGACGACGGCTCTGCACGGTAAGCACACAGTGTGTCGTTGTGTGGGAAAACGGTCTATACAAATGTATGGCGTTAAGTACCACTCATCAGCCAGAAGACGTCCACTACTGGACGAAGGCCTCTCCCTTAATAGAGAGGGGTTGCCATAATCTCCATGCTTGGCAGGCGGCTTTGGGATCGCAAAGTGTTACCATCTTTAGCCGAGAGGACGCTGCTGTCCGTCCTTTGGTAGTTCTGGGTGCAGTTTTAGGACATACCCAGGTCCATCGCTCCGTATCGTCACCGTAATTTACGGTAAGTAATTCTTTCACACTCTAGACTTTGTCACCACGTAGACGTTTTTACATGCCGACATTCTGCAAGCATCTTCATTTACCCTGATAGCGCTTCTGATATGGAGGCGGCAAAACCTGTGCTACTCAGAAACGGTAACAATATGGATTAGTGAGAAAATGCAGGTCATCTAAAAATGTGCGCCCTCAAATAGCGTTTGTTTGCATCGGACAGATATCGATTAACTTATTTATTCTCAGTCCAGAATTTCATAAGGCCGTACTCACTTAGTTCGGCGCAATCTTACCAATTTTTAATCGACTTCATAAAAGGAGGAGTTGAGGAGGGTATGTTCGACTGTATGTGTTTTTTTAAATATATTTTTTTTCACCGATTTCTTCTACAATTGTTGACCGATTTTAAAAATTCTTTTTTTTATTTGGACGTCAGAGGTGGTCCCATATAAATGTTATCGAAATTTGGTTCAGTGGTTGGGGTTTTAAATCACAATTACTGGAATAATAATTGGAAAATATGAAGATGTCATCCAGGTAGTCGAAATTGAAGTCGGTGTTTTTTTTAAAGCGTATTATCATAACTCTTGCACTAATGTTATGGAACATTGGCTCTATCATTCTCTTCTCTTCTATTGGCTCCAAAGCTTAGCAAACATTTCTAAAATTATGCCTAGCCAATTATTATGTGCAAAAAACATGGCTAAAATCAGGGAAAAAGTAGGGAGCGAGGTCGTAGTCTAAAAAATACGTGATTAACGCATACTTTTTTTTAAAGCAGTGCGCAGGGGCACTTCTGGACATATTCGGCCATATCTACCACCATTTGCGGATTGGTGGATTTGAATACGCCATTGTTTTTTTTTCTCCAGACATATAATGCAGGTTTCCTCACGATGTAGTCAGTGGTATACTTACTTACTATATAAACCCCAAAGAGTTAATTGTTACAGACCCGCAATTTGAACCCGATTGCGACTCTAGTGGTTCCGACCTCACGATCCGATCCTAGATTTCTTCCCTTTATAACCACGGCTTTTTTTAAAGAAGGTTATCTATATATCTAAGTACAGAGTGGTCCCTATTTCACATTTTAACTTTTCCTATTCATCCGAGGGTTCTCTGGAAGAGATCGCTTTTAGCGATAAGACCGCCTTTGTGCCTATCTGTAGTGTATTATGTTTGTAATATCCTTTCTATTGTGTCAATAAAGTGTTATTGTATTGTTGTTGTATTGTACAGTAACTTTAATAAATAAGAAATATTCTTGTCCTTAGGTTATACTGCTACGCCCAGAAGCACGTCAAGTCAATCCGAGCCGTGACCCGCACGGTCCAGCTCCCGGACAACCGGACAAAATCGGTCCGGACCCGGGTCCACACCCACGTGCAATCGTCTCCCTACCACGTGTCGGATCACAAGGCAGCCATCACTGTCGGCATCATCATGGGCGTCTTCCTTCTCTGCTGGGTGCCTTTCTTCTGCGTGAACATTGTCGCTGCGTTTTGCAAGACCTGCATACCAGGTACGGCGTTTTAGTTTCTATATAAATAGTTATAGTATAAGGGTTACGTATTTCGGTATGATTGAACCGAAAGGAGGTCGTTGTGAATAAGTTTAAGTTGTCTTTTTGGGGCCAACTCATAAATATAATCATCATTATCTGGCTGATAAATGTATAGGTACTCATCTTTATGAACAAGTTTTACTATGGGGACACTTTCAAAAAGGGCTCACACACTGAAATCGGGAAAAAAAATTGCTGTTCCATACAAAAAGTTCATTGAGCTTGGATAAAAAACCTTGAATATGGTACAGCTGATTTTTTTCGCCGTTTCTGTGTGGGCCCTTAGTAAAAGTTGTGCATAACCTTGAACGGTGTGTGTTGTTGTTGTTTATCTACCTCTGTAAACTTGGCGGGGATGCAAAGCAACAGCTTGTATATTAGCTGGTTTTTTTCTACGCATTTTGTATTCATCATCAGCCTGAAGACGTCCTAGTAGACGTCAGGACGGTGCTTCCCCCTTAAAAGGGACGGTTTGCCATAACCCCGCTTGCCAGATCAGATCGGCTTGGGGATCGTATCATCGTCATTGAGCTTATTCAGCTCTCTGGAAAGGCCTCCTCCAACTTTCACCTTCCCTGAGCACCAATTTTGTCAAGCTGCTTTCAGAGAACTTCTGAATGTCATCCTACCACCGTTAGACTGGCGTTCCAAGACAGCTTTCATCATTGCGTGGCCACCATTCTGTCAAAGACCTACACTACCTGCTATCACCACATCTACAAATGCTTCTTTAAAACCAAAGTCACCTTCATACTTGTATTGATTTTACTGTGCAAAGTTATTTTTTATTTTTGTTTCTAAAAATAATATTTAATCTATGAAATTTAATTTAAAAAGGCTTGATGGAATCTACTATGTAAAGTTCAGTTCAAAAGTAATTTGCAATAATAAAACTCCGTTTACAATAAGTAGTCATCTCAAAACTCTGACACTAAAACGATACGATAACTGCAGTTTCAACGTACAATTTAATTAATTTTTCAACACCATGTTGAGCCATTTAAGTACGAAGTATAGATATTCGCTTAAAGTTATTAAACTAGGAATAATAATTTTAGTATTGAGTTTAGTTCAAATTGTTTTGGAATAACAATGAGACTTAAAGCTCTTAAGTTCTTTTAAGGGGGCGACTAACAGCCGTAGCATTGGTATATAATTATTTTAATAAAAGTTACGACCTAAGTTTCCAGAAAATAAACAAGTACCCTTATACATATTTCGTAATTACAAATTGCAAACATTGATTGGTCTTTTGTAACTAAACGTGTAGATAAACGCACGGAATATTATGCCTAAAGATATTATTTTTATTAATTATTTAGTGAAGTCCAATTAATGTAAAAAATCATTTTGTTTTGTGTATATATTTTATTTTATTGTAGTGGTAGGGCTCTACTGCGCCTGGGGAAGTACCACACCTTTGCCATTAGTGTGCAAGCATTACTGTGTTCCGGTTTGAACGGCAATTTTACCAGAGAAATTACTTGGTATGCAGAGATTAACATCTAATATCTCAGGGTTACGAGCGCAGTGCAGTGCGGCGCAGGATTGTGTTCGCAAGTTCACAATTCTAGCACTGCTACTGTTAGTGGCAGGCGTGACGCTTACCACCAAGCGAACTTCTGGCTCGTCTCGTCAGATGATTGAATTAAAAAACGGGAATACTCGCGTTTAGTTAAATTGGATACTCCGACTATAGAGTCTATATTAGATAGAATATAAAAAAATATATATAAATACATAAAAAACAAGTAATGCATTATTACTATTCCATGCTATTTTTCTTTAAGTTATATGTAAATAAAGCTTTGGATAAAACCTTAATAAAGCTATTATAGTTCTTTTAAAGCTCGATCATAATGCTACAAGGTGACCTCTCATAGACCTTTTAAGTGCGAGAGTGAACAATTGTTTGAAAGTTCATATTATTTATTGCTTTGATAAGAGAGCTTTGGTTCTAAATGGGCATGATTGAGACGATGGATAAAGCATTATGTTTATGATATTCCATTTTAACGTTTGTTTCAAACTATTCTTTCAGTAATGGCGTAATTCATAGATATACCTACCATAGATGTACCTTTACACTAGAAGTGACATAGGTACTCTTAATTAAACTGCCGTAGACGAAAGGAAAAATATGCCAAGTGCATTTGTACTTTTCTAATTTCTATCTATTTGCTACAAAAACTATGGTGTTTTTGTTAAATTTGTTAAGTGTTCGGCTATGGTTACATGTATAGTAACCACCACACATTGGTTAGTAGTTTGAAAATTTAAAAAACATCCATTTAATCGTATTTGAAGTCGATGGTTTTTTTAAGTAGGTTCTTGTTAACGGACATGGTTCGGTTCATGATGAAATTAAGAAACAAAGCGCTAGTAAAAGCTCAACTTAAGAAAACAAGTTCTTCCAAAGCGTATTACAAAAGCCTTAAAAACTTAGTTACTGGTGCTATAGAAAGAGAGAAAAAAGCTTACTTTACACATTACGTAAACAAAAATTTGCGTGAGCCGAGAAAAATGTGGAGATACTTTAAAAATATTAATGCATTAAACAATAAAGATCCTTTAATGATCCCTGATAATTTAAATGACCCAAATTTGATAAATAAACATTTTTTGAATATTCCTGGAGACGGGTGTATAGATAATGAGACCCTGAATTTTTATAAAACTAGCAAAGCAACAACCAACGTTTTCTTTTTAAAACCAGTATCTCCGGCGACTGTTAGTAAAATAATATTAAACATAAAAACAAATGCGACAGGCCACGATCAAATCAATAACGATATGATAAAACTTACTCTATCTGAGACTTTACCGGTCATTACAGACATAGTAAACCGCTCCATTGAGCTGAATGTATTCCCTGACGCATGGAAGCGGGCTCTTGTTCGACCTATTCCTAAGTCACAATCAGTAGGGCAGCTTAAAGATTTGCGACCAATTAGTATTCTTCCTGTTTTATCAAAGGTGCTTGAGAGGGTCGTGCTCACACAGTTAGAAAAATATGCCTGCTTAGCTAAAATAATACCGCCCTACCAATCTGGTTTTAGGAAGGGCCATGGAACGGAGACAGCGCTCCTGACCGTAACTGACGATGTACTAGCGGCTTCGGACTCGGGGCAAAGTAGTGCGCTGGTTCTCTTAGATTTTTCACGTGCATTTGAGTCTTTGAATCCTGACTTGCTCATTGCAAAGCTGTCTTACTATGGCGTTACCGATGATACCTGCAAATGGTTTCAATCTTTCTTGACCGATAGAGAGCAGTACGTAGAAACTGAATCACCTAACGGAAGCAAGCTTATCTCTACAGTAGGTAAATCATCTAGGGGAGTCCCACAGGGATCGATTGTGAGCCCGATACTTTTTTCATTTTTCACTGCAGATATGTCAAACCATGTTAAAACCTGTAAGTACCATCTGTATGCAGATGACACCCAAATATACTACTCCTTCAATCCAGAAGCTACTTTAGAAGCAATGTCTTCAATTAATAATGATTTAAATGAAATTTACAAATGGTCTCAACGTAACTCACTTATTCTAAATCCATCAAAAACCAAATTGCTTATATTGGGTACCAAATCTCAAATTAATAAAGTCTTATGTCATAATCCTAAAGTGTCAATTAATGGAGTAGATATTTCAGTTGAGTCAGAAGCTAGAAACTTAGGTCTCATCCTTGATAGTAAAATGAGATTTGAGGATCATATTAGCGAGAAAATTAGAACAGCTTTTTATAAATTAAAAAACCTTTATGGTCTAAGGAAGCATCTCTCGGAAGAAGTGAGAGTATTATTATGTGATCTCCTAGTATTGTCTCCTTTTAACTACTGCAGCGCAGTTTATGGGCCGTTGATACATGTCAAAACCGAAAAAGCTATACAAAGAGTACAGAATGCGTGCGTGAGATTCTGTTTCAACGTTCCAAGGAGAGAGCATGTCACTCCTTTTCTCGTTAAAAATAAAATTATGAATATGAAAGATAGAAGAGCCCTCCATCTTGCTTGCGTGACTCAGAAAGTTATATGGTCCAAGGAACCAGAATATTTATTTGAAAAATTGACTTGGCTGAAGGATATTCATTTATGTAATACTCGCTCCAAATCCCTGAATGCTTTATCCTTCCCTAAGCACAAGACCACCCGATTTAAAGGAAGCTTCAAGTACAGTGCGTCAAAAATTTGGAATAACCTGCCTCCCCCGTTGAGAAAAAAAATGTGTTCTAATAATTTTAAGCTAAAATACAAAAGTTTATTATATGACCTTCAAAAAAAGAACTTTGAAGCAACTTTTAAAATTATATAAGACACCGGTGTAACACCACACTCATATTACACACACTCACTTGCTCACACACACACACACACACATATACTCACTCACACTCACTTGATCACACACACTAACACACACACTCTCTGGCACTTGCTCACTCGCACACGTTTACACGCACACACATTCATACTCACACACATTAGTTTATATAAATAGTAATTTTTATTTAATTTTTTGCAACTATTTGGTATTGTAGGGAATACCCGCCACCGCTTATAATGCTCACCTTACACCTTTTATCTGAGCATAGGAGTACGCTGAAAACCAGCCCTGCGTGAACCTCCGGGAGCACGCAGCACAGCGCTGAGCGTACCCCTATTGCCGAACAACGACTGTTATGTTTTATTTTTAGTGTTTTCCTCGTGTTTTTGGCAATAAATATATTCTTATTCTTATTATTCTTATTATTGTATCTTCGAGGACACACTCACTCAAAATCAGGGACCTGTGGTTCGTCTAACCTGAAAAACATATTTCTATTTTTAAACGGCTTCAAAAAAGGAGGAGGTTCTATGTTCGACTGTATGTATGTTTTTTTTAATGTATGTTCACCGATTTCTCCGTCTGTTGAGGACCGATTTAAAAAAAAAATATATTTGTATGATACGTCAGTCAGAGGTGGTCCTATACCAATTTTATCGAAATCGGTTTAGTAGTTTGGTTATTGATTCAAAATTACTGGAAAATATGAAGATGTCATCCAGGTAAACGAAATTGAAGTCGGTTGTTTTTTTTAAAATGCGTATTACAATATTACATGATCAAAGCTTAAGGCCCGTATGATGATCCGATCCACGCTGATTACGGCTAGCGCGACCATTTATTGTTACAACTTACTGTAACAAATCTATTTGTACCAACCCAACCTACTAGACCAAAATGTTCTAAAGTCTAATAATTTACTGAGACTTTCTTTTCAGATCTCGCCTTCAAAATCCTGACGTGGCTCGGCTACTCCAATTCAGCCTTCAACCCGATAATCTACTCAATCTTCAACACCGAATTCCGTGAGGCGTTCAAAAAAATACTCACATCAAGGTATCCACTTTGCTGCGGATATCAAAGTGTAAGAGCTAATACCCCTACCAGAAACGAGAACTTTGTAACTGACTACGGTACTAAGACTTTAGTCGTGCGTCGGAGTGGCTCGTTGGGACTGTCTGGAGTGGATCCTACGCCACGATCGTCTGCCGAGTCAGTCAGGCCGCTGAGGGATTATCATATTTGACAAGAAGAAGGAGGCAGCAACGGGCTGTTTGATAAGAGTGATGTGGTTTGATTTTGCGAGTGAATATTCTGGTGACGAAACTATTGTCTTAATAATAAATATCAAACTTAATTCGATTTTGTGCGATGTAATAGCATCGAAATAACTTTTTAAAACGGTCCCGTTTTGATATAACTGCGTTTTAGCATAATGTCAGTAGAACTATTACACCTATAATAGAATTATTTTTGAAACGTAAAAAAATAAACTTAGTAAATACTCTCTCGTAACTCTTGATCCAGATATTACAGTTAAGTTGATAGAAATGAATTATACTGTAAATTACACGAAATTTATAATATAAAATTTATAAATTTATAATATTAGTTATTGATCCGATATCCACTATGATATGGACCTAAAAAAAAACTCCATGTAAAAAATGGCATTATTATAATTATATTTATGAATAAAATTTAGTTGCATTACATTATTTTGGCATAATTTTGCTAAAACAACGCTTAACTAATAAATTTTTGTTTCTTCATAAATAAGCTAGAAAAAAAAGACGTTTTTTTTAAAAGAATAACAATGAACCTATTTGTTTGAAAAAGTTGTATTATTCTATCTTTTACTATTCTAGTAGAAAAAAAATCACGTGGTCATCCAACTATACGATAAAATCCTATAAAAATAATGAACCACTCAGCTTTTACCTAAAAATGTTTTTGACCTCCGTCAAAGTTACTTATTCAAGAACCTTTGTTCTTTTTTGCAATAAGGCTCAAGGCACCGAATAAACTTAGTCACGTCACATTAGTTTCAAAATAACTTAAAAATCCAGTGGGATTTTGTAAAATGACAAATTTTGTCCGTTACAAAAAATCGAACACGTAAAACTTTTGAATGAACTTTGTTAAAGTATCATTTTTAATTTTCTAACCGTGGAATAAGCTGCTTCAACTTTTAACATGCTTGCTGAGCATAGTTTACCTTCTAAGAATGACTTGGCATGCTCTACCACGGCTTGGTGCGCGTTGGCGAATAACCGTGAAATGTATACTACCTAAATAATTTATTAACATTTAAATTCCAAAATAATGATATTGTCTGACAAACTAAAACACAATCAAATTTTAAAGCATATAATTATTTTTATTACCGGGAGTTAACCACGCACAAAACAATTGTGTTTACCACGATGTTTCAGCCATGTATCAATAGCTAAGGGCATGTGGTTGGCTGAGCTACTGATGCCACTAATGTCAGCTCGTGCCCACTAATATTATAAATGCTAACTAAAGTTTGTCGATATGTGTGTCTATGTGTGTGTATATGTTTGTTAGCTCTTCACGCCATAAAGGATGAACGGATTTGGATGCAACTCTCAATGGATATAGCTTATTTCCCAGAATAACATTTACAGGCTACAATATAACTTTTTCATCATTATCATCACTATAATAGTACATTATGATACGAGTGTGCTATGTTGGTCGTTACACTAGAGGCGGTATTATGCGCGCGAGCCGCAGGCGAGCGCGATAAGGAAGCCGAGAGCGTAATGACTAATAGCACAAGAGTTCCATACGACTGTTTTCGTCACACTTGCGAGGAAAAAACAATTTTTTTTCAATCACATATTATTGTATCTTGTATGTATTAGTAAGAAAATTCACAGCTTATACTTATGCCTAGGTGTAATATACTATGTTGATAGGTATACAAAGAAATAAATATTAATTATAATAAATTTAATGTATAACAAGTAAGAGTCAAAGCAATAAGATTAAGATATACTTAATAATGATAAAATTAAACTGTAAAATAGAAAGAATAATTATGCAGCTTTATTTCGTGTTTGTTATAATATAATCATGTAATACATTTTCATACAATAACTTAGTTATACATATAAGTACTCTAACTTGTACCTATCAATACATTTTATCATGACCTTAAAAAAACTTTACGCGATATTTCGAAATTAAAATACCTAGTTGTATTTCAGTGATAGATTTATTTTCTGGAAAAATCATGCTGTATTTAAATGTAATAAATAAGAACATAATTGTGCATTTGTTTTTACCAGAATTTCTAAATATATAACTTTCCCAAGTAATGTAAAGTTATGTACTTACTCTTTTCTTAAAATGTTAAAATTATAATAAAATAATATATTTGCATATTATATAAAATATATAATTTCAATTGATGGGGAAAAGCGCTAATGAATATTTAAATTTATAATATAAAGTGTATTAATAATATAAATATTATGCATTTATATTTTATTTTAGTTAAAGTATGTCAGTATTAATAAATAATCTTAGAACATATCATGAATCATTCCAGAGGAATTTAATAAATAATAAGGAATTTGTATATAGTTATTAAACATATTAATTAAAAAAAGATAATATTTGTAGATACAATTACTTATAGAAAATACTACATAAATAGGTATAAAAATATTATGAATTTGAATGTTGTAGTTTAAGTATAAAACTGTAATAGCAAAATCTGCAGTTTCATCCAAAATCAAATTAGCCCATTATGAATGGCATTAAGTAGATATTTTCTACATTCCACTACTAGTATAGTATTGTTCCACACTCGAGAACTGCGGTGTCCTTTTTGTATACTTTCAGGACCGAATTTCTCTTTTTGTGAAATTAACATGATACCGAAACTATAAAAATAGGTATTTTCCAATAGCTCGAGAGCAATGGTTTATTTTTTACTACAAAGAAACACGGAGGTAATTTTAATTTTTCGGTAAATAAAAACAATGCCTTCAGCTTGTTTAATAAAAATTTCACTATAATTTTTTTTTTTTTTTTATAATACCTAATAGCTGTTTTTTTATAATGGATATAATAGATTAAAAAAATGTCAAGTCAATAATGCTCTCAAAGATTGTTTAGGAGGTCAATAAAACGAAATTTGTTTTATAGTAGTTCGCACATTTTATCATCACCTCGAATCAAATTTAACAAAATTATTTTTAAATTTAAAGTTTCCGAATTTTATTTTTATTTTTTGAGAATTGAAATGTTTTGAACCGTTTTTAAATATTCTGAAATGTGATGTTGGTAGTACAGACAAATACAATTATTTTAGTCAAAAACTATGAATGTACAATGTGGCGGAACTCCTATAGTTTGTTGGGATAAAATACCAATATTTTAGTAAATAAGAACTTACATCAATAATTCGTATAAATATCAAGAAAATGGCGATGGAATATTATAATAATGAAATGGTTTCAAATGTTATGAAGATTAATTATTTGAAGACAACTCTAAGGTAGAAGCCAGAAACGTCTTGTTTGTTTTATTTATCTCCTACAATTATTAGATTATAGATCTATAGGTACTAATAACAGAAAAAAACAAACACACACGCATACACACCCACACACGCACGCACACATACATTACAGACACACATACACCCACATTACACACATACACACACATACACACACACACATACATAACATTACACACACACACACACACACACACACACACACACACACATACATAACATTACACACACAGAGACACATTATACATTTCAGATATTTTAGTTTTCATCTTATTTAAGTATAACACTCATAATAATTGTTGCGAAAATGTTTATTTATTCTCCTTAATTTAACAGCACCAAAGCGTGGTGTGATGAAAATTATTGAACTTATCTTATCTTATTTATTAATTTATTGACCTCCATATAAAAATAAATACATGCTCTGTATCATGACTATTACTTGTTATTATATCATGTAAATAGTTACTTATAAATTCAATGTCATAGACCTAGTTAAGATGCTTCGTTTTCAAGAACTATGAGATAGAGTATTGAAGATTCTAGTCAGAATAAATTGGATTAAAACAGCTTGTAATATGTTTCAATTCAAACGTTTCTTTTGTTACTTTAGCATACATTAAAGGTGGAGATTTATTGAAGCTCTGGTGCGGAGCTGGGAAAACGCAAATGTATTTATTGTTTGATAAGAAATCAGTAACAAGGGTAGTACTATTGCTATAGTTTGTAATGGATATCACATCACATCAACAGCCGGAAGACGTCCACTGCTGGACAAAGGCCTCTCCCTTAAAGGGAGGTGTTGCCATAATCCCCACGCTTGGCTGGCGGCTTGGGGATCGCAGAGTGTTACCACCGTTAACTGAGAGGACGCTGCTGCCCGTCCTCCGGTGGTTCTGGATGCAGTTTTAGGACATACCCAGGTCCTGGTAATGGACATACGAGTAGGTTATTTTGTAGTCCTCGTCAGCCATAAAACATCCACTGCTGGACGAAGGCCTTATTTTATAGTGGTAGGACTGACTCTATTATAGAGTCTGCCTGGAAAATTACCACAATTTTGCCAGTTACTCAACCGCCAAGCAGTAGTATGCAAGCATTTATGTTTTTCGATTTGAAGGATAATGTTACCAGATAAATTACTGGGCAAGCGATATCACGTCTAGTATCTGAGAGTGACGAGCGTAGTTGCGGCGCAGGATTGTATTCGCAAGTTCACAATTTTCGCATTGCAACTGTTATAAGCAGGCGAGAGCATGACGCTTACCACCAGGCGATCGTCACGCTCGTCTCATTAGTCAATTCCATAAAAAAGAAAGAAAAAAAACACGCCTGATGCTAAGCGAGGGCCTTGGAGGAGCTACGAGTAGGTATGGTTAGTTAATCAAAGGTGAAGATGCAGTCTACGATGGAACACGCTTGCCTAGAAGATTAACGAAAGGTCTAAAATATAGGTCTACATAGCACCACCTATTATACCACCACACTCAAGCGTCCTTGTGTCTCTGCCTTTCAAAGCGTTTCCTTAATTTAATGACCATCTAGACTAATTTGGCTAATAAGAAATTTAAATAATATAAAATGAATAATATAATTTTAATAATTATCATCATGACTCATCTCACTGTCATTACAATACAAATACAAATACAAATAGATTTATTTGACATAAATAAGTAGGTACAAAATTAGATTTGAATCCAGTGGCTCTAAACTAGTAGTTACTGTAATTCAGAGCCATTGGCCTCTCCTATATTAGGACACTGTAAAATGTATGCCTCTATACAATTTATATAAAAAATATTAATGTTATAAATGTTTTAAATTTATATAGAACAATAAGAAATATATATATATACATAATTAATAATCAAAATTTAACCAGGTCATTTATAAAGGTCAATCAATAAACTCCTTATAAAATACTAGATATTTAAAATTAAATCTCAATGCGAAAACATTATTCGTCAAAAATTCCCCCCCGTAATGCACCCTGCCTAAACGTGCCCATTATAGCGGCGGCGTTACCGCGCTGGATGAACAGAGAAATCTGCTGCGTCAAAAACCACCCAGCGCGGGGGTCCCGGCCTTTCTCTCTCAGACGCTGCCCGATGTCCCCTATGAATTTCCTTGCATCGGCACACCACGGGCCCGCCGTTTCCACAGCAAAGGGGACAAAGTCGTAGGCCAGGGCCAAATCGGCATACTTACGACTCTTGCCCTTTGCGGCAACCTCTGCCACGGGACCAAAGTAAGCCCGTCTGGACGCTTACCATCAGCCCGGGACAATCCCGGGGGTTCCAACACTGAAGGCTCTTCAGCTGACACAAGAGCGCGCCTCAGGATCTCGTTCAAAGCATGGTGACGAGGCCGCCGACCCGCACTTCGAGCACAGCTGAGACCATGGTGACCATTCGAACCCACGCAAGTGCCGCAAACGCAAGTATGGGGCTCGCAAACACGGCAGCCCAGTCTGAGCGCCACCGCCACCCGCACAGAGTCGTTGTCCAGAGTCGTTGTCGTTGTATAATTAATAGAGTAAAATACTTTCTTATATCCATTATACATATAATAAAGGGTTACATGCTTACATAAATAACTGCCTTTGGATACACACTTCAATTAGTTTTATAAATAATAATAATAATAATAATATTTGTACAATACTTTCTACACTTATATACACATTACGTGAATTTAAAGGTTTTTTTAAAATAATTGATTTGCGTTAGAAAATAAATATCACTCGAAGCACACTTTAGAATAAACCAATTTACTCGCGACTAGGAGACAAACATTATTTAATCCTGTATATCGGGAACACCTACTTGGGCAACGCATTCGAAGTGGAATAGAAAATAACACAGCACAACAGTCGAAACGAAACTGATCGAAACTGTTGTTCTGATCAGTTGTTGATCAGATTTTTGGTATATCAACCATTGAGCTAATAGCTATAAAATCACAAACGTGCAAAAAAAATGTCCTCCCCAAAACTCGGCGCACGCTATGCACGCCGACTTTTTGAACGACTTGAACTACGATAACACACAAGCGCCAAAGCATACATTGAACACTATACAAACGAAGAAAGACAAACCACTATATAATGCACGTATGGGTAATAGGTATGTACAACGGCACTTGGTCATTTTTTGACTGTTTTCACTTAGAGAGTGTGACTCTTTAGGTTTTAGCTCAATGATATCAACATCATCATGAAACATCAATAAAAAAACGGAGGATATCAGGCTGCAGATTAGATATCGTGAATATCTGGGTGTCTTCAAGTCGCAGGTTGTTCACTGGTGTCACCTATTTTCAACCGACTTTAAAGAGGTTTTCAATTCGACTGTGTTTTTTTTGGCAGGTTGAATGAAAAGAAAAGAAAGAAAGAAATATCATTTATTTTGTAACATCGTTAACGTAGGTACTAATATAACTAAGAATTTTTTAAGTTAATTACCAAAATAAATATGGTTACAATTGCTGCGCCAATTATGATTTGATTTTGATAATTCTTTTTTATTTTTTGATAAGTCATACATCAGAGATTGAATTACCAGATAAACTTTGTCGTAATTGGTTCAGTAGTTTGGTTTCAATCAAAATAACTGGGAAAACAAGATGTCATCCAGTTAAGCGAAATTGAAGTCGGTTGTTTTTTTTATTAGCTCTAACTACGGTAAATAAATACTACGGGTCTCTTGAACTTTACTTAAATCTAAGAATAATACAGCATTATCAGTAAAACCCAGACTAAATACGTCTAAATAAATAAATCTTCCACACTTGCCAAAGCTTGCCACAATGAATTTTCTACGAGTGCAGAGTGATGTGCCCTTTACGAGCGGAATAAAATCCTCGTACGCTGCTACCAACTTACATGTGGAGCTGAACTGTGGAGCCAGTACCGTATCTTCTAAGCAAAACCATACGAAATTCATAGATGTAATTTTTTTGTCATTTGGCCGACATTGTAGATAAGTTTGGGTGTCTCTAACGTTGGATATTGTAGCTTTGTTACTCAGATAGAAGGTAGATGGAGGTGTTTTATGCATGTTTCGGTGATTTTGGCGCTGGGACACGCTCGTCTTATTGTTTGGTCTGGTCTGAGTTCTAAGTAATTGGCTTAGAAAGCTTAGATGAGTTTGTAACGAACTCGTGCATTGTGTTAATAACAAATATTTGATATTATATTATGAAAACTGACGTGTTTTTTTTTTTTTTTTTGAGAAAGTTCACCGGATGTGATCGAAACTATAGTCGGAGTATCCTATTTAATTAAACGTGAGTATTCCCGTATAAATAAAACAAAAATATTTGATATCCTAATTATGCCAAAAAACAACTAAATTATTTCCTTACATATGATTATATTATAATTATACATTATAATTTTATAAATTCGAATGCTTGTCGTTGTGTGTTTGTGTTTATGTTTGTTACTTCCTCACTCTGAAACGGCTGAACAGATTTGGATAAAATTTGGTATAGAGGTAGTTTAGGTATACCTTGGATCAAATCATAGGCTTCTTTTTATCCCAAGAATCGCGAGTAAAACCGCGGGGTATAATACAGTTTAATAAGCTGTTATATAATTGTACGGCAACTTTCAACAAAATATTAAAATTATAATACTTAACTGAAGTTCGTAAACTATGAAAGGATCAAATATTGTTCTAACAAAGGATAGGTTGATAGAAGGACAAAGTTAGCTTTGTAGTTTAAAGAAAAGTACTTAGGTTCTAAAAGTAGGTTTTGATTCATTTGAGACTATCAATAATTAATTTACCCAAATACATAAGTAGTCAACTTCATCGCATTTTTTATTACGTTGACTTAGAAGCCTGAATTTCTGTAGACTTACGTATTTAATACGATACTTCCACACATTCCTGAAAAAGAGGGCCTTGACAGGCGACAAACAGTCAGATAGACAGACAGCCGGACAACTAAGTGATGCTATAATGGTACCTTTTTACTGTTCATGTTCAGGACCTTAAAAAAATGATAAACATAGCTGACATCCCCCAAGTATTAGGAGAGCTGCATGCGAGTACTTATTAGTTAATTAAAATGAACCCTGAATAGCTGTCACATAGGCACTGAAATTGAAGATTTATCTCCCATATAATCACGCCCGTTAATCCAGCCAGTATATCCCGCAAGTTATGATAGCGGCCATTAGGAGCACGTGGTGGTAATTGGAATCGTGCCTTGGTTTGTTCTATGGGACCACATTTCATACGCCATTGCCGTGTTGATGATGCGTGACGTGACAACTCACCACTCTGGGTGGATTAAAATATAAATAAATAAATAATAAATTTTGGTGAACATTTTTCACACAGCGCCATCTAGCCCCATACTAAGCAAAGCTTGTATTATGGAAACCAGATAGCTAATAGAATACTTCTATTTTTTTTGTAAATCCGTACTTATAAATACATACTACACCCAGACACAGAACAAACATCTATGTTCGTCACATAAAAATGTTTGCCGTGGGTGGGGATCGAACCCGCGCCCTACAGCTCTGAAGGCATACATGCTACCAACTGAGCTATAGCGCAGTCGATTGGTTTTGAATGATGTTTGTTTAGTTTATTCAACACTAGATGTGTTCTGCGTTATTATTTGCGATAACCGGGAAAATTCGGGAAATAAGCCGTGGTTTCAGGAAAAATATTTTATGTCCTTGTGATGCCTAATTTGTTAAGCCTGCAATATATGTTGGCCGTGCGTTGCCGAGTGAAGGCCAATGCCAATGTAAAGACAGTATATTTGCATTGTCTTGCCATCGCTCGGCGTCGCTCGCCTAGCTGGTCGAGTAAAGGCAAGCGCCAACGTGTATAGAACTCATTTGGCGTAGTTTGTCACAACTTGCAGTCACTCGCGACCACTTGCCGCACTTCGAAGCGCTTTCGGTTTTTCTGCACAAATCAAAGGCGCTCGCGCGCGCTTGGCCAATAGTGTTCACATGTTTGTCCGCGCGCCTTTACGCGGTTGCAACAATAAAAATAAAAACATGTTCTGTGAATACTCAACTTCCACCACCTTCTTTTTGTCAACTTTATTGCGGTATACACTGACATAATTCATATTCAGTGCAAGCTAATTTATACTCTATTTGCATAATGGTGCTTCCACATTCTACTGTACCGCTTGACGTCACCGCGGAATAAAGGAATAAAATATTAACATAAATATACAGTAGGGCCAATTTAATAGATCACATTTGACATCTGTCAGGCTTAGCTTCATAATTGTGGTAAATTTTTAAGGCTTTAGTTGACAGAACTAAACTAACTAAAGTATTGCTGTCCTTAGCTAACACACCTAGTAAAAAAGTGACAGCATTGTTTTAATTAGTTTAGAACTGTTAAAATGTACCACACTTACAAAAACCTGTCATGTAATAATTTGATTATAATTATTACAATAAATATGTATTTTTAACTTGAAAAAACAGTTCATTATCATCATCATCATCATCATCATCATCATCAGTCCGGAGACGTCCACTGCTAAACGAAGGCCTCCCCCTTAAACCGCCATGCACACTGTACGACAACCTGCCGTTTGCATTCACCGGTTGCCCGCGACTTTTACAATGTCGTCGGTCCACCTAGTGGGAGGCCTTCCTACGCTGCGTCTTCCGGTTCGCGGTCGCCACTCAAGAACCTTTCATCCCCATCGGTTGTCAGTTCTTCGAGCGATATGGCCTGCCCATTGCCACTTCAACTTGCAAACCTTGTTACTTACTTATTTAGAAAAAAAAAATTAAAAATAAATAACATTGTATGGTTTCGTTGTTGAATTTTGATGAAGTGTCAAATGTGATCTATTATATTACACTGGCTCTACTGTAATTAAACATCGACCAACGACAACGAACTAAAAATAACCTGCTAAAAGAAATATATTAACTGCAAAGTTGCCTCGTGTTCTCAGCCTGCTTACTTGTTCATTTAAAAGGAATAATGGTCGATCCGTGGAATGCTTGGCAGACCGGAAATGATACACGTCGTCCATCGAACCGGAAGTCTCCGTAAATGTTTTCTGGAAGGTTGATACACGTATGCATTTAATGTGCTTTGGAATTAACCTAAAACAAAAATATACTGTGACGAAATACTATTAACGCTTATCTGATCAGCATAGAGCAAAATTTTGTCAATGGAGGTGGCAAGCCAACTCGATTTCTTTTGTGTGTGTGTTGTCTTGTGAGTTTTTAGTGTGCATTCACACGAAAATAAATTTACTTATTTATTAGTGTGGCAGTTATTTAGCATTGTTCAGATATATAATGATAAAGCTCTTGATTTTCTTCTATTGTTGATATTTTAATATCAATTTAATTCATAGAATGTCTACTAGGTATAGTATACTTCTGAATAAGTAATCTCATCATCATCAGCCTTAAGACGTCCACTGCTGAATGCACTCCCTTAGTCCGCTACACTGAACGACAACCAGCCAAGCGGTTGCCCGCGTTTCACAATGATACTATTTTCATCACACTAATACTGGAATTCCGTATCAGACACTCACATTTTTTTTCTCTTTGTTATTGGCATCGCACGCTGTGCATTCCGCCAGAGTCAAGTATATTATGAATGTTTAAGTTTATGTAGTATTATCAAGTCAAATATGTCATGAAGTCACAGTTAGTCACACGAAATTAATCAAAGTCAAAGTCCAGTCATGCCCTAGTAAAGTCGTGGCAACTTTACTACAAGCTTCTTCGTAGTTTTGGAAACAACACGAAAAGACACGTTTCACTTCATTATATCACTTGCCCACACTCGTGCGCGTAAATCAGCACTTAGTGAATAAAACGCCACCATTTTTATGGAAACCATTAACACTCGAAAATCACCAGTTTTGGAAAATAATACAATACATCGACATGTTTTTTTTCGCGTTCCCGCCAAACCTCTATTTTTTTTCGGTTATAAGCCTTTATCTACAACAAACAACAAACTACTTATCCTACTGTAGACAAAAAAACAAAAGGATTGTATCCAGACTGTTGAAGTCTAGAGACAATTCAAATACTCAAACCCACTAGTAGTCGGCAGCGTACCCAGCATGCTGGCGGCATTGCCATGTTGAATAGCAATGCTTATGCGTTGGGCCAAATAAACATTTTGATCACGCCACAGAATATATAATATGATCACGCGTCGCGTCGACCAGGCGCGCTCGGATAACTTTTTGAAAAGAAGATCAGTTCCCGGTCCCCACGGTGTCTTTCTATCTCCTTTACATTTATAATTGAAACGACCTTTTTAAAAGCAAAATTTAAGTTTCTTCAAAGATAATTTATAATACGGCTGTGTTATTGTCTCATCTGAAAATCGTAAATCTTCAAAAACATTTTTTAATTTTAATTTAATTTAAACGTTCATGTGGAAATTAAAACATAACTCTTTTGTGAATTGGATTGAATTCTTTTACGGAACGAAATGAAATTACAGCCATACAATTATTTGGCACCATGTCGTAATAATCAGACGTTGTACTTAAAGGGAAAGCTGATGAAAGGTTAAGGCATTGGTGGAAAACTCGGTATTAATATTTTTGTGGAAAGGTTCACGTTTGGTTTGAAATTGGAATTTACGCATGATGTAAGCTGTAATTAATTTTTGTTTGGCGTGTGAGAAATCAGACTGTTCAGTAATAATATTCTCGTTAGAAATTAATACGGAACGTGGGAGATGGAAAAACATTTTGTACTCACTGAATTAGCTAGGCATGTGTAGAAGTTAATAAAATAATTGAAACGTTAATGTAAGTATATAAAGTAAATAGCTGTTAGGCCTTTTATAACTAGTACTCACAGTCGAGTAGGTGGTTGAAGGCTGGTCATGATTGTCGCAGAACCGATCACAAGTAGAGTTGACGTGTTTTAGTATTAGGTCATCATCATCATTAGCCAGAATACGTCCACTGCTTGACGATGGACTTCTTTTTTTTATACGGGTACTGACGAGACGAGCAAGACTTTCACCAGGTGGTAAGCGTCACGCCTGCCACTGATAATATAATATATACGAACAATTGTATAAACTCTTTCACTCAAAGCTTCTCACTTCTTTAGTGCATGATTCAAACCCCGCCCCGCTTTGCCCGCTGGGAATTGAACCCAAGACTCCTGTCCTTCCAGCAGACATTCTACCCCTGAGCCACGGAGGTCATTAAATACGCAAGACAGAAAAGCACAAGACAGAAAAACACAATAGAAATATAATGAATGAAAAACGTAGTTTCCGCTTACACCCCATAGCGCTGTCCGATATTTCATACTTATTATGGTATCGAATACGGTATACGTATTTTTGAAGTTTTATGCTAGGGATACACTTTTCTATACATTTTGTCCTGCTTTTTGCACACAATATTAAGCATATTGACTCCATTTCTGCGTATAATGTGGAGGTTTGGTAACTTTGCACAGTTCAGGTTTAGCCTTTGAGTTTGTATGGCCAGCCGGGATCTTAATAACGAGAGTGATACTTCTGTACCTACTAAATATTGTTCATTTTTCTGTGACATAAGTGACGCACATTAGGTGCGTTGATAAGACAAGGGACACGCGCTACAGTCACAAAAAGCCGCCGCCTGAAGCTAGAAACAGCTTCTGAGAAGCGGAAGCGTGCGACAGCCACTTCTGACGTGTCCGGCGAATTCATAAAAAAACTGAAAGCTGGAATCCGTAGCCCGGATGCAGCGTTTTGGGGCTATGTCACTTGTCCCATTAGCCCCATGTGTATGTGCGGCTCAGTTAAGTTTTTCTGGCAAGGTGTGTCTGTCTACCTTTTCAGTGTTGCCTTTGAGGTGCTTGGATACAGTGCCGTAAATAAACCATTTTATGCGCCCGCAGTGCGAACTTCTATAATTGCGCTCTTCAAAAGAATAATATTCAAAACTTGGTCCAGGTCTGGTCATTTTTACGCTCCTCCAGGTCTAGCACCCGGTGCCTGGGCACCGCTGGCACCGCCCTATTTACAGCACTGCTTGGATATTGCGATACTATACCCCTCTTCAGCACTACTCGTACACACAACGGCGGCCCGCTGACGACGGTAAGCCGCCGTTGTGTGCCGCAAGTGTAAATTGTAGGCTGCCTGACCACTGGAGCGGAGAGAGAGGATAAAAACTCCACTCCGCCACTCGGTAATGCAATTGCTATTGCTTATATTGGCACAGCTCCGCTTCTCTCTGCCCCAGTAGACAGGCAGCCAAGTATAACGTTCGCCGCAATGAGCTGCGTGAGCGTGAGCTCAGGCTACGTGTGTTTAGTATACGATCAAGCCACGCATCCCTACGTAGCGAAGTTAAATATACGTGCGCAGCGTTCCCTTGCGTAGCAATGGATTCATGGCTTCTAATCGGAAATAATTAAGAGTAGATAGATAATTTTATATTAGGTTTAAAATAGTGCGTGCATCAATCCATCGCTCACTCAAGCGATTTTTACGATACGAATCCACGATGAAACAGTGATATCAAACAGTTATGTAGGTGTCCTTAGGTGTCGTGTTGTCTTCAAATACGAGACATCTCTAGCTCATGCTAATTTTCTTCGTATAAACCACAATCAAACGATCAGTATGTTGTCGAATAGTAGGTACACACATTAATAGGTATTTAACATTTCTCAGTAGTAGGTATTTAACAGTCTCGGGATTACATTTCCCGAAAGTGAATTATGATAGAAAGAATATTGTAAATTTGAGATAATTTCACTATAATGTCGCTCTGATGCCAAGCTGACGTCTGTGCTTTATGGCACGGAAAATCCGTAAAAGCTGCTTAAAAATTCCGATAACTAATTTATCTCTGTAATATTTGAAGAAAAATCCTATTAATATTGATTTACCGAATTTTCGCCGGGCGTGACGAGAATCGTGAAACATTACATATTTATGACCGAATTGGATACGGCAATTTATCTGTATTGGAGGCGACAAGTTTTTAAAAGGTCTTTTTAGGAGGGAATCCGGTGAGCTATTCTCCATACAAATATTTAAATATTTTCATAGTAATCTTTGGAGGGTATTTTTTCTTTAGAAATTTGTTATTGAAAAAAAGAAAATTACAGAGACATGTCTACAGTAGGCCTAGAATTTATAAAAAATAAATGATTGTAGAGGCAATGTCCAGGAAGAAAATAGGGGAATACATTTGTTTGGCGAATCGCTCACCAGATTCCCTCCGTGTCATCCATTTGTGTAGTGGACTTTACTGCAGAGCCCGCCTGGGGAAGTACCACACCTTTGCCAGTTATTCAATCGCCAAGCAGTAAGTATTGTGCAAGCATTACTGTGTTCCGGTATTAAGGGCAATGTTACCCAGATATATTATAGGGTATGAAGAGATATCTGATATCTCAGGGTGACGAGCGCAGTGCAGTGCGACGCAGGATTGTATTCGCAAGTTCACAATTCTGGCACTGCTACTGTTAGTGACAGGCTTGACGCTTACCACCAAATGAAAGTCTTGCACGTCCCGTCACTTGACCGTATTTAAAAAAATTGCTTGTTAGTAAGCGACTATATGATTGAAATGTAACACGTAGGAGATATCAAGTTATTCACTCTTACTTCAATAACTTAACATTTGTAAACTGCGCAATACAAAGAAAATTTATTTTCAGCTTAGGAAGGCCTCCCGCTATGTGGACCGACGACATTGTGAAAGTTGCGAGCATATTAGATGCCAATGGCAGGGTGTCGTACACTGTGGCGGTCTAAGGGGGAGGCCTTTTTTATTTCAGCACTGGACGTGTCCGTGCTGATAATAATGATAAACTTTAGGCAGCATTATTAATTAAGGTACATTGTTTAATAGTAATAATATTAAGTAAGTGCTTAACAGCATCCTCCAAACCTTGAAAATTAGTTTTTTCTTGCTAAACGCTAGATAATAAATATCAATAATATCTATAACTAATTAATCAAATTACCTTTGATCGTAATAATAAATAAATGGTTATTGTACAAGCCTTTTCCCATAATCACATTATTCTATCCCGAAACGTTGGCGGCCCAATATGTTGCGGTCACTCTGATCACAGACTAAATAACAGTTACTACGTAGCTCTGCCTCCGCGGCAAAATGCCGTGAATTATTTCAACCCAGCCGCACATTTCCTAACTCCGTGCTCCCTTCATTCGGGGTAAAATTAAATTATCTCCCAGAATATTATGACGGCACAATACGAACGTGTGAATTTAAATTTGGTAATTGAAGGTAGGCGAGTGCGTACTTGTTCTGAGTCTTTGGGATGAGTGGTTTAGACCGTTTTTAGAACTTCATAAGACGCACTTCACAGGCTTGTTGGAATTCCACATGTGAATAAATTTACATATAAATGCTCCAATTTGAAGGAATTAGATTATGATTATTGTTCCATGTCCCGTAAGTAGGCTTAACTACGCTTATTTCTGATTAAGATTATTATGCAAAATTTTCTTGGTTTTCCTTGCAGTAAATGTTTTTGTGATATCGCCTGTGTATCAGATAATTCAGACCTCTAATTTACAAATTAGCATGATTTAAATATTGCTGAATAGTACGGGTATGTTCAAAAACTGCATCCAAAACTACTGGAAGACGGCAGCAGCGTCCTCTCCGTTTACGGTGCTGAGCATTCTGCGATCCCCAAACTGCCTGCCAAGCGTGGGGATTATGGCAACCCTCCCTAATAATACGGAATCTGGTCTGCGATTCTCCACAAAAATGTAGTTTCCCTATTTTCTTCCTGGATAATGCGTCTAGAGTCTAGAGTGTTTCTACTGTAGACATAATTATTGTCTCTATCATTTCCTCTTTTCTTGCAACTAATAGCTAAAGAAAATATAACCCTCCAAAAATCACTATGAAGATTAAGAGAAAATAAAGGAATACATAAGCCCAGAAAAGGCCTAAGCCCAGAGTGTGATCAGATGCAACGAAAGCCACGTAATAAATAACATAACAGTTTTCACAATCATAACAATAACCGAAGCTTTTATTATTATTATTATTATTATTTTCTAGGAATAATATTATATGTGATTGTATTGTATTCATTCAGAAAGACCGTCCTTCCAAAGGCGTGCTTAACTCGTCATTCGGACGGCCGAGGTGAAAGCAAATTGATTCTTGACAGGAAACAGCGATACCATTTGTCATTTTTCTTTTCCATTGTCCGTTTATGGGCTTGTTCTTTTGTAGGTAGTTATTCTTTGTTATTTTAATGTGAAAATTGGCCTGCTTTCATTAATCTACTTGGGCGGAAATGGGAAATGTGTCGTGTTAATGTTGAAAGATATTCAGAGCTTTCATTTACTCTAAATTTTAGTATTTTTTACAACGTATACCTACTTAGGTATTTTGAAGAAATGTGATTATAATGTAAGTAATTAATCTACAGGTTTAGTGGTAGGTACAAGTACATAAACATATTTTTCATAATACTTGCTCTTATTTAAATGACTAGAGGTCGCCCGCGACTTCGTCCGCGTACGGAAGAAATTCGGCCTGCTCCCAAAATTCAACTTTAAATCATCCCGAGCAATTTTTTTAGCCCCTCCCCAACTCCCGTAACTCTACCGACTCTACCGACTCTACCGACTCTACCGGCTCTACCGACTCTACCGACTCTACCGACTCTACCGACTCTACCGACTCTACTAACTCTACCAACTCCCCAACCTCGGGGGTCGAATTTCGAAATATCCTTTCTTAGTACACCCCTACGCATCGAGACGAATACACCCTCCAAATTTCAAGTATGTACGACCAGCAGTTTGGGCTGTGCGTTGTCAGTCAGTCAGTCAGTCACCAATCAGTCAGGACAGAGCCTTTTATATGTATAGATATATATATATGTGTATTCTGTACCTTTACCAAGATGCGACTCAAATAATGTATTAAAAAAAAAAAAAAAACCTTAATAATATTTTTTTTATTATCCTTTGATTACATTCATTAAATAAATATAAATGGCTGGGCCGATTCTAATGTTTTTTTGAGTGCGTTCTAGTGGGCTTAGATAGTTTCACATTTGGAGCTGGTAGGGTACTGCAATCGGGTTCCAGGGCTTTTTATTTTCAGGGCAGGACGACGTCTGACAAGTCCGCTAGTTCAAGTCCGTTAGTTGTTTTCTTAATTAGACACGGAGTTTAAGCTTGGCTAGGACTGAATTTATTTTCGGGCATCTCTATAGAACATCATCTCTATAGTTGGTCGCTTTTAGTTGTATTACAGGTATTATTCACGTATATTATACACACAATGATACAAAGCCACGGTTAAACCTTAAATTTCTTTTTACAACTTTCATACCTTTTGAAATGTTTTATTGCCTTTATGATTATGATTCAACGGCTTTGAGCATTGATGTGTTTGAGAGGCTACTAAAGGATATGAATTTTCATATTTGCAGCCCTTTCATGAAAAAGGGGATTGAACCAAAGCCTTTTTCGCGCTGTGTGAAATATAACTCTAATATTAGAAGCCAACGATTCTAATATTAGAAGGAAACAATTCAGCATAAAATATGTTTTATTTCAAACAGAAAAATTTACGATTAACAGATTGTGTGTGTTCCATAAAAAGTTTAGGTACCTACTCAAATGATTTTAATAAAATGATCTGCGCCAAATAATGTGTATAAGTTGTCTGTGACAAGTTAATTTTGATCTACGGTAAACTTTGGAATCCTTAGATCACCTGTTCGTTGGTGTTTGCCTACTTATGTTTATACAAATTACATAATTCGTACAAACATAAACAAGGACTTCGAAGTTATGATAAAGAGGCGACAATTAAGATTAAGTATATCTATCAAAAATCTTGTGGTTTTGTTCTACGAACGGGGAACCGTGTTTTAACCGACTTCAAAAAAGGATGTTCTATGTCCGACTGTATTTGTTTTTTTAAATGTATTTTCATCGATTTATCCGTCAATTGTGGACCGATTAAAAAAAAACTAATTTTATTTGAAAGGAATGTGGTCCCAGCTTTAATTTGACGTCGGTTGTTTTTTTTAAGTTACTTGTTATTTTATTTAAAAACTGTAAAGCCGTTACAGCGTGAAGAAAACAAAAAACATACACGGTCAGAAAGTTACTCACTAAAAACTAGCATTTATAGTGTTAGTGTAATGATTATAATATATAATGATAGATAGATTATCATCGACAGCTAGAAGACATCCACTGCTGGACGAATGCCTCCCCTTTAATAAGGAGGGGTTGCCATAATCCCCACACTTGGCAGGCAGCTTGCTTTTTGGCTTGGGGATCGCTGAATGCTCACCACCGTTAACCGAGAGGATGCTGCTGCCCATCCTCCGGTGGTTCAGGATGCAACTTTAGGATAAACCCAGGTCCATCCAGAATAGATAGATTAGAAACTCACTATCCAGCAGTGGAATATGATAGACTGATTATGATGTTGAAACGATATTTGATTGGCTGCACTCACTCCCTGGTATATAATCATAATAAACAGTAGTCGTTGCCTCAGTAGATTCACCACAGACATTAATTAGGCATTAAATAAATGAATAATTAATAAACATTAGATACTCGGAGGAACTAGCTCTCTCTCTCTCTCATTAGATACCTACTTTACTTAAAATATAATTTACCTACGTAAAAAAATAATTGAGAATCAAACCTAATTATGTAAAACACGGTTTTTGTCAGCTAAAACACAAGTAATTATTTTTACTTACAAAACCAGATAATGAAAAAAACTGTCCTCTTGGAGGAGTTAGCTCTCTGGCTACTAAATGCCTAAGAAATAGGGTTTTCACTTTTCTGTGGGTAAATGAATCAGTGACTGTCGTTCAAAAATGTCACTATTTTTTTAGAACGCGAGTAAGTAAAACAGTTGCCATGAGTCGTTTAAAAAAAAACATGTCCTAGATATTCTGGCGCGTTGCTATTTCTGGTGAATACGAAATAACAGAGAAAATCAGAGATACGACTAGAAAAACGATAGAATAGAGTATCTACGGAGTTTCAATTTGAAATTCAATCAAAGAAAATGAATTCCGATATCTGTTTCTAACGGTGTCATCAACCAATTTGCGAAATTATATGAAAGAGGTGGTTTTGTTTTCTTTTAATTTCTGTTGGCAATTTTTTCATTTTTAAGATTCACTTCGTAGAGTGTTTAAGATCTGCATAATCTAATGCCTTCTAAACATTCTCCAAGCGAACATTCAGAACCATTAAAAATAATCATCGTTTAATAGGAGATACCCAAAAAATCCCAATAAACGCTTCGATTACACTTTCATTATGCAAACTGCTAAAAAGTAGAATGTGCTACCCGAATGGGTGTATTCCAATAGATTTTTTTATACAAACAGGATTTTTGTAAGTCTTGAGAGAATTGATTACTTCTAGGCAAGCGTGTTATATTATATACATCGTAGGAACGACAACCGATTAATTAATTAAAAAAACTTTTATAAGTTTGACGGATCTAGCTCTCTCTCACTTTATAAGTCATCATCAACAGCCACTTTTGTCTCACTGATAACTAACCTCTCTCTTGGTAGAGGGTTACGTACGGAATGAAAATTAATCACTTTTGATTTTCCTAACCTAACCCGCTCCCGGATCGGCAGCGCGAGTACCGGTTCTATACCGCTAAAATTGACGTGTAGTATAGCAAATTAATTTAGACGAATTTGAGAATATACCGGATTTTATCGCATTATACCGATTTAAATGTCAAATATGTCAAGAACGGTACTCGCACTGCAGGTTCGGAATAATCCCTCTTGCTGCTCTATGCCTTGATTATGCGACAGTCGGGTCCAGATACAAGTCTTTTTTGTGTCTGGGTTTTGTATGTATTATTTTTTATACAGGGTGTTAGTTTGAACACCGTTATCCTTCTAGGATATCATTGTACTCATCATTATGAACAACTTTTACTATGGGGCCAACCCTAAAATCAACAAAAAAAACACAGCTGTTCCATACAAAAAGGTTCATCGATCTTGGACAAAATGTATGGAACAGTGGGTTTTTTTTCGTGATTTCAGGGTTGGCCCCATAGTAAAAGTTGTTCATAATGATGACTACAATGATATCCTAGAAGGATAACGGCGTTCAAACTAACACCCTGTATATGCTTGTTACTACTGGTTAAAATGTCCTGCGTCTTAGTATAACTAATTCTAAAAGTATGTATATAAGTACTAAGTATGTCCTATTTATTACTGCACCACTGGCAGATGCTGCCTTTTACAATAGAGTTATTATACTAACGCCAAATTTAGAGCCACACATTTACTGTAACAAAAATGATTTGCAATAAATTATGGCCATGTAAAAGTAATCGGTCCACCTAGTGGGAGGCCTTCCTACGCTGCGTCTTCCAGTTCGCGGTCGCCACTCAAGAACCTTTCTTCACCATCGGTTGTAAGTCGCGGGCAACCGGTGGATGCAAATGGCAGGTTGTCGTACAGTGTGGCGGTCTAAGGGGGAGGCCTTTCTTCAGTGGACGTCTCCGGGTTGATGATGATGATGAAAAGTAATGTTTCATTATTTTTTTTAAATGGTACAAATGGTTGAAAATAAGGTTTTAAATAACAATACCGACAGACTAGACTAAAGATCTGAGACGTGTTATGAACACACAATTGAAATGCAGCAAACTGTGCACGAAGCTCTCCAATACTTGCAAAGGGAACAGACTTGCAGACTGGTTTGTAAACCGGTTTCATACCACATTATTTACGCAAAACTTTCTGCAGACACTCATTAGAATGTTTACCCGTAATTATATTGAAGGACTTATATACTATACTAGAGGTCGCCCGTGACTTCGGCCGCGTACGGAAGAAATTCGGCCCGCTCCCAAAATTCACCACTTTAAATCACCTCTCAAATTTAAATCACGATTTGCTCGGAATCACCATCATCAGCCAGAAGACGGCCAATGCTGGACGAAGGCCTGCCCTCGACAACCCCTCCTTGTGAAGGAATAAGGAGGGGTTGCCAAAATCCCCACGCTTGGTAGGTGGCTTGGGGATCGCAGAATGCTCACCACCGTTAACGGAGAGGACGATGCTGCCCGTCCTCCGGTGGTTATGGGTGCAGTTTTAGGACATACTCGGGTTTTTATTTACATCGTTTTTATATTATTGTTGATAACGATATTTTTTGTAAATTTTTTTTGTGTATTTTTTTTATTTTTTATTCAGTCTTTGTTTAATGTGGAAAAGGAAGTTTAAATTTTAAGCGATAACCTGACCTGGGATCTGGGTATGTTCTAAAACTGCATCCAGAACGCTCATAAACTTCAAAGAAGCCATGCGGTTTCCCCAAAAATCTACTATGGCTGTTTTCATTATGTTTTTTTTACTAGTTTCCATAAATATATTAACAGCTAGTATAAGCTGTATATTGGCTACCTAGTATAAGTACTAGCATGTATAAAAATTCAAAAATGTTAAATAAATTAGTCTTATAGCAGTCTAGCCTAAATTATGGTCTGAAGCGTTTCGGTTAATATTTTAATTTTTGTGAACTAAACTTTAAGCCCGTTGATAAACAACGCCCGTGGGAGGTTTTAGTCTAGTTTAACGCTGAAAGAGTTGACAAAAATAAATTATTTTAAGCTGTCGTCTAAATTTAAATAAGTATAATATTCAGATGTTTGTTCTTACCGTATATTACGAGAGGCCTATGTCCAGCAAGGGACTAAGGTAGACTAATGATGATGATGATGAAGACTAGCAATCGTCATTTACCGTGGCGCGCTTGTGTACTTACCACCAAAAATTTTGACCAAATTTACGATCTATAGATCGTAAGAAATTTGGTCGGGTAGCGCTTCGGTATTATATTTTATTATGGTAGATCTCAAGCGACCATCGCCATTTTCAAAGACATTACTCTGTTCCGTCAAAGTTTCTGTAGTTATTATAATGAATATCGAATAGCCAACATCATAAACTAAATTTCCATCCAAACTTAGACAGAATTAGGTATCCATTTTCGTAACTCTTTGCCATTACAAAAAAACCGTGAGGTGCGCTGGCGCTACGCGCACTTTTCAGATCGTGGGGCGCATGACAGTAATAATGTAGGCTGGTTATATTTTTTTTTAATAAAATGATGCCTAATTTTACATGAATTCAAATTCCTTATTTGACGCGAAAACTATTTGAATTTCTACTTTTTAAACCAGAACTATGTTAAGATTTTTTGAAAACACAACCATTATTTTAAAAGTATTAATCTAACAACTGACTAAGGTTTAAACTGAGCTCCGTAGTCTAACCGAAGCTGCACCAAGTACCCTAATCCCCTTGAGAGCGGAACTACGGAAACCTCGCAAATGCTCTCCTAAGATATACTTCTCGTATCTTAATCAAGTCTATTTGAAAAGGCTTTTGTATGCAACTAATTCATAGTTGCAGTAATGAAGAAACCTAAGGCAATAAAAGTTCGATAAAATATTAGATAATACTGCTTTTTTAAATCTTCATGGATATGAACTAATGTTATGGCGTTAGGAAAGGAATTGATTATTTTAAGAAGAGTTTTTAATAATAAGAAATATCCGTGGAAATTTTATTTTCACAGAGCGCCATTTAGTCCCAAACTGAGCAAAGATTAAACTATTGCAATCAGATAACTGATACAATACTTATTATACTTTTTTGTTGTAAATGCGTACTTATAATACATACAACACCCAGACAGAACAACCATCTTTGTTTGTTTATTACACACATTACACAGACAGACAGTTCGTATAGGCTGAGTGGCCAGCCCTAGTGTCAGAGTTAATGTGCCGCCCGAAGGCCTCTGACATGGCTGACAATTGTTGTTATAGAAACTAGAACAAACAACCATTTAAATAAAGTAATGGAACGGAGCAACTTACAGAATGAATTAATTTTTGTAATATAATATGCGTGGATATAGGTAGGTAGGTATGGATAGCAGTTGTAAAGCTGCTCAGAATTGTAAAGTTTTTAAAGAGAAGAATTGGCTTTAATCGTCAGCCAGAAGACGTCCAATCTGAAAGGATTTCATTCGAAAACTACACTATCTGTCTCTGTCACTCTTAATGCAGAAAACGGAGATGGTGAGAGTAGTTATCGAAAATTACTTTGAATGACGTCACTGTTGTCTACTGCCTCACTCCTAAGATTAACATTGTCTGTCATTAAACATTGTTAACATTGACAAGGTTAACCACAGAAAAGCGAAGGCCCTACTCTTAGGTTCTCTCTTCAGTGAGGTTAACATTATTTCTCTAAAAAAAGAGACAGCAAACAACAGTGACGTTATTCAATGTATTTTGTTTAGGCTTAAAATTAATGTTTCGGAATAAAAACTCCATTGATGGTTTAGGTAAGCTTCTTGTTTCCACTAATATACATTTATTCAATAAATTAAAAAAAACATATTTTTGTTATTCGTGGAAAATGTAATGGTAAATGTAATGTAATGGTCCTTATTATGAAAACTGACGTGGTTTTGACACATTTTTGTTATATTTATAAAACATTTTTTTTTGTTATTTTTTATTTTTTTTTAGTGTTCCCGTATTAGTAAAACAAAAATATGGTAATCCTTATTTCTATAATGTATAACTTTTTGTTATTATCCCTTTCGTTAAAATGGTATAAGTTTTGTTTTTGGGTCTTAATGTTTATGTACTCGCATACGTATAGCTTCAGTCGGTGTTATTCCATTTCCTCATTCCCGGGAAGTTTCTTTCATCCACAGTGTTTTGTAACTCAGTACTTAGAATAATGTTAATCACAGCCCAAAAGCTTGGAATTGAGGCTTCAACGCTCCGCCCATATTAATTAAGAACAGAAGTTATTCAGTTAATTGGGGGCCCTGAAGTTGCGGTTAAAGGGATTTGTGATTATTTCTTGTGTTACCATCTTCATTCAACTATATTTTAATTGTATGATTTTTGTTAGGTACCTACATAGGATGAAATGTAATGAATGAATGAATGAATGACCTTATGGTTATACGTAAAAATCGTGGAGGTACAAAAAAACCTAAATCGTTTTTGGTAAATGTTGCATAGTTTTTGATATTTTTTATCGGTTTACCCCTATCCGTTGTTATACGTTCTACGGATTTATTTTGACCACCCTTTTTCTAATATTATAAGAATGACAGTCTGACTGGCTGATTGATTTAATGACTGACAGACAACGCACAGCCCAAACCGCTGGTCGTACAGACTTAAAATTTGGAGGGTGTATTCGTCTTGATGCCTAGGGGTGTACTAGGATTTTTTGAAATTAAAACCCTAATTGAAGGGGGGAAACTTTTGTATGAAAGTCCTTTGTTTTTGGACTTTTAATTATTATTTTTATTATTATGGTGCCTTTATTATGTTTATTTTATTGGTTTTTAAATTTGTATTTGAATAGTTAAAGTCGTGAATATGGGGAGGAAAATATTTAGCAATTAACCGCGGTATGGAAGAAACGAGTTTTTTTTCCGTACGCGGACAAAGTCGCTGGGGACCTCTAGTGCTGCTATATAATTATTCAACACCCGAACATTGAACATTGAACCCTGAACTGTGATTACTATGATATTAGTGGGAAGAAATATTTAAGATTACTTTGTTACGTTTTTATTCGTGGCCCATGTGTAATAAATAAATTAAAATAAATATCGCTTGCCTTTTCTCAAATTTTCTCTTGCAACGGCATCCAGACACAATTAAATCATAATATATAGGTTTTAACCAACGTGCCACGGTTTAACTTTGGTAAAAAACTATCTTATAGCTCCGTTGATATCTCTGCTTTAAATGATGCAGGACGTGGGTTCGATTCCCACCCCCGAACATTTATGTGACGCACATATATTTTTGGTCTTTGCCTGGGTGTTGTATGTATTACTAGAGGTCGCCCGCGACTTCGTCCGCGTACGGAAGACATTCGGCCCGCTCCCCAAATTCACCACTTTAAATCATCCCGAGTAATTTTTTTAGCCCCCCCAACTCCCCCAACTCTACCGACTCTACCGACTCCACCAACTCTACCAACTCTACCAACTCCCCCAACCCGCAGCCTAAAATGTTTTAGCATACAAAAGAAGTAAATAAGTATTCTATCAATTATGTTGTACAAGTAGTACAAGCCTTGCTTAGTTTGGGGCTAGATGGTGCTGGTGCTGAATAATGTCCGTCAATATTTAATTATTTCACTCGTTATTCTACAAACGGTCGAATAGGTCTAAAGTGTACCTACTTACATTTATTTCGTATTCAAACCCATATAACACATATTGTACAAAGTATAACAAAAAGGTTCCACAATACTGAAGGGTGTTTGTGTGTACCTACACATCATTATAAACAACTTTTACTATGGGCCAACCTTGAAATAGCGAAATAAAAAAGCAGCTGTTCCATACATAAAGTTCATTGACCTTGCACAAAATGTATGGAAAACTAAAAGTTGTTCGTAATGATGAGTATATAGTACATACATACAAACCATTCAGTAATGTACCATTATTCATATACCATACTATTCGTGTTCATAATTGTTCTCCATACTAAGGTTGCCTGGAAGAGATCGCTTTTAGCGATAAGGCCGCCATTTGTGCACTAGTATTTAATTTATTTAATCCTTTGTGTGTATGTTTCTTTGGTGATAGCAATAAAGACTTAATCTATCTGTATAGTTGAACCTTTTTGTTACAGATTGTATTTTATTGGGTAGTAGGTATACTTCGAGACATCCAGGCAACTTGAAGTAAAAATCTTAACTTTGATTAAGGCGACGCTACTTCTACGGTCACCCTTTCAACTCTCATTAGTTGCGGTAAAAAGATTGTTTGGGAGCCTACTATAATCTTAGAATGATAGATAGATAGAAAACCCTTATATACACCAAAAAACACAATAAAAAGACACAACGAATGTGTGCGGGATGTGTGTGGAAAAACAACAATCTGTTACATTTATCATCATCAGCCCGGAGACATCCACTGCTGAACGAAGACCTCCCCCTTAGCCCGGCACACTGTACGACAACCTGCCGTACTCATCCACCGATTGCACACGACTATTACAATGTCGCGGTCCACCTAGTGAGAAGCCCTCCTACGCTGCGTCTTCCGGATCGCGGTCGCCACTCAAGAACTTGTCTTCCCCATCGGTTATCAGTTCTTCGAGCGATGTGGCCTGCCCATTGCCACTTCAACTTGCAAACCCTGCGAGCTATGTCAGTGACTATGGTTCTTTAGCGAATATCCTCGTTCCGGATTGTATCGCACAAAGTACGAGTATAGCTGTACCAGAGTAGAAAAAAAATGGGGGCTACTTTCTATGCAAACTCTTCAAAATGACTTATAACTTGGCAACACTGAATGAAAACTTTTAGTTCCATTTTATTTAATTTCTAGTCTTTCTGGTACAGCTGTAACTCCGAGCATCTATTTCCCGTTGTTTTATAGCTATTCTACTTCCTAATGTTTTTCGACTTTAAAACTTGGAAAAAGCTTGACCATATTTTCCTTCTCAATCATCTTGAATAAACAAATAAATAAACAAAATAAATTAATAATGCAATAAACAGATTTTTATTTTCTGTTTGTAATACCTTGAGCGTTCATTACAAAATGTGTGCGTGTGTAATGGCTTGGACTATGAGCCTAAAACAGATAATAAGATCCACTTTACGAGCAAGTGTGATGAAAAGAACATACTTAGTACTTACGCATGCTTTTCTCGTTTCTACGAAAGTCTAGCTAGAGCAACGAAAATGTTGAATAAAGGCCTTGTGAAATTGTGGTAGTCCCCGTGATTTGTGAGCAGAACTTACGAAAGCTGAGGCGGCCGTTCAGGGAATCACCATCAACTCTTCAATTTAACTTTTTGTGGGCTAACTTAGTTTGGTCGAGTTTCGTCATGGGTCGAAATAGTCAAACTTAAAACAATTTTGCTTGTCGGTCAAACTGGACTTCGCGAACCTTATGCCTTTTCTTTCATATCCAAATTTAGGTATTGTACTGAAATGGGGTAATGAGTATGCCCAACAGTGGGATGTTAAAGGCTAATTCTGTGCACAAATCTAATTTAATCATCAAATTAAAATTGAAAAAAAAAATTTTACTAATACCACCTAACTTACAATAATTATTATATTAGATGACATACGAAACCATTTATATACAAACATTATAAATACTATTTAAATATAGAACCTGGGTATTATTTCCTAAACCTGCATCCAGAACCACCGGAGGACGGGCAGCAGCGTCCTCTCGGTTAACGGTGTTGACCAGCCTGCAATCCCCAAGTGCGATGGCCTCTAAGCCTATACGAACTTACTTACTTTTAACGAAAAAATATTTATGTATGCTCATTTTTAGATTTATTTTGATAAGAAGTGTCATTTTATTATCTTTACTTACATTTGAAAAGTAAAAGCTAAACAAGTAAAAACAGTCGGCTGGAAACAGATAACTTTCGACAATAAGGTCGATTTTCGCGTGACAATGGCCCGAACTTTGACAATGGTTATTGTGCCCCTATCGGCGGCCAGCAGGCGACTTGATACAGCGCTGCTCTAGATATATATACATAATATACGTACGAGTACATACTCATACTATAGGGCTTCGCGGAACGTTAAACTGAGAGGAGGACAATTTTTACCGCTGGCATTACGCGTAAGCATAATTGTCCACTGCTGGGCTTACCCTCGAAGGACGAATAGGCCATACAAATACAAATGGTATACGGTTGTAGATCGCGGGCCCCAAAATATATACTGACCTCTCCGACTTGACGAGACGGTGTGTCGTGGTTAACAGTTGGTTTTTCTTTTGAATGCTTCGTAAATCTAACGTACTGTGAACGCCCCTACGTTGGAATATTTCTAGGTTTACATGGGTGAATTGGGCTATCTGGTAAATAAACTCACACGGCAAGGACAGTACCTGAAGTTTTCTGAATAGCTCTACGCATGAGACGTCGTTCTGGACACTACATATAGCACGTAGGGCTCGTTGCTGCATGACAAAGACTCTGTTCCGATCGGCAGCGCGGCTTCACAGCTCCAACCCGTACGAGTATACGTGATATTACTGTGGATGGTTGCGAAGTAGCAGGAGCGCACCACGCTGCGGGTGCCGTTGCTCGCCGGAGCGCGAAGCACGAGCGGCTCAGCTTCCCGCAAATCTCGTCTATGTGCGTCTCCCACGTCAACGCACCGTCGATGTGGAAACCCAGAAATAATGAACTATGTACCTGTTGGACCGCGGTATTGCCAACTGCTACCGAATAAGTATTTGTCGAGTGGCCATTGAGGTTGAATGCAAGGAAGCAAGTCTTGTCTTTATTAAGAGCTAATCCGTTACAACCAGCTGTCGAGCTCGTTTGCTACCGTGTTCAGTTTCGACTCCAGCGGACTGTGCGTCGGCGCGGTGATCACCGCAGCGACGTCATCGGCGTACGTGTAAATCTTGGTGCCATCGATGGCACCGGATAGGTTGTTGAAAAGGTGACTGAACGTGGTGTTAGATAAGCAGGAGCCCTGTGGGACGCCCATCCCGTTCTCCATCGCAGACGATACGACGTGGCCCTGTCACCTACCATACCTGCGTTCGCTTAGACATGAAGGACGACATCACGGACAGAGCCGGACCGCGGATCCCGTAAAATCGTAGCTTATTTGCAACAAGATCGTGATCGGCAGTATCGAACGCGCTCGATAGGTCGCAACAAATAACGGCAACGTGCAATCGGGATTGCCTCGCGCGCGATCAACACTCGCCACACGACCTCACGCACCAAGTCTGTGGTCCCGCGGCCGGCCCGATATGCGTATTGCCGTTCCGACAAAACGCCACAATCTACGATAAAGGTAAGAAGTCTCCTGTTGAGTCCCTACGAGGGATGTGGGCCGGTAGGACTTGATCTCTGATTTTTTGCCCTTCCCTTTGTACAAGGGGCATATTTTAACTTTCTTGAGTGCTGTAGGGTATATGCACATGAGTTAAACAAGTGATTAATAACGGGCGGACAAACCATATAGACAAACCATAGAGATCGGAACTCTTTTTAAGAGCGATACGTTTTGTCGCTATAGTAACCACTTCAACGGGTGAGAACAGTTCTAGCCTTAGTGACACGTCACTCGCGGATGCTTCGTCCCCGAGTGCACTTAAGGCGCTTACGCTGTTACCCGCGGGCGCTCCGCACCTACTCGTCGCCGTCACGAACCCCGAGTTAAGCGCGTCCCCCAGATACTTCTTCTTACCAAACGCGTGACCGTCCGCGTGAGTCCCACGACCCGACATATTCACCACGCGCTGCTGGCCGATTTGCGGGTTGGTGAATTCACATACGCCATTGAATTTCTTCTCCGGATTTATGCAGGATTTCTCACGATGTTTTCCTTCACCGGAAAGCCAGTGGTATGTGTATCCATACATAAAATCCAAAGAGTTAATTGGTACTGGCCTGGATTTGAACCCACGATCTCATGATTCCAAGTCAACCGGTCTCCTGATTAGGCCACCACGGGGCTTCACCGACGTAAATTTACTGCTAGACCGATGGTAAAATCGAAAAAAAACCGAGCTGTGCTCGGAGTTTCATTGCGCGATAAAATGCGGAACAACGACATTCACCAAACAACCAGCCACTCACATACCTCTCAGGGTTTACAAGTTGAAGTGGCAATGGGCAGGCCACATGGCTCGAAGAACTGATAACCGATGAGAAAGAAAGGTTCTTGAGTGGTGACCGCGAAGCGGAAGACGCAGCGTAGGAAGGCTTCCCACTAGGTGGACCGACGACATTGTAAAAGTCGCGGGCAACCGGTAGATGCAAGTGGCAGGTGCGTACAGGGAGGCTTTCGTCTAATAGCGGACGTCTTCTGACTGATGATATGCTAACCAAACTATAATTAAATTATCCATAACCGACCCTTTGCAAACTTCAATTCCAACTTGCAAGTGTTATTGAATACAAATAAGATATCAAAAAGAAAGAAGACCATTCTGTAATATTTTCAGACAAATTAAAAAAAAACTTAACTTACTTATTTTTTAAATATTATTATTCGTGTAGGCTGGACACTCAGCCTACACGAACTTACTTACTTAAATATTATTATTCTTCATAACGTAGCTCACCCTAATTTAAACTCTAAATTGACTACAGCATATTTCAAATTATTTCTTTGATCATCCATTGTGTACTTTGTCAACTAATTTGTTTCGCTTCGTCTGAGGTCGAATTGATGAAAAATTTTAAAAGAAATTCCAATTGAAAACCAGCGAAATTAGCCCCTAAACTGCAAAAGTTAAGCTTCAAAATTCAATGCTTTAGATTAGTAAATTTGAATCGTTGATATTGAAACAAGCACGTTCGCTACAACTTTGGAATGGCGAAGGAATTTCAGTGTTATAGCTTAGAAAATAGAATTGGTAATTGGTTCGAGATTATTCTGTTGCTGTGAATTGCTTTGCGATTTTGATTTGATTCCGGACGGTCCGGTCGCTGTGCTATTACGACAGACTTCGCATTTAAATAGGTTTTAGGCAGAAAGGTTATAATTTGTTTTGCATAATCAGCGTGTTCATAATTGTCTGTGTTTAGTCCACTACTAGATCTAGACCTAATCTCGAAGGGCTATTGGGCCATTACCACAACGCTGGCCCAGTTGCTGGTTTCACCACAGAAAAGTGAAAGCCCTACTTCTTCGTTTAGAACGGCTGTCAAAATAATGTTGAAACGTAAATGTACGGAAAACCGCTATCGACAGTTTCACACATAATCGTATTGTCACTACATAAGACGTAATGCCAATCATTGGTCGCGAATATGCTTTGATTATATACCCAGCATAGAGCTAGATCCTCCAAGCGAATATGAAGTAAACTCTCGAAATGCCGTTTTGTAATATTTTGACATAGATCTAATTACGATGCAATGTGGTTTGTTTTCCTACACATCTATTTGAATTATCTTTTTTAGTATTCCCAGTCTAAAAATCTAATATATCACGTGCATTTGCACGTATGCCCGGCTAGCGCGACGCATCACTTTTCCGCTCTATTCACTTCTCTCTTTAGTGGGTTTCACGGCCGGCGCTGCACCATGATGTGTCCTGGCTCAGCCTAATTAGTTAACTAGCTGCGGCTTACGGTCTCACTCGCGATTTTTGGGATAAAGAGTAGCCTATGTTTTATTCCAAGCTATCTTTATACCAAATTTCATCAAAATCCGTTCAGCCGTTTCACTGTGAAGGAGTAACAAACACAATCACGCACACACACCGACAACTTTCGCATTTATAATATTCATCATCAGCCCGGAGACGTCCACTGCTGAACGAAGGCCTCCCCCTTAGACCGCACACTGCACGACAACCTGCCATTTGCATCCACTGGTTGCCCGCGACTTTTACAATGGCGTCGGTCCACCTAGTGGGAGGCCTACCTACGCTGCGTCTTCCGGTTCGCGGTCGCCACTCAAGAACCTTTCTTCCCCATCGGTTATCAGTACTTACAGCGATGTGTCCTGCCCATTGCCACTTCAACTTGCAAACCCTGCGAGCTATGTCGCTGACCTTGGTTCTTTGGCGAATATCCTTGTTCCGGATTTTATAGCGCAAAGTAACTCCAAGCATAGCTCTCTCCATTGCCCGATGCGTCTCCATTTATAGAAAATAAATTAGAAAATACTTTATTTAAGTAGTTAATACGATTAGGTAATACGTACTATATGTAACTTATTGTGATAATAGGTACTTTCAGATATTTGTAATATGCAATATCCTTATTAAACTATTCTAAAAGCTAAAAATTTTGCTCTACCAGTTAGTTTTAGTTAATTGCAGCGCCCTAACAGGGTCTATGTACCATGCTCTAGTTTTTAAAAATTTATGTAATGTGTGCATTGGCAATACATAAATAAATAAAATAATATTAGTAGGATTTTATTATCTCAGCCGAAATGTATTCCTGGTCATTTTTGCGGCGACCTAGCCTGCCTCACACTATCACGATCGGAATGAATTTACTCTCTACCGCCGGCACAGATTTTGTAGGACAAGCTTTACGGTAGCTGCCGTGTCCGACTCCATAATCCGAGGCATTGGACATGCCTAGCCACACCGCGTTGCTATCTTAAATCGAGTGACCGAGTATGGAAGGGTGGATCCAGGGGTCCAGAAACGGTCTGACTATAACAAAAAAATGTATTTTTTTTTTTTTTAGTAACCATACAGGAAAGGTTCTTGAGTGGCGACCGCGAAACGGAAGACGCAGCGTTGGTAGGCCTCCCACTAGGTGGACCGACGCCATTGTAAAAGTCGCGGGCAACCGGTGGATGCAAATGGCAGGTTGTCGTACAGTGTGGCGGTCTAAGAGGGAGGCCTTCGTTCAGCAGTGGACGTCTCCGCGGGCTGATGATGAAACATACAGAACAGAATGAATGAAAATAAGACAAAATTACAGTTAAAAAAATAACACTGATTTTATTTATTTTTTATCATTATTTTATTGTATTAGTTACTGGGAGATTTATAAGATACCGCTTTAGTAACACTTGATTCTTTTTGCATTATAAACATGTAATTTCTCATTATTAAATCTTTAATATAAGTATATCGTATAGTTATTCTATAGTTATTATATATGTAGCGCTCGTGGCGTAGCTTGTCTAGGTGATTCTAAACGATCACCGATGTTAAGCAACGGACGGTCCGGTTAGTCTTCGGATGGGTGACCGTGAGTGGCATTTATTTCTGAGCGCTAGCGTGGGTCGGATGACAAGTTAAATTGTTAGTCCCGGTTGTTTGTTCTAGTTTCTATAACAACAACCGTCAGCCATGCCAGAGGCGTTCGAGCGGCACATTAACTCTGACACTAGGGCTGGCCACTCAGCCTATATGAACTTACTTACTTACTTTATAGTTAATCTTGTATGTCATTGAAAAAGAATCGATCCCAAAGACAGCATAGGATAATACTATGGGAGAACTTGGCTTATGGGACATCTGCCCCTCTGAAATAAATCCTGGATCCGCCCTTGCGAGTATGATGAGTCTGTCAGTCAAGTTTTATGCAGTCGTGCCTCTCATAATAAGCAATAAAAAAAATCTGTTTGGAATTGTTTTTTTATACTTTTTTGCAATGACTTCAGTTCATAAAAAGTTCAAGCGTTCTAAACATTCCTTGACTTGAATTTATTACGTGATGTGAGCCATCCATTTTGCTCGTAGCAGACGTGCTACGGGCTACAGCACGTAGCGTTCGTAGCAAGTTCGTAGCACTTGTACCGAAATGGAACCTTGCAGCAGAGTATTTATATAATAAACAAGCAGTTCCTTCTGGATTAATTTTCCATCCCAATCCCAACCCCAGGAGGGTTGGATTATGGTTCGAACATTATTTTATATGTAATAATAATACATGTGTAAACACTATTGTAGATACCTATAAGGTTGCTTCCAAAATCAGAAACCTTAATTTTTTTTATTTTTTTTTTATGAATGACTGATGCTGTTGGCCTCTACAGCGTCACCAGACTTTAGGCAAGCGCAAACGGCGCTCGGCCTAGGTTTAGGTTAAAGGCGACTAGCTCAAGGGCACCTCAGACGGTACGAAACTCGACTTGGCCGTCGCCGGGAGTGGGGTCAGACTTGCCCTGGCACCCCAGAAGGGGTATGCCCTGGGGCCCTAGTAGGTTGATCTGGTTGACTATTTGGAGAGAATCTAACCGATCTTCTGACAGATCTGGGGAGTCCTCGACCTCGCCGGCGAGGTCGGTGCGTGTTTGTGTGCCTCTGGTAACCGGCGCCTATACCAAAAACGGAATACTTCCTGTTGCTAGGAGTAGTCGGATCAGGCGAGCCCAGCGCCGCCGAGGTGATGACGGCGATGGGGTCGTCCGGGTCGCCCAAGACGTGTCTGGGGCGTCTACGGTAGGGGGGTGGGTCTGTCGTGTCTGTCGTAAAGTTCGAGGCTTGGACTATGAGTGGATTGGGATGGTGAGGGGCCGCATCGAAATAGCGGCGCGAAGCGTACTTAATGTACTGATGGATGGAGGGGAGTTCGAGATCGCAGTGCAGGTCGGAGTTTCGCATGAACCAGCTAGTGCCGATTGCTCTGCGGATGAATCTATTTTGTATGACTTGGAGTTTCTCTAGATCTATGCTAGAGGCGTGAGCAAACGCCACGGAGGCGTACGTCATGACGGGGCGAATACAAGTTTTGTAGATTGTAACCTTATTTCTAAGGGACAATTTACCACGCTCGTTGAGAAGGGGAGTGAGCCGGCCTAAGAAGAAGGCTGCTCGGCTGCGAACTATCTGAATATGCTTTGAGAACGTGAGTCGACGATCAAGGGTCACACCGAGATACTTGGTCTCGGTAGCCCATGGGATGGGCTGGCCGTGAAGCGTGAACAGAAACCTTCAATTTACTCGCCAGGTTTTATTGAAATTGAAATTTCTTAAATAAATATTAAAATATTATGTTTATTTCTTTCTTTCATAACATTTCTTATCCTATTTTTAAACTATTGAACTAATAATCGTGATAACGTAAGAAACAGAAAGAGAGTTTTTTTTCAAAATTACTTTATTAGGATTGACACGGAACACTTTCATCCTAGAAAATGTAAAAACTAGAAATATAATTAAATCCCACAAGGTATTGTAATGTATTTTTCTTCGATACAACGTTTAATTATACAAATCGATGGCTTTGATCTTTAAAAAATAATAATCGCCCCTGGCTCATCAAAGGGAATTTTACCAAATTGATAGTAACATTAATTAATACCGAGGAGATAAGGAGAAGGAGAAAGCTCGCGAATTTAACTTAGTAATAGATGAATTAATGGTTCGTTGTCTTAAAGCGCTATTTTTATCCAACATTTTAACACTTAATGCAAAAATATTCTAGTTTTCATTAACCGCTCGACAATATCAAATAATAATGTTTGTCATGTAATTCCAACCTAAAGTAAGCCCTTATAGTCTTACGGTCTAGCCAAGCAAGGGCATTGTGCTTATTTTTTATTGGTTTTGTAAAGGCTTAGGACATTTCCCATAGCCGGTGGCCGGAGTGGTACAAATTTCCCATCATTAATTCTTCCTTGTATGAACTAGGCCAAAATATAGTCAATAATGTGATTTGAATTTGGAACCGCAACTCACAATCTATGAAAATGTATCATAGAGACAGTGGAATATCGACACTGTTGTATATAGATAGAAGAGTTCAAATGAACAAGCACTGAATATGACATGATTGTAGTTATCAATTTAGAGGTATATATATATTGTGGTTCAACTGTTTAGACTCGTTTTCTATGGGATTGAATCTTCTTTACCTATAGTAATATTATGTTTTACACTTGGAGGATCTAGCTCTCTCTCGTTTTACATGATTACGCTGGGGGCTATATAATACAAACAATATCAATACAATACAATCTGGATACAATAATTTTTTTTTGTGTAGTTGGCTAAGTAGTCTTTGTAGTTGTTGTAGTTAATAAAAGCTTATCCCTAAATAAAGTTATAAATTAATTATAGTGTTTGAGACGTAAGACTTGGTGCTTAGACTATTTTTATACATTTTTAATGTTAAGATGCTTTGTATAACACGAAATCCTCATTACGTCTGTCTAATAACTCCAACAATTAATTGTTTGTAAGGAACGCCATTTGTTCCGTCGATGGTAACAAAGCCGGCCTCCCTAATGGATCAGATGTACGGTAAAAGAAAACAAGAAGCTAAGCTTGATTAAAGATTATCTTTACTTACTTGTTCTGCGAACGAATTATTTGGTAGTCTAACGGTGTTTAGTTTGTAAAATATTTGATTACTTCTAACTACTTAACAACTAAAAAAAAAAAAAAACAGATTATTAATTAAATTTTACAACTATCATTACTGGATTTACCCAGTTTGATAGTGTGTGTCAACATTTTAAAACACACATTATATTTGTACACATTGCGATATTAAATAATCAAGGAGGTATTTAAAGCACGCGCCGACAAATTCTTATCTATGTTTATTGTGTGCTGTCTGTTAATTTTGTCTATTATGCCATTTCTTGCAGGAAAATCTAATGGTAAGTTGTGAGAGTGGGTTACGTTACCTAATGTTGGGACCCTATCGACTAGCTGACCTCTTTGCTCATTCAACTGGCTAAGCCTATAAGGGCTGGCGTGCTTTGGCGCTATATTTAGACTACGCAGCTCCACAAGAGCCTTCAGATTCTATCCTGTAGAATTATGAAAAATATTCACTAGTTTGGTCTGTATTTGACAAGCATAAGCAATTTTTTTCAGTAATCCACACGCCTGCTCACAAAAGGCGATTGAGTCATATCCACCACACTGGCCCAGTTGTGCATGGGTTGGATTCATATGAATTACTTTTCCGAACGTATGCAGGCTGTCTCAACATTTTTTTCAAAATAAATAATTTTTGTTGCACCTTTGTAATATATTTTATTATAAAAAGTAAGTAAGTTCGTATAGGCCTAGCCTGGCCAGTCCTAAAGTGTAGAGAGGCCATTGTCAGAGTTTTATTATTAAAGTTTTAAAGTTATTCTTATTAATTTTACCGTTGTATTTTTCATCTTTGTATTATATTGATTTAAACATTTAGATATGGTAAAATGCGCGAGTGAGATATAGACACACTATAATATTCTTGGCATTAGTTGTGAGTTAATACTTGGCATTACTAGTAAGGTAACACGTAAGAGATTAGGTTCCGCTGCCACTTTCTCTAACAAAGTCTAGATAAAACGTCTTACGGGAAGGTATTTATTAAGGTTGCTTCACATCTCGTCACGTCAGGGCATTCTCTGACATTGATAATGCAAGCTACATACTTTGAGATATATAAAAAGCAAGCGTGTTCAATATAATGTTATCGCAACGGAAACAATGCTATAAGTAAATATAAGGTTGTGTTATACATATAAGTAGGTATAAATTGCTTTTGGATTTAAATTTTCACCGACTATTATAAAATATACTTATGATGTCCGACAAGCACGCTATTGCCGTAAAAATCTCTACTCCATCAAAACTAGAAATAATACAAAATTACTTAAATAGTCGCTAATCGCACATTGAATGTATTGTAAAAATAACAAGATATTCATTTGTAAATAAAAATTAAATATTTTTGTTGTTTAATATTTTCTTGTTTTTCATATAATGCCAGTTTTTTATTTATTTTAATAGACAATAATCAAGTTAGGAAACGCAAGTACGACAAACTTAAACAATGACATAGAATAGAATGAAGCACGCTAAAAATAAAGATATTACAAACAGCAATTATTATTCCTTATGAAAACTTTGGATACTTATTCGTCTGGCATTTCTCAAGTTAAGGTTTTTGTTCAAAAAAGTCTGATGTACGTTTGCACGGCTAATATTGCAATGTCAATGTCCATCCGTTTAGACGCGGCCTGGTTTAATATGAATCAAGCTTAACTTTACCTCCCAACCTTCCGTTCATATCTACGTAGAAGCAGCACATGTTGAAAGAAACATTAACAACTCGCGACAACTTGGCTCGACGTGCGAGGCTCTGCCAACTACTGTCAAGCGAGTAGGGTGACACTACTTTTGATAAATTATCACACCAATATTATAAAGGCGAAAGTTAGTCGTGTGTGTATGTTTGCTACCTCTTTACGTCAAAACAGCTGAACGGGTTTGTATGAAACTTGAAATGGTCAAAAGTATCAAATTTACCGGTATATATAGATATATATCTATATATATATATATATATATATAAAGGTTACTTTTTATCATTATCATTACGCGGGTGAAACCACGAGGCGCAGCTGGTTTGGGAATAAACCAGCTGGATAGTTTGGTTTGGTAAGTTTCATCAACAGCCAGAAAAGTCCACTGTTGGACGAAAGAAGCCAAAACCCCCTTAATATGGTGGGTTTGCCATAAGCGCCAAGTAACGCTTGGCAGGCGGCTTGCCATCCTCCGGTGGTTCTTGATACATTTTCGGACATACCCAGGTCTTGGTAAGTTTAACTAGTTTTAATTTAGCCTCACTAACTCAACATTTCGTGACTTCGGTGATGATGGCGCAATTTTGACAATGCTTTGTGTGGGGTAAATGAGACAAATGTAGAGAGTATGATTATAAAGCTGGTACCAAACAAGTGTAATTTTGTGAGTTGCGGGTCCCGTTTTTGCGTTCGTAATTTAAGCTACATTTGGTTTCATGCAAAAGTCCAGCTGATGTCGTACGACGCAATATGAATCAGCCCTTTACCTACATACATAACGTCCTGAGAAAAAATCAAAGGAGTATGTGAAATCCACATTCAATTGTGTATGTGAATTCCATACTGCCTTATAGCTTAGTTCATCATCATCATCAGCCCGGAGACGTCCACTGCTGAACCTTCGTTCAGCAGCCTCCCCCTTTGACCGCCACACTGTACGACAACCTGCCATTTGCATCCAGCGTGCCCGCGACGACAACAATGTCGTCGGTCCACCTAGTGGGAGCATAGTGGAGTTGGTAGCATCTCTGCCTTCAGAACTGTAGGGCGTGGTCATATCCCCACCCAGGGCAAACATTTGTGTGACGAACATAAGTAGATGTCTATTCTGTGTCTGGGTGTAATATGTACCTATTTTATGTATGTATTTACAAAAAAAAAGTGTATAAGTATCAGTTATCTGGTTCCCATATTACAAGCTTTGCTTTGTTTGGGGCAGTGTTAAAAAAAAATGTCCACCGATATTTAGTCCACTGATATTTACATTGTGAATCCACCAAACTGCAACTGAACCAGCTTAGTGAATATGACCCAATTATCCTATGGACATGAAGGATGATTCATCCTTGTTGTTGACATTAAAATCCTCGCCCTGCATGCTCTTCACTCGTGAGTCAGTTCCCATTGAACTCTAGCTGTGATACCACCTTCGACCACACCGTAACTTAAGATGTAAAACTAGCCAACCACAAAACATTGACACAAAACTACAGCCCATGCAAACTTGTCATTATTATAAAACAAATAATTCTATACCTAATGCATGGTAACCCTATTCAGTGGAAGTTATTATACATTGTTAGGCTCCGCGAAAATCTACTTAGATGAGCTGGTAACACACAGTATACGTGTACACCCAACTATTTGATGAGTCGCTTATTGGTATTGTATTACGATGCACTAGATGAATAAATATGAGATGTCTTTATATACGGGACACCGGTATGTAAGACCTTGGTATGTCCTTAAACTGCATCCAGAACCACCGGAGGATGAGCAGCAGCGTCCTTTCAGTTAAAGGGGGTGAGCATTTTGCGATCCCCAAGCCACCTGCTAAGCGTGTAGATTATGGCAACCCTTTACGGGATCATAATTTGCTTCGTGATTTTATTTTGATGGCAGATTTTTTGTACAGATTTGTACTTTTTCCTCCACAAATACTGAGAAAATAAGGGCATAAACTTTCCATGTAATTATGCTTTGTCATAATTCATGTATATGTACTCGTATAAGACGCAGTAACATTAAAGACGTGATGTAATGATGTAATTATTTGCCTATGATTATAGCTTTATCGCGTTACATAGTACATACGATACACAATCTTATAATATACCTAACTAATAATAATTATTTTTAATTATAATTATGAATAACTATATTTATGGATAATTATAAGTTATAATTATTAATTATTATAATCATAATTATAAATTTTAAGTTTTGTATTTTTTATCATGTAGGGTTTGTTTTTACTAGTAAGGGTTTGTTTAGTTGTTAGGTAGTTTGAATTTAATTGTAAGTACTTTTCTAATTTATAATTTAATGCACATAAATGATTATATTACAATGGAAGTGTCTATGTTATCTGTTTTCACACAAAAATAGACAAATAGATTGTATCAGTTTAATTGCCAACTGCTTAAAAAAAACTAGCGAAATGTGTAAATTTTACAAACTTTTCTTCATTTCTATTGTTTATCTTATTGTCACAAATAGATTATATTGTTAATGGTAATCCATTGATTTGGCTATTGCATACCAATTTAAATCTGTTTCAAGGTTTTATAAAAAAAATATATTATTAATATGTGAGAAACCTCTTACAATCTTCTATGAATGTTATCTTGAAAAAATCCCACCTTATAATAATCTTCCATGAATGATGAAATTCCCCGACAATAGGGTAGATGACTGATGTTTAAATCGTTGAAACCAATAGCTTTGATGAAGAATTTAAGTAAATATAGTATGTTTATTAAAAAAATAATTTAAATCGGTTATGAATGTTCTGATATATAAGCGTTTAAAAATTTTGGTAGAGCTAACTCTGTCCCTTTCCCACAAAACAAAAAATAACGTCACGCCTTACTTGTCAGAATATAATTTATATGGCGTACAGAAAAGTGACGTCACGATTTGCTGTTTCGCCTCTCTGTCTAGCATGATATTAAAATGCTTATAAGTTGCTTATTTTAGATCAGATTTTCGTTTTCTTTTCATCAATCAGCTATATTTATGGGCCACATTTTAATAAGACAATGAAAAAAAAATCATTCATCTAGCCTATTGCCTGTCTCAGTTGACCACACTTGAATTTTCTCGAGATTTGTAAAGCCGCCTACATGATGGATAATAATTATGTTAATAATTATAATGACCACTGTTCGACATATAAAAAGGTTTGGCTCTTGAAAATATTGTATGGATAGACATAAAAATAATGCTGACATATTTTTGTAACCCTCTAAAACCGTCACACACGGTAAAGATGCTGATATTAAGTGTTATCTTAGCACATTATTTCGATATCGCTACTCACATAAACGAAAAAGAACAAATGACGAAGATAATTATATTTAAAAACTAGCTGTACCTGCGGTTTTGCTCGCGTGGACCAAATAGTTTTAAGCGCATGACCTTATTTTACGTTGAATAACAAAGTAACGTTTAAGAGGGTTTAAATTCGGCTGATCATTTGTAACGATATTTTCGTGCATAATAATAATGTTGTATCTTGCACCATCTTGCACTTGCGCCTCTCTAAAGATAATAGACACTTTCATTATGAAGGAATGCAGTCTTATGATGTATTTTGTAGATAACCAGTATTTTAGGTCGGGTAGATGGGATATTCGTATTGGTTCCGTGGCGACAAATGGCCCGCGCACCAAGAGGTATCACAATTTGCAATTCATCAATGTGACCGCAGAGCCTAATAAGCCATAAATAGCCTAATTCGGGACCGCTGAACTTCAAATCGTGAGGTCACGAGTTCAATCGGGTTTTGAACCCGTACTAAATGATCTCTTTGGCGTTAATCTTAATGTATATTGTGTGAATCCACTAATCCGCAACTGGGCCTGCGTAGTGACTTATTTGCCTTTCGAGTATAGACCTAGGTAAGTCCAGCATTGGACACCAAACCAATATAAGATTTTCATTCCTCAAAAAAAAACTAATTTCTCCAATTAAATATTTAACAGCAATTTGGAAAACTCTTGGGCATCCGGACATCTTCTTTGGATCTAATTTGGTAATAATGGGCAACGTGTTTGACTTTTTAGGCAGGCATTTATTTCATCACTTCTTCTGCCTTGTGATGCAATAGGTAATACGATCATCACCATCATAGCCCGTAGACATCCACTGGTGAACGAAAGCCTCCCCCTTAGACCGCCACTCTGTACGGCAACCTGCCATTTATTTTTGCTTTATATTTTTTCATAAATTGTGTCTTGTGTCTTAACTTTTATATTCCTGGGCCGATTTTGATAACACATAGCCTATGTGAAGCGCCAGATTTTATAGATCATATTTCAAGGAAACTGCGTTTAAATTCGTGCCGTAGTTTCTGAGTTTATCCCGGACAGACAGACAAATTTTTTAAAACTGTATTTTTGGGTCCTGTTGCTCTCATATACTCATTTTTTTTTAATATATCTTCAATGTACAGTAATCGCCTCGTTACACTTTTACTATATGTATAGATATAGATTATATGGAAGGCGATATTTTATCTAAACATGAAATATTATACCTTCTTTATCGTGTACATATTATTATATTATACAGCCTTTAAATTAACTAATAAAAAAAAAAAACAATTCGGCTTTGTCATCGAAAATTTTCTTCCATTTCAGTACAAAGCAGTGGTTAAAAAAAACATATACATGATTATGTAAGAAAAGTTTATGAGTAAAGAAAAGTTAATAAAGAATACCTCCCAAATTGCTTTATTGCTATTTATTTCTAGGTATGCTAGGTATTTCCGTGTATTTTGTGTTTTAATAAAGAGGATGGATGCACTCATCCATCCTCTTTATTGATGAAGGCAAATTTTAAAAGGCTTTAGCTGTATTGTAGGTTTCGTCTTCAAAAATAGAGGTTCGAACAGTTTGTGACTTATAGATAGAGGTGCCATCATAATATCAAACAGTGGAGGGCAGCAAATGTGTTTGTTTGTGTGCATGCTTCCGTTCGTGCGTCCGTGCGTCCATGTGTGCGTGTAACCTAAGTTTTATATCCTATACCAGTCTTTTAGTAGTCCTTCTGATCTACAAGCACCATTCTGTGACTGCTTTGGTCAATGATGTTATATGATGGCTTTGGTTCACCGTCAGTTTTTTTAATTTCAACATATCGAATGCCCTGCCAACCTACCTCTATATTGATTCGCGCCATCTGACAGACTTTCGTTTGTCATCGAAAGTCTACACCTATTTTCCCTCTTAGATACTTTACTAAGCAAATAAAAAGCCTTTTTGTAAAACTGCATGACAAAGTAAAGAGTTGAATGAAAATAATTTTCCAATATTTCACAATGGTATCCACTAGCATTGTGCTTCAGGATTTTAAGTTTAAATCGACCTTATTACACCAAATAGTTTTTGAGCAGAACAAAAGCTATTCAATGTGTAGGCACCATTAGAGGTACAGCTAAAATAATACCTAGAAAAATATCGTTGTTTTTATCTCACGGATATTAAATTCTGGCAATATTTAGCTTTCATTTTATTGCTGAGCTTATGAATCTTTTGGTCGTATTGAGAGTTGTTAATTAAGGTTTTTGTCAATTTTGGCATTTCATATGGTTTTGGTTGGTCGGCATTAGCAGTTAGTCAAACTTTAATAATAATAATAATAATAATAATTATTATTATTACTTTATGATTTATGAAACGATTTTGTTTTTAAATTTTTGGAGATTGAGTAAAATTATAGTTATTTAGTATTTTGGCGGGAACACGGAAAAATCAGCGACATGATTTTTTCATTCTATTATTTTCTTATAATAGAATTTATTATTTATTTATTATTTTCTTTAACTAGTGTTATTTCGCGAATTAATAATAAAAAATGGTAGTGTTTTATTCATTGAATGTTGAATTACGTCTTGCACGAGTGTGGGCGAGTGATATAATGTAGTGACACATATCTTTTTGTGTTGTTTTCATAACTCCGTAAAAGCTCATAGTAAAGTCGCCACAACTTTACTAGGGCATGACTTGGACTAGACTTTGAGTAATTTCGTGTGACAAACTGTGATACCATGACATATTTGACATGATAATACTACGTAAACTTGAACGTACATATACATGACTCTGGCAGAATGCACAACGTGCGATGCCAATAACAAAGAAAACAAGGTTATTTATGATACTAATGCGGTAAGTTCGTTTTTACAAACGATTATACTCGTATTTCGATGCTCGTTTTCATCGAGTGGTCTCCCGAATAAACTTCATCGAGTCTCAACATTACCTATATAACCTACTATAAACATAAATCCTAAGATACCTACGCAATACACAAACTCGTAGCACGTCTCTAGACGTTTCTCCGCCGCAAGCCGCGAACCAGATATCCTCAGACAATCGTGTGCCATTGTGGATAACAAACCCTATTGTTTGCTCCATCCACTATTCTTACTCGTAGACACTGGCTGTAGAGATGACAAGTCGACCTGCCACTGACTTGCCTGGGATTTGAGGGTCCACTCCACTATGACCACCTGGGTAATCATAGGCGACTCTTTAGCGTCCTTTGATCACCCGTGAATGTAATCACCTAGCGAATGGAATTATAAATCATGGTGAAATAGATCGATTTGAGATCTTTAAAGATAAAAATAAAAATAGAACTGTTGTAATATGTGTTTAATATTATAATTTCTAGTATAATTTCCGCTGTTATATAGTTGTATCGAGTTATAATAGGAAAAAGGTCAAACGATTCATTTTCACTTTACATGAATTATTAACCCTGAAACCAAACTTAAACCAAATACAAAACCAAACCAAACCAAATACTAAACCAAACCAAAAAATACAAAACCAAATACTAAACCAAATACATTTGCATGAATAGAAACACGTTTTTGATGAAATTATTGTATACTAGAACGCAATACGTTTCTATCGTATAATAGTTGCAAATAAGAAGTACAGCAATAGAATATAATCGTCCTTTTCGAAACATCGTTCAACTGTTTTGATTATTTGTCGGAGAAACGCTATTAAAGAGTGAAGCTTATGGTGAAGATTATTGGCGTACCACTTTGTGCTTTTGCCAGTTTGACACTATTCGAATATCTCAAGTTTTTGGTGAATTCCAATGAAATTAGTCTTAATATGTCTTCTAAGTTACACACGGTAAGTCACAAGTAAGTACACATTATATCACATAAAGGCATTAATATACTTGACACGGGCAAATGCACAAAGCACGACGTCATAATCCTCTTAGAGATAATAAAAGAAACGTATTTAAGATTGTAGTATTGTAGGTTTTTGCTGCTTATGCCAAAAATGCAATGATTATGAGAGCTATTTAAGCGGCCAAATAACACATTTTAGACACTATTAGTTATATATATAGGTCTTTACCTGTGAAATTGCCGTTTTGTATGGAATAAGTGAAAGTACTTATTTTTTTAAACTTTTTTATTTCTGTTGTTCAAAGTAATCACCCATGCAATCGACGCATCTTTGCCAACGAATTGGCAGTTTATTGATGCCCTTCCTGTAAAAATTAGCTGGACGGGGAGGCAACAAACTCTTCAAATGCATTTTGTACTGCCTCTCGGGAATAGAATTTTTTACCCACTAAAAAGTTGTCTAAATTTTGGAAAAAGTAATAGTAGGTAGGTGCAAGGTCTGGTGAGTATGGCGGATGAGGAAGAGCTTCCAACCCCAGCTCTTGCAGCTTGGAGACTGTCTGTAGCTGCAGCGCGAGGCAGGTCTCGACGCGTACGTTGCGCTGGCGATCGTTAAGTTCGTGGGGCACCCATCTATCAAGTTTTTTTACCTTGCCTATTTGTCGCAAATGGATCAAAATTGTTTTGATGCTAACATCAAAAGCTGCTGCTAGCTCAGCTGTAGATTGAGTTTCATCAGCTTCCACAGTCGCCTTTAATTAATCATTGTTGACCAAAGTCTCCGGACGACCACGAGCTTCATTTTTCAAGTCAAAATTTCCAGAACGGAACCGGGAAAACCAATAACGGGTTGTGCGTTGTCGTTTGTACAGTTCTCTCCGTAAACGTTTTTGATGTTACGTGCCGTTTATGTCGCGTTGGTGCCACGACGGAACTCATATTCCATAATTACACGAATTTTTTAAGTATCTATTATGACGAAAAATGTTCAAAGATAATGAAAATACAACGCTAATCAATAAACAAAAGACTGAGTTTGTAAAAATAATGTCATGTTTTTAAGACAAAATTAATTTGATATCAGAATACAAAGCCATTCCAAAATTTTTTTCTATTTGAAATGACCAGTACTGAAGAACGGCAATTTCATAGGTAAAGACCTATTATTTCGGCAATACACTTAGTCCTTTTAGACTGAACCCAGGTCTCTGTGATTATAAAACTCATTACAAAATATGAGTTCGAGACTTAGAAAATGTTTTAATCTTATCTTCTAATCCATTCATTATGCCTGGAGGAAATTACGGACGGCTCTTTGAAATCTATAGGGGACTGACACGGCATCGTTTTTCAACCGACTTCAAAAAAGGAGGTTCTTAATTCGACTGTATGTTATTATTATTTTGTATGTATGTTACGCGATTACTCCGCCAATTATGAACTGATTTTGATTATTCTTTTTTTGTTTGGTAGGTAATACTTCAGAAGCGGTCCCATATAAATGTTATCGAAATCGGTTTAGTGGTTTGGTTTTTAAATCAAAATTACTAGAAAATATGAAGATGTAATTTTTTGTCATTTGACGAAGTCGTTTTTTTAAAGCGTAATATTAGATAGTTCATAATATTTATGGCTTGGACCTTTTAATTAGAAGGTCTAAGTATTATGGTCATGACCTTTCAGTTAAAACAGTAAAAAAAAAATACTAAAATGAATAGGTACAAATTTATGTAATTTCCAGTTATTATTCCAGTAATTTTGATTTAAAAACAAAACTACTAAACCGATTTCGATAAAATTCATATGGGACCACCTCTGACGTATAACATACCAAACAAAAAAGTTATCAACATCGGGCCACAAATGACGGAGAAATCGGTGAACATACATAAAAAATAAAAATAAAACTTTATATACAGTCGAACATAGAACCTCCCTCTTTTATGAAGTCGGCTAAAAATAGTAAATTACTTACAAAACTTTTTTTAAAGACCAGCTGGACTATACTCAAGCTAATCAAACAAATATACAGACATTTATACCAATATAATACAAAAAAAATATTATTTTGGCAACGCACAAGCATATTACGATTCATACTGGCAATGCCGCCAGCTGGATACTTACGCTGCCGATGGGTTTGAGCTTTTAGATTATCGTATATATACTTATACTTATATCGTATATATACTTTTATCGATAGAGGCTAGATGGCGCTATGTGAAAAATGTCCTCCGATATTTATTTATTTATTATTTATTTATCGGTCTGGATACAATCCTTTTGTTTTTTGTTGTGTTAAGTTTAGGTACATGCAAATACATACGTACATATGCCTATATACTATAGTCGAATTCATAATTAGACGGACTAAACTGACGGATTGAAATGTATTTTTCAAGCTAAAACCGTAGTGATAGTTAAGTTTTAATCGTTCAAAAGATTTATAGAATATTATAGAATAATGATAAACTGCTGTTAAACATTTAAATGATGCCAGTGGAAACGTAGATAGAAAAGAGAAAACATATCGAGTTTATCGAGTATAAAGTTATTCGGTAAAATGCTACAGGAAAATGTAACATAATTTTCATCATGATTTATAACTTTGAAAAGATTGAAGTCTTACATAAGTCAGGAACAATACGTTTTATAAATACTAATATGAACATATTGAAGAAGTTCACTGGTTTGAAATTATTAAGTTAGTTAACATAAGTACATAAGTTAATAACAATATAAGTCTCTTAACATAGCAAACAATCTTTCTATCCCAACACTATTTAAACTTTTCCCAAAAGTAGCAACACTCGTAATGACAGTTTAGTTCGCCTAATTACAAATTCGACTATAGTATAATAGTAGTATCTATAAAGCTTGGCTTGGTCAAAAATACAATAATGAAATTTGAGTATCATGTCATTTTCACTTTAAACCCACGACCTATTACCATAAAAAGTGAGAATAAACGGAATAAAATAAATGTTATTTTAAAATCTACGCGTCACACTTACTTAGCTCTTTACGCAATTTTATTAGCATAAAGGAGATGGCAAACGAACGACCATGTTCGCCAAGTTTGTGGACTTGTTGTGTTGGTAGGAACAAATGAATTCTCAATATTAAATAAGCAGGTACTTAATTAATACTTGTTTGTATATTTGTTTCTAATATTTTTCTTGTCTCTATATTTTTTTCGGGTATTGATTTAAGTTATATTTTTTTAAAGTTAGGTACATGACATTTCCAATAAAAAATATATGATGTTATGATAGACAAATAGACAAATTACTGCTCTTGTCAAATATCTGGTTTAAAGCGGCCTCGCGAGACACCACAGCTCCTTGATCGAATTTGCTCATAATAATAAAAAATATTATTGGAACATAAAAATTGTGTTTGCAATTTGCAACATTATCTACAAAAATCCCAACAGCCAGACGACGTCACTGCTGGACAAAGGCACCTTAACAAGGTGGGGTTGCCATAATCCCCACGCTGGCGGTTTGGGGATCGCAGAATGCTCACCACCGTTTACAGAGAGGACGCTGCTGCCCGTCCTCCGGTAGTTCTGGATGCAGCTTTAGGACATACCCAGGTCCAACCAAGTACATAAATCGAGATAAAAGAACAAAACCCCATACACAATGCTTTTCAGATAAAAAAGTACCAGTGTGTCTCACTCCAAAGCCGAGTTTTTAATACTCCCTGAATATTCATAATGTATAGACACTCGTTCCATATTGAGACTTATTATTAATACCCTACGCGAAACATAAAGTACCTACACCCATAGAGCATACCTATACAACTAATCTCGATAAATATGCTCGCTGAGAAAGATTACGATCTGTCTGTCTCCATTGAATGAGCGATTTTCCAAACATGTTTTCTTATTTCTTTTAAACATGCGCAGACTAAACGTGCCAGTCAAAAATAGCATAATATTTTTGATATGTTAAAAATGAAAAACTTGAAAATGACAGCCACGTCGTGTGGTCTGCGCAAAGTCAGAGCCATCTACAATGAGCTTCTTTTTTTAAATTACCTGTCAGAAAATCTCCCATTGAACCAGGCCTAGCGCAATGTGACGTGGGAAATTCTAATTTCTAACAGCTATTTCAGGTTGTTGTACAAAAAAAAAGTTCAAATAATTTTTAACACCGAATTTTTTTCCTCGCGGTTAAAAGACACCCGTATATTTAAATCATTCAATGTACGCAACGCATACATTTTAAAGTCGTAGGGCGTGGGTTCGATTCCCACCGAGGACAGACATTTTATGTTACGTTCGTAAACAAATAAACAAAAAACAAAAGTTCGTATAGACAAAAAAAAATAAAAAATTAGACGCTTGTTCTGATTCAGGGTGATACAATATTTGTATTATATAATACATATGTGTGTATTTATAAAAAGTTTGTAAGCATGAGCTAGTATACCTAGTATTATAATATTATCTGTGCTTTGGCTGAGTATTATAGATAGGTTTATGCAACTATTAACTAAAAAACCTGATTTTGCCACATCCAGACAGATCGCTGTTGGCGCCATCTGCGAAAAGGGTTGCCTGAGGGAACCATACATTGCGCTAAAAACCATAAATGTATCTTAGTGTCAGTTCAAAATGCCGGATTTAACCACTATGTTAACTTATATTTTGCATTACAGTTTTTGTTTGCTAGGTCGTTGTCAGCCAAAAAACGTCCACTGCTGGACGAAGGCCTCCCCCTTTATAGAGGGGTGTTGCCATAATCTCCACGCTTGGCAGGCGGCTTGGGGATCGCAGAATGGTCACCACCGTTAACCAAGAGGACGCTGCTGCCCGTCCTCCGGTGGGTCTGGTTGCAGTTTAAGGACATACCCAGGTGTTTGCTAGGTACTTTAAATTATTTGCGCAATGGAAACAGACATTTGCTGAATTATATTTGCCGATGAGGTACTGATAAGGGATTATCATGTTAATCAGATTAAAGTCCTTATTTCTTTTCACTGCCGTGTAACGATTACCCAAAGGTTTCAGTTTACTTCAGATGTGTGTAGCCTTCGAGATGAGATTAATTTTGACGTTTGTTTTAATAATACTTCTATAATCACGACCTTGACGACGCCTGCCTTATAGCTCAGTTGGTAGCATGTCTGCCTTCAGAACTGTAGGGCGTGGGTTCTATCCCCAGGAGCAACTGCATCCAGAACCACTGGAGGACGGGCAGCAGTGTCCTCTCGGTTAACGGTGGTGATCATTTTGCGATGCTCAAGCCGCCTGCCAGCGTGGCAATGATGCCAACCCCTCCCTATTACCCCCTTAATCAAGCCTTCGTCAAGCAGTGGACGTCTTCGGTAGACGATGATGATGATGTAGTATTTTTTTACTTGAACATTTAAGTACGTTAATTATTATTAAACTATGTGTTTCAAAATACACCTTTTAAGTACTTAATTTTGGCATTAGTTGCCTTAATTTAACCTGTTGCTTGTTCTTTTCAACCGACTTCAAAAAAAGAGGTTTCAATTCGACTGTATGTTTTTTTTTATGTTCCGCGATTACTCCGCCAATTATGAACTGATTTTGATGATTCGTTTTTGTTTGGTAGATAATACTTCAGAGGTGGTCCCATATAATTTTTATCGCGATCGGTTCAGTAGTTTGGTTTTTAAATCAAAATTACTAGAAAATATGAAGGTGTCATCCAAGTATTCGAAGTTGAAGTCGGTTGTATTTTTTTTAAAAGCGTATTGCTTAAACTTCTGCTCCATATCCATCATCAAAAATGTTCAAATAATTATTTGCCCAAAAATTGCATGTTACTCGTCTCTAACGACAACTGACCGGAAGCAAAGTGGAAAAGGTAGAAGCGGGGCTATAAAGCTGACGTTTTGGAGACAAATTTAATTTAAAAACCGTCGCTTTGGGCGGCAGCCACTAACGGGGTTATTCGAGTAGAGCTCTTTGAATCTACAGTTTATTCTATTCGGCGAACATTCGAGAGTGAATTGAATGTCAGTTCGTTTTGGTGATGTATGGTATTTTTTATATGGTGACTCGTTGAATTGCTAGTAGATTTTTATCCCTAATTTTTATTTTACAAGTGTAAAGTTCGTTAGTTGTCGGCCTACTTTTGATGCTTCTCCAAAATACCAAATTATTGAATGTATTTTGGAGTACTTTGTGCGATATTAACGCATTATTATGAAAGAAAAAAATATAAAATATTTTGTAACATCAGTAAGGTTACGTAACGTTACTATAACTAATGAACAATCCTGAGGTGATGTCACAAAAATGGCTTCAACACAGCATGATGCTGTTTATCCCAATTCATTAGACATGCTTACCCCAGCTTTAGCAAGCGTAGTGAGCTAAATAAAAGTTTCTGAATAAAAAATACTCAAAGTTACTCATATTAATAAAATTTAAAACATATTCAAAGGCATCGGAAAAAGATAAACCTAATATAGGATGATAGCTCGATAGATAATCAAAGATATTACCGGAAAATGTGTTTCGTCACCTGCAGAGATTCCATAGCAGGCTAACTACGGTCGCTAAATCTGAAAATAATATAACCATCCAAAAAAAAAAACAATTGAAAGATTATATCTTTTTAGCAATTATTTGCTGAAAAAAAAGGAAATGACAGAGACGTGTCTACAGTAGACCTAGATTTTATAAAAAAAATATTGCTGTAGAGGCATTATCCAGGAAAAAAATAGAGGCATACGTTTGTATGAAGAATTGCTCACCGGATTTCCTCTTAAGACGTGTTTTTTCTTTTGGCTTGACCCTCACTGTAACTGGAAGGAGTTACGTACAGCGCATTTATACTAGTCAAACCAAAAAAAAAAAACGTATTCTAAGTCTTAATAAATTCATAAGATGCGCTGACTAGATTAAAAAAAATCTATTCATTAGTTTTTTATTTTAAATAACATGAAATCTGCCAACAATGGAAAGTTGACGACAAAACCCAAGCATTAAAACATGACAGAGTTTGTCGGGTGTATTGAACACTAGTGTATAAAAGCCTAATTGAATAAGTATCAAAGACAGAGAAAAGATCAAAGACATAGAAACATGTCAGTTTAATCACAACACAAGACATATTAAAAACATTTTTATTTGTAGAACATGAGAGATAGGCACGAACAAGCTTTATTTCAAGAAGATGAGTCTGTTGTAGAGATTTTTGAATACAACAATAACTGAATTTAAAGTAAGAAGCGAACATATTTCACGAGATTTATTTTACTAACAAACAACTTGAATTTTCCATCGAAAATCTTAACATATGCCTACTTATAATCCAATCACGTAACAGCTACAATTTTATTGTATATTTTCATAGATATCAGATCGCTCGCTTGGTTTAAGACATAAATCAAATCCCAGCAAATGTTTACCATACATGCTACAATCTACGCCTTTTATCATACGAAAATAGCTTGTGTTACGGTGTAATAAAGCCTTATCAATGTAACGAAGCGTTACTGTAATTTACATACGTTTTACATTAGAATGTAAGTGCTATGGAGAGTAGACAGTAATTTTTTCACCGCTGTTGGTTATACAACTATGTCGCAGTGAAGTTATTGAGTGACAGTAATGCTTTGAAGGGGAATGTCGTTATGTTTATTGTGCCAAGGTACTTGATCGTTAATTTTCAAGTTGTTAAGAAGGTTTGAAGGATATCCGCTTCAGTCAGCTAAGTCTTCCGAATGAGTGAGAGTCGCTTGCGATGAAGAGGGAGAATATTTCTAATTTCAGATGCGTTCGCATCTCAAAAGTGTATTACGACAAAAGTCTTATCCAAGCTGTCTCAGAATAAAATAGGTTTCTTAAGTTTTAAGGCATTGGCGACCCAACGCCGGATTGAAAATGTCACTTGCAAAGAGAACCGAAAGAACTATGTATAATGTATATACTTACTTCCGTAATTCTTAACCGTAGTTACACATACCTACGTTTTTTGATTATTTCTATAATAATAAACCCTAACTCCCCAACCTGCTTCGAATAAAAGTTGCCAAAAATTAACTCAGTTTCAGATTGTAAAAAAATCTGATGCTTATTTATAACTGTTTTAATAATACGTATGCTATTGACTAAAATAGAAATGTATTATAAAAATCAAACGTAAATAATTCAAAGAACAGAGACAGGATAACGCGCCTAGTTTCATCTTACAAAGTGTCAAAGCCCCTGAGAAATCCACTAGCGAACATTCAATAGAACTCGTTCTCAATAGTTGCCAACCTATACTTCAAGTAGGAGTTTGACATGAAAATCCAATAACATGAAAGTTTTTAACTTATGACGTCGCATTGTAAGGCGCAGGCCACAGAGAAAGGCGTAGGGCGCGTACATGGCACGGGCGGCTTGCCATTCCATTCAAATTTCATACTAAACTCATTGAAATAGGGCACACACCGAATGACGCTGATCGGGCGCGTCGACGGCCCGATGAACGTCGTTCGGTGTGTTCTAAATTGTGCCTTATCGCAATGTATTTAGTATGAAATCTGAAAGAAGCCCGTACTATGTCCGCGCCCGATGCCATTTTTGTGTGGCCTGCGACTAAGGTGAATTGGAACGTAGAAATGAAATATTTGTCGACTACCAATTTTTTTTATTTTTTTAGTCTTGTTTAAGGTTTTACTGTTATTTTATCATTAGGTACAGCTTGTGGTAGGAAGTCCGTTTGGGACAAATACAATATTATTTTAGCCAGGGTTGATATTAAGTGGTGAAATTGGGGAGAAAAAAAACCACGTGGATGGAAGATATTATTGGGAGCGGGGTGAATTTCTTCCGTACGCGGACGAAGACGCGGGCCAACCTCTATTCTATACAAATTAGCTGCCTAGTAACTTTGAATCGACGAAAATATCGCAAGCCCTACTTTTATCTAACCATCTTTCGTCAATCCAATATCATTGTTTACTCGTAATTTCATGTCACGTAATGTAGTACGCTTTGTTAGCCTAAAGGCTTTTATTCATTCTACTATTATTTATTCTACCTGTAGTTACAGGTACATGTTGAGCTAACAGCTTTTGCGAATATGTTGCGTGCCTCAATAGCTAAACAAAAGTTTCAGTTACATTTGTACGTACGTACATAACAGGGCTTTCAATGGACGAAATGGATTGCGAAACAAAGGCGTTCGAAGGCCGAATACCGTTTTATAGCCTACTTACCTAATAATATGTCAGAATAGTTATTTATCTATACGGTAAGTTGGTTTTTACAAATGAGTAGACGAATTTAAGCCCAAGTCGAGGTCGAGGGCTTACCATAGTCACGAGTTTATAAAAACCAATTCCGCACGTGTGCCATACAACGTTTTACAACACATTTGCGAGAAAACAGATAAGAGAAGTAATAAAACAAACAGATAATGAAACAAACTTTATTATATTGTTTATAAATATCGGTCGGAAAGTCCCAAAAATACTTTACACTGGTAAATGCACAAAGTGCGATGTCATAATCCTCCTAGGCGGAAAGAACAAAAAAAACTCCGTTCTAATGTTCGTCTTCATTAAAACGTTTCTAATACGAGTGTCTTTTCGTATTGTTTCCATAATTCCGAAGAAGCTTGTAGTAAAGTTGCCACAACTTTCTTAAAGCATGACTAGACTTGGCTGTGACTTACTAAGTGTCACTTCGACTGTGACTTAGACTCATTCGACTTGAAAATCATCAAAAACTTGATACTAATAAATACTTGACACTGGCCAATGCACAAACGGGGACGCCATAATTCACCTAGGAGGAAAGATGAAATGGCGCTGCGTGCGCGTGGTGAAAATTAGAATTACATAATTCGTCTCATTTTCTATTTAGTATTATAATATGAGACAAACGTATTGAGCAAAAGTACTTCCAAGGAGAAGAAACTCTGAACTGAAAGTTGAAACTCCTTGATGGAATTCTTATATATTTTTATAGAAATAAAAAAAGACCGTAAATTTTACGCACAGCACTATACAACTGAGCGTGCGGTAAAAAAAATGTTCCGTTGTATGGTGCGTAATGTTTAACTTTCAGACGATGTTTACAGGCTTCATAAATGTAATTTTTGAGCAAATGTGTAAAATAATGAAAGTTGTATTTTGAAATTGGAGTTGGAACCATCTTGCCTACTTATTTTATTTTATTTTAGTATATTGCCAACAATGTAGAATGCGAACGAAGTCTCTGCAATAAATGGGAAAAATCAGTCCGGAATAAAAAGAAAATTGAAAGACCATTTTCTCGATGTGATTAATTTTCAATGCGTCTAATATAGTTGGTTAAATTAAACTTGCACCAATTACTAGAAGGCATACACCCTAAGCAGGGCTAAGACACTGTAACCTAGACACATAATACATAAGTAGGTACACGTAACACAAAACAGACAAGAGCAAGAGTATACAGGAATAGAATAGAATAATATTTATTATCATAAAGTTACATTCATAAATATTTTACTAATAATATAATATCATGAATGTTTCTATAATGGACTCGTCACCAAAACATAAAAAGGAATAACAATTTATTAACAAGCTATTTTGTGGGTATTATAATATTTTAACTCCTTCAGAAAATGACAACAGTATGAAGGTAGTCATTAATACGTGTTCGAGATGCATACTTGTTATGATTAAATAGCTGGCACCATCGCGTGTGCAGTTCGATTCATTGGAACTAGATGGCGCCAGTAGCAAAATTAACTCGCGCCAACGTTTGTCGCCGTGCCATCGAATGACAATTTATAGGTTGTTTTACAATATAACCAGCTAAGGATACGTAACAAGGCGTTTTATTTACCCTTCACGTGAATTCCTAGATCTTATCGAAGACAATACGAATTAGATTACATAGTAATATAGTGCGTCAGCTGTATAGAAGCTTCGTCTAAACACAATTGCTGTAATAACATAATTAAAATAGTATATATATATATAGGTATATTTTACAAAATATAATTGTCCTCGAGAATACAACACAATAAAATTCTAGCAGAGGAAGTATTTGGGTAGTTAATAATTACAAATAAGATCTTCATCAGGTATTCCTAGTCTGGAAGACAGACCTTCTACTGAGGTATCTTATTTGAATGCGGCCACAAATAGGTTATTTTATTGTTTATTTATTTATTTACTGCTCAGCTCCACGGACTCCGGGTCCGTGCTTTTGTCAACATTTAAGTACAATTTTTGTCAATATATTTTTTACATTTTATAACTACTCGTAGCTTAAGGCTTTACAAAATTAATATACCTAACGATAAAACTTTTGCTAGCAGTCCAGCTCCCGCAACCAACAAACCCGTTCACTAATTGATGCATGTGCCAGCCATGGCTCTCCTCAATCATATTGGAAGGTATAGGCGACCGAGGGCGACCCGACACACGACACCGCCGCAAGAAGAAGCTTTTTAGTGATCGCACAGAATAAATAAATAGTACTACGTAGTGATCGTGGGTGCTCTGGGTGTTCGCAATTCTTACAAGTTAAAGGTTTTATTAATAGTATTGTCATGTAGTTAAATTCCTTCTTAATTTCTTCTTTTGTTTTTTTCTTAATTCTAAGAAAAGTACCTATGTAATTGAAGTATTTAACATTTTATTTATATATTTATTTAGGTTGGTAGTTTTGGTTGTGTTAGGTTTTTTGTTTAGGTTGTTTTGGTTTTATTTAGTAGAATTCTATAGCAGTCCACCTGGGGAGGTAACACACCCACATTTCATTTTTTATTTCGAAATTGATTCCGTACTTACGAGTATAACAGAATAAAGCAGCTATCACAGGTTAACCCCGTAACCCATCATCCCGTCACCCCGTTGACACCGACGACCTTTCGTGATTCAATAAGACCGTGTAATAGCTTCCTAACTCTCGATAGCGCCCCCAGAGGTGAGCTCCGAAACGAGTTTTATTGTTATAATGTTGTAAGTAACATTTCCCGAGTGATTTCGCTTACGTTTTAGGCCACGTTTAAGAACAGAGCGATATAGAGCGCTGACAGCGGTTTCAATCTCGCCACCGAGCGCTTGGTTGATGGCAAGAGGTTTGTGTTTTTATTTGTAAGTAAAGTAGACCTTTTCTATTTTCAGAAAGGTTCTTGAGTGGCGACCGCGAACCGAAAGGCGCAGCGTAGGTAGGCCTCCCACTAGGTGGACCGATAAAATTGTAAAAGTCGCGGATAACCGGTGGATACAAATGGCAGGTTGGCGTACAGTGTGGCGGTCTAAGGAAAAGGCCTTCGTTCAGCAGTCAACGTCTCTGGGCTGATGATGATGAATGTAGACTTGAATGATTGCTTTTTTTTATATATACATTCGAGTGACGAGACTAGAAGGAAGTTCGCCTGGTGGTAAGCGTCACGCCTGCCCATAACAGTATAGCAATGCTAGAATTGTGAACTTGCGAATACAAGTCTGCACTGTACTGCGCTCGTCACCCTGAGATATACCCAGTAATTTCTCTGGTAACTTTTGCCTTTCGAACCGAAGCCTTGCACACTACTGCTTGGCGGTTGAATAACTGGCAAAGGTGTGGTACTTCACCGGGCGGAATCTGCAATAGAATCCTACCAATACCGTTTTTGCCATCATCGTTAACAAAATATAAATAGTGTAAACCCGTAAGCATACGCTAGCTGCGCTTGCCATTCTTTGCTGGCATTGTCCGCTGAGGTCTAAAACGTGGCCTTAAGGAAACCCTTTTATTATCTTTTCCCTTCTTACTTCAGAAATAATAAATGAACTATGGCACGATCTAAAAATGTTTACTCTTCTTTCGAGTGGCTAGCCGGCTATCGAGTGTTTTAGGGTAGGTACCATAAAGGAAAGGTATTTAATTGGCCCCACACTTGGCAGGTGGCTTGGGGATCGCAGAATGCTCACCACCGTTAACCGTGAGGACGCTGCTGCCCGTCCTCCGGTGGTTCTATGGATGCAATTTAAGGACATACCCAGGTCCAGGTAACTGACTAATTTTGTTTAGCTCTAACTATACCATTGTGATTATTTTGATGAATGCTTAAAGTTTTGCTTGATGAAATTAAAATTAGAAAATTATTAAAACTTGATATAGCTACTCAAAGAGCGATACCAAAACATAAGAAAGAAAAAATGCGGTAATGACCGTTCTGTCAAAATGAAAATCAGAGAATTTCTAGCTTCGATACTCTGAAACAAATTGAACTTGCCTCCCCCGGATAAATTCATTATTTTTCACAAAATTTATCACGTGTCAGGTCAACCGTGATAATGAAAATGTAAGTATTTTTGGGGATCTGAACAGAAACCCTACATAACCGACTTTTAGGGAAAAGGATTTTCTACCTGGGATTTACAATTTGGCTATTACTAGATACAGGGGAACAACTTAAGCTATGGAGTCAATCCTGAGTTCACGAATAATAAACTCCAGAAAAATGCCATTTATCCTCGACAAAGTGTGTGGAACAACAGATTTCTTTTATAATTTAGTTTCCGCCCCATAGTAATAGTACATTTGATACACGTGTGCTATATTGGTCGCTTAGAGGCGGTATTATGCGCGCGAGCCGCAGGCGAGCGCGATAAGGAAGCCGAGAGTGTAATGACTAACATAGCACAAGAGTTTCATACGACTGTTTTTATCACACTTGCGAGGAAAAAACAATCATTTTTTGATAATAATCAACCACACAGCGAAAACGTCAACAAATATTTGCGGAAAATGGCGCCCAAACCAGCAATGCGCGCGCAGGTTGACATTTACTTCAGCGGCATTAGAACTCTTTGTTGGTATTACAAAAAAACTGTAAGTATTACCCGGCTATATTAAGAGTGCTTCGTATACATACGTCTAATTGCAGTCACGTACAAACTTGACTTTACCGGGTTATATCTATTATAGCACTAGTGCCGTAATGTAAAGTAAAAAGCACGCGTGCGTAATAGCTTGGATTATGAGACTAAAACCGATGTAATAAGATCCACTTTACGAGCAAGTGTGATGAAAAAGTTTTTATAATCATAAGTCAATCAATGACATTAGTTTAGAGTTTAGAGATAGATAGAGTTTAGTGACACCGTTCCACTTAACCTTACATAGCTATGGTGTGGTTTTATTATTCCTAGGTCTACAGATTAGCAACAAAACATAATTTATTATTATTTGATTGGGACAAAAAGTAATATGTTATTCCATTTTGATTTAGCTAGACGACATTAATTACATCCCGACCTTTAAGGTGAAATTTACGAAAGAACTGATTTCGGATAATAGGTAATTTCGGACGCAAAATGTTATTTGATGTGATTTGGATCAGCAGGGGTCACAACTCAATCGGTAAGGTTTCCGTTCGGATCCACATTCTCCGTCTCTGTCATCCTGAATGCATGCCACGGATAATGTGGATCCGAAAGGAAACCTTTCCGATTCAGTTGTGAATCTGCAGAGAAGCGCCAGTTGCGTAAAGAGAGACCCAAGCCCGCCTACTGATATACGTATATACAACTCTGAGAGTCAACTCTGTTGCAGTATCTGTGATGAAGTATATAAACACAAATTTGGACTAGCAAGATAACAGTAAGGGTCACATCACATCTACAGCCGGAAGACGTCCACTGCTGGACGAAGGCCTCCCTCTAATAGGGAGGAGTTGCCATAATCCCCACGCTAGGCACGCGGCTTGCCGTTACCACCGTTAACTAAGAGGACGCTGCTGCCCGTCCTCCAGCGGTTCTGGATGCAGTTTTAGGACATACCCAGGTCCACACCAGTAGGTACAGGTAACAGTAAGGGTCGCCGTCATCGAAAACTATGAGGAGGACTATTATATCAGGAACACCGTGTAACTCGGAAGCGTGAACTCATGGGTTCACATCCCGTAACCAATGATACCACGGCCCGAAATCGTGAGGATGCGGGTTCAAATCCGGGCCTGTACCATTTAACTCTTTGGAATTTATGTACGGATTTTCATATCATTAGCATTTCGAAGGAAAACAATATTGAGCAATCCTGCATACGAGTATACCTACGTCCGGAGAAAAAATTCAATGGCGTAAGTAAATCCACCACCCAGCAACTGGGCCAGCGTGGTGGATATGACAGTAGTATTAGTACCCTTTGAGGGTAGGCAAATGTACAGCAGTGGACTATTATAAGGCTAGCTTTATAAACAGACCAACTGACAGTATCAGCTTTACACTTTCGACTTTTCTTCAATGAATTGCGTTACAGGTTTTTCATCACACTTGCTCGTGAAGTGGATCTTATTACATCGGTTTTGAGGCTCATAATCCAAGATATTACCACACGCGTGACATACAACACTTTACATTACAGCACTAGTGCTATAATAGGTATAACCGGGTTAAGTCAAGTTTTTACCTGACTGCAAGTTATACCTAATGTAATATGTTTATGAAGAATTCATATAGCTGTGTAAAGCCATTTTTTTTAAATATAATACCAACAAAGAGTTTTTATGCGGCCAAATAAAATGTCACCCGCGTGCATTTCTGGTTTGCTCTTCATTTTCCGCAAATATATTTTGTTGATGTTTTCGCTGAGTGGTTTACTGGTTGATTAATATCAAAAAGTGTTTGTTTTTTCCTCGCAAGTGTGATGAAAAACGTCGTATGGCACGCGTGTGCATGTGTAATTACACTCTCGGCTCCCGTATCGCATAATACCACCATGAGAGTAATGATCATTGTATCATAATGAACTCGTACTATATTATCTTCCAACAAGGAATTCAAGAAGACAAGATTTTACGATTCTCAAGGGCGTCCATCTTAGTTTTATTGGGGTGAGGGGATAAAATTAGTTTATTACCTTGTAGATAAGAGTTGATAGGTCCTCTTGGTGAGTCTCAGTCTCAATGGACCTGTGTAAACTAAAAGTAATAGAGAGAAGGTAATAGCCCCAACCTTAACCTATTAGAAGAATTAGCTGGCGCTATTTTTATAAGTTTTTGTTTCTTTATTTATACTATCACGTGACGAGACGAGCAAGACGTTCGCCTGGTGGTAAGCGTCACGCCTGCCACTAACAGTAGCAGTGCTAGAATTGTGAACTTGCGAACACAGTAATGCTTGCAAACTACTGCTCGGCGGTTGAATAATCGGCAAAGGTGTGGTACTTTCCCAGGCGGACTCTGCAATAGAATTTACCGCTACATTAAATTTTACTTACAATGTTTGTAAGTACGAGGGGCGTTCATTATAAAGTGAGAATGAGGTACGAGAAACTCTTTGGAACCGAAAAAAGTAAAAACTGGCTGGTAAAGCTGGAATATTGATAAGATTTAAAAAAAGGATATAATTTGAATATCTTTTGTTTGCAGCCTGTCGTAGCGTGTTGTCGAAAATGGAAAAAAAAATTGCTCGATCTTTGCTTGAAAAAGTTCACTACGGAACGAACTAATACGCTCCTATATAAAGTATCCTGCAAATGCACCACCTTATTCTACAGTTGCTCGTTGGTGTGCCGAATTTAAACGGGGAAAACATCCACCAAAGAAGATTTATTGAACGCCCTCATCATGTGATAATTCGCGCTGCAAGAACTGGTTCAAAGTTCAGTTGTAAATTTTGATCTTACTGTTTATTTATCCCTTCAGCGCTTCAAATAAATTTTATAAAGAATATTTGTTGTTTTTCACGTCGCATCGATTTAGAGTCTCTACTAGGACAAAGTCCTATATTATAATGTGCAATTTTTTTCTTGTCATTATATTACGTTATTTATAAGTAGGTACAACAAGCTACACAGAATTACGGGGTCACATTGTCATTTCTTGAAATTAAAAAAGAACTACTGTGTCTCTAACTACTTATATTACTTACTGTACTACATAAAAACAAAAGGATTGTATTCAGATCGATGAAATTCTATTAAAGAGACATTTGAAACGCCCAAACCCACTACCAGTTAGCAGTGTACCCAGAATGCTGGCGGCATTGCCACGTTGAATGGTATTGCTGCGTTGTTGGGCCAAATAGACGCCAGCATTTTGATCACACTATACTGACAAAAGGAAGAGCCTGGAGCCCACGACACAGGTCACCCTAGTGTGGGATCCAGTGCACACCGACTGATAATCTATTGTTTTTCCATATATATCTGTTACTGCTAAGGTGTTTCTATTTAGTGCTTAAGTTTTTTATAAAATAAATTTATCTTATCTTATCTTAATAAACTCCATATTGCTGTCTTTGTAAAGTTCATCAAAATGGTTTCCATGACCTAAGCCTTAATACAGCATCATTGATTATATTATTATAAAGAATATCATAGGTAAGTATAAATATGAAGTAAACATGTAAATATATTACTATATGACATTTGTATGACGTTTTACCATACTAATAATGTGAGAGAGAGAGCTAGATCCTCCAAGTTAACATGTAAAATAACATTGTAGGTAGGTACCTAATAAGTAGTTACTAAGTAAGTACCTAAAGCGTAATCAGCCTAATATACAATAGTAAATAACTCACCTAGGGAGCAAAAGTTAAGAAAGTCTCAGATCTTATGTACAAATTGTGTCTCGAGGCGAAGCCGTGGGTGACAAACATGAGAACTGAGGCTTCTTTACTTGCTCCCGTGGTGTGTATACGATTTTACGTGCCGCTGCGGGGAGAAAGTGTTTCCGGGTAGCAGCTTTAGCCCCGCAGGCACGTAAACGCCTTTAGGCATTCACTTGTGTGTTTCATACTATAAACAAAACACACACCAAAGCAAATTCTTATTTTAGCCCCGGTAAGGCAAGCCACACAAAGCTGCAGAAACGGTTACCACAGGTATGACGTATGAGTGACTTTGAATGATAGGATCCGGCTCAGACGTAGGTACCCTTGTAAGTAGGTACCTATTTCATGAATGTACACCTCGGAATGATGGATCTACGTAGGTATTACTCTGTGTGTAGGTAGTGAGGTAAAATAGTCATAATTACGACAGGTAGGAATTTGATTAAACAAATCGAAGGTCTTAATGTAGTTCAGTTTCATCAGTAAAATAACATGTTTTTACTACCTTGCGAAACTTTTTGAGACCTCCGATGCAACAATGTTCTACCCTGGTTACAGCTCGCGACGAACTGACGAAATAGAGTGAATGCAGTGCTAAGGCGAATGAATAAGATAGAAGAGAGTCGTTTCTAGCATATTTTATTACTAGTGTTTACTAGTCTATATTTAAAGCACTAGCCCACATTTACTTACTTTCCCTATATATCTTGACAAAAAGAGGAAATTAGTAGGGACGCCACGCTTAATTTGGTTTTGTGACATTATTTGTTCTAAAATACAAATAATGTAGTAGAGGTAGGACTCTACTGCAGAATCCGCCTGGGGCAGTACCACACCTTTGACAGTTATTCAACCGCCAAGCAGTGGTGTGCAAGCATTACTGTGGTTAGAAGGGCAATGTTACCAGTGAAATTACTGAGTATGAAAAGATTTAACATCTAATTTCTCAGAGTGACGAGCGCAGTGCAGTGCAGTGCAGGATTGTGTTCGCAAGTTCACAATTCTGGTACTGCTACTGTTAGTGGCACGCGTCACGCTTACCACCAGGGGAATGTCTTGCTCGTCCCGTCATTTGAATATATATATTTTTTTGTCACAAAACCTAATTACATAGAGCTCTAAGTACGCCACGCCACAGTCTACACACACAGTCACACCCCTAAGGTGTAGACTGTGGCGTGGCGTCCTGTAAAGCTATATGGTTTATTTTCCTTGAATCGCTCTATACTTATATGGAAAGCTCTAAGGCCATACACAGGGGTGAAACCTGAAATTAAGGTCACAAATGCCTAAAAACACTTCAAAAACACGAGAGTAAGAATGTTTTGTAGCTATCACAAACTAACGAAAGCTTATTTCCTATCCTAATATGACTGCCTCCTAGCTCAGTTGGTGTATCGCTGCCTTGAGAGCTACAGGGCGTGGGTTCGATTCCCACCCAGGACAAACATTTTTATGCGATGAACATATAATAATATGTTTCTTTATTTATTTACAAAAATAAGTATATAAGTATTCTATCAGCTATCTGGTTCCCGTGTAGTACAAGCTTTGCTTAGTTTGGGGCTAGATGGCGTATGTTCAAAAATATTTAGTACTTATTTATCCTTCGTTAAAAGATAATAGTCTAATACGGAAAAAAACAAAAATGGGTTAAAAACACAAAAGTTTTCTTATTAATAGAAGGCCAATAAGAATATAATCATGTTGGTGTTCTTAATAAATAAATAATATAAGCTTACTCGAAACTGTTATTGCTACTAATCCGAAATTCAGACCAATGTCCCCAAAGTGTACAAGTAGCAACTTATATGTAAAGAACAACTACCAACACGATAAGTTGGGCGAGATACTTAACGCACTTCGATTAAGTAGATTCTAAGTAAATGTAACATGGCGGAGTCGAGCTTAACTTTCCGAGCTGTTATTTTAGGATACTAAGCTAGTATGTACGAGTACAAGACAAGTATCTAAGTAATATATATGTCGCAATCGAGTCGTATCCGGGACGCCAGCGCCACCTGGTGGCACTCGATGGAGTCGGTGACGTGCGCGCCGTCGATCGGTGACTTCACTTTCCCATTGGCGATAGTAATGTGTCGTTGCGGTTTTTTCAAATAACGCAACGAAACCGTTGTTCGTTGGCCAACAACGTTTAAATAACTATCTGTTTCTAGCAACTATCTATTTCCAAATTTTTAAATGCGATACGTTACGGTTTAACGTAAATGCGTTTACCAAACGATGATCATCCTAAACACATTGGGAATAAGTCACATTTTCGCAATCTCTAAATTCAACTCAGCCCAACGTGTATAGCTATCCTACTCGCACGCATGGTAACGCTCCATCTGCCTTATTCGCTCCAACCCGCTATGTCGATAACTTCATATACGCTATAGTTTGCGCGAATTTAGAGCGTTGTGAAAATAACGTTGGTTTCGTTTCATACATAACAAGCGATGTTTATTGAAATAACTAGTTTTGCTATGGTTGGACAACGAGTGATCGTTGTGTAGCGCGATAGATAGTTGTACAACTATCTACGTTGGACAACGCTCACCACTAATTGGCGAGCGGCGCGTGCGGTGGACAAGTGTATTACCATTAGTAATAGTGCCACTAATGTAATAGTCCACTATATATTACCGGAATAACATATAAGCTAGGCTATAAAAACTTAATCACTATCACTACACAAGTGTTTGATTAGCCACAAAGCGAGGTTCAAAAGGCTTTAACTATCAAACACTTGACTTTCTCTTTGAGCCTTTGTTAATATTATTGGAATGCAAATTATTCTAACTGATTACGAAACTAGCAGCAATAACTCCGAAACCCAACCGAGCGGAATCAACCGAGTTTAATATTTCAACCGTAGATATTGTTAGCTCGACTTGACTATATTAGGACTGACTTGTTGAATAGTCTGCGGGATTTCAATGTAGATTGAGCGTGATTAATATATTAGGCTGTCGTAAATACCTACATATCGATGGGTAATAAGTAATGGCTTTATTGATATGCTCAGCAATTTTAAGTAAGTATATTGCATTTTTTTTCTTGTCTTTTGGGCTATATAAGTGTATGACCACAGCAGCGCGAGTACCGTTCTATGTCGCTAAATTTGACGTGACGGTATAGCAGATTTATTAAGGCGAATTTGAGAATACTTATATCGAATTTTACCGATTTACATGTCAAAAGAACTAAATGTCAATTATAAAGATCGTAAAGAACTTAATAATCGTCTCCTAATGCGATAGTGTGGTTGAACATGGTAAACATGATAATAGGGTAATGGGGGCTGGCTCTCAAGTGACGCCGTTTGTGAGTATTGTGAGTTTATGTATGAGCAGATGCATTTATACGAACAGAATTTTGTTTGATTAATGTGAAAATTTACTTGAAAGTGTGCTATGCGTGTTTTGTCCCCTCGCAGAAAGTGACAATGTCGGCAAATTATCGCCATTTTACGTCTCCAGTAGTATAAGCTGGAAGGCCGGAACACAAGTGTAACGACACGATTTTGGCAGATTTGCAATTTGAAGTTTATATTTTTGTTTTATTTATACGGGAATACTCACGCTTGATTAAATCAGATACTCCAACTATAGTTTCGATCACATCCGGTGACCTTTCCACCACGTCAGTTTTCATAATAAAATTGAAGTTTATAGCATGCCAGCCGAAATCTATTGAATTTTCTATACTCTACCTCGTTCAAGAGACACCCAGAGGAAGTCTAAGGCTGTCCTTCCACGGTGCTATTCCTAAGGTACGCGACTAAGATGTGAACCATAGGTCGCCTACTGGAATGCTAGTCTATTGACGTGGTTTCCGCACACTTAATTCGACTATATTATTTCTTTATTTTTTTGAGCCGTCGAGTACGACCATTTAATAAATAATAGTAATTGTACAATGTTTATATTCAGACAATATTTTGACGCCTCGTGTAGCGTGCGTAGTACTGCCGTAGTAGCGCGCGACTGATGTCAGTCGTGTTGTCGACCGATATTCTCGTCCATCACCCGCGTGTCCGCCATTGGTGGACAGGAGCACAACTTTTTCAAACTTCTGTCGCTGATACCAGTAGTCGACACGCGGGTGGTGGACAACGGGAATAATCGTTGTCGACGCGTCGCATTGTGTGCTGAACATGGCAAATTTGAACGGCAGCCACTGACGAGCAACTAATAGGACAAGCGTACAATAAAAAAAATGAAATAAACTAATAACATTTTCTTTCTTTCAATACTCGAGTCGCTTGTCGATAGCACCGTGGGAGCAGGGCCTTGAAGCGACTTGAAGTCATCCAGATTCCCGATTGTGTTCAAGTTCATTTTATTTTTATCATCTCTACGTAAGCGTCGGTTGTCATCGTCGAAAGTTATCCAATCGGGTTTCACGCTGGAGTGTGTAGAGATGGGAAGTGTACTCATTGACATTCCAGACATGTGCTTATATTGAATCGAGCAAATACGGGAAAGGAAAAGCGACATCTGCGTTTGGATAGATTGTCTTATGACATCTCAACTTTTTTTTCAGGTCTGTGTGCCGTTTTACTCGCGATTATTTCCAAGTTATTACCGCATTTGTTGAGGGAAAAAGAATTCTATAATATTATTTTTCCAATTTCTACGAAATTTTGGTGGGAAATACGAGTATAATAATTATTTTAGGTAGTATTTATAGGTTAAGAATGCGTGTATACTTGTATGCCCGGAGCACTCACGCTCTCTAAAAAGCAACAACAGTATTCAGTATTCACACAAAATAAAGAAATAAAATAATTCTCCAGTAGAGTATACCTATTTCTTCTCAAAGCTAAGTACTTCCTTTAGCTCGTCGGCTTCAGCCATTAGTGTCGATCTACTGGCAATGGTGGGCCAGACAGATAATATACTAGCTAGGTGGAGTTGTACAGTCAGAGACGCCCTCCCAATTAGAATGTTTCTCTCGTAGCGGCTTTTCTACTATTACGTACCTACTTGTGCCTATACGTTTTATCTATTGAAACACAATTGTATTATTTATGTAAGTACTTACGTATAAGTTAAAGATGTTATAATCTTGCTTTATAGAATTAACGCTACCTCAGCTCAAATAACGCCCCCTTTGCCTGGGCCGTGGGGCAAGAATAGGCTAGAAGACTGGTTTTTTTATTGTCCTATTAAAATGTGGCCCATAAATATAGCTGATTAATGTAAAGAAAATTAAAATCTGATCAAAAATAAGCAACTTATTTTACGCATTTTAATATCATGCTAGACAGAGAGGCGAAACCGCAAATCGTGACGTCACTTCTTTGTACGCCATATAAATTATATTCTGACAAGTAAGGCGTGACGTAATTTTTTGTTTTGTGGGAAAGGGACAAAGTTGTCTCTAACAAAAACTTTAAACGCTCATATATCAGAACATTATTAACCGATTTAATTTTTTTTTTAATTAACATACTATATTTACTTAAATTCTTCATCAAAGCTATTGGTCAACGATATAAACATCAGTCATCTACCCTATTAATGTCTCAGTTAAACTGGTTCCAATACTTACTCGTAGTTTAGGTATTTCTTCTTTTCAGTTATTTTTACAATGAGAGCTAGATCCTTCAAGAATTTAAATCGTTCAAGCCCTCTATTATAATCATTTTAATTGTTATGCAAAGTTTCAAGATCTCATTAAGAATATTTTGTAGACTATCAAGTTTTTGTTGTGCGATATAGAGTTCGTAAAAAAACTGTCGAGTATTTTTTTTTCAAGCTCAAGCAATTATCATTAACTTTGTCATGTATTTATTTCAAATTGTATCAGTTTTATCGATGTGACCCTTCTATGGGCCGTTAGGAGAAAGTCAGGCGACTCCCGCTCCGGCTCGTACCTGGTAAAAGGGTTAGCTATAGCACAGCCATTCAGCAGCGGAGCAATGCGGCTAGTTACTTTGATATATACCTTTGCACCAGCAGGCCTAACATGCGCACCGCGAGAAAATTTTGTCGTGTCTTTATGTCGTGCGAAAACGAGACAAACTTATACAGATTCGTAGCCTTGTCTTGTTTTGTAGAATCAAGAAAATTTTCTCGCAGTGCGCATGTTAGCCTTGCTGGTACTGCTAGAGGCGGGCTTATCGTATTTGATTGACATTACGAACATTTATGTTTGATATTTTATATTATTTTGTTTGCTAATACATTAGCCGTCATATGCATAGAGTAAGTAAACCTAAGTCATATGCATAAATCGCTAAAACGTATTTCAAACCTATTTCAGTTAAAAAGTGTTGTGTCAAAATTCTTTCGAATTACGATTTGAGTTTGAAAAAAGAAGACAAAATATTTTTTAACATAAATAGGTTTGAAATACGTTTTAGTGTTTTATGCATAACACGGTAAGAATTTTGTAAGTTTTATTTTAGTAGGAACTCCTTTTGAATAATCGGCAAACATTAACTAGGTATATAGACACCGAAAAACTTCGTCAAATTAGAATAATCAGCTTAGGTCCGTTATTTATTTTCACTTAAAAATAAGTGGATGAAGGAAAAAGGAACAACCAAATTGAAACTAGAGCACTTTACGCGGTAACTTCAGTAACGCAACTTGTATGGAAACAAACATGTATTTCTATTTTCTAAAGAATGTCTAAAAATATATTATACAATGTGTAACAAAAAGGTTAAACCTTACGGAAGGATATGTAGGTATGTACTCATCATTATGAACAACTTTTACTATGGGGCCAACCCTGATATCGCGAAAAATAATTAGCTGTTCCATGCAAAAAGTTCATTAACCTTGGACAAAATGTATGAAACAGCTGATTATTTTTCTCGTTTTTAGGGTTGGCCTCATAGTGAAAGTTGTTCATAATGATGAGTACATACATACCCTTTCGTATTGTTAAACCTTTATGTTACACATTGTATACAACATCAATAATACTGAAGAGTATCACTTCAAAAACTACTTTTAATACAAAACTGGGTGTCTGGGTGTTTCGAGTCGCAAGTACATTGGTTTTTTTCTCTTACAATTAGTTTATTTATAAAATAAACCAGAAGATAGATTTCTGTTTTCTGTACGAATCTGCAGGAAAATAAATACTTAAAAAACAAAAACAAAAATATACTGTTTGCATAGTCTCTAAAGGTCAAGTCCCACCGCGGGATAGACAGGATGGGTTTTTTTGTAATGTAGTTTATGCGACATGAAACACAGAAAGCGGTTGCAATTGGCGTTTTTTTGTATGCCTTCGTCCGCTCCCGCACCGCAGAGCGTTACTCTCCCGCGTCTGTATGTCTTGACGTCAGTTTGGTCTAGCTATAGTTTCGTTTGGTTTGGCTTTTCAAAATAAATTAATATTTCAATTAAGAATTTCAGAATATCCTAATATTTTAATTTAGTTTTAGGTTTAATTGACTTTTTTGTTTCAGTTTTTTTTCTCAGGTTTAGATGAAATTCAGTTTACGTTGATAATTACAGTGGTTTCTTATCGGTGGTATGCCCCTTCATCCTATTAGTACTCGAAACGATATTAAAGCGGAAATACACTAGAAATAAACAGTTACAGCAATTTTGGTCAAAATGGACTTCCGCAAAGTAAAGCCTCAATCAATCACATATCAAGCTAGCTATACAATCAAATTCAAGACCTTTTCTTCCAATTTAGCTTACTGTTTGTTTTTATAACGATTGACGGACATGTTTCGCACCTACTTCTTTGTTGTTATATTTAATTTATTTCCAGAAGCTTTTTCCAAGATCGCATCTTAAATTATTATAATTTGATCGATACCTACTGATTATTGAGACTGTGACCTCTAGCTAGAGCATTTGCAGGCTATTTATTTATTAGAGCTTCGGCTAGAAACAAACAAGAGTAGGTAATGAGGATCCGCAGGCAAAACTTTTCGCAGATGGCGCCAGCGGCGGTCCGGATGTGGCAAAATCAAGTTTTCTTGTTAATCGTTGCTTATAAATCTATCTGCTCTTGATGGGGATGTTGTCGATAATCTAGTCCAAGGAAAAATACTGGGTACTGTGCCTTGTTTTAAAAATCTATGCAGTTGTTGACGGCCTGAAAATAGATTTGTAGGTTAGATAGTTGTTTACATTATATCTTGAACAGAGCTTTAATAAAGGATTGCTGTACAAACCAGTATAAATGCAGATTCTCCCTGGTAATCCGAGTCATTAAAATGTGCACTGCAATAACAAAACAAAAAACAACAAAATGTACTTATGAGATTGGCAGTTGACAGTTGATGGCCGCATCGACAATGCGCCACCTAGCGGAAAAAAGGCAGTTTGAATCCCCATTATTAAAGCATGTGACATTTTGGCCTAGTTCATACATGGAATACGGGAAATTAGTACCACTACGCCACATGCGTATGGGAAAGGCTTTTCGTTAGGATTACATGAAAAATACGAAATTGAACCATATTTCAAACAATATCGTTTGAAGGTCGACTCCGCTCGCATGCCCAACTTTGCGCACGATTCAAAAACAATGCCCCTGTACGCGAGTACCAACCGGACAGACCGAACAGAAACCAAACCAGAAAGCAAATTTTGCCAGTTGTTACAAAGACTTCACGCTCTTCGCTCGCTCGGTTATCAATACATTAAGCCACAACAATTAACGTGTAAGTACCTACAGCTTGAAACTAAATAAAAAATAATATGAAATAATAATAATATATTATGAATAACCTTAGCCAAAAATTTCAGGTTTGCCAGTCGCAAACAATATTCAGCCCACAAATATTATTCTGACAATATAAGACCACAATAAATCCTTTAATGTCTCAAACCACGTGAATTTCTAGATAAATTTAGAATTTAGACTAAGATTGTACCCTGTGCAGCAGTGAATTGAGTCGACATTTGTAAAAAAGAGGATTACCTGGAGGCTAGTTTTTACTAACACCCGGGCATTGCCGTATTTACTACAGACATATTTTTACTAATAAGTATTTGATTTTATTAACCAACTTCTAAAAAAAAGAGGTTACTTTTAAAATGTTTTTAACACAGGACCTCCGTCATTTATTTGACAATTTGGAAAATTATTTAATTATTTAAAAGGATAATTACTTTCAGATTGTTCCCATAGAAATATCAAAACCAGTTTGGCAGTAGTTTGGTTTCTAAATCAAAATAAATGGAAAAAATATGTCAACCAGGTAAACGACATTGAAACAGGTTTTTTTTTTAAAGCTCGTTTTTGGTTTCGTTTTATGTAGATACTAGCTGCGCCTCGCGGTTTTATCCGTGATTGTGGATAAATAGGCTATGTTTTATTCCAAGGCATAAGCTACCCCTATACCAAATTTCATTCAAATCCATTCAGCCGTTTCAACGTGAAGGAGTAACAATTTTTTTGTGTTTATCCGAGCTTAGATAAGACCTGGGAAGTCCTAGATATGTCCTAAAACTGCTGCATCCAGAACCAGCGGAGGACGGACAGCAGCGTCCTCTCGGTTAACGGTGGTGAGCATTCTGCGATCCCCAAGCCGCCTGCCAAGCGTGGGGATTGTGGCAACACTAGAGGGGTTTAGACAACATTAAGAGCCTGAGCCTTCTGAGCCTTCGTCCAGGAGTGGACGTTTTATGGCTGATGACGAGCTTATATATCACAGCAGCTGTATCTCAGTCACTGTCTCCGAGTTCCATGGAACTAAGGTCGCGTCTGGGGTCCGAACCGCATGGGTTGCGCCGAACTGTGACCTTGAGTAGCCAATTATATTATTTAGAGGTTCATATTTGGGAACGCCATGCGGCATGAGCCGAAATAGGACATTCTTTAGGGCAATTTGTAAAAATATCATAGTTATCATTTATATTACATTAAACAATACAATTCAATAGTTTATTGATTACATCAAATTTACACGTCAAATTTAATTAAGAACCTATGCAAATAAAAATACTTAATAATATATATAAAATTTAATATTATTTATTCATTTAATATATTATTATTATTATTCAAGTATTTATTTAAATTCTTATTTTTTTTGTTTTTAACTATATAAATACAAAAATTATAAAAAACTTAAAAACTAGGGTGCTGCCAGCAGCGGGCAGGGCTCAAGCTGCCTGTGGTTAGGGCTGCAGAATGAGGAACCTCCTGACAATACGTGCCGTGTCAAGTACCACTGCCTTTTGTATCTGTCCCTTGACCCAACCGTCTAGCGAGAGCCTCTTGAGGTATTTTTTTTTTGTGCCAAGCAGGACGCAGCTGCACGTGCGTCGGTCTCTGTTTTCACTCTTTGAAAAAGGTCACCGGATGTAATCGAAACTATAGTCGGAGTATCCGATTTAATTATCGTGATTATTCCCGTATAAATAAAACAAAAATATAATTAAATACTTTTAAAAATACTTTATTATTTTCTTATTTTAAAATAAGCTGCAATGTCATAAAACAAATTCTCTTGTAAGCAGCTCTTAGGCTCTTACATTGCTATTAAGTCGTGGAAAGTAATTGGGAGAATACGCGCCTCGGAACTGTGAGGTGATGGGCTCGAACCCGGTCCCATCCAATGAATTCTTTGGGAAAAACGAACGAATTAGAAATTTACGGGAACCATCTATTTTTTCATAATAATAAAAAAAACGTACGGATTATAAATTTACGGGAACCATCTATTTTTCCATGACAAAAACTATCTTATGTGTACATCCAGGTTATAAACTTTTCCATACCAAATTATAGTGAAGAATTAACAAACACACACACACACAACATTTTACAAGTAACTTATACTTACTTAACTTGTAGGTATAGTCAAAAGCACTGAATCGAGAAAGGAGAGTAGTGATTTCGCTCTTCTGTGATAACAGAGCTATTTATGCAATAGATTGGAAAGTTATACGAATCTGACCTTTTACCAATAAATCGTTCAAATCTCGCTCCTTTACCAAAATGTCGTTGTCAAGTGCAAAACTTAATTTGAAACGATAGAGATAGGAGAGCATTAGATAGAATTATTGGGGACCTGGGATATCTAGAGTTATTGAGTCAAATGGTAATTTACTCAATTCTACTTTAAAAAATTCTCTCTTACTTTAAAAATATTTTCTTAGATTTGGAAACGCCATTTAAGTTATATGCTAGGAATTTAATCATAGACATCATTTTTAATGCTATACCTAAATCAATAAAAACCCTAAAATAGAGTAGAGTAGAGAATAGGTAGAGTACCTACCTATAGTAGGTACTCTACCTATTCTATTTAAAACAAAGCGTGTCAAAAAGGGTCGTGATGTGCTGGGCAAACACTGGAAAGGAGGATTTTGCACGTCAGAGGGGTAGGTGAGGCTGATAATAGCTTTAATAATAGTAATTTAATAATAGGTAAGATAGGCTTTTAGAGGTTGCCTGGAAGAGATCGCTTTTAGAGGTTGCCTGGAAGAGATCGCTTTTAGCGATAAGGCCGCCAATTGTTACACTAGTGCTAAATTCATTTTTCTGTTGTGATTATCATGACTGTTATTATTATTATTTTGGTGTGTACAATAAAGAGTTTATCTATCTATCTATCTATCTATAATAATACAATTTGTAATCAGATAGCATAAGGATTAAACTGAAAATTATAAAGCTATTTATTATTTTCGGCTGTGCTGACCAAAGAGGTTGGGGCACAACAATAACACCTTATATGCTTTAAAAAAAAAACAACCGACTTCATCTTCGAATACCTGACGATATCTTCATATTTTCTAGTAATTTTGATTTTTAATTTAAACTAACAAAAAAATAATCATCAAAATCAGTTCATAATTGGCGGAGTAATCGCGTAAAATACAAATAAATCTATCTATATATATATATATATATAAAAATCAATTGCTGTTCGTTTGTCTCGCTAAAACTCGAGAACGGCTGGGCCGATTTAGCTGATTTTGGTTTTGAAATGTTTTTCGTAGTCCAGGGGCCGTACCGTGAACTGCTTATAGCGGGACCGAATACGCTCAGCTGCCGACGCTGCGCGACTGTGAATTTTATCGCCTCGCAATAAGGTTCGCGGTCGCGCAGTGTCGGCAGCTGAACCTATTCGGTCCCGCTATAAGCAGTTCACAGTACGGCCCCAGGGAAGGTTTAAACGGTGAGCAAACGGCTGGACCGATTTGGATGAAATTTTGTGTTCCTGGATCGGGTTATAGTAGCGAGGCCGAACGCCGAACTCTACGCGTACGAAGTAGCGGGTATCAGCTAGTAAAAAATAATAAAGACAGTCGAATTGAGAACCTCCTTTTTTAAAGTCGGTTGAAAAAGGACGGATGCCGCAAATAAATTCATAATTTATGTTTTAGTTATCTTAGTTAAACTGGCGAACTAAAGTAGGTATATTATGGTAGGTAAAAGTGGAATAAACGCGTCTTAAATTAGCGTCACTTTAATACTAGAACTAATACCACGTTTAAAATCTTACTTTTTACCTACTTCTACCATCAGTGGAATCAATTGGTTAATCAAGGTACAATAATTCCCAGATTTGAGTGACAAAAGCCTCCAGTAATCGCCCCTGACACCTATCAATCCAATTTTCAGACTTAACGGCTTAAATTGTCCGTAGTTGACAAACAAGACTGTTCGGTTAGTTTTCACAAACGATTGTTATGTTACTCTAGAATACCGCGAGTGTGACGTAAAACTACGTCATGGTAAAATGGAGGACAAGAAAATGAAGAAACTAATGACAAATAAGTTAGAAGACAGAGAGATAAACAAAAAATCAGGCAAGATGGAAAGAGACATTAAGCGTTAAAATGTTTTTCTTCTAGTTACCCTTAAGAGTTAATGTTCAATAACACCTGAATTATCTGAGGGCAATGTTACCAGATAAATGACTGGGTATGAAGAAATTTAACATCTAACATCTCAAGGTGACGAACGCAGTACAGTGCGGCGCAGGATTGTGTCCATAAGTTCACAATTCTGGCACTGCTACTATTAGTGGCAAGCGTGACGCTTACCACCAGGTAAACGTCTTGCTCGTCTCGTCACTTAAAAGTATATAAAAAAATTAAAAACTCATAAGAACCGCTTGCAAAGGTCACACCTACGATTAGTGGAAAATTACATACGCGGTCAGTGTCACGGTGATTTATACGATCTTCTCCGCTGTTTATTAACCAAAAATCCAAAAGCTTCTGAGATAGCTTATTATTTTGTTCTAAGATACCTAAAATTTCGAAGCAGTCCAACTATTCTGGCGTTTCAAACGCTGCTAGAAACAGCAGCGGATTTACACATTTGCCGCCAGTAGGCTATTCAAATTTTGCCGCCCCTACCGATCTCTACAATTCGATACCCTAGGACAGAAAACTTAATATGACCCTAGTTCACAATCACGTCAAAGTGGTTGATGATGACAGTTCTTTCATTTCGTTCAGAAATGAATACTTTTCATTGAACCTGTTTGCAGACCTCCTGCCGTTTTCCTAATACGGATACGAGTCTAACAATGGGGACGAAAAATGTGTCGGAAACTCGAACCGACACTTACGTATCTAAGTATCTTTTAAATACTGCTAGCAAAAAATATATTTGCAGCCAAATTTTGCCGCCCCAATAATCTGCCGCCCTAGGCTCCAGCCTACTCAGCCGGCTGGTAAATCCGCCACTGGCTAGAAATACTCTCAGACTCTACTGTGGATATCGACGGATACGCACTGATTGGCTTTTGATTGCGTCTGATAGACACAGCATACTAAAGGTAGATATAACTCTTTATTCTTCATACCAGAAATAGGCTAGATTACTGGTTTTTTTTTATTGTCCTATTAAAATGTGGCCCATAAATATAGCTGATTAATGGCAAAAAAAAAATATGATCAAAAATAAGCAACTTATAAGCATTTTAATATCATGCTAGACAGAGAAGCGAAACAGCAAATCGTGACGTCAGTTCTCTGTACGCCATATAAATTATATTCTGACTAGTAAGGCGTGACGTCATTTTTTGTTTTGTGGGATAGGGACAAAGTTGGCTCAATCAAAAACTTTAAATGCTTATATATCAGAACATTAATAACCGATTTAACTTAGTTTTTCAATAAACATACTCAATTTACTTCAATTCTTCATCAAAGCTATTGGTTTCGACGATTTAAACATCAGTTATCTAGGCTATTGCATACCTGGGTACTTACATACATAAGCTGCTGAAACGGTAACAACTGGTAAGGAAAGTATTCTAGATAAATTCCTTAATATAATAGATGAATTTGTAAAAAACTAGAACTCGCGTGATACTAGCACAATACCACACACATACATACACACTAGTTTATCATAATACTTTCCTTTTGATTTTACCAAATACTTGGTCTATGTTAGTATTTATCCCATTTTTCCTAACAAAATACTATCGTTTTACCTGCCTACAAAGATCCCTGCCAATACGCCGGGGAATTTTATTTCGTTTCCACGCCTAGGAACGTTTGTTTTTAGAGTCTGATAGCTAAATATGTATATAGACTGTGGAAACTTTACTTTCAATGGATGGAAATTTAAGAAGTGTGGTAAAATAGCTTTGTGTCGAATTTACAATGAGCCGCTAAGAGCACATAATATTTCGTATTGTACAAAGACAAAATAAATTAAAAAATCACAAGTGAGTAAGGCGATAAGATCGTAAGACGAGGACATTGTGAACATTCACATGAGGACATTCTAACCGTAGGGCTGACTAGGTACTCAGCCTATACGAACTTACTAACTTTACCAATTTTATTATTTAAATTTTATTTAAACACTATAACCAATTTTAGTTAAAAAGTGTTCTGTCAATTTATTTAGAATTACGAATAGAATTTGAAAAAAAGAAGACAATACACTTTTTAACTAAATTGGGTTTGAAATACGTTTTAGTGTTTTATGCTTAAGACGGATAGAGTGTATAAACAAATAATATGTAGGTCTGGCTAGGTCTGGCTCATTTCGCGATCATTAGATTTTATGTTCCTAATGAAATCAGTAGGACTAAAATACATTAACATTTAGTTCAATCACTTTATTCGATTAATTCACAATGATTCTTGGTAATTATGCCGATATCTTGTTTCATCAAAGCTGAAGTTTAAACATTTTGGTTCAATTTCTATTTAATTAAATTCTTCCAGAGTATAGATTACGTGTCAAACAAGAAACTTATCTTGATTTAAATGAGAATTTCTGAAATTGAATAAATATCAGCTAAAGTTGAGTTCTCGACTCTGAGATTGTTAATGATACGTAAACAAGTGATTGTTTCTGAGAAAACTTGACAACATTGTATACGCTCATAATAGGCTAGATGACTGGTTTTTTTATTTTCATATTAAAATGTGGCCCATAAATATAGCTGATTAATGAAAAGAAAACGAAAACCTGATGAAAAATAAGCATTTTAATATCATGCTAAACACAGAGGCAAAACAGCAAATCGTGACGTCACTTCTTTGTACGTCATATAAATTCTATTCTGACAAGTAAGGCGTGACGTCATTTTTTGTTTTGTGGGAAAGAGACAGAGTTGGTTCTACCAAAAACTTTAAACGCTTATATATCAGAACATTAATAACCGATTTAAATTATTTTGTCAATAAACATAGTAAATTTACTTAAATTCTTCATCAAAGCTATTGGTTTCAACGATTTAAACATCATTCATCTACCCTATTATAGCATTCATGTTTTACAACGTACTACTGTAAAAAAAAGTATAGTACGAAGTACTATTATTTATTTTGTGGCATTACTAGCCAGTGGTTTCGTCCTTAAGGGCCATTTATTGAATCAGTACTATTTTCTACAATCATTTTTCTAAGGTAAAATCGCTACAATCAAACTAGAAATGTCACAGGTGCTTGCATTAATGCTAGTAGCAATGTTACAATGATTACTACTAGAAGTACTTTGACTAGCACTTCCGATCAAAACTAACTTTTTATGAAAAATATCTAAAATTTGCTTTCTGAATAATCTCACTACTTCAAAAATAGCGTCTGCTGTACTATAGTTAAAGTGCCTTCTATTTGCCTCAATCTCATTATTCAGGGACTTGAGCCTTTGGGTTTTTTTTAAATTATTAGTTCAGTATGGAAATCCAATTACTAGTCAAATGTTTATATTTTTTTTATCAATTTTAAAAGTACTGTAAATGTTTAAACGTCTCTACACTAACTCGTACTTTTATTCTTTCAGATTTAATGTCTTAATTTTGAATACTGTATATTTTATGTGTCGCAGGGAGATGATAAAATTGCAATTACAATTTGTAATTTCGCCAAACAAATCACTAACCTAATCTAGTGATTTGATCAAATTATTTCTCAGGTTGATATTTAGAAAAATACCCTGAACCTAACTGCCATACAAAATAAGGGAACAAAATCACGTTCATGGATTTTTTGATCAGATGACTAGATTTGTTTGGAGAAATGATAAAGACTAGTAGGTAGCCATTTTAAAATCTGGAATTAATCAATTTTATAATATCCTTGCGACATAAGCATTAATAACTGTGAAATAAGAATATTCCAACTTTAACCTACATTAATTCAAATACACCATGCATCCACCTCGTCATCGCTCCAATTACTGAGGCAGCCAGCTCCATTATCGACAGGCTCCGATCCAATCTACTAGAAAGGAAGACTTGGAATTATGTCTAATGGAAGTGAATTGTGCATGCTCTCTACATAGATCAAAGTCAATCAGTCAGCTATTTGCTAATGATTTGATGGACATTTTTAGGAAAACTTGAGTGAAATTTTACTAAGGAATCTGACGTAGTTTTACTGGCTACTAGCGTACCTGGCAGACGCCGCGTCATCCTGCACTAAAAAATAAAATAAAAATACATAGAGCCCGATTGCAGCGCCACCTATCGGGTCCAAATGTAAATCTAAACGATCCAGGGACCCACTCGAACGCACACAATCATTAAAATCGGCCCAGCTGTTAGGAGTTCAGTCACATACGCCTACAGAAGAATTACATCTAACAACATTATTTATAAGTTATTAAATAGAAGAAAAATAAAATAGAAAAAAAAAACATAAGAAGAAAAGACTCGTAAGAAAAGATATGTTATTTCGTTAAGCTCACACTAATTATTGTATTTTGTACTGATGTTACAGAATAAATTATTTTCTTTCTTTCTTTGTAAAATAGATTAGGATACCTACATTATTATTATATAATAATATTAACAAAGTTTTCACGCACACCTTGTTTACGCTTTTGAACTGTATACATACGATTATTATAATTAAGTTAAGGAGGCATTACCAAGACTTCTATTAAAATTCCACTATTTATTTCAGCGGAAACGCGGACACCAGCACACATATACGCGCGTGACATCGATCGCGCGTACGAATATACTCCGCGCCACAAATATCAACGCATCGCAGTGTGGTCCGTTATTGAACCTAATTTTACTCGTACGCGTGCCTGACGTAAGAGACTGACATCAGCGTAAGCGTAGAATGAATTCAGTGTGTCTCTTCTAGTCATCTCGACCTCTCGAGACGACCAAACCTGTTACCGCATAATTATATACTGTAATCACAATGATTAGCCCAGCCAAATTATCAAAAACGATAATTGCAAAAATACTGGCTCTGACCGATCCAATTATGTAGGCTTCTGGGTTTGCGTTTAAATAAATAATGGATGTTTTTATTTGCTCAATATTTTTTCAAGCTTCTACGACTGTTACGGGTTCATTATACATTGTAATGAACTCATAACAGATGGGTGATCGCGAGTGGCAAATGCAACTGAGCTCTATCGTCAGTTATGTTAAATAAAAAATAATAAATAAATAACGGTGGAAAATTTTCGCACAGCGCCCATCTAGCCCCAAACTAAGAAAGCTTGTAATATGGAAACAAGACAGTTGATAGAATACTTATACCTTCCTATAGTATTTTTATTGTAAACACTTATTTATAATACATACCTACTACACCCAGACACATATCAAAACATTTATGTGACGAACATAGATGATGTTCGTCACATAAATGTTTGCCCTGGGTGGGAATTGAACCAACGCCCAACAGCTCTGAAGGCAGACATGCTACCAACTGAGCTATAAGGCAGGCAGTAAGTTGGATGACACATTTTAATATGTCTTCGTTATTTATCTTATAATACTAATTGCCTATATTGTACTAAAGACTATATTGCCCCAACTGAGGAAATCGCCCCAGGCCATACTGAACCATGACCCACCTGGATAGATCTGAACCGATTGCGGTCCCAGGTAGACCGAGTTCGGGATAACATGGCAAAGTGGGGCTATATCGGAGATACCGACACCCAATGCCTCTGTGGTGTGTGCCTGCAGACGATGTCACATCTGCTGAATTGTGCGGCGTGCCCTGCAACCTGCATAAGCCACGGATAGTGCCATAGAGGCCGATTTTTGGTCGAAACACTTGATATAGGTACAAAAACAAAACATCGACTCGAAAAGAAGTAGAAGAGGACTCTTCCAGCCATGTAAGATGCTATAGAATAGCTAGAATAGAGTAGCTCTGAAATAAGTACTGGCCACTCAGCGTATTAAGGCAAACTTATAAACTTAAACTGAACGAATCTTCCAAAATAAAAAGTAAGTTGTGGAAAATTAGTTTAACCAGATGCATTATATTTATGGGGTTACGCAGAACCGAGTACTGAGCCGAAAGGATCTCATTGTACTCACCATGGTTAACATGAAACGGCAAAAAAACAACAATTTTGCATTTGGTTGAGTGCAAATGATATTTTCATATAATGAGCTCCTTTCAGCTAAGTAGGTACTACCGCTCTGTATAACCCTGTTTAGATAACTGTAGAGTTAAATATTTTTTACGATTTTTTCCGAACAAAAATGCATCTAGCATTTTATTTACAAAAATGTTATCCCATATCCACTTCAAATAGAAAAAATCCAATACAGAAAGTATTTTCTAATAAGTTTAGTACTCGACTTATTTATCTAAAATTGAAATCGTAACTGAAAGCTAGAGTAGCGTTATAACTATTGAGTAATCTATGGCGAGAGACTAACGGACCAATATTATGTTCGATTTAATTGCAGTCTTGCAGTCTGTAGTGACAGGGCTCTATTTGTAGTGATAGGGCTTTATTGCAGAGTCCGCCTGGGGAAGTACCACACCTTTGCCAGTTATTCAATCGCCAAGCAGTAAAACCACTTGTATTATTTGTAGTGTTGTGCGGCGATTGTCCTCGGCCCTCGGAAAATTAATGTTATCCAATAACCGAAGAGTCGGTTTAAGATTCAAACTTTGTTGATTTTTAACAACTTTAAGCGTTAGCGTTAAAAAGAAAACTCGTCTGTCTTGTTGTGAGTTGACGTGAAGGAAGTGTGACGTGAACGAACAAACGACGCACATACCGTGATTGCTGCGCAACGGTTGAGGGAGAGATTTTTAGCTATCGTTAATTATTTTGAGCAGAATATTTCATTTATAATTAATGAGGTAATGCTAAATTCTTAATTAGTCGTTAAGAATTAAAGCTAAGATAACGAGACATCACTAGTCCACTACCAGACGGCAGCGTAGATTGCTAGCGGTGTATAGCCACGTTGAATGTCAATGCTTATGTTTATGTTCTCTCTTTAATTGGGGAATGAGAGAGAGCTAAATCCTCCAAGAGGTTGGGCCAAATTAAAGAGAACATTTTGATCATGCGTCGCGTCATCCTGGTGCTAGATAAAACATTTAGGAAAAAAAAAATGTTTGGATAAAACTTTTTAGTTCACTTTTTTGACCAACCGTAGCGAAGTTCTCCGAGTCTACTGGGGCAAATTGGGGTTTGTGTGTATGTTTATGTGTTTGTTGTATACTCGTATTATTTAGTTCGACGAGAACTTGCGAACCGTTAATCCGATCTTTATGATATTTTGTAAACAAGTAGTTCGTGCAAATACAATTATCAATTTCAAATATGAGCCAAATTGGTCAAAAGGATCGCGAGGTCTCAGTTCGCTGCGAACTACTAATAAAAAAAAACAAAAAAAACTGGATTCGGTACCCTAAAAAACATGTAAACTGTGATAAAGGTCATTTCTCCCTGTATTAATATTTGTGATGTATAAAGCTCGCAACAAATTCGACAGGTGTCAGTCCCCGGATAATTTGACAAGGGTGTAAATCTTCCAATGGTGAAGGACTAAATCTGATCAACAACGAATCAACTTTATCGCGATAAAATGGCAAGAAAATGTTTTAAGACAAGCCAATTGATACCGGGATGTACTTATAGTGTAGAAAGCCGAAAGGGGGCCGTTGTACTCGTCGTTGTGAACAACTTTTACTATGGGGCCAACATTGAAATCGCAAAAAACAGTTCCCCTAATTCCCCCTTAGACCGCCACATTGTACGACAACCAGACATTTGCAACTACCCGCGACTTTGGTTTCCTTTGTATCGCCAGCTTACAATCCCCCCCTATATCTATAGAAAAAATAATGTATAATCTCGTCTCCGTTTCTTCTATTCTGTTGTCTAAGCGCAACGTACAGTTCAGCCAGAAGACTACCACTGCTGAACTAAGACCTCCCTTAATAGTGGGTTCCATGATCCCCACGATTGGCAGGCGGCTTGGGGATCGCAGAAAGCTCACCACAGTTAGCCGAGAAGACGTTGCTGTCCGTCCTTCTTTAGCTCTGGATGTAGGTAACCAACTTATTGTTATTATGTAGTAAGAGAAAAACGATCAATATACGATGATAAAAAAGAGATGCAGTTATGTCCAATGTTATTGACAGTCATATTTTCTTTTTTCGGTTTTGGCTCTGAGGGTTCACGTGGAATTTAAATTTGGTAATTATTCTTGAACAGTAATAGTAAGTATCCATCCTTGGATCCCTCAGTGGTATCTGAATGGGGGGTTCAAGCGGAAAGAACGAACTGTTATTATGTAGTAGGAGAAATGATCAATATACGATGCACTCTCGTAGTCAGCTGTGTCGAGCCGTCTCTGTGAGTGAGTACAACTGCTATGACAAATCAACACGAAACTTCCTCAAAGCAACTCTCTACCCGCTTGTCTTCTCATTAAAAGTTTCAGCAACTGTCTCTATGTACCGATGGACTTGTCTGTATTTTGCTTAAGTAGGTCATCATTATAATCACTATAAATAATGCGTTCATATGATGTTGTACCTTATTTGATAACGAAAGCGATTCACTAGAACAGAAAATGTATTTACTACTGCTGAAGATTTACTCTCGTGACTTTAGAAATCGCGTCTCAACATTATTGTATTGAGCCACAATATATTCTAGTATACAATAGTTACTCGTCCTTGTTACTCCGGGAAATAAACTTTCATTAGTATGGGATTTCCAGAAATCCTACCGTCCTGATTTTTTTAGAGTGTTATTGGGGATGGTTATGGGACCTTAAATCCTAGTTTTCACCACTGTAGGTCTGGAGCTTTCATTTCTAGAGCGATTACAAGAAACCCTAAAAAGCAGGCTTATGAGACTCACTACACTAGCGGAGAGCTCTATGTAATTTGGTTTATGTGACGTCGTTTGCACGAAAAATATTATTTTCAACTAATCTAGCTTACATTCTACAGCGGTAAATTTTTGAGATATTATAGGACCTACTACTGGTACTGGGACCTTAATTCCAAGTTTTCACCAAAATCACTCTGCAACCTTCGTTTCTAGAGCGCTTAGAAAAAGCTGATCAGAACCAGCGTAGCTCGTAACCGGCGCGCGTGGTTCATAGCGTAGTAGGTTCGAACCACGCGCAAACCAAAGTGTGCACTTTGGTACGTTTATTATCGTGACTTGAAAACTATTATTTACTTTCGGACATACATTGGGGGGCTGTTTGATGCATGTTTTGTTTAGTGTGTTTTGTTTGTTGTGTATCTGGTCTCGCCGGGAATACGTTAAGTTACCAGTAGCCCTATATATAACCTTCTTTCGGCTTAGTAATGCTTAGTAAATTCTGTTTTTATTACGCGTAACTAACAACACGTCAATCGTCTATGGAATGCGTGTGCATCTGGTAATTAAATTACACTCTTGGCTCCCTTATCGCGCTCGCCTGCGGCTACCGCCTCGAGTGTAGTGACCAAAATAGCACACTTGTATCATAATATACTGTTATAATTAATTAATTAAATCATGCATAAAGCAAAAGAGCTTGTTTACCAATAATTCTGCATCCAGAGCCGAACAATCATTGTTGATGCTTGCAATCAACCGGAGTGTTAATTAATTGACTGCGGCTGCTATTCGGTCGTAAGGTTGCTCGCTTGTCGGTTATCTATCGGATATATTTCGGAGAGTGTGCCCTTGAATTGCATAACTTGATTCCACCTGCTCCTTTTTATTACCGGACGGCTAGATATACCTATGCGTCGCCCATACGTACATCGCGGATATTCTCCACTTTGAATAAGTCGTTTTTTATTCGTACAAAGAGGATGTGGAACCAACTCTCTGCCTAAGTCTGTGTTTCCCGAAAAGTTCAATATAATATCTTCAAATCTAAAGTGAACAAGTTCCTCATTAGGCGTGCTCCAGCCTAGTCCACATCGCTGCCTAACATCAAGCAGGATTAGGTCAAATGCGTAAATATTTGTGGTAAAAAAGGACGTGTGTATGTATTTAATACTAGGGGTCCCCCGACTTCATTCGCGTGCGGAAGAAATTCGGACCGCTCCGAAAATTCTATCACCCACTTTAAATCATTCCGAGCAAACTCTACCAACTCTACCAACTCCCTCAACTACCCCCAACTCCCCTAACTTCCTCCCCCCCTAAACCAGTCATCTAGCCTATTGTAACGGTTTAGAGTTTGATCAATTAGATATACCTAATCACACCAAGCATGATGCCTAACTTTTATCGTTACTACGATTATGAAATATTAAAGCCTTTAGAAAATGTTTTTCTCATGTTTGTGTGTTTTGTTGTTTTTGGGGGTTGCCCTTAGTCATATATATTTTTAATCCGCCTTAGTAACGCATTTTTTTTTTTTTTACTATCCTGCTAAATTGTGGTTCAGATTTTAATAGATCGGACGGGCGGGGTTTGACACGGTAGACTTGAAATACCCGTTGGATACTTTAGATATGGAACCCTTACAACAGAAGTTACTTTTTTGAAAATATCAACCTTTTGTCACGTGTATTTGTACACGTAGGTTCCTGCATAATCTGAGAAGTCGCCGTCAAGTCATGACAAATAAGCGTGAAAGAACACTATTTCTGCGAAGGGTCTGCTGACCCTCGTCAAACGAACAGCTGAAGACAGGTGTTATGCAATTTTCTGCGCGATTTGTCTGAATCTTGGGCTAACATTTTCAGAGGTCATTGTCAAAATCTGTATACCATGGAGTATCATTCGGTTTCGTCTTAATAGACGCATAGATATTAGGTATGAGGTAACCATATATGACTTAAACTTGTATGAGATACAAGGGCGGATCCAGCTTGTATGTCAGAGGGGGGTCATATAGTCGAGTCGAGGTCTAGTTAGGACAGGCTCCAATTCGATTGCGACTACAAAAAATATCAGTAGTTGACCTGCACCCCCCCCCCCCCCTGGATCCGCCCTTAATGAGATAAGGATAATGTATCAGTTTGCCTACCCTTGAAGGGATTCAATGGTATGTGTGAAATATCACTACCATTAAATTTCTTCTCCATACATACCTGCTCGTACTGGACCTGGGTATAACATAAAACTGCGCCCAGTAAGTATACCGGAGGACGGGCAACAGCGTCCTCTCGGTTAACGGTTGTGCGCATTCTGTGATCCCTGCCAAGCGTCGGGATTATGGCAACAATCTCTTTCTATGGGACCAATCTGAAAGTACTTATATCCTTTTATTACGAAAACTGACGTGGTTTTGACATATTTAGGTTAAAAAAAAGTATAATATACTACCTAATATAAAAATAATTTTACAAAATGGTTTATAAGTTTTAGAGTCGAAGTTTTGAGGATTAATGCAAACTGAGTATAGTATAAAATATTACCTATGATACTAAAAAAATAATAGAAATGCCACGATTTTTGAAGTCGGTCAAAGATGCATCACAAATCTTAAAACATAATATTCATCATCATCAAGTTTAAAGAAAAGCTTTATATCCAGTTTATTTATACTTACCATATTATAATATCTTGCTTTCCAATGCTGCATTCTGTAGATAATAGTAGCTCAGTCTACCACAAATCTAAATATAAATCATAATATTACTATAAGAATTTAAACAAACTTGATGCTACTTTCATTTAAATTGGATTTTAGTAATTAATGGTGGTACACCTGCCGCCTTAGCTTTTTAATTTACGCCGCTGCGCTGCTTGGATTAGAGTCCAGTGATTTATTATACCAAAAGATAAAACAGAAAAGGCCAAGATATTTTTATACGAGTGTTACCATACTAAGCTTTGCTTCGTATGATGCTATTATAGCGCTGTGTGTAAAATGTCCCCCAATATTATTTCGGGTTTCACACCTGAATAATGTTTAACGGAGTGTGTCAATGATATTATATATATAAGGAGGGAGATATGTCATATCGCGCACTAAAATGGCCCCGTGAAGACGGCCCTAAGGACTGTCTCGCCTGTCTGCGCTCACTAGTGAGACGCGCGCTATCCCTTTTACTCTCTTATAACTGCTATCTTCTTTCGCATTCCGGCTCAACTAGAATAAACGTGACGGCACGGGAGTCATTATCAAACGTTGTTTTATTACGCGATGGCGCATCTTTCGTAATCTTTGGAGTGTGTGCAGTTTTTGGAGGATTTAGCTCCTCTTGCAGTCTCATGGTTTTCTTATCATTAAAGGGCTGTATCTTTTTGTTATCTTTTCAACCCCCGACGCAAACATTGGGTACATCTGTTTATAATATGGTACTTATCTGGCTGTTTTGGCATCGCTTGGCATACGCGAACTACATGCACGCACCTATACAAATAAAGATGTTTGTATGCGTGTTATATAGTAAGTGAAATTGTGACACCTACAATACTTCACCCACGTTCTGCTCAACGTTACTATTGTGTTTATTTTAAATCTGTGGTATCCGAATAATGACAGGCTGTTCTTTTCCGAAACGCATTGCACAATTTTTTTTCATTGAATCTGTGTTATACAAATCATTGTATTTAACTTCAATTTTCAAATGAACTCAAGCTGCGTAAGATGATTTTTGCTGATACTTCCCAGTTCTCCCCATTTTTGGAAAGAATATGACTCTATATCCCCAAATCCCCAAATGTACTGTATTGAGTGTATTGAGCAAGCATTCTAATGCTATGACGATTTTAATAAATGTATAAAATAATGTACTTACCTACGTACGTCATTTAACTTTTATTATGTTAACTGACGTGGTTTTGACACATTTTTGTTTAAGCAAGACGCAGCTGCATGCGCGTCGGGCTCTGTTTACACTCTTTGAAAAAGGTCACTGGATGTGATCTAAACTATACTCGGAGTATCCGATTTAGTTAAACGTGAGTATTCCCGTATAAATAAAACAAAAATGTGTAATTTAAATTATTTTTATTTATTCCATGTGTAACTTTTTTGTTTTATTTTAAATGTTTTATTTGTCATATAAATTCGCTTTACTAATAAAATTACTATGACTTCCTAAGTACTTCTGCCATGTTTAAATATTAAAGATCGTACTAAACAGATAAATAATTACATTAAAATAAACAAAAATGTGGAAACTGCTCCCTTCCCTTTGTTCGCTGTTCACGTCGTCATCGTCATCATAGCCAGCCAGCCAGCCACAGCTGGGCATAGATGGCGTTGTGTGAAAAATGTCCACAAATATTATATTTATTTATAGACTCTCCCAAGGGCACTCAGCCCAATCTTCAGCCGCTTACAATCGCTTACTACTTACTTACTTTATACTTGTTGGCAATTGCTGCCTACCGCTGTAGCTGTGTATATCGTCACTACATCGAGTCTCAGGGCGTCCTAATCGTCTAAGTGTCGTAAGTTTTGCAAATTATAAGCACTTTCTCATTTAAGATTTGTGACACATCTTTCTCTTTTTCATATCCCAGACCACCATTATTTTTCCACTATTAAATTCTATTGAGATTAATTAAATACTATTCTAGTCATCGTAATAGGCAATATTCGCAATATTTAATACTAAAACAATTAGATTAAAACACATTTCATTACTTGGTGCGTATAATTAAATGGAGAGCTAAAATGTTACGACTTAGGATACATAAAAGTATTACGTGAATTGCAATTTTAAACACGTCATAAAACGATTAATAACTAGGTACTTACTAGAAATAAATCATAATTAAATAAGCTTTTGCTCGCTGTCCAAAATAATGAATTTATTTCTACACTTTACTTGTAAGTATATTCTTCTGTTTTATAAATGAAAATTTTGTATTTGTGTACTACTAAACCGGCCAAGGTAAGTTGGATCTGTGCACGGTGAATTCCGTACCATTTTTTTGGGTAAAACAAAAGACTACCAAAAAATCTATTAACACTCGTTTTTTCTTGTATATTCCTTAGACTAAGAGGTTAAGGTCATTATCTATCTCATCTCTACCTAGAGGAGACCTATACAATTACACTTAACGGGAATAGGAAATAGTAAAAAGGCAAAAAACCGCTAAATCATACAAACAACATTTTAAATATTTAAATTGATTTTGTCCATAATTAATTATATATTTCTAAGAAATAACAATTCAATCTAAATATCGAGATTGAAAATCATTAGAGGTGAGACGGTCACACAGACAAACACCGCAGGTTTAGTGATAGAGATCCCGGATACCCTCCTGGTCACATCAACAGCCAGAAAATGTCCACTGCTGAACGAAAGCCTCCCGCTTAATATGGAGGGGTTACCATAATTCTCACGCTTGCTTGGGGTTCGCAGAATGCTCGCCAAAGTTAACCGAGAGGACTCTGCTGCCCGTCCTCCGTGGTTCTGGGTGCAGTTTTAGGACATACCTAGAGTACTGTACCCACCTGGTACGGAACCCTAAAACACCTAAAACATGACAAATCCCATAGAAACCAATTAAAAGTCACAGTTCACTTGATTCCTGACACAGCCTGATGGATCGAAAAACAAAACTAACGAATCTAGTTATCAAACAAACTACATAACACACGAGAACGAGTAACCCCTATGGAAAACGTTTGCAACGGTCATTCACAAAAGGAAATAGAACGGTAACCGGATTGGCACGTAGCGCTGCGAGTTTGCCCTACTTGTGGCCTATGACCTGACATAGAATACTTTTGTCAACAGAATAGTAATTTGTAAGAAAAGGTTAGGGCATGTGACATTTTGGCCTAGGGATTTTTTGTAGTCTGTATTTTTTTATTGCGACGGAAGATGAGGTTTTTTTTAAATTGCATATCGGTAAAACATAAAAATGCGATCCCTAAGTGTTCTAGCACTAACCCAGTAACCGTTTTCGTTTCCGAGATATTGGTAAATGAAAATGCACTTATTAGTTACAAACCATATTTTTATGGGTTATTCACCAACTGGACGCGAGAGGCTGGACATGCTAGAATTTTCAAGCATGTCCAGATAGTAAATCTTAAAAAAAAAAACTTAGAAGATTTCGCCAACTGGACACGCGAAAGATGAAACATTTGCTATTCGCTAGACTGGAGGGTGAAAGGCCGGATGAAAATTTGTATGGACAGTTCTTTGATTTTGAAGATACATTGATGAAAATTGATATTTGGATAGTTACACCAAAACCATGGCATCAAGACAAAATTATACCCTCCAAATGTCTGTACGACCTAGCGGTTTAGACTGTACATTGTCAGTCAGTCAATCAGTCAGTCGTTAAGTCGAGCTCAGGACAGTGATTCTTATAGTATTAGAATATCACGTCATTCACATTGGATTTCGCTTTAGGTGCCTATTCGTAGAATTGACACAAGGATCATCTACACAAAAATATACTCTATGACATTAATTCCGAGATCAGGAATCGGGATTCAGGTTTTAATTTTTTCATCTACCTATTTATATCCATTTCACACTTCACGCTTCTATCGAAGCGGATTTCAAATTATAAACGCTTTATCGTAATAATCTTGAAAGATAACCTACTCCTGGACTTATGGAGAGGTCCCTTCTTAAATAGGTAAACCTACTAATAAAAAACCTTTGAAAATCATCTGTAAAATCTATTGTTTTTTTTTAATTAGGAGTAAAGGCTTAGCACATTTACCATACGCAGGCCTCGTTCGCACGGGCGCTTTTTTAACGTCGCGTTAAAACCTGGCAATGGCGCTGTTTTAACGCTCTCCGCAAGTGTGTTCATACGAACGCTTTAAAATCACTCTAGTCTTGGATCTCACTGCAGTAGGACCTATGTAGGACGCAAAATTAATTTCTTGAAATTACTTGCAATAGGGGGGAGGGTGGTATGTGTTAAAAAAAGCGGAAAAGGAACCAACGAGCATTCTGGGTGCATCCCCTGAGTGTCAAGAGCTAAATTAGTGGTCAATTCATAACACTTTACAAAGATTTAAGGCAAAAACCTGACATATTTTTTAAATTATTTTTGAATGTCTATAAGAACATTCGACGAATTGTTACAAATAGTGGTACCTCGAATCAATAATTCAGGATCTACAACCCACGACGACTTTGCCATCGTGATAACGATCGAGACGACTGTCCGCTACGCGAGCGCGCGGGATACTGAACGAAGAATGAGCGCTAATTTAGCGCTCGTGTGAACAGAAGTTTGAAGTGCCGCACGTTTCATACAACAAACGCTCAACGCCCATCGCTCAAAATAGGACAATAAAAAATCGACGACTTTGCCATCGTGATAACGATCGAGACGACTGTCCGCTACGCGAGCGCGCGGGATACTGAACGAAGAATGAGCGCTAATTTAGCGCTCGTGTGAACAGAAGTTTGAAGTGCCGCACGTTTCATACAACAAACGCTCAACGCCCATCGCTCAAAATAGGACGATAAAAAATCGTCGCGGTAAAAAAGCGCTGCGGTGTGAACAAATACCCGGGAATCCGTTTGTTCCATTTCAACGTTTTTTTAACGCGCGTTGATAAAGCGCCCGTGCGAACGAGACCTAATGGTACAAATTCCCCATAAGTACCTCCATGTATGAATTAGGCCAAAATGTCACATGCTGCACTGTTTTTGACCACACTCTGGCTGATTTTAAGAAAAGGTGCTGTTTAGGATAATGCAATCCTACCTAGAAGGAACCTGTTGACTCTGGAATTGAAGAATTAAACCTGTATCTATAAATTGTACTTTTTGGAGAGCACAGACCGGACAGCGAGTCCCACAACCTCGCACGGCAAATAAAAATTGTGGAATTGAAACTTTTTGTGCGTAAGTGGGAAATATCTACCATGCACCTAGGTTTTTTTTAAATCCTAGTACACACCCTCGTTTCTGTACATAATACAGAAGATTCACTCCTACAAAAAAACGCATCAAAGCTTACGGGAACCACAAATACCTATGAATACAATCATAATTCAGATTCAGTGCAAACTAATTTGTCGTCTATTTGTATAACAGTGACTCAATATTCCACTGTACGGCTTGCCACGTTGACGTCACACAGCCGCCACTGGGGCGCGTGAGCAACCGCATTCTCTCGTAAATATAAACTCGTACCTAAACCTAGTGTAAACGCGTCCGATCTATTTACTGCCTAGAAAAAATGCATCCGTATCCAAGCCAACTTAAAAGCTCCTGACATTACCATACCTAACTTTCATAAACCTTATTATATTCAATTCAAAATGTTATCATTAGTGGTATATATATATTTGAAATATATGTACTTCAAAAAATTCAAAATATTGGCCTTTCCGTGCCTGTACATATATGAAATAGCATTATTTGTGAGAAATAATTTACATCAATTTCAGTGTTTGTCATCTAAACGCCATGTTAATAAAATTAGCATGCCTCGCCACAGCACCGCTCTATTTAACAAGAGTGTGTTAGGAATGGGTCCAAAAGTATATAATCATTTGCCTAAATCAGTGTTGGGATCGGTAAGCGTGGCTGAATTTAGGCGAAAATTATTTAATTTATTGACAATAAAGGTTTACTACACAATAGAAGAATATTTTAATGACAAATTGAACAATGTAATAGTAAAATAGTTTTTTTTTGTTAGCTTATTATTTTTATGGATTTGACATTTATTAATACTAATTGATTAATTATTAAATATTATCTTAATACCTGTTGTAATGAAATCTCGCAATTTTGAAAATATTGTATGTCCTTAATGGGCGAAGCTGTTGAAACTTAATTAAATTACATTTAATTACAATTAATTAAACTTAACTTAATGTGTTTATAAGATCTTGTACCACATAGTTCGACAATAAATGATTAAGATTATGATTATGAAATATGCAAATTTGACAGAAAATACCCCGATTTTTTCATAAAAAATATCGATCGACAGCCTAACTCAAGATCTCAATACAGACATAAGCTAATTGAACCCAAGTCAAACCTTGCATTGCATAGTTCTAGCCCTAACTCAATGGCCGTGAAAATCTACAATAAACTTCCTAACTCTCAAATGACGACTGTTTCATTAAACAGATAAAAACTATTCTAGAAGTCAAATGTTACTGGGTATAGTAACTTCATGAATTCTTCAATGACGTAATTAAAATATAATTAAAAGTAAAATAGAGCGTTCCGCACCGATTGTTGCCATACCCTGAAAAGGCACATATGACATGTGTCTATCACTAAATTAGCAATGAGCATCACTGTTATTTAAGATCCCTATGTGTTACATATGATGCAATAAATAATTGAGTATTGAGTTAACCTCACAGTGCATCAGGCCTATTTAGGCACGTAGAAAATCTATAAGCCAAAGTAAATAGAAAACGAACCGGAGTTTTCATTTCCTACTAGGTACGTGGCGGAAACTCTGCGACGTCAGAAACTCATCCAATTTCCAGTCAAGTATTAAATCCTGGTAATTTATTGAACTTTATCGAGTTGAGTAAGTTTCTGTTCGGATAGCTTATTTCCTAGAGAAGTACCTACTCCAGATTTCAGGTAAGTAGTAGTGAGTTATGAATGTTGCAGGGACCTTTTTAGGGTTTCGTGCCTTAAAAAGAACCCTTAAAGGATCGCTTCGCTGTGATCCTATGGAAATCATATAATTGATATGGCACTTCCGGCTGATCTATAATCATGAAATGTTGGAAGAAGCAAGCAACAATCTGAAAATTGTAAGCATAAAATATTTTTGCGATTACAAACTTACATTTGCAGCTAGAGAATTGATCGTGGTCCGTGCGGTATTTCGATTTATCTATGTATACCTGACATTTAAATGTTATTCGTTGATCAATTTTCCAACGTCTGGTGTGACGGCTCTTTCGAGGGTTTCGGTTTACGGTTTACTCACATTGACGACTTTATTTTGGTATCGGAGGAAAATCTACCTGCGAAAAAATTATCTAAACAACCGAGTAGGTTGTATAATATAAGTATTAACCGTGTAAATCATAAAAAACTACAACAGCTAATAAACCTATTTAGTAGAAAAATGATTTGTCAATTTCTTTTGAATTACTAATTGAGTTTGAAAAAAGAAGACACACCTATAACCAGCGACGATGATACAAGGCATGCCTTTTAAATTCTGTCGTTTACCAATTTTTCAATTTCCAACTGTTCAAATTCAAATTTGTTCGAATTCTGAATCCCAAAACAATTGAATGAAAGTATTAGGATTAATGCTCTTGCTTAGTCACAGCGTCGTTTTGATTTGAGTCAATCAGGTCACGCTCTAAAATGAATCTTACGAAGAGAAATGTCCGTGCAATAATTTTCTACGACTTTTGAAGAAGCCTAACAAGGCGTCAGTGTTTCGAAGAGCTAACATCTGTGTTTCATGATGAAGCTCCAAGTCAGCGGACTAACGAACGTTGGTATTTAGAATTTCAGCGTGGAAAAAATCTCATGACATATCGAGAGATAGAGGCGTTATTAGGCAACTCAGGCAGCGACGGTGATAATGGAATGGACGGGCCCAGCGTTTGCAAATCGATCAAAATTAACAAGACTACACAATCAAGCATACCTAGCTAAAAGCAACGATCTTATATGTTACCATATAAGATCGTTGGCTAAAAGTATGTATATTACATTTGCCGGAAAATAGAGCGGATCTAATTACTGCATGACAAAAACAGAACACATGTACATGTATTAGAAGTTTGTATTGTCGTATCGTACGGCTCGCATGTCGGAAAGGCAGAGTATGACTGAAGTGAGTGGAGAGCCGGCGCTCAACATATAGTCTTCAAAATCCGTGCGCTTATTTCCCGTCCATTCATCTTATCATTGTCGCTGATCTCAGGGACAACCATACAAAAGATTTTGCATGAGGCACTTAGTGTGAGAAAACTAGTTTATCGTTGGATCCCGCATTTGCTCTCCGATGATCATGGGGCGGCCCGCGTCAGATGGTGTAAGAAAACTCTTAAAAGGTTTAACCGAGGAGAGTCAAATCACGTCTACGATATCATCAGTGGTGACCATATTTAGATACGTGACACTGGCAAATACACAGAGTGCGACGCCATAATCCTCCTAGGAAAAAAGAAAAAAAAAGGCTACGTCTTTTGATTTTCTAGTTCCAAAATACAACCAAGGCCGACTTGTTCCAGGATCTCATTAGACTGGCTGATCAAACACGCATTGTATGTTAGACATGCCGCATACACCTAATTAACATAAACCACCGAACTAACCGGAACAAAGCTAATTTAGCTCGAGATATTGTAGAATTTGCTCTATATTAGCTACGCTACGAGTATGTATTTACTAGTTATGTTTACGAGTTTGACTTGGTCCCATCCACCCGGTGCCCCTGCCGCGTTACCGGGGCAGATAGGAAATATTGTTTCATTGACCCCGGCAGCCCCAGTGTTGGCGCTTAATGGGGTGAATGGCACACATCAAGTTTCATTTACCCCGGTATCGCGTATAACGAGGAGGATGGCACTAAACAGGTATCATTTACTGGGGTAAATGATACCTGTTACCGTGTTACCAGTATATAGCGTCAAAATGTCCTTTTCTCGAAATTTCATGTCTCTGAATGTTCTTTCTCATAATGTTTTTTTACGTAATGTCTAAGTCCATTCATTCTCAAAAAGTCCTTTTCTTTAAATGTTTTTTTCTTAAAATCGTCTCAGCGCATTATATCTCAGAATGTTCTCTCTCAAAATGTCCTTCTCTCGAAAATTCCGGCCTAAGAATGTCCTTTCTTAGTGTCCTTTTACAAAATGCCCTTTTCTCAATATCGTCTCTGCGCATTATGTATTTTTCTCGAAATGTCCTTTCTGAAAATGTCTTTTTCTCGAAAAATATTTTCTCAGAATGTCATTTGTCAATGTCTTTTCCTAGAAATGTTCTTTCTCAGAATGTAATTTTCTGAAAGTATCTTTCCTCTGAAAGGGCACTGGGGTGAATGGGACAAAGTCACGATGTTATCCCAAAATAGCTCTAATGTAATGTTTAACGACGTAATCGCTGTGGTAGCTCATTGAGATGCAGAATTTTTAGGAATATAGTTTTAAAAAGTTTAGTTTAGAAATTGTAAAATGTGTAAACTTTCTTATTGACTCTATTCTGTGTTGCGTTGCGTAGGTAACAATAATAAATAAAATAAAATATACGTCGTGATGATTTGAAATTTGAGTGCCTATTTTGTTTTTCCTATCAGCGTACTGCCCACAGAAAAGCGAAAGCCCTGCTTTACTTCTCTCTTCAGTGGTACTGCCAACAACTTCCTCTCAGTTTTATCATTCTGCGATCCTTAAGACGCTTTCTGAGGGTAATGGCAACCCCCCTTCTCCTCCCTATACCTAAAGGGAGACCTTTATTCACAAGATGATGTCTTCCAGCTGATGATTCATGAAAAAACCAACCTAAAAATGAACAACAACTCTAATAAAACTACAAACTCCCTGACTAGGACACTAGCAGCAGCGCCTTACGATTTCATCGGTAACTTGCTTGTTATTCCAGGATAACAAGCACTTACGTAAGCACACTTATGTTGGTCCAGAAACTAAGCTAACTTTTTAACAACGAACGGTGCAAGCACCTAATGTACTAGTAATATTCTTACAAATACACCCAGTGGCGCAGGTACATTATTATATTCAAAGCCGTCTTAAACTATGATGGGGCCCTTGGGCACACCAGATTTGGGGCTCTTTTGGAAATTATAGGAAGTTAATTAGACCAACATATTTCTACTGGCTTTTTTGTCTTAAACCGATCCTAACTAAGCCAAATAAGTCAAAAACAAGTCAAATGTTTTGGAAATTTTATACTTCTTAAAGAAAAAAGGCAAAGTTGACTTGACTTGACTTTGTCTTAATTAGGTTAAATTAAATCGTCATAATTTTGACTCAACCCGGGTGCTCACTGTTATTGCGCCCGACACAAATGTTTTGAGAATAAATGTGTGAGAAATTGTGGGGACTTCGGGGCCTCCTCCGGGGGATATAGAGGCCCTGGGCACGGGCCCCGTGTGCCTTTATGGTAAAGACGGTACAAATTGTATAATTACAGTACTCGAAAAGACTCAATAAAATATTCGTCGTAAAACATTGACCGATTATATCGATTTGTTTATAACACTACCCCAACCTATGCTTTATCTAAAACAACGACGATATACACAATTGTGTGGTCTAAAATAAGATTTCTTAGAACATAAGTTTATAATTTTGATAAATCACAGTACGGATGAGGTATAGATATATATGAGATATAGAGTATAATCGGTAATGACACTATTCGATTATTATTCTCGTAAAACTTGGATTCGATTTCGGATATTAGAAAATAATTTTTTTCTACTAAATTAATGATTCATATGACTATAAAACCCTCCCTTAATAACGACTCATAACTCCGCAGTTCAGAATGACGGTGATGAGAATACTAATAATATACTGAAACCCGTTTTAAAAATAATATAGTTACCCAAATGTAATTTTTTATTATTTGATTTATTGTATTACAACATCGATTATTGGTAGTCTGTGGTTGTTCGTTATGCGTCGACATGACTAAGTGGGCGGTACCCGTCAACGAAGTACGAATTGATTGTATTAGATTTATTCGAAAAAATTATACGAAACTTCATGGGCGTGAGCTGCCAAAATTATCAACCTAAAGACATGTGACATTTTGGCCTAGTTCCTACCAGGAAGCATGGGACGTTTGTATCACTAGGCCACCTGCCCTTGGGAAATGTTCCAAGCCTTGAGACAAAGCATAGACATTTCACTTTGTCAGCCAGCTGTCTCGCGTTACTATTAAAAACGAAGTTTAGGCGGGAAAGTGAAAAAAAATATGTCGCCGCAATCCGCAGTGTATTATTTTTCAAAACTTATGCTTTTTCGGGTGATAATGACCAAAAAAAGGTTGTTTAATTTGTTATTCACACACACAAACTTTCGCATTTATAATATTAGTAGGAAGTATCAATTAACGCGCATGAGAAACATTATTTTATTAGGTACATTTTATAACATACATAACAGGTATTATTATTATTTAATAACTTGATCTTCTTTTTTCCGAAGAGGATTATGGCGTCACTCTTTGTACATTTACCAGTTTCGAGTATTTTAATATTTTTCAAGATTTTTGCTGAAATAAAGTTATAGGAGTCACCACTTTTTACCACTTGTGAGCAAGCATAGGCAAATGTACAAAGAGTGACGCCATAATCCTCTTCAGAAAATATAAGATCAGGTTAATAATAACAATATCTGTTCAAACTTCAAAGTACCGCGCATGGTTTAAATACAAAAACTAGGGTAGAAATATAACAAAACTTAGGACTTTTAAGTAATTTAAAAATGTGTTTTCGTAGTTAAATATCAATTTTAGTTAGTTAAAGGCTTAATACATTTCGCATAGGTACGCAGATGGCCTAGTGGTACTAATTCCCCACACCTCCATGTGTGAACTCCATATATGAACTAGTCTTGGAGGATTTAGCAGTTTAGCACCTCTGTCGTACTTAATCACTAGTCTAAACAACTCTGGCTAGTTCCTCTGAGAAACAACTAGTCCAAAATGTTACATGCCATAAACTGACTGGAAACCTTTTTTTAAATGGGTCGTTTGACCTAACAAACCAATTTCCATATTATTTAGGGCCATGGTTTTTTTTTCTTTTTTTCTTAGTTTTTGGCATCGCACTTTGTGCATTCTGCCAGTGTCAAGTTTATGAATTTTCAAGTTTTTATAGTATAATCCAGTCAAATATGTCATGAAATCACAGTTAGTCACACGAAATTAATCATAGCCGAGTCCAAGTCATGCCCTAGTAAAGTTGTGGCGACTTTACTATGAGCTTCTACGGAGTTATGAAAACAACACGAAAAGACATGTTTCACCACATTATATCACTTGCCAATACTCGTGCATGTAATTCAACACTCAATGAATAAAACACCACCATTTTTAATCATTAATTCGCGAAATAATTTAAGTTTAAGAAAATAATAGAATGCAACGACATGATTTTTCCGTGTTCCCGCCAAAACTCCAACTGACTAATTATGTATGACTGACTATGATTTTATGACTTATTTAGCACATCACTTTGTGCATTCTCCCAGTGTCAGGTATAAGTATTTTTCAAGTTTTTGCACTATCAAGTCAGGTCATAAAATCACTGTCACAGTCACAGACAAGTCCAAATCATGCCCTAGGTTTTAGGTAAGAAGCTCAAGAAGTGGCTCTGTAATACAAAACTCTTTGGTTCAAGGTTCAAAGTTCAAACCATTGAATGACAAGTACCTACCCACCAAAAGCAATATTATTTGGACAGATTGCAATCAGCCGTTCCCGCTTCATCCCTCAAAGCCCCCGTTAACTAGTTCCCAGATTGTTTATCGAACCTTCCAAATTAAATGTTGACCCGGGAATCAATGGGATACTGTATCCTTACTGTGTACAGATGACATAGGTCAGATCCGGGTTCGGGGGAAATTTTGTTAACTCGGTCTCTTTCAGCTTGTTTAAGAAACAAAAAGGGCAGGGTTTTTTGTGTGCTAGGATGGGATAGTTCGATGGAAAATCGTGTTTGGATACCTACCGAAAAATGTTGTTACATAACAAAAAAGCTTTTTGTTTTTGGCTTGTGTGTGTGACTTTTAAATGAAATAGCAATCAACTCTTTCTTTGAATTTTTGGCGGGAGCCCGGAAAAATTATATCGATGTCGCTGCATTGTATTATTTTCTTCACCTACTAGTGTATGTTTCGCGAATTGATGATAAAAAATGGTGGTGTTGTATTCATTAAGTGTCGAATTAGGTACATATTACATGCACGAATGTGGGCACGTGATATGTAATGTGGTGAATCATGGCTTTGCGTGTTTTCAAAACTCCTTGAAAGCTTATGGTAAAGTGTCGCCACAACTTTACTAGGGCACTAGTAAATTTCTCTGCTAGGGCATCACTTGGATTTGACTTTGACAAAACTTGACTAATTATGCATGACTGACTATGATTTTATGACTTATTTAGCATAGCACTTTGTGCATTCTGCCAGTCTCAGAATTTTTACACTATCGAGTCAGGTCATAAAATCACTGTCACAGTCACAGTCAAGTCCAAATCATGCCCTAGTAAATTTGTGGCGACTTTATTATAAGCTTTTACGAAGTATTGAAAACCACACGACAATAGAATGATTGTTACACCATATAGTATCACTTGCCCACGCTCGTACTTAATGAATAAAAAAAACATATTTTTTAATAATTCTGAACTATATTTATAGCTCTTCCTTGTGTAAAGACCCACCGCAAAGTATGTATGATTGGGATAAAAATGCTTTAAGATCCGCTGAGGGGATTTTGGAAGACTTTTCCTTTCCCGCACTTATTTCATTACGCGCCTTTTTCGAAACCTCCATGCAAGAAAATACCTCCTTTGCAATTTCCCGCCGAAACGCGATAATGATGTTGGCTGAAAATATCGCTTTCATCGTACGAAAAAAGTATATCCGGGGTGCGATCGAAAAGCAATTCAATAACGTTAACAAACCGTGCTTCACCTGGTGTGATGACGTACGGCGCGGTGCTTGGAAAATTGAATTAAAAAAAAGAAAATTGCTTGCATTGAAAAGTATTGTACCTACTATGTACTTGAGAGATGAAACTAAAATCATCGAGCGTTACATTTAGTACCTAGCGCTCGTGGCGTAATTTGAGTAGGTGGTTCTAAAAGATTACCGATGTTAAGCAACGGACGGTCCGCTCTATCTTCGGATGGGTGACCGTGTGCGGGATTTACCTACATCTGAGTGCTACCGTTCTATAAATATATAATATTTGTAGAATTATCGTTATCGTCAATCGATGTCAGAGGCCTTCGGGCGGCACACTCTGATACTAGGTCTAGCCACTCAGCCAATACGAACTTTATCGATATAGCTGAGTGAAAGCTGTAGTGGCAGTGCTATACAAAAGACTGAGGATTATAATTGGCCGTTATGTCTAGCGTTTGTGGGCTATGAAAAAACCTCCGATTCAATCGAGACCTGGTGGTATTTCAGTCCCTTCAGCGATGTCATATCGACTATAAATAGGTATATCGAAGCGCTGAACTATTTGTATAGAAACGCCACCATCAACCCATTTTAATCGATTTAAAATTAATTCGATATTCTAACTCGTAGCTACTGCTAATAGACAAGATTCCCTTGAATTTGGATAAAACTAAACAGAAGCGCATTACTGAGCTGCGATTTCTGAAAACTATGTTTTATTCAAACCGTTCTCTGGCTCCAATCTTTAACGATACTCGACACCATGAAATCGCAGATTTGCATTTCGAATGAAAGTATTCAGACATTCGATACCATTCGATACTGTGATAAGAGTACGCTCGATGCATCCGAATAGGCTTGTAGAGTATTTGTATTGATTAAAGCTAGACTGCACTAGAACGCCCACGTGAGATACAAGAACATTTTCACTGAAAATGACAGGATTGATAATTTCCTAGTATCATCATCATCATCATCAACAGCCGGAAGACGTCCACTGCTGGACGAAGGCCTCTCCCTTAATAGGGAGAGGTTGCCATAATCCCCACGCTTGGCAGGCGGCTTGGGGATCGAATTCCTATTCGAATTCCCTAGTATGGCGGTAGAGTTTTCTAGTGGCTAGCTAGCACATAATTATCATCATCATCATCATCAGCCCGAAGACGTCTACTTCTGAACAAAGGCCGCCACACTGTGCGATAACCTGCCATTTGCGTCCACCGGTTGCCCGCGACTTTCGACTCGGTCCACCTAATGGGAGACCCACCTACCTACCTTGCGCCTTCCGCTTCGTGGTCGCCACTCAAGAATCTCTTCTTCTTCTTTCTTCTCCAACTGTCGTTCCGGATTTTATCGCGCAAAGAAACTCCGAGCATACCTATCTTCATTGCTCCATTGCCTATTGTGTTGCTACACAATGAAAACTTTTCCTGCAGAACCTTAAACTCCTTCTTCGGCAAAACATGCAACACCCAAACACACCTCTGTTCCTTCTACTCTATGGTTATGACTGCACTGAGTGAGAAGTCATGGACAACGATCGTTTATGGCTGGAATCTAGAGTCAAGATACTGAAATAGGTAAACCACGGTGATCTAATGAAACCCCGCTCGACCTAAAATTGTGAGGTCATGGAGTGTCACTCCGCAGATTAGGTATGTTCGGCCGACACTCCATCCGGGAGGACAATACAAGGCAGAAATCAGTGGCCGCCCGCACGCTAGCCTCGTCGCACGTAACTAAGCATACGTGATAGAAAGAGAGCGGTATATCTAGGTGAATATAGCGAGCGGTATCTAGCGCTGTGCGAGTTGAATTGCTACTTTATTGCCTAGTAGATTACGGAGTCTTTGCGGAGTCTTTGCGGAGTTAACTTTCTGTACGTAGTACTAATTTATTCTGTGGTCATGGTACCAATGAGTCTTCGTAATATAATATTTACGAAGTACGGATATTCATACCACTTGTTATTTGCTGAAGGAAAATATCTGAGGTAACCTGCGTGCGAATGCGTCTAGAGAAGACATTCAATGGCTTCACCAGCTTCACCAACTGGACAGGACAAGCGTGATGAATATGACCCAATTGTCCTTCTCCTTTGAGCTTTCTACAACAGTGGACTATTGAAACATTGAAACTGGTGGGCTGTTGAAAGGCGGATTTTATAAGTTGACTAGAGGTCGCCCGCGACTTCGTCCGCGTGCGGAAGAAATTCGGCTCGCTTCCAAAATTCACCACTATCATCCCGAGCAATTTTTTACCCACAAAACTCTACCGACTCTGCCACCCGTTTAATGCGTCGTTGATCCTTTAAACATTCGAGGCATAAGATAATTAACTAATTTAATTAAATATTAATTAACTAATTATTTAATAGTTAAATTTTAAACTAAATGTTTTTAACAACACTCATCATCGTCATCATCATCCACTACAGATAGGCACAAAAGGCGGTCTTATCGCTAAAAGCGATCTCTTCCAGACAACCCTCGGCTGAATAGGAAAAGTTAAAATGTGAAATAGGGACCACTCTGTACTTAGATATATAGATAACCTTCTTTAAAACAAGCCGTGGTTATAAAGGGAAGAAATCTAGGATCGGATCGTGAGGTCGGAACCACTAGAGTCGCAATCGGGTTCAAATTGCGGGCCCGTAACAATTAACTCTTTGGGATTTCATCATCATCATCAGCCCGGAGACGTCCACTGCTGAACGAAGGCCTCCCCTTTAGACCGCCACACTGTACGACAACCTGCCATTTGCATCCACCGGTTGTTCGCGACTTTTACAATGCGACAACAGCAACACTAATTAAACTTAATTTATCCAATTAAATTACGTTTTCTTGCAGGGTCTGCTTGCCAGGGCAACAGAGCACAAACTCGTTAGCAGAGCGTTTCGCATCAGTACCTCAACCTGACGAAAACACAAATTGATGACTTGTCAATTTCGTTAACGTCAATTTGGTAATTAATGGTGATTTTTAAAAGGCCCCCGTAACACTCGCTTCACAATTTTCGGTTTCAGAATCATGTTTCGTAATTTTCGTTTCGAATACGTATCGTAATAATCTGGAAGGAAGAAAGAAGATTTTGTATGACTGACTAATTTATTTGACCTGATAATATCTATCTGTATATATAAAAGGCTCTGTCCTGACTGATTGACTGACTGACTGACTGATAGACAACGCACAGCCCAAACCGCTGGTCGTACAGACTTGAAATTTAGAGGGTGTATTCATCTCGATGCGTAGAGGTGGGTAGTTAATTCAAGGGGTTGGGGGGGTTGAGGGGGTAAGGGTAAAGGGGTACCTGATACCTACTATCAAAACTGGCAGAATTCAAATAATGCAATGATAAGAATAAAAAAAAACGAATGGACACTGAATAAACTGTTTTTAACCGACTTCAAAAAAGGAGGTAAAATAAAATAACAACAATAACAACCTGCCAATAACATAAAGACAAAACCAAACTCTTTAAAACAACGGTTGACAAAACAAAACAGATTTAATAAACATCAAAACAAAAGGAGTCAAATCCTCCACAACACCGACAGAGTTAACACAACACTTGACCACAGCGTCCAGAATATAAGCAGTAATCTTACTCGGCTAATTATAATTAATCCCTGGCAGACAGCTATGATTAAAGAGTTACTTTTCAATTTCTTAATGCTGTGGCTTCGTTGTTGGGCGAATTTTCGTGTTTCGTTGTCACGACGAAACTTCGTGTTTTTTTTAATGCAATGGTGTGACGAGACAAGCGAGACGTTCGGCAGGTAGTAATCATCACGTCTGCTCATAACAGTAGCAGTGCTATAATTGTGAACTTGCGAACAAAACCCTGCGCCGCACTGCACTGCGCTCGTTACCCTAACCCTAGGATACTTAGATCTCAACGAGTCCTATCATTATCATAATTCTATGTTTCTACATCAAACTAATGTGGTCGCTTTGGAAGGTTTTTGTTAACAGAACTAAACTAATTAAAGTATTGCTGTCCTTAGTTGTGGACCTGGGTATGTCCTAAAACTGCATCCAGAACCGCCGGAGGACGGGCAGCAGCGTCCTCTTAGTTAACGGTGGTAACACTCTGCGATCCCCAAGCCGCCTGCCAAGCGTGGGGATTATGGCAACCCCTCCCTATTAAGGGGGAAGCTTTCGTCCAGCAGTGGACGTCTTCCGGCTGTTGATGATGATGTCCTTAGTTAACATATGTTGTAAAAAGGGACAGCGATATTTTAATTAATTTTGTTCTGTCAACTAAAGCATTCAAAATTAACCACATTAGCTTGGTAAAAAGAGGTGAACATTTGTGAAAAAAAACCTCAAATAATGCGATGTGTTACCACCTTGAATGAACTGCATGAACTTTGTCGAGATAAAACCCTTTGATATACGCCATTTTACAGTTTAAAAGTTAGGTAAGTACCCCAGATAATTTTACATAAAATAAATTTGTGTGACCTTCAAAGTTAACTCGGCTTCTCATCCCACACTGTGTCTCTTCAGAGTTAATAAAGCACTTGATGGCAGAAGGTTATTGACAAACGGGAAATGATATGACGGGCCAAGTTTAAACGCTTTGGGATTTTATCAAAGCCTTACTCCCTCCCTGGAATATTCTTGACGGAAAGTTTAATTGCTTGTAAAATTTGAAAAAGCTTGTAGAGGCTCTTAAAGATGTTTATTTGGGACTCTGAATTAAAATGAGCGCAATTCCTAGTGCTGAGTTAATTGAATTAAAATCAGAATAACCTTTTAAAAGCTTTGCAATGAAAATTTATGAACATGCTAAGAGTTAGTTAATTTATAATTATTATCTAGAGGCGTTCGCAGCTTTCTCAGATATCGCTTTATCGCCAAAAAAGAAAAAAGTGCCATATTCCAGAACAAAACCGATGCTTACTTCTTATTTTACTAAACAACATACAAGTGCAATAGATGAATCATCATCATCAACCAGAAAACGTCCAATACTGAACAAAGGCCTCCCCCTTCCTATTCAGAGGGAGGCCTTCGTTCAGCAGATAGATAAAAATAATGACTAATAAGATCAAAAATAGACTGATTGATGAATGCCAAGTAAATATTTCGACGTAGGTAACTTTGATCACTGATTTTGCGTTCCTGGACATGGAAGGAGATATAAAAATTCTTAAAAAAAAGTTTTTCGCTTTCCAATGTTTCCTTCTGTAGCGGGTAAAATTTTATTCATCATCATAATCATCAGCCAGAAGATGTCAACTGCTGGACAAAGGCCTCCCTCTTAATAGGGGGTTGCCATTATCCCCACGCTTGGCAGGCTTGGGGTTCGCAGACTGCTCACCACCGTTAACTGAGAGAGCGCTGCTGCCCGTCCTCCGGTGGTTTTGGATGCAGGTTTAGTACATACCAAGGTCTATATTTACAAAATTTTATACAGGACAGAATTGTATTTTAAGTATTTAATAAAATTGATTGAAAATAAAGTATATACCTGAGTGTGTAAATATCAAATTACAACGCATTATTATTACATTATTATTAATAACGACATTGATTTTGAATAAAATTATTTTGTTATAGAGACAGACTTGGCAAAACTATAAAGATTTTAATTAACTTTCAAGCCATGTTTTCATTATAGCTAACTGTAAAGTAGGTACGTCGTACGAAAATAACCAATTTGTGTAGGCAGAGAACTGTGACGATGCGACATTACACAGCCAGCGAATTAAAAATGGCTGAGATAATCCCCGGGCACGTGATTATTTTACTAGTAATATTTCAATGTAAGCTGTGACAAAAAAGATTTATTTACCTTTTGAGCGACAACGTCCTGAATGGACCAGAGTAAAACTGCAACCAGAAACACCAGAAGACGGGCAGCATTGGTTCTCTCGGTTAACTGTAGTGAGCATTCTGCGATCCTCAAGCCGCCTGCAAAGCATGGGGATTAAGGCAAACCCCCCAATGAAGGGAAGGCGTTTGTCCACCAGTGAATGACTGATGACGACAGATATGTCACCCATAATTAATAAGAGCTTGCAGGGCCCGCTGTATATACAAAAAAAACAATTTCTTTGTCGGCTATTTTAGTAATTGATCTATTAATTTGCCGGCAAGGATACTGTGTTTCATGTATCTTAAAATAGTTTTTGTTAATGCAATCTAGTGAAGTGACGAGTGGGACGTTAGCCTGGTGGTAAGCGTCACGCCTGCCCATAACAGTAGCAGTGCCAGAATTATTGTGAATTTGCAAATACAATGCGCCGTACTGCTCTTGTCACCCTGAAATTTTAGATGATAAATCTCTTCATACCCAGTAATTTCATGGGTAACATTGCCCTTTAAACCGGAACACAGTAATGTTTGCACACTACTTGTTTGCGGTTGAATAACTGGCAAAAGTGTGGTACTTCCCCAGACGGACTCTGCAGTAGGTAGAGTCCTACCACTACCAAAACATCTATCAGATACTCAGCAGACCACTAGCCCGCTGGTCGGATAACATCGTGAAAACAATAGGTCGGATAATAGCACTGGCTGGATAAAGCCGGGTATACTAAAAACAAATTGAAATTTAAAAAAAAAAACATTTTTATAAAAATAAACAATTACTATCAAACCGTAATTGGAACTGTTGGACGAAATCAAAAATCATGCATGCAGCTTACAACGTTCACGTTTGCGAACCTATGCCGTAAGCCCGAGCTTATTTAAATTCATAGTGTAACCAATACTACAAACAGATGGTCGTAGGTTTTTAATGGTGATCAAAGGCCCATCGAAGCTCATCAATTTATTCCGATAGTTGTGAACACAATGTTCAGAGGAAATACGAACCGATACTGCTACGGTATTACGGTAGGTACGTTACCGTAAAACTGGTTCAAAACCTGATGACTGGCCGAAGAGGCTGGTAAATAGCAATATGGGTTTTTTTTTCATTTCAGTATCTATTTCCGATCGTCGTATAAAAGGGGGCCAAGAAATTACATCGGACAAAAGATATGCGGTAAATATCTGTAAATATTTATAAAGTTTGTGTCAGTTTCATACCCAGGTCAGGTCACTCAAATTTGGTATAGAAGTAGATTATGCCTTGGAATAACACAAAAGGTACTTTATATCCTAGGCATCGCGGGTGACACCTTGGGGCACTGGTAGTTTATTAATTAACGTCATTTAACGTCTGCGAAAGAATTAAGGAATACAATAATGACACAATACTTACTAACGACATTTAACCTTTAATTTAGGCCCTATGTTGTTATTATGAACTTAAACATCAAGCCTAAAACATCAAGCCTAAAACATCAAGCATCCAGAACAACCGGAGGAGTGTCCTCTCAGTTTGCGGTATGGTGAGCAGTCTGCGATCCCCAAGCCACCTGATAAGCGTGGTGATTATGGCAACCCCCCATATTAAGGGGGAGGCTTTCGTCCAGCAGAAAACGTCTTCTAGATGATATTATGTTGCGAGTTCATTAACACTCAATGTCACTGTACGGAGTAACCCTGACTTCTAGTTTGTAGTTTACTCGCATTAATTTCTAGGTGTACTTGTTAAAAGCTCCCGACGCGCCTGTGAAGTCCCTCGGATGGACTTGCGGCGGCGCCATTGTCACTCGTAGCTTCGTCATCACCGCCGCTGCGTGTGTTGACGATCTGCAACGAATATACGTTATTGCTGGGCAAGTATATTATATTAGTACCTACCTACCTCTTGTCCACAGCTAGAACAAATAACTCACTCTCTCTCAAGCAAATGCAGCTCTTTTTATATAACTTTCTCACTCTTCCAGTTTCTTTTCTTTTCTCGTCTAGTTTCGTTTCTCTTTCTCTTTCTCTTTGTTTTTCTCTTTCTCTTTGCTAATTTTTTTGTATAGGAAACTCTTAAATATAAGTAAAAAAAACTAAACCGCTGTTTTTATTGCAGGTATAGAAAATTTGTAACAACTCGACAAATCGCTGAAGATGAGTGTACGAGCAAAATGAAAAAAAGAGTGGTATTCACTTGTGTGCCAAAAGGTAGTACACATCGTCATTCCCTTAAAAGTATTTTACTTAGGTCAACTTACTCATCAACCAGAAGACGTCCACTACTGGCCGAAGGTCCTTAATAAAGAGGGGTTGCCATAATCCCCACGCGTGGTAGGCAGCTTGGGGCATAGCGCATAGTGATACCACCGGACGTTGCTGCTCCGGCGGTTCTAGATGCAGTTTTAGTACATACCAAGGTCTTTAGGTAACTGGTATTCATTTGTTAGTTTATTTTTGCTTAATGTACATTAAAAAAATATGTTATTTAAACAAAAGCAATTAAGTTCATAGACGCCGTTAGGTATAACATGTACTTAGACTTAGACCCGTACCTACTTGTTCTTATTTAGAGTTCGGTACCCAAGTGTGCTTCCTCTTCTTATTGGTGACGTCATGGTTTTTCTTAATGTGTTTTGATGAGTAATGATGGAATTAAAAAGAGGGATCTCCTAAGTCCGCTAAACACTGACGCAACCTGCGGTAACGGTCGTAGTGATAGTCAAAAAATTTAATGGTACTGCAAGCCGTGCCTGTGGGGGTTGTGTGCTACCTCGTCCGCCACCATAGGCCGCGTCAGTGAGAGCAATCCTAGCCGTGATTTTATATTGCCGCGAATTTAGCCGCCACAGCAGACCACATTCATCTGAGCATCTTTAATCAGTCAATAAAGATATCTGATAATAAATACCTCATAAATACTCTCTCACACAATAAGTCAAATCGTAAGCAAATAAATATTTTATATCTTTTCAGAATACCGACTAAACTATCACATAACAGAAGGATGGTCTCGAATCGATATCGCTGTGGTGAGAGTAGAGACACCATTCGACTTTGCAGACGACTCGTATAAAAAATATTGTTCGTACATACCAACACCAATTGAGATAAACTACTGGCCTAGATATCAAGAGGCTGGGATTGACGCTTTAGCTATGGGATGGGGACATCTGGGTCAATTCAAAGAAGTATGCGAATAGTCTAATATAGAAAATAGAATAATTTGTAGGTAGGTTACATTTTTTTGGTCTCTAGACCAAAAAAAATTAAGATACGTATGTCATTCTATTTCTACATTGCTATATTTTATTATACAATGCACGCTTTTTGACTGAGCTTTGTGTGCTTTTGGCGCGATCATTATAACATGACCAGTATACCAGTATCCAGTGTATGCTTGACTGAGCTATCATATGTACCTTTTGGCGCGATGAAATAGCACACTCAAATGCTGCTTTGAGCGAACTATGTGCGTTTAAGCACGCTCAAATTTCGCCTTCAGTGAGCTATGTGCGTTTCTATCACGCTCAAATGTATCCTTGAGTGAGAGTGGGCATTTTAGCGTAACCCCAGCACGCAACCTGATGGTAGCCTCTACCGAGTTACACGTGTGTTTATGTGCGATCAAATAACACTATCAAGTGGGCCACTAAATACTATCATATTATTAATAGATATAATATCGTTTCACAATAATTGCCTTACAGGATCTGAAAGACAAAAATTACAACGTAGATTCTTTGAAATATACCCCTACAAAAATACTTGAAAAAGAGAAATGTTTGTCTTACTTCCCACACAATAAGAAAATGCATCCGATAATTAAAACGTACATGATATGCACACTGGAAGCTGGGAACCTAGATGATAAAGGGCAACTCATATTGAGAAGTCCAGCTACTTCACTCCAAGGATGTATTTCCAAAAAGGACCAACTTATGGGAATGATAGGTAGGACGGTAAGATTCCAATTTATACCAGTTGTAGTGTCAGACAAGTTATAAATACTTAAAAACTGTGTTGTGGTATATACTTTGTTACGTTTTACTATTCGAGCTTCCGGTTGACCCAATTCTGGCAATACTTATACGTTGGGCCAAATAAATGCCAACGCATAAGCATTGTCATTCACCGCCTCTATTCCGTCAGCCTATTGGACTTACTTCCGACTTATTTTACTGCCGACTCGACTACTTAAGACTACCAAAATTTGTTTTAATTTCTACAAATTAAAACAAATTTTGGTAACAATGGACTTCCGCAAAGTAACGCCTGAATCAATCACATATACTTAAGACTAGACTAGTGTCAATCGATAATTTTTTGCGACTAGAGTCAAATCGTGACCCAAAAGCTGATTGGATCAAAATGAATCGATCTTTTAATTGATCGCCCGCAGATCGGTCACACGATCTGTCTCTCTTCCATCCTAATGATTGGCACCAAACTGCCGCAGTGCGCGAGCAGACGATACATTTTTTGAATTCATTATCTAATCACTATATGGTCACTATATATATATACTATATATATATGGGTTGCGAGCGAATCAAAGTGCTTCAATCGATCGTCATCGACGCATGACTACCTAAGACTTTCAATTCAACGCTTTATATGAAATCCAACAATTTTTCTCTAGGAACGAATTTATTAGATTTAGTGTCTAAAAGTCGTGGTCAGCCATAGAACGTCCACTGGCTTCCCCCTTAATAGAGGGGTGTTGCCATAATCCCCACGCTTGGCAGGTGGCTTGGAAATCGCAGAATGCTTACCACCGTTAACAGGGAGGACGCTGCTGCCCGTCCTCCGGTGGGTCTGGTTGCAGTTTAAAGACATACCCAGGTCCAAAAAAATAAGTTGTGTCTGTAAATGTAACAATGACGATGTCCTGGACTTAGTTTTGTTACTCTCAGTTCTCGGTACCTTATAACAGACAAGTTATCATGGGCGTACGAAGGGGGGGGGGGGGGGGGGGGTGACACCCGGTGGGAACGAAGTGCTATAAGCTATTTGACAAATATTTATATCTAGTATATTTCTCTGATTTATGTAAATCGTCTTCGTGCTACCCACATTACATTGTTTACCCCCCGCAAAAAGTAGACTATCTTTGTAAATTTTTGGACCCTCAGACCCCCACGTGAAAAATATAGCTACGTCCGTGCCAGTTATAACTGACCATCAGGAGGAAGAAAAGATAATAAATAAAAAGATAGTTAAATAAATTGGACCAGAAAATAATAATTCGATAGTGTACTAGAACTAATTTTCTTAAATGTAATATAGTGTGAAGGAGAAGAAACGGAAGTATTTGAAACTAGGAAAGAGCTACGTAACGATACAAGGAAATACGGACACAAGAGTACCAATCAAACAGATGCGCTAAATAAAGCTGCATTAAACAAAGAAACATTAAGAATTCAGGCGTATAATAACAAGAAAGCCAAAGAAGCACCGGGGATTTGTCAAGTAAGTCTGAAGACAAACTGATATTCTTTTCACAGAAGAGACCGTAGCTGAAAAAAATATATTCTAAATTGAAATTATAGCTAGTGCTAGTGCTAGCACTCTTGTGAAAAAAATATACCTAGTTAAGTTTTGTATGGGCAGCGATGTCTTTTTTCACTTTTCTGTAGCTTTAGCGTTTAACCAAAAACATATTTCATCAATTAACGAATCCTATATTTTATAACATAATTATCACAGCTGTGAGTACGGATGGACTAGTATTTAGACTCCATTAACACTTTAAGAGGGAATCCGGTCTCTGATTCTCCATACAAATGTATTCCCTTATTTTCTTCCTGAATTGCTTAAGAAAATATAACCCTCCAAAAATTACTATGGAGATATTTCAAGTTACATATTTTTTGCAATCAGTTGCTGAAAAGGGAACTCACAAATACATCTACATCAGTCTACAGTAGACCTACATTTTATTTTTAAAAAAATAAAGATAATTGCTTTAGAGGCATTATCCAGGATGAAAAGGAAGGAAGGATGAATTTTGTACTGGTAGGACTCTACTGCAGAGTCCGCCTGGGGAAGTACCACACCTTTGCCAGTTATTCAACCGCCAATCAGTAGTGTGCAAGCATTATTGTGTTTCGGTTTGAAGGGCAATTTTACCAGAGAAATTACTGAGAATCAAGAGATTTGACATCTAATATCTAAGGGTAACGAGCGCAGGACAGTGCGGCGCAGGATTGTATTAGCAAGTTCACAATTCTAGCTTTGCTATTGTTAGAGGCAGGCGTGACGCTTACCACCAGGCAAACGTCTTGCTCGTCTCGTCACTTGAATGTATAAAAAAATGAAAATAGGGGAATACGTTTGTATGGAGAATCACAGACCGGATAATAAAAATATGATAATAAAATGATTATTCAGGAATGGTTACAAAAAAGAATCCTCATTTCAGAATGACCACGGCGGGCCCCTTGTCACTTGGGAGGGGAGGCACGAGATTCTCATCGGAGTGGCCACACTGTACAAAGTAGACAACGAATCTAACTGCATGGGGCCCTACTTGTTCACTAGCACCTACTGTACAGGCGCTTTTTTGCAGTGCATTCTATCATTGGAAAATGAAACTGACTCGTAAGTATACCTACATACATACTACATACGCGTAGATATCTGTTGCTCACAGGGCCCATAACTTGGCATCAATGATTGTCGGGTTCAGCCGCCGACGCTGCGCGACTGTCAGTTCTATCGCGATGCAGTACGGTTCGTGGTCGCGCAGCGTCGGCGGCTGTACCCAAGGGTTGTTTCACACGTACCACAACCACACCACATCCACAACCACGCGTGGTCGGGCGCATATTTTGTATTGAAAATGAAGCGTAGAATTTACACGTACCACATTTTGCCGTCATTTTCGACCGCGTGGATGATACCGACCACATCGACACCGTGAAATAGCCGCCGGCCACATCGCCGATAAAACGTTGCGTCGACGCAACGACAGTGTGCGCTCTATGAAAGCCGGAGTCGAACTGTGTCTGCACACGACGCAACCACATCGACAATTTCTCGGTACCACAACGCAACTGCAGCGACACTACACAAAATGTGGTGTGGTTGTGGTACTTGTTGGTTGACCCTAAAGCGAGTTCTAAGCGTGGTGAAAGAAGAAGTCATCATGAGCAACTTGTGGTCGTAGTTCCGATCGTACCTCACGCCTCGGCTATTTGGTCAATCTGCTAACGTTCTCCACGCGAAGCGGTCGTGTGGTTCTAAGATGTCACGGCCCCAGTATCGGTCGGGTGTTGGTCGAGTTTGTTGGATATTATTCAACTCGTATAAGTTTTTTTTAATGATTGTTTGACTACAGCTTACCTGATGCTACGCGCTTTCGCTTATCATCATGCGGTCGAAATCGGTTAAAACACCTAGCTTTAAATGGGGTCTAGCTCTCAAGTGCGTTGCCTCGAACACGCCGCTGGGTGCTAGGCGAATATAAACTTGAAGATGTTAGTCGGGTAACAGAAAGTATCTACCAGCAAGCTATGGTTTCCTTTATGGCTCAAGCTTATTGTTGAGATTTGACCCACGCCATGTGGCTAAGGTTTCTAACGCACTTCCTACTGATAAGAAAGGAATTGTTAATTAAGTAATTAACTTAATTCTTTTTTAACTTTATCCCTACACAACCGCAGGGGAATTTAAAAAGGTAAATGGTTGACAAAAATGTTTTTTGAAACTTGTTTTATTTTTTTGAGTTCCACGTAAAATAAATAAAAATATAGACTTGTCTCCAAATTAAACCAATTTGATATAATAAATATGAACCTAAAACTAAATAATACTTAGGTACTTGTACGTATCGTTGATGGAATCATAATGTTTCTTTCTATATTCTAGAGCACGGAGATGTGAATATTCGGGTAATCAAACATTTGAAATTGTTCAACGGCGTATTTCCTGGGGCGACAAAGATGGGTAAATTATAAATGTTCTTTGAATATTCAATTCTTAAAAACATTATTCCAAAGTTTTGAAGTAAATTCTATCTAAAAATAGAGAGTATTTTTTCTCTTTATTTCTAGTTAGCCAGTATTAAGAACTTTACTTATCAGATTAATAAATAATGTAATTGAATAAAGTAGTAGGTACTTATTCAAATGATATTTTAATCTAAAACATAAAGAAACACGCCTAAATTCCTGGAAACTGGAAAAATTACAGTCATGAGCGTTGAACAAATTATTATTTTATTGTGAAATTATAATTTTAAAAACTTATGTAATACATATTTTTTCATTCTTGATTGGCTAGTTATTTGGAGATAGCTCATCTTATGTACCTAGTGACGGTGTGGCGGAAAATGGTAAAAACATAGTTTTTTTTCTTATCCCACCCCATCCAAGCTGGGGAACTGGAATGGGAACTGGCTCTTAAGTGAGGCTGCCGGCACAGACTTTTACACAATTGACGGCAATCTCATTGTTGGAATTTGAACCCACATTCTTCAGCGTGCGATTCCAACGCGCTAACCACTGAGCTGTCACTGTCAACGCTATTAAATTAATCCTAACATAACTTTTTCAGGGGTGCCGAAAAGGAAGTAATCAAAGAAAGGCCACAATTACTTGTCAGCGCGTTTTATACGAAGTTGTAGAGTTTTTAACTGATATCAAACACATCATTGACGCCTTCAGTTTATTTGGGTACATCGCCATACGAGTATTTAAAGCACGTTGTGACGTGTTTGCGTTGAGCGTACGTTGTTCGTGCGTTTCCTCATGATGTACATAGCTATGTAAATCGGGATAAATTGTGTTTATCCTGATTCACATAGCTACGTGCATCGTGAGGAAACCTTCATACTTTGGAGTTGGCTTCAGATTAAGTCACGAACGCCAAATTCCTATACTAATCGGATTGTGGCAAACTAAACTAGTACTGGACCTGGGTACGTCCTTAAACTGCAACCAGAACCACCGGAGGACGGGCAGCAGCGTCCTCTTTGTTAACGGTGGTGAGCATTCTGCGATCCCCAAGCCACCTGCCAAGCGTGGGGATTATGGCAACACCCCTCTTTTAAGGGGGAGGCCTTCGTCCAGCAGTGGACGTTTTATGGCTGATCACGAAACTAATACTAGACAATATTGATATGAAGTGTTTCCACGCTTAGGTATTTCTATGTTATTAATACGAAGGCAGTATGAAAAATGAAGATGTATGGCAGGATTTGAACCTGCTTATGAGTGGGTTTCTTTCCTGCCTTCTTTGCCAATTAAGCTATAGGAGTCATTGCCATACCTGGTAGATTTACTCGTACATGCAAGTTCAATACCTGCTAGACGTCTTTATTTTTCATACTGTCCGTACATTAAACTAATATTACTTACTGCTTGGCGCCAAATAAAATTAACATTAGAACAGGTATTGTTATTTTAATTAAAACCTTGTCTTAGTTTAACTAAGTATTGTTCCAACTGTCTGATGTAAAAGTAGCCCCGGCTCAAAAAATAAAAATTTCTACCGTGCCGCCACGGCATAATTTCTACGCCCTGTACGCCAAAGCACCAAAAAACTATCTAAACCTAAAAAACAGGGATTTCAAAACCAGATATCGATTAGTAGGCACTTTGAAAGCATGTTTTTATAATCCGTATTTTTTACAACTATAGACGTCGCTGACGCACAGAACATTGTATCGTTGCTTGTCAAGTTTTGTTGGTTTGGCGTTAAAATGTCGGCCAATGAAACCTTAGCTAGGTCTTTTGTTGTTGTTTGGTTTCAAGCTTTTGGCCGCGGTCTTGGAAAGGTTGGTTGGAAGGCGCTCATTGGCACCTGATTCCTGAGTTGGATCTGCTCATTTTCTGCAGGCCTGCAAGAAAAAAAATACTTGAAGCTGCGCCCTACCTGTTTCTCATCACCCGCGTGATGATGGAAAACGGTGATGATAATGATGATGATAAAAAATAGCTTATACTTATTATGGTTAAAAAAAAAGTTTTTTTTTTAGTCATAAGCCTTTATTAGTTACAAAGACTACTTAGCCTACTACACAAAAAAATACAAAAGGATTGTATCCAGACCGATGAAAGTCTAGAGACAATCCAAATGCTCAAACACATTACTTACCAGTCGGCAGCGTACCCAGCATGCTGGCGGCATTGCCACGCTGAATGGCAATGCTTATGTGTTGGGCCAAATAAACGCCAAAATTTTGATCACACGACGAAAAATTAATTACATAATAATAATAATAACATAATAATAAATTATTATGTTATTCCGGTAAATAAGCAATCTCCATTTCATGTTTCATCCAAATCCAAACATTCGCAATTTTCTTGAACAAACGGTTTTATAATGTATAGTTTGAAGAGAAAGACGCAAGAAAATCAAAATGAACTAATTATTTACCCGTCTCGGTGGCCCACCCAGGATATATGTCGCCTGACTATTTCGAACCCCACTTCTTCAGGGTCATCACAGCGCCGTCTCCTGAAATGGAACACATACAATCAATCTCGTATACTGTTGTGTAATCTTGCAACTCATAATGATGGCAAAAGTCGCCAGTAAAAGGAAAAAAGAAGTAAAAGAAAGTCCGAGAATAGACAGGGATTCTAAGTGCTCCGCACTCGTTAGCCTTGCCAAGGACAAGAAAAAATAAGCAGAGGTCACTGCCAGCCTTCACTAGTAGGAGAGGCACTCTAAAAAGAAGAAGAATCGAGCTTGTATATTTCAGATGAATAACGAATAATCGTGTGTGACATTGGTGGGCTATGGAAGAGCTATGCTCGGCTTTTTAAGGGATCCTACGCATTCGGAGCCTCCGGAACAAATTAATTTACCAGAGAATCCAAGTCAGGTGACATGGGTTGGGATAGGGAGATGGGAACATGGAACATGGAGAAGGAAATGGAGAGGGAGGAGGGAGTGGAAAGGGAGGAAGGAAAGGGAGGAAGGAGTGGAGAGGATGAAAGGCGAGAGGGAAATAGAAGGAGAGAGGTAAAAGGGAGGGGGTTGAGGAAAGGGAGAGGGAGATGGAGAAGGGTTGTGGGGTAAGGGGCGCGGAAAGGATAAAAGGAGTAGAGAAGGGGAGGGGAGAGAGGCAGAGGACGAATAGAAGGAGGGGATGAGAAGGGAGAGAGAGAGAAAGAGAAAAAATCTGCAGAGATCGAATATAATATACAGGGTTAGTGGTAATCAGTTAAAATATAAAAGGCAGTACGTAGCATCCTTTAAAACGATGCTACTGCCTTTTATATTCTGTACGTCAATACAAACAACTTATACTATCGGGCCAACATTAAAATCGCAAAAACAAAACAACTGTTCCATAAATTTTGCCCAAGCTCGATGAACTTTTTGTATGGAACAGTTGTTTTTATTTTTCGCGATTTCAATGTTGGTCCCTTAGTGCAAGGTGTTTGATTTATTTTAGTTTTTACAGAATATGCCCTTAAAAGGATGTTAACTGATTACCACAAACCCTGTATACAAGGTAAATTCATAATCTTACGTCTGATCGTCCTTGTCTTGGTCCACAATGCACTTTAGAAATGCCCCGTTGCACCAAGTTTTGGTAAAAAGGTAGGGCCCCATACAACGGTGCTTGTTGTCCAGTTTGTACAAAGTGGCTACGGCCACTAGGACTTCTTGCCCACCCCTCCAAGCTACCAGAGGCCCACCGTGATCGTTCTAAAAAAATATAAGTCCGTATTAATATTAAATATTAAATCCTTCAGGTTTAAAACTATGCGCAACTATCCGGCACCATCAAAATGATTGATTGTTTTTCTAAATCAAAGCAAAACCTGTGCATTGCTTAGATTACACGGGCTTCGTACTTCTCATTAGTACTTCATCGGTATGACACGTGTCGCTTAGTAAAAAGGATCGAATTCTATTCACTTGCACAGTCACTTACTAATACTAAGCAATAATTAGAACAGTTATTGGTACTAAGCATTAGCTACGTAGCTACGTGGGACCTGGGACTGTCTTAAAACTGCATCCAAAACCGCCGGAGAACGGGCAGCAGCATCATTTTAGTTAACGGTGGTGGACATTCTGGAAGCCGCCTGCGAAGCGTGGGGATTATGGCTACCCTTCCCTATTAAGGGGGAGGCTTTCGTCCAGCAGTGTACGTCTTACGTACAAAGGACGTAGGACGTCGTACGTACGTCTTCTTACTTAGCTACGAGGCGCTCTGTATTTCAGTTATATAGAAGATTCAGTCGCGTGACGTCAACAAGCCAAGCCATACCATTACCAGTATCAGCTAGAGGACGTCCACTGCTGGACGAAGGTCTCCCCCTTAATAGGGAGGGGTTGTATAACATCCCCACATTTGGCAGGCGGATTGGGGATCACAGAATGTTCACCACCGTTAACCGAGAGGACGCTGCTGCCCGTTCTCCGGTGGTACTAGATGCAGTTTTAGGCCATACCCAGGTCCTAGGTCCAAGACCAAGTATCGAGTAAAAATATCAATAATGGTAAATGCTCACTTGACAGATTCCAGGAGTATCCTCCCCTCCTTCAATTGCTTCATCGTCTACGTCTCCCTCGGCTCCATCTTGCACAAAAATCTCAGTCTCATAATCTTTCACTTCCTCAACCCTTCGAAGCACTTTATTTCCGTCATCAACACGTTTTCTCGTAGCATTCCCACGTCGTCTTGTTTTGTTCACGACAGAAAATTCACCTCCCGGGCTGTCATCGTACATTTCAGGACCGTCTATTCCACCTTCGTAAATCATGGCTTCAGCTATGGCATCATCTTCACACTGTATTCAAAATCGATATGCCAGAATAAGAATTCTTACATAAATTTTCTAATGAGCAAAATAGGGAATAAGCATGTGTTTCAATAATTAAAAATAATAAGATAAGTGGAGAGTTTAACTGCATCTGATGCTTACGTAGAAAAATAATTGAAATCGGCTGGTAAAGTTCTGAAATATAAGCGTTCAAAGTATTTCGGAGGGAGTCATCTGTCTGTTTCTAGAAAAACACGTGCTAGTATAGAATTTGGTTAGAATCGTGTACTTTGACGTCATTAGCCACTACAGCGCCCTCTAAACTGTCTAACTTGAAACCAAAATGCACAGACATAACAGACTCAATATAACAAGAAAAAGGCTTGTATTATATATATACATTTTAGCTAAAATGTTATTTGTGCCTTTAGATTTAGCTCTCTCTCATTCGTGCACACATGTTTTTTTGATGTTTTTTTTTTGTTGAGAGTCAGCTTTTTTGTGAGTCAATAAAAACACATGCATATTCCTAATTAGACATTTTACTGTCTCAAACAAATCTGACTCACATTCACTCATCAGCCAGAAGACGTCCACTTCTGGACGAAGGCCTCCCCCTTAATAGGGAGGGACAAATCTGACTAATTAAACAGAATTGATCTATAAACACAGAACGAAAATAATATGCTTAAAAATAAATGTGATGTTTGTGATTTGATGCTAGAAAGAGAGCATACTGTAAATAGACTCGGAGGAAGGCTTGGCTTGATAAATTTCTCTGGTAGATAGACTGAGGTCATAACGAATAGAATGCTGATAGAAGATTGACTCAGAATCCGTATGAATTCATACGGAGAATGCCGACCAAACATATACTCGGAATGAGTAAGAATCTATACGCATACGCTACCAAATGAAAAAGTATTTTTTATTGTAATCCTCCCTTTCCGTACGTCTATGGTTTGTATGGGACAAATACAGAAGAATATTTGCTCTTCAATTTGGTGTATAATACTTGTGAGTCTGTATCTATGGTTCTGAATGCTGCCATTTGGAAACATTCGTTTCGTAATTGTCACTTAGGGACCGTCATATTCGTAGGCAATTATCGTAATAATTTTGTATGAAAGACGTAAAACTATAAATGCAAGTTTAGCTATTCATTCAAGATTATAAAAAACATAAACAAATCTTTCAAGATTCATGATATTTCCTAAAAATATTTGTTAACATTAACATGTCTTATTTTTTTTCATTCTTCTATGTTAATTTTTTTAGTTAGAAATTGCAAATAAATAAGAAAATAAATCAAATTGCAATCTTAGAGAAATATAACACTACTGTATTGTACAAAAGCTTTCTTTTTATTTCAAGTAAAAACTTGTAGTAGTCACAGAGATATCGTAATTTTTTTAAACACTTGCGAATTTTTCGTACGGTCCGCCATTTTGTTTCCGAGCCAAAGGTGGCAACTTTTGACAGATGACATTCGAGCCATGGGGTTAAAATTTCAAGCAATGGATAACGGAATGACTCGACTCGACCCGAATGCTGCTCAGCAAATTCAAAATTGTTCTTGCCTAGTGAGTGTCTGCTCTAGGTAAATAAAATATCTACTTCAGAACGACATTTAGAGTGTGACCATTTATGTCAATTATGACACGACTACGAGTAGGTATAATTCATTAAATTTTTCATTTCATTTAATTTTTCTTTTCATTTTATTTTCATTTCCGTTCGAAAAAAAACGTGGGACCAACAATTGCCAACAAGTATATACGTGCAATCTTTTGACATTGTTTATCTACGTTTTTTATGAAGTATTTGACATTTCTATGTGCAAGACTGTTATCGTTCGTAAAATGAAGAAACAGGTACGTAAATCCTTCCTTTAAGGTAAACGTAATCGTACAGATATATTTAAAACATCTTACCATTCTACCAACCGCACCTCTAAGTCGGGCTGCTTCGGTGATACATCCCTGAGCAATAGGCGGACTTCTCAGTATAAGTTCGCCTTTGTCATTAAGGTTTCCTGGCTCTAAAGTACATAACATGGACGATGCTATGATAGAAGCCAGAGCTTTGTTTCCATTGAAGTATTTAACGCAGTACTGTTCTTCTAGGACCCTTGTAGGAGCATAATGTAATGTTGCTTGGTTCAAATCTACTAGATCTTTATCCTGGAAAAACATTATAAATTTATTACATAACCAAAAAATAATCAAAAAAATATTTAAATAAATACATAAACATATACTATTCTAAAATTCTGGTGCATTTTCTTAATTCTAGTTTTCATGAGTTCTAAGCCAGCAAGTTTTATGCGCAACTAGTGAATCTTTCTCTAGAAGTATTTTTTTATCCTGTCTGTCCATAATGGTCTGAATGCGATAAGCTATGAAACTACTGAATAGGATTTTTTTGCTTTTTTGAAGTGCAATTGGTCATATTCACTACCCTGACCCATTACGGGTTAGTCTGGACATACATTTAGATTTCCTCACGATGTTTTCTTGTTCCAAAAAGCCAGTAGTATGATACTCTGCACATAACACTGAAGAGAGAAGTGAATAGAACGGAAATATGACGGGCCGCGCTAGCCGGCATTAAGTGCAAATGCGCTTAACGACAATTCTACCAATAAACATGTTTTTAAACTGAGAATACTCAAAAAGACAATTTTAATAGACGCGTCGAAAACCAAACCACATTGCATCGTAATTAGATAAATTTTAATCTGTTGCAAAATGGCATTTCGAGCGTTTTACTTCAAATGCGCGACCAATGATTGGCATTTTTTCGTCGTAGTTTCTATACAATTAAGTTTGAAACTGGCGACAGTGGTTTTCCATACAATTACTTTAAAACATTGTCTTGTCAGCCGCTCTACCTTAGAAGTAGGGCTTTCGCTTTTCTGTGGTACATATAAACTGCAAGAAGCTCATTGGTACCGACCCGAAACCCTTAAATCAGACTCTTCATTAAACCCTCAGGATTTCGAATCTAGCGATCTTCCCATTAAGCCGTTGGCCTACTGCTGCCCATGGAGTGGCTACGCACGTGTGTATATGATAGCGTTCATTGCAAAACACAAACACGCTATGCACGAATACGAGATTAATGACGCCATTGCTACACGCATAGCTTGCTCGAATATGACGCCCACGCAGTTCAACGCTGTCAAAGCTATGCAGGGTTCGTAGCTTCACTGTGGGAAGTGGGACGGGCGTATATAAGCATGCACACTTGCGCTACAGTTGTACATAGTAGTGGGTTCATATTAATATTATACACGGTTAGTTCTCATCAGTTAGCATCCTTTTAAGGGCATATTCTGTACATCAAAACAACCAAACTTTTACTATGGGGCCAAACAACATTGAAATCGAGAAAAAAATATCAGCTGGTCCATACATTTTGCCCAAGGTCGATGAACTTTTTGTATGAAACAGCTGATATTTTTTTCGTGATTTCAGTGTTGGCCCCTATTAAAAATTGTTTATTTTGATATACAGAATATGCCCTTATAAGGATGCTAACTGATTAGAACTAACCCTGTATAGTCACCTGCAGTGGAGACGTAGACCAAGGAGGGAAACAAACGAACCCACGCAGCCAAAATGCGCCGCGTGACCGTACACACTGCACAGCGTGCGCCGCAGTGGGCCAGCGCTTTAGCTTTAGGCAAAGACTATAAATCCTGTTGACTGCTCGTCCGACTTACTCTCATACGAAAATGTGTATTTTAAACACCACTGCTAGCCACTGTGAGTACGTCAGAAGCGCATTGTATTTCATAAATCAGATTGCGTCATCCCACTGATTGGCCAATCGCAAGCATACAACGTTACCTAACCCCCTGCCCGCAGCGGTGAGTCGTGTTTGTAGGAGACATTATTTTCACGTGCCATCAACAGGTTATATTATAATCTGTGGCTTTAGGCTACCACGCCTTACAATAGAGTTTTCACATATTTTATTTTAAAGCATGACTTACTTTCCTAAACTCTTTAGTATGACCCCATCCTAATACGATTACATCGTCTCCTGGTTTTGGAAACTCTTTCTCTGTGTTGAAATCTATTGGTTGAGGTGTGTAAGAGCAAGATGTTTCATAGGACTTGTCATTAAAATCGAATGAAGACTCTACTTTGATTACGGCAATGTCGATTTTCGCCCACACTTCTGTTCTGTTGTAATCGAACTGGTAACCTGAAAAACAATGAAAATAATTTTGAACACAACTTACTTAAAGCAATAATAATTATGCTTTTAAAAAAATACAATCGACTTCAACATCTAATACCTGGATGACATTTTCATATTTTCTAGTAATTTTCATTTAAATACGAAACTACTGAACCAATTTCGATAAAATGTATATGGGACCACCTCTGAAGTATTACCTAGCAAACAAAAAAAAAACATCAAAATCAGTTCATAATTGCAAAGCGCGCCCAGTTTATGCGCGGTTTCTTTTGCACGTTAGTGACTCTATAGATATTAGCTCAATGGTTCCGTGGTACTAACGGACTTAAGGAGCAGAAAAGTGAGACCGGTGGTCATGAAATTTGGGAGGGAGCCGAGCTCGAGAGCTTATTATTATTATAAACCTCAGAAGCAAGACAGTTTTTTTTGTTTTTCCTACTGAATACATAGTCTAACTATGAACGAAATAGTTAATGTATTTTTTATGCATAGGAGTGACGTGACGTGAGAGACGTTCGCCTGGTTATTACGTCTGCCCATAACAGTCTGTAGCAGTGCCAGACTCGTGAAGTTGCGAACAAAATCCTGCCCCGCTTTCCACTGCGCTCGTCATTGCCCTGAGATATTAATTATGGAATCTCTTCATGCCCAGGTTTTCTCTGGTAACATTGCCTTTTAAACCGGAACACAGTACTGCTTGGCGGTTTAATAACTGGCAAAGGTATGGTACTGCTCCAGGCAGACTCTGTACAGTCCGCCCGCACTACCAAAAAAAGTAGTAGGTTAGTAGGTAGATAGATGATGGTACCATAACCAACCAACCAACTAGCCTATAAATGGAATCTGGCTTTCAAAGTAAGGCTAACGAAATACGCCGTTTAGCTGTTTGGCGACCGATTTTTTTATGTAAATAATTTGACGATAACCTAAATAAAAATAATGTTATTTACTTACTCCTTGGTACGCAGGTTAGAACCACTTTTTTCTTCTTTTCTTTAACACACGGGTCTTCTTCAATTCTATCAGCTGAGACATATTTTTTGTATCTGCGGAAACACGATGAAACTTTACTAACATAAAATGACATAATTATGTTTATCATCGGGACTTAATCGCGCACAAATAAATTTATATTTTATGATTAAGTCCCGGTGATAAACATAATTATGTGTTCAAATCGCGAAAGTTTAAAAGTTTCATTAACATAAAATGTTTGAGCGATTTGCGCGTGCGAGAACTTCTGAGAAGCGGAAGCGCGCGAGAGACCTCTATCTACCGTGTGCGGCAAGTTGTTATCAACTGACTTCAAAAAAGGAGGTTCTCAATTCGACTACATGTTTTTTTTTAATGTATGTTACGCGATAACTCCGCCAATTATGAATTGATGATTATTTTTTTGTTTGGTAGGAAATACTTCAGAGGTGGTCCCATATAATTTTTACAGAAATCGGTTGAGTATTTTGGTTTTTAAATAAAAAATAGAAAATATGAAGATATCATCCAGGTATCCGAAGTTTAAGTCGGTTGTTTTTTTTTTTTAATCATTTTATTTAAGCTGTATGAAAACTGAACTCTGCAGCTCAGTGGCAGAGTTTTGTGTCTGTGGGCCCATGAGCGGCTAGGCTAAAAGGACCTGAGGGACAAGCACGTCATTTTACTCGGAACTTTGAGTAACAACCAACAAAGTTCAGAATGTCACTGCAATAGCGCTTCTTACTTCAATTGTTTATTTGTACATAGTTACTTAAAAACAAGTGACGGTAAAAAGAGCTTATAAAATGGTATTAATACTCATACCCAGCAACGACGTAGATGTGCCGAACGTCCTGAACGCATGCAGCTGACGTCATGACGTAATCTTTATTTATAATCGCACCCCCACACAACCAGCCGTGGTACTGGTTAGGGGCGGATGCAGCCCTCAGTAAGTATACCTGAAATAAGTAATTGACATCAGCAATAGAATCACTTGTGATATACGATTCACGCATGAGCATTGCTATTCGACGTAGCAATGCCGCGGCATTGCGTACCCAGCAATCTGGCGGCATCTGGCAGCATGCCGCCAGATTGCTGGGTACCCTTGCTGGGTGGACTGATAGTAGGTTTGAGCATTAACGGCCTTACTTAAAAAAACTTTTGTACCTTAGCCACTGGTTAAACTTCTCTCTCCTTTTCTAGCACGTGCAACTTCATATCAGAGAGAAGATGGCAGATCATCCTAAGCATTGACTAACGGATGAGAAGTTTTTTAAGTAATGCCGTTAGACAGCATTTTTTTTTTGTTATTGATTTACTGCATTCTTAGTTCGGTTTGGAAACAATCCTTTTTTTGCATAGTGGTAGGTTAGTAGATATATATTATTAGTTTATTGCAGTCAATAGACGCAAATAGTACATTACTCACCTAGGGAGCAAAAGTAAAGAATGTATCGGATCTCATTGTTTATGAGATCTGAGGCTTCTGTACTTGCTCCCGTGGTGTGTATTCGATTTTACAGCAGTGGTTCCTTTCGCTCCGCGTAGCAGAGCTAAAGTAGCTACTTTAACCCCGCAGGCACGTATTTTTTTATTTATTAGTATCGCCTCGCAATCTTACTCACTATATATACGGGCCGTTTCCGCATACCGGAAATATGCCATGCATTCCGCATCCGCAACTTACTGCGTTCTCTTCCTGTTCCTGGTAAGAACATGAGAGCTGATAAGGAGAACCCAGTAAGAACATGAGAGCTGATAAGGAGAACCCAGTAAGAACATGAGAGCTGATAAGGAGAACCCAGTAAGAACATGCGGAATCAGCCATCCTACTGGATCTGTCTAAGTATTATCCGGAACAGAAAACAGACTATGTGTGATTTTCAAGAGTAAAAAGCTTTTATTAAAATCCTCTAACTTATAGTCGCAGCGCAGGAAGACTTCCCATTAGGTGGAGCGACGAAATTGTAAAAGTCGCGAGCAACCGGTGGATGCATATGCCAGGTTGTCTTACTGTATAGCGGTCTAAGGGGGAGGCCTTCGCAGTGGAAGTCTCCAGGCTGATGATGAAGCTGTTATAGTGTGAAGAAGTAACTCACATACACGCACACAAACTTTGGCATTTATGTTTGTATTCGTGATAGGCGAATAATAACATAATAATATAATAACACTAGCGTGTCAGGGCTCAAACTGACGGTGGCTAGGACTGCAGTGAGGAACCTCCTCACAAAGCGTGCCGCGACAGCCGCCGTAACAATATGGACTGCCTTATAGCTCAGCTGGCAGCATGTCTGCCTTCAGACCTGTAGGGTGTGGATTCGATCCCCACCCAGGGCAAAACATTTATGTGACGAACATAGATGTTTGTTCTGGATGGTGTGTCTGGGTGTAGTTTAAATTATAAGTATGTATTTAAAAAATAAATAAATATAAGTATTCTATCAGCGATCTGGTTTCCATATTACAAGCTTTGCTTAGTTGGGGCTAGATGGCGCTGTGTGAAAAATAACCACCAATATTTATGTATTTATTTTATATTTAATGTCGTCCGACCAATGAGGTGGTGGTCTGTCCGGTAGTCGCTTTCCGTTCCACGGACCCGTTAACTGTTTTCCACTCTGTGAATGCCACCTCTGCGTTTTGTCCATCGTCTTCTTTTGACCAAGTATCATCATTTCTTAAGTCTCGTATAATCCGTTCAACCACGTCTCGACTGTTCTCGTAGGTCGACAACATTCCTTGTTGAAGCTGTACGTTTAGGAAGTATAAAAGGTAAGGAGAGAGATAGGAAATGGTTAATTTTACTTTACCACATATTTTTTATCACTGATGACTTCTTTTCCGTCCTTGATTCGACGTTGGGGGAAAGATGCTGAAATTAACTTCAAATTAATGAAAATAAAGGCTATGCAATCGAAGGATTTAACTCTAGAGAATCTTACTAAAACTGTTATTTTATGGTGTTCAATTGGTTTTCTTTTGTTTGTTTTCGGAGATGTCAATAAAAATTAAACTTTTTTTTCAATTGACTCTACTCCTTGGATAATCTAGCCTCTACGCCCGTATATAATAAAGAAAGAGAGTCAACTCTTCCAAGAATACAAGAAAAAATTGGTACAATTAATGTTAGACCTATCAGTTTCTTCGTCGACAACCAACAAGCTGTAGTGGTAGGACTCTACTGCAGACTCCGCCTGGGGAAGTACCACAGACCACACCATTGCCAGTTATTCAACCGCCAATCAGTAGTGTGCAAGCATTATTGTGTTTCGGTTTGAAGGGCAATTTTACCAGAGAAATTACTGAGAATCAAGAGATTTGACATCTAATATCTAAGGGTAACGAGCGCAGGACAGTGCGGCGCAGGATTGTATTAGCAAGTTCACAATTGTAGCTTTCCTATTGTTAGAGGCAGGCATAACGCTTACGATCAGCCGAACGTCTCGCTCGTCTCGTCACTCGAAAGCAAAAAAAACATCCTAGATTAACGATACAACAACCAATATCCGAAAATTTCAGGAGAAAGTAATTTTTCAATTTGGTCGAAGGGTTGAGAAAGTGCGAGATCTCGGGGCGTACGTACCTACTACTAGTGTCTATCAAATTCATAAAGCCTTTTCTCTCCTAATTGCTTATTCACAGTGATGATAATCATCCCTCTGCAGGTACAAGTAATTATTTATTGTTCCTTAGTGAGCATGAGTTAAAGGTTAAGATAAAATAGCTGAGACCCACGCTTTCACCGCTAGTTATAAAAAAACACTGTCGTCAAGTATACAAGTAGAAGCCTATAGGTACGTTAATAGAAGGCCTACCATCGAAGAGCGATTGGGCCATAACCAGAATGCCGGCCCAGTTGCGGGTTGGTGAGTGAACCTGGGTATGTCATTAAACTGCAACCAGACCCACCGGAGGACGGGCAGCAGCGTCCTCTTGGTTAACGGTGGTGACCATTCTGCGATCCCCAAGCCGCCTGCCAAGCGTGGGGATTATGGCAACACCCCTCTATAAAGGGGGAGGCCTTCACCCAGCAGTGGAAGTTTTATGGATGACGACGACGACGACGATGACGAGTTCACATACGCCAATAAATATCTTCTTCGGACTTATTCAAGTTTCCCCGTGATGCTTTCCTTGACCGAAAAGCCAGTGGTGTGAAAAACCCGTGTCAAAAACTCCAAAGAGCTCTTGAAACGGGCCTGGGCATTGAACCCAGAACTCTCCGATTCTGAATCTACCGGTCTCCCATAGCATTCATATTAAATCTGTTAAGCCTATAGGAGTACGTTAAGCGATAAGTGGAAACAAACATTCGCGTAATATTATAGATGATAATATTATAGTAATAATAAATCTGGATTGTTTTTTTTATGTGGAACGAACTTTCTCAGGATGAATATGGCATACTTAAAACGTTTTTTCATGTTGTGATGGTTTATGTTTCCAAATGGTGTATAGGTGATTGTAGTACTTATTTGTAGTTGTTGAATAGTTTTTTTATACAATGGAATGACATAACGAGCAACACGTTCACCTGGTGGTAAGCATCACGACTGACCATAACAGTACCAGTGCCACAATAATAATTGTGGAGTTACGAACAAAATTCTGCGCCGCACTGCACTGCGCTCGTTTCCCTAAGATAATTATTAAATGTCAAATCCCTTCACGCCTAGTAATTTATCTGGTAACATTGCCCTTCAAACCGAAACACAGTAACGCTTGCCCACTACTGCTTTGCTTAGACCTGGGTATGTTATTAAACTGCAACCAGATCCACCGGAGGACGGGCAGCAGCGTCCTTTTGGTTAACGTTGGTGAGATCTGCGATCCCCAAGCCACCTGCCGAGCGTGGGGATTATGGCGACATCCCTATATTAAGGGGGAGGCCTTCGTCCAGCAGTGGACGTTTTATGGCTTATGACGTGACTACTGCTTTGCGGTTAAATAACTGGCAAAGATGTGGTGCTTCCCCAGGCGGACTCTGCTATAGAATCCTACTACTTACCACAACTCCACTATACCACTGTCATGTTAGTTTTCATTTGACATGGAGACGATAAATCCTGACTGCCGGCGTTCTACCTAAATTGTATTGAGCATTTTATATCTCTGCAGCCAACCCTTAAAGCACAAGAGCATGGATTCGGACTACATATTGTATATAGGTACCATACATAAACCTTAATAATCATAGCAAAACAACACGATTCAGCTTACATTGAAACACTGCCAGCAATATGAACAAGTGATAAGAATTCCTTTGAGACATATTTTGTATGAATTTAAATGATGAGCACGCTAATCTAACGTCAGAGCTCCATGACGGCATAACATGGACTGATGAAATTTATAATTGCAAATATCGATTACCTACATCGATGTTGTTGTTTTAGTTGAAAAGTGAATTTAATATTTTTACGTGCCTGCGGGGCTAAAGTGGCTACTACTTTAGCCGATTATACGTGACGCGGAGGAAGTGGTTCCTTTCGCTACGCTAACGCTCCGCGTAACCACTTCCTCCCCGCAGTGGCACGTAAAATCGTATATTATACACCACGGGAGCAAGTAAAGAATGTCTCAGATCTCATGTTTGTCATATCGGTCTCATTTAAACATGATATGATAATTGTGTGCATTGTGGCAATGAACAAATAAATAAATATACATGAGATCTGAGACAGACTTTACTTTTGCTCCCTAGGTGAGTAATCTACTATTGCGTTATTTAATTTATTTTCTTTTACCACAAGCACGAATTACAGTGGTATTAGCAGCTGTGTAGCCACGCCTAAAACTTTAGACCTTATCTAGTCCTAAAACCGATAACAAACCTAAACAATCAGTAATTAATTAAATTAAAAAAAATGCTCCGTTGTTTTCTTCTTATTATCAATTGTTTATTTATTTTCGTTTCGATGATAACAATATTAAGCCTTTTTCGGTTTTCAATTGTTTTTTTTTGGCGATGATTTACCAATGTTTTAGAATATAATAATAATAAAAATCCAATCAAAAAATGTTTGTACACGAAAACTTAGTTGGATACCTAGTTATTTATTTAATTATTTAGGTACTTTAAAAACATTTGTAATGATACTGGTCTCCACAATACAGATAATCCTATAGTGCGGAGACCAGCGTCTGATAGTTAAATTACCTTACCTTGCTGATGTTATAAATAAATAAAAATAAATAAATAAATGTTCCAGGAAACTGCTTTTTTATTCTGGGAAAATACGTAGGGGTTCGAGGTGGTTTGTTTTTCTATTCTTTCTCCCTATGGGAAATAACTTGAGGATGGGGATGTAGATGGAATAGACCATAAAGGGTACACTGTTTTCGCCTATTATGTATATAGCTATAATTATCATTAAGCTTGGCCAAACTCCAAACTTTACACAAACACAGTTTCAGCTTAAAATAAAAATTTATTACAGCAGGTATAAGTCTTTAGTAAAAACCTTATTTTAATTAAACTTGTGCTCCAATGTCAGATATCCAATGTACTAAGCCATGCACGGAACAGAAAATCACTACTCTTACAAGCCTGCACCGCGAGTACCGTTCTTGACGATCATCATAATTTGACATTTAAATCCTGTATTTGATATTTAAATCGGTAAAATTCGATAAAAATCGGTATACTCCTAAGTAAATCTGCTATACCGACACGTCAAATTTAGCGACATAGAACGGTACTCGCGCTGCTGACCCAGGCAAGCGTAGCATTTTTGCGGTTAATAGAACAGCCGGCTAAAAAGGCCACTCCACACTTCTACAACTTATCGCGGTGGACGCTGCAGCAAACACTGAACACAAAAACACGGCCTGCGATAGCGGTGAAATTTACACCATGGGCGCCGCCGCAGGCCGCATTAGTGTGGGGATGGCTTTACCCGGCTCTGCAATAAGGAGTAATTCTACGGCCATAGCCATGGTCGAAATGGGTGGTAGGCATTTATCGGCACTTGATGCCTAATTTGAATTTGTTCATTTTCTGCTGGGCTGAAAATAAATACAGTCAAGGATTATATAACCATTATAGTACTAGCAAATAGTAGATATATAGGTATGTTCCTACCTAATAATATCAAATCAAACTAATATTAAAATGCAAAATTTTGTGATATAATAAGTGTATGAGTCTATTCTTATTCTTACTCCTATCTATTAGTTTGTGTTTCCCAGAAAGTAGTCTTTTGTCTCTTGGTAAGCGCCCTATAACACAAAATAAATAATAGAGGTATCCACCATTGCGTCAGTCTTAAACTAAGGCAGGGCTATAACTTAATCCTATTTATTACAATTAAAATGAAATGCTAAATCGTATCACATATGAATGTCTCTGCAGCGCGAGTACCGTTCTTGACGATCGTTATTTTTGACATTTAAAAACCGTATATTTGACATTGGACTCGGTATAATTCGATAAAATTCTGTATATTCTCAAATTTGCCAAAGTAAATCTGCTATACCGACACGTCAAATTTAGCGACATAGAACGGTAATCGCGCTGCTAATGTGACAATTTTTTTTAATATTCGTAACGTATATTTCGAATTAGGTTTCTATGGAAATATAAATTGGATAAACTTCCCGGTTTTTTTTAACAGGACCTCTGTCGAGTCAGTAAAGCTTTGGTTTCCTCCAATAGCGGTGGCGTAATTTAGCAGTGGCTAATTCGCTATATTAGGCGTTGAATGACGTTACTGAATCTTTACGGTAAAATGTATTGAAAACAAGACGGCGTAGTTTCCTAGAGAACGTTGTTTAACACCGTAACGTCAGTAGCGATCATGACGGTCGTAAGCACTTCATGGCGTAGAAAGTTCTTCGAACATTTTTTCAATAGCGGCAGCCTTCTTTTTACGGCCATCATTTTGCGTCCGTTAAATAACGCCACAGCTATTGGAAGTATTATTGTATATTTACCCGTCACTATGCCCCACCCAAGAGACGTGCCGTCTGTCTATTGTAAATCCAATTTCTTCCGGGTTATCACAACTAGATCGCCTGAAATAATAAAATGAGATGAAAACAGTAATGTAGATGCTTCTGCTAGGCGAACATCTCTCTCGTCTTGTCACTCCATTGCATTGACGAGATTACTCTAGGTAAGTCCATTCAAGTAAAAAAATCTTACGTTGCATTTTTGGGTTCTTCGTGCACAATACACTCTATAAACGCGATGTTCGACCAGGTTTTAGTAAAAAGGTAGGGTCCAATGCATTGTTGATTATTATCCAGTTTGAACAAGGTGGCTACTGCTACTAAAATTTCCTTGTCACCTTTCCAAGCCACTAGAGGCCCGCCGTGGTCATTCTAAAAAGTTGAAAGTATTATTTCAAGATTTCGATCATTTTCTAAAGGTTCAAAGGTAAATTGCGTGTATACAGAGCAATCACGCTCAATAAAAAGTTTCTTCTTGCAGCGGCGTCGAGTGTCGAGTTGCCCTTCCCTCAAATATGGTTGTGGAGAGCGGACTGTCACATGCATCAATTCGTGCACGGGTTGCTGCTTGCGGGAGCTGGACTTCTCGGAGTATATACGCAATTATAGCAATAAGTCATACTCAGGTATGTAATAGCATAAATTGTTTGGTACAATATCTTTAATGTTAAATATAAAATGTCAAAAAAAAATAAGTTTTGTCTCCAGAAAATTAAGCTAGTAAATCTGTGTGTTTATACTAAAACGTCTCAAAGACCAGGGTAGTGCCAGTTTTCGCCGAACTGGTGCCTTGGGATTTAACGGCGCTGGCTACTTTCCAAAACTTTTGTTCTATTGGCAACCTGTTTAATGTTAACAAAATGTTCAGAAAACCTGGTCCCAAAAAACCATGAAACCTGAGAATGGATGTAGGATAGGATAATTTATAAAGGCAAACTTTGACTCACACTGACTGACTGTAAGCGCTATCCTACTCTGAGTTATAAGTGCATTGCACCAAACATACATTTGGTAAAGGTTGTTGCTCTTACTTGACAAATTCCTGGTGTATATTCTTCCCCTTGCGTATCTTGTGGTGCTATGTCATCAGGCGGCACTGGAGGACCCTGCGGCGTTGTATTACTCTGTGCCTTTTTGTCATCTTGTGGCGTTGTGTCTTCTTGTGGCGTTGGTTCATCTTGTAGCGTTATGTCTCCTTGTGGCGTTGGTTCATCTTGTGGCATTGTGTCTACTTGTGGCGTTGGTTCATGTTGTGGCGTTAGTTCATCTTGTGGCGTTGTGTCTACTTGTGGCGTCGGTTCATCTTGTAGAGTTCGCTCATCTTGTGGAGTTGGCTCATCTTGTGGTGTCATGTCTACTTGTGACTTTGGTTCATATCGTGGCGTTGTGTCTCCTTGTGGCGTTGGTTCATCTTGTGGCGTTGGTTCATATTGTGGCATTGTGTCTACTTGTGGCGTTGGTTCATGATGTGGCGTTAGCTCATCTTGTGGCGTTGTGTCTACTTGTGGCATTGGTTTATCTTGTGGAGTTGGCTCATCTTGTGGAGTTGGCTCATCTTGTGGTGTTATTTCTACTTGTGACGTTGGTTCATCTCGTGGCGTTGTGTCTACTTGTGGCGTTGGTTCATCTTGTGGAGTTGGCTCATCTTGTGGTGTTATGTCTACTTGTGACGTTGGTTCATCTCGTGGCGTTGTGTCTACTTGTGGCGTTGGTTCATCTTGTGGCGTTGGTTCATCTTGTGGAATTGGCTCATCTTGTAGCGTTTTGTTTTCTTGTGACGTTGCCTCGTCTTCTTGCGTTGTTGTTGGCTCATCTAGCAGCGTTGACTCACTATGTGGTGTTGTATCACCCAGCCGCCCTGGATCAACGCGTGGCATAATATAAATTGGCTCAACATGTAAAGTAGAAGTAGTATCATCTGGCGGCACAGGGTCATCTGGCGGCGGTGTGTTGGCCTGTGATCTTGACTCATCTATATGTGTTGTTTCGTCCAGTGGTCTAAAGTCATCACGCGTTGTTGTGACATTTTGCAATTCCGATTTATCTCCTGGAATTGTGACATCGAGTAACTCGGGCTCGTCCTGTGGCCCCAGCTCATCTGACAATGCTTCCGATTCATGTTCTTGAATTGTGACATCGAGTATCTCGGGCTCGTCCTGTGGCCCCAGCTCATTTGACAATGCTTCCGATTCATCTTCTGGAATTGTGACATCGAGTAAGTCGGGCTTGTCCTGTGGCCCCAGCTCATCTGGCAATGCTTCCAATTCATCCTCTGAAATTGTGACATCGAGTAACTCGATCTCGTCCTGTGGCCCCAACTCATCTGACAATGCTTCCGATTCATCTACTGGAATTGTGACATCGAGTAACTCGGGCTCGTCCTGTGGCCCCAGCTCATCTGACAATGCTACCGATTCATCTTCTGGAATTGTGACATCGAGTAAGTCGGCCTTGTCCTGTGGTTCCAGCTCATCTGGAAATGCTTCCAATTCATCCTCTGAAATTGTGACATCGAGTAACTCGGGCTCGTCCTGTGGCCCCAACTCATCTGACAATGCTTCCGATTCATCTCCTGGAATTGTGACATCGAGTAACTCGGGCTCGTCCTGTGGCCCCAGCTTATCTAACAATGTAAATTCATCTATTGACGTTGTAACGTCTTGTGGCTCTGGCTCATCCTTTGACCCTAGCTCATCTGGTGGCCCTGGTTCATCTTGCGGTGTTATCGTATCTTCTGGTCCAGGATTATCTATCACCTCTGGGTCAATCCGAATCTCTGGTTTAGTACCTAGCTTCAAATACGGTAACGCATTGCCATCGTTTTGTCTTCTTACAACAACTACTTCATCGTCATAGCTGTTCGAACCTTCATTGTTACTGTCGGTGGTGGTTGGTTGTTTTTTTATTGCTAGGTCTTCATAGTCTTCACTTAGATCGATGGCACTTATTGGAAGATTAGTTGTTAGATCATTATAATCTTCACTCAGCTCGATGGTAGTTGGCACATGTTTTGTTGGTTGGTTTTTATAGTATTTTTCGACGTCGGTGGTGATAATCGGTGTTGATGATAGATCTTTGTAGTCGTCATCTAGGTCATCTAGGCTGGTAGTTGGTAGAGATTTTGTTGGTAGGTTATCATAATCTTTACCCACCGACACATACATGGTGGTGCTAGCAGTAGTGTTGGTTGTGGCAGTGTTTTTTTTGTTCGATGATTTTATTTCTTGATCTTTTTTGTCACACTGTATTTAAAAAAAAAGATACTCATTCATATATCGGCAAAAATAAGAGGATATACAGGATGTTATTGAATTCAAGAGCAATATCGTAGGGGTTCATTTCATTGAACTCATCATAAAGAACAACTTTGACTATAAAACAAAAGCAGAAATCATAAAAACATCAACTGCTCCGTACATTTCGTCGTGCGTTATTGTCATTTTTTCTGTGGGACAGCTGTTTTTTTCTCGTTTGCAATGCTAGTTTCAAAGTACATGTTGTCCATTATGACGAATCCCTACGATATTGCTCATGAATTCAATAACATCCTGTGTATTATAATTATATTATAGAGGAATTCTAAAATAATATAAATTATAATTATTGTATGTTCAATAAGGACGAGACTGTTGAGACATATGAAATATTTTTATAACACCTTGTTCTGTACAGTTTACGCAATAAATAAATGATGATGATGATGATGATGATGATGATGATGATGAATTTATATCATGAAGGTGAGACTTTTTTATTATCTAATTATAAACTTAAAATAACCATTATAATAATTTTGACACACTTTATTTGTCAGAATTACGCAACCAATCTACATCTACACCATCTACACCATCTACACCAATATAATAAAGAGGAAAGATTTGTATTTTTGTATGTTTGTAACGAATAAACTCAAAAACTACTGGTCCGATTTCAAAAATTATTTCACCATTAAAATGCTACATTATCTCTGAGTAACATAATTACTATCAAAAATTAGGGGTCCCTACAAAAACTTCAATTAACCCAAGGTGTAAAAAAACTTGCCATAAAATGTTTTTAAGCTTATGAGGATGCTCTAACGCTTGGTCAATAAGAAATGCTAAAAACGTCATAACTTCTTATTCACGAAAATATCACGCCCATGGTGTTTATTTTATTTATGCCTTCGTCCCGAGAAACTTCGTCCCACATTCAAGAATCTGCTTTCGTCCGCTTCCTGTGATCGGCCCAAAATATACTTATTTTATTTAAAAAATCTCATTTCGTCCGACTTGTCAGCTCCAATCTACATAGAAGCTCATCATATAAGGGTATGGCCTGAATTCCTCCTACGCTGATGTCGTTCGCTTATATCGGTCTTGCTTGTTCTTACTGGCTGTGTGTTGCTGTTACTGGGTACTTAGTAAAATACTAGATTTAATACGCTTTTATAAAAGTAACAAGCGACTTCAATTTTGACTACCTAGATGACATCTTCATACTTTCCAGTTGTTTTAATTTTAAAACCAAACTACTGAATGGTTTTCGATAAGTTATACAGGGTTATATTTTATTATGAAAACTGACGTGGTTTCTCTTTGAAAAAGGTCACCGGATGTGATCGAAACTATAGTCGGAGTATCCGGTTTTAATTAAACGTGAGTATTCCCGTATGAATAAAATTATACAGGGTTAGTTCTAATCAGTTAGCATCCTTTTAAGGGCATATTCTGTACATCAAAACAAACAACTTTTACTATGAGGCCAACGTCGAAATTGCAAAAAAAGCTGTTCCATAAATTTTGCCCAAAGTCGATGAACTTTTTGTGTTAAACAGCTGATATTTTTTTCGCGATTTCAATGTTGGCGCCATAGTAAAAGTTGTTTTATTTTTTTTATGTACAGAATATGCCCTTAAAAGGATGCTAACTGATTAGAACTAACCCTGTATAGCACCACCTCTGAAGTATCACCTACCAAATAAAAAAAATACCATCAACACCAATTCGGAATTGGCGGAGTAATCGCGTAACATAAGTACAAACAAAACATACAAAACATACAGTCGAATTGAGAACCTCCTTTTATTAAGTTTTAAAAATCTTACCACTCTTCCAACCGCGCCCTCAAGTCGAGCCTCTTTAGTGATACACTCCTCAACACTGAGCGGACTTCTCAGTATAAGTTCGCCTTTATCATTGAGATTTCCTGGCTTTAAAGTACATAACATGGACGATGCTATCAAAGACGCCAGTTCTTTGTTGCCTTGAAAGTGTGTGACACATGACTCTTCATCTAGTACTTTTGTTGAAGCGTAGTGTAATGTATCTTGATTCATATCTATTAGCTCTTGATCCTGAGGAATTAATGTTTTAAATGGTAAAATCACTCTAGCGTTGGAAATACGATGTAGAATATTTTTGTATGAAGTGATTCCACACTTATGGTATTTCTATGTTTTTAAAGCTTAAACAGGAAGAAAAATTATGACCTCCGGCAGGACTCGAACCTGCATACGAGCAGTCGCTATGGGTTTCCGTCCCAACTGCTTTGCCAATTAAGCTACAGAAGTCTCTGCCTTAGATGCCAAATTTCCGAACCTGTTATAAGCTACCAACTAAAGCGTTGGTGGCGCCATCTGTAATTTTTTGTAACACAAATATTTACCCAAGCCGAAACCGTTGCAGGTTCCAAGGCCTGACGAGAGAAGTCGCACTGGCTATATTCAAAAAAGTATAAAAGCAAAGCAGTTGGGACGGAAACCCATAGCGACTGCTCGTATGCAGGTTCGAGTCCTGCCGGAGGTCATTATTTTTCTTCCTGTTTAAGCTTTAAAAACATACGATGTAGAGTTAAGACCCGACCCGTTCAAGGAATGCAGCGGCCCTTCGGCCGCGTACGAAACCGGAGGTTTGTAACCAGTTACGGCAGAAGAAAAATTCATCGTTATACGATACTGGTTACTAGGAAAAACGCTTTTTTCTTTACACGATACTGACTTTTTATTTCGTAACTAGTTGCATTGAAGGTTTTTTATTTATTTGTAGTTAAGTAATAGAAAAACATATACACGATTAATTATACTTTCCTCGATAGAAAAAAATAGCGAAATAGTGCCTAATTTTAATGTTTTTTTCGGTTTTATGTCCTAACTACAGCACATAGTCACATAAAAAATAATATATTAAAGGATACTAGTATTTTGGAGAACTTTATTTGGTTGAAAAATTATTAATTTTAATAATTATTAAAAATTATTAATTTTAATAATTTTAGTCAAGTTTTAGTTCAAAACAAAAACCTAGACATGCACGAATCTGCGTAACCGCGTATTTTTGCTCCGCAAAATAGACCCTACCTGATACAACTTTAGACTAATGATCAATCGCATTAAAAATTGTGCTTGAATCGTGGAATATCCTGGCCTTAACTTACTTTCCTAAATTCCTTATTATGCCCCCATCCAAATACGATTACATCGTCTCCAGGTTTCGGAAAATCCTTCTCCGTGTTGAAGTCTATAGGCTGGGGTGTGTAAGAACAAACTGTTTCATACGACTTGTCATTAAAATCAAATGGAGATTCCACTTTGATTACTGCAATATCAACTTTCGACCACACTTCTGTTCGGTCAAACTGAAACTGATAATCTGAAACAGTCAGCGAAATGTTATCAAGCAAATCCTTCCTCCGAGGAAACAGTAGTATAGGATGTATAGATAGTTTATTTTGTTATTATGGTGGTTATACGTTCCTTTTCAAATCAAAATTTGGGCGATTTACGATCAATGTATACATGTTCGCCAGTTTAGATAATAATATATTTCAAAGTGAATTTCTATCTACGACTTATAGCGCCATCTCTTGGAAACGCTGCATTGAACCATTCCTTGTTTATATTAGCCGAAACTTATTTTTTTAAATAACACATCTACTGTTCATACAAAAATCTCAGACACAGAACAAACGTCTATGTTCGTCACAAAAACTTAACGGGAAATAAATAAATGAAGAAACCGCATCTCCGCTTCTCAGCTGCTCACGGTCATACTGCTGTAGGTTCTATCTCAGCTATCACGTAAGGGCGAGTGATGTGTGCACAAGGTCACGCGTAGTTTCAGTTCTAGTTGTTGTCTACACTTATGACCCATTTGAAAAATGTACGTAAATAACTAGATTCTTATTGTTATTACTCACTCCTCGGTACGCAAGTTAGTATCACTTTCTTTTTCTTTTCTCTAATGCAGTTGTCCTTATGCACTTTTTTAGCTGCCACGTATTTTTTGTAGCTGTGAAAACATAAAACTCAAAAATTGTAATTAAAATTCCTATTATATGAATATTTTTCATGAAACTTAAACCGGAAGAATAATTATGACCTCTGGCAGGACTCGAACCTGCTTACGAGCAGTCTCTATGGGTAAATTTACAGATGGAACCACCAACGCTTTAGTTAGTAGCTTGTAACAGGTTAGGAAATTTGGCATCTAAGGCAGAGACTTCTGTAGCTTAATTGGCAAAGTAGTTGGGACGGAAACCCATATAAACTATTCGTATGCAGGTTCGAGTCCTGCCCGAGGTCATCATTTTTCATCCTGTTTAAGCTTTAAAAACATAGAAATAGCATAAGTGTGGAATCAATTCATAAAAAAATATTTTTCATAAAGTTTCAACATAAGCATTTATTATTTATATATTCATTGGCGATTGGACCATGTCCACCACGCTGGTCTAGTTTCGGATTGGTGGATTCACAATATTCATGCAATTCCTACGCTAATGAGCCTTTCATCCGAACGTATGCATGGTTCCGTTAACGTTCCGTTTAACGTTCCCTCACGATGTTTTCCTTCACCGAAAAGCCAGTGGTATGGAAATCCTACTAAACCTCACGATTCCAACTTTAATGGTCTTCCCATTAGGCTACCACAGCTTCATCAGAAAGGCAGAGTGATAATTTATAACTTATTATTACTATAGTGCCCCGCAGTTTTACTTGTGATTCCCGGGATATAGAATCTATGTGTTACTATCTGCGCCCCGCGGCCTTACTCGGGGTTGTTGGGATAAAAACTAGCCTGTTTTATTCCAATACGCTACCTCTTTACCGAATTTCATCCAAATCCGGTCAGGCGTTTCAACGTGAAGAAGTAACAAACATATATACACACACACCGACAAACTTTCGCATTTATATATTATAAGTAGGGTTCCAAGGTATAATCTACCTCTGTACCAAATTCCATGCAAATCCGTTCAGCCATTTTTGCGTGATTGAGTAACAGATATCCAAACATGTAAACTTCCAAACATTTTTTTTATTTGACAAACGCAAACCAATGCGTTTGACCACTAACTGGCCTGATGTTAAACGAAGATGCGGTGTACGATAGATAGTTAAGAGTGGTCGCACATTGATTCGGCACCGCACCCGACAGGCGCCGGACCGTCGGAAACACACTGCGCAGAATTAACTGGTGCGCGCGGGACGGGCGTCTCGAGAAATTTCTTACGGTGTGCGAGACCTAGTACAAAATGTATGCACGGAGCGCCTTCGGGCGAAACCGGACGGTTTTTACGGTTTTTATCGTCGTATGCGCCCAGCCATAGTCAGCTCTACACGTGACAATGATATAAGATTTACTCTATGATATTACTGTACCCAGGAATAACGTACAAATGCCTCACATCCTGAACGCATGCAGCCGACGTGATAACGTAATCTTTACTTATAATCGCACCCCCACACAACCACCCATGGTAATGGTGAGGGGCGGATGAAGCTCTCAATAAATACACCTGAAATTTTAGAAATTAAAAAATATTATTTTTACTCCTATAAGCGTATAATGCTTGTACTGAGAGTTACAGTGTTTTAAACAAATAAAAAATAAAAAAACTAAGTTTTTTTTTCTAACGAGTAGAATAATTTCAAATTGTGTAATGGATAAACGATTTTACCATATAATTAAAACGTTTAACTAAGCTACATAATAAATTTTTCCGTTTACAAATTCTAGTAAACAAAGTGTAAAATTCCTAATCTCTTACTCAATGAACCGATCCGACCTTAACCAACCTTACAACCAAACTCAACCTTCAGGGTTAATTTTTATAGCTAAGACATGATTATGTGAAATAATGGAATAAAACCTTACCACATATCTTTTATCACTTATGACTTCTTTTCCGTCCTTGATTCGTCGTTGAGGGAACGATGCTGAAATTTTATTTCAGATCAACCAGTCAGAATTAGGGATGCCTCTATCCATGAAATCACGCTTTACGCTTTTTACAGTACCTAGTTAATATTGTGTGTACCTGCTAAGTCAACTAGTGTACGCGCCCATACGGGGTTAGCTACGCGTAACAGTGTAATTAGCCGAACAACTTCTTACCTTGAGGACAACTTTAATAATGGGTCAAACATAATACACAAAAAACTGCTTTTCTATTTACCCTGAACAAATTGTATTAAGCTGCAGGACTTTTTAAGTTCTTTTACAACACATTTGCTCGAAAAATGCATTTACGAAGCCTGTATAAATCGTTCGAAAGTTTAACATTACGCACCATACAACGGAGCGTGCGGTAAAATAGGTACTCTCAGCTAAGTTTTATTTTACCGCACACTCCCATGTATAGCGCCGTGCGTAAACTTTACGGTATTTTTATAATAATCTAAGAACTCCGCCAAAGAGTTTTACATTACGAGAATAAATAAGCTAAATGATCGAACCTCCTTGGAAGCGATTTTGCTCAATATGTTTGTCTTACTTTAATGCTCAAAGAAATGTATAGTTAATACTAAACAGAAAATGTGATGAAAGAAATTCTCACCACTAATTTCATTTTTTTCTAATTTTCACCACGCGCACGTAGCGCCATTTGTTAGTTCGCGCCATTTCATCTTTCCTCCTAGGAGGATTATGGCGTCACACTTTGTGCATTTGCCAGTGTCAAATATTTATTTGTAACAAGTTTTTGATAATTTTCAAGTCGAATGAGTCTAAGTCACAGTCAAAGTGATGTCACACTTAGTAAGTCACAGTCTAGTCCAGTCATGCTCTAGTAAAAAGTCGTGGCAACTTTAGTACAAGCTTCTTCGGAGTTTGGAAACAACACGAAAAAACACTAATATTAGAAACATTTTAAAACAAAGACGAACTTTAGAACAAAGTTTGTTTTCATCTAAGTACTTGTTTGTAAAAACCAACTTACCGCACTAGTATCATAAATAACTATTTAAAGTTTTTTTATATGTCCTCTTTTTTTGTATTCAGACAACGGTTAGGTGTGATCAGCACCTCTATTCACAACTCAATCGGAAAGGTTTCCGTTCGGATTCTCATTCTCCGTCTCTGTCATCGTGAATGTAGATGCACAAATATAGGTACAATACAAACGAGTAGACGAATATAAGCCCTCGACTTCGTCTTGGGCTTACCATAGTCACGAGTTGGTAAAAACCAATACCGCACGAGTGCCATACAATATTTTACAACACATTTGCGAGAAAACAGATAATGAGGCAAACTTTAATATTTTGGTTTTATTGTATCGGACGGAAAGAATCAATACCTATATACTGTCGAAAAGTACCTAATACAAAAATAAGTTATAAAAAAACAATTTGCATAAAATGGTTAAACCTAGCTTACATTGAAATACCGCCAGCAATACGAACAAGTGATAGGAATTACTTTGAGACATTGCAATTCACTTTTATGATAGGTAGATTTAAAAAAACTAATCTGAAGTCAGATTTCCCTGACGTCGTAAAATTTACTGGTAAAAAACTAAAACTATGATTGCAAAAACTACTTGGATATTTTACTTTCTTATACTTAGTGTAGATTTTTTAAAGTGTATTTCGTGTGGTACGTTCACAGACTAGAATACTCTCTAGATACAGATAATCGCTACGGTTAGGTCCGGTAAGCCGAGTTGGATGCAGTCACGCCTCATGCCTATAATACTCACTGGCGGCTGTGAAGTGCGCTGCAAGCGAGGCTTAGCGATTGTACGCACACCGCACGCCTAATTTTTGCTACTGCGCAGCGTCTCGCGTCTAAGTTCACAGCCGCCATTAAGTTTGAATCAGCCTATTCCCGAAGTTGTAGGTTCCATCTGTGCCAATGAGTGAGCTCTTAAGAAATAAATTAAAAACTGCGCATTTTAAAAATCACTGGCTTTCAAAAATCGCTGAAGCAAAAAACATCGTGAAAGAATAAAAAAAAACCGTAAGCCGTATGTGTGAACCCGTCAACCCTCACCAGCGTGGTGGTATATTACCCAATTACCTTTCGAAGGTAGACCTATAGTATGCCCAGAAGTGGAATATTAAAAAGCTGATTTTGCCCGTCTAAATCACAAAACCTTAATTTATTTTTTATTGCGAATTTTATTAAGGTTACCGCTATATTGGATTTAATCTAACATCACAATGTTATCGCCACAGATGCGTAGTATTGTATATAAAGAGCGCGTATTACCTGTACGCAAAACGCGTAATAAGAAAAACGCGTAGTTTAATAATAACGCATAGTAGATAAAAAAAAGAACGCGTTGTATAAAAAGAACGCGTAGTAGGTACCTACTTATAAAAATAACTCGTAGTTTTATAGGTGACAATAAAATAGTTAATTAATTATAAGACATTTATTTACATTTGGAAATATGTAACTATAGAACTTAAAATAGTATTTAAAATAGCAATTTGTCGGGTTACATCAACTTTTTATTATACAAAAACCTATGGAACAACACTACGAATATATTCATCGATAATATCAACGCCTTTACAAAATTTACATAAAATATATCGATTTTAAAATTACTCTTAGCTGTTAGTTATAAAAAATATGGAAAACTTATTATGCCCCGCGGTTTCACTTGCTATTCTAACGGACACAGTAGGTTCTGTGATACGATGTAAGGCAGGGCCGATTCAATCCATTTAAAAAGCGCGTCTAAGGGCCTAAGCATAAATGGAGCAGTGCGTCCGCGCATACCAGTCGCATAAAACAGCGGCCGCGGCGCCGCCGCTTTGCGCACCATATAAAACCGACCGCGCAGCCAAACATTTCGCAAATTCGACCGGCCGCTTCAAATGCAGGGACAGTACTGAACAGGTACAAACTCTAGCGATGGGTTCCTCACTTGTGAGTTACCTCGTTCGAGGCCCTCAAATATCGAAATGAGTGAGGTACTCGTACAAAATCGTTGAAGCACCTCACTCCTTGCTTGTCGCTTCATTCATTGCGACACGAATGCTTTGCTGTGACGCTGCCTCGTTCACTCGCCTAACATAAAATATTGCTTCATTTCGCCTCCCTCACTTCTATATAATGATTTAAAAGGATTTGATCTCTATCATTATAGAAATAGAACACATACTCCAACGACTGTTTCATTGTAATATCGACACTGTCTCATACAGATAGATAGATGATTGTAGTTGTAGATTCAAACTGTGTTTGCTGTTGTTTGGTTAAAAGTATATTTGTGTGTGGTTTAAACTATGTTTAAAGACGCGTTATCTAAGGGAGAGAGGCGTTTTTCCATGTGAGTTAATCTGCCGTGGTATTCTACGCCAATCACTCTACCTACTTAATTCTCTGAGCTCTCTAAAATACCAATACCTATATATCGCATACCTGTATAATGTTAAAAAAAACCGGGTATAAGCTAAGATATTTCTAGTGTAACTTATACTGCAGTTTTTTTTAGTAAGGACTATACCCCAACTGAATCCGTAAACCGAATTGAGTGGAAACAAACAAACTTTCACATTCATAACATTAGAGTATTTTTTTTATATATTTTTTAGTTACATTTATATTTTAAAGTGGAAATCAAACATTATAAACTAAGTTACAATGTACGTGACAAAAAATATACACAACTGTTAATTATATTCTTAAAAAATATTATCTTTTAATGTCTAATTAAAACTATATAGTAAAAAATATTAATTTTGGGGCGAGATCGGGCACTTGCCCACGACAACAATATACTTACATAATGTATATCTCAGGTTACCATACATTTAGTTTTACTTATACTGAATTAAAGTTCGTTTCAGTAGATTACCATGTTCGAGCACATTATGCCGGACAGCAGCGGGGCGGGTCGCATCGCAAGTCCACGCAGATCGCTTTAATATGAATATTGCACAGTGCCGGGGCGCAGCGGGTCGGATTATTGCGCGACGGATATCCGAAGTGCGACGCGGACCGCCCCGCTGCGCCCGGGCATAGTGTGCGATAGTTCATATGAAATGTAAGTAAGTAAACTGAACTTGAAGTTCGTCAATGCCCTGCGTCCCGGCACGTCACTTAATGTGCTAATTAGTGAGGTGCAATTAGCACGCATTTTGCGTTGCGATGTGGCCCGCTGCGTCCCGCTCCGCTCGCGGCAAAATATGCTCGACTTTAAATTACCTATATTTAGATTTACTGTGTGAAAGAAGACAGTCATGTGTGAATGTTGAGATGAATGATAGAATTAAGGTTTATCGTTTCATGGTGGAAAATTCGAATTTCAAAATGTTTTTTCGTTCTTGTACCCAGGTCGAGTAACTTTTGTAAGCCATTGTAATGTTTGCGACAATCCATTATTTTTATTTACATTATCACGTACTTACGTACTACGTAACGTAGTATGCTCTTTGCATGGAAGACAAATATAACAACAACGCAATAGCAACGTATCGACAACGCGCACAATAATGTTCAGCCAATAATACGTGTACAAGATTTTGTTTCCAGTAATGTATGATAGTAGGTTCAAGTGATATTTTATGGTAATTTGAGAAATGTACGCGGATTATTGGCTGCAGTTTTCGATAAACCGTTTGAAATAGCAATAATATGTTGGGGTTCATATTTTTTTACAGAAAGGTGAATATTACATGAAGGCTTTTTGCAAAGTTTCAAGTTGCGGAAACAATTCCTGTGAAATTATTATTTGAAAATTAGGAAAAATCACCTTAGATTTTGCTAGTTTTGTAACTAACGCAAACTGAACGTTTCGTTTTACGTTATATCAAAACTGTGCAAATGTTTGTTGTGTTCTGGGAAATATACGTTAAAATATTTTAAAAAAACGAGAGGGGGCAAGCTGCAAGTTACCCTTCGAGGAGGTTCTACCCTTTCCCATCCTCAAAATCGATTGGCGGTAACATAAAGTCGTACCAAAATAAGTTTATCGAAGAATGTACTTACGCTGAGCGCCGTACAAAGCAGACGTGTCGATTAATTATCTTGCAAATTGTAATACTCAAAGTCAGTGTATTTTTCTCTTTACGGGCCTTGAAACAAATCATCACATTACTTTAGTGTCGCAACCTTTTGTCGTCGAGCAACTGCCATTGACGTGCAGGTAACTCTTTCTTCACCCCCGCGAGACGGAGACGAACTCACAATAAAAATTGCCTGCTCATATGTACTGTACTTAGTGAACATGAATGTACTACGCTCGCCTACTGGAAGTGACTCCGGCATTGGTGTCGGACGATGCGACTCACAGCCAAACCTATTCAAACATGATCTGGAATATTCAAGTGATTTATTGACCTCCCGACGTCACAAGCGAAAACAAACGGATGATATCACTATTATTCGCACAGAACTTGGCGACATGCGCCAACAAATGGAACAAATGATGATGATGCTTATGTCACTTACTGCTAGCCAGAGTGAGTTCATACAAAACATATCAAATGATTTGACTACTATCAAGGAGCAATTTATTAACATAAAATCGGTCACTGAAAATCTTACTATTGAACAAAACCTACTCACGTCTGATGTCATAGCATTACAAAAAAGCTCCCATAACACAGAGTCAAAACTCAGTAATCTACAACATGCTGTGGAATTGCTTAGCACTGGAAATGATAATGCACCGCCTTCATTGCACACTCAAAATACCCAAGAAGACATTATCGCCGAAATTAATGAGCGAGAGGCCAGGTGCAGGAACCTCATTATAAGTGGTATATCTGAGCCTGCATCGTCTAACAAGGATGACCGTATACACTTAGATAAAATAGAAGTTTCACGTATATTAAAGAGTATTGATAGTAGTTGCATTGAACCACACCACGTTACACGCTTGGGAAAATTCAGTTCTCAAAAAACTCGCCCTATAAAGGTCTTTTTTAGATCACAAGATACAGCAAAATCCATACTGAGCAATAAAATCAACCTAAAACTAGACAATGTAAAGGTATACTCAGATCAAACACCTCAACAGCAGCGATTCCTGAAAGATCTTCAAAACGAACTACAGCGCCGAATACAAAATGAACAGGAAAATCTAACTATAAGATATATAAAGGGGAATACCAAGAACAATAGAATTACCGTCAAAAGGCGATACACAATTGACCCCAGCTCCAGTAGTAATACGCACCAAAACCAAGCAGTAACAAATTACTGTTCGACATTGCTGCAATTTACCGTCAGTCAACCAATACGAAACTTAACAATATTACCTGGATATTGGATACGGACGGATGGATATGGACAGTTTTATCAAAGAAAACGAGGACAATTTTTGGCAAGTTTCAACTTCAACCTACTAAACACCGAAACTGAAATTGAACCCGGAATTGAAACTTGAAACTGGACTTTGATATCTAAAAGTAACCTTTCTTTCGCAAAGTACGCTGAGCCACTTCCAGATACGTTTAAGCTTCGCTATATAGTTAAAACAAGTCCCGCGCACATTGTGCAGTGAGGCTGGCTACCGCTTTGAATGCGATATGATACAAAAATAATACTACTACCCTTATTTTTTTTTAATTTAAATATTATGTACGGCACTCAACTCACTCAATATTTTTGTATGCTAAATATGTCTCATATAAGTGAATTATTGTAATTCTTTTTGAGAAATAAATAATCTTAAACCCGACTTACATTCTTGTCTTACGGTTTATTTTTCTGATATAAATACTTTACGTGACAATGTAGAGAATAATCATGCATTGCGACAATTGCTACCCGGCCTAGCTACAAGGACTAAAAAACGGTTTGAAATTTAAATTTCCCGGCACCAGTTGAGAAAGGGAACAATACTGCGCCAACCCCGTCTAGTGGGATAAGGACAGATGATTAACCCAACAATAATTTTTTCATACAATCTTATACGCAAACTATTAAGAATTCATTATTTGCTACAACTATAAAACGTAAGCAAGTGCCATATCATAAGAATAGAGACATTTCGTTTTGGGGCGCTGAAGACATCCCAAACAATTCAAACTCGTATTTTACCGATTTTCAGCGTAATAATATTTGTCAGTTAGAGAAACAAAAATATACACTTATTTCTTATAACTAAATACAGATTAGAAATAGTGATGTGGAAGATAAAAAGTGAAATAATTAAACATCAAAATAAACGATTGTACAACTCCTTTTTTATAGTCCCGTCGATCAGTCAAAACTACACCGTCATTAGACGTTACGACAACTCCAACTCATTAAGGGGACTTCTACTGTCTGCAGTTCTGTCGATCGTACATTATTTATCGTAATTAATTAGGTTCCTCCTATGTAAGCGTGCTCCATCCTTGACCACACCGTTGATTACCAACGCGCAGGGTGTGATCACACGCAAGCCTTTTCTTTTCTAAATAATTACAACATGATATGTTTCAATAAACAATACCGTCGATAATATTACCAAAATATTCCGACTACCAAAAAGTAACAAATCCATGTTTTGTTATCAACTAAAAAAAAAGTAAGTAAGTTCGTATAGGCTGAGTGGCCAGCCCTAGTGTCAGAGTTAATGTGCCGCCCGAAGGCCTCTGACATGGCTGACGGTTGTTGTTATAGAAGCTAGAACAAACAACCGGGACCAACAATTATTATTAATCAACTATAAAGTAACAAATGAAAAAAAATATGTTAATATCATTCAATTTGACGAATCAAAATGGTAATTACCAAGTTTTCTGCTTGTTACCTTAATTTTACTCCGTCAAATACATATTATATTTTATAAAGACTTTCTTTGTTACTGTGTCTAGGATAGAATACAAAACATGTTGTTGTTACTTGTTAGAGAATCTAAATCGGTCACTTTTTATCTTCTATGATGTGCGAGCGAGAAAACTTCAGACGGGAGGAGTCACCTTGATGCAATTTAAAATATAGCTTGGCAAAAGAGTCTTAAAACAGATATATTTTTTGTCTCGTGGCAATACTAAAATATTTTTAACACCAGCTGCTCGACAATGTCCAAGTAATTATCATGCAACCTCAACGTAAAGTAAATCATTATCTCTTAAGGGAAATAAAGTTGTATGAAACTCCCTAAGGAATAAAGTGATTTGAATTTGGAACGTCAAATTCGTGTGGAAACTCGTGGAAATCTCTATGTAAAAAAATGCCCATATGGCATTGTAAAGAGGTTTGTTTGAAAACCGAACTGGCCACCATAAGCAGAACTCAAAAAAAAGGTGGGTTTACAAATAATGTGCAACAAAAGACGGTGTTTGGTCCTGTGATTGTCAGTGAATTTTAATTTATGGAGCCACAGTTTTTTATTGTCTCACAGAGGGTGTGAAAAGTAGAGTATGCTCCTCTGGAATAAAGCCTGTCTTCGTCTCGGGCAGCTTGAACCCCTTCACTCAGGACTCTATATAACTCTAGACTCCCATCGTTACGCGCAGGGTTCAATATGCCGCCCGCGACGTAAGACACTGCTTTATTCCCTTAGTGCATAATCTAATTATAGATAGAACATTGGATGAATAATCATAATAATATGATTATTACGTTATATTCATCCAATAATTTCCTCAGACTTACGACAAGTTGCTTGTATGTATTTAGAAGTTTTTGCTACAACGTCCTTTTTAAAAAAAGGAGTAGGTTCTATGTTCGACTGTATGTATGTTTATTTTTTTCTCCGGCAATTCTGGGCCGTTTTTGATTATTATTCTTTTGTTTGGTAGGTGATACGTCAGAAGTGGTCCCATATAAATTATATCGAAATCGGTTCAGTAGTTTGGTTTTTAAATCACAATTACTGGAATAATAACTGGAAAATATGAAGATGTCATCCAGGTAGTCAAAATTTAAGTAGATTGAATTTTTCAAAAATCGTGTTATTAATTTCTACTTTTTTGCCAAGCTATGTATAAAATGTATGACATTGGAATTACAAAACAATTTAAAGAATAATAAAACCCGAATTCGAAATCCCGATTGTGATGTCTAAGTATTAAAAAAAACAACACTATTTCTAAGTAAACCTCGAAACACACGTATCGATTATTAGACTTGATTATTGTCTGTAACGATTACAATAATAACTATAGCATGAGTTTCGAGATATAAGAGAAATTATGACCCGTTTACACTGACCTTTAATTCAACCAACGCGTTCACTTACACTGAAATTTGAATCTTAAGACGTGGTTCACACAACATAATTTCAAATAACAAACTACAACGTGCTTAACAAAATAACAAAATGCGTCAATCCGTTCGAGTTCGTTATTTGTAATTCTGCATTCTTGCGTACATTACGTACGTGAGAAAACAAGACAAGGCTATGTATGTATACCTATGTCTCATTTTCACACAACACAAATAGTAGACAAGATTTTAGACATAACTTTATTACAACAATCATCAACATCTTTACGCCGCACCGTTTTCATCTCTAGTCTGTTATTCCTAACTTTTGTTTTTCCTTTTAACCAAATGGTTAAAAACATGGCGGAATAGCGACGAATGAGTGCCAATAGCAATAGACCTAAGAGTTGTGATTGGTTGAAAATGGATATCTTGTGACCAATGAAAACCAATAGTGATAGAATTAAGATTTGTGATTGGTTGGAAACTGCCATATTTGTTTATATAATCAGAATCATAAAAACGTTTGAAATACTGATGATAATTTTATTGAAGAAGCGTGAGATATACATCTGATACGATATAATCTCGACATTCAATTCTTTTGCCACAAATTAGCAATCACTCTAAGTATGAAACAAGTTATGAATGAATGAATGATTGATGAATGATGTGATTTAGAAGTCAGTTATTATTCCCACTAAATACTTATGGAAAGAGAAAGAGAGAGAGAGAGATATTAAATAGACGATGAAATATATTAAATAGGAGAAGATCAATTCCTTTTCTATTTAATATGATTCCTGCAGTATTGAGAAATTTTATTTGGAATGAAATGTAAAGCTATATTTTTTTGCAAGTAACTGGATCGGTGTAAATGGGACATAGATCGAAGCGAGTGCCATAGAGAGCTACTTAACCAATTAGAATCACCTTAACACTAACAAGTTTTCATTTATCAGTCATTATGGAAAAATATACATATTTTTATTTTCTAATTTACATCATAAGTCAACAATTAATAAGTAATAATAATAAAATAAAAGTTGTTTTGGAATAACATTACAAATATCACGCATATAAATGGAAATATTAAGGTAACGGACGAAATAAACAATAAAGAATGATTCACAATATACACCAGGCCCATAAATCCAGGACCTGACATTGCAATTTGAGCCTTATATCATGTCATTAACAAATTTTTTTTTCTATGTCGCATCGTGCCTTTAATATAAAACTATTTAAAAATGCGACGATCATTAGTCTGCAAATAACAATGTACGTAACATGATATAAAACTAACAGAAGACGGTCCATCAATGTGAATCAAGCTTTAAATCTTTAGCCAACTTGGATGTCTGAAGAAATTTTAGTAATAACCATAAGCCGTTGTTTATAAACTTCAGAACGAAATGCATCTGCATTGCTGGACTCGATCATTACTATGCCACTAGTTTTTATTGTCTTAGTACTAGGGTCGGTAATACATTGGCTCACAAACTTGTATGTTACGGCTACTTTAGATTGTTACTTGATATTCAACCTTATCGCCGCAGTGATTGAGGGCTAATCAAATACAATCTTCTTGGCAATTGATTGGGAAGGGATCACTCGACATTAAGCCTTATCTCTCTAGTAATAAAGTCAATACAGTCTCACCAGTGAGCGGTCCGCGATTTTGTGGGCATCGGAAACTCGTTTTAATAGCGATGGTTCGGATCTGGTTGACTGGTTGATAGGTCACTTTGAACCTTATAGCCTTAGCAATAAAGGGTATCAGTCTCACCGGTGACTCATTCGGCGACAATAGCAATGGATTGACTTTTTGCAAGGTCGGTGTAATTGATATCAAACCTAATCACCATAGTGATAAAGTCGGAACAAAATCTCCTGCGACAATAGTAATGGACTGAAGTTTCTGACCGGTCGATACATTTGATATTAAACCTTATCACCCTAGTAGTAAAGTCGTAGCAGCAGTCTCACCGGTGGCTGGTACGACGACAGGTGGTGGCGATGGACCGAAAGCACTCTTCGCACACTCGCACGGGCTTGAGTTGACCGTAGCGCGGCAGCGGTATAGAGTTAGAACTGCACGACGCGCAGAATACCTTACCTGGAATATTGAGAACATACATTTTAATATCAGGGTTCTATGTCAAGTTCTTCAAAATATCCTAGTCAATATAGGTCACAATTAATATATCTACAACGAAGTACGCATGTGACAAAGATATTATTACTATAAAGGGTTAGTTCTAATCAGTTAGCTTCCTTTTAAAAGAATATTCTATACATCAAAACAAACAACTTTTACTATGGGGCCAACATTGAAATCGCCAAAAAAAACAGCTGTTCCATACATTTTGCCCAAGTTCGATGAACTTTGTGTGGAACAGCTGATATTTTTTTCGCGATTTGCAGAATATGCCCTTGAAAAGATGCTGACTGATTAGAATTAACCCTGTATATCGTCTAGGTCTTGTAGAAACGAAAGGACCGAATAAATATTTTTGGAAAGCAAAAAAAGAAAAAAAGTTATGGAAAATGTCTAGAAACAGTTTTTTTTCTGCTCAGGCAACACTATAATTTCGTGCCTTTGTACCTACGTATTGCCTTCCTGATGTTACAAAATACATTATTTCATTCTAATTTACATCAGTAGGCGAAATCATCCAATATTTTTGTTCTAACCTGTTTAGAAGTTGCTTATATTTAGAAATATTTACGATAGTGGCAACCCTGCTAATTACAACTCTTTGTCGGGAGTTTTGGCGGGAACGCTAGAAAATCATGTCGCTGCATTGTATTATTTTCCAAAACTTGTGATTTTTCGAGTGTTAATGCATAAAAATGGTGGCGTTTTATTCATTAAGTGCTGATTTACGAGCAAGAGTGTGGGCAAGTGATATAATGTAGTGAAACGTGTCTTTTCGTGTTGTTTCCAAAACTCCGAAGAAGCTTGTAGTAAAGTTGCCACGACTTTACTAGGGTATGATTGGACTTGACTGTGACTTACTATGTGTGACTTGGACTGTGACTACGACTCATTTAACTGGAGAAAGAAAGATCGATGAAGAAAAATGTATTCGGCTGAAGGACTAGTATCCATGGCCAGGAACTATTAAAAACAACAACAACTCTTTGTCGTTACTCGTCTTGTTGTTTAACTGTGGCAATACTGACCGCAGTTCCGGCAGTGGTGCCGGCGGCGGAAGGCGGTGAAGTGCGCGGCGCAGCGCATGCAGGCCGGGGCCGCCATGTCCGGGACCCACTCGGGGGCGCGCTCCACCGCCGGCGACACCTCTTCCCTGGAAACAAACCACATTTTTACAGTTCTGATATACATGTAGTAGTAGTGGTTAGCGTCTATTGCCGAGTCCGCCTGGGGAAGTACCACACTATTGCCAGTTATCCAAATAGTGGTGTGCAAGCATAACCTATGTGCCTATCGTACAAATTATGCATTTTTTTTGTTAATTAATTTTCAAGGGTGCTTTTTTTCCATAATAAAACCATGTCTATGTCATTACTCTGTTTCGGTTTGAAGGGCAATGTAAGGGCGGATCCAGGGGGGTCATGGGGGTCATGACCCCCCACCCCCCCCCCTATGCTGGGTGTAGATCGACTACTGATAGCTTTTCTAGTTCTACAGGAATTGGAGTCTAAACTAGACCTCGACTCGACTATATGACCTGACCATCTTCATATTTCTAGTTATTTTGATTTATTCCAGTATTTTTAACAACCAAACAACTGAACCGATTTCGATAAAATGTATATGGGACCACCTCTGAAGTATAACATACAAAACAAAAAAAGAATCATCAAATCAGAGATCATATATCAGAGTATATAGAGTAGAGGCAGAGTAATGGCGTAACATATATACAAAAAAAGAAAACATATTGTCGAATTGCGAACTTCCTTTATTGAAGTCAGTTGGAAAAAACATACAGTCTAATTGAGATACTCCTTTTTCGAAGTCGATTAAAAAAAAGAAAAAAAAAATACCTGCAGTCGAATTGAGAACCTCAGCCATTTTCGAAGTCAGATGAAAAACAAAAAAAAAAACAGTCGAATTGAGAACGTCCTTTCCAACCGACTTCAAAAAAGGAGGTTCTCAATTCGATTGTATGTTTTTTTAAATGTATGTTACGCGATTACTCCGGCAATTATGAACTGATTTGATGATTCTTTTTTTGTTTGGTAGGCACTAGGTGGTCCCATACAAATTTGTATAATAATAATGTCGTCACCATCCCATATGACGACAATCTCGTAAAGGCCGAGAAGGACAAACTCAGCAAGTACCTTGACTTGGCCTTCGAGATAACCGCCATGTGGGATGTTGACTCGACGATCATTGTCCCGATAGTCGTTTCGGCAAACGGTCTCATAGCGAAGAGCCTCGACCAATACCTCAAGAGGCTCTCGCTACACGGTTGGGTCAAGGGTCAGATACAAAAGGCAGTGGTACTTGACACGGCACGCATTGTCAGGAGGTTCCTCACTCTGCAGCCCTAACCACCGGCAGCTTGAGCCCTGCCCCGCTGCCGGCGGCACTCTAGGTTTAGGTTTTTTTATAATATTTATAATTTTTATATTTATATTGTAAAAAACAAAAAAAATAAGAATTGAAATAAATACGTGAATAATAATATAATAATTTGTATGTAATAATACGTTTGGATTTAAATCAAAATTACTAGAAAATATGAACATTTCATCCAGGTATTCGAAATTGAAGTCGGTTGTATTTAAAAAAAAACGTATTATTTGATGTCTATTGAACATAAGGCGACTGACCTGTCTATAGTCAAATCGCCGGTGGAGACGGAAGCTTGCAGGTTGCCGGTGTCGACGGACTTCCTCCTCACTCCGGGCCGAGGCTCGCCCAGCGCCGCCTGTGCGTCGAGGCTGGCGGAGTTGACGGTGTTCCTCCGGGCCAGCCTGGACCCGCTCTCGGACGGCGTCGAGTCAGAGTTGCTATCGGCGTACACTTCTTCCGCGGAATACACGCTGTCGAATGAGCTGCCTGTGAAGTAAATCACATCACAATTAATAAGCTACCTCTATACAAAAATTCATCCAAATCGTTTAAACCAGGTATGACACTCCGGAGTGACAAAGGTCACGTGGGTGACACAAGCCTACGTCATCGACGTAAAATGATCAGTAGCGTGAAATCATAACTCCCCGTCGTCCGTATATTACCTGTGGGAATCTCATAAAACTATGTGATTTTGGTTGAAACTATGTTAATTCGTGTTTAACTTGACTCATTTCGCTTGAGCGGACACGAAATGACAATTGAAATGATTTGTGTATTTTATAATTAATAAATTATTAACAGATATGATTCCCCTGATGAGATATGGGACCTGACTATGTCCTAAAACTGCATCCAGAACCACCGGAGGACGGGCAGCAGCGTCCTCTTAGTTAACGGTGGTAACACTCCTGCGATCCCCAAGCCGCCTACCAAGCGTGGGGATTATGGCAACCCCTCCTATTATTGGTCCAGCAGTGGACGTCTTCTGGCTGATGAGTGAGAGTGAGATATGATTCCCAATTTTCCAATTTTGTTGCCATAAAGTGGCAACTGGAGGTAAGCAAGTGTCGGGAGTGACACTTGCTTACGTCAGTAGCAGACCTTGTTTTATTGGATCATAGTTTAAACCTTTTCAGTGTGAAGGAGTAACAAACAGGCAAACACAAACAACCGGCGACCTTGGTAGCGTAACGAAGGCCGAGTGTAGCGAAGCGAAACTCACCGGCGACCGCTTAAGCTTCGAGAGCCCACTCGGAGTCTCTTCCAGTGACAGAACCGAGACATGCGACATGCGTCAGAACGTTTAGCTTGATTTTTTATAAAACCCACTTTCCCTCCCCATCTGTATTTTGTAAACTTATAAATATTTTGATACGTACCTAACCATTATTTAGATTTAAAAGACATAAATTTAAATATATATTAGGTCAAGTATAGTTTTTTTGAAATGAATATTCGGTCAAACAATATTATTCAAAGTGAACAATTATATGAAATTAATTTATATAAAATGAATGATTATGCAACATAATATTATAGTAAATAAATGCTAGGTTAAATGAATAATTATGCGAACTAATTTTATATGAACCGTACTACGCAGCGTAGGCGTGGTGGACTAGGTGGACCGACGACATTGTAAAAGTGGCGGGCAACCGGTGGATGCAAATGGCATTCGTTCAGCAGTAAACGTCTCAGGGCTGATTATGATGATGAATTTTATATGAACTGAAATTATAGGAAAAGTTGTTATGCGAAACAAGGGAAAACCTTATATTTATGATACTGATGGTTGATTTATTGCATATAACAACTGCCTTTATACCTGACCTGGGTATGTCCTAAAACTGCATCCAGAACCAAGAAGCAGGCACCGGAGGACGGGCAGCAGCGTCCTCTCGGTTAACGGTGGTGAGCATTCTTCGATCCCCAAGCCGCCTGCCAAGCGTGGGGATTAAGGCAACCCCTCCCTATTAAGGGGGAGGCCTTCGTCCAGCAGTGGACGTCTTTGGTCTGATGACGATGACGAATATTATAAATGCGAAATTTTGTCGATATGTGTGTATGTTTGTTACCTCTATCACGCCAAAACGGCTGCACAGATTTGGATGAAACTCGGCATGGAGATAGCTTATTTCCCGGAATAATGTAAGGGCTACTTTTTAACATCATCATCACCGTTTTTCATCATCACGCGCGTGAAACAGTATTATTACTCTAAAGTGTTAGCATAACATCTTTTTTTGTGTCGTGGGTTTTTTTCAAACGATTATTTTTCTTTTTTCCAATATAACTTGTAGGTTGAGATTACCGTTCTGTATAACTTGGTCCTCGGTGGCCTCGTACTCGATGGTCGGTGCTGTCTTCTCGGGCGGGTCCGGCAGCTCGTCCGGCGTCTGGTTCATGAGGAACACCGACTTGAGGATGTTCCTCAGGTCCGCCGCGAAGTTCGTCTGCAGCTGGTCCGCCACGCCCGCTATGCACACGAACAGCCGGTGGATCAGGTCTTCGCTCGATCTGGAAATAAAATCAAATAAATATCAGTTGAAACGGAATTCATGAAATTGTGGTGTTCTCAAAAGATCACCAATGTCCCGAAATGAAAACTGACGTGGTTTTAACACATTATTGTTTTATCAACAGACTTCAAAAAAGGAGGTTTTCAATTCGACAGTATGATTTTTTTGTTTGTATGTTACGCGATTACTCCGCCAGTTATACCCAGATATTGTTTTTTTTTTTGTTTTATTTATACGGGAATACTCACGTTTAATTAAATCTGATACTCCGACTAGCGGAGCTGCGCGCAGCGGCCCGCAGTGCTAAGCAGGACGCAGCTGCACGCGCGTCGAGCTCTGTTATCACTCTTTGAAAAAGGTCGCCGGATGTGATCGAGACTATAGTCGGAGTATCCAATTTAATTAAACGTGAGTATTCCCGTATAAATAAAACAAAAATGTGTAAATGTGTCAAAGCCACGTCAGTTTTCATAATGATATTTTTTTTTTTTTGGACGGGTAATAGTATCCTCTTGGTTAACGGTAGTGAACATTCTGCGATCCCCAAGCCGCCTGCCAAGCGTGGGGATTATGGCAACACCCCTCTATTAAGGAGGAGGTCCAGCAGTGGAAATTTTATGGCTGACGACGGCGAATGTAACATCCAAAGGTGACCTTGATTCTGAAATTATCAACAGAATACTTTACATAACACACATGCACATATTCATACTATATATAGTAAACTGTGAGCCAAGGTGTTCAGCTCCCACGACATCAAGTTGAACACAAAAATAAAGGTGTACACTGTACATGGCAATTGTTCTGCCCAACATCCTCTACGCGGCCGACACGTGTTGCCTGTACCGCCGTCACATTCGCACGCTTGATAAATTCCACCTGAAATGTCTTCGTGACATTTTGAACATCAAGTGGTCAGACCATGTCAGAAACACAGATGTTCTCAGGCGTGCAAATGTGTGCGGAATTGAAGCATACTTGTTGCGAAGGCAGTGGCGATGTTGTGGACACATATCCCGAATGCCCGAAGAAAGGGTGGCCAAGCGCATCTTGTACTCAGAACTTCAGGAAGGTAAGCGTAAAAGCGGAGGCCAGTTTCCGAGATATAAGGATGTGCTTAAGAGGCATATGAAGGAGAGTGGGATTGAGCCCTCAACATGGGAATTGCAAGCCGCCAGCTGCTTAGAATGGAGACAGAAAGTGCACACAAAAGTGTATGCTTTTGAAAACTAGAGAAGGCGCGATCTGGATATAAAGAGAGACCGCCTAAAGAACAAACCGCCTTCAAATATAATCTACAATAGGCTAGATGACTGGGTTTTTTTTAATGTCCTATTAAAATGTGGCCCGTAAACGCCAACAACTAAAACAAACAAACAATAAAAAAAAGGAAAAAGAAAAAAAAGAAAAAAAAAAAAAAAAAAAATGAAAAGAAAATGAAAATCTGATCAAAAATAAGCAACTTATAAGCATTTTAATACCATGCTATACAGAGAGGCGAAACAGCAAATCGTGACGTCACTTCTCTGTACGCCATATAAATTCTATTCTGACAAGTAACGCGTGACGTCATTTTTTGTTTTGTGGGAAAGGGACAGAGCTGTCTCTAACAAAAACTTTAAACGCTCATATATCAGAACATTATTAACCGATTTAAATTATTTTTTCAATAAACTTACTATATTTACTTAAATTCTTCATCAAAGCTATTGGTTTCAACGATATAAACATCAGTCATGTACCCTATTATGTCAATGGCGTCCTCACATGTAGCAACTGTTATAGGGCAACTAGGGCATTTACAGCTAAAATTGGGTACATTAGTCATGTGAGGACGCATCAGTAACTCGAAACAATAATTGGTCGCCGTAGCCGAAATCAGCATGGATAGCATCATCATCATCAATCTGGCTTTAAGACCTAGCCTAGAGGTAGTTTATTTTAAAATTTTCATAACATTGATTAAAAACAGATTTTAAACTGTTTTTTTCCAACCTAACCCAATCGTCGTCGTCAGCCATAAAACGTCCACTGCTCCTTTCCTTCCCTCTATAAAGGCCTCCCCCTTTATAGAGGGGTGTTGCCATAATCCCCACGCTTGGCAGGCGGCTTGGGGATCGCAGAATGGTCACCGCCGTTAACCAAGAGGACGCTGCTGCCCGTCCTCCGGTGGGTCTGGTTGCAGTTTAAGGACATACCCAGGTCCTGACCTAACCCAATAAGATCGCCCAATAAGAAATTTTCTTTTGGTCCCAACCAGCTTTCGAAGATTGGCAGTGCTCATCCAGCAAGATGTTGAAGGCTGATGCATTAGTCGAGTTGATACTTACTTGAACTTCCCCCGCGCTTGCTGTCTGGCGGCAAGTTCTTGCGCTTGCAGTGCGAGCGCAATCTGCTCGTCATCAGCGCATTCCGACATGCCGCTGGAAATTGTACAGAAAGTTATCAATAACAGCTTTACACTATGACAATCAGAGAATATTATTCATATGAAATGTTTCCACTCTTGATTATCATAATATACAGTCTGAGGATTATGGCGGGTATGACAGAGACTTCTGTAGCTTAATGAGGATCACACTGCGTTTTTTTCAGATAGGTGGCGCATCATCGATGCGGCCACAGTGAACTATCAACCACATACATTTTTTTTCTACAATTTAATGGTTTACTCTTATAAGACTCGGAATACCATAAAGAATCTGCATTTATACTAGTTTACACAGCAATCTTTTGCCTTGCTAATTACAGCTCTGTCCAACATGAAATTTAAACAACTATCTAACCTACAAATCTATTTTCAATCCGTCAACAGCTGCATAGATTATTAAAACAAGGCACAGTACCCAGTATTTTTTCTTGGACTAGATTATCGACTACGACCTCATCAAGAGCAGATATATTTATAAGCAACGATTAAAAAGAAAACTTGATTTTGTCACATCCGGACCGCCGCTGGCGCCATCTGCGGAAAGTTTTGCCTGTGGAACCTCATTAGCAGTCGGAACGGAAACCCGGTAGATTGCTCGTATGTAGCTCCAAGTCCTGCCTGAAATCTTATCATACTATCCTATCTATGCATTAAAAACAATAATTAAAAAAATGGTTTGGTAGACTTGATACATCATGGCAAGACCGTAACGACGACAAATTGTCCCGTAGTAGCTCATTGATACGAGTCACGCAATCGTCGGAAGGTCGTGGGTTCGATCCCGTTCCCATATCAATAAGTTTATCGAAATGTATGTACGAAATTTCAAATAAATACTAATGTTTTTCTTAGATGGAACTTATCATAAGAAACCTTGCATATATATTTTTAAAGTATTTTTTTAAGTAAGTAAGTTTAATGATTTGTTATTTTTGGATTGTTAAAATAAACAACTGTAAAAATAATCTCACCTCTCATCGACGAAATGATCCAAATTCAACCTCAACGGATTGTCTTGACTGGACCTACTGTCCAGTATAACCAGCCCAGGCGACCACATTTTACCCTTTTTCCTTTTGCTCTTCGGCGTAGATTTCCTTCTGCCGTCCTTTTTCCTAGAACTACTCTGAGAGCTATTCGGCATTTCATTATTCTCTATGGCAATTTTCTCTTGTCTATGCCTCCTCAACTCTGATATAACGTCGTCTATGGTTTTAAATTCTTCATTCTCCGGCATAGTCATTCCCCAATCGGCTAAGACTCTCCTAGCTTCACTGTTATCATTGGAACGGACATTGGTAGCTTCGTTCAAGCCTTCTTCGTCAGAACTTAGCCTATTTAATAAACTAGACGATCCAGCTTCGTTTTTCTGAGTATTATCTTCGACGTAGTTTATATTTACAGTGTCGAAAGTGCTTTCTATCGTCGCTTTTGATTTGTCATCCTCTCTGTCACTGTCAGAACTTTTAAGAACTCTATTTTGCTGCATAAAGTGTCCTTCTTCTAGTTGTTTATGATCTGTGTCGGGAGATCGGTCTAAGCTTGTGTTTTCTGTGCTCACGCCGGAATCAGCGGGGGATTCGTGATCGCTCTCATGTCCGAGCATAAACTTAACCTTATCGTCTTCCCTTTCTATCGCCTCGTCGAAATTCTTAGCGGAATGAAAGCTTGCGTTATCATCATCGTTTTGTTCAAACCTCTCTCTGTACTCTTCGTTTGTAAGCAATAAAGAACTGAGATTTGCATTCGCTATAGATAGATTAATATTAGTGTTCGCCATTTCCGAATCGATGTTCTCCGGTATAATCATCGGAAGCTCCGAATTGAGTATCGCAGTGTTTATTTCAGTTTCATCGTCCTGATTGAAAACTGCCGAATTATTGTGCGAAAGAGATGACAAAACTACCGGTTCGTGGCTTATAGCGTTGGGTATGAGGTATCCGTGGCTAGTAGAAGGCATGCAAGGCAATTGTTCGTTGTTAAACGGATAAGCTTCTGAGCCGTCAGTCGAAATCAAAGATGGCATATCGTTAGTCGAATATGAATGCAATTGGTCGATGACCACATCACTAGCGATTGAGGACAGCCTATCAGCGATCTCCGTGACTTGTTCATTCAGTGACGTCACTAAATCTTGGTCCGGGATTTGTCTGTTAGCATCGTTTGAAGTAGACGCGGACATAGCGTTAATAACTAGAGGATCGAACATCATGAGTCCGCTTGTTGACAGATTTCGAAGAGAAGACAAGTCACTGCCTTCAGTTTTCGACGTCTTTCTACTTCTGTCTTGGAATGTATCAGTGCTGTTGTCAGAGAATTTGTCCGATTCTCCGAGTTTCTCTGGGCATTTGTCTTTCTCGGTATTTTTGCCGGAGGTTTCTTCGTTTTCGTCTGTTTCTTCAGCTAGTTCTGTGAGTCGTCGGAATCCCTCGATTATTGGAGTCATGACTTCGATATTGTCTGGTAGGTAATCTCCTTCAGAGATTGTTGGCTCACTTGAACTGAAAATCAATAAACTTTTTTACTGACAAGCTAGCGCATTTTTAAACTTACAAGTTGTTGGTTTAGTTGGGTTGGTTTTGGCTGAATACATACTAAAAATGCAATTTTTTATTTTATTTAGTTTTTTGTCAAGTATGATAATAAATCTGCAAAAAAAAAACTACCACATTCTGTTCTATCAAAGATTGAATCTTATTGGGTTGGATAAAAGGAAAAAAATAAAGTATTTTTTTTATTCGACACAAAAAAAATGGATTGGATGTTATGATTGATGTTGATCCAGGTTTGTTTGCTTACCATCTTCGACCATAGTAAAGGTAAATTGTGGTCAACACCTAGCTAATCAATCGTTAAAAAAATGCTACATTTTTGTAGGTGGAAAGAGGCTAATGAGAATGATAACTTAGTTAAAAAAATGTGAAAATGTCTACCCAATATTAATTCATTTAAATTGTATGCTCTTTAGTTGGTTACCTTTGCGTGTAGAGGTCGCGACAGGGCGCGTGGTCGGCGTAGAACCTGGACACGAACTCGCCGATGTCCGGGTAGCGACACGACGGGTCGTCTATCACTTCCGCCGCTGAAATAATATGAATGAACACCACCATGTTTAATCATTCATTCGCGAAAAAACACAAGTTTTCGAAAATAATAGAATGCAGCGAAATGATGTTTCCGTGTTCCCGCCAACACTGCTCCTGACACTTTTTTTTTTCTTAGTTCTTGGCATCGCACGTTGTGCATTCTGCCAGTGTCAAGTTTATGAATTTTTCAAGTATTTATATTAAAATCAAGTCAAATATGTCATGAAATCACATCACAGTCAGTCACACGAAATTAGTCATAATCGAGTCCAAGTCATGCTCTAGTAAAGTTGTGGCGACTTTACTATGAGCTTCTACGGACTTTTGAAAACATCACGAAAATACATGTTTCACCACATTATATCACTTGCCCACACTCGTGAATATAATTCAACACTCAATGAATAAAACACCACCATTTTTAATCTTTAATTCGCGACAAACCACAAGTTTTCGAAAATACTAGAATGCATCGACATGATTGTTCCGTGTTCCCGCCAACACTGCTCCTGACACTTACCCTGTATCAGTTCCACTGACGCGAAGTTGGCGACGTCTCCGTTGGTCGCGAGCAGTCTCTCCAACGCCATCAGTTCCCTCCTGTCCAGCGTCCACAGCAGAGAGCGGATCTTGTGCAGTAGTGTGCGAAACGGACGGAACATGTCCGACATTTCCTCTGAAATTTTAAGAATACACTTAGTAGAGATCAAGTAGATCACTGAATAATACGCTTTAAAAAAACAACCGACTTCAATTTCGACTACCCGGATGATATCTTTGTTTTCCAGTTATTATTCCAGTAATTTTATTTAAAAACCATACTACTGAACCGATTTCGATAAAATGTATATGGGACCACCTGAGACGTATCACCTACCAAACAAAAAAGATTTTTCAAAGGCGGACCACAATTGTGGGAGAAATCGGTGAACATACATTTAAAAAAAACAGTCGAACATAGATCCTCCTCCTTTTTCGAAGTCGGTTAAAAATAAACACGAGTAAGGTTCGGTGATTACAGCAGCTCAGTTTTTTTAAATGTATTGGAGTGACTATACGAGCGAGACTTCGACGACGCCTCTTGGTAGGCATCTTGCCTGCCCATAACAGTAGCAGTGCCAGAATTGTGAACTTGCGAACAATACCCTGAGTTATAAGATGTCAACTCTCTTCATGCCAAATATTTTAAACGCAAAACTATTTCAAATAAAAAAGGGTGTCGATATTCCACTGTAGTGTTCAGGCGCACGCGCAGCCGTGGGAACCGCGTGACGTTAACGAGCTAGGCACTTTTGTGGAAAATCGAGACACTGTCTTATACAAATAAAGTATTAGCACTGAATTTAACGTGTTGCCGCCAAAACTACGAAATCGTTGTCGTTTTCTATGTGAGTGAATATGCCCTAATATTACGCCTGTCTATATTGCAGTGGTATTTGTAATTTTAACCAATAAATACGGACAAGCCAGGTCTCAGGTGATCATCATGTCACGCCAATTTCGTGAAATCCTATTGGCTGTTTTTTTGTATATTTTTTTTACTACCAAGTGACGAGACGAGCAAGGCGTTCGCCTGGTGGTAAGCGTCACACCTGTCACTAACAGTAGCAGTGCCAGAATTGTGAACTTGCGAACACAATCCTGCGTCGCACTGCACTGCGCTCGTCACCCTGAGATATTAGATGTTAAATCTCTTCATACCCAGTAATTTCTCAGGTAACATTGCCCTTCAAACCGGAACACAGTAATGTTTGCACACTACTGCTTGGCGGTTGAATAACTGGCAAAGGTGTGGTACTTCCCCAGGCGGACTCTGCAGTAGAGTCCTACCACTACAGAAATCAGCTTATCTCTGATTGGAGACTCACCCGGAGGTTTGTCTATGCTGAGAGGGCCGCTGGAATAGATGAGAAGGCCGCTGACAATGGCGAGGCGCGGCACTGCGAACATAAGTGCAGGGTCGTACGCGTCCACCTAGAAACAAAGGACAAACACACATCGGATAAACTTCGGAGAGTGTGCTTCGGATTTGCATGATCTTATTCCCCCCTGCCCATTCTTCTATCGGACGGCCAGGACCTCGAAAAACCGACACCGTTTTATGGTTGATGTACCAAAAACTCGTACGAAACGGTTTGATTCCACTTTCTTTATTCGAACTGCTAAACAGTGGGTAGCGCTGCCCGAGTGGGTGTTTCCCGATAATTATAATCTGGGTGTCTTCAAGTCGCGAGTGAATCGGTATCTTCTAGGCAAGCGTGCTCCATCGTAGGCTGCATCTTCGTTTATCATCAGACGAGAGTGCAGTCAAAGGTAAAAGTCGAGGGCTACCGGTGGATGCAAATGGCAGGTTGTCATACAGTGTGACGGCCTAAGGGGGAGGCCTTCGTTCAGCATTGGACGTCTCTGGGCTGATGATGATGTTGAATGTCTCTACCTCTCATATATCCTCGTGCTCCTGTACTTCAACGTCACATTTAAGAGTAGACAAGTTGGTCACTTCTCCATAGAAACGCGGTAGTATTACTACTCCACTTTGTAATTTTGTAGGTCCAAGACTAAGTATTATATCGATTAATCTCTTCATTATCTAGGATTGTAAATTATTACGAAAGTAAAAAGTTAATAAACATGAAAGTTATGAGCCAGGAGACATCTTGTATTTTAGCTCAATTTTAACGCCATATTGGACGTAAATAAATAACATAAGGAATACGAAAACTCTAAAATAATTTATCAAGCGGCATAGTTTAGTCCATAAACATTTCAAATAACTTAAGTTGGAATAAATTAACACAGAGTTTATTCAACCACATTACTGCAGCCAAAGGTCGACAAAAAATAATTTGCGCGCTCATTTATCATTCTTTCTCCCTTTCCCACAGTTTGTTTGATGAAGAGAGCATGCTTTTTAGCCGCGCCCACCGATGATGAGCCGTCAACTTGTCGATCCTTAAACAGCCCTTTGTAATGATAAACATGTTTGTCTCGTCCCAAATTACCTGTTCCTGAGTGAGTAGGTTCTGTTTGAGCGCTCGCCGCAGACTCTCGGAGAACAGGACGCAGATAAGCTGCTGCGCTTCGAACTCGTGCGGGGTTTTAACGTTCACCATCGCGCTCACATAGCACAGCTCGAATTCCGCAAACAGCCTGCAAAAAATACGCAGCTAATAATATGGTAGGTCTGTGGATGGTGAGTTAGAAATTAGAATAGGCGTGTGGCCTAATGTTTAATTTATGACAAATAATAGGCTTAGTGATGAATATAACTAAATACATAACACATACTGAAAAAATAAATTGTATTGGCTGATAAATCTCTGAGATATGAGCGTTTAAAGTTTTAGGTGGGGATAGAGAGGGGATGCTCTATCCCTTTCTCGCAAAGCACGTGTTAGTATAGCATGTGTATGCCGCGCCTGAGGCTTGACGTCATAGCTCAGTATAGCGCGCTCTCTGTCTAGCTTGAAATTAAAATACTTAGAACTTATTTATTTTTAATTATTTTTGAATTTTGTTTTCGTTGATAGGTTCTATTTATAGTCAGGTTTTTTATGAAGTAATAAAAAAATAGTAGTCATCATGCCTATTCGCAAACAGAGGTGTGTTCAAATCACATCACAGATCATATAGCCTGATGGCTGAACATCATTTTTCCTACAAACACGACTCGCCGTTGCGGGCAGGGGGCGAGGTAACGTTCTATGCTTGCGATTGGCCAATCACTGGGATGACGCAATCTGAGTTATGAAATACAATGAGATTCTGACGTACTCGCAGTGGCTAGTAGTGGTTTTTAAACTACTAATTTTCGTATGAGGGGAAGTCGGACGAGCAGTCAAAGCATTTGTAGTCTTTTGTTCAAATCCAAATATAAATTTAGTAGGTACCTACAATTTTCTTTTTAGATTGCGTTGACACCTGCAGACATTTTTTAGCGTTACCCAAAACCGACTGAAAAAATACAAAGTGCAGTGCATTGACGCTCATTTCTTTGCGAAATTCGTTGTTAAGTCTTAGACCGGTGCTGTTGAAGGAAAATATCTTGAGAAAGCCACAGAAAGATTGCAGACTCGGCGGCTATCTAGACATTTTAGACAACAGTTGGCACATTTTACCACATACAAAGTGGCGCCATCTTTTGTTGAGTAATAAACAGGCCATCGCCATACGCTATCAGCACCCCTATTCACAACTCCATCGGAAAGGTTTCCGTTGGGATCCACACTATCCGTCCCACTCATCTACGTTCAGGATGACAAAGACGGAGGATGCGAAATTCGAATCGGAAGTTTCCGACGCCATTCTGAATAGGGTGCAGGTGGCGGTATGACGGTCACTATGACATACCATAGGGTTACTACTCACCAAAAGATGGCGCTACTTGTATGTAAACTACGGTAAATGCATAGAGTAGCAGTATGCAAAGAGATTATTAAAAACAATGGTCATTTCAAGAAGTGGTCATTTTTGTTTGTGGTCTAAAGCCACCGAAACGAATTTAAGTATTATACCGCGTGAACTTGGAGCATTATGCTAAGTAGGTACATGTGAGAAGTCATTGAGTGTTGTGTGAGTGAGGGGGGGGGGGGTCATATAGTCTAGTCGAGGTCTAATTAGGACAGACTCCAATTCGATTACAACTAGAAAAATATCTGTTGTCGACCTACACCCAGCCCAAGGGGGGTCATGACACCCATGACAAAAAAAAAAATATACATGGGAAATGTTTCTTTACCTGTCAAATATCTTCAAACTCTCGTGAAGCATATCGTCAGCGGTGATTTGCTGGGAGAGCGCCAAGCCGCGTGGCCTGAGACAGCGTTCCCTCAGCAAAAACCTCACGGTCTCCAAGCTGCGCGTGAGCGCTTTGGCTAGAGGACGCATAGCAGCCGATTCTTCCTCACGGTTCATGATGGACGACCCAGCCGCTAGGCACTGGAACGTAACATAAGAAACTTGTTTTTTATACATTCAAGTGAAGCCGTGGTAGCCTAATCGGGAAACCGCTAGACTTATAATCGTGAGATCGCGGGTTCAAACCCTGGCCCGTACCAATGAGATCATTAGCTTTTCGGTGAAGGAAAACATCGTGAGGAAACCTGCGCACGTCCGGAGAAGAATTTCGATGCCGTATGTGAATTCACCAACCCCCGCAACTGAGGGTAGGCCAGAGTCCAGCAGTGGACAATTAAAAAGGCTGATTATGATGATGACGAGACGAGCAAGACGTTCGCCTGGCGGTAAGCGTCACGCCTACTACTAACAGTAGCAGTGCTCGAATTGTGAACTTGCGAACACAATCCTGCGCCGCACTGCACTGCGCTCGTCATCCTGAGATATATTAGATGTCAAATTCAAATTCAAAATATTTATTTGCGGAGACATGGGTTTAAGGAGATATTCTATAAACTAGTACAACATTGAGATCGCCATGCTCTAGCACCATGGCATGCAAATCTCTTCATACCTAGTAATTTCTCTGGTAACATTGATTTATGACAAAGTACAAGGAACTTAAAAAAACCGACTTCAAACTATTTTATGTGACCACCTCGAGAATATATCCTTTCCAAGCAAAAATATTTTCTAAAACGGTCCACATTTCACAGTAAAATACATTTTTTTTAAAACAGTCAAACATAGAACATCCTTTTTTTTGAAGTCGGTAAAAAAACAAACGACTTCAAACCACTTCGAGAATATACCCTTTCCAAACAAAAACAATAATTTTCCAACGGGTCCACATTTTGACGGTGAAATTGGTGAAAATACGTTTTTTTTAAACCGATCATAAAACCGACTCCTTTTTCGAAGTCGCTTATTAAAAAGCAAAGAAAACAATATTATTACATTCAGAAGATTCACTCCCATAGCAAACGCGACCAAAGTATAAAATAGCAACCACAATATTTTATACAATGTGTAACAAAAAGGTTCAACAATACTGAAGGGTATGTCTATGTATGTATTCATTGTTTTATACATGTATGGACAACTGTTTTTTTTCCGTGATTTCAGTATTGGCCCTAGTCAAAGTTTTTCATAATGATGAATACATACATTCTCTTCAGTATTGTCGAACCTTTTTGTTACACATTGTGGTCGATTCTGGCGGTTTTAGTTGACAGTCCTAAACTAACTAAAGTATTACTGTCCTTAGCTAACATGCCTAGTAAAAAAGTGACAGCTATAATTTAGTTAGTTTAGAACTGTCAACTAAAACCGCCAGAATCGACCACATTGTATATCTGTAACTAAATTCATTACATATTCAGTGCGTGCTAATTTGTACTCTATTTGCATAGGACAACGTCGATGTTTTACTGTAGTGCTGAGGCGCGCGCCGGCGGGGCTGCGTGACGTCAACGAGCCAAGCTCTATAGTGTGGAAAATCGGCACACTGTCCTAACAAACAAGGTAGAAATTAGGTTGCGCTATGTCATTGTCGTAGTTATAGGTATGTAGTTAGGTACATAAATTAGACGCCTTTTCTATGGATGTTAATCTGCCGTACTAACAGAGTAACATTATAGGTATAATATGTATACATCTGTAGAAAATCTTCATTTGAGTCATTGCTAAACATCAGAGAACGGAATGCTCTGCATAAATAGGTTTTTACCAATAGACACAATGACACTTCTTCCACGTAAGCGTACATACATTAGAAAGTAAAATGCTTGCGATTTATGTTTAAAAAAAAAGTCGAGATCAACGGATTCTAGACTTAGCATCACATTTTATTTTTATAGAAAGAGTAGCTGACAAACAAACCGATACCCAGATGGTAAACGAAACACTGTGTTTGGACACGTACACAACATCAACGAAGTTGTCGATTTAAACCAGTGTTCAATATGAGCGTTTTAAATTTCAAAATAATCTTACAAATCGCCCAGTTTTCTTAACTTTTTCTAATCAAATACTCAATTATCGTAGCTAATAAATACCAGATTGATTTAATTAAGATTAAATCCTATATACTTAGTGAATAAAACAGGGTTTATTGACAGCATGTATACAAACAATGCAAAACTTTTATATCAATCATGCTACTAAGAATGATCTATTATCTATGTATAAATAAAACTGAATCGCTAGATGTGTTGCTAAGCGCAAAACTCGAGAAAGGCTGGACTAATTTAGCAATATTTTTCCTTCAAGTTCGAGAAAGGTTTTTATGAAGAAAAAGATCGATTACCGCCGTGCAAAGCCAGGGCAGGTCAGCTAGTTAATAATAAAACAAAATTAAACAAGAAAATTGAATCTGGGTATCCCTAAACCTTAAACTGCAACCAGAACCACCGGAGGACGGGCAGCAGCGTCCTTTTGGTTAACGGCGGTGAGCGTTCTGCGATCCCCAAGCCGCCTGCCAAAGGTGGTGATTATGGAAACACCCCTCTATTGAGGAGGAGGCCTTCATCCAGTAGTGGGCGTTTTATGGCTGATGATGATGATGAAACAAGAAAATTACATAGTGAAATGGAACTGTACCTCGGCACCGAACCAGAGCTGGCCAGCCAAGTTGTCCTGAAGCACGTCCTCCGGAAACTTGACGCGGAAGCCGCGCGCCACCCTCTCGTCTCCCAGCAGCTGGTCCATGATCTGACTGGTGATGTTCAGCACTCGATCCTGTAGACAAACGGTACTGATTAAGCTCACGGGCGTAGCTATAGCTTGTACATGGGGGGATTCCGAAGGTCCAACAATTTTCAACGATTCTGGATTTTAGTTAATGCGGGCGGGTATAACACTAATGCTAGGAACACAAGAAGTAGACGATGTTATATAATTGTATTAGTCGAATGTCATAATAATTTTAACACCTATTTTTATTTTCGTCGACTGCTAGGTGGTCCGGTCCCCAAAAAACCCACTCACCCCTTATATACGCCCATGGTTTAGCTATATTTTACGAAGGAGACTCTACTAATGGTAAGAGGTAACACCTACCCATGCCAAACAAACAACAGTCAAACGCAAGGCTACAAGGTGTTGTTTTGCATTCCCGCCAAATTCACAGAGGTATACTCATTACTCATAGTTAAGAACAACTTTTAATATGGGGCTGAAATCGCGAAAAAAAACAGCTGTTCCATACATTTTGTCCAAGGTCAATGAACTTTTTGTATGGAACAGCCATATATCTAGTTTTACTAGATCTATGGGAACAGCTGTTGTTTATTTCGCGATTTCAGGGTTGGCCCCATAGTAAAAGTTGTTCATAACGATAAGTATATCTATATCTACCTCTGTAAATTTGGCGGGAAAGCAAAACAAAAGGTTGTATAAACCATAATAATAAAAAAATATAAAGATTCAATTCGTACTGAAATGACGCCAGTAAGAATATGCGTTATTTTTTCACTTCTTCTAGTGATAGGACTCTATTGCAGTCTGCCTGGGGAAGTACACCTTTGCTATTTATTCAATCGCAAAGCAAGCACTGCGTGCAAACATTACTGTGTTTCGTTTTGAAGGGCAATGTTGTCAGAGAAATTACTGGGCATGATTTGATATAATGTATTATCATTGTATTATCTGAGGGTGACGAGCGCAGTGCAGTGCGGCGCAGGATTTTGGTCGCAAACCCACAATTATGGCACTGCTACTGTCATGGGTAGGCTTGATACGTACAGACTGGTTCAAACTTAATGGCGGCAGTGAAGTGCGCTGCAAGCGAGACTTTGCGATTGTACGCACAACTCACGCCTAATTTTTGCTACTGCGCAGCGTCTCGCGCCTAAGTTCACAGCCGCCATTAGCTTCGAATCAGCCTGTACCACCAGGTGAACGTCTCGTTCGTCTAGTCACTCCGTCGTTTAAAAAATATATTGAAAGATCCCTAACCTTAAGGTTGCCTGGAAGAGATCGCTTATAGCGATAAGGCCGCCATTTGTGCACTAGTATTTAATTTATTTAATCCTTTGTATGTATGTGTCTTTGGTGTGAGCAATCAAGAATTAATCTATCTTTCTATCTAACCTAAGGACCCTAGTCCCTAACTATATTTCTTCTAAATTGGTTTACACTAACTTCCATTCTCGGTTGACCCGACATATAAATATATCTGGCCACTCAACCGATACGAACTTATTCACTCTATTGCGAAGAACGAATAACCTACATAATTTACATACATTAATATTATGAGCCTTCAGAGTAAAATACATTTGTAAGTCCATAGACATTGTATTGTAAGTCCCATAGACATACATAGTAGGGACGGGTTGGACGCCATTTTGAAATGTCGCCCATTCATCGGTGTCAAAAAAACGCATTGACACCGATGCTGGCACAGTCTGCGACGCACGTCCGACGTGATTACTTGAGTGCAAAATGCCAAACTGTGTGGTGAAGTGTAGTCCGAATTACATTTCAAAGTGCAGTAAAAAAAAGGTGGCATTTCTTATGACCGGCAAGTCAACATTTAAAGTTAAACTAAACTTGCTTTTACACAAAAACTTTTATTTTTAGGTAATAAGTAAGTCGTTTCTAGTTTCGTACAGTTTGCGCTTCTTCTACGACGCCTTTCTGGCGTTGCACGTAGTGACCGCGAAATCCGAGAGATGGCATTGACTTTTTGTCAAATAGAATGTAGTCTTACGATTTCACACAACAACTCAGGCGTATCTAGACATAGAAATCATTGGTAAGTCCGTATTATTATGCGGGTCCGTTTAAATCAGATCAGTCAGACCTACCTACTATGTTGTTTACACGACCTATTTTAGCAATAAACAAATGGGGACAAATTAGACTAATTCGTTCGCACCGAACTGAGACCTCGCGGCTCATATTCGAACTTGATAATTGTATTTTCACGAGCTACTTGCTTACAAAGGGGCTTTGAAGATTTTGGCACCTGCTGTGCGCCATCTTGTTATTTCTTCAATATAGCGGCCTCTCATAAAACCTATACGAATCGATAGCTGCCACTAATAATATCAAGGTTTGCATAAGACAAAATCACCTCCAGTTTCGTGTTTCCAAGATATACGCTTTCAATGTTACACTGGTGGCGCCGCCGGTAAGTGGACTTCAAACTAAATTGAACTTATGAATTGGTTCTAAAAATATTGTTTACGTGCCTGCGGGGCTAAAGTGGCTACTTTAGCCAAGCTACGCGGAGCGAAAGGAACAACTTTCTTCCCACACGTAAAATCGTATACACACCACGAGAGCAAGATAAAAAGCCTCAGATCTCATGTTTGTCACCCTCTTCGCTTCGCTTCGCCTCGGGAGACAATATAAGTACATGCATGAGATCTCAAGCTTTACTTTTGCTCTCTAGGTGAGTAATCTACTATTTATTTAGTCATCCAAGTCTATAATAAGCGTCAGGCCAACAAGCTGTACGCCTTAGACTCGGAGACCTTCCTTCGCTTGGTCAAAAACACAAAAATGTATGTCTTCATCAGCCAGAAGCCATCCACTGCTAAAGGAAGGGCTAGGGAGGCCCCTATTAAGGGAGGGGTTGCTATAATCCCCACGATCGGCATGCGGCTTGGGGATCGTAGAATGCTCACCACCGTTAACCGAGAGGACGCTGCTGCCCGTCCTCCGGTGGTTCTGGTTGCAGTTTTAGGAGATACCCAGGTATACGTACGTAAGTACGTAGATATTATGCGGGTCCGTATAAATAAGATCAGTACCAACCTAAGTTGTTTACAAGAATACACGACCCATTTTAACGAAACAGGCACAGATTAGATAGTAGTCCGAAATTGGTGAAGTTGATGAATGTGCTCGTAGCATCGCGTCGAAATCGATTTGATGTGACTCTCACATGCCAGCAGGGCTAACATGCGCACCGCGAGAAAATTTTGTCGTGTCTTTATGTCGTACGAAAACGAGACAAACTTATACAGATTCGTAGCCTTGTCCTGTTTTGTAGAATCGAGAAAATTTTCTCGCGGTGCGCATGTTAGGCCTGCTGGTCGAAATTGGAGTCACAAGAGAATATGTACGACTTTTTATGTCTCTTTTATGTTTTTTTTAATGTATCCAGAGACGAGACGAAGGCGATGCTTGCCTGGTGGTAAGCGTCACGCCTTTCTTAACAGCCGCAGGGTCAGAATGTTAAACTTGCGAATACAATCCTGCGCCGCACTGTACTGCGCTCGTCACCCTGAGATTTAGATATTATGTTAAATCTCTTCATACCCAGTAATTTCTCTGGTAACATTGCCCTTCGAACCGAAACACAGTAATGCTTGCACACTACTGTTTGGCTATTAAATAACTGGCAAAGATGTGGTACTGCCCTAGGCGGACTCTGCAGTAGAGTCCTATCACTACAGAACTTCATGACATGAAGTTTAAACTATTTCAGTTTACTTTTTGTAATAGGTTAGCATTTGGCCACTTACCTTAGTCATACCAAACTGAACACCCAGTAAGTATTAATATGCTTTATATCAAACATACCAGACATTATTTTGTAGTGGTAGGACTATATTGCAGAGTAGCGGGGCGCCTAGGGAAGTACCGTGCCTTTGCCAGTTTTTCGGGTGTCTATAATGTACAACATGATATTTGCCGACACGATAATGTACGGCATAATAATGCACAGCATGATAATTGGTGTACAAGTACATTGAATATAATATGCTGTACAATCCATGTCGGACAATACTGGCCGTTCATTATCGGCTCGTGTCTATAAAGTACGACCCTATATTGTACAGCCAATAATCCGGGTTCATTTCTCAAATTGACATTTTAAAAATATACTTTGACATTAAAAAAAAATACCTGAACCTAACTGCTATACAAATAAGGAATTCGAGTACTTGTACATAAAATATCAGTCTGTACAAAATCGGGGTGTGCATTATTGAGCCGAGCCGATAATGTACGGCATGATATTGCACGGCACGATATTGCACAGCATGATATTTGATGTACATGTACTCCAATTATCACGCAGTACATTATTGTGCTTTACAATATCATGCCGTACATTATCTGTGTCGTACATTATTGCCTCCCAGTTTTTCAACCGTCAAGCAGTGTGCAAGCATTACTGTGTTTCGGTTTGCAGGGCAATATTACCAGAGAAATTACTGGGCACGAAGAGATTTGACATCTATCTTATATCCCAGGGTGACGAGCGCAGTGCAGTGCGGCGCAGGATTTTGTTCGCAAGTTCACTATTCCAGCACTGCTGCTGTTATGGGCAGGCATGATGCTTACCACCAGGCGAATGTCTCGCTCGTCTCGTTATTCGATTGAATAAAAAATATTTAAAAAAACCAGCTGGCCGGTTGCTTCGGTCTGTACATACAACCTTACAATATCTACGCGATAAGGTGACGATCTACCATGCAGCCATGCTGGCCTGATACGCGTTGGCGTATCAGATACGTTATAGAAGTTATTCTGCAGTTACAATGTTTTCGACAATAACTACCAATGTGACAAAACAAGAAAATAATAATAATCATATATTAAAAATGTTTCTGGACCGAATCCGGCATGAAACGTGGGCCGAAAGCAGATTTTTTTAATGCGGGCCGAAACTAGGTGGTCCAAACGAAGCATGAATCGCACTCACACATACATACTGATTATAAGTGTAGAAATAGATCACGTGTTACAAATAACAAATAGCTACACGTGATTGTGTGGAATTATTTTGTTTTCATATCAGAAACCAATACATTAAACATGCGCATAAGGTCCTTTGTCCGAATGTAATCAATTAATTGAGAACTTTATTTCCAAACAGATAAGGTCAACACGAAACCCGAATCGCTGCGAAACTAGTCATTCAAGGTGAGTCACTGATCGTAGGTAGGTATTTGTTTACATTTTACGTTTGTATTCGAAAATTATTCACAAGTGATCGTAATTACCGTATGACCGACTTATCTATACGCTATAAAGATGGCTAAAAGTAACTAAATATTTTCGACGGATGAGTGCCAATTTTGTTTAGAACCATTGACTTATTAATTTGGAAGGACATAACAAACGGAACATTCTCAATAATACCGACTCAGTGGCGTCTGGTTTGCACAGTCGCTTAGGCGACTAAGGGTGAATAGTAAGTACATACTGACAATGCTCAGAATATTGTAGGTGTCCAAAGGCGGCGATGACCAATTACAATAGGTTCATCGTTTGTTTGTCATTTTTTGAATTAATATATCTCTCCACTACTCTCCAATGTAAACCCACTTCACTCGTGAGCCAACTTCGTTGATCCGCGGTCATCGTACCAACTTGAGAATGAAGTAACGTAGGTAGTAGAGAATGATGTAACGTAGGTAGTAGATAATGGTGTAACGTAGGTAGTAGAGAATGATGTAACGTAGGTAGTAGATAATGATGTAACGTAGGTAGTAGATATTTATGTAACGTAGGTACTAGAGAATGTTGTAACGTAGCGTAGGTAGTAGAGAATTAAGTAACGTAGTTAGTAGTAGAAGTAGAGAATGATGTAACGTAGGTAGTAGAGAATTAAGTAACGTAGTTAGTAGTAGAAGTAGAGAATGATGTAACGTAGGTAGTAGAGAATTGTGTACTTGGTTAGTGGAGATTATGACAGATGGCGCAAGTTTCTCAAATAGATGGTAAACATTATTGAGACGCAAATGTTCCGAAATAGTATTCCCATATCCCTGATAATCACAGTGATACGACTGTAGGTAGGGACCGGGTCGTTGCGCAGGTTCGTAACCACCCGCTGCCCGTGGTTGATTTTTTGTAAAGGCAAATCCTTAGTTTTAAAATCTTTGTTGAGAACGTACAATAGTGGTTCTCCCAGATCTACTACTCTACAGATAGTTTATATAGTCTCATCTCAACTATGAATCACTGCATACGCATCAGTAGAGCAAAACACCTAGATTTATTTTTGCGAACCAATTACAAAGCGTCATTTTCTTAATGAGTAGTAAGAGTAAACAAACAACAATGAGGGTTCATTGTTGTTTGTTTACTATAAGTTCCTGAATAATTTATTAACTGCGTAATGAAGCTCATTACACAATATGATATTTGTTGATGGATGATATTATTATTATTATTTTATTATTCGTGCTGACAGAATGTATTTTGCACTAAAAATCGTAGAAGACTCTGGTCTCCGAAATACAGTGTAACACTAGTTCGGGAACCGGTGGCTTCATAAGTATTTATGTACTTACCTACCACTTTGTGTCAATAAATACATTGATTGATTGATTTGTAACGTATAAATTGGTAATACGTTAAAAAAAAACCTGGGACACTTTCCTTGGACATTTACCGTTGCAATGGACTTAGGTATGTCCTAAAACTGCATCCAGGACCACAGGACGGGCAGCATCGTCTAGTCGGTGAACGGTGTAGAGCATCCCCAACTCGCCTGCCAAGCGTGGTGGTTATGGCAACCCCTCCCTATTGGGGCGAGGCCTTGGTCCAGCAGTGGACGTCTTCTAGCTGATGATGTGTATAATTGGTTGATCATACTCGGTCCATCGGTCCAACTATTAACTATCTAAATATTACTATGTGTATCGATGTTTTCGTACATATAACATTGAAATACATATACGTAGAAGGAAAGAAAACAACCAAACCTGATTTGTATACCTGCATAAGTAAGTGACCTTATTAAGGCACCCCACACGAACTCTCGGCACGCAAGTTCAAAACCACCCAAAAATCTATGCTCCACAAATAGCTTTAGTTCCATGAATTATGTTATACAAACTATGCCTCCACACGATTCCGCTAGTCACGGAATAGGTATTAAAAAGTCAGTTTTCGTAAAGAGCAATTATATTTAGCTAATTAGGTAGCCTACTGAAATATAACCGATTCTGAATACGTCTCAAGGTACGATTGTAGTTTAGGTACGTAGAGTTAATATAAAATTATACTTTTGTCGCTAACTGTACAAACAACCAAATACATTTTAAAGTCGTGGGCCGAAAACTCGGGACGAATATGGCATAAATCATTATTCGCCACTTATGAAATTATGTGTTGATGATAATTTATGCTGGTCATACTTTTCTACATATATTTTATTATCGAAATCGCTTCAGTAGTTGGTTTTTAATTTAAAATAACTGGAAAAGGATGTCATCCAGGTAATCGAAATTGATGGCAGGACGTTTTTTTTATGTACTTGTTATTCAACTAATCTCAACGAAACTACTACAATTTCTAAATATTTATTTTGATTTATAATGGCTATTTATTTGTTTATTTTGGTTTTAAATTTTTATGTCGTCGGCGATTTTTGATGTGGTCGAATTTCCCCCAATCGCGAGAAAAATTGCAGCGGCATCTACCGGCTGATTTTGATAATATTTAGCAGTATCATTCGGTACTAAGGTACATACAAATCTTTGTTTTGAACCGTATGTATACGGTTCAAAACAAAGATTTCGAACAGGGGCACTAGCCGAGCACTAGAAAGTAAAGGTGCAGAGTATTACTTTTACCGAGTAACCGAGTACCAAGATTTACTCGGTTTTAAGTTTGTCAAACCGAAAACGCGATCGAGTTATTCGGTTATAACAAGATAAATATGTACACTTTTGGCATACTTAGGGAGAGTTTTTTTTTGCACGAACTGTGTATAACGAGAGATTATTTTCCAAGCGGGTAATGTTTACAAATTGCCCGTTCCGGTGTTCTTTTTTGGCGCAACGTACCATTTGTACCGTCCAACACACCAGTGAGTCAGTACCATTAGCCTAGTCCATACGTTAACAAGTCAACGGAACATCGCGTCGATGCCTCTGCAACATCCTTCATGAATTAAGACCGACGGCGCAGACTTCCTGAAACCATGCACTGCATCATACCACATGGCATTGTGACGTCAAAATTGCCGGGGCCATAGCATACGCAACAGTGGATAGCATGTGGCGTGCGCGTGAGTCACTTACCACACAGCACCACGAAATTTAGGAGCTGAGTGGGGGAGCCGCCATCGCATTTCTAAGCAAAGCTGTGATCCATTCGAGGAAAATTTTTAGTTCTTCCATTTGGATAATTATAGAGATAAGTTAATTTGTACTGATGTGCAAATCCCACTTTATAAGGGATCGTATAAACGCATAGCATAGCGTAAGGATATTCTAGGTAAGACGAGCATTCGAAAGATTTATCTTTTTATTTACTTTGACTAGAGATGACGTGGAAGCAGATCACCAGCCCGATGGTAAAACAAGACGACATTATTGGAAAGCTGAAAACCATTGGCTGAGGAGGTTCGTTAAAAACCGGAAAGGATGGCGTGAACGAGAGGAGCCTTCAAGGATAATAAAATTATACCATTGGAGGCGGGGCAAGTCAAGTCGGACCCCTCTGCCAAGAGTTATGTGGTCACCATACCTTTTGTAGTGTTGCGAGTTTGTTTTAATGTATATACAAACAGGAATTTGTTTTTTCAGTGTGACCATATATATTTTTTGCATTGGATTGACGAGACGAACAAGACGTTGGCCTGTGGCCTTATTTTTGAATTGTACGTAAGAGTTGCGCATGCGAGCGGAGCCGAGCTTCGAACGATATTGTTCTGAATAAGGTTCAATATCGTTCGAAAGTCGGCTTTGCTCGCATGCGCAACTTTGCGTACGATAAAAAAATAAGGCCCGTGGTGGTAAGCATCACACCTGCCCATACATAGCGGTGCAGTATTTAAAATGTGTGCCATGCGTGATGCTTGGTGACCTCGTCTCACGCATAAAGTGCCTGAAAATTATATGGACAGATAATCGCCATTAGAATCACAGAAAAGCGAAGGCCCTACTCTTAGGTTCTTCAGTGATTAGAATCTCCGATGTAATGCATTCGAGCATTATATTGTAAGCCGAAATCCGAAGCCAGCAGTGGGTGACAGTAACACTGCCTGATTAAATAAATAGACGATTAGGGTACCATGGTTTTACTCGCGATTTTGCACAATAATAACTGGTAACTGGTAACCTCACAGCTCACTTAAGGCGAAGGCTTTCGTCCAGCATTGACGTCTTCTGGCTGATGATGATGATGATCTTCCCATCCGTTTAAAAATGATGTGGGTTAGAAATAGATTTTTAATTGGAATGAATAGGGTCAGGACTTGACTCTACCAGTATAAAAAACCCATTGAATACGCAGTTCGTACGCTTCAGCTGCGCTCTTACAACTCTCTGCTTGCATTTGAATGTATATCTTTTTCTATAAAATACTCAAGTAAATAACAGCCTGCCTAATATACAGGGTTAGTTCAAATCAGTTGGCATCCTTTTAAGGGCATATTCTGTAAATCAAAACAAACAACTTTTACTATGGGGCCAATTGAAATCGTGATAAAAATTATCAGGAAGGATTTTTAATCATAATTTCACAGGTTTCAAAGCTGGGCCACGAGCAGAATAAAACGACCGCTGATGTCATATCCAAGCCATTTTAACTTTTATGGCATTATAGGAACATAATATTATGTTTTGAGACACGTGAATTGGATATTATATACTAGTAGAAGTAGATAGAAGGCACTTCCAAAACAGAAACAGACGAGTTCCATCTTCTATTATAATACAATAAGAATGAAATTCCTTGAGTCCTGACTGACTGAGAGAGAAAGCACACCTTTGCCAGTTATTCAACCGCCAAGCAGTAGTGTGCAAGCTTTACTGTGTTCCGGTTTGAAGGGAAATGTTACCAGAGAAATTACTGAGTATGATAAGATTTAACATCTAATATCTCAGGGTGACGAGCGCAGTGCAGTGCGGCGCAGGATTGTGTTCGCAAGTTCACAATAGGCTAGATGATTGTTTTTTTATTTGTCCTTTTAAAATGTGGCCCATAAATATAGCTGATTAATGAAAACAAAATGAAAATGTGATTAAAAATAAACAACTTTTAAGCATTTTAATATCATGCTAGAAAGAGAGGAGATTATGACGTCACTTCTCTGTACGCCATATAAATTCTATTCTGACAAGTATGGCGCACAGAGGCGTGACGTCATTTTTTGTTTTGTGGGAAAGGGACAGATTTTTCTCTACCAAAAACTTTAAACGCTTATAATATCAGAACATTAATAACCGATTTAAATAATTTTTTCAATAAAAATAATTTTGATTTTTTTCAATAAACATATTATATAATTACTTAAATTCTTCATCAAAGCTATTGGTTTCAACTATATAAACATCAGTCATCTACCCTATTCTGGCACTGCTTCTGTTTGTGGCGCTTACCACCAGGCAAACGTCTTGCTTGTCTCGTCACTTGAAAGTATTAAAAAATAAAAATAAACATTTGGTCGTAGAGTCTTGAGACCGACTAGACTGCCAGACAACGTACAGCATACCGCTGGTCGTAGAGACAAAATTTGGAGGGTTGCCTTGATGCGTAGAGGTGTACTAAGAAAGGATTTAATGAAATTCAACCCCTAAGTGAAAAAAAAAACTGAACTTTTTTATGAAACTCCTTTGGTTTAAAACTTTTAGTTTTTAGTTAATTTTGTATTTGGGTGGATTATATAAAAAAAAATTGAAATGGTTGAATGAACCACTAATGGGTGAAATGAGAGGATTTTTTTTTTTGTTTTTGAGGTTATATCTAGTGATGAAAATATTTTTTGGATAGTTCACCTAAAATAAAATATGACAGTGGTGGCTACCGGTATGATGACGGGAGGATGAAACTTTGTATGAAAAGTTAATTTTTTTACAGTGACGTTTATTGGTATTTGGATAGACTTTTTAAAAACCAATCAATAATACTTTTCTAATAATAATATTGATCTGAAGTGGTGAATGGGGGGGGGGGGGGGGGGATTCCCATTTGGGGACGAAAAAATAACTTAATAACCCTGCGGTATGGACGATATTTGGGAGCGGGGCGAATTTATTCCGCACGCGGACGGAATCGCAGGACAACCTCTACTTATAAAACTTCGAGCTACGCCAGTCAATGTTCGACAAACTACGCGACAAAGTAAAGTATATTTATCTCTAGTTTAAAATATGTTGTAAGTATGCAGATTTAATTATTGAGCTGTCGTCGTACTTGAGAGCGTTGGGACCATGGAGAAAAGAGATCACTTTCTAGATCGCATATCTGTTCCTCCTGCTCTGGATAAATATATATTGTCTCCAACAAACCCTGTATAAACGTGCCCTTATTCTTGAGTTCAACTATGATAAAAGCTTTAGCTGATTATGATGATGATCATGACGAAAAGTTTTAGAGTCCGTTTTTACTAGTGGCTGAGGAAGAGAATAATATATTAAGAAAAAATAATGAATAATGTACCGAATGGCAATAATGAATATTCACTTTTAAAAATAACATGACCGTGAAGCTTGACCTATGGAAATCATGTTGTATTTATAAGTTTGCCCAATGAAACTACTCGAGTGTTTACAAAATAGATTTGGAGACACGTACTATTTGATAAACAATAAACGTATCTGCGTTTTGTTGAAACTAATTTATAATTTTAAACCATGAATGGGCATACGGTCGTGAGGCGGCTTGAAACACGATGGATAGACGAATACATAACTATACAACGTAGTCAAATAAGTTCAAAATTTTGGGCTTATTGGATTTATTTATTTAGATAAAGACCATATGTCGGTTTGGCTAAACGTTAATACGCCGCATTATAAAACGGCGCTGTTTTTTAAAATGGCTAGCCGTTATGTAATACGGCGTATTCTACAATTTGGCTGCGACATATGTACGTCACTACCTACCACTAATATGAGCTTTGTCTGTTAGTGGGTGTGATTTGTTTTGACGAGACATTTAAGTACTTCACTCACACACACTCACTCATCAGCCAAAAGACGTGCACGCCGCGACGCGAGTCATTTAGAATTTAGAGGGACGCCTTTGTCCAGCAGTGGACGTCCTCTGGCTTTAAGTAGGTACTTATTATGTAAAAATTTGGTGTTTTAGATGTATTAAAGTATGATGATAATTAGGTATTTCATTGGCCAAAAGTCAATAAGGACATCTAATCGACACCAATATATAAGTGTTTGGTCGTGGGTCCATGCAAACAAAATTCTCACGAACCAGTGTTCTAATCTAAAATGACGTCGTAGTCTCCGCGTCGCGTGAATCAGTTCACGCGATTCAGTTTTGGTGCATCACATCGCTTCCACTTGTTGCTCAAGTTTTGTAGGGGTGTAGGACTCTACCTATATTACAGAGTCCGCCTGAGGAAGTACCACACCTTTGTCAGTTATTTAAGCGCCAAGCAGCAGTGTACAAGCATTAGGTACTGTGTTTCGGTTTGAAGCGCAATGTAACCAGATAAATTACTGGGCAAAGAGATTTAACATCTAATATCTCAGGGTGAGCGCAGGATTTTTTTCGCAAGTTCACTATTCTGGTGTGGTGGTGGCTATGCCTATCACAAATCTACGGTTATGGGCAGGCGTGACGCTTACCACCAGGCACACGTCTCGCTCGTCTCTTCACACAAATCAGTAAATCTAAAATATAAATTAAAGTAGGACAACGGGCTCAAAGCCCAGAACTTTGAAACAAATTAAAACAACTTTCCAAAAGAGGAAAAAATTAGGATTGACTGAAATATTTGGAGAAAATTGAGCTAAGCATTGTGGTAAATGTACCATGTGCTGTCCGCTGAAACAATATTTCCACAGTAATATGATAATCGAAGTTTATGGGCCCGTAATAAACGAGCCATGGCAGCGCTACTTTATAGACCACTCAGACAGTGCCATAAGTCATAAATTGGTATCATAATAAACTGTCTGTTGCTAAATGAAGGACATGAAAGGTTATGAAGAAAGTTTTTCGGGTAAGCAAGTACCTATAGAGATATATATTATGTAATAAATAAATAATGAAATTAGCAACAAAAAACTATTCCTGAGAGATTTTAAGTCTGATATTTGTCAACAACTTGTATCTTCACAGGTTTAGCACTAGCAGTGTCTAATGTTCGCCCCAGATCTCTGGGGCAAGCCATCCCCGGTTTAATAAGTGAATTAAAAGTTTGTAGGACGGTGGTAATGGTAACCTAGAAGTTTAATGATCTACTCGTATTAGATTTGAGACTGTTACACATCAGAAATTCAGCAAGAGTTGGTAACTTTTTTGGACTTCAGAATCTGTTTGGTATTAGAAGCATCATTCATTCATTGAGTGATTAATGTATAACATCGGAGTTATCATACATTATGATACCCGAAACCGAATATTGACACCATATTCCATGGCCTTAAACACAAGATTCCATAGACTTAAACACAAGATTCCATAGACTTAAACACAAGATTCCACAGGCTTAAACGCACATTTCACAAGCTTTCTTTTAAGGTAAAGACATGTCGTTTAAAAAAAAAGTTGTTTTGAAGCCAACCTGTGCCTGCCGCAGCTGGTTGACGAGGGTGGAGCACCGGTCCGGGTCCTTTCGACCGTCGAAAGAGTCCAGCTCGGCCGCCACCATGTTGAGAGCATCGTCCGCGAAGAAGAACTGAGCGAGAAGTGAACGGTCGTCCCTCTGGAACAAATAGAAATACCAAAAATAGTAAACTCTTATTACACTTTTTTCAGGGCCCGGCAGTCAGGGTAAGCGTGACGTCTTTTTTAACCGAATTTAAAAAAGGTGGAGGTTCTATGTTCGACTGTATGTATGTTTATTTTTTATGTATGTTCACCGATTTTCCCGTCAATTGTGGACCAATTCATTTTTTTATTTGATTTATTTCCGGGTTGATGATGACTCTCGAGATGGTCCCATATTAATTTAAACCGGGTTTAAACACAGGTTAGTATAATAGGCAGAATGTGCAAACTACTTTTCCGTAAAAAAAGACATGTATAGGTACGCATAGTATGAAATTTATTTGTGTGTTAGTTTACACTTGACCGCCATTTCGCATGCATTCGCATTTGCTGTCTACAATGCAACACATTCGCCTCTCTTCTATTCACCCGCGACTTGAAGACACCCAGATTGTCGCACTCGGGCAGTGCTTTCCACTGTTTAGCACATAACAGTGAGAACAATGGAAGTGGAAAGATGGAAAATCACAGCTGAAACTCAGGAAACCCAGATAAATAAGACCAATTCATATATAAAAATTCTAAATTCATACCAATGCCTAGTCTGACAAAGTCAGTTGGTTATCATAAACTTGTCAAATGTTACAATTTAAAATCTATGGGTTTAGCATTCAATATTATCGACCTTCGAAGTCTGTATGAGATTTGTATGAGAATGAGATAAGAGTGATAAATCGAGCCCCTGAACTTCCTTGGCTAGCATCGTCAAAATAACGAAACAGTAACATACAGTCACATAGTAACAGTCAAGCACTATAAAATACCTTGAACAAAGTTATTTAAAGAATTTGCGCCACTTTGTAATTGGCAATTCTTTTCCTTCAGTATGACATTAAAACGGCACTTTCAAAGGTTATTAAGGCAATTAGACCTTGAGCAGGACACGTAGAGCGTACTTGGCGCAGTGCAGATACAAGTTCATGGTCTGTCCACACGTTCCATTTCATTAGAATAGATTGTTTAGTGTGGATTTGAATCTTAACAGTGTTTTGAATCTTTTGTTTGTCAATTGGAAACAGGAATTAGTTGCACATTATAAGCTTTGTCAGGTATGGTAGAAACAAAGTAGAACTCTTTCAACAGGTTATGAATGACTACTTTGTCAAAAATTTCTCGTCGTCGTCGTCAGCCATAAGACGTCCACTGCTGGACGAAGGCCTCCCAATAGAGGGGTGTTGCCACAATCCCCACGCTTGGCAGGCGGCTTGGGGATCGCAGAATGCTCACCAACGTTAACCAAGAGGACGCTGCTGTCCGTTCTCTGGTGTGTCTGGTTGCAGTTTAAGGACATACCCAGGTCCACAAATTTGTTATTATTATTATTACGAGCCTGAGTTGTCCCAATGTTGGGCAAAGGTTCCCTACCCTCGTTCCATATGTCTCTGTCCAGAGCTACAATGGACCAGTTGTTCTGGTGTTATAGAGTAAAATTACTTATGGTTGATTTATTGCATATAATAGCTTTTACACCTGACCTGGACCTGGGTATGTCCTAAAACTGCATCCAGGTCCACGAAGTTGGCACGGGAGGACGGGCAGCAGCGTCCTCTCAGTTAACGGTGGTGAGCATTCTGCGCTCCCCAAGCCGCCTGCCAAGCGTGGGGATTACGGCAACTCTTTCCCTATTAAGTGGGACGCCTTCGTCTAGCAGTGGACGTCTTCTGGCTGTTGATGTGAACAGCTTTTATTTATGTAGAAAATATGATTGAAAATTAAAATTAATTATTTAAATTATGATTGTATGAAAATATGAATGAAAATTGAACTAATTTTCATTCATAGTTTCATCCCTGTTTGAGTAATTTGTCTACCCTGCTCCCATAACCTCGTTCATCCCCGAAACAAATATAAACTCGTCGATAAAACACTGGCGTATGTGTATTACGAAAATTGAGATGCTTAATGAGAAAGAGGAGAAGTTCGGCGATTATGAGAGGATGTTCAGGTCTTTCCCGCACTGCATTTTGGGCCTCTGGTATAGCAAAAATAATGGAATATATTTCGTCCTGGCTTCATTGTCTCAAGAATTGTAAACTTGCGAACTAAATCCAGAGCACTACGCTCGTCAGCCTGAGATATTAGATGTCAAATCTCTTCGTGGTCTCTAGACCTAATGGAATTCCTCACCCTTCGATGTAGCTATCCAACACTAAACTCCATGTATACTACTAAACTCCACTTTATGTAACTACTGGTAAAAAAATTGAACTATCGATCCGAAAAAGGCTACAATGAACTTTTTGTATGGAACAAATGGTTTTTTTTCACGTTTTCAGGGTTGGCCCCATAGTAAAAGTTGTACATAATAATGATTACATAAATACCCTTCAGTATTGTTGAACCTTTTTGTTACACATTGTATAAATAATGTATCCGTGGTTCGTAAATGATGAGTACAATGGCCCCTTCCGGCTAAGCACATCCCAAGATAACCCTGTACAATTAATCTTCCCTGAACCACCGACATCGAGAAATCATAGCATGAGATTGAGGAACAACCCAAAACATCTTTAACATTATCACAACAAAAACTGTAGGTAAAAAGTAAAACAGCGTTAATGAAATTAAATTATCTACGTGCAAATAATAATAAACATTATCAAGCAATATCAAAGTAGTCTTGATAACTTCTAATTGAGCTACTGATAACGAACACAAAGAAAACTAATAAATTGTACTTACTTACTAAATTATATTTAAAAACTATTTTAGTAAATGACTGCCGCGGTAGGGAATGACAAATCTCGGTCAGATTCATATAATAGGTCTTTACCTATGAAATTGCCGTTCTTCAGTACTGGTCATTTCAAATAGAAAAAAAGTTTGGAATGGCTTTGTATTCTGATATCAAATTAATTTTGTCTTCAAAACATGACATTAGCTTTTACAAACTCAGTCTTTTGTTTATTGATTAGCGTTGTATTTTCATTACATTTGAACATTTTTCCCTATAATGGATACTTTAAAAATTCGTGTAATTATGGAATATGAGTTCCGTCGTGGCACCAACGCGACATAAACGGCACGTAACATCAAAAACGTTTACGGAGAGAACTGTACAAACGAAATCACAACCCGTTATTGGTTTTCCCGGTTCCGTTCTGGAAATTTTGACTTGAAAAATGAAGCTCGTGGTCGTCCGGAGACTTTGGTCAACAATGCTGAATTAAAGGCGATTGTGGAAGCTGACGAAACTCAATCTACAGCTGAGCTAGCAGCAGCTTTTGATGTTAGCATCAAAACAATTTTGATCCATTTACGACAAATAGGCAAGGAAAAAAACTTGATAGATGGGTGCCCCACGAACTTAACGAACGCCAGCGCAACGTACGCGTGGAGACTGCCTCGCGCTGCAGCTACAGACAGTCTCCAAGCTGCAAGAGCTGGGGTTGGAAGCTCTCCCTCATCCGCCATACTCACCAGACCTTGCAGACTAGACTATTACTTTTTCCAAAATTTAGACAACTTTTTAGTGGGTAAAAAATTCAATTCCCGAGAGGCAGTACAAAATGCCTTTGAAGAGTTTGTTGCCCCGTCCAGCTAATTTTTACAAGAAGGGCATCAATAAACTACCAATTCGTTGGCAAAGATGCGTCGATTGCATGGGTGATTACTTTGAAAAACAGAAATAAAAAAGTTTAAAAAAATAAGTACTTTCACTTATTCCATACAAAACGGCAATTTCATAGGTAAAGAACTAATATTTTCTTTTTTCTCTCGCGTCGGACATTGTGCATATTTTCCAATGTGGTCAACAGAACTAAACTAACTAAAGTATTGCTGTCCTTAGCTAACATGCCTAGTAAAAAGTGACAGCAATATCTAAATTAGTTTAGAACTGTCAACTAAACCCGTCAGAATCGACCACAATGTCAACTTAGAACTTATTGATTAAAAATTATCAAATTATCATATTGACGTAGTTAAAATGTACTGCTGCACTCGTTTTAAAACATGTCACAGTCGAGATGTCCTCTTTGTAGAAATAGAGTATTAACCTTGTCGCTGTTGGTTCATTATCCACTACTCAGACTTGTCGAAAATGTCGAATCTAGTATACAAGCACGTTAAAATTTGGTTGAAGAATAATTTCAAAAGACGTCATTTATGCTGATGATAATCCATAATTCATTATTATTTTGATAAAAGCGCAGAATTCCGCGCTAGCATGTCAATCAAAAACTACAATTACTATAAATGGGGTTAGGCGGAAAGGTAGTAATTAATAATAGGAGCTGAAAGGAGACCATTTGTACTCATTATTGTAAGTCACTGAAATATAAAGCCAGAAAAAAACAGCAGTTCCACCTTATAATGTCATTCACCCTAGTAGACGAAATGTATGGGACAAATGCAATTTTTTCGAGATTTCATGGTTGGGTTGGGTCCCCATTGTAAAAGTTGTTCGCGATGATGAAAACAATTACCCCCTTTTGGCTCAATTCAGTACACACCAAGCTTGTAACCCTGAATACTGAATTGAATACAGTAAAAACAAAACTTTCAAATAATTTTGTTTTTTACTTTAGTCCCAGAAAATTTACTCCTTATTGAACGCGGGTATTTTCCATCTGTTTCACAAAACCTTTCGTTTTATTGTATTATCGTCATCAGTTATCTCTATTATCAATGCACTGATAACACGCCACATGGCTTGCTCATCGTCTCCATTAGGCAGTAGGCACTTCCTAAGCTGATAGAGTTGCTTCATCAAGAACTCAATATAAAAGAAGAATATAAAAGCAACGTATCGCAAGCACGTTAACGTGTTCAACATCATATTATTTTATCAGATTACGGCGTGCCTCAGGGAAGCGTTCTAGGTCAAGAGCTTTAGAGTTATGATTGTTGGCTCGCTGCCAAACCATAAGCAATTTTAGGTGGTCAAGATTTTTCTACAATAGGTTCAGACTAACAGTTAAAACTTCGTATGTTCGAGTGATGTTGACCAGCCGAAGTGTCAGTTAACAGCACAGAGTAATAGAAGGTATCGGTAATAGAAGTAATAGAAGGTAGGTTTATCCTCCATGGTTAACAGTTTTTAGAACTCGCAAAGGCTTCTGACACTGTTTACCAATTGTTGGTAAACAATGCAACCGCAACCAGCGCCTACAATTTAACTTGTCGTCTGACGTGCAATAGCTGTCAGTTGTGTAGTTCGTCCATGGATGCATGTTTGCCGGTTACCTATCTGAAAAAGACTAGATCATCTGTTGCTTTACATAATTGGCCTGATGAGACACCGTTGCGGTTATTAGAGCTATGTCACGGAATCTACTGTCAGTTGGCACGACTTTATGAATCAAGATTGAAATTCAACCTTGGATAAACATTGAAATGTATCTCTAGCTGGTGTTAACGACGGTTGAAATTCTAATGATATTAAAGCTTTACTTTATTGAGGAAAACTGCTAGGGGTTCCCCGTAAAGTACAGCAAAATGAATCGCCTACATTCTAAAAACGAGTTGCTTATAATCTAGTCTAGCTATTACACAATAATACTTGTCTTATGTAGGTGGTATTATAAATGCAAAAGTTTGTGTGTTAGTAAAAACTGTCCTCGCTCGGGGCCATTTTCAATCTTTATAACGACCGAATTATAACGATTTGAAAAAACGGGCTACTGACAGATGAATCAGAATAATTAAAAGAGAGAAGCGGGCGCGGTCATTTTTAGCTTATTTAGTAATGAAAATGTTCAAAGGACGAGGCACGAAAAAGCGTAAGCGAAGCGAGCGCGACATTTTCAGCTGTTCTTGTTCAATGTAAGGGAAAGGTTTCCATTCGGAAATTATACTACCTATCTTCGTCATTCTTAATGCAGAAGACGGAGATGGTGACAGTATTTTTCGAACAGAATCCGATTCGATCGGGTTTAAAATACAGGCTTTTTAGAGGGTCAGTGCTGGAAGTAATGACGTTTGATGAGATCCGCGGCCCACCGTTGCCCCTATTCCACAATTCATTTCATTTCATTTTTCATTTTTTTTATTTCTATTGTCACAATTGTCAATTATTATTATATCCCGGGGTAATGATAGCCTGCTACCCAGACTACTTCTGTTATCTCTGAAAATCTTGAATATTAAAGTCTCATTAGTATTATCATTCAATAGCTAGAGAATACACCAACGCGGCAATTTAACTAAGTTAGGTATGAGGTACTACTATATTTGTAGAATTAATTCAAAGTAGTAATTTGCATGTAAACATTCTATAAACGCCGGAGCAGTTTATATGGAATTGGCACAGCGTGCCCAGGCCTACCATTATCATAACTTTTAGCTTCACTGTGCCCATTTTTTACGTATTAGTGACACTTTGGCGTAGTTATACAAAACAGTTATCTAATTGTAGTTGAGAGGCATTTCGTGATAAACAGTCATGAGGTTTATGCGTAGACTAGACGATTTATGGGTCTGAAAATGTATTATGAAAAACCCTCACAGTGGTAATGTGGTGTTTATTTAGACTAATCGTCAATGATGTGGTGATTGACTTCAACGGTATATGGAGCGGTAATCCTTCAAATCAAAAGCTAGATGTAATTTTTAGACTTTTGAACTAGAATGGAACTCACAACGGATCAACAATCTTTTTGCAGGACTTTGCAGATGTTACCTAGGTATTTCAAGCCGAAGAATCAAATTTTCCACCGAATTATTGATTCTTCGGCGAGCTAAGTGTGGAAACATTGCTGATTTTAGTTTAAATTTACCAACTTGCCAGTCGGCTGAGCTCGAGATTGGTCTGAGTGGCGTGTCTTAAGAGAAGCCATAGGTCCACCAATAGACACCGATAGGCTTATAATAAAGAATTTACCAAATATGGATTTGACGAAGAATAGGTCAGTGTTATCCTAGTTCTTGCCAGCTAGAACTAGTTCCCTAACTACTAATCAACTAAAATTATCCGAGGGAAAGTCTACAGCCCACACTAAGTCATTATGCACTTTGACATCAATCAGTATTTTGATCGTTGACCTCGCAATGAGAGTAGATGTCGGGAAACCCTAATTCAGTAATGACATTTAGCCGGGGCTCGAATCAAACGAGGTCTTGCCCCCAAATCTTATTAAGTCATTTGACTTGAATGACAATTTGCACGTGTATTTTTCCCTTCATCCACATTCATATCTAGAAATTCATTCAGCTACGAAAAAAATGAATTTCTTCGCTGTTTCATAACTAGTTATAGTTACATATCATAAGATCTAAGTTTAATTGGTCAATTTTAGTAGAACAAGGACGAAACACCTAATTACAAAATCTCTAATGATTCAATGTACTAAGTTAAAAATCGCTAATAAACTCTTGATCTAAAGAATGATTGATCTAAATACAATTAGTCCAAAGTTATTTCAACTAAGAATGAAATCACTATTTTTAAAACCGCTAATGGTCCTGTAATCTAAGCTCAAAATGTCTAATATACTATGATTGCTGTAAAGGACCTGACCTAAACTAAAAACTATGTATCGGTCAAGTGCGAGTCAAGCCGATTTGCAACGTGTAAGTTATTAGGTCCCCCCCGTTTCATATAACCACTTTTAATATAATTTCACTTGAATGAACAACATTTTGTATAATAATCCCTGTTCATATTTTTTTTGTTTCTAATAACATGTATTTGATATAACAACGAACAACGGTTGTGCTAATGTTCAATTCAAATGGTATAATGTTCATTTGACATAATTATCGTTTGGTGTGATTTTTGTTTTATCTATTCTAATCCTATTGCATATACCTACCTGACTTGAGTTAGTGGGCTTCGCAAAAAAAATTACATACATACCGTCGAACATAGAACCCCCTTTTTTGAAGTCGGTAAAAAATATATTTGTACTTGATAATACAATTCTACATTCTCAACCAACTCAATCAAATTTATGACTAATGCGAAATGTAACAACAAATTGAATCAATTGACCGCCACGACAGCATGCAAGCATTACTAGCATAAACAAAGTTTGTTTTATAGTAACATGAAAACGATATGAACAATTTTCCTTAGTCATTCCATTTTTTTTTGTCTTTTGTCCCATAGGCATCATAATCAGCCTTTTTAATAGCCCACTGCTGGATAGTTACTCTGTACCGTATGGAAAGTGCTCTCTAATTGCTGGCTTTTTGGAGAATCTGAATCCAAAACGGCAATGTCAATAGCTACAAGGGTATTAAGGCCGGGTTATTCCACGTTTCAAGCACATTTTTTAATGAGATCAATCATTAGTCTAAAGCTGTATCAGGTAGGGTCACATTTAGCGGAGCAAAAATATGGCGGTTACGCAGATTCGTGCGTGTCAAACTACGATTTTTGAAGATTTTCTCAGATTACTTGAAAAGTATAGAAATTAATAACTTTTGAACCACAGCATGCTCTCCAAAATACTATTAACTTGTTATACATATTTTTTTAACGTGATTATGTGCTGTAATTAGGACATAAAACTGAAAATGGTTTAAAAATAGACACTGTTTCGGTATTTTTTTCTATCGAGGAAACTATAATCAATCGTGTTTTCATCCACAGAAGTTACTAAGACGGATGTTCTTCTGTAACATTTTGTGTTTTTGGGCTTTAAATATAGTAATTTGACTAAATAAATTTGATTTTGCGAGGGGCAAATTTGGGAAATACAAGCCTTAAGGGGGAAGCCTTCGTCGAGCAGTGGACTCAGTGTGTGGGTCATTTCGATTATACAGCCCTCTAACGATACGTTCTAATATAGTGTAAACTCTTTCAATGTTTCAAAGTGTTTGTACTAAATCAAATGTTCATCAGTATTTTCAACCGACTTCATAAAAGGAGGTACTCAATTTGACTGTGTGTATTTTTTAATTCTTTTTTTGTATTGATGCTACGCGATTACTCCGCCAATTATGAACTGATTTTGATAATTCTTTTTTTGTTTGGTAGGTAATACTCCGGAGGTGGTCCCATATAAACTTTATCGAAATCGGTTTAGTAGTTTTTAAATCAAAACTACTAGAAAATATGAAGACGTCATCCAGATATACGAAGTTGAAGTCAGTTGTATATTTCTTTTTTAAGCAGTGATGATCTGGATTTATTTGGACTCAGTTTTGGTCGATTTCGGAACAACATCTATAAAATAATTAATTGACAGTATAATTTTAGGATAATCTATTATATGTGTATTATATATTAATGACTCATTTATCTATTTGTAGTTTAAATAATAGTATTAAATAATTAAACTCGACTTCAACAGTTATATTAGTTTAGGTAGGTAGGTACCAACGATATTTATAACATGCCCACATTGGTCTAGCTCACAACGTTTGTTATTATTGTTTTGATATATATGTCGCAATCGAGTCGTATCCGGGACGCCAGCGCCACCTGGTGGCACTCGATGGAGTCGGTGACGTGCGCGCCGTCGATCGGTGACTTCACTTTCCCATTGGCGAGCGGCGCGTGCGGTGGACACTGAACCATCGCGCGTTCTGTGATACGTACCTACTTACAACTTGTGTGCCTACCTGATTACTGTACTGTGCCTGTGAAGATTATAATTTGATTGATTGTACGAGCTTGTTTTCTTCATCCGACACTACCCACCGACGACGCCCACTGCTAAGAGGATCAACGATGAGTGCTGATGATGATGATGGCGAAAGGACCCTCCTCCTCCGTCCGTCATATATATTATTATTTTTTAAGTGTCTAAATTATGTAATATTTGCAATCCGAATCTACTGTTTTAGCCATGTCGAGCGCTTGCTATTTTGGATCATGGGATCGTTCTGTATTTTTCAACTTGTTTACTGTATTATGCAATTTCTATGATCTGTTGTAAGTGCCTAATAAATAAATAAATAAATAAGCGTATTATATTCATTTAAAAATACCGAATCGAGCTGATCGACAAAAAAATACTTACAACATTCGTAAGAATTAAGTACATGGACGATAACACACAATATTAATTTAATACACGAAACAGACCGTCGGAGCACGAAACCGACTGGAACTTAGCCAGCTTCATTCAAGAGTAAGTTAACTCTACAAGTAAATAGTTTAGATAACGCCCGACCTACAGTTTTGTTACATTTTTCTAAATATTGACGGACCAGACCAGTTTGGTATTCTTTCGATAGCTTATGTGCTAGGGGTACATAAGAGTCGTCTGTGTTTATCAATACCTACTGCCCAAATGTATTCAATATCAATCTTTTGATAGTTCAAGTCAACGTCTATCGTTTTCAAGGTCTAAAGACGCCCTTGCAACATTTTCCGTCCGGAAAAGATAACATGGTACAGAAACAGAATGTTAATGCTATACTCGATAGAAACAAATAAAGAGAAGAGTTATAAAAACATCGAATACATTGAATAAAAAAAAAAAAAAAAAAAAAAGAAAAAAGAATAAAAAAAAAAACAAAAAAAAAAATTACAAACAAACTAAACAGAAAAGAAAAAATACAAACAAAAAAAAAAACTAGAAAACAACTAGAAATATAAACTAGTACCGATTTTAGTAGTGGAAGGACTCTACTGCAGAGTCCGCCCGGGAAAGTACCACACCTTTGCCAGTTATTCAACCGCCAAGCAGTAGTGTGCAAGCATTATTGTGTTCCGGTTTGAAGGGCAATGTTACCAGAGAAATTACTGGGTATGAAGAGATTTAACATCTAATATCTCAGGGTGACGAGCGCAGTGTAGTGCGACGCAGGATTGTGTTCGCAAGTTCACAATTCTAGCACTGCTACTGTTAGTGGCAGGCGTGACGCTCACCAGGCGAACGTCAAACTCGTCTCGTCACTTGATTGCAAAAAAGAAACTAATTTACTTACTTAATTTATAACTAACTAAACTAAAATTAAATAATAGATTTAGGAGACCGTTTAAAGTATCTGTAGATAGTAAACCTATAGTTTAAACCTCTGTGATTTAAACGATCTCTAATTTCGGGTAATGTACCCAAAATGCTGGCCACAATGTTTATAGTTCTTGAGGATACGGTCTTTAGTATAAAACCGTCAGCTCGCGAAAGTAAATACATAATCTGCAAGTTACTAATAGTCCCTTTGGTACCTAGACCTACTCAAAGGCACAATAAAGCACCAAAGAGTTTATTCTAAATTAACGTCAACCGTCCACTGTTGAAAGAAGAGGGAAAATAAAATATAACCCTTCAAAAATCACTACGAAGATTTTTAAAGGGTTATGATATTTTGCTAAAAAAAAAAGGAAATGACAGAGACATGTCTACAATAGACCTATATTTTATTTTAAAAAAATGCCCTGCCCGCCTAGCTCGCGAGCCGTGATAAACGTCTATCCACTCTTTTTTCCCCGCGAAAACGAGACAGACGTATCCATATTCTAGCTTGATCACATTCCCGCGCGGGGAAAGACCAATTAGTCCCCGGCGGGGGCCTGGAGGCATTATTTAGGAAGAAAATAGGAGAATACATTTGTATAGAGGATCGCAGATCGGATTTCCTCTTAAGATGCTTGAGGATCACAATGAACACCACCGTTAACCGAGAGTGCGCTGCTGCCTGTCCTCCGGTGGTTCTGCAAGCGGTTTTAGGACATACCCAGGTCCAAGTTATTCTAAATGTCCTGTTTTGTAAACTGTCTTTGGCGGCATATAAAAGCAGTCTCACTTCTAGAACGTGCGCAACTAAAACTATTATGACTACATAATGTTTCTGTAACAATCCAACAGTCATGGTCTACTGACTGTCACCTAGTACCGTCTATTCATACAATGGAAGTTTTTCACGTTTCGGTCACCGCGGATTGAAGTCAAAACTGAATCGAAATGACTGGATGTTGAATAATGTTAATATTGTTAGGCCGTATTTTAAACCGCAGCGTGCAACAAGGCGTATAGAAAAAGAAAAGACGGAAAAGTAATGTTTGGTAGCATTGGCACCAGTGCGATGATACAACAGTTATTTATGATGATAATACGAGCTACGGGATCGGGTTTGACAAGAGTCAGAGTTGGGGTTGTTCGGTTGAACAATTCGGTCGACCAGTGCTTGCAACTCCAGTCCTCGCATTTCACATCCAATTATGAAATTAAATATTCTTGTACAATTATTAATACTACTAGTAATTCAGCCCGAGCGTAATCACCCGGGCAATCAATCAATCAATCATTATCAATTTCTCGGGCTGAATTACACCCTTACTAAGCCTCAACTCGACTATCTATCTGTCTACGTAACTCCGGCACTGATTTTGCTTGTATTCAAACTGAAAATCCACATTTCAATTAACGGTTTGATACAACTTTCTTTATTCGAACTGCTGAACAGTGGAATGCGCTGCCCGAGTGGGTTTTTTCCGATAATTATAATCTAGGTGTCTTTAAATCCTGAGTGAATCGATTTCTTCTAGGCAAGCGTGCTCCATCGTAGGCTGCATCTTTGTTTAACATCAAACGAGATGGCAGTCAAACGGAAACCTACATAAAGTAAAAAAAAATTGAGTAGTTCACTTCAGTCTACAAAATTCTATGAAGATCAGAAGCACGGCACTCAATTTATAATCGAACAAAATAATAATACTACAAACGCTGATTTGTCTTTCGCTCTATAAAAATGTTGCCCAAAGCCTCACCTTACGCTACCGTTGTCGCCCCGATGCACGCTCGGGTCAAAACGTAGCCTTATGGATAGAGTAACAGAAGTGACAGCTCGCTCAGTATAAATCATTTGCGTCGGTGAGTGGAAACTGCCCATAGTTTCTTTATTCATACTAATAGTCGCCTAAGCCACGTAATCCAAGGTCATCGAAAAAAGAAACGCTAACGTCTAGGCAATGAAGCGTAGGAATGCAGTAAAACAAAAGTGAAAGCGAGATGTTAACCTGATTTGCGAAAGGCTTTCAAACTTTCAAGACCTACATTTGGACAATTCTACCAAATAGTGAAGAACATTTTACATAAAAATAGTGCAATTTAATGAATAGCCTGGATTTTGAAAAAAAAAATTTTATCGCGCTTTATGAAAAGTTGTCTGTCATAGTGTGATAATAAATATTTATATAGATTAATGAATCAGGTCTTACTAAACTTATGAATCAAAATTCATAAGAGATATTTTTATCCTATGCTATTTACTACAAAATAGCCCAAATCGTATAGGTCATCGGCGCGGTAGCGCTCTGTTGTAAATGCCACTCACGGTCACCAGCTAGCCCCGGTTATACCTCAGCCCACCGCCACAGAAGAAATAATAGTACTACCACCACTATTACCAGCTATTTTTGTAGCCGGCCCAACTGCAGTAGTGCATTACCTATATACTTCGTTCTTAAATTTTACGAGCCGTGAGAATTGCAAGCGACATTGTAATGATGAGTTGCGATATGTTGACATCATTAGTTTATCAGCTGTGGCTTGTTATCACGTGGGTAATTATTGAAGAACACAACGGCCGGTTATTTTTCGATATACGATTCACGAATATAAAACATTTTGATCAAAGCGCATTAATTAATGAAATGCTTGGTAATAACTAGGGATGCAACGATACGGATAACACAAAATAAATAATAGTAGTTTGTATACCCACCTACACATGTCTACTGATTGCTAGAGGGTAATGTTTGTTATATAACACTAGCTGTTGCCCGCGGCTTCGCCCGCGTGGGTAGTATTTAGTATTTTGTATAGTAATTTATTATTATAAGTATTTAATTTAATTTATTATAAGTATTTTGCAGGAATTTGGTCTATGACGTGTCCTAAGCCGTGGTAGCCTAATTAGGAGACCGCTCGGCTTGAAATCGTGATTTCAATCGCGTGTTAATAAAAGTAATCTATATTTTTTCGAATATGGTGATAAATTTAACGAAACGTCAATAATCTGGAAATTTTAAAAATACAAATACACTCCCCCGAAAAAAATATTTTGGGCAGTTGGGTAAAAGAGGTTTAGAACACTGGCAGGGATATAACTCAGAAGGAACGGAAGTAAAGGCATTTAATTGGATGCTATAGAATGACCACAAATTTAACTTCGGCAAAAGCACGGTAAAGATAAAGTAAAATATCCAGAAACCTACAAAAGATATTCCAAGCATTTCTACAATAAACGTATTCCATTCCACATTCCTCGCTTCACGTGCATGGAAATTTCAATGGAATAAGATCAGAATGAGATAGAACGCTGAACGAAGTACTTACGTTTAACTACTTAGGTACGTTACTGGAACTGTACTTTATTACCCTGGAGAAAAGGTTTGAAATACTTTTTTATCACATCTATTCAAAAAGAGCTAATTTGTTTGTTCTTTGCAGACAGGGACCAAAATGGCTATTTAATTCCTATGGACGAAAAGTGATTTGAATTTGGAATGTGGTGGTTCATAATATCTCTTCGACAAATACAAAACAGTATTTTAGTCAGTCACAATTTTTTTAAAGTTTATATAATTACACTTCAGACGCGTTGTACAACCGCCTTGTTCAACTGATTATTACGGGGATGTAAATAGGGTTGGCAATAATTTTTTTTAAGCAAATAGAGTATTATTTAATTTTCTAGACTAAAAAAAAGTACAACATCTGAAAATAAGGTACTATATATTTACCAGACTATTTCTCTTCCATACATATTTTTTGTTGCTTCCAGCAACAAAAAATAATTGTTACTCTTAAATATATTAACAGCGTCTTTACAATCAATCCCTAAATTTAAAAAGCAGTCCGGTCCGTTCCGTTACACGTAAAAAATAGAAGTCCATTTAAAAATATATTCACAGTTAAAAATAAAATATTTTCACGTACTTTACTGCCCTCATAAAGTATAAAGTACGTTTGACCAAAATAGAGTACAATACTTTATTATAAAGTACGGGTGGCAACCCTAGACGTAAAGGGTAACTTTGTATGGACTAGTGGCGTGGATGTTTTTTTAAGCGGTCATTGTTTTTTTTTTGTTATGCTCCGGGACTTGTGCTTATTCAGTCTGATTCCGGGATTCGTGGAGACAAATCCATCTTGCTTAGTTATAACTTGTAATAACCTAATCAGTAGCAGTTTTTATGTATTTCAACAAGAATTATTGTTTTTTACGATGAAATTATAAATCGTGATATTTCGGCTCCGTTACTATTTAAGTATAATGTACTTCATTGTAAAATTAGTTCTTAAATTGCTCTTTCAAAATGTATAATTTTCATAAGTGGTCGCCAAATTTTCATAAAATGGCCTACAAAATTTAAAACGACGCCAACTTTCCCCATACCCCTTTACCTATGATCCGACTCTGTAGGAATACAAGTATATTTTTTGCATATCAAATTTGCCATATATATAATATATGCTTAAGCCTTTTATTATTTTAAATAAGCAATTTTATCAATGAAAAGATAACTTTCTTTGCATAGACAAAGAGTCGCCAACTGTCGCCGACACATTATCTCTAGTTTACTTATCCCAATCTAATATTTGTAGGTATAATTTAGAAGCAAATAGGCTTTGCGAATTTTTTGCATCTAGACTTTGTCTGCCATAGAACATTATATGGCTGCCTAAGTGATTCTTGTCATGTGACTACGACTGTTATTACCAAAATATCCTGAACCAATGTTATGTCATGGGCTGGTTTATACAGTATTGTAGCGCTCGTGGCGTAACTTGTCTAGGCGATTCTAAACGATCGGTAACGGACGGTCCGGTCAGTCTTCGGATGGGTGACCGTGAGTGGCATTTATTTCTGAGCGCTACCGTTGGTCGGATGACACGTTAAATTGTTGGTCCCGGTTGTTTGTTCTAGTTTCTATAACAAAAACCGTCAGTCGTGTAAGAGGCCTTCGGGCGGCACATTAACTCTGATACTAAGGCTGGCCACTCAGCCTATACGAACTTACTTACTTACTTTTTACTGTACGTTCAATTGAAGAAATTACTGCCTTTTATTAACCGACTTCAAAAAAGGAGGTGGTTCTATGTATGTTGTTTTTTTATGTGAGTCATCACCGATTTCTTTGTCAATAAATTGTGGACCGATTTTGAAAATTCTTTTTTATTTGAAAGGTATACTCCCGATGTGGTCCCATATTAATTTGAAGTCCGTTGTTTTTTCTTGAAAATCTTTCGGGGTCGTCCATTTTATTCATCCTATTCATTGTTTACCATTTGAACCACCACCGACCAAATTGCATTTGCCTTCGTTAGTCCAGTCCATCCAAAGGTTGCCTGGAAGAAATCGCTTAAGGTGATAAGGCCGCCCCTTGTACTGCCAAATAATGTACCCTGATTAGTTGTAAGTTGTTCTATATTTCTGGTATGCAATAAAGTTGTATTGTATTGTATTGTATTGAAGTTCTGTCTAAAGAACTCGCTTATAAGACCTATAATGAGACAGCATCACGCTTGACCACGGTTACACTTGATAAGACCGTTTTGTACATTTTTACTTTGAATGCCCGATAAAAGATAATATTGTCGTTAGTATGCTTGTCTCTCATTACTTACTTAGTTATTACTTAACACACAGTAAGTGTTGTTTATATCGAGACATACCAGCTGGTCGGTCGCTTCGGTGTACGTGTTTTATGTTACGGTTACAAGCTAATTTGATATGCTTCACGCCAGAATCCTCACCTCTCGTGGGAGCGAACGGTGAGGGCTAGAGACGTGGTTTTGATTCCAAAATTGAGTCGTCAATTAGTCGTTACCATATGCCAAATCTCACAACCAGTGCTACAAGAGTTCCAGAGTTATAAAGGTAACTTTGTGAGGATTCTGGCGTGAACAAATCACGCCAGAAACCTCACCTGATACAAAGCATAAGTTTTGAAGTCCAAAATTGGTGTCAAGATTTAGTCAATAATTAGTCGTCGTTAATTATTTAAAAAAAATGTGGTTACCTTTGTAAAAGTTTGATAAAAAGCTGTGTCTCATCAAACCCTACCTATATCTTCGGAATTAAGATGCGACTAATTATCTCACATTGGTGACTAATTATGACTAATTAATGACTAAATATTTGCATTTTTAAAACCGATTTTCATGAAGTTTTCAGTGGTGAGGATTCTGACGTGAAGCACATCTAATTTGTACTCTATTTGTATATATATATAGCAGTGTCGAGTCGAGTCTGTAGTGCTGAGGCGCACGCGCAGCCGGCGGGAACCGCGTGACGTCATCGAGCCAAGCGCTACAGTGGAAAATCAACAAACGAATACAGTTTTTATTATTTAAAATTTGCGAGCTTATTAACAATGGAGAAACCATTGCGATAAATCAGCTTATTTCAAGCCTAATTCTAACTTGTTACTACTTACATAATTTTCTGCTACTTTTTGAGGGAGACGAGATAAAAACACATGGCACGTTTTCTAGTAAAGTTTCAGACTAATAAAACAAATCACTGTTCAGTATCAAAACAAATCACTGTTCAGTATCAAAACAAATCATTGTTCAGTATAAAAATAAATCACTGTTCAGTTCATTTGAAAGTGTGCCATGCGTGTTTATCTCCTCCCTCGCAAAATGTCAAAAAAGCCTAAGAGGCAGTTTAGGTATCGCGCCACTGGCATCTCCAATAGTATATTCTCGAAGTTCTGCCCTTACTAGGACCAGTTATCAAACCAACCGTTCAATTCGAACAATAAAACAATGCTTAAGAGAAATCTGTTACGTGTAAGACAAGTTAGACTTTATTGAATGGCCATGCCATCTCGATTCGCGAACATTTGGCAAGCTCGGTCGAGTTTCGCCCGCTATTGAGAAAGCGGCGAAAAAAAGTGAAAGTGATCGAGCGGGACAGATAACGGACAATGTTAAGGATGGAAAGAGACGGGAGATGTGACGTGCACTCGTAGGTAAATAACAGCTGCTATTGGAATTACACTTAACAAGGATTACTGAGTCAGTCATTAATCCTACGCCCCGCAAATTTTACCCGTAGTTTTTCAATAGGTATTCCCGTATCTTTTTGAGATAAGAATGTACTGTATCATAAACAGCCTTTTCAACAGACTTCAAAAAAGGAGGTTCTCAATAAGGTAGATGACTTATATTTATATCGTTGAAACCAATAGCTTTGATGAAGAATTTTAGTAAATATAACATGTTTATTGAAAAAATAATTTAATTCGGTTAATAATGTTCTGATATATGAGCGTTTAAAGTTTTTGTTAGAGATAACTCTGTCCCTTTCCCACAAAACAAAAAATGACGTCACGCCTTACTTGCCAGAATAGAATTTATATGGCGTACAGAGAACTGACGTCATGATTTGCTGTTTCTTCTCTCTGTCTAGCATGATATTAAAATGCTTATAAGTTGCTTATTTTTGATCAGATTTTCTTTTCATTAATCAGCTATATTTATAAATATTTTAATAGGTCAATAAAAAAACCAGTCATCTAGTCGAATGTTCGTTTTTTTGTTTGTTTGATACACAGAGTAATAGAAGCAGAGACGCGATCAAAGGATTTTTCTATAGAAGGACGCGTGATCGTGCGGAGAGGTGTAGGGCTCGCGGGAGGGGCGCTAGAGTCCGCACATGGAGCTACCATCTAGCGGAATTCAGAATAAGTTTTTGAGAAGTGCTTTATCGAAAAAAGTGGAGAACTCTTATAAACACCAGGTTTCTTACTCTCTCGTCAGATGTCGCTTTCGTATATTCTAAAGACAAAGGTTTTAACTAGAACCACTAGTTTAAAAGCCGGAATAAACCAAAAACACATTATATAAAAATAATAAATTTAAGCAAGAATAGTTCATGTAATTTAAAAAGTGCTCTGAAACGTATTTTTTTATGGTTACCGTTAAATAAAGTGGCGCCATCTCTAGAACTAGTTAAAAACACCAAGAAACATTACATATTTTCTAAAACGAATCTTAGAAAATACAAATAAAATTACTTACGAATGAAATGAGACGCCATTCATGTCATCAGAATGTTTGCCGCGATAGTTTTGACATGAAGAAACACAGCAACTCATTTTATATTCACTTTTACTAAGTAAAAACACTAAAAGTCATACGTGTGTTTTGTAAGCCCGAATGACTGTTACGCGAGGCAAACGCTAGCAGACTGACCAAATAAGTGTGACGTCACACAATCCGTCTACAAAATCCACAGGTACGGCCGCAAGTTCCTCATCACAACTCCCTATCCTCCATGGTTTGATACGCGATTACTCCGCCAATTATGAATTGATTTCGATGATTATTATTTTTTGTTTGGTCATTGGTCATACATAGATCAGGTGATACAATAATTTTATCGAAATCGGTTCAGAAACAATCTAAAATTTATCGCCCCGCAATAAGGTTCGCGGTCGCGCAGCGTCGGTAACTGAGCCTATTCGGTCCCGCAATAAAAGTTCACGGTACAGCCCCTGGACTTTATATTGTAACAGGAAAGTTCTAGGTGCTGCTGCAACGGTCACGGACAGACGTTTTCTCTCACCAGGAGAGCGTCTCGTACATCTCATTACTAATACCCATTGAGATAATATCTATTACTCTATGCTAATACCATAAAAAAAACTTCATCATATCTTTATGTTGCGAACTACCTTTTGACCAAATTTTATTATAGTACTAGCTGCGCCCAGCGGTAAAAAAATAAATAGTCTATTACATGTGTTATTCCACAGTATAAGCAAACTCTATTCCAAATTTCATCCAAATCCGTTAAGCCATTTCAGCCCGAAGGACTAACAAACATACACCCACACACATATAATATTCGTAGGATAGGATAGGTACAAGAATTACAGTATTTTGTAGGATACATAAATAAACATTAAAACGGACAGTAGCGCTCGCCGCGTTGTTTGATTGTTCTGAAAGTTCACCGATGGGACGGTCGGTCAGTCTTTAGATGGGTGACCATGAGTGGCATTCATGTGGCATTTATATCTGAGCGCTTCCGCAGAGCGCAGCGTAGGTAAGGTAGGCCTCTCACTAGGCGGATCGACGACATTGTGAAAGTCACGAGCACCCGTTGGAAACAAATGGCAGGTTGTCGTACAGTGTGGCGGTCTAAGGGGGAGGCCTTCGTTCAGCAGTGGACGCCTCCGGGCCGAATGTAGATGCTACCGTGTATCGGATGATACGTTAAATTGTTGGTCCCGGATGCTTGTTCTATATTTATGTAACAACCGTCAAGCCACGTCAGAACCCTTCGAACGGCACATTAACTCTGACACTAGGGCTGGCTACTCAGCCTATACGAGCTTACTTTTTACAGTCAGAGAGATTTCTCATTAACACTCCAATCTTACATATTGGTGAAATATGATAAGCAGTGCAGAGGTCTCGACACGCATGCTGGATTGATACTTGGTAGTGATAAGGCATCAGTAATTAATAACAAGATGATTACAGAGTAAGAGAGTTCATAAAATCACGTAATAATGTGAGAAGTCTTATATATAGACACTTAATTTATCGCTTTTAGCTATCGATCTAAAAGTGTTTGTTTGATTACCTCTTATAAATGTAATAATAGACCGTTCATCATTATCAACCCAGAGACGTCCACTGCTGAAGGAAGGCCTCCCCCTTAGACCGCCACACAGTTACCACAGACCATTACCTATAGCTTAAATGTAAATAAGAGCATAAATTGTGTTCCAGATTAATTACTATTAGCACCTAGATAACATAATAGTAAAACACTGTTTTAAACTATCACGGTTGTTAACTAAAGTTCTATTATTATAAAATATATATTATTATTATTATTTTGGTAAATAAATAAATATAAATAAATATCGCAGGACATTTTTTCACACAGCGCCATCTAGCCCCATACTAAGCAAAGCTTGTAATATGGAAACCAGATAGCTGATAGAATACTTATATACATTATTTTTTTTGTAAATACATACTTATAATACATACTACACCCAGACACAGAACAAACATTTATGTTCGTCACATAAATGTTTGCCCTTGGTGGGGATCGAACCCACGCCCTACAGCTCTGAAGGCAGACACACTACCGCTGAGCTATATGGCAGTCGTTAAAAATAAATCGAAAATCCCGTTAATATTAATACAACTTTAACATAATAGTACTACTGTAGTACTATTATTTCTACTGTGGTACTACATTGTACGTACTGTTAGGTGGGTGAGTACCTAAGTTACTTGTCATTATATCATCAAAAAGCCTTCATTCAAAGTTGGCTGTATCTTCTCATTTACCTAATTGGATAGATTTGGCACCACCGGAGGACGGGCAGGGCAACAGCTCTCGGTTAATGGTGGTGAGAATTGAGCCAAGCATGGGGATTATGGCAACATCTCCCTATGAAGGTGAAGGTCATTGTCCAGCAGTGGTTTTCTAGCTGATGATGTGAATTAATTTGAATTTCAGATTTTTATAGCTCAGTTTCTCATGCAGCTTCCGGTATACAGGGTTTGTTCTAATCAGTTAGCATCCTTTTAAGGGCATATTCTGTACATCAGAACAAACAACTATTAATACGGGGACAACATTGAAATAGCGAAAAAAATATCAGCTGTTCCATACAAAAAGTTCATCGACCTTGGGCAAAATGTATGGAACAGCTGTTTTTTTCTGATTTCTATGTTGGTACCCATAGTAAAAGTGGTTTGTTTTGATGTACAGAATATGCCCATAAAAGGATGCTAACTGATTAGAACTAACCCTGTATATGTAGGCTTCTTATTGGATTTAATGTTCCTTTCTACTTCGTGTCAATTGCTTCCAGTTTATTCCCATTTTCTTAAACACTTTGTAATTAGGAACAACCAAGAGAAAAGAACAAAAATTAAAAAAAAAAACCCTAAATGACTACATATTTTATATCACATATTTTATTCACACACACATCACATAGCTTATTATATTTTTTATCATAATTTAAAAATATTTCTTTGTTTTGAATGCATAAACAGTAAGAAAAATGATGACGAAGACTTGAAGCTGCATACAAGCCATCTCTGGAACAAACATAGAAATACCCAAAGTGTGGAAAAAGTTCATATAATATTTATTTAAAACTATTTATATTCAGGTATCACTATTTAATATGTGAACAATGGCAAACCATCTATTAACAATAATGTAAATACTAACTAAATAATAAAATGTAACCACAAAGTGGGTCCCAACGAGTCACACTGTGACAATGAGTGTGCTCGTTGGAACATCACACTCTCCTAAAGTATGCCAATGGCACAATCCTCTGCTCCCGCTTGTTGCTAGCTGCCTTCCACAGATTATCGTTTTATTTACCCTTGGAGCTCACTCTCACTTAGCTCTTACTCTCAGTTGACAGAATTACAGATGACCCCACACAAAAACCCAGATTTTGGTGTACTAATAACCTATACTTCGTACGCTTCTTTGGGTCACACATTCCGTTATTTAAGAGTTTGGCTCTTGTCGGTGGAGTGACGTCCATCTTACTCTATTCGTCAAGTATACATGAACTAAGATTGTATACAGAGTGGGATGGGATCATCGGAGCAAGTCAGAAGCGAGATAGTATTGTGGTGGAAGTTAGATATGGATATGATGAGAGAAGGATGGAAACAGGCTATATTTTTAATTTAAAAAGCATTAGTCAAATATGGGGAATGGGTCTTGTACCTAATATATTTATTGCAATAGGTATTATGTGCCCCATACAGGTTTTAACGTTTGGATTTAGAGATCAAAAAGTTAAAACCTGCATGCCATGGCTGGCATAGTTGCACTGCCATGCTGTGTACATGCCAAGGCACTGAAAAACTACCCATTAATAATAGCCTTTTTTTTTTAAAACATCCGACTTCACCTTCCAATACCTGGATGACATCTTCATATTTTCCAGCAATTTTGATTTAAAGTACCAAACTACTTAAACCAATTTCGATAAAATTTATATGGGACCACCTCTGAAGTATAACCTACCAAACAAAAAATGAATATACAAAATTTGTTCATAATTGGCAGAGTAATCACGTAACATACATTTAAAAAAACCATACAGTCAGTATGAGAACCTCCTTTTTTGAAGCCAATTGAAAACAGGGATTTCAAAATCGGATTTCGAAAATGTGGTAGATATACCTTTATACAAATCCTGTAGGTGTATCCATTAACCATTTAACATTAATTACCAAAATACATTGACAACAAAAGTGTTAATGGCTAGCAATTATGTTCAGAAATGAATGACAGATCAAAAACCATCTTCACAAACGTAGATCCCAAACAATCACAACAAACCATGAGTAGGTACCTATACTTCAATCTAATCTGTAAACTTGAGGCTGACAACTTAAACACTATCAATACCTACCAAGTTTAGGTACTTTTTTATGTTATGTAACTTAACTTAAACTTTACACACTTCTTATCAAATGAGTCCACATTCTGTGCACCTGCACCTGTATAATACACAAACAGTGTGTTCGAAAATGAAGAAGTTAGTCGAATAGATACCTATTCACTCACTTTAATAGCAGTAAAAAATATGATAAGTAAAATGCTTAGTTCTAGTAAAATTAAATTTGACTGCATAGGTAATGTTTGCAATATTATTTGGTAATAATAGACAAAATCAGTTAAGGCCCAACTTATTCACAGAATACCTGTATAACAAGCTCTGAAACTTCACACTAGAATCCTTAGTTTCAGGAAAAAATGTGATGTACCTACTTGCTCAAACTATTTATTTAGTAAAATCATAGTAACCGAAATGCTATTTCAATGACTTCGCTCAATAGAAAAAACTTCAACCAAACCACATTTTCTAGTATTTTTATTTCAAATTAGATTGAAACATTTAGAATCATATTAGGTTAAAAGTATAAATTCCATAAATCATTGATAAAATAAACATTATTTTTTGTTTATTTACTCAAAAACAAACTGACCTCTATTTTTGTTAAAAATATTTATTTTTAAAAACACAAAAATACAGTGTGCAGCGTCAGAAAATGTGCTGGCGCCATCGCGCCTTTATTATGGTTGCTTCAACTACTTACGTAAAAAAAATTGTGAGCTTAGGTAAGTACATTAATTAAAAAGACTTTTATTGCCAATTGATTTTGTCTGCCTGGCGTTATATCTGTCCTACAGCAGGAAGGTGACTCCTAACAGGACAACGATAGAACCAGTTTGACAGGTCAACAGTACGAGTGGATATTTTTGTATACAACAATAATAGTAGACAATAACAGTGGCAGCCATGCAAAAAATGTAACAGAAAACAGCATGGTGACATGATAGATAATTAAATAGAGAATTTGAGCCTAACAGTTCTGGATCTGTTGTGTATAATTAAATTACTGTGTTGAAACAGTAAGTAAATATCATATTCCATTTAACAAGTTGAATAAAATAGTCCCCAAGATAAACTTACCTATTAATCTACAAGCATGCCTAAGTATCCTATCATCTAGTCCTTCATAAATAAGAGAAAAACATCAAAACATTGTTGAAACAGGTGTCCATTGATTTGCATTTTAACCACAAGGCCTCGAATTTATACAAACAAGCGTGACGTAACGTAATAATCGGTGGTACCTCCGCGAATACACTCTCTAGAGTACTTACCAACCAGTTTTAACTCAATTGTAATACATTCGTAACAATACCTGCTTGTAGAATAGTGAATCATGTGTTACAACCAAGCGCAACATAGAATGACAACGATATACACTAAAAATTAAAGCTACGTCTGGTATTCACTATCCAAATGAACAAATAATGTCCCAATGACGATTTAAAACAAAGAAATCTCTGGGAACAGTCGCTAGAGGATAAATACACGAAGAATACAAAGTAGACGTACCTTTGGTTTGTAGAACCATTTTCTGAGAGACTCCATTGGACCAGTTTTATACAACAGCCTCATGTGAACAGATCACTGCAGCACAACACACATTATAAACATCAAAATCGCACCAAATCACAAAGCAAAAACAAACTAAATATTATTTTCACACAATATTTACGTCAAAAATCACAAACGGCGGACATGATTACTCGATTCGCGTTTCACAATGAATGAGTGAGTGTGACGAAGGAGAGTGAAATAATGAATGAATTACTTGCTTTTTTTTTTAATCTTAGTTTTTGGCTTTGCAGTTTGTGCATTCAGCCAGGGTTATGTAGGGTTTTTATTTTGCATTTTCAAGTGTTCAAGCATAAAAAGAATCAAGTTATTATATATTATGTCATAAAATCACAGTTGCTCACACGAAATTTGTCACAATCGAGTCTAAGTCATGCCCTAATGGGGTGGCGACTTTACTAAGTGTTACATTTACGAAGTTTTGAAAACAACACGGAACTGGTATCTCACCTAAATATTGCTTGTTTTGAAAGGCCATCAGAATCCGAAAAATGTTTTCGTCCAAAGCATGGTTATTATTGAAAAATCTACATTATTATAATATTTTATAAAGAATAATTTCTTGGGAAATAAACATCTAAAGCTAGTCTCGTCTAGTTATGTAAAAGAAGGTATGGAACATTCGCACCATTATACATACATTCATACTATAGCTACATATAAGTAATAGACAGGACATCTGCGTAAAGGGCGAAATAAAAGTGTCCTAAGCCTTAATAATTATCATATAATTTTAGGATTTCTCAAATAATATCCAGGTATTTTCAATTTATAATAATTAAATAACTAACCAAATGTTAAACGGTTTTATAACTTCCGTAATTAATTTTTACGGCTTTCCACTCGACTTTTCAGTTGCTATGCTATGCTGCCAGCTATTTTACTTTAGCAACGACGATTTATACAAGTCGTCGTTGGTAAAACTAATTATTAGGCAACATTACTGAAACTGCACGAACCATTGATCATAGTTTTGACATCGGGTCCCATGTCGCCGCATTGTATTGCTTTCCAAACATGTGTTTTTTCGAGTTTTAATGTATAAACATAGAAGCGTTTTATTAATTATGTGCCGATTTAAGTACAAGTGATATATTATGGTGAAACTGAAACAAGTATTTTCTTGTTGCTTTCTCTCCGAAGCCGAAACCCCGAAGAACCTTGTAGTAAAAAAGATGCCACGACATTACCATGTAGGGCATGATAGGACTTCATCGTGACTTACTACCTTTAAGTGACTAAGAATTATTTCATTGAAGAGAAAGAAGAAAGAGCAGAAAGAAATATCGATGAATAAATATTTAAGTGGCTGAAAGACTTGTATCCATAAAATATAAAAAACAAACAAAAAAAACAGTCTTTCGTTCAGTCAGAGAGACGTTTTTTAGTCTGTACAAGTAAGACACAATGTTCTCGTCTGGCACACAGTTTTTTACCGCCATCTAGCGTCGAATAGCAATCAGATTATAACTGTATGGAAGTGGGATCCACACTGCGTTTTTTTCCGCTAGGTGGCGCATCGTCAATTCAGCCATAGTCAAAGTCAACTTTGGAGTTTTGGCGGGAACACGGAAAAATCATGTCGTTGCATTCTATTATTTTCTTAAACTTGTGTATTTTCGCGAATTAATGATTAAAAATGGTGGTGTTTTATTCATTGAGTGTTGAATTACATGCACGAGTGTGGGCAAGTGATATAATGTGGTGAAACATGTCTTTTTGTGTTGTTTTCAAAACTCCGTAGAAGCTCATAGTAAAGTCGCCACAACTTTACTAGGGTATGACTTGGACTCGACTATGACTAATTTCGTGTGACTGACTGTGATATCATTACATATTTGACTTGATTTCCATATAAATACTTGAAAAAATCATAAACTTGACACTGGCAGAATGCACAACGTGCGATGCCAAGAACTAAGAAAAAAAAAAAAGTCAACTTTAATGTCATCTCAGATTGTCAATCGTCAATCTCACATATTTTGTTATTTTTAATTTTTGTCTTGGTTATTTAATGGTATTCATAAAAAAGATCTAGTATTATATTATTCTTTGTTTTACTTTTATTAGACTTAGATTATCAGAGAAGTACCAGGAGAATATACTGGTTTGTAAAGCAATCCCTGTCCAACAACATAAAAAAATTAAACAACTACCTATAACTAACCTGCAAATCTATTTTCAGGCCGTCAACAACTGCATAGATTTTTAAAACAAGGCATTACACAGTATTTTTCCTTGGACTAGATAATCGACAACGCTCTCATTAAGAGCAGATAGATAATTAAAGGCAACGTTTTACAAGATTACTTTATTTTGTCACATCCAGATCGCCGCTGGCGCCATCTGCGATAATTTTAGCCTGGGCTGGGGATGAGCGCCGAGTTATGCGATAGTACCTATTATAATATTCTTTAGTTGCGCGGCGCGGAACCACTGAGGAGGGAAGTGAAATCAAGTACTAATATTTATTCTGTGGTGAAAGTAGCTTTCGGTATTGGGTTGTTTCTCGCTTGTCGTATATTTGTCGCAACCCAATTGTAGAACTCGCCGTTTTACATAGTGGCTAGCCATTTTACAAAACAGAGCCGTATTGTAAAACGTCGGATCAACGTTCAGCCGGATTGTCATTGCGATACGTTCTACAATAAGGCGGCCTATGTTTAGCCACATTGTAATCAAGTTGCCTTTTAATGCAAAATACAGAGTGTTAGTTAGTTGACCTTGGACAAAATGTATGGTTTTTGTTTTGTTTTCGCGATTTCAGGGTTGGCCCCATAGTAAAAGTTGTTCATAAACACCACTTTTTTTTATTAATGTCTAAAACTTTAAGGGATCATTGTAATCATCATTATGAATAACTTTTCCTATGAGACCAACTCTGAAATCGCGAAATAAAAACAGCTGTTCCATATAAAAAGTTCATTGACATTGGACAAAATGTATGGAACAGCTGTTTTTTTTCTACGCGATTTCATGGTTGCCCCCATGATGAGTACAATGACCACTTAAAGTTTTTGACATTCTAAAAAAAATTGTGGTGTATATGTTACAGCCAAATTGCAGAATACGCTGTATTACATAACGTGTAGTCATAAAAAAATTAGCCGTTTTATAAAGCGGCGGATTAAAGTTTAGCCAAATTGTATTACGGCTGAAAGTAAGGCCGCCGCATTGTATGCGTGCTTCACGTTCTACAACACGGCTAGCCATATTGTAATTGAGCGGGTCATGATCCGCCGCTTTGGCAATCTTTAGTTCAAATTTTGGACACTCGCGGCGGTTTGGCGCTGTGATAACTTAAGTGTGATCTTTTCATTTAGTTAAAACAATAATTGTTTGCCTGCAACTTACATACCAAGTGTACTTTTTTGTCAAACAAATTATATTTTTTACTATATACACACTCTATTTTGTTAGTATAATAACTATTTTGCATTAAAAGACAACTTGTTTACAATGTGGCTAAACATAGGCCGCCGTATTGTAGAACGTATCGCAATGACAATCCGGCTGAACGTTGATCCGCCGTTTTACAAAACGGCTCTGTTATGTAAAATGGCTAGCAATTATGTAAAACGGCGAATTCTACAATTGAGCTGCGATACATACATACCCTTCAGTATTGTTGAACCGTTTTGTTACACATTGTATAAAGGTACCGCACCGATTCCGTATCACCCCAATCAGTATAAGGGGCCTTATTTTTGAATCGTGCGCAAAGTTGCGCATGCGAACTTTTAAACAATATTGAACCTTATTCCAAAGAATATCGTTTGAAAATCGGCTCCTTTCGCATGCGCATCTCTTGCGTACGATTCAAAAATAAGGCCCCTGGCCGTAATCCGTCGCTGCTGCTGCCAATATTCCCTTGTATTATACAAGGGATAAATTGAAAGCAGCATCACAAGGAGATAAAATGAAGGCAGCATCATGAGAGGCAGCGCGGGAGCGTAGTGTCGCAGCGGGGTAAGCATTAAGCTGTAGCGCTGCTAGGTAACCAAAAAAAAAAGTGACACTTAGGTCATCAAAGCGCCGGGAGTATCTAAAATTTGAAGTAAAGATTGCCAAAGCGGCAAATCATGGCCCGCTCTGGCTAGCCGTGTTGTAGAAAGCTAGGCATTCATACAATGCGGCGGACTTACTTTCTGCCGTAATACAATCCGGCTAAACGTTAATACGCAGCTTTATAAAACGGCTCTGTTTTTTAAAATGGCTAGCCTATAACTACTACGGCGTATTCTGAAATTTAGCTGCGACTTATACACGAGCGTAGCGAGCCCGTGTGTAGCAATGGAATGGATTCGCGGATTTATTATCTACCGTGAATCCGTAGGCGCTTCCAAAAATAATATCTAACTACTAACAAACAATGGATTCCCGACCCTCAACAATATCGATGTCAACACGATTACGTTTGATCGCAATAGATAGAGTAGATCGAATTACTTGTTTGCTTTTTTAGTTGGATAACGAACAACTTTTTGGAACGGATGCTTACCTATGTATGTATGTTAGGTAGATTAGTTAGAGGTACACCTACAAGCTAAAGGTAACAAGGTAAGGTTAAGGTAGGTGATCGTGATAAAGATATATTATAATAGAAAGGTACTAAGTATTATTAAGGGTTCTATATTCCAAAGGTGCCCCTCGAAAAATCAATGTTATTTAGTCTAATTACTATAATGAATGCCAAAAAATATATTATGTTACAGACGAACATCCGTCTTAGTTATTTCTTTGGTTGGAAACACGATTAATTATACTTTCGTCGATCGAAAAAAATACCGAAATAGACGAACGACCTATTTTTATACTTTTTTCGGTTATATTAATTACAGCACATAGACACATTAAAAAAAACATTTATTAAAAGAGAATAGTATTTTGGAGAACTTTCTTTGGTTGAAAAATTATAAATTTCGATACTTTATGAGTAATCTGAGAAAAAACTTCATAAATCGAAGCTTGACACGCAAGAATCTGCGTAACCGCCATATTTTTGCTCCGCTAAATGTGACCTTACCTGATACAACTTTAGAATAATGATCGATCGCATTAAAAAATGTGCTTGAAAAGTGGAATATCCTGGCCTAAAGTATGTAAAGTATGTAAAAGTATGTAAATAAATATTGCTGGACATATTTTCAAGCATCGGCATAGTCCCAAACTAAAATAAACTTGTACTTTATAGGAGAACTCTGGATTTGTTTAATATTGTCATCATCATCATCAGCCCGGAGACGTCCACTGCTGAACGAAGGCCTCCCCCTTAGACCGCCACACTATACGACAACCTGCCATTTGCATCCACCGGTTGCCCGCGACTTTTACAATGTCGTCGGTCCACCTAGTGGGAGGCCTTCCTACGCTGCGTCTTCCGGTTCGCGGTTTAATATTGTAATTTATTAAAAATGGTGTCCGCTTCTAACCAATGTCCTATCCTATCGTTAATCCATCGAGTATCAGTGCATCCTACACATTATAAAGAGTTGCGATGAGCGACTTGCAGCCGCAGATCCTATTTTGCGGACGGAGTGTGTGACGTCATACTTATTTGCTCAGTCTGCTAACGTCCACCACGCGTAACGGTTATTCAAACTTACATATTAGACGTACGATTTTTAATGTTAATGTTTTTATCCAGTAACAGTAAAAATGAAATAAGTTGCTCTGTTTCTTTATGTAAAAATTACCGAGGGAAAAATTCAGATGACATGATTGGCATCTAATTTCATTCGTAAGTAATTTTATTTCAATATTTAGTGATCCGTTCAAAAAAAATAAATAAGAAATTTAAGAAGATGAAGTGATATTAAGAAATTAAGTGTTAATTCAGCTAAGTGTTAGTTCACTATTTCGATGCTCAAAAACTTTTCCTGAAACCGCTAGATGGCAGTACAATATGCCACTCCCATTCTGTGGTCACTCCTCCCGCGAACCTACACCTCACAGCACAGTCTTTCTAAGGAAAAATCCTTTGATCACATCTCTGCTTCTATAAAGAAATATACGCAGGCCACACAGATATGGCGTCGGGCGCGAACATGGCACGGGCGCTCATTGAAATATGGCACTCACCGAATGACGTCGATCGGGCACGTCTGCGACCGATGCCATTTCTGTACGGCCTGCAACTAGTATGTCCAGCAGTGGACTATCAATGATAGGCTATTTTTGATGATGATGGTTAATAGTGGCATGTGCATTGTGCAGCCCGATAGGACGTTTCTTAATAAATATACTTTTGTTTAATAATCTAATAGAAACAAAACAGGGTTGTTTGAACACCTTCAAGTCTGGGCATCAAAATGATTTTGTTTTGTGTAGTATTATAATGTAGTTGGTTTATACAGGGTTAGTTCTAATCAGTTAGCATCCTTTTAAGGGCATATTCTGTACATCAAAACAAACAACTTTTACTATGGGGTCAACATTGAAATCGCAAAAAAAAACAGCTGTTCCGTACATTTTGCCCAAGGTCGAAGAACTGTTTTGTATGGAACAACTAATAATTTATTCGCGATTTCAATGTTGGCCCCAAAGTAAAAGTTGTTTGAATTGATGTACAGAATATGCCCTTAAAAGGATGCTAACTGATTAGAACTAACCCTGTATAAACCAACTACATTATAATACTACACAAAAAAAAGCATTTTGAAATGAATAAATTTCGAATAAATTATTAGTTGTTCCATACAAAACAGTTATTTGACCTTGGGCAAAATGTACGGAACAGCTGTTTTTTTTTGCGATTTCAATGTTGGCCCCAAAGTAAAAGTTGTTTGAATTGATGTACAGAATATGTTCTTAAAAGGATGCTAACTGATTAGGACTAACGTACAGACATGTGGATACCAAGATCTTAAAATAGCTAAAATAATTTTATTCACGGCTTTGGCGTTTATAAACCTAATAAATTATATTCTGATATTGTTAGCGTTTTGAATGAACGCCCACTTAGGAAATCCCTCTGCTCTTCACTCATTGTAAATACTAAGTTACTAGCTTATGATTTCGTTGTTCTATCTAGTTACTTGAGATAGCTACTTACCATAATGACGTATACCCAGTGACGGAGCGCGGATTACTTACGGTCACTAGAGATCATAGTATAATTAATGTAACTCCTTCACCTAGGTATTCATTTTCGCAATAACAAAATAGGATTTTGACAATGTGATTGAATCAGGCGTCATAATTTTAATCCAACTATGTAGGATTTTTATGAACTTTTTTTTAAATTGGCTGTCTGAAAATCTCTAAAGAGGATTTGACAACAGCTTATGTATATAGAATAGAAAGTACCATCTCGTAATTCAGTATAAATTTGTTGGAAACTAGTGTATCGAGTAAAGAAAAAAACTTATTTCCTAGTAACCAGTTTCGTATAACAAAGAATATTTCTTCTGCCGTAACTGGTTTCGTACGCGGCCGAAAGGTTTTAAACTTTATCTCTAGTGTATTTCCGGTGCAATATCGTATTGAGTACTAATAAGAAAAGGAATCTAAATAATTAGCGTCCCTCAGTTTTAATGGAAACTGATTATTTTAGCCCCTTTTCGTATTGGTACTGGATACGATAGTACAGCAGCGGAAAGGCTGTACAACCTGTTGTTTTGAAACCCCGCCAAATTTAGAGAGGTCGACACTCGTTATGAATACCTTTAACTACGGGGCCAACCCAGAAACCACGAAAAAAATGTCAGCTGTTCCATGCATACACTAGAGATAAATAAAACAGAGGATTTTAAATTACATGGTGCCTTGCCTATTGATTATATCTGAATGCGCGGCTTATAACGTGTGTAGTCAAATTCAAGCCAGTGTCTTCTAAAATAACGTCGATTTATAGTAGCCCAGTCGGGTTAGCATTTAAGGCTTGTATTTTCCAAATTTGCCCCTCGCAAAATCAAATTTATTTGGTCAAATTACTATATTTAAAGCCCAAAAATTTCAAATGTTACAGAAGAACACAACACAGAACATCATTGAACAACAACAACAACAGTTTTAGTAACTTTAGCGGTTGAAAACACGATTGATTATACTTTCCTCGATAGAAAAAAAAGTGTGTGTGTGTGTTTGTGTGTGTGGGTGTGATTCTTGTTTTATGATAAATCTAAGTCATACATCATAATATGTTAAATACCGTCATAGTCAAATGTATCTAGCCAAGTCCGTGCAGCTTTAGACTAATGATCGATCTCATTAAAAAATGTGCTTGAAACGTGGAATACCCGGCCTAAAAAACTCTTTACCAAAATTTAAAATCACCAACCTTTAGGGGGCTGGGAGAGTACATTCAAACTCGCGACAAAACTCGAGCCCTGCGTTAGCCGCCATCTTGATTTTAAGGGGGAACTGCAATGTCTCGGTAATTTTCTACTTTTCGGGAAAAATCAGGATTAAAGTTATTCGTTATTCAGTTCTCTACATTTAATTTTTTGCATTTTTTTTTCTGAGCTAAGGGGAAAAATGGTTTATAATGAATTATCTCATGTTATAATTTAAATATTTCATTTAATCAAGCATACATTTACCTAACCATACCTAAGCATACATTTACACCGCAAATAATACCTAATGTAACGGTTCTGAAATATTTATATAGTATACAGAACCGCGATGCGACATACGCACGGATCCCTGACGGCCTTACTTAAAAACTTCTCAACCGTTAGTCACTGCTTAAGATGCTCTGCCATCTTCTCTCTCACGTGAAGTGTAACATGCAAGAAAAAGACAGAGAAGCTTAAGAAGTGACTAAGAGAATCGAGATTATTTTAGTTAAGGCTGTAAGTGTTTACGTTAACCGAGCGTATTTACGGCTAGGGCGGCGACAAGCTTTGGCATTCTTTACTTTATACCACAAACTGTGGACATAGGTGTAATATAGTATGTTAAATTAAACTCAAGTGCTTCGAGAGTCCCGCTGGAGTGAGCTATCATCATTATTTTCTCCAACTGCTTCCAAAGCTTTCACACAACTAAAGTCTAGAATTATCAATCCAGAACTATCTACATTCTTGTGTCAGTTGTTGCTGAATTATTTGGTCTCCTATAATAATCATTGTCAGCCGGAGACATCCGCTGCTGAACGAAGGTCTTAGATAATGTATAACTGCAACTACTGTCTCTCTGAATCTAAGCCTATGTGAAGCTGTTCTGCTTGCTGACTGCCATTTACCTACCTACTCGTACTTAAGCGAGCTGGTCGCGGGGCCTAAGTTCTTACCACTTGCGCACGCTCTCGCCTCGTGCTCAGTCACAGCATGGCACAGCAGCTTCTGTCAGAACAAGAAGCTAACACTAGTTTCTTTCCAGGACTTTCGCTACTCTCGTCGCCCTTTTCACTCTCGTCACTCTCACCTTCGCTTCGTCTCGCACTACTATCTCTCACGCTGCACATCGCCACGCTGCACCTTCTCCGCTCTCGGGGCCTGCAGCTTGCAGCAGGGCTACCGACTGCAACAAGCCTGGCCGAGCAGCACGTTTCAATATCGCTGCGCCTACATCGCGGCCAACATCATCATCGTCGTCTGCGCTGGCAGAAGAAGCTGAACTGCAGAGGCTGAGAAGCGTTTCGTCAAGCGCGTATGTAGGGCTAAGGCCAGTGACCCCTTCCTCTCTCAAAGAGTGTGCGGTTGTGCAACTGGCATGAGTAGATTGTAATAAAAAATACATTTAATTAACAATCGCCTTTTACTAGAACCCACTACTTACCACCTAAAATCTAAAAGGTCTAGCTAACTTTAAACTATCTAACTGTGGTCTGTAGGCAAAACGCATACGCCACACTAAACATATCTCATCATTCGCGAGGCAATTGGTTTCTTCTAGGCAAGCGTATTCTTCGTAGACCTACTTATCTAGCAGTAGCGGCAAGCATATTGTTATGAAAAGTCGAACATTTTACAATTAAATATGCGCGAGCGAACCTATTTTGCTATATTTTTTTATTGTAATAGCAGTGGAAAAAATTTGGGCAACCAATATGTCACCGACATCGCATGTCGACAGGGTCAATGCTAACCCCCGCAATTACTCCCACTTGATACACCACTGGCGTCTTGCACACACTTTCACTAGAAAATCGTTTAAGTATGAGTTCAATTCGAACACGTTGGGTTCTCTTAGGTTTTTTTTAATCATTACGTTAACTGTGAAGTTGACGCATATTTTTTGCGTTTTGGCGAATTTACTTTGGGGTGAGTTTACAATGACCCTCTGAAACCACCACTGAAAGAAAAGTAAAAGTAGGGCCTTCGCTTTTCTGTGGAAACCACCAACTATCCACTGAAATATCCAACATCCCGCAATGGGTCAGAGTGGTGGACATGGCCCCCACTAGGTGGACCGACGACATTGTGGGTTCGATCCCCACCAAGGGCAAACATTTATGTGACGAACATAAATGTTTGTTCTGTGTCTGGGTGTAGTATGTATTATAAGTATGTATTTACAACAAAAAAATGTATATAAGTATTCTATCAGCTATCTGGTTTCCATATTACAAGCTTTGCTTAGTTTGGGGCTAGATGGCGCTGTGTGAAAAAAATGTCCTGGTGTCCTGCGATTGTGAAAGTCGCGGTCAACCGGTGGATGCAAATGGCAGGTTCTCGTACAGTGTGGCGGTCTAAGGCTGCTGAGGCGTTTGTTCAGCAGTGAACGTCTCCGGGTTGATGATGATGATATACCGTAGTGGCGACCCCAATATTTCTTACTAAATAAGATAACTTAGTTACAACTTTTTAATTTTAAATTATACACGTAACTCTAAAAACATTTCAGAGGACATTTTTTACTTCCAAAGATTAAAATAACAATTTTTTCCGTCGTTAATTCCCCGATCAATTTGCATTGAAATTCGGCTCATTTCTTTATCTGTTATTGTTGTTTTATCCTTAGCTCCACCCTCTCAAAGGTATTCTAAAGCGGTAGAATCAACTTTTCGGCCATTTATTATTTCTTGTAAAATTATATTTTATCCTAATTTTCGGCAGTCTTTGCTAAAATTGAATTGGTTGAACTTCTGTTTTGCTATTCTTTGATGATCATCACTGAGTAGGAAAAGTAGATAGAGTAAAATAAATAGGCACTTAGGTTAGTAATAGAGACACGCATATCCTGTAGACCCTGTAGTATGTCGTAACGTATAGGTTCAAACCCAGGCCAGTACTAATGAGGTTTTGGAGCTTATGTACGTATTTTTATACCACTGGCTTTTCGGTGAAGGAAAAGGGTGATGTCTTTAATGTACAACATGATATTTGCCGACACGATAATTTACGGCATAATAATTGGTGTACATATACATCGAATATCATGCTGTACAATCCATGTCGTACAATACTGGCCGTCCATTATCGGCTCGTGTCTATAAAGTACGGCCCTATATTGTACAGCCAATAATCCGAGTACATTACTCAAATTGACATTAAAAAAATAACCTGAACCTAACTGCTATACAAATAAGGAATTCGTGTACTTGTACATCAAATATATATATATAAATAAATAAATAAAATATCAGTCTGTACAATATCGGGGTGTGCATTATTGAGCCGAGCCGATAATGTACGGCATGATATTGCACGGCACGATATTGCACAGCATGATATTCGATGTACATGTACACCACCTATCATGGTGTACATTATTGCCTCCCAAGGAAAACATCGTGAGGAAAATCGCATACGTCGGGAGAAGAAATTTAAAGTCGTATGTGAATTCACCTGCACTCGTATGGGCTAGCGCGGCGTGGTGGACGGCCAATCGCCGTTCGAGGATAGGCCTAAGTCCACTAATAAAAAAGGTTGATTTCATGCTTATGCCTGCCACGTGTGATTCTAACGCGCCAACCACTGAGTTATTATCGCTACAAACAATTATTTTTTTGGAATTTACCTATTGACAAGACGAGCGCGACGTTCGCCTGATGGTAAGTATCCCGCCTGCCCATAACAGTAGCAGTGCCAGAATTGTAAACTAAATCCTGCGCCGCACTGCACTGAGCTCGTCACCCTGAGATATTAGATGTCAAATCTCTTCATGCTCAGTAATTTCTCTGGTAACATTGCCCTTCAAACCGAAACACAGTAAAGCTAGCACACTACTGCTTGGCGGTTGAATAACTGGCAAAGGTGTGGTACTTCCACAGGTGGACTCTGCAATAGAGCCAGCCCTACCACTACGACTTTCTACATAACTATTTATCTACAGGGTTACTGGTGACTCGGCGTATTTCCGGTAGGACCAGATATTGGGGGGCTAACATACATCAAATTTAAGCCCACCAATGTATGGGCGAAAGTGAATAGTTTTCGAGATATTTAAAATTAAGCAATTTCTGTTGTAGGTATGGGTTTTTACAGAAAAATAATAAGTTTATTGGCATTATAATCGAAAAATAAACAAAAAAAAAAATTTTGTTACACTTATCACATTCTAAGTATTATAGAATATATTAAAGCTTTTCAAAAAATCCATATTTTTATTTTCAATTAAAAAAATATAAGATTTTTTAATGTACTTTTTACTGTTTCGTTAGTCCCCCTATCTGGCCCCGCCGGGAATACGTCGAGTACAAGTAACCCTGTATATATAGCTATGTGTGGGTACTTTTCCAATACCACCCCAGCTACTTATTAAATTTTCCATCTTCCCACTTAAATACCCTCGTCCTAATTATTACACTATTCATTATACGAACAATGGGCCGAATTACACCCCATGGTGTGGTTCGTAATTATGGCCCGCCTTAATCAAAGGCTTAATATTTTCTAGATGTGGCTTACCTAGTAGGGTGAGCGTTGTTCCTTTAAGCATCTATAGGTGTTATCTACAGGATCGTAAAAACGGTGGGGATATCTATCTTGAAAATATCAGCCTGTTCCCATTAAGTATTATGAATAAGATTTAGAAAGTACAAGGGATACGACTACGTCCATCAGGCAAGCTTGGTCAATCACAAACCTACTATGCTAGCTATCAAAGAAAAAACTGTCATTGCTACTAACTACCTATCTGTTTTATGTAACAACTTAGTGTAGAAGAGGTCTTATTGAATAACCTGCGTGTGCGGCTGTGTGAATAGTCAGCGAATAACTATCGATATTATAATCAGCGCATTCTTCATTTATTGTCTTTAGGACATTTTTTATTGTAAAAAAAACACCAATAGCCAATAAATAAAATAAATAAAAATACTTAAGTACTCGTATTTAAGTTCATATTTTTTTTGTATTAAAAAAAAAAAAAAAAACAACTCCACAAACATACACAAAAAACAAAACAAATCACTTCATACAAAAATATTCAAAAATATTTTTTTTTAATCAAAAATAAATAAATTAAAGAAACTTAAAATCCAGGGCTCAACGGGAAACTCAAGCTGTCGGTGGGCACGCTGCAGAATGAGTAACATTCTGACAATGCGTGCCGTGTCTAGGATCACTGCTTTTTTGGATCTGACCTTTGACGCAACCGTTTAGCGAGAGCCTCATAAAATGTCACAATTATTATTATAAATCTCTTTTACTGATACGGGACGGAACTTAAATCTACGTACATTTCTTGAGTGAGAAAATAAATAGTTGATAGGTAATCGCTTTCTCGTCTGCAGGGGGACATAATAGGCATGATGACTACATTTTTTTATTACTTTATAAAAAAGCTGATCATCAATAGAGCCTATCAACGAAGACAAAATTTAAAATAATTCAAAAATAAATAAGTTCTAAGTATTTTAATTTCAAGCTAGACAGAGAGCGCACTATACTGAGCTATGACGTCAAGCCTCAGGCGCGCCATACAAATGCTATATTAACACGTGTTTTGCGAGAAAGGGATAGAGCATCCCCTCTCTATCCCCACCTAAAACTTGAAACGCTCATATCTCAGAGATTTATCAGCCAATACAATTTATTTTTTCAGTTAGTGTAATGTATTTAGTTATATTCATCACTAAGCCTATTATTTGTCATAAATTAAACATTAGGTCACACGCCTAATCAAGGAGAAATAAAGTGAAGTACGTGTGTCGTTTCCAGAAATTTAAGCTAGTGGCACAAATCCATGGAAGACATAATTAAGTATTTTAGCCTGTAATCATACAAATCTGAAATATTGATACAAATTCTTAGTACATATCAAGCAGAGTAATAATACATACCTACTGGGTTTTCGGATAGACGACGCGACGGGCATAATATGGCAAAAACAATCTAATATTAGGGCCTTTAAAGAAAAGATATATATTTTATACTTAATATAAAAATCACTTTGCATCTTTTTTTAAATCTTACTTCCAATTCTGTGCTTACTTCTCCTATCATCATAATATACGTATCATATAGGTATATAATCAGTGATGACATATAGAACTGAAACGTGGTCTTTACCTGCTGGCCTTTTGGAGAAACTTATAGTCACGCAACGGGCAATGGAGAGAGCTATGCTCGGAGTTTGCGCGATAGAATCCGGTACGAGGATATTCGCCAAAGAACCAAAGTTACCGACATAGCTCGCAGGGTTTGCAAGTTGAAGTGGCAATGGGCAGGACACATCGCTCGAAGAACTGACAACCGATGGGGAAGAAAGGTTCTTGAGTGGCGACCGCGAACCGGAAGACGCAGCGTAGGAAGGCCTCCCACTAGATGGACCGACGACATTGTACAAGTCGCGGGCAACCGGTGGATGCAAATGGTAGGCTGTCGTACAGTTTGGCGGTCTAAGGGGGAGGCCTTCGTTCAGCAGTCGACGTCTCCGGGCTGATGATGAGGTATATAATCATATGTATCATAATTATATATCATCATGGTACTTATCAAAAATTAATTACCTAAAACATGAATAAAAATTGTCGGTCCTTCTAAGCTTTTAAGTTCTGGGGCCGTACCGTGAACCTCTTATAGCGGGACCGAATAGGTTCAGCTGCTGACACTGCGCGACCGCGACCATTTTTGTTTTTGGCTTAGAGACTTAATTACATAGCTCAATTTATAAGTCTGCCAAACTGCATAGCAGTTTGTAGGCAGACATCGACTCTCATATTCATTACTATTTACTACGAGGCGATAAAGTTCACAGTCGCGCAGCGTCAGCAGCTGAGTGTATTCGTTCCCGGAATAAGCGTTCATGGTAGGGCCAGGGGGGTGTCACTCCGCAGTTTAGGTATGTTCGGCCGGTGCTCCGTCCGGGAGGACAGAGCAAGTCAGAAGTCAGTCGCCGCCCGCACGCTAGCATCGTTGCACGTAAATAAGCATCCGTGATAGAAAGAGAGCGGTATATCTAGGTGAATATAGCGAGCAGTATCCAGCGCTGTGCGAGTTGAATTGCTACTTTATTGGCTAGTAGATAGAGTCCTTAATCATTTCAATTCCTTTGCGGAGTGAAATTTCTGCACGAAGTACTATTATTTATTCTGTGGTAGGGCCCCAAGAACTAACTAAGGTAGCGAGAATGTAGGAATTGATTCGGTCCTAGAAATGATTAATAGTAACCTAACAATATTTAAGGTATGTGCTAGGTGTGTACGTGTTATATGGTGTGATGGTCTATTTTATGAAAACAGATGGTTCGTTTTCGGAAAAAGACGCCCACGTCCTGTAAAAAGTTCCAGAAGAAGTTGATAACATTAAATAAAATACTTATCGTAAAAGGCGAAACTTTGAATTAAAAACTGATATACCAGAAGTGCATTTTTAATAAACCTCAATAGTACGATAAAAATTATGCGCTTCATTATAATTAAATCTCTTTTTCGTCTATCTGTTTTTTTAAATTATGTAATGGGTTACCGCTTGACCGCACACACACACCTAATGCGTGTTTTCACATCCCACGGCACGACACCGTAACGACACCGCCACGACACGAAATTATAATATCTGCTGTTGAATATTGTGTTAGTTTGCAATAAAAAAGAAATTCACTCACTCTTTGCAATAAAAAAGAAAACATTCCAGCCGGTGAGTTTAAATCGAAAGGTCAACTGATAAGTTCCAAGAAAACATAGTCCCTCTACTCTCTAGAAATAATCACAGCCCTTACCTAACAACTGTGTCGAATTAGTAAGAATCGAGTTACACCAACTGTCTCCTCGTACTTGGTGACACTACATTATTATACTTTAGATCTTGGCTTTGTAATTGGCCTGGTGGTAAGAATAATGTTTGCCCATAACTACTGTCATGGGCGGGCGTGATGCTTACAGTGCGAGAATTGTGAACTTGCGAACAACCCTGCACTGCACTCGTCACCAAGTGATTTCTCTGGTAACAGTGCCCTTCAAAAATAAACATAGTGATCATCATCAGCCCTGAGACGTCCACTGCTGAATGAAGGCCTTCCCCATTAGAGCGCCACACTGTACGACAACCTGCCATATACCGGGTGTTAGTTTGAATACCGTTATCCTTCTAGGATATCATTGTACTCATAATTATGAACAACTTTTACTATGAGCCAACCCTGAAATCATGAAAAAAATAACAGCTGTTCAATACATTTTGTGCAAGATCGATGAACCTTTTTGTATGGAACAGCTGTTTTTTTTTCGTGTTTTCACGGTTGGCCCTATAGTAAAAGTTGTTCATAATGATATCCTAGAAGGATAACGGTGTTCAAACTAACATCCTGGATATGCACTCACCGACTTTCACAATGTCGTCGGTCCACCTAGTGGAGGGTCTTCCTACGCGGCGTCTTCCGGTACGTAGTCACTCAAGAACCTTTTTTTGTCACCAGTTATCAGATCTTCGAGCGATGTGGCCTGCCCATTGCCACTTCAACTTGCAAACCCTGCTAGCTATGTCGGTGACTTTGGTTCTTTGGCGAACATACTCGTGACATACATAGCCATAGTGTATACCTACATAGTGATACTAGCACGCTTTTACCGCTCGGCGATTGAATAACTGGCATAGGTATGGTACTTCCTAGGCGGACTCTGCAATAGAGTCCTAACACTACAACATCCAACCTCTTTTAAAATTATAGTCGAGTTAATTAAAATACTAATTAATTTCCACACTCATTTGATTGGAGAAGTGAAGTCTGAAAATATTCAACTCGGTTTTAAAGCCCTACGACTCTCAAATTGCATCTGACTTGTTACGTTGCTAATTAGGTTACCGTAGGAACGTAGTAGTTGGAAGTATAGTAACCTACGTTCAAGGCAGAATTTAAGGAAAACAAATTTTATTTTTATTTTTTAATTAAAATTAATCAATTAAAAAAAAAAAAAAAAAAACAATTTTGACAGTGACACAAGGCTGACGAAAAGCCGAAGGACCGCACTGAGTTTGGGAGAAGTCTACGTTCAGAAGTGAACTACGATAAGCTGATTATGATGATGATGAATTAAATTAAAAGAGTAAAGACGATGTACTACTAGCTGCACCCCGCGGTATCACTCGCATGATGATGAAAAACTGTGAAAATCTATCCATAATCTCCACTCTACACAGGCGGCTATAGGGGATCGTAAAATACTCACCACCATTGACTGAGAGGACCACAGAAAAGCGAAATCCCTATTTCTTAGTAGAACGGCTGTCAAAACAATGTTCTAAAGCGATTGTATGGAAAACCGCTGTCGCCAGTTTCACGAAAAGACGAAAAAACGCCAATAATTGGTAGCGCATTTGTAGTAAAACGCTCGTAATGCCAATTTGCACCAGATTAAAGTTGATCTAATTACTCTACAATGTGGTTTGGTTTCCTATGCGTCTATTTAAATTGTCTTTTTGAGTATTCTCAGTTTAAAAACATGTGTATTGATAGATTTGTCATTAAGCGCATTTGCACCTAATGCCGGCTAGCGCGGCCCGTCACATTTCCGTTCTACTTCTCTCTTCAGTGGAGAGGACCTTCTTTTACTCTGTGGAGAGGACGCTGCTGCCCGTCCTCCGGTGGTTCTGGATGCAGTTGTTGGACATGTGAACAGGTCCAACCACTACATTGCGCGGGTGAATAACGCTCCGTGCGAGTTCCAAGCCTTGCCGCATTTCCTAGACCGCGTCCTTCAGCCAAAGCCTTTAGATGCGTCCGAGAGTTTGTTTCCAGCTTTACAACCACGGTAGAGAACATTTTAAACTCTTGGATTACCAGGAACAATCTGCACATACTGGTTTGTACAGCAATCCTTTGCCTTGCTAATTAAAGCTCTTTCCAACATAAAATGTAAACCATTTAACCTACAAATCTATTTTCAGGTCGTCAACAGCAAGCAAGACGTTCGCCTGGTGGTAAGCGTCACACCTGCCACTAACAGTAGCAGTGCCAGAATTATGAACTTGCGAACACAATCCTGCGCCGCACTGCACTGCGCTCGTCACCCTGAGATATTAGATGTTTAATCTCTTCATACCTAGTAATTTCTCTGGTAACATTGCCCTTCAAACCGGAACACAGTAATGCTTGCATACTACTGCTTGGCGGTTGAATAACTGGCAAAGGTGTGGTACTTTCCCAGGCGGACTCTGCAGTAGAGTCCTACCACTACAAAATATTATTATTATATATATAGATAGATTCTTAGGACAAGGCAGGCACAGTACCTACCCAGTATTTTTCTTTGTATCGGATAATCGACAACGACGACATCGCTCATCAAGAGCAGATAGATAATTATAATACTAGCAATGATTAACAAGAAAACTTCATCACAAAGTACTTTGTTAACGGAACTTGATTTTGCCACATTCTGATCGCCGCTGGCGCCATCTGCAAAAATTTTTCCCTCATTGATCGACGTTTTCAGTGTAAACGAAACCATTGGGTATGTACTTTGATTTTTACTGTACTAATTTACACAAAATATATAGGGATACACGGAACGTTATTAGAAAGCCGAAAGGAGCATTGTACTCATAATTTTGACCAACTTTTCTATCGGGTTTTTTTTTGTTAAAAGAATGTTAATTTATAATGTAATAAATTTAATTTGACGTAAATATGTTATTAATCTAGACTTTGAGGGTGGAATTTTTTCATTCAAATACGTTAAAACATTATATCAAAAAAAAATGTTTTTGGTTATACCAGTGTTTTTTTTAAAATTTATATGAAAAGCATACCACATCTAAATCTTGACATGTCTACGGAAAATCACCTGAAATAAAAACATACTTACTTGCTTGCTTTGTTCCCACCCACACACCCCATGTTGAAATCTAGTTGTATACCGCGGCTTTACTAAAAGGTTTAATTTTTCTGACCGCTTTACAATATAATACAATACAACTTTATTGCACACCAGAAATATAGAACAACTTACAAAAATATTCGCTTTCCAGTGCAATATTCTTTAAAGTTCAAACTTTTGCAGAAATATCTTGAAATTCGGGCTCTAGCTTTGATCTTGTGACTCCTTACTCTATAACTGTAAGTATCATCATTCAGAAGAGGAAGACGTCCACTGCTGAAGGAAGGCCTCCCCCTAAGGTGGTTTGACGTAACGCTTGGCAGGCGGCTTGGAGATCGCAGAATGTTCACCATTGCGAGAAGACGCTGCTGTCCGTCCTCCGGAAGTTCTGCATGCAGTTTTAAGACATGTTTTAGGACCCTGAGTATGTCAAATATCATCATCATCATCAGCCCGGAGACGTCCACTGCTGAACGAAGGCCTCCCCCTTAGACCGCCACACTGTACCACAATGGCATGTTGTGCCATTTGCATCCACCGGTTGCCCGCGACTTTTACAATGTCGTCGATCCACCTAGTGGGAGGCCTTCCTACGCTGCGTCTTCCGGTTCGCGGTCGCCACTCAAGAACCTTTCTTCCCCATCGGTTGTCAGTTCTTCGATCGATGTGGCCTGCCTATTGCCACTTCAACTTGCAAACCTTGCGAGCTATGTCGGTAACTTTGGTTCTTTGGCGAATATCCTCGTTCCGGATTCTATCGCGCAAACTAACTCCGAGCATAGCTCTCTCCATTGCCCGTTGCGTGACTCTAAGTTTCTCCAAAAAACCAGCAGTTAAAGACCACGTTTCAGTTCCATATGTCATCACTGGCAACACACACTGGTCGTATACCCTCGTCTTCAGACACTGCGGGATTTTGGACGAGAAGATATTACGCAATTTTCCGAACGCTGCCCATCCGAGTTGGATTCTTCGGGCGACCTCTTTGTCGAAGTTGGACCTACCTAACTGAACAATCTGTCCAAGGTAGTTGTAGTGGTCAACAACTTCGAGAGTAATAAATGTAATATCAAATATACTAAAATGATAAATAAAAAACACTTAAAAAAACCGTACACATTTAATGAAGTTTTAAGAAATGTTATAATTAAACCCTTAATAACAATTTTTCAGTCAATTGTTTTTTACGAATTCAGGGTTGGCCCCATACATAGTAAAAGTTGGTAATGTCACCAAAATGGCTTCAACTCAGAGTAACGCTGTTTATTCAATAGCGCTGATCTTCTGTTTAGGCCGATTCAGTGTGGTCACGTAAGGCTTAACCGTGCATAAAACCACAGATATAATATATGGTAGGTCAAATTAATAAAATTGGAGAAAAAAAATATTGAATAAATGTCACTTTTCAAAATAATGCTACCAATACTTGCTGACCTATAGAACAGTATATATGTAGAATGTTATAATATATTTTTATCGTTGAATTTATTAATTATATTTATAGAATAATAATAATATAACACTGCTAAAACGGTTCAGTAACAATGTACACAACGTTTACAAAATACAGGGTGGCGTACAAACGTGCATATTTAAAAAAAATATAAAAAAATAAATACAAAAGGTATAGTTAAAATAAAAATGAGGTATTGTAATGTAATAATTGAAGTTTATTTTTTATAAATTATATCATCCAAATGATGACCCTCTCTTCGACGGCACTCCTCTAACCGCAAACGGAAATTATTGAAAACTTTCTTCAATAATGTTGGTGTGATTGTCGCCATTTCACCACGGATATTTTCTTTGAGCTGATCGATATTCTTCGGATTATTGCTATAGACTTTGTGTTTCAGGTATCCCCACAAAAAAAAATCGATCAGCTCAAAGAAAATATCCGTGGTGAAATGGCGACAATCACACCAACATTATTGAAGAAAGTTTTCAATAATTTCCGTTTGCGGTTAGAGGAGTGCCGTCGAAGAGAGGGTCATCATTTGGATGATATAATTTATAAAAAATAAACTTCAATTATTACATTACAATACCTCATTTTTATTTTAACTATACCTTTTGTATTTATTTTTTTATATTTTTTTTAAATATGCACGTTCTATTGCGCCACCCTGTATATAAACGACTTAAAAGAATGGGACCACCTTGAGAGATTGCGAGTAAGTATACCAATTCAAACAAATAAACATTTTCAATATCTACCTCCAACTGACCGGGAAATCAGTGACGGAAAAAATTGCCTTTTTTTAAATCGGTTAAAAAAGGGGGAAAAGTTCCCACTGTGTTAAATTAAAAATCTATTCTATAAAAATGCTACATAAAATGTTAATGATTTTTACAACTACCATTTTATTATAAACTATTATTATTTATAGACTGATTACGATGATGATGAACAATATTTAGATAAGTTTCAGTCGTACGAATGCCATGCTGATTGATATAAGATCAAATCAAAGCACGTTTGAAAGAGCTCTCTATCTAATTTAACAAACCGACAACCTGCTTGTATTATCATCAGTGTGGAAAAGAATCCTTAATGGCTCCATGTCGAAACGTGATTCGTGTGAGCACGTGGTTAGCACGTTTTGTAATATCACGGCTTGCAGCGCAGTCGATATGAGGTTCATGTATGACTTTATGAGGTATTATTTTACCTTTCATTCGTTCATATTGCCTGTAAACTCGCTCATAACTATTTCATTTAAAAATCGACGTGATTTGTCGATCGTTATAAGGTTAAACATAGATATGTAACGTAATAGTACATTATGATACGAGTGTGCTATGTTGGTCATTACACTAGAGGCGGTATTATGCGCGCGAGCCGCAGGCGAGCGCGATAAGGAAGCCGAGAGCGTATATAATGACTAATAGCACAAGAGTTCCATACGACTGTTTTCGTCACACTTGCGAGGGAAAAAAATTTTTTTTTTGATAATAATCAACCACACAGCGAAAACATCAGCAAACATTTGCGGAAAATGGCGCCCAAACCAGCAATGCGCGCGCAGGTTGACATTTACTTCAGCGGCATAAGAACTCTTTGTTGGTATTACAAAAAAACTGTAAGTATTACCCGGCTATATTAAGAGTCCTTCGTATACATACGTCTAATTGCAGTCACGTACAAACTTGACTTTACCGGGTTATACCTATTATAGTACAAGTGCCGTAATGTAAAGTAAAAAGCACGAGTGTGTAATAGCTTGGATTATGAGCCTAAAACCGATGCAATAAGATCCACTTTACGAGCAAGTGTGATGAAAAGCATTTTACAACACATTTTCTCGAATAATGCATTTACGAAGCCTGTATAACATCGTTCGAAAGTTGAATATTACGCGGACCGTGCTGTAATAGTACATTATGATACGAGTGTGCTATGTTGGTCATTACACTAGAGGCGGTATTATGCGCGCGAGCCGCAGGCGAGCGCGATAAGGAAGCCGAGAGCGTAATGACTAATAGCACAAGAGTTCCATACGACTGTTTTCGTCACACTTGCGAGGAAAAAACAATATTTTTTTGATAATATTCCACCACACAGCGAAAACGTCAACAAACATTTGCGGAAAATGGCGCCCAAATCAGTAATGCGCGCGCAGGTTGACATTTACTTCAGCGGCATAAGAACTCTTTGTTGGTATTACAAAAAAACTGTAAGTATTACCCGGCTATATTAAGAGTGCTTCGTACACGTACGTCTAATTGCAGTCACGTACAAACTTGACTTTACCGGGTTATACCTATTATATTATAGTACAAGTGCCGTAATGTAAAGTAAAAAGCACGCGTGTATAATAGCTTGGATTATGAGCCTAAAAGCGATGTAATAAGATCTACTTTACGAGCAAGTGTGATGAAAAATAGGTACTCTCAGCTAAGTACCTATTTTACCGCACACTCCCATGTATAGCGCCCTGCCTAAACTTTACGGTATACTTTTAATTTCTATAATAATAATTTAAAAACTCCACCAAAGAGTTTCACATTACGAGAATAAATAAGCTGATCGAACCTCCTTGGAAGGGCTTTTGCTCAATACGTTTGTCTTACTTTCATACTTAACCTTGGAGGATCTAGTTCTCTCTCTCTAAACAGAAATTGTGACGAATAAAGGTGACGGAAGCCATTATCTCCACTAATTTCTTTCTTTTTTTTCTAATTTACACCACGCGCACGTAGCGCCTCCTAGGAGGATTATGGCGTCGCACTTTGTGCATTTGCCAGTGTCAAGTATTTATTTGTACCAAGATTTTGTTAATTTTCAAGTCGAATGAGTCTAAGTCACCGTCAAAGCGATGTCACACTTAGTAAGTCACAGTCAAGTCCAGTCATGCTCTAGTCAAGTCGTGGCAACTTTCCTACAAGCTTCTTCGGAGTTTTGGAAACAACACGAAAAGACACTCATATTAGAAACGTTTTAACGAAGACGAACTCTAGAACGAAGTTTTTTTTCTTCTTTCCTCATAGGAGGATTATGGCATCGCACTTTGAGCATTTGCCAGTGTCAAGTAGGTATTTAGTTGCGACTTTCCGTCCGATATAATAAAAACAAAATAATAAAGTTTGCCTCATTATCTGTTGTAAGTGGGGTCCTAAGAATTTGTCCTATTTTCATTAGTCATACGCATCTAGTCATAAACTACTGTAGTCATAATAATAGGTGCACATAATTTTATACCGGCATAATTATTTTTTGTCCTTGGCCGTGTTTGTCGACCCTCATAGTAGTGTGACATAATGGTTATACATCCTAAGATTAGTTGTCATAAATAGTAATGTTACTAATTTATTTGTTCATAGAGTTATTGGTCCTAAGAATGATTAGTGCTATTAGCTTTTTTGGTTTAGTTTTTTAAAATTATATTGCTCAGTTAGTGGTGTAATGGAAAATAAAACATACTGTATGTACCTATTTTAAAGTCCGGTGACAGATCTGACTCGGATAGGTTGAGCTAAGGCGGGAGCGGGAGTTTTGGCGGGAACACGGAAAAATCATGTCTTATTGATAATGATTGATTAAAAATGGTGGTGTTTTATTCATTGAGTGTTGAATTACATGCACGAGTGTGGACAAGTGATATAATGTGGCGAAACATGTATTTTCGTGTTGTTTTCAAAACTCCGTAAAAGCTCATAGTAAAGTCGCCACAACTTTGCTAGGGCATGACTTGGACTCGACTATCTGTGATACTAATTACATGTGACTATCTGTGATTTCATGACATATTTGACTTGATTTTCCTATAAAAACTTGAAAATTCATAAACCTAAGATCGCGATCGCTATGATGTTCTACAGGCAAAACTTTTCGCGGTTTGGATGTGGCAAAATCAAGGTTTCTTGTTAATCGTAGCTATTAATTTATATCTAACAGCTAGCGTTCAAAATGGACGAATAAATCCAAATCAAATCCTTTTATTTCGACGAATTTTACAAGTCATATAATTTTTTTAATTCATATTAAAATTAAAACATATATAAATTACAATATTATGTCAAAACTATAATTATTATACCTACTCCTTTTAAAACATTATGCCAAATAAAATTATACCTAATTCAATTCAACAAACAAAAAACAAAAAAACAATACAAAATAAAAACAAAACACAAATGTTATGGGCAGGTGTGATGCTTACCACCAGGCGAACGTCTAGCTAGGCTCCTCATCATCAGCCCGGAGACGTCCACTGCTGAACGAAGCCCCCCCCCCCCCCCCCCCTTAGACCGCCACACTGTACGACAACCTGCCATTTGCATCCACCGGTTGCCCGCGACTTTCCCGCTAGGCTCTTCATTCAAATGAATTGCGAGTAAAATTAAATTAATTAATTAATTATGTATTCGCCTAATGCCAGAAAAATATCAAATTTCATCAGCGCGTCTTGCATTAGTTTAGAGTCGAAAATCGCATGATGTAATTGATGATGACTGTGACTTTGAGCAATTTAGTTGGGATTTTATTTAATTATTCAAAATATAGGCATGAAATAAAAAATATAAACGTTTACTCAGGTAAAACATTAGTCTGGCGGTATAATTTGTAAAAAATAATGTGGTGTTGTCGCTGATAATTTACAGCATTTAAATTAAAACAGTTTTTTTGTTAGTAATTAGTAATTTTCTTTTAAATAATCCAGATTCTTTTCCAAAATTATATTCGGTTACTCGGCTTCGATAGAGTATAAATATTCAGATTTTAAAAATACTACAGGTAGTATTTTTTTTAATATACCTTTTACTTACTTTTGGCATTGATCGACCCCTTAAAACAAAAGTGTAATGTTTAAGGGTGCATACAAAATTACAAATCTTCTCTACCTTGCGTTTTATCTTCAGTTCTTTCTCTGTGTTTTGGTATCACGGCATACGTTTCTCCTATTTATAGATTATAAATAAGAGAAACTATAAATAAGCATACCAAATATCAACGGAATTGGCCAAACGATAGAACTAAAAGCTTTCTAATAATAGTTGTCAGTTTTGTTGACAAAATACGACTGTGGCTCTATATTCTACTGTACAGACAGGTTGCCAGAACAAAGTAAGATTGATATAAGAATGCTAAAAGACTTTGGTCCCTGAGAGAATGAAATCGACACAGCAAGTGAAAAGGAGTGTGAAAATCGCTTGCACTTTGATGGGGCATTAAATATAATGCTACAAGTAAAAAAAAACACTAGTAAAATATACATTTTCGTTCTAGTAGACTAGTAAAATATAAAACACTGTTTTAAACTATCACGGTTGTTTAATAAAGTTCTATTATTATTTACGGCATATTTACCGTGATTATGTTGTGAAACACATACTCACGGTAAATATCCCAGTAAATAATAATAGAATTTTAGTAAAATATAAATATTCGTTCTAGTATGTAGTTCGTGTTTGTGTATTTCATTTGTGCTAACAAACGAAATACAATCAACTACATAATAACTAACAAAGAGTGCTTAGCCTACTACACAAAAACAGAAGGGTTATATCCAGACCAATGAAAGTCTAGAGACATTCCAAATGCTCAAACCCACTACCAGTAGGCAGCGTGCCCAGCATGCTGGCGAAAGGAATTTGTTGAACAAGGTTTAGTTAATATATTTAAACACTTAGTAAAAATAATAATTAGGTGTATTTTAATTTCTAATCTTAACCTTATGTACCATTTAATTTTCATTGTTTATTACTGAAAGTAATTTAGATTACTATCTCGTAGTAAAACGATCATTTATTAATATATAAAAATCTTAACTTCGTTTCACCTATATAAAACTGTATAAATAATCTTAGCTTACTGACTTATGTAAAACTGTATAAAATATAATATAAAAAATTATTGTAGCTTAGTAAATCTTACCTGTATAAATCCAACATTTTATTTTTATACCAAATTATTTTTACTACATACCATACTATATACCATATATACCATAATATGTTAATAATTGTCACAGACTGTGTTATAATACAACCCTTTCAGTATTTTTTAATCGCCCACTTAATTTCTCGATTCCCGACCACATCTTCCCGTATATAAGGCGCCGTTCCCAAGATCCCTTCGCAGTCAAGCAGTGATCCTTCAGCAGTTTATAACTAAGAACTATTATAGAGATGCCTATCAACTAATGTAGAACTAGATATTTGAATAGAACTCCAGATATTTGGAATTGATTTAAAAAGTTTGAATGTATAAAAACTTGCCAGTATTAAAAGTGTTCCTTCCGGATTTTTGAGTTGCAGTTTAGTTTTTTAATTTTTGGGTAAGTATAAATATTTCTACATCTCTCTTATATCTATAATGTAGTCCTATAGTTAAAAGTGTCCTCTTTCCATTAGGAATCTCTTTGATTACTTTTTCAGGTAATACAAAACAAATTAAACTTTAGCATGTAATTTTTTTGTTTTGCTTTTGACTACATCTATGAAGATAAGGAACGACGCGGTCAAGTGTGAAGAATTTACTTTGTAGCGAGTTCAAAATAACTCAATAGTTTAGATACATGAAAATAAAAAAGCTTAAAAATAACAATAAAAAAAATCGGTGGACATTTCACACAGCGCTATCTAGTCCCAAACTAAGCAAAGCGTATAAGCTTTGCTTAGTTACTAGTTATGGAAACCAGATAGCTGATAGAATACTTATACAATGTTTTTCGTACATAAATACATATTGATAACACATACTACACCCAGACACAGAACAAACATCTATGTTCGTCACATGAACTTAACTTAACTTTATGAGATGTTTTATTCACCTGACGAGTTTTTTATGAGCGAAAAATAGGCATTTATTTATAATAATTGATGAATTGTTTATTTTTATCACGGATAAATTAGTGAATTTTGTTATTATGAATAAATTCATTAACATTAGAATGACTATGGACTTGTAATTAAATAATTATTAATAAATATGTTTATCTGTTCACATTTTTGTTTGGCCTTGCTTAAGAATTTTTTGAAATCTTAAACAAAAATTCTGAAAATCTTAAATTTTACCAAAACTCAAATATTAACGTTCATTATTAACAAGCAATGTTCTTTAATTTTTTTAAATTATTACAACATTATTTTTATTGGAAAGTGTTGAATTTAACTACGCTGTAGTGTGCTACGACGCTACCTGGCTCTCGTAGCATCGTAGCATGCCTACAGCGCTACGAGTTTAAGCTTACTACGTAAAATGTTAAATGCTGCATTGCAATATTTAATCATAAGCCAACAGATATTTTATATAGGGTTCTGATTTTATTATAGATTATGCGGCTGTTAGTTTGAACACCGTTATCCTTCTAGGATATCATTGTACTCATCATTATCAACTTTTAGTATGGGGCCAACCGTGAAATAGCGAAAAGAAATCAGTTCTTCCATACATTTTTTTTAATGAGCTTGAACAAAATGTATGGAGTAGCAGGTTTTTTTTGTTGCTATTTCAGGGTTGGCCCCATAGTAATAGTTTTTCATAATGATGAGTACAATGAAATCCTAGAAGGATAACGGTGTTCAAACGAACAGCCTGTATTTTTGCAGAGTTTTCTATTTGAGGGACAGACAAACAGAGTTTCAATTCCATCACTTCTTCGCTAAAATTACGAGTATAATAAAATATGCGTTTCTTGTTCATTTTTTTTCTTGTTCAGAAGGTTTGTTTCTTTCTTGTTGTCACATGAAATCATTAAAAAGAAGTGATTAAAGTTTTCTAGAATTTTATAGAGTACTTTTTAGACCGGCCAATAGTGAAATAATCCCGTGACCGAAACCGGGGTACATAGCTATTAGTTTGGTCTTGAGCTAAAGCTTACCAAACATTTTTGTAGATTAGTTACAAACTAATTTGGACATTGGATGAAGTAGTTTTGATATTGCTGATGTCATATTTATGATAAACTTACCTCTAGCTTAGCTCAGCGTATTAATAAACTGAAGTGGCAATGGGCTGACTACATTTTTACATCATGTTACAGAACCGATAACTGTCGGGAAGACGTGTTTTAGAGTGAACACCACGAATAGGTAAACGTAGTTTAGGACGCGCGGTGACTCGACGTGACACGTGAGGCAGTGGGCAAAGACTCGAAGCGAATAACTAAAGATCGGTTGAGTGGTGTGCATTAAGAGTGACCTATGTCTAGCAGTGGACTAATCTGGAATAACGATGATGATTATGATGTGAGATACTTAGACATAGTACACTTAGATAAAGTAAGTTTACGTAGTGACTAGCCAAAGTGTCAGAGTCAATATCCCGCCCCAAGGCCTATCAATGGTACTTCTGACGTGTCACCTCTCTGACATAGCTCACATAGGTACTCAATGCATTCAATATCCAGACACAGACCAAAAATCTATGTTCGTCACATAAATTAATGTTTGTCCTGGGAATCGATCCCACGCTATACAGCTCTCAAAGCAGAGACACCAACTGGGCAGTCTATGCAATATCCAGACACAGACCAAACATCTATGTTCGTCACATAAATTAATGTTTGTCCTGGCATTCGATCCCACGCTATACAGCTCTCAAAGCAGAGATACCAACTGGGCAGTCTATGGTTGTATATTTCAAAGACGTTGAAACATGGTTCATCGCCACTATTCGGCCAGCTATTTACGATATCTACTCCTATTCAGCTAGCTTTATAACTGGAGCTTCGCAATACCATAATACTGTGCACAATACAAATTTAATTCTGTCTCAGTAGGTAGGCGGAGGTTTTAGACTCCATACAATTAAACCAGTTTAGTTTATCTAGCTTTACGTTAAGTTGTATCACACTATCATAATGCAAATTAGTATTGGTATAGCATAATTGGTGTATCTGATTTATACTAAATAGAATGTAATAATTAAGATACAAAACTAAACTAGTTAATTTTAGTTTAGTTACAGTCTGATGAAAGTCTAGAGACAATCCAAATGCTCAAACCCACTACCAGTCGGCAGCGTACCCAGGATGCTGGCGGCATTGCCACGCTGGATGGCAATGCTTATGCGTAGTAGTTGTTGTAGTTAATAAAGGCTTATGCCTGTTACAGTTACAATACACAATATTTAAATAGCTTTGTTAGCTTTCTTTGTAATTTGTTGTAATTAATAAAGGCTTATGCCTGTTACAGTTAATACACAATATTTAAATAGCTCAGTTGGTAGCATGTCTGCCTTCAGAGCTGCAGAGCGTGGTTTCGATCCCCAATTCCCCACCCATGGCAAACATTTGTGACTAACATAGATGTCTGTTCTGTGTCTGAGTGTAGTATATGTATTATTTTATATTTTATGTATATTATGTATTTACAAAAAATATGTGTATAAGTATTCTAGTATTCTATTAGCTATCTGGTTTCCATATTACAAGCTTAGTTATTGCTTAGTTTGGGGCTTGATGGCGCTGTGTGAAAAAAAAGCTGAGATTAGCATTTCTGCGCAGTCGCTAGTGCTACTCCACCGAGTTTGCCACCGCACCACAGAAAAGTGAAGGCCCTACTCTTAGCACTATGTGTATCTCAGAAAGATGTAACAGCCTGAGCGGCACCGAAGAATGGTTCAAACGCCCTTCACGGGTATTAGTCCTATATCCAGGATACGTTGGCTATGTTTTATGATGCTAAGCATTTATTAGGTTTAGGAGCAACGAAGGAACATAAAAGCCAACTTTTTAAGTAGTTGGTTAATAAGTGCCAGTTGTCAAATGTCATTACCATCATACCGTCACCCACCTTGCGCCTAGGTCGGGGAAATTGATCCCTTATTATACGATGATCTCAAATTTCAATTAAAATAAAAATTTATATATAAAGGCTACTTCGAACCAGTACGTAAGTACCTAAGCCCTTTTAAGATAATGCGTATTTTTTTTAGAGTAATAAATATTATATATTTAAGCTTTATATTTAACTATTATTAAATATTGAAAGGACCTCTTCAGTAATCAAAGATATATTATATCATTATTATAAATGAAAAAAGGTGTTTATTAGGGGCTTTTCCATTCATTATGGCAATTGGCACTGCCGCCAGCATGCCGGGTCCGCTGCCGACTGGTTCATGCTGGCTGGCTGGCAATTGATTGTCTCCAGACTTTCATCCGTCTGGATACAACCCTATTGCTTTTTGTAGGAGGTAGTGGTCCCGCGAAACAGCAGATTTTTTTAAATGGGTCTTTTAACCAGGACATGTACCTACCTATGTATGTGTAAAAATATTAAGTCTTAGCCTTTTTATTTTTTGTTATCCTGTCCCGGGTTAAAATGCTCCCGATTTTTTATCGAATTTAAGTACATATCCTGAGTTTCTGAAAATAATACCTGCCAGCCTTTGTAGGAGGTTAAGTAGTTCAAGTAGTTAGATGATATGGTCAATTCTGGCCTATAAATTTATCTGATTCTGGCTGTTTTAGTTGACAGTTCTAAACTAATTAAAATATTGCAGTCACTTTTTTACTAGGCACTAGCTAAGGACAGCAATGCTTTAGTTAGTTTAGAACTGTCAACTAAAACCGTCAGAATCGACACCATTATGTAGCTTTGTTCTAGGTAGTTAGTAGATGCTTGTATAAAAGGGTATAAACATTAAATTAACCAATAAAATATCTTTAACCAATATCATAAACATAATCCACGTTGCTTGTTGCGTTCGGAAAATGCAGCGATAAAGTGAATTTTATGTTAGAAGCCCATGCATCCATAAGTAATTTTATTCAGACACCTTATTTTCCACGCCATACCCTGTTTTGTTGTTTTATTTTATCGATAGACTTCCCTTGCATTAATATCATTATTGACCAGGCGAAGCGAAGGCCATGCAGGCGGTTTTTGTTTGCATATTTGTGTAAGTAGGTACTGGCTGGCTACGCTCCGTGGTTTCACCTACGTGATGATGAAAAGCGGCGATAATGATAATAAAAACTGTTATACCTTGAAATAAGTTATCTCCATTCCGAGTTTCATCAAAATCTGTTCAGTCGTTTTGGCGTGAAGAGGTATCAAACATGCTTACACGCACACATGGTACATATCGAATAACTTTTGCATTTAAGTATATTATAATAAGTGTGATTGTTTGAATTGTTCGACGATAACTTACGAACCGTTGATCCAATCTTTATTAAATTTTCTAAGCAAGTAGTTCGTGCAAATACAGTTATCAAGTTCAAATATGAGCCAAATTGATCACCGGGCTTGGAAGATGTGGCGGTCGCGCGCGAGGTTTCATACCGCTGCGAATGGGAACTACTAGACCTACAACCCATTTCCACTTCCAGGTCCAACCATGGTGACCAACATGACCCTGCTCCTCATCTTCATGACCCTGGCCACAGTGACAGCTCAGACTTTCCAATACTCCCGGGGCTGGACGAACGGCAAACGGGACGGACACAGGAGAGAAGACCCGAGAGACCAGAACCTGGCTGGCAATCTGGAACGGATCCTCAGCCCCTGCCAGATGAGCAAACTCAGATATGTCCTGGAAGGAAAGCCTATCACTGACAGAGTTAGTAATTTTTAACACGCTTTTGATGTCACATTGTGATCGATTTTGAAGGTTTAAGTTGACAGAACTAAACTTAACTAAAGTATTGCTGTCCTTAGCTAACATGCCTAGTAAAAAAGAGACAGCAATATTTGAATTCGTTTAGAACTGTCAACGTTTTAAAAAGCCTAAAGCCTTCAAAATTGTCCACACGCTCTCCTGATACAGCCAGTGCCACAGAAAACATAATATATTATTACGTGCAAAAGTTTAATTCCCATGGAAAACGCCTTAAAACCCACTCAAACCACAATAAACCCGTAACAGTAATCATAGGCCGTATTCAGTGCAAGCTAATTTGTACTCTATGAATATAATTTTATTATGAACTATGTTTCATATTCCACTATACCGCTTGGCTCGTTCACGTCGTTTTGTAGTGGTAGGATTCTACTGCACAGTCCGCTTGGGGAAGTACCACACCTTACCCTACCGCCAAGTAGTAGTGTGCAAGCATTACTGTGTTCCGGTTTGAACAGTGCCGGATTTATATTTTTTATGAGTGAAGGCCACTTTATTTCTGCCTCGACATTTTTTTTTTTAATATGTTATAGGCTTGCGTTTGACTGCCATCTCGTCTGATGATAAATGAAGATGCAGTCTACGATGGAGCACGCTTGCCTAGAAGATACCGATTCACTCGCGACTTGAAGACACCTAGTTTATAATTATCGGGAAATACCCACTCGGGCAGCGCACGGGCACTGTTTAGCTGTTCGAATAAAGAAAGTGGAATCAAACCGTTTCGTACGAGTTTTTGGTATATCAACCATAAAACGGTGTCGCTTTTTCGAGATCCTGGCCGTCCGATAGCAAAATGGGCAGGGGGGAATAAGATCATGCAAATCCGAAGCACACTCTCCGAAATTTATCCGATAAAATACCGATAGACTAGCTACTTTTCGACGATGATCGAGGCTTTGTAGCTTGGTCCGGACTAGACAGTCGTTGCCAATGATTCTCCTGGCACGTTTCTCGAATGTACCCCCATGTACCTGTCTTTAATAATAGGGGCGGCAGCATCCTCTGAAATCTGCCGCCCCTAGGCCGCGGCCTATACGGCCTATTGACAAATCCAGGCCTGGGTCTGAAGGGCAGTAAGTGTAGGTGGATTCACATACGAAATTAAAATTCTTCTATGGACGTATGTAGGTTTCCTCACGTTTTCTTGCACCAAAAAGGGGTATGAGAATCCGCCGTATATACATACACTCCAAAGAGCTCATTGAAACGAGCCGGGATGTGATCCGTGTCTAGCGGAATCGTAACGTTGCGAGGTTCCCGGTTGCGAGCCCGTTGACGTCCACTGCTGAACAAAGGCCGCCCCACATGTGTGATCTGAGGGCCGCCCTTAGACCGCCACACTGTACAACCTGCCATTTGAACCCACCGGTTTCCCGCGACTTTCACAATGTAGTCGGTCCACCTACAGTGGAGGCTTACCTACGCTGCGGCTTCAGGTTTGAGGTTGCCACTCAATTAATCTTTCTTCCCCATCGGTTATCAGTTCTGCGAGGCTGATATTAAGGGCCCCGTTCTAAAAAATCACGTGCCGTCATAGCAGTTTTTTTTACGGTTTTATGACTTTGTGTTTTCCCAAAAAATATATTTGTATCTATAAGATGTGACAAGTGAACTAACGTTTTTGTAATCTTTCTAAATTTTTTACAAATTTTTCATGAAAATGTACTCACTTGTAAATAATTTAGTTGTCACGAATTAACGCTCTTAGTTTTGAAAAAATAAATTATTATTATGCTTGTAATAAATTAAAAATGGGTCTGAAATATCAAAAATCGAATTTTGAAACGCACGAATCTGCGTAACTGCCATATTTTCGCTCCGCTAAATGTGGCTTTATCTCATTCAGTTTTTTTTTATACTATCAAGTAACGAGACGAGCAAGACATTCACCTGGTGGTAAGCGTAACGCCTTCCACTAACAGTAGCTGTGCCAGAATTGTGAAATTGCGAACACAATCCTGCGCCGCACAGCACTGCGCTCGTCACCCTGAGATATTAGATGTTAAATCTCTTCATACCCAGTAATTTATCTGGTAACATTTCCCTTCAAACCGGAACACAGTAATGCTTGCACACTACTGCTTGGCGGTTGAACAACTAGCAAAGGTGTGGTAATTCCCCAGGCGGACTCTGCAGTAGAGTCCTACTACCACTACAGAAAAGCTTTAGAGTAATGTTTGATCGCAATAAAAAATGTGATTGGAACATGGATATGCGCGGCCTTAACAAGTACTTATATTTCCTCAGCTGTTCACACCGTGCGACTACACCGACTACGACACCGAAAGCCCTAAGAGATACAAACAGGACAGAAACCAAGAGCCACTATTTGAAGTCTTCCAATAGTTCCAGCCAAACTTAAGGATTAGAATTCGCCAAAAAAATATTAGTTTATTTTTCTATTTGTTATGTTTTTCTATGATCTTTCCTACCTAAGGGCTCAATTCATTATACCTATACTACTACTATACTTGTATAATCGAGATTTTTTTACTGTGAGGAAAAAATATGGATGTCGTGTAATTTTTTATTTTTTTTTATTTAGGCTTGCGTTTGATTGCCATCTCGTCTGATGATAAACGAAGATGCCTATGGAGCACACTTGCCTAGAAGAAACCGATACGCTACGTGTGGGTACGATACGAGTATGTGTGATACTGTAGCGTCTGCAAAACATAAAATGGAAGAAAACGTTCCAAAATAATTTACACAAGTACGTACAAGTACACTCTCGCCACTGCAGTGTTTTGTTTTTTTAAATTATGTAGTTTACCTTCCTGAAGTTTTTATAAACATTTCTTAATGAAATAATATGTACTAATAAATTAATTGTGGCTGTGGGTGTAGCTTAACCTTGAAAAATAAAAATAAAAAAAGCAGTCTATCTACGCCATTACCTATAGCTTCTATTAAATTTTCATGTACCTACTTAAAACAACCAATTTTTCTTCACGGTAAAAAAAGTTATCCGGTAATATGGCAGCCACTATTAAGCTTTGTTTAAAACAGCAACACGGGGCGTTCTGAAAATGAGACACGCTTGAATCAGCTTGTATAAGAGAAACTCTGATCTTATTTAAATGTGGTATTTTTTATTTTTTTCAATAATAAAATGAAACTCTCCATAGTTAGGTTTGCACATGCTTATACAATGTTTGGTGCCTTAGACACTTAGGTCCTTATACAATTTGGAATAAAAAGGTTCAACAATACTGAAGGGTATGTATGTACTCATCATTAGGAACAACTTTTACTATGAGGCCAATACTTAATTCGCGAAAAAAAAAACAGCTGTTCCATAGAAAAAGTTCATTGACCTTGGACAAAATGTATGGAACAGCAAATATTTTTTTCGCGATTTTAATGTTGACCCCATAGTAAAAGTTGTTCATAATTATGAGTACATACATACCCTTCAGTATTGTTGAACGTTTTTGTTATGTTTTATAATATTTCACTCTAAGTAGGTAATGCATATTTTCGGCTGGGTTATATGCATTTCTGAAAAAAAAAACAACCTGAAATGTCTAAATGTCTACTCCATACCTAGAGGTAGGCTGTACCTACCTACCTACCTACCTACCTACCTAGGTATTTTGATTACTGCCATATCCCACTACCGAGCATAGGTATACACGGTTTTTCGGAAAGGTATACGAAGCCGAAAGAAGCTCACCAGCGTTGCCTGCCAATGCCTGTTTTCCTAATTCCCCGAATAACAATTCCCCACATACTAAAAAAAATACAAAAATGTGAAATTCAAGCAGTTTATATTGATTATTACTCGGGCTTTTGTGCCATACAGAAAGATCTTGAATGAAAAACTGCAAACTCGGTAGATTTGTGCTTTTTCCTTCATATTTAAGTAGGTACCTATTTTAAAAATCGGTAGAAAATTATTAGTCTTTAGTAGTATTAGTAATCACACAAGTCCGGATTCCCCGCATTTTGGGAATTCCCCACAAATTGGCAACGCTGAAGCTCACTGTAGGTCAACTGAGTTTTGCCGGGAACGCGAGAAAATCATGTCGCTGCATTGTATTATTTTCCAAAACTTGTGTTTTTTCGAGTATTAATGCATTAAAATGGTGGCGTTTTATTCATTAAGTGCTGATTTACGAGCAAGAGTGTGGGCAAGTGATATAATGTAGTGAAACGTGTCTTTTCGTGTTGTTTCCAAAATTCCGAAGAAGCTTGTAGTAAAGTTGCCACGACTTTACTAGGGTATGATTGGACTTGACTGTGACTTACTGTGTTTGACTTGGACTGTGACTACGACTCATTTAACTGGAGAAAGAAGGATCGATGAATAAAAATGTATTCGGCTGAAGGACTAGTATCCATGGCCAGGAACTATTAAAAACAACAACTGTAGGTCAACTTTACTACATTTATATCGACCCTCAAAGTCCCTCGAGTCTGAAATGTAGTTTTAGTTTTGCTATTATTGCCAAAATTGACTTTAAATGCCATCTTACACAGCTTCGCGAGCTCTATCGATTTGTACATGAAAACATGTCATTTGTTTGTTTGTAAAAAAACTATCAGGTAAAAATGTCTTTTACTACTCAACATTTTTAGTAGCCATCATCTCGAATTCTCAAAATTTAATGTTGTAAACGACATTCGCATCGTAGATTAATTGCTGTAAATTAGTGTTGTTTTTTGTATATAATTTAATACCACATATATTGCACATCGAAGTAAAATAAAAATACACCTGTCGTAAAAGGTGAAATAATAATATGGGACCGTCATTGAAATCGGAAAAAAACAGCTGTTTCATTTTTCCGTTGCACGTGTTTCATTCCAATGAATTACATGTATTTTTTTAATTAATGTATTATGTATAGGCTTGTGTTTGTCTACAATTTTCCGCGAAGATGCAGTCTACGATGGAGCACGCTTCCCCAGAAGAAACCGATCCACTTGCGGCTTGAAGACACACCACCCCAACGTATTCCACTGTTTAGCAGTTCGAACAATGAAAGTGGAAAAACACCGTTTCGTTCGAGTTTTTGGTATGTCAATCATTTGGCTAAGTAGACCGTTTCAATAAACCGTATTATTAAAAAAAAACCTCAATCGATATTTTAACAATATGTTTGAGTAATTGGCGAATAAAATAATTAGGTACCTACATAATTACTTTATAAAGCAACACAAACCGAATTGAGAAAACTCCTAATGTTTGAAGAGTCGGTAAAGAAAATAACTTTCATTGTCATATAACAATTTATTTAGTATTTAGTAGGTACCTACCTAAGAAAAGGATTATGTATCAGTTATGTTACAGCAATTTCAATAAACATTACTATTTACTAGTGCCATATTGTGACCCAAAGTGTCAATATACAAAGTGTATTTTCAACCGACTTCAAAAAATGCAATGTATGTTTTTTTTTGTATTACTCCGCCAATTATGATCTGATTTATTGTTTTTTTTGTTTGGTAGGTAATACTTCAGAGGTGGTCCCTTATAAATTTTATCGAAATCAAATCAGTAGTTTGGTCTTTAAATCAAAATTACTAGAAAATATGAAGATGTCATCCGGGTATTCGAGGTTGAAGTGGGTTGTATTTTTATTTTAAAAGCGTATTATATTCTTTTAAAATGTAACTGTTATACCTACGTACTAAGTACCTATGTAATTAATATAAATAACTAGTTATTATAAAATTATGTAAGTTTTAAAACGTTGACAACAAGATTGTATATGCCTACTTATATTAAAATTACTTATTCATTACTCATGGGTACCTCGCTTTATTTTGAGCCCTTCACTCATCATCCTTCACAGCTTGACATAAGGCTTACTATTCAGAACATCACAGAATTCTCTATTATTATTTGAGTGACTTGTTTATTGTGTATTAAGATGCGGTTATTCCACTTTTAGCTACCTTAATTACTTCGCTAGTAACTACTAAAAATATCATTTTTGAATAAAAAAACTCAATTTACTAAAATTGTACATTTGTATTCAAAGACACTGGAGTAGTTAAAACGTAGGCAATTGAAGATGAACTCGATAGGGAAATTTAATCAAAGATGACACTGAAAAATGTGTTTTTTTACGTCGCTTGCTAAGCGATTTAAAAGTAAAAACATGCAAATGCCATAAAAAAGTATTTTTATTATAGGTACAAGTGTTGTTTTTTTTGGGGTCGGAGAAGCAGAAGTAGGTATATTTAGTTTCGTACAAATGTCATTTCTCCTAAAAAACTTAGTCTAACTGCACGAATTTGCGTAACCGCCAAATTTTACCCTATCTACTGCATCATAAGGCCGATGATCGACTCCTGTAACAAACGAGCTTAAAACTGAAATAATGCTTGAAACCCGAAAGCCGTTAAGAGAAACAAACAAAACGTTTCATCCAATCGAAGGTAACCGCGATCAACATTTTCAGATATTATGATCGCGGTAACCTATCGAATGACACTTGAATACGTTTTTATAAAAAAAAGATTGACAGTTGACTACGGCCGCATCGACGATGCGCCACCTAGCCGAAATAAATCGCAATGTCGAAAAAGCCCATTGCGGAAGTAACCAAATTTTGCGTCACGCCTGCTCCTTGTAAGGGTGGTTCCCAAAAATATGGCTAGATGACTTTAAAAAAACTCTGCAACGACATCTTTCCTAATAAATAGGCAGTTTACTAGGATTAGAAAATAATATGAGGAACTAGCGTAGATAGCACACGTACTACAGTAGGAGCTTGGAGTAGCAAGCAACCAATGCAGTTCTATTATTTGCCACTAGATGGCAAATGCACATAATGTACACTTCGATCTTTTCAAACAAACATCAAGAACAACATCTATCGATTTTATAATTCTCTAATAAAAAATCCGCAATATCTAGATCACAATCTTAGAGTATTAATTACTAATACTGTTAGAATTCTAGAGACATCTTGCATTAACAACTGAAACCAGAGGCAAAGGGTAGCGTGACGTACGAGTATGATAAGGTTTTCAAAGAAAATGTTAGATGGCGCTGCCAACTGTCATACCGCCATCCTTAGCTACAGGTTACTTAGCTACATGCCTATTTTGGTTTGAAAATAGCTTTACGAAAGTTAATGTAGTTTTCCTACTTGCCACCAGATGGCAAGCGATGCGTGCTGTGCCGTGATATTATCCTATAGACGTCTCCTATGCACGGTAATATTATACTGACGATGTAGCCTTTCCGACTTCAAAGGAGGAGGTACTATATTCAGCTGCATGTGTGTGTTTTTACACAACTGCCCAAAAAGAGTATTATGTGTTTTATTAATGTAAGTTTCTAACGACTGCTGGACTTCGTTGCTGGACTTCCCTAAAAGGGCGATTGGGCCATGTCCACCACGCTGGCCCCGACGCCCGGGTTCTCTAGACTTTATAACTTATTTCAGACACCTCTCACTGGTGAATGATTCACTGGTTGTTTCAGTCACTGGTTATTTAATTTTGAAATAAAAGGTTTAGCATTCTGAGTGTCAGGCTTTATATTTTGCAGTCTTGATGGTGGTGCTAACTTCGTTCAGCAGTGGACGTCTCCGGGCTGATGATGATGATGATAAATACTTAGTACTTTTATGGAAAATACGTACCTTGGTAGTACCGTTACAGTTTTCTGTGCTGCTACACTTTTGTTTATGTTAGGTAACAAAGGTATTTTATGACAGTCGACAAAAGAAAGAAATAACATAATATTGATGAGCCTAATATACTTAATTATAATGGCAAGTAGCTCTCTATCTACTAAATTTTATCTCTCTGTTTGTCACTCTTTATAACAAGCGTTATTAAGCTGTGCTAGGGGTTAGTATTAGAATGGCTAGATCGCAAAATGACTTTATCTCACTTTGACCATAATCTCAAAACCTATTCCACATATCAAAATGTGCAATTCGCAAAATGATTTTATTAGTAAACAGACTCTCGCGGAGTTCCTTTAGCGCTCGCGTCTCCGCCCCCGACCTCGCAAACGTTTGAAATAATTCCGGGTATACTCTAGTAGTAGGTATTATAATTATCTTTGCGGGTAGTAATTAATTTGCTAGCTGTCTTTCTGCCAATTTGTTTATGCGAATGCAGCGCCTCGTACCCCTCAGTGGTGGCGAGGACTTTAGAACGATTTGTACAGTTTCAACAAAATCAGTTATTTTGGTTTTAGTTTCTATTTTATTATTACTCTTAAAAGTAGGTATACTTGTCTTGCTGTTAACGACGAATCGACTCGAAGTGTGAAGACTGATCCGGCTCGAAGGACCAGCTGAAGGTCCATCGGTAGATGGAAAGGTGATACCGATGCAAAACACCAAAAACAGGTATTTTTATTTAATAAAAAAATGATGTCAAGATGTCTTGTATACTATGTCTATACAGGGTTAGTACTAATCAGTTCGCATCCTAATAAGAGCATATTCTATACATCAAAACAAACAACTTTTACTATGGGGCCAACATTGAAATCGCAAATAAAATATCAGCTGTTCCATACAAAAAGTTCATCGACCTTGGGCAAAATGTATGGAACAGCTGTTTTTTGTTTCTCGATTTCAATCCCATGGGGTTGATCCCATAGTAAATGTTGTTTGTTTTGCTGTACAGAATATGCCCTTAAAAGGATGCTAACTGATAGAACTAACCCTGTATATACACTCTGCACATCGCTACTCGCCTTCACTCGGAGAGCTACGGCTATAGCGTAGCTATTTTTATTTTTTTTAATTATTAATTTATAGGCTTGCGTTTGACTACCATTTCTTCTCATGTTAAACGAAGATGCAGCCTACAATGGAGCACGCTTGAATAGAAGAAACCGATTCACTCGCGACTTGAAGACACCCAGATTATAATTATCGGGAAACACCCACTGCAGGCAGCGCTACCCACTGTTTAGCAGTTCGAATAAAGAAAGTGGAATCAAACTGTTTCGTACTAGTTTTTGGTATATCAACCATGAAACGGTGTCGCCTTTCGAGGTAACTACGTGGGTGGCGCGACCACCTTATTCAGCAGTCCAACCCAACACTTGGTTCCAAAGAATTGCATTGGACGCTGAGTAAGCAGGCTCTACAGAAGGGCGACCCGCTTGTACTTACGTCAATACCGACGAGCGAGAGGTAAGGCATTACTACTATTTACTACCTACCACAGAAAAGCGAAAGCTCTACTGTGCTAACTACCTATGTCAAAATACCAAAAACAAATCAATGTCGTATAAAAAAAAACAAATACTAATGTCATTAGTGAAAAAAAAATGGCGTTTTCTCTAGTAAATTTGTGCTGATTTACGCGCATGCGTGTGGGGAAGTTTAATGATATTATAGGTATCTACATATCAAAAGCGTTGGTTATCGTTTATTCGTGTTCTTTTCAAACCTCCTAAGAACCAGTTAAAGTTTTGTAGTAAAATGGTAGTAAAGTTTCCATAACTTGACTAAGGCATGCCTGCACTTGACTGTGACTTTTTTTTCTTTGTTGTTGGTATCGTTGTGCATTCTGCCAGAGTCAAGTTTATGAAAGTTCAAGTTTATGTAATATTATCAAGTCAAATATGTCATGAAATCACAGTAAGTCAAACGAAATTAGTCCAAGTCAATGATATTATATATATAAGGAGGGTCCAACTCATGCTCTAGTAAAGTTGTGGCGACTTTACTATGAGCTTTTACGGAGTTTTGAAAACAACACAAAAAGACATGTTTCACCACATTATATCACTTGCCCACACTAGTGCATGTAATTCAACACTCAATGAATAAAACACCACCATTTTGAATCATGAATTCGCGAAAAAGAAAATAATAGAATGCAGCGACATGATTTTTCCGTGTTCCCGCCAAAACTCCACAGCAACTATACTGTGACTTACGGTCTTACCTAAAATAATCTCGTTTCTCTTAGTCACTGCTTAAACTTCTCTGCCCTTTTCTAGCACGTGCAACTTCACGTCAGAGAGAAGATGGCAGAGAATCTTAAGCAGTGACTAACGGTTGAAAAGTTTTTTTAAGTAAGGCCGTTACTGTGTGTGATTTTAACTGTAATTTGTCAAATAATTGACAATGGCAAACGCACAAAGTGCGACGCCATCTCTTAACAGGAAAGAAGAAAAAAATAATATTTCCATGAAATGAAACTTGTAGAAACGTTTATTTATATTTAGTAGGTTTATACATCCATCATCATCCGCCATAAAGCAACTTATTCTAAAACGTCAGCCAAGTTCGGTCAAATTACGGAGCGACGCGAGCGACTTGATGAAATTGGTGTGGGGCAGACGTCTCAAACAAACCGAGTCGAACTCGCTTAGTGTAACTTTGCGGAGGAAATTACCTTCGTTAGTGATGTAGCCACGTATCGATAGATTATTATTATTCATTTGTTTTTTGTTTTATTATAATTTAATGCTAATTATGTTTATCACCGGGATTTTGAATTGCAGTGGTAAAACGACTCGGTTTCAACAAGATCATACGGGTTGGAGACCACAATCACAACACCCTCATTAATATCTGAGGGTACCCGCATTCTCCAGTCAACTCGTGACCATGGCCATAGAATCATGGTACAAACTTTAACGTTAGATAAAAATAAGTTGTTTTGAGCGCAAGTCTTGTTAATAAACAAAATTTTGGGATGAAATCAGCACTGAGCAAACGGTGCAGCTGTAGATGTACCGGTGACGACCTCACCTCGCGGTCTCCTCGTCACGCCGCGTCACGAGGGTGCTGAGGACTCGCACCCTCTTAAATTCTTTGGAGGCAGTGTCTCTCGGCGTCCCACGGTAAGGAGGTGCGCCTCGACACCGTTTCCTGACCTCCGCTTCAACGGCGAGGAGAAAGGACCCAAGTAATAGTAGAGATGAAACCTGGCTATGACTTATTATAATACTTATTTATTTTAGGTTTCCGTTTGACTACTACATCTCATGTGATGTTAATGGAGTGGTGTTGTATTCTAAAACTTTAAGTAAATATACAACATTCCTGGACTTTCACTCTTCTTCTTTAGTGCTCATTACTTTAAAACGCGCAATGGCTAGTCTCATTAACCTTGTAATTATTTTAGTGCGAGTATAATGTAGGAATAAACGAATTATGAAGTTGTCAGTTACTCATCAATAACCATGTACTTATATACTAAAGTATTGAGCGCTAATGCAGGGATACCCTGGGTTATTTGTTACTGACTGATCGACTGATAGGTAATTTGTTTGTTTTATCTTACTTATCTAAATCTATCTGAAATCTCATAAATGTCTACGATCAAATAATAATAAATAATAAATATATATATAATAATAAATATTATTAATTTAATAATAAATATTATTAATTTAATAATAAATATTATTTTTATTCACATATTTATTTTCTTTCTTAAATCTAAGTTTTTAATTAGATAATAAAAAATAAAAAATATTAATAATAATAATAATAATCATTTCATTTAAATAATTATTTTTATTATTATTAGGTGTAATATTATTCATCGAAGCATATTAAACAACATTTGAGGCCTTATTTCACTAATGTGCTAGTGATGTCACCAAGTCATACTCGAGTATTTTTAGTTAAATTTCATTGCATCGCCATCCGTTATAAAATTTCTTATTTATCTAATTACCATCTACTGTCGACGCTAAGTTTCTCTAGCTGATATTACCAAAGGGTTATGTTTATCGACAAAATCTATATTATTATCGATAAAAATAAAAACTGTTACAACAACGGTTACAACACTAACGATTGTGAGAATGAGATGCCATAGACTTAAATCCGTTTCCTGCCATCGCACAATCTGAACCGAACTGAACAGGCAACCAATCGCGCGTGAGGAGGGCGGCGCGCGACAACCGAACGCCGTCGTTCATTGGCCGAAAATATTAAACGGGTTGCCCATCATAAAAAAAATAAGCGCCGCGTAAACCTTACAATTGAGTGCCACTTTTTGTTCGTGTTAAATTGATGAAAAAAGACTCAGAAAAATTGGTACAGAGATGAAATAAAAAATGATTTATTATTTGCGTCGCTTAACTTTTTAACTTATTGGACATTAATGACTTTTGATTTTGCATTCTATTTTTGAATTTCACTCATTTCATAGCGTTTTTATTTTTTATTTATAAAGTGTTGCCAGTTATTATGTGGACGTCTAATTTGGTCAATTTACTGGGATGGATTTTAAATTGGATTTTATTGTAGGATGGTTGAAATAAGTTTGAAGTAAAATGTGATTGCTATTTTAATTTTGTATTTTTGCTGCTACCTGGTTTTCGATGAGTTTTCAATGCCATTATTTTATACTTTACCGCCAGAATTTTATGGGGGTTTATAGAAGGAAAACATTTTCGTTTTATGACATTATAATTTGAACCTTATACAAACCACAAGCGTTTGAATGTACAACTCACTGCATATAATTTTATTTTAATAAGTACCTAGGTACCTAGATATACTAATTAAATAAAAAAAAACTTATGTCACAATTTGTTGGTTAAATATAAGTATTTTTATAAATTGAGTTTATTAGATAGGTACCTACTAAGAAAGCTACAGGATATTCTAAAATTTGTTCATGATAATGGCTGGCTATGATGAGTATCGACTTTTAGAACATTAGTTTGCAAAACTAGGTAAAACTTTTGTTCCCTGTACAAAATTATAAGTCACGTGATCCATTATGTATAAAGTAGGGATGTTGGTGTTTGGTGTTTTTTTTTAAATCTATTTATACTTTTTTTTCTTAGTTATTGGCATCGCACGTTGTGCATTCTGCCAGTGTCAAGTTTATGAATTTTCAAATTTTTTTTTAAATCAAATTAAATATGTCATGAAATCACAGTTAGTCACACGAAGTTAGTCATAGTCGATTCCAAGTCATGGCCTAGTAAAGTTGTGGCGACTTTACTATGAGCTTTTACGGAGTTTTGAAAACAACACGAAACGAAATGTTTCACCACATTATATTACTTGCCCACACTCGTGCATGTTTTTACACACTCAATGAATAAACACCACCATTTTTAATCATTAATTCGCGAAAAAACTCAAGTATAAGAAAAGAATAGAATGCAACATGATTTTTCCGTGTTCCCGCCAAAAAAACTCTTTTGGACTCTAACTATAATGAAAGTTTTTGTTTACATTTAAATACATTCAAAATTCAAATTCATTTATTTCAGGTACGAGACCCATATTGTGTAGCAAATACAAAAAATACAAAATATTTTACAAATACTGCCATAAAATGTCACAAAATTGAAAATGTTATTATTATTATTAAAACATTTGTAGGTCCAAAAAATATTGTTTTTTTTTTGTATATTTTTTTTTTAAGTTGATAATAATATGGAGGATGGGGAAAGTCTGCATTGTAGGTATAGTCAACAGGTCATGAAGTTGTAGTGCCTTACTACCTCTGCCTTCATCATCATCATCATCAGCTCCGAGACGTCTACTTCTGAATGATTTGCATCCATGATTTGCTGCCATTTGCATCCACCGGCCCGCAACTTTCACATTGTCGTGGGTCCACCTAGTGGAAGGCCTACCTACGCTGCGTGCGGTCGCCACTGAAGATCCTTTCTTCCTCATCGGTTATCAGTTCCTCGAGCGATGTGGCCTGCCCATTGCCACAAAAAATTGCATTTCCTGAAAGCTGCTCCCCTTGGCGTGCCCTTGCTGTTCAAAAAGAGAGTAGGCGTGAGAGAGGGCGCCACTGTGTTAAATTTCCGTTTTGTTTTTCGTGGTCGATCCATCTTCGTACTTTACAAATTATAAATATACAAATCAAAAAATATCAAATAAGATACAAATAAATACATTTTCCGTTTTTTTTAATATTATATTATAGGTTTGCGTTTGACTGCCATCTCGTCTGATGATAAACGAAGATGCAGTCTACGTTATATTATTATAAGTTACAAATCTTAATGTTAGTTTACTTTTTGGCCACTCTCTTTCTTAACAGACTCTACCTATAGACTGTACTTACCTATTTTAAGAACTTTTGTTAGGTACCCATTACTAACAATAAAGAATTTAATTGAATTGTTTTTTATTATTACATACCTATTAAAATAAAACCGTTAACGTGATTTGCTTCTTTCATAAAAATAAAAATAAAACCAATAACATCTGATGCGGTCAACCAAACAAGTTGTGTGGGCGGTGAAAAGGATTGTAGGTATTCGTTACCGAGGGTATTGGGTCAATGCCAGATAAAAACCAGGCCGTCTTTTGTTCAAAGGAAAATCAGGCTGAATTTAGGTAAAACCGACTTGCTTCGAGCATACATATTATAGGTACCATTGGGGATGCCAATGGCGTCAAATTAATATCTTGTGTCTATTGTTTTTTTGAAAATGATTTGTTTTGGTTTTAATCTACTGACACAATTTCCTGCCACTTTCTGCGAGGGATTAGGTAAACACACATGGCACAGTTTCAAGTAACTTCCACACTAATAATAATAAAACAAATTTCAATCACACACTAATAAACTCACAACGCACACAAAGGGAATAATGGTCAGTGACCATTGAGCTAATTTATAAAGTCACAAAAGTGCAAAAAAAACGTCCGCGCCAAAACTCAGCGCACGCTATGCAGCGCGCCGACTTTTTGAACGACTTAAACTACGATAAGACACAAGCACTCACGCATACATTGAACACTCAAGCGACATAACGTCTAAATTCGAACAATTGTGAACTATATTATGCACGTATAGGTATGTACAACGGCAGTCGGACGTTTGTTGACTGTTTTCACTTAGAGATTGTGACTCTTTGGATATTAGCTCAATGTCAGTAACACAGAGCTAAAATGTATAATAGGTACAGTGGTCAGTGACCATTATAAACTCTGTGTAGTGTTTATTTTTAATGATTCCTGGCCATTTATATGTCGTAGCTCCAACTACGTTGATAAGCCGTTCAACTAGCGGCTTGAATGATATTCAGCCGTAGCGTCTAATACAACATTATTGGCTGGCTAATGCTTAGACCATTCATACAATTTGACAGTGGTGACCATTTGACAAAATGTTGTCCACTCATGCTATTATATTAGTATTAAGTCGTGTCGTGACAATGTTACTACAAGCTTCTTAGGACTTGAAAACATCACGAAAAGACCAATGCGACATCGATTTAGCTCTCTCTCTCTCTCTCTGTGTGGCGAGTGGCGAGTGACGACATGTTTTTTTGTCGTGTTCCCGCCAAAACTCTAAAGACGTGTTTTTTTTTTAGTTTATTGGCACTAGGTACAAGTCTTTTAGCCATCTACTGACGCGTAATCCACAGTATTGCCAGGTGCAAAAAACAGATTCAAGGCTTTTTTGCCAAGCTATAGGCATATTTATTCCCTTCATAAAGACGCTATCTAATCAACGGGTATGCGTAGGTAGGTACCTAGTAAGTATTGGAGTCGAAGCAAGCACCGCGTTAGTTCACAATTTATTTTGTACTGATAAGTGTCTCCTTGCACTGGACTATAAGGCCTAGGGTATTAAAGGTTTGGGTATAGATCAAACTAAGCTATATGCTTTGAAAACTAAGCTATAATTTGTTAAACTACTAACGGTATTACTTCCGGGAGTTTTGTAGAGGGTTAGACAAACTGAAAGGGTGTGATTGGGCATTTTTTCCATTTGGAAAGTACTTTTTGGCATAAATAAACCCAGACGCCATTTTTTCTTAGTTTTTTTGTTGTTGTGATTTTCTCGTATTTTGCCAAAATTTTACCCGTTAAGTATTTTTTTGCATCACGCTCTGCCTTGTATATGTACCTCGTGCATGTACCTAATTTAACACTCAATGAATAAAATGCCACCACATTTAATCATTAATTCGCGATAAAACACATGTCACAGCAACATGTTTTTTTCGCGTTCCCGCCAAAACTCTCCTAGATTTATTTCGCCTCGCCTCAACTCGTCTTCAGTAGAGTAGAGGGTAGCCCTATAGCCAAGTGGCCTCGTATATAGCAGTCATCGTCGCCCGTGGGCCGTCCGATACGATATCGTGACGACTTTATTCTGGAAAGACTCGTCGATTTATTGTCGGTGGACTTCGATACGCCGATACTGCGAATTGAGTGCGGAGACGAGACGTTATTGTGTTCTTATCTGCAAATAGTTTCAAGATACCACGAAGATGTTCCTTGAAATTTCTTGTTGACCACCGATTTAGTGGAACGAATTTGTATAAAAGAGCTTTTTGTATAGCATATTCAGCCTTTTTTTATGCATTGGAGTGACGAAACGAGCGACACGTTCGCCTGGTGGTAAGCATCACGCCTGCCCATAAAGTAGCAGTGCTAGAATTGTGAACTTGCGAACAAAATCCTGCGCTGCACTGCACTGCGTTCGTCACCCTGTTATCTTGGTGGGTCTAGCTTTCTCTCCCTGTGATAGACGAGAAATCTCTTCATACCCAGTAATTTATCTGGTAAAATCGGTTTGAAGGACATCAAACTGAAACACAGCCTGCACAGCCTGTCCAGTTGGAGATAGGCTTTGACCCGATCCTCGTTCATCCATCACGCTGATGGCCCAGTTGCGGGTTGGTGTGTTCACATACGCCCTTGAATTTATATTCCGGTCGAATGCAGGTTTCTTTACGATGTCTTCCTTCACAGAAAAGGCAGTATATTAACATCCGTACATAAACTCCATAAAGCTCATTATTATGGGCTTGGGTTTGAACCCGCGACCTCACGATTTGATGTCGAGCGGTCTCCCGATGAGGCATTTTTTTTTAATTTTGTGAATGTATTCCTAGTATAAATATTACTAGGTGTAACACAGAGCCGTATTTTAATGATGTGCCCTACATTCGCTTAGCTGATTATATCATACAAACCGTAAAAAAGAAATAAAAAACCACTAATCGGAATCATTAATATTTACCGCATTAGTACTAAAACTTGAACCAATATCCGCTACACTCAAACAGCAATAAAGAACTTCCTTATCAAGATATCCCCAAAGAAATATGTGTCTATTTAATATGGCCAATTAATTACATGTTTATAACAATTTTATCAGCACTCGGTTCGAACTTAAAAGGTTTTAAAAACGTTCAATATGTGAGGCGAAACGACACAAATCACTTCGAGGCATTCCGATGAGATACTTACTCTGACGTGATTTCATTATATCACTGAAGGTTCCGTCGGATTTTTCTAGAAGTTCTTTTTAAAAAAAATTTTTCAATACTATACTCAATTTGTTTATTGCAGCTAAAAAGGTTATATGCAGGTCTTAGATAACACATATTATTTATTAGTAGATACTTTATAACTACCCTGTAAGGGTATGGCAACGTGACGTTTCATTTATGTGACGAACATATATTTTAGTTCTTTGTTAGGTTAGGTTAGGTTGGTTGTATTATAATTATGTATTTACAAAACAAGTATATAAATATCTATCAAATATCTGGTACCCATAGTACAGGGTTTCTAAAGTTTGGGGCTAGATCGCGCTGTGTAAAACGTTCACCAATATTAATTATTTTTGAAACAGACAAAATCATCAGATTGTTTTATTATCCTTCATGTGTATTTTTTTGGTGTGAGCAATAAAGATGTAATCTTTCTATACAGACTGTCAGTTTGAACACCGTTATCCTTCTAGGATTTCATTGCACTCATCATTATGATCAACTTTTACTATAGGGCCAACCTTGAAATCGCGAAAAAAAATATCTGCTGTTCCATACATTTTGTCCAAGATCGATTAACCTTTTTGTATGGAACAGCTGTTTTTTTTTGGTGATTTCAGGGTTGGCCCCATAGTTAAAGTTGTTCATAATGATGATAACGGTGTTCAAACTAACACCCCGTATATTTGTAATTTTATTTAAAGAACATTAAGATGACGTAAGTCACTGCAACAATAAAGGAGTAATAGAAATTATCTAGTAGGATAAACACCCCAGTAACTCTTACTTACTGAGTTTAAATAATTGCACGTACTCACGTTTTAGTATTTTTAGTAGTAACTATTTAACTTGTCTGTCTTTTTTTTCTTTCTGATTTTTCTATAAATTTTAACTAAATTAGTAGAAAAACCTCTATATTTTAAATTCTGCTACACGTATTATAATTCAAAACCAACTATTATAATGGTTCCTAATCGATTTCGGCCACAAAAATCACTGTATCTGCAAAATTAGATTAAGGCTTCGTTTATGTGCCTTAATGTTGCTGCAGCACCCAATCTTGGGGTTGAATGTGGTCAAACGTAGGCTGCACATTAAGATATTATATATATAAAAAAAAACAAATTCAACTTATACTATAACAGCGAAAGTAACTCAGTTATTCTGGTGTTATCTCTACCTAGTGTCATCTTCTTAGGACTAACTTTTCATCGCATGGCTGTAGTATTAGTAGCATGCACCATTTCCTACCTTTTCCGAGTGTTCCACCTAGGGAACACTCGGAAAAGGTTAGAAACCGCGTGCCGCAGTAAGTTAATTAATAATTGAGAACCAATTCCCATTCCAGACAAGGTGTGTTAAAACCAAACCATCACATAACATCAGGTGAGCTGTGGTACCTAGCCTGTCAACAATTAAAAAAAAGTTATTACTCACTGTTCTCAGACTTTCAACTGACTCAGACTGTGTCCCAGCGTTTTTAGTTTATCTTCCGCACGGAACCCCAAAAGCCATAAACTGAAAAAAAGCCTCGCGATAAACGGCCAGAGAGGTAAACACTGGACACGTATTGGGCTAAATATAAATGTACGCCGAAGACGTTAAGATAACGCCAGGAATGTTAAAAGCTATTTAATATTATGTTCTGTTCAAACTTTATTATAGGGTCTGAGTACAGGGTTAAGTAAGTGTTACTGTATAACTTAACATGGCCTCTATGTTTGAAATATATCAACGTTTGCATGGCAGAACAGGTCTAAATGAATTCACATGCCAAAGGCAGTATCTGAAGCTACCTAATATAAACACTAAACAGCTCCACCCATGAGATGACATCCTGAACCACACCAAATAAACACATTTAATTTGATTTGTCGTAGCACTTTCTTGCAGCCGTACAATGTCAGCACTTACACGACGAAGGCATTTAAATGAAAGCGCGATATACGACACGACGGTAATGAATGCAATCCTGGGCTATGCTGTATCGATATTACCTGCATCGTAGGCATTTGTAACGTATATACTAAAATAGGTAGAGTTCTATGGTAAGGGTTAAAAAAGCGTCGAAGCGAGTTTAGGCGGCAAAATAATAATACCATGTTGTTTAATTGTATTTATTTTCGAGTATTTCGTTTATTCGAAACTGCCTTAAAGTACTAATAATTAAATAATGGCTGATACCTTGAAAAACTTGAAAATGTACAAAATGTGTAAATGTTTCACACTGACAGAAGACTGTTTCACCGATACGGAAAAAGAAGAAAATACGAGATACGCCAGAGACCTAAAGCCATCAACGATACCGTTAGATACGTAAGATAAGACCTATGGTCCTTAGGGCCTTAGGTCTACGTATCAGTAAGATTACGGTGTGCAAGTGGCAGTGTGGGTTTGGTCCTGCTGTGTGTCGCAGAACCGACGACCACTGGGGTATACGTGTTCTAGAGTGGAGGCCACAAATACCCTAAGACTAGATAGAGACGATATACGCAAGACAGCTGACAGATGAAAGCGAAACGAAAAAAAAGCTCAACTGAAGTCAAAGTGGGCTGACTTATGATTTGAAATAACCTTCAAATATGTTCAGCATTAGATTCGTAGTAGATTGGGTGTATTCTGGTCCGATCCCGCGAAGAGATACCACGTGGGATCAGCTTTATTTATACCTTTTTGGTCCCACATTTTTATTGAAAAGTGGGATCCATACACCTTTTTTTATTTTTATTTTACTATTCCTATAGGATCTCACATAAGTTTCTAACTCATAGGTACTTATTTGGGTAATGTTTGCTTAATAATACATTTCTCATAACTTTAAATTATGTTATTATAAATTTTCAAAGTACCAAAGAGGCAGAAGTCCTAGTTCTAGATATATGAATATGCTACACTGAATTTTATCCCTGCTAGAAACGAAAATAAGGTATCTTATTCTTATTACTTATCAGAAAACAACAAATCCAATATTAGATCTTATTATTTAGAAAATACAAACTACGATAGTCTTATTTCTTCCAAATAGGAATTCATTGATATTCACCTGCAGATGTTTATGAAAGTTTGATGGTACTGCAGTGATTTCCATCGGTTCCGTACGTGACCACGCCGCGCCGGGGGTTTTCCAGGGGTTTATGTGGAACTCTAATGTTATATGACTCGTTGTACGTGGAAGAGCGATCATTTGAAGTTATTGTCTAGATATTGCTTCCCCTATGGATAGGGGTTGGTTTTGGCTAAGTTATTATTTAGAAATATGGTTAGAGGATACATATTTTATACAGTGACAGGTGAAAGTTTTGCATACTTTTTAAGGGCTGAAAACTCATGGTCAATTATAATTATAACGTTAATATATAAAAACAAAGAAACCTTAACGGAATAAGATTCAGATCGAGCTTTATCCCTTTTTCGTTTTTTTTAAATATAATTTAAAAATAACATTTTGGTTTTAATTGTTTTTTATAGAAAACATAATTATGTGGTTTTAATTTTTGAGGTCTTAATCACTCAATCTACAATTTATTTTATTTAACTGTTGATTATTTTTAAGGGATGGATGGTACTTGGTAACATCGTTATTTGCTTAAAATATTAAAAAAAAATAACTTTTTAGCATTCAATTTTGTTTTATTTTATAATCAAAACATAACACCTTTGAAACACTTTTATCCTGACCACTAATTTCCGTTAGGTCGATTTAACTACGATAAAATAATATAATATGAAAGTGGCGACTCGGCCACGTGGTCGAGTTTTTCGCGGTCGAGATGACTAACTCGGATTTTCGGAAACTTCTCAGATTTTTAAATCATTGTACTCGACCCTTCGTTTTTAACGTTAATAAATTTTATAGTTAGAATCAATTTATTTTTACAAGGGCTGTATGTACACTTAGTCGCGTTGCTAAAATGACTATGGTACTTACCTACCACAGATAGATCTAAATCGAAAACATCTGTTACACAATCTGTATCGAAACCCAGCGAGCCGTTATGTCAACCAACTTCAAAAAAAGAGGCTCTCAGTTCGACTGTATGTTGTTTTTTTTGGTATGTTTTTACGCAATTACTCCGCCAATTATAAATTGATTTTGACGATTCGTTGTTGTTTGGATATTTCCCATATACATTTTATGGAAATCAGTTCAGTAGATTGGCTTTTAAATCAGAATAACTGGAAAAAAGATGTCATCCTGGTATTCGAAATTGAAGTCGGTTGTTTTTTTAAAATTATTATTATATACTAGGAAAACAGTCTACGTTTGGCCACCAAATTTGATCGTAAGTGACAGTATAGAGGTCGTCGAATTCGTCGATCTAGAAGCAATCTATTCATACATAAGTCTAACAATACAGAACAGACCCCTACATTCAAAATAAAACACACATCGAACGTATTTATACGTTGTTCCAACAACACGGTAGACGTAAGGAACGGTTACCGCAACATCGTAAATGTCCCGGACAAATTACATAAGAACACCGGTGGGGAGCACACCGAATAACAATTGTGGGACAGTTTGCAGGCGTAGCACGTCCCTATGTCGATGGTAGAGAGCGTTCTAACGGTATTGGTACTTGAAACTTTAAATGGACGAGCTTATGGACCATAATGTCATAATAGTCCAATCAAAGTTATCACACTAATCATACTAATATTACGATGTGAAAGTTTAGAATGGAAGATGGAGATGGATTCAGAATGGAGATAGCTTATTCCTCGGGTTAACTTATTAGGCTACTTTATACTGACGACAGAATTCCCACGTTAGGCAGGCGACTTGAGGATCGCAGAACGATCATCGCCTTTAACTGAGAGGGAAAAAATATGTATATGCAAGAAGTATCAAATCATGTTGAGGCGTCAGAGAAGAACAATGGAAGTTCTCATAAAAATTATATCGAAGTAGGCCCGTATCAACAGCATCCTACATAAGCGATACAATCATACAATTTTGGTAAGTAGTAATAGGATCCTTGATATTATATGAAAGAATTATGGTCAGCATTGATTATGAAGACTAGAAGGTGTGGGAGACCATGTGGAGACAATGGAAGCACGACAAGATTGGTGCTAAACAAAGACGACAGTCGTGGCAATGATGACGATGATGATACTAATCAATATTTACGTTCATGCATTATTGTTTTCATGAAAGGTTTCAAGAGTAACAGAATTACTTTACAAGTACCTAATAAATAAATAAACCCGACAACTAATTATTATGGGTGTTTCCCCGTGGACCCACTCCTATGACCCACTGCCCGCCTAGCACGCGAGCTGTGATAAACGTATTTATATTATCTTTTTTCCCCGCGAAAACGAGACAGACGTATCCGTATCCATTCTAGCTTTATCACTTTCCCGCGCGGGGAAAGAACAATTAACGCGTGCTAGGAGGCCTGGTGGGGGATTTTTATTTTTTCCCCGTGGACCCACCACGCTTGAGATGGAATTAAAAAACAAACTGTACTATCGTAGCATATACTATCTAACTTTAATAGATAAGACGAAACAAAAACCTAAAAACTAAAAAAAAAAAACCTCCTTCAATTTATTATGGGACCACCTCGAGTGTAAACGCCTATCAAAAAAACAATAAACAAAAGCAAAGTCACGAAATCGGTGAACATACATAAAATAAACATACATGCAATCGCACATAGAACCACCTCGTTGTATGAAGTCGGTTAAAAAATTACGGTGGGCCATGCTCTAGCTTAAGAAACCGTAGACTACCGTAATTTGTCTAGAGTATGACCAACTGTTGTTTCTCGTCAAATTAACTCCAGCTGCACAGTCCTAAAAAAACACCTGCCATAGCTGCTGCCCATCTTCTGGTGGATCTGGATGCAGATCTAAGACATACCCGGGTCCATTATCCTTCATTCATAATTGCTGCTGAACAGACCAGCCTTCGAAGGGCGATTGGCCGAGCGTACCAGCTGGCCTAGTAGTGGGTAGGAGCGTACCAGCTGGCCCAGTAGTGGGTAGGTAGATTCACATATTAATTACACCTTTGAATTTCTTCTCCGGACGTATGCAGGTTTCCTAACGATGTTATCCTTCACCGAAAAGCCAGTGAAATAAAAATCTGTCCATAAACTCCAAAAAGTTAATTATTACGGGCTCTGAATTAGAACCTCATGATTAAACTCGCATACGTGGTCACATTAAGCTACCATGCCAATGAAAAAAGAAAACTATATTAATTAAGCCATATGCCTTTAGCTATGCTATGTCAATTTTTTTTCTATATTGTACCTTAATGTTGATAAGAAGTAAAGTACTTTTTAAAACAATCAGGTGACGAGACGAGCAAGACGTTTGCCTGGTGGTAAGCGTCACGCCTGCCACTAACAGTAGCAGTGCTAGAATTGTGAACTTGCGAACACAATCCTGCGCCGCACTGCACTGTGCTCGTCACCCTGAGATATTAGATGTTAAATCTCTTCATACCCAGTAATTTCTCTGGTAACATTGCCCTTCAAACCCGAACACAGTAATGCTTGCACACTACTGCTTGGCGGTTGAATAACTGGCAAAGGTGTGGTACTTCCCCAGGCGGACTCTGCAGTAGAGTCCTCTTCTTTCTTCTTCTTTTTAGTCGGCATCTTCATTGCTGAAGGCCGTGTCTAGTTTGAAGTGTTGATCACTCGGTGCACTATGCTCTTCCACTTGTTTCTGTCCTCAGCAGTCTTAATAGCTTCAGGTATTGGGAGGCCAGTGAGAGTCTTTATGAGGTCTGACCAACGGGTAGGTGAGCGACCGCGTGATCTTTTCCCGTCGACCTGACCAACTACCATCAGCTTCTCCAGGCAGTAGAGTCCTACCACTACAGAATATACTTTTATGTACTTTAATGTACTTTTTGTAATATGAGGAAGTACCTACCTCACTATACGATCATTTAAGCAGCTACTCCACTTCACCTGATGATGGTAAGCGTCAAGTTTCTCCTTGTATTCCATAATGTTGGCATTACCCATAATTTATACTTTCAACAGTTCCAAAACCCATAATCACATACTGGGTTGCGCTACCGCTATATCTGTTAATTACGTTACTATAACAGAATAGCAAGTTATAACAGATTACCGCCAAATTTAATTAATAATACTATCTATAATTAAATAACGAGCCTCTACGAGCAGCTGGTGAGTAGTCAAGTGTATTTAAAGGGTTATAGGCTAGGGGTATACTTAGCTGACCCGACGCCCAGCTTAGAAGTTCCGTGGATGGGTGATGTGTCAGGTGTTCCGACATATCGCCATCGAGAGGGGAGCGTAAGCTCCATGTGAGGTCCGCCCGGACCAGCGCTGCCGGGGCCGCGGTTGAATGCTAGCGCGATCCCGTAGCCCCGGCGCAAGGCTACCCGAGGAACACCGCAGGTTTTTAGTGGGTAGGCCGCCCTTCTGGCGGAGAGTCCCACATAACCACTTGCCCCCCCGGGGCCGTGGTATGCATCAAGGATTTTCCTGGTTCAAAAAAATTATAAAAAAAGAAGGGGTATACTTAGCTGAAAGGGGTTGAAATTGAGAAAAAAGTTTTCAATAGAAAAATATAATTTTATTTTATCCCTTTTATTATGCTATTGAATGACGAGACTAGCGAGACGGTCACCTGGTGATACCAGTGGTAAGCGTCACGCATGCCCATAACAATAGCAGTGCCAGAATTGTGAACTTGCGAATACAATCTTGCCCCGCACTGCACTGCGCTCGTCACCCTGAGATAATAGATGTGAAATCTCTTCATGCCCATTAATTTCGCTGTTCACACTGCCTTTCAAACTGAAACACAGTTATGTCACACTACTGCTTGGCGGTTGAATAACTGACAAAGGTGTGGTGTGGTACTTCCCGAGGCAGATTCTGCAATAGAGTCCTACCGCTACAAAAATGACTAAGAACACAACTATAAAAAAACCGACTTCAAAACAATAATGGTAGTCCCATCCACATCCCTTGGGAGTATAGGGTTGATAGGTCCCAGGTTTGATACCCAAACCACAGAATAAATAATAGTACTACGTACAGAAAGTTCACTCGGCAAAGGAATTGAAATAAATAAGGACTCTATCTACTAGGCAATAAAGTAGCAATTCAACTCGCACAGCGCTGGATACCGCTCGCTATATTCACCGCTCTCTTTCTATCACGTATGCTTAGTTACGTGCGACGAGACTAGCATGCGGGCGGCCACTGACTTCCACCTTGCATTGTCCTCCCGGACGGAGCGCCGGCCGAAGATACCTAAACTGCGGAGTGACACCCCCCTGCCCAAACCTGGGAACCTGGGACCCGGGTATGTCCGGGTTTTTAAGTTTCTTGACCACAGTATTTATCTATTTGTCTTGATTCAACAACATTCTCGTATTCTAAGAGAAAAATGTTTTAAATGCAAGGACAGTATCATTTCATTCTTAGTTTTATTGTCAACTCAATGAGATATATTGTTAGACTTACGAAATATTCTAAGAAATGTGATATACTTAAATAGAGAAATCCTTTTTTTCTGTGTACAAGTCGAAAAAATTGGCTTTCTTTTGTTTTTTATGGCACATGCATTAGGTATAATTTATTTATTCAAAACAAATGTTGCACAAACTAGCTACGATTGGCAAAAGTGTAAAAAATATATTGTTTTTTATTTTACCTGTGTTGTGTTGTCCCACTGCTGGGCAAAGGTCTGTTGTTGGTGTTTTATTCATTTCTGTGACAAAACAAAGTCTAGGACATCATTCAATTACTTTATGACATTCGATGTTGAATCTCAATCGTCCTGTAATTTAACAGCTTCCATTTAAATGACAAGGTAACGTATCGGCTTATTTAATTATTCCAATTATTCACATCCATTCCGTAATGAGCTGTCATGTAGTTCATTACCGATACAGCTCAATAGCTCATTGATTAACGGTGATATGATCATTGACGCGATGAATGATTCATGATTTATATGAGTTACGTAGCTTGCGCTGTTTTATTTATTATTCATAGCTGACTAGACTTTGTTAATCATCATCATCAGCCAGAAGACGTCCACAGCTGATCGAAGGCCTCCCCTTAGACGTCTATCGGCCCCATCTACCCTGGTGCCCCTGCCCCGTTACCGGGACAGATAGGAAAAATATTTTCATCGACCCCGCGGTAGCCCTGGTATCGGCGCTTAACGGGGTGGATGGCACACATCAATAGAAAACCACTCTGTACGATAACTTGCCATTTGTATCCACTGGTTGCCCGCGACTTTCACAATGTCGTCGGTCCACTAATTGGGAGGCCTACCTACGCTGCACCTTCCGGTTCAAGAAAGTTACTTCCCCATTGGCTAATTGGGTATCGTCGCTTAACGGGGTGGATGGCACACATCAATACAAAACCACTCTGTACGATAGCCTGCCATTTGTATCCACTGCTTGCCCGCGACTTTCACAATGTCGTCGGTCCACTAAATGGGAGGCCTACCCACGCTGCACCTTCCGGTTCAAGAAAGTTACTTCCCCATTGGCTAATTGGGTATCGTCGCTTAACGGGGTGGATGGCACACATCAATACAAAACCACTCTGTACGATAGCCTGCCATTTGTATCCACTGCTTGCCCGCGACTTTCACAATGTCGTCGGTCCACTAAATGGGAGGCCTACCCACGCTGCACCTTCCGGTTCAAGAAAGTTACTTCCCCATTGGTTATCAGTTCTTCGAGTTATGTGGCCTGCCTATTGCCACTTCAACTTGCGAACCCTGAGAGCTATGTCGGTGACTATGGTCCTTTGGCAAAAATCCTTGTTCCGGATTGTATCGCGCAAAGAAACTACCAGCATAGCTCTCTCACTCTTTCTCTCTAGTTTCCTTGACTTTAATAGCTAAAACTAAATGAATAAATTTAATATCAATTAGTTTAAGCTAGGCTATTCTCGCTAGGTGATTGGGTCAGTCTGGGGTCAGATCCAAACGGCAGTGGTCCTTGACACGGCACGCATCACGTCACGTCACGTCACGCGTCAGGAGGTTCCTCACTCTGCAGCCCTAACTACCGGCAGCTTGAGCCCTGTTTCGCTGCCGGCGCCTTGCGGCCACAGGTTTTAAAACACAAATAGGTATCACTAAGCGGAAAGAAGGTCATTATTTTCATCATTGTGGACAACCAGGGACAGACCAGAATTTGCGAAAAATTATCAGTTGTTTTTTAGAAATATGTCAGGTTACCTTATTCCCGCATCAGAGTTCCACTACCGCACATCTCGCCATCGTCTAAAGGCTCACCCCCACATTTTGCAAATCTGGAAATCCCACACAGTTCGTTTCTGGCGCTCATTTCTTCCGCGCACTTGCAAAATGTGGAATGTCCTTCCCGCGAAGGTCTTTCCGAGGAATTACGATATGGAGCGTTTTAAAAAGGGCATCTACTCACATCTCTCTGGGTTGGCATTGGCAACGCATCGACAACATTTCTAATGTTGCAGATGTCCATTGGCGGCGGTAAGCTTACCATCAGGCAAGCCGCATGCTTGTTCGCCACTCTATCATTAAAAAAAGACCTGAGAGAAAGCCTGAAGACGTCCACTGCTGGACGAAGGCACTTAATTGGGAAGGGTTGCTATAATCCCCACGCTTAGCAGGCGGCTTGGAGATCGCAAAATGCTCGCCACCGTTAACCGAGAGGACGCTGCTGCCTGTCTTTCGGTGGTTCTGAATGCAGTTTTAGGACATACTTAGTTACCCAGGTCCCAAAAAGATGTCAGTTACCATCAACAAAGCGCAACTAGGTGGTATCTACCGCAGTTTCGTCTTTTCTTTTTTTATACAATGAAGTGACGTTCGCCTGGTGCGAGCCTGCCCATAACAGTAGCAGTGCTAGAATTATAAATTCGCGAACAAAATCCTGCGCCGCACTGCACTGCAGCACAAAATATGAGCACACGTCAGTAATTGAGTTAATCTTTGAGGGGTATTCGGAACGGGACTTATGTTTGACGAATTAAAAAGGGGGTGAGAGTGAACGATAGCTGCGTGCTACCAGCGGATTAATTTTTGTTGTGGATGTTATTTGATTGTACGAAATTAATGTACCTAATGTATTATTATTATAATATTTTCAAAATTCTTATAAATGTCATATTTGATCAAAACATTTGGTTTTGTTCAACCGACTTCAAAAAAGGAGGTTCTCAATACGAATGTATGTTTTCTTTTATTGTTTTTTTTGTATGTATGTTACGCGATCCGCCAATTATGAATTGATTTTAATGTTTCTTTTTTTGTTTGGTAGATACTTAGTACTTCAGAGGTGGTCCCATATAAATTTTATTAAAATTGGTTCAGTAGTTTGGTTTTAAATCAAAATTACTAGAAAATATGAAGATGTCATCCAGGTATTCGAAGTTGAAGTCGGTTGTATTTTTATTTTTAAAAAGCGTTTTATTATCGGATGCATTTCGGAGAGTGTGCTTGGATCACGGATCTGCTTGATCTGAGGGTCTAGACAAGAACCACTTTCTGTTAGCGTTAACGCCAGCGAAAAGATAAAATTGTATGAAAATGACATTAGCTTGAGAAATGTCACGGGACTGCTAATGTCATTTTCATACAATTTTATCTTTCCGCAGGCGTTAACGCTAACAGAAAGTGGTTCTTGTCTAGACCCCCTGATCCCTCCGGCCTATTCTACTATTGGACGGCCTGGAACATGATAGAGCGACACCGTTTCAAGCTTGATATACCGAAAACACGAACGAAACGGTTTGATTCAATTTTTATTGTGCGAACTGCTAAGCAATAAAATGCGCGGCCCAAGAGATCGGTACAGTCTGGGTGTCTTCAAGTCACGAATCAATTGGTATCTTCTAAGCAAGCGTGCTCCATCGTAGACCGCATCTGCGCTTAATATCGGGCGAATTAGTGGTCAAACACAAGCCTATAATCAAAATAAAACAGAAAAAACCTGATTTTAAGACGCTGATGAGAAAGCCGATTTTCAAGTTTGTCAGTGTGTCATTAATTTCTGCCTTATTCACACTGTAACTGATTAAACGGGCCCAGTTGTGGGTTGGTGGATTGACATACGCCGCTGAATTTCTTCTCCGAACTTATGCAGGTTTCCTCACGTTTTTCGCCCTCACCGAAAACCCCGATGGAATGTAAATCCCCTAAAAATCCCCTGAAATGTAAATACCGTATGAAAATCCGTACATAAAGTCCAAAGAACTCATTAGTAGGTAGAAGGTACGATGTTTGCAAACTAGCTAATAATTTACAGACCCACAGAAAGGCTAGTAATCTACTAATGTTAATAATCGCCAGCCGACGTCATAAAAATGACATTAACCGCTGAGCAGTAAGCCGGCAGTAAAACAAAACCATAGTTAACGTTAACCCGACACCCCTCGATTGCGAACAATTCACTTATTGCAACACTCCAATGCATAGAGTAGGGTGCAGAAGATATATTTGATTTTAAACGATTATCATTTTAATTTAAGCCGTCAAGTGCGAGTCCGACTCGCTCAATGAGGTTTCCTTAAACCGAAACATTTCTAATTAAAATATAATAAACGACAGGATGAAGGGTACAAACTTAATATTTTAGTTGGAAACAATGTCGCTCATACATCGATAAATCGATATATCGCACATTACGATTCTGTAAAGGCAAAAAAAAGAACAAAACAAAAAAATACGCGAGAGTGCGCGTAGCAAAAATTAGGCGTGTGGTGTTCGTACAATCGCAAAGTCTTGCTTGGAGCGCACTTTACAGACGTCATTAAGTTTGAATCTGTCTGTACCTATGCATTTTAAGTTACTTGGGAGTACCAACATTTTAGGCAAAATAACCGTATTTTAGCACCTGTTTTTAATTACGTTGAGTTCTATCTCTATTTTTTACTGATTTATTAGACCGTAGACTTAGGTAGGTATCGGGTATTAATTTCAACTTGGTATCTAGGTAATTTACCACTTTGAAACTGGTTAAAAAAGTTACAAAGCGGATTAAACATCTCCTGCTTGATAATAAAATTGTTACAATATGTGGAAAATATTTCTAGTCCAACCAACTAGTCTAGTCTAGTTTGGTTACATATACAATCATACGGAATCGAGTCAGTTATGGACCGAAAGGAAATCTTGATCATTAGTACATTATGATACAAGTGTGCTATGTTGGTCATTACACTAGAGGCGGTATTATGCGCGCGAGCCGCAGGCGAGCGCGATAAGGAAGCCGAGAGTGTATTGAAGGATAGCACAAGAGTTTCATATGACTGTTTTCGTCACACTTGCGAGGAAAAAACATTTTTTTTTGATAATAATCAACCACACACCGAAAACGTCAACAAACATTTGCGGAAAATGGCGCCCAAATCAGTAATGCGCGCGCAGGTTGACATTTACTTCAGCGGCATAAGAACTCTTTGTTGGTATTACAAAAAAACTGTAAGTATTACCCGGCTATATTAAGAGTGCTTCGTATACGTACGTCTAATTGCAGTCACGTACAAACTTGACTTTACCGGGTTATACGTATTATAGCACCATGTGCCGTAATGTAAAGTAAAAAGCACGCGTGCGTAATAGCTTGGATTATGAGCCTAAAACCGATGCAATAAGATCCACTTTACGAGCAAGTGTGATGAAAAGCATATTATTGGATTGGATTGGATAAATATTACATGGAGAGCTGCGATGAAATATAGGGTAGATCTCGCATCGCCACTCGAAAACGGCACCGTCAAAACAAGGCATATATAGCCTTATGCCTTGTTTTACTCTCAGTTGTGTGTGACCGCGCTGACCGATCATGTGACCGTGCTACGATGCCGAATGCTTTACACACTCACAAAAGTTTTACAACGCTATTACAGGATTATTTTATTACAGGTTCATTATTAAAATGATACAATATGCGCTTGTGGACTATTTTTATATTAGCTGGTATCTATATAAGTAAGCATTGGCGCAGGGAACACTTTTGAGGTTTGATTTTCATATAGACTGTGTATCTATAGTATATTTGATTTAAGATTGAGAGATAAACTTAGAGACTACTGGAAAAAAACCAGTGACTTGGATAAACCATCACTTTATAACTTTTTTTACCTATACCAAACTTCTATATCAATTATTCTTTGCCAATAGATACTTTCGATCCCGCCCTATTCAGTTTTAACGTGCTTTTGAGGGTTATATAACTGCCCATTCTTACCTGACCTCTTTCATTCTCATCAATTCTTCAGATTACAAAAGTGGTAGAGTTCAACTAAAGCTGGTTAATGGCGGTAAAATTTATTTGTTTGTGATTCAATTATAATCGATCTCATTGCGTGATAGGAATCTTAACAATAATGGAAGTTGTATGGTTAAGTAATTGCAATGTAGAGATATAATGGATCTATGAAGATAAAAGTAGAGATCGTAAAATTCAGCAAAACGGACGTACACTGTAATAATAAATAAATAAAATAAAAAATTGGGGGGACATTTATTACACACAGCGCCATCTAGCCCCATACTAAGCAAAGCTTGTATTATGGAAACCAGATAGCTGATAGAATACTTATATACAATTTTTTTCCGTAAATACATACTTATAATACATACTACACCCAGACACAGAACAAACATCGATGTACGTCACAAACATTTTTGTCCTGGGTGGGGATCGAACCCACGCCCTACAGCTCTGAAGGCAGACATGCTACCAACTGAGCTATCAGGCTGTCCCTGCTATCAGGCTGTGTGTATGAATAGGAGAATAAGAGATATAAAATATGATCAAATGTTCCTTTCCGATTATGTTTAAATTAAACATATCCGGTTTTTTTAAACAAGCAAGTGACGAGACGAGCAAGACATTCGCCTGGTGGTAAGCGTCACGCCTGGCACTAACAGTAGCAGTGCCAAACAGCAGTGTAAAAATCGTCTGCTTTGCGTTAAACCTTACATTACTCGTACAAATGCCGACTAGTTGACACGGAAAACTCTTGTTTCGTAAACGTAGATATATTTGGACTCTCTCTGCCACGATTTAGAGGAGCTGTTTTGGAATTGCTTTTGGAAGCTCTTTTAGTATATCCTTTAATATTTTGTTGGTTATGTGTGCAATTCGAATAATAATTTTCATTACGCAAATTTCCCTTTTGTTTGTATACAACGAATGTTTAATGTTTCTTTATCTTTATCTTTGTTACTGTGTTATCCCAGCAAATAATAATTATCGTCTATTAGTATTTTGTGGACAATGCTGTGGGTGGCGTAGTTATCACATTGTTGTGTAACTATGACTACGCCACTGTTAACTGTCACAAATAAATTAAAAAAAAAAAACAGGTTTAGGTACATTGACCGAACAACTGGGGTAGTGTAATGGGAGAACTCTATAGTCTTGGTAGTCTATTAGGAGAACGCTCGACTTAAAATCGTGAAGTCGCAGGTTCAAATCACGGGCCTGTACCAATGAGCTCTTTGGAGTTTATGTACGGATTTTCACACCAGGAGGAAAACATCGAGAGAAAACTTGCATAATGCTCAAACCTACTGCCAGTTGGCAGCGTACCCAGCATGCTGGCGGCATTGCCACCTGTTCATAATTGTGTTGCCACATGCTGGCGGCATTGCCACCTGTTCATAAGTGTGTTGCCACATGCTGGCGGCATTGCCACCTGTTCATAATTATGTTGCCACATGCTGGCGGCATTACCACCTGTTCATAATTGTGTTGCCACATGCTGGCGGCATTACCACCTGTTCATAATTGTGTTGCCACATGCTGGCGGCATTACCACCTGTTCATAATTATGTTGCCACATTGTTGAATGGATTTGCCTATGCATCTCAATGTAAAGAAATACCTTTCTTGATCCTATAAGTTAAGGTAACTGTTATTTTATGTGGATATTTTATCTCAAAATCATGGTGTAATTTGAAATCGCCTAGATATTTCAGCATAATACATTCGCAATTTATATTTGTACAAACCTTTATTAAATATAAAAAAATTACAACAGTAAAAGACAGTTCAATCGTGAAAAAACTAAATTGTTTAACAATCGCTGCGGATAATAAAACAATCTGTTGTACTATAATACTATAAACAAAATGCGTTGGTCGGTGTCTAGACAGGCTGTTTTTGAAATAAAGCTAGGGGTGACAGTTTGTTTGATTTGTAGTGGTAGGATTCTATTGCAGAGTCCGCCTGGGGAAGTCATCATCATCAGCCCGGAGACGTCCACTGCTGAACGAAGGCCTCCCCCTTAGACCGCCACACTGTACGACAACCTGCCATTTGCATCCACCGGTTGCCCGCGACTTTTACAATGTCGTAGGGCAGGTAGGCCTTCCTGCGCTGCGTCTTCCGGTTCGCGGTCGCCACTCAAGAACCTTACTTCCCCATCGGTTGTCAGTTCTTCGAGCGATGTGGCCTGCCCATTGCCACTTCAACTTGCAAACCTTGCGAGCTATGTCGGTAACTTTGGTTCTTTGGCGAACCAAAAGCCTGCCTAAAAATTTGCCTGGGGAAGTACCATACCTTTACCAGTTATTCAATCGCCAAGCAGTGTGCACTGTGCAAGCATTACTGTGTTTCGGTATGAAAGAAAGGGAAGTTGTGCCAGATAAATTATTGGGCGTAGAGAGGAGGCGATTTCGTTTAATATCTCAGATTGGCACTGTTGCCTACTGTTATGGGCAGGCGTGACTTCCAGGAAATTGCCTCGTCACTCCATTGTATCAAAAATAATTATAGTTTATAAATATGATAACGAAAGACGATTGGTAGATGTAAGTAGAGACCATCGCACTAACAAAGCTTAGTCCTTTGCACTAAATTGAGAAACTATTCTAGTTTCTAGCGAATGTTTTCAGAATTAGTGCCTGTTGAGATATTCATTCATTAGTGAGCTTAAAGAAAGCAGAAATTATTTATTTTAATTTTGTATTTTTTTTAATTGTATAACAATAAAACATTAGAAAATTATTTAGTTTTTTCGCTTTTAGCGTAATTAGCATATTTAACAGTACACTGCTGGAATTAGGCATACACTTGAAGCGATTAGGCCAAATCCGCCACGCTGGCCCGTTTGCGGGTTGGATTCAGATACGGCATAGAGTTCGTTCTTCAGACGTATGCAGGTTTCTCGCGATGTTTTCCTTCACCGAAAAGTCAGTGGAATGAAAATCCAAACATCAACTCCAAAGAGCACATTGGTACGGGCCTGAGTTTGAACCCGCGAACTCACGATTTCAATTCGAGCGTCTCTCGGTTAGGCTATCACGTTACGATTAGTATTACTTTTTTATACATCTTATTATGACTTGAATCTGGACTAAAAAAATAAAGATAAGAAATAAATGCCCAAACATTAAAAAAAAAGTCAACTTAAATTATATATTTAAGAAACAGGTAACTTTTCTATATCGTGTCAACCCTATTAAAGATAAGGGTGTGCGCACACCGTGTCCCGTACAATAAACCCTACGGCGCGTCAGATCGAATTATCCCATAATATAATACGTGAATAATATGCACCACAGCGGGGTGACCAGCTGATATCGTTGTCGGGGACTCGAGGGCCTGTTTCCTTTCATTTGTTTACTACTAGGTGCGCCCCGCGGTTTCCCCCGCGTGATAATGAAATCGGTAATGAAAAGTAGCCTTTATATTATTCCGGGAAATAAGCTATCTCCGTTCCTAGTTTCATGAAATACCGTTCGCCGTTTCGACGTAAAGAGGTAACAAACATACCGACAAACTTTCGCACTTATAATATTGGTGTGATACTGGCAGCGTTGCGCGGTTTCACCCGCTATCTTTCGAGAACCGTATATTTTTCCGGGATAAAATACATTTGTGTAAACTGTAGCCTATACCCCTAGCCTATAACTGTGTGTTAGCCTGTAACTGTATGTGTGTTGTATAGGCTGTAATCTATATCCATTCCAAATTTCACTCTAATCCATTAAGTCGCTACAGCAAGAAAAAGTACTAAACATACTCACACACACAACTTTGCATTTATAATGGTGGTGTGATTTTATTGAAGACGGGGATTTTAGTAATGGAATACCGGTTTTCATATTAAATCACAAATTATTGAAGTCAGTTAAATTAAACAAAAAACTAGTGTGTACTGTGTTTAGCGGAACACACTCCACTCGAAATCGTGAAGTCGTGGTTTCAATCCCGGGCCCGAACCAAAGAGTTCTTAGGAGTTTCTGTACGGATATTCATACTAATATGAATATCAATATCACTAGTTTTTTGTTTAATTTAACTGACTTCAATAATTTGTGATTTAATATGAAAACCGGTATTCCATTACTTTACATTACATTATATTATATATATATTTATATATATAAATATATATATAATATACTACATATGCTTTTCAATGACGGAAAACATCGCGAGGAAACTGCCTACGTTCTGGAAGAAATTAAATGGCATATATGAATTCACCAACCCGGAATAGGGGTAGTGTGGTGAATATTCCAGTACACTTAACTAAAAACGTTGTGAAGCGTCCTTTTCTGACACTAATCAATGGGTTGCCTAAACTTTACAATCAGCGACAATGATAAGATGACGACGGACGGGAAATAAGCACACGTGACTTATGACTTTATGACATACTCTGCCTTTGCGACATGCGAGCCGTACGATACGACAATACAAACTTCTAATACATGTACACGTGTTTTCTGTTTGTCATGCAGTAATTAACACTAATACTTTTAGCTAGGTATGCTTGATTGTGTTGTCTTGTTAATTTTGATCGATTTGCAAGCGCTGGGCCCGTCCATACCATTATCAACGTCGCTGTTTACAATCACATATATTTCACCCAAATTTGGAAGACCCAGAAACTTACATAAACAAGAAATTACACAGCCCATTAGCTTTTAATCCAACAAATCGAGCGTGAGAATCTAAATGCGAATATAATTCAGATGTCAAACTAAGCCATATCAGACCCCTCGAACAAGATGCTATCCATGCCTCTGAACAAGTGCAAAATTCACTTCTCCACACGCGTTACTGATTATGGGAATCACGCTTTACTTTCAAGACCAAAACGCCTTTAGTTTCATTTGAAACATCATTCCAATTTGGATTAAATCTTACTAAGCTTAGAGTTGATTTTTCAGGCATCAGATTCATAGCAGCAATTACGTGCACCAAATCATCAACGTCATATAAATTCTCTACATGACAAACTGTTTTAATTTTTATTTCCATAGCAGGAGAGTCCATTTAGGAATGTATTGAGGGTCTAATATCAAGCGTAATCCCCAGGGTCACAAAGCTTTGTGGGGTCCAGATGGAGACTTTACGAGGTTCACTTGTCAGGGATTAAAAAAACCGTGTTATTGTTTTGTGGAGGGGAATTTTTACGAGTTAATAAAATAGGGATGAAAATTGGCGCAAACCGTGATCTAATGTATTACTTGTATATTTATTATTGTATTTCTTTATTGTTGAGGCGCGAGCCTTTTGTTGTTAAGTATAATGGCACTTGACTGTTTGTCAAATTGTTGTTTGTTTTTATTGTGAATCCGGGTCACTGACTTTGACCTTTTCGATCTTCGTTAAGGGAAATAGGTCGTGAATTTGACCTGTACGTCAGTTACACGTGGACTGGTTTTGGACAGGCCTACCGTATTATAGGGACTGTTAGTCATGTAGACATTAAGGGAACAAGGTTAACAATACTTACTAAAATACTAAAGAGAAAGAATGACGCTTTAATGTGGCAACATCTACTATGAAATTATTGGCGTGATCTACATACACGGTTACAGGATAAGTCGACATAGATCCTTTAGGAGGTTATAGTATACATGATTACAGACTGATTTGACTATGGGACCATCCCTGTCATAAACATTGTTTTTTTTATTTTGCATTCTAGACCAAGGAATAAATTCGACCCATAAGTAACCCTATTTTTACTTCTACTATGGATTTTAATTGTAAGTATTTCAAAATGAATTCTAATAATACCGGAGAGTATTATACATTGTTGAAGAAATGTAGATATTTTTAATTACATCTGCAAAATAACTGCCATAGTTTTTTAAAATTAATCCATAAGAATAAAATATTTTGATTAAATGATTTGTTTTTTAAAAAGTAAATCCTCTACTCCAACCCATTTTGTTCAGTTACATAGGGTTTTGGGAATAATTATTTAAATAAGTAGCTTGATTATTATGTCAAAACCGACAGGTAAAAAAATTATCGCGGAGTTTTCAAAATTTGATAATAGGACTCTTTTGACTACATTTCACCACCGATCCGACTACTCTTAGCAACAGGAAGTATCCCTTCTAGGGTGCCAGGGCAAGTCTGACCCCACTCCTGGCGACGGCCAAGCCGAGGTTCGTACCGTCTGAGGTGCTCTTGAGCTAGTCGCTGTTAACCTAAACTAGGCCGAGCGCCATTTGCCTAAAGTCCGGTGACGCTATAGAGGCCATCTGAGGCCAACAGCAGAAGTCATCTCAAAAAAAAAAAGATTTCACCAAATACTTGATAAAAAGATAGCATTATAATTATTTGCTGAAACTTAGCTTTCTAAGTATTCCATTTAGTCGAAAAGAGACAAACGCAGAAATTGAAGATTACTTACACATCGATAATCGAACTAAACTCAATACTTTGATTTTGTAATTACGATTTTATTTTGGAATATACACATAATATATAATGCCCTAGATGATAGTTACGCTGAATCTAATCAAAAGCAAGATAAGGCACCTATTTCAATTAAGTAGTTACTGTCGAAAGCGTGGGAGCGTATTGTATTCCTGTGACAAACACTTATGATTTGTCTCTTGAGGATTTCATAATTTAGAGGGCTCATCTCGTTGACCAGTTTATATAGACCTCTTCAGCCCCTCACATAACTATTAAGCTTATTTTGAAATATTTGAAGGGGTAACTGTAAGTACCTAGCTGCGGGTCAGTGGTCCTGTAATGTGGTACTTATAGTGTATCCTGTCTCTATGTTAAAGTGAAGTCTCTCGAAGGCCTTAAGCAAGTCTGAGTATCTGCAAAATGTGGAATGAACTTCCATCCTCAGTGTCCCGTGCAGCTATAACATTACGTTAAACAGAAAGGTGTGTTAACAGAGCCGTAGAAGGTTGACATAGTATTTGTGATGCCTCTGGTATTGCAGATTTGCAGATTGCAGATCAACCGACGGTGATTGAGCGATTGCTAACCCGTCTCCTTGTTTGCCGATTTGCAGATTATGGTCCTTGGCATCTCCAAGGGTATTTGCTCGCAGATCGCCTAATGTGTCATTTTGTTGTCATTATTGGCTGAAGACGTCCACTGCCAAACTGCCTCCCCTTAATATATGGAGGGGTTGCACCTCACCTCGCTTGGCAGGCGGCTTGAGGATCGCAGAATGCTCACTACCGTTAACCGAGAGGACGCTGCTGCCCGTCTTCTGGTGCAGGGTGCAATTTTAGGACATACCCAAAGGAATTTTGTGGTACTCTGCTGTAAAAACTACTGGTGGCGATCAGTGGTCGCATCCTAGGGATGACCGATCTCGTAGAGATACGTCTCTATAGCGCCGCGCCGCGGAGTTTGTGAGGGGTCAGAATAAAGTGGCGTGTTTAGCAGCATAGGTCGTAGGCTCGCACGAATATCTGATATCATGATGATAACAAGAGAGATGACTGCTGATTGTGAAGCGGAATTAATGAAATTTTCGTATTACTGTTCATTTTGTCAAAATAATATAGTACCGTATTGTTTGGTAACTAAAGCACAGAACAAATACTACACAATACTACAGGATAACACCAAACTAACACGACAAATTTTAATTTTTCTGTCTTGGGTATGTCCTAAAACTGCATCCAGACCCACCGGAGAACGGGCAGCAGCGTCCTCTTGGTTAACGATGGTGAGCATTCTGCCGCCTGCCAAGCGAGGGGATTATGGCAACACCCCTCTATAAAGAGGAGGCCTGTCCAACAGTCCATCAGTGGACGTCTTCTGGCTGATATGTATGTATGTATATATATTATAATTATAGTAATTCTCAATACCTTAGAATAGAGATACGCCAATTAATTAGTTGCTTATGCCTCGTAGTAAAAATATCCTTAGATCACCCTGAATCATTATTTTCTATTTGCTTTAGCTAAATGAGGCATAATTTGAAAATTCGTTTTCTAGTCAAAGTTTTATAAAGCGTAGTGTATAGGTACAAACAAGTTAAGCTTTACACTTTCTATGCACCCGGAAAATCACTGGGCATGAAGTATTGACTAATATCTCAGGATGACAACTTGACAAGCGCATTGCAGTGCGGCGCAGGTTTGTGTTCCCAAGTTCACAATTCTGGCACTGCTACTGTTATGGGCAGGCGCGATGCTTACCATCAGGCAAACGTCTCGCTCGTCTCGCCAAAGCATAAAAAAAACAAATCATGACCAACTCAGCCTTAAATTACGATAATGATACGACTTTTGTCAAACTCATTATTTTAATAGAAACGAAATTAAAGACAAAACCTCCTTAAAAAGTTAAAGTTAAAGTTTTTTGACAGATCGCGTGACTATCCTTCTAAATTAGTTCCCAAATTATCCGGTAAGGGCGAGTTGTCCGCGGGAATTGCAAGTTTTTTTAATCGCTGTCATGCAATCTGAAGTTCTTTGGAAGTATTGTGGGATCAACGTGTATTGGTATGAAGTAGTTTTTCGTTTGCATAATAATATGTTTCTTTTAATGATTGTGTTGCTCATAAATGATTCATTTGCCAGGGTCTATAATTATTAAACAAATTACAATTTTAATCTTAAAATCTGGGCGAGGCATTGTCATCTAACGGTAACTCGACGGTTGTCGCTGGTGGTTATTTAATATCTATTTGGTATCTATTATGTGTGTATTTTTTAAGTAAGTCCTGCTGCCTGAAATAAACTATTTATTATTATAATAATTATATCCCTAAGAATACTGGAACATATTTAATTATTATAACATCATACTATTGTACCGTTATTTTTATTAACATAAAGTTTTTTTTACTAATTATGTGTTTTTTGCATACCTACTTATCATATATTTTACATAAATTAACCTTAAGTATTTTTTCCTTAATTTGTGTGCAAGAATATCTGAGAGCTTGATGGCAGGTCGGCACATATATTTAGATAATGATTGTGAATCTGGGAAAAATGTAAGTTATTGTGAATCCTATTAGAGATCTCTACTATACTATTAAACTCTAATAGGTGCCGCCAGATCTTAAGCTACGGATGTAAAACGTAAGAAATTCTAAGTATTTACAAAACTATACTCATCGCCATTGTCATACCTCAAAGACTAACAACTACCAATTCTGTCCCAACCCAGTACTTCCTTATTAACATGACAAAATTGACAAAAACATTTTGTGAACGATTTGAACGACATCGCCACGGCAGGTCAGTCACGGAACGTAAAGCCCTTGTATTTATTTAATAGGCCTCATTTTGGAACAAATACACGAATTAAGTTGTTTAAAAACAAAACTAAACAGGTCTTTTTAGGGTTCCGTACAAAAGAAGTCACCATGATATTTTTTATTGTACAAGAATTAGGCAAGACTTTCTCGTAATGGTAAAAGAAAATGTCCCATCATGATCACTAAAAACAACAGTACCTTCCACATAGGGAAGATTCACGCACACAATACGACAATATACCTATAACTAATACCTTACAATCTTATGTCATATTCAGTGCACGCTAATTTGAACTCTATTTGTGTAACCATGACTATTAATTTTAAGTAGCGGCTAAAAATAACTTACCTATTTCATTTCCTAACCCTCGGTGCGCGAGACTGTCTCGTATTGGGTGCCGTGGTAGTAGGAGAACTTTCGACAAAAAATTTGATGTCGGAGGTTCAAGTCCCGGAGCCGTCCCAATGTGTTTTTAACCGACATCAAAAAAAGAGGTGGTTCTATGTTCGAGTGTATGTATGTAATTTTTTTTTTTTGTGTATGTTCACGATTTCTCCGTCAACAGTGAACCAATTAAAAAAAAAAAATTTTTTTTAAATGGTGTACTCTCGACTCGAGATGGTCCCATATTTATTTGAAGTCGGTTGTTTTTTTTTTAAGTTACTTGATAGAAGTTTATGTATGGATTTTCATACCACTATTTTTTCAGTAAAGGAAGAGATCGTGAGTGGACCTCTGGATACTTTCAGAGTATTTTTTTTTATAGCATAGTATGTGAATCCACCAACCCACACCTGGGCCAGCGTGGCAGAAATGGCCCAATAGCCCTTCTAGGTTAGGCTTATAACCAGCAGTTGACTAGTTATAGGCTACTAACATCATCATCATCATCATCAGCCCAGAGACGTCCACTGCTGAACGAAGGCCTCCCCCTTAGACCACTACTAACATAACATACCAGGTACTTAATTCGTAGCGAACTGACACCTCACGATCACGACCCCATATCTTAAAAGCCAATTTGGCCCATACTCGAATTCGATAATTGTTTTTACACGAACTACTTGCTTACTAAATTTTTAAACTCTGTTGCGAAAATTTTATCCTTGATCGTATCAACGGTTCGAGAGTTATCGTCGAACAAGTATACATACAAACAAACGCCGACTCCTCCCCTTAGACTTCGAGACCTTCGCTTCGCTTCGTAAATTATGTTTACAGGTTTTATGTAGTCTTAGTGGCCAGCCTTAGTGTCACAGTTAATGTGCAGCCCGAAGGCCTCTGACATGGCTTGACGGTTGTTGTTACAGAAATATAGAACAAACAACCGGGATCAACAATTTAACGTGCCATCCGACTTACGTTAGCGCTCAGAAATAAATGCCACGGTCATCCATCCGAAGACTGACCGGACCGTTCGATAATAGCATTAACCCTAAATTTTGATTGGTGCTATTTTGGGAATATGTTAGGTGCTATTTTAATGGGTGCTCAAGAAATTGATGCTCAAACAGGAATACCCCTTCGTTGGCCTTAATTTTTTGAGCAAATGCATTAAAACCCCTCACTTATGGTGTAGGCACTAGCTAGATCTATGTAGGTCTGGTTGTTAGTGCGGCGCGGAAAGCAATTAGCGCACAAGTGAAACTGATTAGTGCCGCATCAAATATAATCCCGGCTCTACTGCAATTTGAGGTGAGATCGGGAACTGAGAAGAAAAGTGGAGGTTCCGTTCTAGTTCTTCAACAATACCAAATAAAAATATTATAACCTCTACTCTTTTAAGTTGTAAGTAGCTAAGAACACCCGCGATCGAGTCACTTTAAAAAAGCCGAATCAAAATCGATTCTTCTTGAATTCGATGATATTAAATTGGGGCACTCGCGCGACCATTCATTTTAACCGACTTCAAAAAAGGAGGAGGTTCACCTCCTTTAAGGTTTAAGTTTGTTCTACTTTATGTAAGTTTTTTAATGTATGTTCGCCGATTTGGATTTTGGTAACAACATTTTTTTTTTGACGTGGTCCCATAATAAATTCGGCTGTTTTTAAAAAAGTAACCTACTTAATTAACGCTTATTCCTGCGGTCTATGAGTAGTTGCGGGAGGTGGTGACAAATATACATTATACAGTGTTTTGCACGGCATGGTATTATTATAAAGCAAAAAGGATATCATTATTCTTATTATCGAGTTGTGAAAAACTTTTACTATGGGCCAATTCTTATGCGAAAAAATCAACTGTCCCATCAAATAATTTAATGGTTAATGTCATTCACCAGTCGCATGAATTCTGTTCTTCCGAATCCGCGACCAAACATGGATTATCGAATAAGGTGTCATAATTGTAATTTTTTACCTACTTAAAAAAGGAGGAGGCCGATTTCTCTGTCAATTGTGGACCGATTTTGAAAATTCTTTGTTATTTGAAAGGGTATACTCTCGAGGTGGTCCCATTTTAATTTAAAGTCGTTTGATTTTGATAAAGTTACTTGTATTTGTAGCGATGATAGTTCAGAAAAAAATCAGTTGTTAGTTGTTAGGCTTGTTACGCGTTAGGCTTGCACGCTGCATGGTGTAAGTTCGCATCCTAATCAAGAGCTTTAATGGTCTGCCATTGAAGAATAAAATCGTGAGGAAACTTGAGCGTGGAGTATTTTATAGTCGACTGGCTTGCTAAAAAACTGGCTGGCTGGCTAGAAAGTACCCTTTCTAGCACTCAGTTAGCTTATCTTAAGTTGAAAATCTGCCTCCAAGTTCTTAATGGTGCATTTTGGCAGCCCCAATTGAGAGCCAGTTCCCATTTCAAGCTAGATATGTTCCCTATCTTCGACCAGATCAAGTGAGCTGTGGTGAACCGCGGTCTTATAATATGTAGATTTTTGGTACTTAGGCTTGACTAGTTTTACAAAAATTTCGTAAGGTTATACCTTCTCCAAATTCTTCTAACATCCATACAATTCCAGTTTCACTAGCCTCATTAACATCCCGCAACGTGCAAGTGCGGGACTTTAGCGACAAATGGATACAATCAATTTTGGCTTAGCCTCCAGACGCCCGGTAAAGGTGACGTAGTGGCCGTGATTGGGGCTAATCAACGGCAGTGAACTATTTGTAATTTATTTGTATACCTACAAATCATTATCATCCACAATATCGTTTCTCTATTATTACTTGGCATAGGAAAAAGCTTCTCTTATTATTGAGTCATCATCATCAGCCCGGAGACGTCCACTGCTGAACGAAGGCCTCCCCCTTAGACCGCCACACTGTACGACAACCTGCCATTTGCATCCACCGGTTGCCCGCGACTTTTACAATGTCGTCGGTCCACCTAGTGGGAGGCCTTCCTACGCTGCGTCTTCCGGTTCGCGGAACCACTCAAGAACCTTTCTTCCCCATCGGTTATCAGTTCTTCGAGCGATGTGGCCTGCCCATTGCCACTTCAACTTGCAAACCCTGCGAGCTATGTCGGTGACTTTGGTTCTTTGGCGAATATCCTCGTTCCGGATTTTATCGCGCAAAGTAACTCCGAGCATAGCTCTCTCCATTGCCCGTCTTGAGTTGAGTCAGTGTGAGTTGTGTTGAGTCTGCCTCGGCTACAATCAATTCTTACAAATAGGTATTGCATCTAAATATTGTTCTTAATAAAAGAGGTTTGTTTGAAATTAATTACAACTAGTATAATAGATATGTCCTAAAACTGCGCCTTGAACCACCGGAGAACGGCCAGCAGCGTTCACTCGCTTAACGCGGTGGGGAGTATTCTGCGATCCTCATAAGCCGCCTGCCAAGCGTGGAGATTTTGACTCTCCGTCTAGCAGTAGACGTCTTGTGGCTAATGATGTATCAGAAGGTAAAATTTGGATTCAAAAATCTACGTTGTATCTGAAAACTGGAAGTTTGAAAATGCGGTTAAAATGGTGCTTGACTGGTTATTTAATCAAAGTATCCCATGGTTTTCTAGCAATATTTTCTTTTACCGGAACTTCATGTTTACTGTTGAGATTAGATCCCACAGCCTAAAGTTCACGGTCCGAACTTTCTAACTACTAACATCGTTACAAAATTTTGCTTTTATTGCAGGAGTACTAAATATAAAAATCCTTGATCTTCAAGAAGAATTTCAAACATTCGAAACGAAGTTTTTAATACACAAAAACAGTAAGACAAGTAAATTTAAAAAAAAGCAGGCGTCTTGAAATTAATTAGTGACCTCCTCGAGAGTATGCACTTTCAAACAAAAAAATCATTTTCAAAATCGGTCCACGGAGACGGCGAAATCTGTGAAAATACATTTTAAAAAACATACATACAGTCGCACTTAGAACCACGTCCTTTTTTGAAGTCGGTTAAAAAATTATGATCTCTGGCAGGACTTGAACCTGCATATTATGAGCAACCTGGGTTTCTGGGTCTCTCGGTTTTTGTTTTTAAAAATATAAAAACACCCAAAGTGTGGAAACATTTCAAATAAATATTCTAAGCTAAATAATTTGATAAAATGCGACATGGACCAAGTCCCAAAACAAAATAAAAACTCAAGTGCCCACAAAAAACCACACATTCACATACACATATACCGTTTCACTTAACCTAGACCTCCACTCAGATCGAAGTCCTTAAATATTTAATCATTCAACATTTCAGTGTTAAAAATCGCCTCTTCTCACCCTTACTCGACATTGCTTTTATTCTCCCCCAAAAAGGAAAAATGTAATAAAGAGTAAATTTAAAGTTAAATTGGAGTTTGACGGATGACAGGAACTGACCCTCTGTCTTGCCATCGAATATTCAGCATCTGTCGACAATGATGGAGGTACTCCGAAGGTGCTTGTGGTGAAATCTGTGATGTGTAGATTAACGCATCTTCCTTGGCTGCTCATTCAGTCGTTTGCATAAGCACAAGCCTCCTTCTTCTTTCGCCAATTTTTTCTATTCAGGAGTGTATCTTTTTTGAGGCTATGCAATAAAGCTCCATGTTCTATCTATTCTACTCTTTTTACTACAGGACAAGAAGAAAGGCTCTGTACTACCCACACATTGTAAATTGCCCTTCGATGCAAACCAAACGTTTTGATTACTTGTAATTTCCTATTCGTACAGCCAAGGAATGGATCTACCGTACAACTTCTTGTATCTGCTAAATTTTATCAAGGTGACCGGATATCTTCTAAGACTTTTATCAATTACAAACAAGTAAAGGTGGTCAAAAGCGGCAGTGCAACATGTACTACATGTTAAGCAATCATGTGTATCAAAGAGTTGACATCATAAACCGAAAGTCTGCAAATGATGTTGTTCTCAAGTCAATAATTACATTTAAATTTTTGATTTCCTTTGGAGTCTGTGCTTTGTTTTGATGTATTGGTGTTTCTGAGAAGGACTTGACCTTTAGAATCCTTGAAGGCATGTCATTTAAATTAATCACAGGAATTAACACTCGTTTTGAGTTTATACCACTCATCAAAATCTATTTTGACTTTTGTCTGTCTTGTTCAAGTTCCACTACACTACTTTAAGGTCACCATGACCTCATCTCTCCAGTAGGTATAGCAAATAGTTATTCCTTTGCCATCTACACCGTAGAATTGATTTAAATTTCTTTTAAAGATCAGATTATCAAAACAGCTTACGTCAGTTCACTGCTGCAATGGCCTTTTCCATGCACATCATTCAGCCCAAATCTCAGTTTTTCTGGTACATCCTTCTTATGCTCGTGTCTTCCGAAAATCGCCAGGGCATCAAGTTATTGAGCTTCCTACGCAAAACTGTACGACTATCATCATCAGTCGTTAGTTATTGGGCATCCTACGCTAAATTTGTCGACACATGATATCTACAGACACTAGAGGGTCACATCTCTACAAAAACTCAATGGACATAAAATTGATCGAAAACCACAAGATCGCTTTTCTATCATAAATAAATTATGATTCGGATGATTCCCAAACGGTCCGTTTATTTTTTTCGTGGCTAAACAAAGGGTCCCGAGCTCCTAATGACAGCACAGAAGTCACGTACTTAATGCATCGCTATCATCGGCCATTAAAATTGTATTATAGTATCGTATTAATGTGTAATCGTCCTAAATCCAGCGACGGAAACACTCGTTTTGAAGAGTTTTACTTCAAATCGATTTCGTTTAAACAACCCGACCAAATTATATAAAAGTTGAAAGATAGAGCCACCATTGGTTTTTCTACGCGAATTGAAGGTCATGAGAAATTTTAAGTAACTACTCCATTCTTCCAACCTTTTTACAGAAAAGTATGTCGGAGAGTTTTTTTGTAATTGTTTTGAAAGTATGAACTTGTGGACTCTGGGTAATTTCTGAAGTTAATTAAGGTCAAATGGGTGGCTTTTAGTATGTAATATCTATTGTAGTTTCGTTGTTTTGGGTTAAAACTTCTGTCGCTAAATATCGTGTCATTTATTTTCGATTAGTTCACCTTCTCTTCGATTTGAGTGGGGAAAATTAGTATGAGACCGTACGTTAGTACATATTTGTTAATTTCTCTTTGATTACTTTCTTTATATTCATGTGTTTTTACCAGTTACGTTACTAGTCTTGATGGCTCCGATGTTTGTTACAAGGAATTGTATGAAAAACATAATTATCTTCGTTTACGTTCTTTCCATCTGAGAGGATTATGGAGTAATTTGTCTGTGTTAGTGTTGGCGTTTTATTGATAACACCTTGATTCGAATTTAGTTTTTTTCTAACTCAGGACCTTTATAGTTACCATCTGTTTTGTTTTCAATTTTTTTTTTATACAAACATTTATTTACAAATACATTATAGGTACATATGTACAAAACTTAAAATAAATATTTAAACTATATAACTAAAAACTACTTATTTACAATAATATATAATATAATATATATATATATATATTTTTTAATAACCCCTAGTAGCTATAAAACAAAAACGCCATCTAGATCGCCACCATGCGGTAGGGTTCCCAGGATGCTGGCTGCATTTCCCCGTTACCATATTTTTATTTATCTCTATTTTTAGGTGATCTCTTCTACATATAAAGCGAGGATGAATAAAAAGCAACGGAATTGCTTTGAATGGCAAGTCTACCTGTAAACGAAAAAAAAAACACGACAACAATTCACGTCGTATTGGGTTTCGGGCCTTTCTTACGGAATGGCACTCCATTCATCACTATGAGACTTGCTAGACGCTAGAATCTATTGTAAACTTGCGAACAAAATCCTGCGCCGCACTGCACTGCGCTCGTCGCTCGACATCGTGAGATATCAGATGTCAAATCTCTTTATAAAAATCGGTAATTTATCTGGTAACATTGTCATTCAAAGTGGAACACAGTGATTAGATCTCCTATCTCTATTTTTGGGCATATGTATCAGCATACTTATAGCTTGGTATGCTTGATCGTGTTGAATTGTTAATTTTGTACAATTTGCAAACGCTGGGCCCGTCCAAGCCGTCCATCCATTTTATCACGCTGTTATTTATGTATTTGTATTAGGTACTTATCTTAAAGTTTTAAGTTTTTATGTTCTATGTATTTTTTCTTGAAGTTATTTAATATTGCACACCCCGTCTATTAATGTTTTTTTCGAATCCTTTCCATCCCAAGGTTGCCTGGAAGAGATCGCTTTTAGCGATAAGGCCGCCAATTGTTACACTAGTGCTAAGTTCATTTTCCTGTTGTGATTATCATGACTGTTATTTTTTTTTTTGGTGTGTACAATAAAGAGTTTATCTATCTATCTATCTATTTATACACGATAAGAAGTTACCTACTTAAATCGTCTGTGTAAGGACGCAGGTATTTTCACCCTGTATGACTTGTATGCTTTAAGCTAAAGGTGTACGAATTTTTCAATTTCTTTACACCTCTATGTTAACTCTCTTCTTTTATTGTATTGTATTTTATTTAGCCTGATGGATCCCACTGTTTTTTTTTATACATCCAAGTTACGAGACGAGCTAGACGTTCGTCTGGTAGTAAGCTTCACGCCTGCCACTAACAGTAGCAGTGAACCCAAGAATTGTGAACTTGCGAACACAATCCTGCGCCGCACTGCACTGCGCTCGTCACCCTGAGATATTAGATGTTAAATCTCTTCATCATCATTATCATCATCAGCCCGGAGACGTCCACTGCTGAACGAAGGCCTCCCCCTTAGACCACCACACTGTACGACAACCTGCCACTTGCGTCCACCGATTGCCCGCGACCTTTACAATGTCGTCGGTCCACCTAGTGGGAGGCCTTCCTACGCTGCGTCTTCCGGTTCGCGGTCGCACCTTAAGAACCTTTTTTCCCCATCGGTTATCAGTTCTTCGAGCGATGTGGCCTGCTTATTGCCACTTCAACTTGCAAACCTTGCGAGCTATGTCGGTAACTTTGGTTCTTTGGCGAATATCCTCGTTCCGAATTCTATCGCGCAAAGTAACTCCGAGCATGGCTCTCTCCATTGCCCGTTGCGTGACTCTGAGTTTCTCCAAAAGGCCAGCAGTTAAAGACCACGTTTCAGTTCCATATGTCATCACTGGCAACACACACTGGTCGTATACCCTTGTCTTCAGACACTGAAGGATTTTGGACGAGAAGATATTACGCAATTTCCCGAACGCTGCCCATTCGAGTTGGATTCTTCGGGCGACCTCTTTGTCGAAGTTGGACCTACCTAACTAAACTGATCTCTTCATACCCAGACATAACTGGCAAAGGTGTGGTACTTCCCCAGCCGGACTCTGCAGTAGAGTCCTACCACTACAAAAACATTTGCTGGGCAAAGGCCCCTCCGATTTTTCCCCAAATTTTTGTCAAAGATGTTTTGTCTCTTCTTTTATATGTACTTGAGTCTCTCAATGCCTTAGCTACACCCCCCCCCCCCCCTAAGCCCTCGATCCCTAAGCTGCCTGCCAAGCGTGGGGATTATGGCAACCCCCCCTATTAAATAATTAATTAATTATGCCCTCATCCAGCAGTGAACGTCTTCTGGCTGATGATGAATGCCTTAGCTTGCTTATATCCGTCTCCTTCACGTAAATAATTTGTCTATTAATCCCCTTACGCCACTCAAATGGGATGCTAAGGGGAATTTTCGATACGAAGTTTAAAATCCTCTTCGCAGGGGATTGTTTATGGAGATTTCTGGACCAAGCCAACTACTCCTAGGAAGTATACAGATTGACTGGTTGTATTTTATATCATAAAGGATACGGTAGTTACTCGATTTTTGCAAATATGTGCGAAAGGTTAAAATATACAAAAATTCACAGATCCATAATTATTTTATTTCATACATAATTTCATTTATTTCAATGTAGAGCAGTTAGGTCTATAAGTATGACGACGTTTGATTAATATTAAAATCACATTTTTATTTTGAAAGTGCTTTTTCACCGAAATATAATAAGTACGTCTTTTATTTATGTTTTCACATAATTTGTATTTTTTCTTTAGATTTAATTAAAAATATTTAATCGCTTAGGCTGGCGTTAAACGAGCGTAAGTTTTGTGAGTTAAGTCGAGTTTTTTGAGTCGCGTAATTTACGCTGCATTTGGTTATAAACAGTGTCCCAGAAGTCGACGTCAAGCCGGAAGCGAATGAAATGCCACGAAGCAAAATGCCGAAGCGGATGCCACGTCATAATAGTTATAAGAAAAAAAACTGATCTATAATTTTTAAATAATAGGCATTTTAAAAATTGAGAATAAATATAAATACAACAATTTACAGAAGCATTATTAAGGTTTTTTTAAATGTTTTGTAGTTATTATTTTGTTTTTTTTGTTATATATTTTATATTTTTCTGATAATTATTATGACTGACTAAGCTTGACGTCGAGTTCTGAGACATTTTAGGACATTTTAATTTTATGTATTAAAGTGTGGTTTGTGCAATATGAGTTGTATGCCGATTTGACATGACATTTTATCATCATCACCATAATCAGCCTATACATAGGTCCCTCTCAAGGCACGCCAGTCAGCCAGATCTTTGATTTTCCGCTTCCAGCCAGCTATGCTATGTATATCGTCACTCAACCTAGTATCTGGGCATCCTACGCTACTTTTGCCGATTGCGGTCTCTTCTCTACCCCTGCGGTAATCGGTTCAGCGACAGATATGACCAGCCATTGCCACTACGCTGAGTAAAGCTATGTCGGTGACTTTAGTTCTCTGGCGAATAACTTCGTTACGGATACGATTCCATACTCGACTATTACGTGACTCAGAAATTACAAAATAATGTCAGGTTGGCCCCAGACTAAATCAAATTTCGACGAACGAGGTCAAATATACCATATAGGTACACATATTATGTTGTAGAATATCTTTGACTGCTACATTACGAACTGGTGGATTCCTTTATGAATACAGCAGGTAAATATCATAAACCTATTATTATATCAATGAGTAGGTATACCGTAAATTAGTTATTGATAATTACCAAACAAGCTCTCGCAGACAGTGTTGCTAGTTACTACTTAGTTAGTTTACGATTTTTGTCCTAAGACTTTTTCCTAAAACTCGATACATGTTATGAAAAATATGTATAAAACTTTTGTAATTATTTTTGGAAAAAAAATATTATGATAAATGACAAAAAGCAACCAAAAATTTACTCCAATATAATAAAAATCCACTATCCTTTTTATTTAAATGGGTAGTACAATAAATTGTCATCTAAGAATTATAATTTAAATATTTTAGTTATTGGAAAGTACATTTCATTAAATTTTTTTACTAGTTTTATCTTTGTTATTTTGATTTTTGCCATAAACAAACGTTTATCTATTGCCTAATTTAAAGGTTAATACAGAGATGTTAAAGAATAGACTGTTAGGTAATTATTAAAAACCATAATATTACATAAAAGTTTTTTATTAAGAGGTTTGTGATGAATTAGTTTACTCTGATGAATTTCTTGAATTAAAATAAAAAATCGCACTTTTTTATTCACGAAATAGAATGTTTCGTTTTCTGTTTTCTACATAAATCACTTTTATTATTTAATTTAATATGTTTTGTAATATCTACAAGCAATATTAATTTATTTATATTATTAAAACATCCGAGTCCAAGATTTAAAAGATCAAAACTAGATTCATTAATCAAGTAACTAAGTTTTACGTTACAATTTTATAATTATCAAAATTATTAAGTTTAGGTATATTTACAAGATATTTTTACTATAAGTAGGTACTTAAAATGATAGCTTATTTTATGATTATTACAATATAACTATTTAAGCTAAAAATTATAATTATAACTGTACGAGTAAGTATATTAAACTATAATTATAATACTGTTCACAATATAATAGACATAAGTAATCTAATGTTTACCTGCATTACTATTATTTACAAAATTTACCTATGTAGAGTTCATTTAAAACACTAAAAAAAGTTTTTCTTGTTACTTTTTTTTGCACCCTACATCTTAGCCTTACTTATAAACGTTGCTTTAGTTAATTAACGTCATTTAACTTCTGCGCAATACAAATATTAAGTGTGTTACTAAAGTTATTTAACTTTAAGCGCCATTCTTAAACAAGGTCCAAAATAATTCACATCAAAGAAGGTGAAAGCATTTACCCATTTTTTATGTTTGCTTAACTTATATTAGCTCATAATTATATGGTTTAAGAGTGCGTTTCGACAAGCAAAGCGGAAATATGTTCAGGAGTCCAATAACATTGGTTGAATAGACATTTTTATTTTTGTGATTGGTCCATTCCGGCACGTTACATCTCCGTTGCGCTCATCTTCACTTTGCTGGAAATGCACCCTAAACCAAAATACCGAAAGTACAGCGATAGGCCGAATATTCGCCCGGACACTTCGTGATTACGCGAACTGTCTGTCTTCAACTGCGTGGAATAACAAACCTTCGCCAAACCTTTCTAGACTGCCTTCAAAAACTTCGGCCGAATACATTGTAAAATGGTACTACTTCTGGTGATGCTTCTTGTCTACGCCTGCGAGCTTTGACGAACTATTCTGCGAATGCCGCAGGTGTATGCAGGCTATATAGTGAGTTGTCCATTTTGGCTATCGTAGACGACATACCTCGCTTTGAGTAACAGACTTATTTTGTTTCTTTTACAGTGTTTTAAACAGATGGGCGTAGCAACCGATGGTAGAAAATGAATCGGCACGGTACTTGATTGGCTGTTCAACAAAACTGCATGGTTTGATTTCCCGCCCATACGTGTTATGTTACAAACTGAGCTTAGAGCAATTCGACAACAATGATGTAGGATGTGCAGGGCCCTTATGAATCTAGGTTCCCATTACTACATTCAGGAATGGAAGAGACAGTTCTTTCAACAAATTGGTGAAGCAACTGGTGGCGGTGGATGCGGTTGTTGCGTGCTGGCTTGAGCGTTTATAAAGCTGGCTTGGTTCCCCGCCCAAGGTTGTAGGTTCTGGAGCGCGCTTAGCGCGGTGTTCGATGGAGGCGGAGCGGCGGGAGTCCCGGAGTTCTGGTAGTGGAGTGCAGAGAGCTGACCAGGTGTCGGCTCAGGCATGTAGCCTTTGGAGAGCGCTTCAGCTTGGAGAGAAAGCATTAGTCGGTTGGCTGCTTGTCGTTCAGCTTCCCGCTCTTCGGCTGTTTGGCGTCTGTAACAAAAAATTACATAATTAGATTAATCTAACCACATAACACGAAACCGTAAATGCGAGAGTTTGTGAGTGAGTTAGTGTTTTTTAATTCTTTAGGCTGTACTTAACTGAAATTAGGAATGGAGATAGTTTATACCCGAGAATTATACATTGGTTTTACATATACCTACTTTTTATTCCGTAAAAATATTCGGTTACAGTACGATACCGCCAGGAGCTAGTCTACACAGTGGCACAGTAAAACAACTATTACACTGTGCATACATAAAGAGGCAGAGATTGAGTGACGAATAGAAGAGACAAAGGAATCGACCAATCCCAAATAAGATCATATGATTTCAATTTCGCACGATTTCAAAACGCGCGTTGAAATTATTACCATCATTTGTTCACCTACACGTTACAAAAGGCATGTGACGTTTTGGCCTAGTTGGCCTAGTTAGGCCAAAATATGCAGGTGGCCCAGTGGTACAAATTTCCTATGGGAATCCACTGGGCCACCTGCATATGGAAAATGTCTTAAGTATGCGTTTTTAGCTTAATCAAAATGGCCCCCGGCCATTTTGATTAAGGGTAAAGAGGGATACCATCTTTACCAGGGGGTAAAGAGCACAAGTTTCATTTTTGGGTTACGCTCCATTCGTTGAACAAATTGTTGGTAGACGGTGAATGATTGCTAATTACTATTAAAATGGTTGCATTTACGCTAAAATCGATAAATTAATCATCCCTGTAGCGTGTTAACACGTGGATGGCCGCTGCTAATAGGTCGTTGAATTAATAAGCAATTGGCCGAAAGCTACGGTTCTGGTCATATTGCTTTCAGAGCATGTATGGCCAGGGATGTCAACCTGTAATATAAGTTAATGTCATGTCTTTTAAATTTATCGTGTTAAGTTAATATTATGAAACAAGGTCACAGTCAATAGAAGAAAGTTATGATTAAGCGCTGTCAAAGCTTTACATGAGGCTTCTATGGGGAATTTAAACAAAATTGTATGTATGACTGTAAAACTGTATGTATGACTGTAACTGAATGTATGACAAAAACTGTATGTATAACAAAACTGTATGTATGACTGTAAAACTGTATGTGTGACTGTACATTATTTTTATTCTTGTGATGTGTACTGTGCTCTGTGAAATTTCATCAAGTTAAGTCCAAACCTTTAATCGTAAAGATTTTGATGTAACAAGGAAACATAATTACCTACTATTTTCTTTATAATAAGTGCCCTTATTGCGTTTTTTTTTGTTTGTCAAACATCAGAGGTAGTCCCAAATAAATTTAATCGAAATCGGTTCTGTTGCTAGGTTTTTACATTAAAATAACTGAAAAAAGGAGTCATCCAGGTAATCGACATTGAACTCGGTTGTTTTTTTTATCTATTTGTGTAAACTCACACTATCTACAGGAATTAATGCCCTTCAATCATAACTGTAGTGTACAGACAGCCCTACACAAACCGGAACCACCAAAATTAGTCATTGGTTTTGACATGCACTCATTAGTGTCATTAATGTCATTAGTGTCATATCTGAGAGGTGTTAAAGTTACGCTACATTTGTCGAGTGTCGCATTGTCACCAGCGACAGAAATACAACCTTGATAGCTAATTATTTCCGTGTTGGTAGAGGTTTTGGTTTTGAGGTTTTGGTTTTATTAAATGGTTGGTGTTTAAATGGCCACCAGTAAAAAAACTTATTTTCTAAAATTTTAAGCGGGCGCCAAAATAAACACAATATTTTCCGAGTTTTGGTATTAAATGGTGAGACGGGTGATATTTTCACCTGTGGTAAGCGTCACGCCTGCCCATAACAGTGTTGCCAGTGCCAGAATTGTCTCTGGCAGAAGGATTTCCGGGTTATTACTTTAAAAATCAAAATCTACTGTGTTGTCTGACGTCTTTCTGCCAGTATAGGATTTCTGGTTTTTGTGGTCACTTACCTACCAAAGACACAGAAAGCTTACTAATGCTAAAGGTCTCCTAAATCAATTTGAAGTAGGTATAGACGACAGTCGCTCGCAACGACAATGAACGTCTCGTCACACCGTAGCATAAAAAAAGTAATTTTGGTGGTTCTGGTGGTATTTTATCTCGTTATACATTTCGGCTGTGACAGAATAGACCCTCCATAAATAATACAACGGAGTTAAAGGAGGAGGGAAAGAGATCCTCCATAAACTAATTTTAAAGAGTGAGACGAAAATCGAGAGAGTCTGCTGAGATTAATAGAATTTTAGCTGCTCTACAATCCCAAAAAACTGTTACATGTTCTTTTCTGTTAATGAAACGACACATGTTTTTTATGGAATGTCCCTTAAAAGCACAGGATAAGACTTTAAATGATCGCAGTACCTTAGCTAAATATAAACGGCTTTACCTAAAATAATTAAATTAAATGATTCTCTTAGTCACTGCTTAAACTTCTCTGGCCTTTTTTTAGCACGTGCAACTTCACGTCAGAGAGAAGATGGCAGAGCATCTTAAGCAGTGACTAACAGGTGGAAAAGTTTTTTTAAGTAAGGCTGAAAATGTTAGTCATATACATTGAGTTATTGGGTAGTCGTTAATTTAACTTCACAGAATGTAAACTCCTCAGCCTTAATCAATACTAAACTAATTAATAAATCCACCCCTATTATCAAGTTGGCACATAATGTATGAAACTGAAGAAGATTTACGTCAGTTATAGTTGTCCAAACGACAATGATGTATTGATTAGTAACTAAGAGAAAATAGCTTATAATAGCCAGTAAGCTAAAGAGAAGAAAATTATTCACAGCGTAAGTGGATCTAAGCTGGGTTAAATTAAATTGTAAGAAAACTACCGCAGTAGCTTTTAAAATCCCATTGTGAGGCAAAGGCCAACCCCTGAATGTCGATTGGGATATATTTCATCACGCTGCGCGAGTTGGTAACATTCTGGCAGATTTCTTCACACTGTTTTCCTTCCATAAGAACCTATTTAGTGGAAAGGTAAAAAAACTGTATGTCTGTGTGTCTGTGTGTGTTCTGAAAAACCCTATGGTCACAATCACAACTCACTGGTCTCAGTGGCCCAGCATAGAACATGACCCATAATCAGTCTATAATCACCAGATAAAAAAGTGGATCCTGGACGAAGGGCGAATGGACCATATACAACACGCTTTCCCATTTGCGGGTTAGATTCACTTACGCCATTGAATTTCTTCAGACGTATATGCAGGTAACCTCACGATGTTTTACGTCCAAAAAATCAGTGGCATGAAAAACCGTACATAAACTCTATAGAGCTCATTTATACGGATGGACAAAACTCTACTACCACGGCCCAAACATAAACTATAAAACACAGTAGTAGTAATATAGTCACGATCGAACTATTATCAATAACAATTATGAAATTATCTTCCGTCGGAACTACCACGGCTTTAAGTAATGGAAATAACTTGGTCTCGCAGGTGTCATAGAGCAAGAACCTAATATGGACAGAAAATATATATGAGCACTCTTAACACTTTTTAGTATTGAAGTTACAAAAATAAGAGAAAAACAAAAAAAAGAAGATACATATAATCCGATATCCGAGAATACAGTGTTTCCGATAGGATAGCGGGTGAAGTCGCGTGTTGAAGTACTTTTATTAAGTATTAAGTTAAGTACTTAATACATTGTCTCAATCCAAAAACACATTGCAAGAGTAGGTAAGCCCGCTGTATAAACCAGCGCTTAACTTTAATACCCGATAAGCGCCACATCTCACTTAAAAGCCTTTAACTCTGTGCATATTAATGTCCTTGCCCAAATATAATAATGGCTAAGCGACCGACACGATCGTGTATTTCTGAGCTAAAATTACGGTATGGATGGTCTGGAATAGAGTTGAGGAGGGCTATCTAACTTATCGATATCGATGGCCCAATATAATATAATAAAGTAGTTTGTGATTGCAGTACACTGTATCCTTTGTCTCTTATTCTATAATGTTAACTCTGACTGGAGCAGGTACGTCATATTTTTTTTATCATGTTTCGTTTTTCGGCAGTCTTAAGATATAAAGTACGTATTTTAAGATTTTAGTATTTCATGATGAAATGGATTCTATGTCATTCCCAACTTTCATCAAGACAGAATTTAATTAATAAAATTTTCATTTCAGCTTACTCGTGATTTTTTTTAATGAATAGACAAAAAATATTGTATTAGTATTGATAGTATACCGAACTACTGAATACGTTGAATTATTGACACCTAAGTACATAAATAAAAAAGAGTTAAACCAGCACAGAATTGTCATTTCCCAACACTACCAACTGCTACTTATCGATACCGTTATCGATAACTCGTCAATATCATTTGCAACTAAGTACAACCCTCAAAAGCTTAAATAGCTCTTTCGCACACAAGTAGTCAAATAAGTATAAAGCTGTTATCTTAAAGATTATACTAAATGAACTTTTAAGTTTGTTTATGAGCATGCAAATTAATGTTAAATGGACCACTCAATGCGGGGATATCTTAACTTAATTCAGGGAGCCGATAGTGAATGTATGATAATGCCTTCACATTTTAAGTACTCAAGCAAGCTCAATACATTGTGACCTTTGTGTTTTAATCTCTCTTTGATAACTAACCTGTAGATTATTTAAGTAATTACCTGATTTCGATATGATATGATAGTCATGCTTTAAGATAAGTCAGGAATTAATCGATATAAAGTTATTCGATTGTATGCATTAACAATTTTTTTAACATCTCTTTACTTTTATTTTCCTTTTTAATTATACTTGATTAATTTATTACTTTTTGCACGTGGACTATTACCTTGCGCTGTGAATGTTAAATGATATATCCTTTAGGATTTTTATATTTTTCTATTACTGCGTCAAATTATCTTTTTTACTTTCAAGTTTTCGATAAATTGTGCATGAAACTAGGACAGCGCCCTGCCGAAAACGGTAAACATAAACTGCTTTATGCATACATTTTTGTATCGAATATAATTCGACATTTTGGTTTCATCATTATTATTATAATTATGCCCGTAGAAGTCCGGCTTGTGCGACACACTTCCAATATATGCTTCTTTGACACACGACGCAAAAAAGGCGATTTACAATTCGCAAAACTGTATAGCCCCAGCCTAATTCTGGTGGTGTCTGTGAACAGTTCTTGCATTGTAATAATTTTCCCGTCTCTACAAACAAGAAAGTTTTGAATGAATATTTAAAGAAGCAGTACCGTTTAGCCTAAAGTGTATTCACCCCTTTTAAGTAAAGACTGAGGCCACCGCTGGAGTTAAGTTTTAGGAGCAATATCGTTGTACTTAGCTAAATAGAAGGCGATGTAGAGAAACTAGAAGAGACTTTGATATCTAGATTAACTCATTGTTATTCAAAAATTCCAAATAAAGAGTTAAAAGCAAACAAACTAGGCTTATGTTTGATTATAAAATGCTATTGATGATAAGATAGCAGATCTAACACCAACTCATTTTCTTCTTGAGCATCCTGGGTTGTAACGTAACCAAGTTTTTTATTTATAAGTAGTTTTATATATTTAATTAAGTATTTTATATTTATATTATTGCAAAGGCACTCTTTTGCATAAAAAACTTGGTTATGAGACGAACTAATCGTTTGCCTGGTGGTAGTATGCATCACGCCTGCTCATATCAATAGCAGTGCCAGAATTGTGTACTTGCGAACAAATCCTGCGCCGCATTACTGACTTATTGAGATTTTAGATATGTCAAATCACTTCGTGACCAGTAATTTCTCTGGTAACATAGCCCTTCAAACCGAACTGAAACACAATAATACCCACCACCGCTGGCCACCGACCTAATACTAAATTTATTTGTTTTGTCCATCCAAAGGTTGCCTGGAAGAAATCGCTTAAGGTGATTAGGCCGCCCTTGTACTGCCGATGTATGTACCATTATTCGTTTTTAAGATCTTTTACTGTTGGTTTACAATAAAGATGTATTGTATTGCCACTACTGATTGGCAGTTGATTATCTGGCAAATGTGTGGTACTTCTCCAGCAGGCCTAACATGCGCACCGCGAGAAATTTTTCTCGATTCTACAAAACAGGACAAGGCTACGAATCTGTATAAGTTTGTCTCGTTTTCGCACGACATAAAAACACGACAAAAATTTCTCGCGATGCGCATGTTAGCCCTGCAGGCGGACCTTGCAGTAGAGTCTTACCACTACAGAAACTTCCACCATAAGAGGTCTCGTAGTAAGAATTTTTATTTATATTTTTAAATTGTGCGCCTTCCTGTATTTTTGATTCTAAGGTCAAACATAGATGGTTTATAAAATAAAAGGTGTCAACTTGTTGCCCAACCAGTCTTATTGTTAGATCGTAGCATGGTCGCGGTTTCTGCGGTGACATCGTGATTACCATTCAAGGTTCTATAAAAAACATTTTTCTGTATTTTTTAGGGTTCAGTGCTCTAACAGTGCCCAACAGAAATTTATTAAACTAAACCAGCGTCATTTGTCAACCTATTCATAACGGTCTGTACTTTTGGAACCGCAATAGTAAAAAATTCTCAGGTTGATATTTTGAATAAATGCCAAAACTGTTTTTATGGGTGTCTTTGTACCACAAGGTATCAAGGTATAAGAATTATATGATTTATTAGTGGTAAGTGATAACACCGGGCATGGCCATTGCAGTGGTATTCAGAACTTTGAGTAACAAAACGAAGTCTTGGGATTCACTGCATTGACACTCTCTACTTTGATACATTTCGAGGTGCCAATGACACTCATTGGCTCTGTAATATTTTTGGCGTTGATTTGGCCCAAATAAGCATTGCCGTAGAGCCGACATTCCTGATGTATTTCTCACGGGTGGACCCGAGTACGTCAGGAGGAGACGTGCACTAGGCTTGCTCAGAATGTGTCACTTAAATGAAAATATATATACGGAAGTTTTCACTACTGAGAAGAATAAGAAGAAGATTGCTTAATTTTATATCCAAGCTCGTACAAACATGTTTGTAAATTGTACATTGCCGTTTTCCTTACTAGGAAACCAAACCAGAAGACCGAACGCAACGAGCCAAAGTTTGAGTGAAATATACAATTAGAGCGTGACAGCATTATCTATCCTTCTTCACTGGGCTCGTTCGTGGCTCATCGTTCGCGACTTCGCGACGTCCAGTGAACTAGACAGGTGAACGAAGAAGTAGCTACATTTTATCTGAAGTGGTGAATGAAGGACGAACACAGCTGAAGTAGTCCAATTGAAGGATTCATTCAAGAACGACACACGGCTAACGTGCACACGTACGTGCAGAAAAGACTGGGGAAACGTCCTCAGTAGTGCAGCTGCAGCGCCTGGAGTCGACTGCTAGGACCACGAACTTCAAGTCCTACTTGCTCCGGGTTCCGGCGAAGCACAAGGGTGCTCTCCTTTCACCAGATTTCTGGCTAACCGGGCTGGTTTTCCGACGCTACTGGGAAGTGACAATGCCAGGAAAATCTCAGACAAAATAGTGTTAAATAAGATTATTTTTATATGTATGTTATAGTCTGTAAGGTATTTATAATATGGGCCCGTGTTTTTTAAGTAATTACTATTGCCTGAAATAAATAATAATAATAATTATTATTATTGCTGACTGGTAGTGGGTTTGAGCATTTGATTTGTCTCTAGACTTATCGGTCTGGATACAACCCTTTTGTTTTTGTGCGGAGTTGGCTAAGTAGTCTAGATAGTTAGATATTGTGTAATTTGTTGTACTTAGTAAAGGCTTCTGCCCTGAAAAAATAGTTACCTATATAACTGTTGTGGTACTGAGTCCTACAACAGAAAGAAAGTCCTACCACTAGTCTGTAGGGTAGATTAAATAATTATAATCTTGATTCTCTTTAGCCACACCAACCAGTCACGCAACTAATCGGCGAACAAGCCGTCGGTCTGCGATACATTATGCAGATGCTAAGCCATCTGCGGCCCAAGTTTGCGTTTATAGCCTTTACTGAGCGCTTGACTCTGGATCAACTACTGGCATTACACGTTACGAACGCTTTACAAACTTTGAACAAGACGGTTTGAACAAAGGTAAGTTTAGGTAAGTAATAAAATAGGTGAGTATGTGTATCTTTCTGCTATGTTATGTACTTATAACTTGTTGTCTATGGTAAAAAAAAATATTTATTTTTTCTTTTATTTCCGCATTATTTTTCGGCCGCATTTTTCCTCCTAAGAGGATTATGGCGCCGCACTTTGTGCATTTGCCTAGTATTTTGATATTTCAAGTCATTGCTGAATCCTAGTAGGGTGTTAGTTACAAAGTCACACACACTAGGTAAGTAAAGATCAAGTTTATTCATGCCCAGTAAATCGTGGCAACTTTACTAGAAGCTACTTTGGAGTTGAGACCAGCGACAATGATAAGATGAATGGACGGGAAATAAGCGCACGGATTTTGAAGACTATATGTTGAGCGCCGGCTCTCCACTCGCTTCAGTCATACTCTGCCTTTGCGACATGCGAGCCGTACGATACGACAATACAAACTTCTAATACATGTACATGAGTTCTCTTTTTGTCATGCAGTAATTAGATTCACTATCTCTATTTTCCGGCAAATGTTATATGCATACTTTTACTACTACATACTTACTAGGTATGCTTGATTGTGTTGTCTTGTTAATTTTGATCGATTTGCAAGCGCTGGGCCCGTCCATTCCATTATCACCGTCGCTGGTTGAGAGACGAAAATAATCACTTGTCCATACCTACTATTACTTATACATTGACACTTAATTAATAAAACGCCACCATTTTTATACTTTAACACTATGATAGGATTGTGTTTCAATGATAAACACTCGAAAAACAACACGGCGACCATTGACGTAGGTATGATTAGTCTAAGACGGCGACATGATTTTTTAGCGGTCCCCGCCAAACCTTTTTCTTCTTTTTGAGAAGGTTATGACGTCTCACTTTTGCGTGCCATTTTTTTTAGGTGCGTGCAATTGTGCGTGCCCTTGCTCAATAGAATGCGTCATTTAATTATTAAGCAGATTGAAAAAAATACTTACGATTGTAACCGTGGACACAGGTACAAAATTCCTATATTGCTTTCATAATTGCAAATTTTGTGTCTAGTTAATAAACCCAATTTTAATTAAACAAGCAAATTAGCATAAGCCAAGCAAAGAAACTTTTATAATTCACGTTTCATTAGAACCGACACAGACATATAAAGTAAATTCGAATTCAAAGTTTAGACTGAAATATGACCACCCCTTTAGAGTACAGGGGTAAAACCAATTAAGTAAGGTCCCTCCCTAGTAAGGTGATATCTAAGAGAAAGAGTTATAAGAGGGTTCTTGTTAAACTGGACGAGTGTGTGAGTATAATGAATGATGGAACAAAGCGTTAAGTTTATTATAACGTTGGAAGAACTTTATTAGAACGGTTAATGTACGAGTAGAGATGTACATGTGACGTTTTGGATATCGATAAAAAATCACACGCGTCACGAAAGTATATACCGGTAAGTAAGTAAAATATATGTATGTACTTATATATCATTAAGTAAGTGTCTATAAGTTTCGAATCATTTCGGTGTCTATTAACGAGCCACGACTAAGGAGACAGGTAAAAAAAGTATGCAGATATTCTTTATATTTGAAATTAAACTTCATATAATCATTAACCTTTAAATATTACCTATTGAAGTAATAGTGTGTTTCTTAGCTTGTTATTGTTTCTTTTTCACGCAATAATAGATCAAGAGAAGGAAGTACTTTCTGTATGAGGTCATGTTAGTAAACACAGTGTAATAGGTACCTATACAGTATACACTATAATTGACTGTCCGCAGCGTGCCGTAGCAAATTTTAACTGAAGAATCGCACAGGTAATCTTTGACGCGGGTTAATGACTTCAACGTTGCTCTGCCGAACGATACCTACCCTCTATTAAATGATTTCCTGAAAAAAATCTGTCATCGATATATGCCAAGCTTTCTAAATTTATCGACTCTACCCCAACCCTAGCTCATCGCCGCTCATTCCCGAGTTAAGCCGAGTCTTCATAATTGGATAAAGTGAAGTACAATTAAACTTTCCTTAAATAAGCCAAACGCGGGAGGCAATTAGTAATTTCGGGCTTATTATTTTATAAGTCGCTTACCGGGATGGTGGTTACTGGATGTGATAGGCGCCTATTTAGAGTTCAAATAGTTTAAACAGACAAAGGATTTTTTGTAAAGAGGTTTGCTATATTTTGAGTATCATAACTCGGGGGCTCTGATTTTGTCTGGTTTTATCAAGTAATTTTTTACTTACTTGAAATAGGTAATTTTGTGATTAAAGGATGTGGCATTTTGGCCTAGTTCATACAAGGATGTATAAAAAAAATTACCACTAGGCCATATATGCGTATTAGAAATGTCCAAAATGTTCTGTCCTGTTTTTTAAAGCGTTTTATTACGAATTACATAGGCAGACTAATTTGAACTTGTTTAACTAAGTTTTACTTGAGTAATCGTTGATTTTTTTATTTCATTCCAATATATTGTATAATTAAATAAATACATTATAAATACTTAATCATCATCAAACGATTTTCGACTACAAACAAATGCAAAACGCTCGAGTGGATCTGATATTTTTCCGTATTAGGCGCGCTCTTAAAGGCTTTCGTCCAACAGTGGACGGGCTGAAGATGAAGTTCATCTGATCACAAAAATAAACTTAGGCACTTCCAGTTAATTTATCGTGTGCGCAGCAAGGCGCGGTCGATCTAACTTTACTAGGTAGGTAATTAAGATCTGCTTTATTAATTACTTTTGCGTCTGTTCTGTTTCTTCTCTGTTTATAGAATTACGTTTTTAAACCGTCACTGTCATCAAGCTTGGGGGATTTGTTAATTTATATACGGGGCGCTACTTTTCATTAAAAAAATGGTAAGCATTTGCGCGGTTTCAGTCAGTTTTCCTGCATTTTCTGCAGAGAAAAGTATCCTATGTAATATCCTAATACAAGCTTTGCTTAGTATAGGCTAGATGGCGCTGTGTGTAAAATAATGTCCCCCATTATTTAATTATTTAACTAAGTCAATGTTTGTGAATCACACTATCGTCACGCCAATTTTTTTCAAGGTAGCATTTCTCGTTCGATCATGAAAACGTAATAAACTGACATAGATCTACTTTCATTTCTATATCACATAATGTGTCATTGGTGGTTTGGGCATTTGGATTGTCTCTAGACTTATCGGTCTGGATGCAATCCCTCTGTTTTCGTATACCTAGTTGTCTACGTATATAAGTAATCTATGTAATCATGTTCTATGTATGTTGTAGTTAATAGTGTCATTTAGTTTATCAAAAACTACAGCAAAACTGTTACTAATCCCCTGAATCGTTGCATTGGCTCAAATCCTGGCGACCGGAACATTTTTGAATTTTATTACAAAAAAAAGTTTGGAAATCCCAAAGTTAAGTAAAAAACCCGAGTGAAGTAGGTAGCAGTTAGAATAACAAAAAAAACTACTTCAATTTCGATTACCTGGATGACATATTTTTTCCAGATATTTTGATTCAAAAATTAAACTACTAAACCAATTTTGATAAAATGTATATGGGACCACCTCTGAACTATGAACTACCAAACAAAACAGAACCATCAAAATCAATTCATAATTTGGCGGAGTGATTACTCCGTAACAAACAAACAAAAAAAAACAGTCGAATTGCGAGAACCTCTTTATTTGATATCGGTTCAAAAGTAGGTACGTACGAGTCGAGTAGGTATGCATAGTAAAATACCTAAATATATTAGATACTAGCTGATAGCCGCTACTACGTACGCGTAGCTAGCTCGGCCTTGGGCCTCGCTACTGTGTTATTATGCTAGTTATCATCTTTTTAAGGGCATATTCTATACATCAAAACAAACAACTTTTACTACGGGGCCAACATAGAAATCGCAACAAAAAAACAGCTGTTCATACAATATTTTGCCCAAGGTCGATGAACTTTTTGTATGGAACAGCTGATAAATTTCTCGCGATTTCAATGTTGGCCCCATAGTAAAAGTTGTTTGTATTGATGTACAGAATATGCCCTTAAAAGGATGCTGATTAGAACTAACCCTGTATATCACATCACATCATCACATCAACAGCCGTAAGACGTCCACTGCTGGACGAAGGCCTCTCCCTTAAAGGAAGGTGTTGCCATAATCCCCAGGCTTGGCAGGCGGCTCGCAGATGGTTACCACCGTTAACTGAGAGGACGCTGCTGCCCGTCCTCCGGTGGTTCTGGATGCAGTTTTAGGACATACCCAGGTCCACTGTACAGTTCAACCCTTTATATAGATAGATAGATATAAATAAATATGACAGCTAAAAAAACTTTAATGAAAATTTTCCTCAAAACTAAGAATATTCTCAACAAGGAAACGTACTTTACAATAAAAATGCTTTACAGCCGGCAGTTATCAGAGCAGTCAAATAAATCCGAGATGCGACTTAAAACTTCAAGACGTTACAACTCGTAAAAACTCCGTGCATTATGGATGACTGCTGAATCTGTTATGGGGCTCTAAACTCTAAAGTTTGGGGTGAAGTGTCATTTTTAATAAAACGGTAGGTACGTTTTGAAGGCAGTATAAAATAAACGTAACCTTTTGTTGTGAAGTCAGGTCCTTTATATGTCTGTTGTCCTAACTGCGTCTTTGTCGATGGATGATAAAGACAACTAAGTTTATTTCGATAAATTTCAATTAGCCCAGAGACGTCCACTCACCACCGCAGGGGCTAAAATGCTCGCGTTTAGCAACTCTACATATGATCCTATGATGATTCATTTCGCAAATCGTAAAACGGTCACGCACCAATTCATACCATAATTATGCTTTTTTATCTTTTTTTTTAAATTCCGTATTTCATTAGTTTGACAGTTTTCTATAGAAAGTAGTAAATGGTCGATGCAAGATGAATTGCATAAAGTCAACTTGCAGATTAAACTTGATAGAAGTTACTCGAGAGCAACTTTTTACAATTTATTCTACAAAAAAATCATAAGATCTGCTTTTAGGGGAATTGCTTAATGCGGTCATTTTAGACCCCCTGAACAAAGACCTCCCCCTTAGACCGCCACACTGTATAAAAACCTGCCATTTGCATCCACCGGTTGCTTTCTTTCACCATGTCGTTCGCTTTCAACTAGTGGGAGGCCTACCTATGCTGCGTCTTCCAGTATGTGGTCTCCACTCAAAAACCTTTCTTCCCCATAGGTTATCAGTTGTTCTTCAATCGAAGAAATTTTTTTTTTTAAATATTCAAAGTTACATGAGTACCTACGTTAAATCTTGCTGTATATATATATAACAACAACATCTATAACGTTTCAACGTTTACAACGTCTCCGGGCTGATGATGATGATGATGATGATATATATAGCAATATCACTTATATGAGAGTATTAATTCCAAACAAAAGTTATTATAGTTTTGATATCTTACCTTATTATAAAACTAATATTTTACGATTTTTAGGATATAGAAATCATATTTTTAGCTCTCTAAGCGAAATCCTGAGTCCACGCCTGTAAAACCTTGTCCAACGAATTATAAATAAGAAAAGAAAACTTAATGTTATCCATACTGTAGAGTTACTTACATAAAAAGTAAAAGTAAGTAAGTATATCGAGTAAAATCAAAGATTATAAATCCTGTTGACTGCTCGTCCGACTTCCCATCAAACGAAAATTAGTAGTTTAAAAACCAGTGCTAGCCACTGCGAGTACGTCAGAATCACATTTTATTTCATAACTCAGATTGCATAATCCCAGTGATTGGCCAATCGCAAGCATAGAACGTTACCTCGCCCCCTGCCCGCAACGGTGAGTCGTGTTTGAAGGAGAAATTATGCTCACAAGCCATCAACGGGTTATAGGTATGATCTGTGAGTAAAATCGACATCTTAGCAACATTAGTTATCTTCATTATACTTATTTCACATTCATAACATAAGTTTGAGTCATAGGGTCCGGCTCATACCTTATTCACTAAGCATTTCTTACAGAAAGAAGAAAAACGATGTGCAATAAAAATTAACGACAAGGAAACACGCTTTCCCACCCTCCCTATCAATCAGCAAACGGATTTGTTTCCTAATTTCAGAGGAGACAACCTACAAGCAACAATTATCCAAAAGACGTCCTTGTCGCTCACAAAAACACAAACAACTCGATACCTTATCTTCACTAACTTAAATCTCGTTATTGCTTGAGCTGCTATTAAGTCTTGCGAAATTAAATCGCAAGAAAACAATGTTAAGATCTCGACTCTATGCTGTACATATAAAGCTTATTTTTAGAAGAGTATGTACGAGTATTTTCTTGTACAAGGGAAAAGAATAGCACAGAGAAAATGAAGCAGGGTAAGTAAATAAATAAATTATAAAGGGAAGTTAAGACGCCATGTTGGTAACATTACGCGGAACGTGCTTCCGATTCGATTTGTCTGAATGTCGACTCGATTCTACGAAATAGCAAATTGCCTTTAGAATGTGTAAATAGTTAGGGGATTGGGTAATCGGGCTTCGGAGAATGAGGGTTAAAATAGGTAAGAGTAATAGTCATTTAACTTTGAATATCTAATATCAGTTCTACAAATGTCATTGCGTTAAACGAACATACATTTTACAATAAAATTACGAGCGTTTTTTTGCATCAATCGACAATCGAGTTTAATAATCGAGTCAAGGCAGCAGATAACTTATATTGCGTCGTTGCCGTTTGCCACAAATCGGGCTTTTGTATGAAACTGAATGAAACTTAGAATACACGACTCAAAAAAAACCTCACAGAACTCACAAAAATTACGCTGGTGTGGACGCGCTTGATAAGTTGAAAATAAACATTCTATAGGAATTTGTTTAAGGATCAATTATTTTCTGGTGACAGCTAGGGTAGATCAGTAGTTATTAAACACGACTTTAACAGCCTTACCCAAATAATCTCGATTCTCTTAGTCACTGCTTAAACTTCTCTGTCTTGTTCTTGCATGTTACACTTCACGTCAGAGAGAAGATGGCAGAGCATCTTAAGCAGTGATTAACGGTTGAGAAGTTTTTTTTAAGTAAGACTGTAATTTTACAGGTTTGAGCTTCCAGTAAACTGAAACCAACGTGATTAAAACAGCGAGGAAGTATATAAGATATAAATAAAATCTATATTTATATGTAAATAGATACAGTATTTAATCATATTAAACAATTTGAATAATATTCCATACTTACGCATGTGGCTTAGTGGCACTTTCTCTTAAAAGATAGCCATGCCTTTAAATTAGTTAGTTTATATTAAGCTTATTTGATAGTTCGTTTCTTACAAAAGAAATACAGCACTAGCTGGCAATAACTGAATTCGTTCTGAACGAAGAAAAGCTTGGTTCAGGGCGGAGCTTATACGATATAAGCCGCTTTTTAACCAACTTCAAAAAAGGAGGAATTTCTATGTTCGACTGTATGTATGTTTTTTTTAATGTATGTTCTCCGATTTCTTCGTCAAATGTGGACCGATTTTGAAATTTTTTTTTGTTTGGTAGGTGAAAGATGTGTTGTTGATGATGTGGTGGTTCTATATACATTTTATCGAATCGGTAGTTTGGTTTTTAAATCAAAATTACTGGAATAATAACTGGAAAATATGAAGATGTCATCCAGATAGTCGATATTGTAGTCGGTTGTTTTTTTTTTATAAACGCGTAATTATTGTACCTACAAAACCAATATGTTTAATACAAATTTGTGGTTATAAATATATCCGTGGATGCACAGAAAAGCCAAAGCCTTACTACAGAGCTTTTACGAAAAGTCATAACGAAAGTTATTAAGTATGTAAAAAATCCAGAGAAGAGCTAGATCCTCCTAGAAAAAAGTTGTCTGCAAGAAGTTTACTGTCCTTTTATAAAGTCGTTAGATGTTTATGTGTGTGTTCTATTAGCTGACAAAAATTGTTATGTAGGTAAGTATTGACGAAAGGCATGGGCGGACCCCGGAGTCCGTGGTGCTAAGCAACAAATAAAATAAGACCTACACACACACACACACACATTACACACACACCCTACATCCACACACCTCACACGTCCTGCATTTACATTTCTTGACATGAAATGCCTGAAAGAAATTCCCACGTACCTATATCTTCAGTCAGCATAATATAGAAAGAAAAAAATAAACTAACATGAAAGATACAGACATCAATGTTACTACAATTGAAGCTAAACTTCCCAGGGCATTAAAAATAATCAAGCAAATCTACATTCAACACAACGTCCACATAAAATAACCTAAAACCGACGTAAAAGTCACAAAAATAGGCAATAAAGTAGGAGTGGCAACAATACATGTAAAAAGCCAAGCGCCTCCACCGCACTTAATAATTGATGGGCCAAACTGCCGAGTTGTGTTCCTCATACAATATTAACCCCCTAGCTACCCCCAGATACCCCGTGTTACCGCCTTGCTATGTATGTATACCCATATAGCATTATCGTGGAAATTGTGATTGCTAGTTTGTGATTGAAGCGCGCCAAGTTGTTGATTCTTTATTTCGTTTTTCGGGTCAGTTAAAGTTTCTGTTTCATGATCAAATGTTCTTTTATTTACGTCATGTATAATAATTTGTGATCAACTGAATTTAATAAATTAAAGCTTTAATAGCCCTGCCAAGCAAGAGCTAGACTTGCTTGTACATTTTTACGGTTTTGTGGATACCAGTGTTTATATTAAACGTTACGTTAACTGCTACTTTGCATAAATTGTTTTGGTTTCTATTGATTTGGAGGGTGATACCGAAAAAGATTCTGCCCTCCTTAGCTAGGAATGTGTTATTAGTTGGATGCAATTTGAAAGCTAAATAGCTACGCTCGTGTTACTGATCCTTGACATCTTGTCTTTTGACCTTCCCTGGTATTTTTCTTATTTTAATGGTTTAAAGACCACCTGGACCTGTGTATGTCCATAAACTGCAACCAGAACCACCGGTGGACGGGCAGCAGCGTCCTCTTGGTTAACGGTGGTGACCATTCTGCGATCCCCAAGCCGCCTGCCAAGCGTGGGGATTATGGCAACACCCCTCTATTAAGGCTGGAAGCCTTCGTCCAGCAGTGGACGTTTTATGGCTGATGACGAATGGTTTAAAGAAGTTGAAGGTATCTACTCTCTTTTTCTTAGCCTATCTCTCTATTCTATCTTCATTGCTGGAGGTCGTGTGTAGTTTGAAGTGTTGGTCACTCGACGTACTATGCTCTTCTACGTGGTTTCTGTCCTCGGCAGTCTCAATAGCTTCAGGTATTGGGAGGTCAGTTAGTGTCTGTATTAGGATAGATTTTGATAGATACTGGTGATGCCGAAATACATGTCCATTGTCTAAGGTATGTAACGTTTTACTAGTGTATTCTTTACTGATGTATTCTCAATTTCTTCCCATGTGTGATAATGAATACATTGATATCCTAGAATACTCATGTCCACTGTCAAATCGAACAATCGAGTAAATATAGTAGGTACCTACATAAGTAATTCGAAGATTTGAAAGCAGTGACAAATGATCAACAACATCTACACTCAATAATGGACGCTCACAGTAGCTCAATAATTTTATTTGGAATATTTTCTTTGATGCGATAAGGCGGACCTCATTTGTCATAGATAACACGCCATTTCATTTAATTTATGTCTTCGCTATCTATATTGTCGGTACTCGAGATAAATTCTGGGTACTGTGTAATGCACGAGAAAAAAAAACACTTTTCCGTGCACTGAATCACTTTTATACTAAAATCAGTGTCGCCAAGCGCACAATTGTTTCTTTTATAGTCTATAGTATTCTTGTTCTCATCGACCGCGAACCAAATCAAATTAGCTACTGCTTAAAATAGACTACTTATTTATTTTATTTAAACGACTTTTAATTAATATATCCAATTTAGTCCAAAGAAATTAGATCGTAAAAATTTAATAGTCAATAAGAATATCAAATCAGTAATCGGTGTCCAAATAATTATTATGGACAAGAATTATTCACGCATAATTATCAATTTTTGTCGTAGAACTATTTCTATCGAAGTTCTTCCATACAGGGTCATTGGTAACTATAATTTAACCTCTAGGCTTCTGCAAATACGGCATAGCATAACAAACAACTTTTATTCTGTGACGTTTAAAGTTCGCAAGAAAAAAATCTGCTGTTTCATACAGTTAACGTTTTTGGAAAAACTCTAGAGTCATGCAACTAACGAGCGTTGGGCAATGGAGAGAGCTATGCTCGGAGTTACTTTGCGCGATCAGCTCCGGAACGAGGTTATTCGCCAAAGAACCAAAGATGTAGCTAGCAGGGTTTGCAAGTTGAAGTGGCAATGGGCAGGCCACATCGCTCGAAGAATTGATAACCGATGGGGAAGTAAGGTTCTTGAGTGGGGACCGCGAACCGGAAGACGCAGCGTTGGAAGGCCGCCACTAGGGAGACCGAAGACATTGTAAAAGTCTAGTGGGATAGTGAGGGACTAGTGAGATAGACCCAAAGTTATTTTGATTTAAAAAGCAAACTACTGAAAATTGATTTCAGTGAGATTTCCGTGGGACTGATAAATCTGAAAGTAATCATCGGCCATAGGTTGTCACTGGTGTCCGTCCAGTCTTTACGGAGAGTTTGCCAAGAAGGGATCATGGCAAACTCTCTGTATAATAAGCCACTTAGCTATAGAGATCGTAGAATGCTCACCACCGTTAACCAAGTTGACACTGTTGTCCGTCCTCCGATGACGAAAGTTTTACAGTTTTAGGACATACCCAGGTCCAATACCCAGAGGCATATCTGTTCAAATACTAAAATAATTTTCCACATTGGTTTATAAATTACGACGTTATGAGGTAACAAACATAAAAAATACAACCGAATTGAGAACCTCCTCCTTTTTGAAGTCGGCTAAGAACCTTAATAACAAAATAGATTCCTTTCGATTGTTTAATCCGACACGACCATTAGCTACAAAATTAATCAAACCTCGACAAATCCCGTCGACACTCTCCCTTCATTATGAGATAACCCTACTTAGAGCTGACCTAACCTGTCAGAGACTTGAATAGAGAGGTCTACAGCATTTTAACTAAAGGTACACTTACGTGCAACGCGGCCGATCGCATCCGCTTGCGGCCACGGCCAATGCGTATTTATATCACTATAAATATATACGGCGCCACTTCATCCGGCGCCGCGCCTTTGCCGCAGACCTCGGAAGTGGCGCCATTCGTTTTCATAGTGCTGTTATTGACGCATTTATCATCAGCTAGAAAACGTCTACTGCTGGACGAAAGCCTCCTCCTTAATAGGGAGGGGTTGCCATAATCCCCACGCTTGGTAGGTGGCTTGCTGGGGACCGCAGAATACTCATCATCGTTAACCGAGAGGACGCTGCTGCCCGTCCTCCGGTGGTTCTGGATGCAGTTTTGTATATGCCCAGCCCCAAACGCATTGACTCTAGCAGAATTGACACATTGGTCTACCAGTACTGTCCAGAACCTCGAAAAACGACACAGTTTCATTCCATTTCGTTCGAACTGCATGCTAATCAGTAGAATGGGACTGCCCAAGTGTTTTTTCGATAGTTTTAAACTGGGTGTCTTCAAAGTCGTGAGTGAATTTTGAGAGAATGGTTTCTTCTAGGCAAGCGTGCTCCATCATAGACTACCTACATCTTCGCCTAACATGAGGCAAGACAGCGTTCAAAAGCAAGCCTATATATAAAAGCACGCCTAACAAAATAGACAGAATATTTCCAATATCTTCCTCCTTCCTCCGTTATTGGGGTCAGTTTAATCAACGGTACATACTAAGCTGACTAGAAGCTGATTATGAACTTCTAGTTACGAATGTGGATGTAGGGAGTAATGCTATTATTTATTCTGTATTTTTTTTCATAATGAAATAATTTTTTCACCTTCTTGCAACCATGATCTGTGATCTGCGACTTATCTTGCATTTTAAGGGTAAACAAATTTGAAAGTGTTAAAGGCGTAGATTATTCGCGAAGATATGCGGTAGAAATTAACATTTAATACATTATTATGATTTTAATCTGTGATTGTGATTATCCTGGACCTATTTAAAATGTAGATGTTATCATATGACTCGCCTAGAGTCCACCTGGAGAAGTACCACAACTTTGCCAGTTATTCAACCTCCAAGCAAGCATTACTTTGTTTTGGTTTGAAGGGCAATATTGCCACAGAAATTACTCGGCATAAAGACATTTTACATGTAATATCTCAGGGTGACGAGCGCAGTGTAGTGCGCGCAGGATTCTGTTCGCAAGTCACAATTCTGGCTTTGCAACTGAGCTGGACACACGCGTGTCGCCCCTCGAGTCCACTTGGCGCATAACCCTTTTTAGGCAGGCGTGATGCTTACAACCAGGCAAGCGTCTGTCTCGTATCGTCACACAGTAGAATAAAAAAAAACGCACCTATATTTTTTTACGGTAATGACAATTAATTTATAACAGATAGGTTCACTCCAATCTCAACTTAAAATTAAAACGGTCAGCCTTTTAATACTAACAAGAAACAAAGCAAGAAGTTAGATAAGGAACCATTAACACGGCTTGTTAATACGAGGAGACGGCTGATAAATCGACTAAAACGAAAGTGTTTTCATTGTTTTTTTGTTAGCTTTACATTCCAAAGCTAATTTTTTTCACGGTAAGGATAGGTAGAGTAAGTATTGTTGGCGCCATAATTGACAGGGAAAATTCTGGGCCTCTCGATTTTTCCTTCATAATTATTTAGTAAAAATATTATATTTATGTGAATAAGAGTTCAGCATTGCGAACACAGAACTTACAATCAATAACTTCCCTTTTCAAGTCAAAAAAATCCACTAAAAAGCACAAATGAGTCGTATTTATCCATTTTAATTCGTTGCCTAACCAACTAAATAAAGAACACAAAACACTGTTTTAAACTATCAGGGTTGTTCACTATATAGATCTATTATTATTTACGGGATATTTACCGTGATTATGTCGTGTAGGTATCCCGTAAATAATAAGAACTATAATGAACATAAAATTTATTGATTATGGTGATTGATAAGGCATCATAATAGTAGATTGTTTACCAAGAGAACAAACAACTATTTTTAAGGCGAGTGTGTTTCCTTGAATCCAGAGCGCAGCGAGGGATTCAAAGTACCTACTCGAGCTTAAAATAGTGTTGATCCCGAGGTGGACACTCTACTTTTTATCACCCTCTATTTTAGTGCAAGTAGGTAAGTGCAACTTATGAATAAGAATAGTACCTACGTTAATTTCATTCTCACTAAGTACTCTCTTTGAGTTTTGGCGGGAACACGGAAAAATCATGTCGTTGCATTCTATTATTTTCTTAAACTTGTGTTTTTTCGTGAATTAATGATTAAAAATGGTGATGTTTATTCATTGAGTGTTGAATTACATGCACGAGTGTGGGAAAGTGATATAATGTGGTGAAACATGTCTTTTCGTGTTGTTTTCAAAACTCCGTAGAAGCTTATAGTAAAGTCGCCACATCTTTACTAGGGTATGACTTGGACTCGACTATGACTAATTTCGTGTGACTTACTGTGATTTCATGACTTATATGACTTGATGATAACAAATAAATGTAAAAAATCATAAACTTGAACTAAACTTGACACTGGCAGAATACACAACGTGCGATGCCAAAAACTAAGAAAGAAAAAAAAGTAATCTCTTCTTACTTTTTATTGAGGAAGATAAAATAAAACTAAGTAAAATCCGAATATGAGTAAACAATAACGAACGTAGGCGGATTGCATTTCGCGCGTATAATTTTTTTTTCACATTTTTTTTTTCGCGCTTCTTTCTTTTTCATGTAGCCTGTTAGGTACATGTTCATACAATGTTCGTGGTTAGTATCTTTGGTGATTGGAACTTTTACTAACAATATCATCACTTTTCGTCCCTAGGGCAAAAAAGAGCTCTTTTTTGCCCTGTTTGCGAGGAACAAAGTACATAGCTCTTTTTGAATAGATGTGATAAAAAGGTGTATTTGAGAATATTGAATAATTGTGGTATTGGTCTTCGTCAGCCATAAAACGTCCACTGCTGGACGAAGGCCTCCCCCTTTATAGAGGGGTGTTGCCATAATCCCCACGCTTATAGCACGCTTATTGTGGTATCGGTAAAATATAATAATTATTTACCAAATTAATTTAAAATGTACTATGGGTTTTATTATTAACCCTTTGGCAAAAATAATCCATATCCGTTCCGTACGTGCTTGTCGGTAAAATAATGTCACATTGCTTAAATAGGTACAAGTTTTTTTGTGTAATATGAACAAGGTAGTAATTAGTAAAAAAAAAGGACGAATTCAAATTTAAAACGCATTCAAAGAATTTTGAATTCGAATTAAAACTTATAAAATAAAACATCAGACAGAGTAGATCACTAACACTATTTTTTACAATAAAATCAGTGGCATGGCGCCTCGCGTATCGACCACGGGTTATCTCCCCCGAACACAAACAGGGCTTGTCCATTAGAACGTAATCGGTTGTGCCACCAACACTGTTTGAAATTCGAATGTGTATTGTACTGCCATTCCTGCCTGCTGTTCGAATTTGGAATCTTGTTGCGTGCCAGTGTTGAAATTTTGAAACGAGGTAATATTTTTGTTTTATAAACTTAACTTCACGAGGACTTTGTTCAATTGTTTTTTTCCCACTGGCAAACGACTATTCAATTGTTTTTTTCCCACTGGCAAACAATTATTGCATGTCTTTCGTAAAATAATTTGATGAGATTTGATTTGGTGCGACGTATTACTGCAAATACGTCGAAAAAAACAATATAACAAAAATAGCAAATAATGCAAAAATAGGAACATCGCGTATAACCCACGAAACGCAATTATAAAACGAAACATTATGGAGTTTTGGCGGGAACACGGAAACATCATGTCGTTGCATTCTATTATTTTCTGAAACTTGTGTTTTTTCGCGCATTAATGATTAAAAATGGTGGTGTTTTATTCATTGAGTGTTGAATTACATGCACGAGTGTGGGCAAGTGATATAATGTGGTGAACTCCGTATAGAAGCTTATAGTAAAGTCGCCACAACTTTACTAGGGCATGTCCTTGAGTCGACTATGACTAATTTCGTGTGACTAACTGTGTAATTTCATGTATGTCATGACTTGTTGACTTGATTTTAATATAAAAACTTGAGAATTCATAAACTTGACACTGGCAGAATGCAGAACGTGCGGTGCCAATAACTAAGAAAAAAATGCTTGAATTTTCTTAAATTGGAAATTGTGATAAAACAGTCATTTTGATAGAATAATCATGCCATAAATCCATTAATTAAAAAACACCTTAAAAATGTTTTTATATGTATTTTAATCTTATATAAATATAAATATTATGTAAAAAGGTCGTTATTTATTATTCATGTATAATCATAGTTAAAAGCATTTACGAAACACGTGTTATAAGCTTAATTAATAGTGTTTTTGGTGCCGACCGTATATACTTAAATTTATTACATTTTTAATGGAACGGTCCAAAGGCTTTTGTATAATGTAATTCAGTGGATTAAATATTGCAACCTGTTTGTAAGTAAGTAGGTACGTCTGTCTAGTATGTAAGAGCGTTTAGTTATGAAATGATATAATAGTACATTATGATACGAGTGTGCTATGTTGGTCATTACACTAGAGGCGGTATTAAGCGCGCGAGCCGCAGGCGAGCGCGATAAGGAAGCCGAGAGCGTAATGACTAATAGCACAAGAGTTCCATACGACTGTTTTCGTCACACTTGCGAGGAAAATACAATATTTTTTTGATAATAATCAACCACACAGCGAAAACGTTAACAAACATTCGCGGAAAATGGCGCCCAAATCAGTAATGCGCGCGCAGGTTGACATGTACTTCAGCGGCATAAGAACTCTTTGTTGGTATTACAAAAAAACTGTAAGTATTACCCGGCTATATTAAGAGTGCTTCGTATACGTACGTCTAATTGCAGTCACGTACAAACTTGACTTTACCGGGTTATACCTATTATAGTACAAGTGCCGTAATGTAAAGTAAAAAGCACGCGTGTGTAATAGCTTGGATTATGAGCCTAAAAGCGATGTAATAAGATCTACTTTACGAGCAAGTGTGATGAAAAAAATATTATTTGTGTTATAATTATTGACAGGTAACCAATGATATTATTATATATAAGGATAAGGATATATGAGGGAGATATGTCATATCGCGCCCTAAAATGGCCCCAGGGACTGTCTCACCTGTCTGCGCTCACTAAGCGAGACGCGCGCTATCCCTTTTGCTCTCATACAAGTACTATCTTCTTTCGCACTCCGGCACAACTCGTAAACATGGCGGCACGGGAGTCATATTCAAACGTTGTTCTAATACGCGATAGCGCATTTTTCGTAATCTTTGCAGGTAACTAATTATTTTTAAAAAAGACTAGCTGCGGCACGCGGTTTCACCAGCGATTCTTCGGATAACAAGTTTTTTTTAATTATTTTTTAAGGTATAAGCTACCTCTATACCATCCATCCAAATTTCATCCAAATCCGTTCAGCCATTTCAGCGTGAAAGAGTAACAAACATACTCGCACACACACCGACAAACTTTCGCATTTATAATATTTTTGTACGATTTATTTGTGTGTATTATTATGAATTATATTTTACATGATATAACATAGAGTATGTAAATCACTATCGCTGACATTCTGAAGTAAATAAATTTAAAAAACCCGGCCAATTACGAGCGGCGGCACAATTGATACTGCGATGGTGCTTTCCAAGGTAGACTAACGTCAGAAAAAACTGGACAAGGCGACGAATATGTACCAAAATACCTATACGTCTGTCTCATTTTTCACATAAGGAATTAAGTTTACCCATAACCCAGCGTGGTTATTGTTTTGTATTCTTTGCTACCTTAACATGACTAATTCCTTACATGATTTTGAAAAATAATATGTAACTGCAATTGTTGGTTTGTTTCTCTGTCACGCCGAAACGGAGCAACGGTTGATTTTAGGTATGGTGGTAAAGTGGACCCGAAAACCAAAAACGAACGGTTATAATAATATAGCTATAATAAAGGAGCTTTTTTATGTTGCTAGTAATGAAACAAACGAGACGCCCCACGGTGATAAGAGGTAACGCCTCTCTACGACCATTGTAACAGTACCCAGAAATAAGTAATAAAATGAAGTCGCATTAATTGCGGTCATTACACCGAGACGTTCGATGGTAAGTGTCCCTAGTTCTATAATTTGGCAGAGGACAAGAGTATAGAGAGACCATTGAGATTAGGATTCTATCTCAATGAGAGATACGCTTCGATTTGCTTCATTCGCTCTCGCTTTGTCTCAGGCGATTTCCAATTGCTGTCGGTTTTGTGCCTGGGTCAAAGAAATAGTCGAGATCCTCACGACCTTACACGAGGGTCGCGTACTTCAGATTGCGATCAACTTTGTTAAGAACTTCGTCGAGTATACTTCGCGAAATGTGTATAATGGACGTTATGAACTACTTCGATTAGCAGGAGAATTAGAAGTGGTTGGTCTCATTTTGGAGAGCTTCTTAATTGGAATTCCTCCGGACACTTGCTACCTAGTAAGTATTACAATGGAGTGACGAGACGAGAAAACGTTCGCCTGGTGGTAAGCACCTCGCCTACCCATAACAGTAGCAATGCCAGAACTGTAAGCTTGCCGACAAAATGCTGCGCTGCACTGCACTGCGCTCGTCGCCCTGAGAAATTAGAGTTTAAATCTCATGCCCAGTAATATATCTGGTAACATTGCCCTTCAAACCGAAGCACAGTAATGCAAGCACGCTACTTTTGGCGTTTGAATATCTGGCAAAGTCTTGGTACTTCCCAGGACTCTACGATAGATTCTTACCACTACAAAGGTAAATCAAAGTATCTTTAATATGTTTACAATCTCACCTCCACTTAGTTCTCCGGTTCTGGAACCAGGTCTTGACTTGCGCGTCTGTCATTTTAAGTGTTTTGGCGAGACTGGCTCGCTCGGCAGATGCAAGGTACTTCTGTTTGTGGAAACGTTTCTCCAGCTCAGCTATCTGCAGCCGAGTGAAGGAAGTCCGCGGTTTCTTCCGTTTCGGCGGCGTCCGATTCTGGTACGGGTGGCCGATCCTCCTCGTAATGGGGAAGGAAGCTGTGGGAGAGAAATAGCGCTTAGTTCATGTTTGTATTAAGGGAAGCAGAAATTACAAACATAGAACATCGTTATCGTAACTAGCCTCATCATCATATACCAGGAGGGTGTCACTCCGCAGTTAAGGCATGTTCGGCCGGCGCTCCGTCCGGGTTGACAATTCAAGGCAGAAGTCAGTGGCCGCCCGCACGCTAGCCTCGTCGCACGTAACTAAGCATACGTGATAGAAAGAGAGCGGTATATCTAGGTGAATATAGCGAGCGGTATCCAGCGCTGTGCGAGTTGAATTACTACTTTATTGCCTAGTAGATAGATTCCTTATTTATTTCAATTCCTTTGCGGAGTTAACTTTCTGTACGTATTTATTCTGTGCATAAGCCTTTCTAAACGCTTGCTTTTTTGCCTGATTTGCGGCTTTTAGCTTTCAGCTACTGTCATCTGTCTTACATAAAACGTCACTCCAGTAAGTATCGAATCATAGGTTCCACATTCATCATAATCAGCCTATCATAGTCTACTGCTAGCCATGGGCCTCTTTTATCGCACGCCACTCAGCTCGATGTTTGGTTTTCCTTCGGTGGTTTGTTTATCGTCACTCAATCTAGACAGGGCGTCCTACACTGCGTTTTCCAATTCGTGGTCCCACTCTAGAACAAGTCTAGCCCGCGGGCGTCAGTTCTGCGTCAGATATGACCATCCTACTACCACTTCAGCTTAATGGTACACTGAGCTATGTCGGTGACTTTAGTTCTCTGGCGAACTACTAACTTTCTGTCTACTGATATAAAACTGAGTTAAGTATTTTTATAAGTTAAAAAAAAAGAGCGACAAAGAAACAGACCCTCCGCTTAATGGTAAACAAATCCCTTGCGTATAAACTCGATTGTAAGCCAACCCAGAGAGGTATAGACCTTTAGAGACGATAATGTTTTCAAAACTTTCCATATCGTAATTCTATGGACAGGCATTCATATAAAGTTCAATCCACACCTCAGAAGTGCGCGGAAGCAATGCCGAGCTGATGACGAGCACCAAAACCGAATGATGTGGGATTTTCTGATTTACATGATTTAATAAGTTTGCCGACTTTAATAAACTTCGGATGGATCGGATCTTAATGGAAATCTACAGGTGAACAAAGGGTTTTAATAACGTTTTGTTTAACCACTAATAATAGGCTATGTCTGGATAATTATACCATTATATGTAATTATTTACATATATGTATTTGTATGTAGATATGTATTCCTTTTGTAATTGAAATCACGATTACAGTAAATTACACATTTCGATTACAAAACTCATGAATAAATAAAATTCTTAGTATTGTAGATAATATCAAAAGTGTAATTATTCAAATTCAATATAAATGCTAAGCTATGCTATACTTAAGTATGTATAAGAAGAAGCATATTCGTTTTTTTTTCATGTTGCTACTGCTATTGAAAGGTTGACTGAATCAACTCTGAGCATATAAGTAAACAGCGACGTTGTTATTGGAATGGACGGGCCCAGCGCTTGCAAATCGTTCAAAATAAACAAGTCAACACAATCAAGCATACCTAGCTAAAAGTATGCATATTACGTTTGCCTGAAAATAGAGATAGCGAATCTAATTACTGCATGACAAAAAGAGAACACATGTACATGTATTAGAAGTTTGTATTGTCGTATCGTACGGCTCGCATGTCTCAAAGACAGAGTAAAGTATATTGCAGTAACTGCAGTAAATTGTTCTCTGAAGGTAAACAGAAACCTCCAATACAAGCTATGCTTAGTGTAGGTTTCTGTGAACTATTGTAATTGTTGCCTCGAGCCAAATTTTATAGTATGTATAAGGTATTTAATAAAATAAATTTATGTAAGTGGCTTCTGTATTCAAATAAACAAATTATTATTATTATTAATTATTAGAGTGTGACTGGCGCTGAGGAGAGCTGGCGCTCAACATACAGTCTTCAAAATTCGTGCGCTTATTTCCCGTCCATTCATGTTATCATTGTCGCTGTAAGTAAATATGAATTATAATTAAACTACAAATATATTGATCGTCATAATTATAAAATATAGCAAAGAACCCATCTTAGCAAATGATTTAAAATTCTCACGAAATATACCGAAAAGACCGTATCAACTATCTTATTAGTAATTATTTTAAAAAAGGAAGTCACAATCATTCCAAAGTAGCAGTTACACGTTTTCAAAATTACCAAGATGGCGGCTGCAATAATGTTTTTAAAATTCGAAACTCAATAAATTACATTCGTTTATACGAGGCTCTCTGATTGGTCGACTGGCAGAACCGCATGATTCCTAATGGTTAGTGTAGTCCATAATAGATCGATTTGCATTAAATGATCCGTGGGATGAGAATCGTTAACCATATTGTACTGATGTTAAATCGATATTCTATATAATGACGCTCATTTCAGGCATTTACTTCGGTTATTTTAAATTCGTCAAATCGTTGGTCAATTTAGCTTTTGAATTTGAAAGGCTAATCATACACCCATTATATTTTATTATGTACTGTACCTTTATTATGTTTTTAATGTTGCATCTTGATAGCATTTTCATTACAGTTTCACTTATTTACGCTTCAAAGCATTTAACAATGGATTTTTTGAACATCTATTATAATAAAAGGTTGGTAGAGGTGGTCGAGTCGGTAGAGCCGGTAGAGTCGGTAGAGTCGGTAGAGTCGATAGAGTCGGTATAGTCGGTAGAGTCGATAGAGTCGGTAGAGTTGGTAGAGTTTGCTCGGAGTGATTTAAAGTGGAGAATTTTGGGAGCGGTCCGAATTTCTTCCGCACGCGGACGAAGTCGCGGGGGACCTCTAGTTTTATAATATATCAACTAGCTACCGCCAACCAGCTTTTCCCTTAAAAGTGTAGACTGTCACCAAATGCGAGTTTGAGTTTAGACGAAAACCATGTAGGTAAATATATTTACCTACCTATATTTAACTTTTTGTGAGAGAAAGAACTTTGATGCAGATATTGACCTAATGTATAAAGTAAATAAAACGATTGATTAAGTCGTTAAATTATAATTTGCATGTAATATACCTTTATACAAATGTATATGTGACATTTTGGCCTAGTTCATACAAAAGGTACGACTTTTGCCTAAGACTAAGGTAGTATAAAGTGGCATTACCGCAATAAATTAAAGGCTTAAGACATTTCCCATACGCAGGTAGCCTAGTGGTACAAATTTGACATACTTACCTTCTTAGCCTTACTTACCTTTAGCTCATATAATTTATTTTTTATATCTTAATCTTGGACACGAGCTTTGTCTGCCTAAACTCCAATAGTAGGTAACAATTCTTGTAACCCCATTCGAAATTTGAATATTTTATTTTCTTTTTCAAATATGGAATCGTATTAAACGGTGCGCTGCTATTGGCTGGGATAGGGTAATGGCGGCTTCACGTGACCGCAAATTACGGAGCAATTGCGGGGGTATACGTAAGTTGGACGTAGTGGTTGTTAGTCTTCGTTGCCCGCAACCCGCAAAGAAGGCTAAAGAGGACTCGTTTTATTTCCGACGCGGCAATTTAATACTGCTGCGTTTTTTAAAAGTTTTTTTTTGAGATTTTCAAATTATTATTGCGTTATTTTTGTATACCTACTTAGCTTTAATTTTTAATTTTATTTTACCTATTCTGTATCACTTTAACTAACATTTTGTCTTCAGACATGCTTCTCTAAATTTCTTATTGAAAGCATTTGTTTACTCCAGAAAAGGAAGAGTAAAATATGAGAATGATGTTGAATTACTTTCAAAAATGGGAATATAGTTACTTACCAAATTTTTTGTGACAATTATTGCAAGTTTTTCGTTATGACTTTGTTTACGGTGCGTAGGTCCGGAGCTTACAAGAGAATTTCGCCAGAAGACATCTACAGCTGGAAGACGGCCGTCTCCCATAATGTTTGATGATTCGTTGAGGGGTTACGGTAATCCAAAAAAATACTGCCATCCAAATGTGCGGAACAGTTGATTTTTAACAATAGCGTAGTTGATCTCATTGGTGATTTGGGTAGAGCTTCTTTACAGGTCGTGTTCTAGGTAGCTACCACCACTGTATCGGATATCCTGCCACCAAGCAGTAGTTTGTATTTAAACAACTGTGATCCGGGTTTAATGGTTTTGTAGTTTAATTACACGGCTAATGAGACTCATCATCGCATTTCTGAAAGTAGTGAGTGCTAATAGTAAGGATGTTCTGAACTTTCGTTGTTACTCAAAGTTTTCGTCACTACAGTTACTGCCATGGCCTTAGGGAGGAGTTACCTCTTACCATCAGAAAACCGTCGCATTCGTCTCATCTTCAACTGCCGGTAGACGTCTACTGCTGGACGAAGGCCTCCCCCTTACTAGGGAGGGTTTGCCATAATCCCCACGCTTGGCAGTCGCTTGGAGACCGCAGAATGCTTACCACCGTTAATCTAGAGGACGCTGCTGCCCGTCCTACGGTGGTTCTGGATGCAGTTTTAGAACATAATATCCCGGTCAAGATAATGCACTACTGTATTTATTTTGGAGGGCTTTTTCTTATGTTATTTTTGTTTTATATAGTAGCATTATGGTAACTAGTTAACTTCTTAGGATTAAATCAAATCAAATCAAATCAATTATTAGAATCTATATACAATATATCAAAAAGCTTTTGTTCTATGACTTTTGAAATAAACGAGAAATATACTATTTACTGTAGGCAGAAATCTCTTACGCAAAGTCCACAAAACAAAAACTACGCGTAGGTACAATGTTACCCTACGTCACACACCATCAGGAAGGAAAAGGGTGCCGTAACAAGGTTCCCGCTCGTAATCAGGTTACCGCCGTATGATTCATGGCGCGGTCGAGACCGACCGTAGCGTAGGCACGGTTCGAGCTGCGACTGTGAGTGACCCTTCGATATGTAACGCGTAAGTATGTTCTTTGGTAAACTTTTTGATTATGGAATACGTACTTTTTGTTATTGTGTAACATCCATAATACTACTTCCTTACTAATGTTTAACGTTACGTTGCGTGGACTGTTTCTACACAACCATGCGGAAACGGTGCACATCCCTGGTGCGCAGGGTGCGGGCCAGCTCCAACAGTATCCTAAACGTATATGCGAATAGGTTTGACTGTCAGTACCTACATTAACCACTGTTACAGGGTTCAAGTACTGACTAAAAGCAAACAACAAAATGTAATGTGTAATTGTATTTTAATTTGATTGTTATTTAAATTGTTTTATTTTTAATTATTATTGTATGTGACTATGTGATATGACTTATGTCGAAATAAATGGAATTTGAATTTACGAAAATGTGTTTGTTTATTTGTATGTTGGTATGTTTGTGCGTCTTTCACTCAATAACTGAGCAATGACTCGTAACGTTTTTGCCATCGATATAAGTACGGTGTTTCATACTGACCGGAGAAGTATTACTTTGAAGGGGTTACTTTTGATGTTCCGATTTTTTAATATTTTTCTAAACATAAAAAAAAGCCACACAAACTGACCAATCAAGTCAAGACCCATTTTCTGCAAGTTTCTTGGTCTTGACTCAATTTGTATGATGACACCCCTTTTTGTAATTTTATTTGTTATTAAAGAATAACGGGTAAGTTAGGGTTTAATTCCTGGTTAAAACGAGGCACTAAGTAGGTAAGTACTACTAGGTATATTTATCATGAAGACGGATTCAAAACGTTAAAAAGATCTAGTAAGATCTTGTAGGTAAGTACTTTATTAATTAGTAAGTACTTCATTTTATAAAAGTATAAATTTATACTTTTTAAAGGAAGTTTTGAAAAGTAACTACTTACAGGAAAAATACAGTAAGTATGGTGTCAATTCGGTTCATTCACTCACTTATGACTAAGCTAATATTGGACGAGACTAAAATTTATTTGCGACTCATTTAATTTTTTTCATATTTATTATGTGAGGAAAAGATACCAATAGTTTAAGTCCTGTCAAATATAAAATTTAGTGACAACGAAACCATTGCCTACGAAGGCAAATTTGTAAATATTTTTTTTATCAGCTATTTTATTGAAATAGATGTGACTCAAGGAAAACCTCATAGAAATCAATAAAAATAAAAACGAATTAAAGTCAACCCAGATAAACCAGTAAAAAATAAATCAACTAATTAGAATTAAACCTTTTCTGGGGGTGTTTTGTCTAAAATTACAACCTACTCCAAATGAAACAAGTCCTTAGGTATTTATGCCTTTTTAAAATTCAATTTTATTAAGCCAATCAGTACAGGCATTATTTCTTACATACATTTTTTATTTAACATAATTTATGGATGCAGACCTGGAAAGGTATAATTCCATTTCAATAATTTTGCATTTTTATTTCATCTAACAAAATGAATACAAAATGTTCTGTTTGGTTTATTCTCGAAATCCCCACTAACCATCCCCACCAGTGAGGATTCTGTAAATGTCAGTGGGGAAGTTGGGAACACACCTATTTTTAGTGCAGAGACTGCCTGGGAAGTACACACCTTTACCAGTTATTCAATCGCCAAGCAGTAGTGTGCAAACATTAAACTTTTGTGTGCCGAAAATGTAAATTGTAAGCACACATCACATGAAATCTAAATAGAAAAAAAAAACTTCATAAAAAAAATAAAAAAAATATAATGAATTGAGAATTGAAATTTTTAGAGGCCTTTTTTTAGATAATTTGACGAAGGAAGTCGATTTCTCTAAAAAATTTTATCTCCTCCGCCAAATCAAAGGATTTGAATATCAGAAAGTTAGCCATGCAAACAAATTCTGTTTAAAACATTCCAAAAAAGATATAAACCACTTGCAATGTTGTGAATGATAGACCGATTAATTGATGAAGTCATGAAACTAAGGTAGGATGGCGGATATGGCCTAGTCGCCTTTCGAAAGGTCCAGCAGAAAAGTCCAGCAGGAAACTATTAACTAATGTTAAGAAGAACTGATTATACGTAGGGTAATATGTAATTAATAAAAAAAATATATATAAATTAAAATAAAATACGTAATTAAGTTTCAATTTTAATAAAATTTGTTAGTACTTATATTTTTATTCGAAAGTTATATTTAGTAATAAAACTGGCGAACGATGGTAGCTAAAACTGAGGCAACCCTGCCTTAAGGCGGCCTAAAAGACAGAATTTCCCCATTTTGTGGTTTTACAGATTTCTGTCATGACGGTTGCCTCTTGCGTCGGGTTATGATCCCTTTATGATATTATCCTTCTGGGTGTTATTTTGCAACCCTTTTCCGCCCCCTAGCTCAGGGCGGCTACTCAGTGAATTTAATCGTTATTTTATAACATTGCAATAAGGTGGTGGGCAGTAAACATGATTTTTTGAAGCTAATGCTTTTATACATAAACTTTTAAGATCTCATAATATCACGCATGCTAGACACAATTTTACATGTAGGACCAGTTTTTAAAAGTCTTGCAATTCTTATTTACGTATTATAATCATAGTTTGGTGCCTATAGTTATGGACCTGGGTACGTCCCAGTGGTATGTCCTAAAACTGCATTCAGAATCACACTGGAGGGTTTGCAGCAACGACATTTCAGCTAGCTGTGGTGAGCATTCTGCGATCCCCAACACGCCTGCCAAGTTTGGGGATTATGGCAAACCCTCCCCTACCCATCAAGAGGGGATCATCCAGAACTGGACGTCTTCAGGCTGTATTTTTTAAATTTATTTTTTATTTTATAGTTGCAGTTATAAAAATGCCACTGTGACGTTTTCGATACTTTTTCCCAAAAGGGGCGCTTAAATTCACTTTTACATCATTGTCCTATATTTCGTAGGTACTTTTATTACCATTCATTTCTTTTTCATTTTTGTTTACTTACTATAGTAATTGATAAATATTTGTAATTACAATTTACTATTTTAGGATAGTTTTTGTACTAGGAGTTTGGATTAGCTTATTATGACACAGTTTAAGATCGTTTACATGACGGTAAGTTCACTAGTATTATTATTAAGTTCTGTGCTTAGTCAAGTCTACCAAAATAATAGCGCTCTTACCTTGATTACAGACTCAAAGATAGACCGAATCATGGACTGATCCGGTCTATCTTTGGATGGGCGACCAACGACAGCTATTAGTGATGTGACTATTCTTACTTTAATGTTTCAATGCTGTACTTACTCAATAGTGAAAAGAAATTAATCCAATACTGTTAACGAAATTACATTCCTGTTCCTTCAATAATCTAATTCAAAATAGATTACTCATGTCAAAGTTAACGCAGAGCGCATTTTCATCCCAACCCCCTTTAAATTGAATACAAAAACGTGATTAAAAATTCATAGGCGTGTACGCACTGCACAGTGGCGCGAGATGCGATCGGTGCGGACAAATTGTTACTATCTAAGTGATGGAACGATCCTCACTCCCCTGAGACTTGCCTCAATTAGATGTCACGCATCCTTGTCTACTTTACAAGTATGACTGTGTCACATGTTCTAGAGAAAAAACAAAGTGTTGTTTAGGGATCAAAAAATTGTAAAGTATAACCATACCATATTATAGTATATAAATATATTCCATGTAATAATATACCATAATTATAATGTATAAATTATTCTATCTGTTATATGGTTCCCATAGTACAAGCATTGCATAATTGAGGCCTAGACGATATGTACAATGTTCACCAATATAATTTTATTTATTTATCGGAAAGCAAGATAAAAATGTAAAAGAATATGAATAAATATTAGAACTAATAAAAATAATATTATATCTAAAATCTGAATAGAAATATAAATATGAATAATATGTCTTCAAAATATATTCAGAAACTTTTCAGAAGTTTATGACAGCTGCTTCGTGAAAGTTATTTGCTTGACAAACAAAAAATTACAGGCTCATTAAAAACTGTCAAATATTTCAAATTTCCCCATTTTGTGTATTTTATAGACGGATTGCGAGTGATGCGAGCATAATTATTATATTTCAGCCTAGTAAGTACAAAGTAGGTGTAGATGTGAAAGTTTCCTAGGCCACGCGCGATAATGAACTAAGCTCATATTTAAATTAATTTGCCCACTGTCCTATGATTATTCCATTATATGTGTTTGACAAAAATGTCCTGTATTTATTTGATCTTATGCCAGCAAATATGATACAAATATGATGATATTATTTCATAGCTACGTACTTATTGGGACGTTATATTTCTCAACTAAATCAAAAATTTCATCGTTCTGTTAATACTCAAACTTGAAATAATAAAATTAAATATCAGACACAGTTAATACAAATTACCTACAAGAAAAAAGAAGGCAAACTGTTAATCATTCTTACACAATAAAATACTGAAACTGTAAAGGTGTAGACAAATGCGAGTATCAGAGTGAGTGAGCGCTCGCGCGTAATCCCTCGCGACTTCGCCCAATTAGATGTCAGACATTCGTCTTGTTGTCCTTACTTTTTCACCTTCGCACCACTGGGCGGGAATTGGTAGAAATGGTAGGCGAACAATACACAGGTATATCTAAGCCTGTGTAGCTGTAGGTATATTAAGAATATCGTACATGTACAATGAGACAGTGATTTGAAAAGACGTCACTTCAGGCTGCAATAGTAAAAATGCGGTCAAGCGCGAGTCGGACTCACGTATCGAGTGTTGCGTAACTTCACACGAAATTATTTTTAAATATTGTATTATTACTAAAAAAATGGTCTCATAATTTTATTATTATATTGTTAATTATTAAAGATTATTTTTGTATGCAGTAGAGAGACGATACGAACGATATGTTCACTTGCCTATAATATTAGCAATGCCAGTTTTGGTTGTAGTCTGTAGGCGTTTTCATACATTTTTGTTGTTAGAAGATCAATATCTCCCATTTTCAACCGACTACAAAAAAGGAGGTTCTTAATTCGACTGTATCTTGTTTTTTTTGTATTTATGTTACGCGATTACTCCACCAATTATGCATTGATTTTGATGATTCTTTTTTGTTAAATAGGTGATACTTCAGAGGTAAAAAAAAAACAAAAACAAAATCGTTTTAGTTGTTTAGTTTTTAAATCAATGTTACTGGAATAAATCAAAACAACTAGAAAACATGAAGAAGTCATTCAGGTAGTCAAAATTTAAATCGGTTGTTTTTTTTTAAAAGCGTGCTTACTAAGTTTTTTTTAAATATGGTTAGCCACGTAATACTCCAACTGAACGATGACATCAGGTGCGGGCACCGCTTCATCTATAGTAGCTACAGCGTCGTGCCATTTTAACACCTTGAAAAAGGTCACCGAATGTGAACCAACATCAACATCATCGCCATCAGATGAAACTTCATAAATCATGATGATGATTGATTGATGATAAAATAAGTCCACTACGGCTGTCTTACGTATATCGTCACTCCATTGAGACTCATGAAGTAAACGTAAAGCATAAGCATTGCCATCCAGCGTGGTAATGCCGCCAGCATGCTGGGTACGCTGCCGACTGGTAGTGGGTTTGAGCATTTGGATTGTCTCTAGACTTTCATCGGTCTGGATACAATCCTTTTGTATTTTGTGAAGTAGGCTAAGTAGTCTTTTTTTTATTATTGGCATAAGCCTTTATTAACTACAACAAATTAGTACAGCTACAAGTAGTCTTTGTAGTTGGTTGTATTTTTTTTTTTTTTTTTTTTTTTTTAATTGGAGGGCTTTGTCGCTTTGCGACCACACCGCCCTGTAAGACAAAACAATGACAAAAATTTGTAAAGACATTACACAAAACACATAGCAATTTTTTTTTTAAGCCTAGTTAATAAAGCCTTATGCCCAACGTAAATAAGTTAGTTTAAATAAAACAGAATTATCAACATGTATCGCACCCAGACAAAAATCCTCCAGCACAGGCCATAAAAATCAATACACAGCAAACATTTTCCAATTACACCGGACAGTGGTGCGAAGAGAAAAATAAACGGACAAATCTCATACATTTTGTACGCAACAAGCGATACAATTCTCACTAGTAACTGAGTGGATACCGTACGGGAATCGAGGGACTGATGTAAAATTCAAAGGTTGAAAGCGCATTGCAATCGGGATACCAGTTCGGCTGCATTTTCAACTGCAGTTCGAACAAAGGTTCGGTCGCTTTTGTTTCTTTGTATTTGACTTTTGAGAATAGGGTAGATGACTGATGTTTATATCGTTGAAACCAATAGCTTTAATCTAAGATGTTTTTACCTGTAGATGAGTTGTCCCCCCCGCCATATTTACTAGACGAAATCAAGGTAATTGCCGTGATCGCTACCAGTCTTTCACTTCCGAATGTCCGGTAATGCGCTGCCGCTAATCGTATGTTTTCTAGCAAAAAGATGGTGATATAATGCCTTTCTGTATATTTAGACACTGCACAATCTACACAGGCACTGTGAGAGACAAAAAAAAATTAATTTCACGCGTAAGTACTATATTTTTATTGCAATGGGAAAAAAATAAATTTATTTTATCTAAGGCGACTGTTGTCACTTTGAAATGGATGGCCGAGATAGATAGATCGTCTTGTGTGAGAGAGTGAAAGAGAGCCACACCGGCGCGGCGAAGGCGCTCGCTCTGGCCAATCAACTAGTGTAGCTTATTACGCCGTAAGAGAAATTAGATATTTGTCTCTTTCTAACATCAGGTGTGGCATATAAAGTCGGTCATATTCTTTCCTTTTCTTCACAAAGTGCATAGTAACATGCGCAAGTATATTTATATAGGCAACGTCTAGTCAGTTTTTAAAGCAGTTTTGTTCGACTATAACTACTCTATTTATTTCAACTCACTGGCTTTAATGAAGAATTTAAGTAAATATAGTACGTTTAATGAAAAAATAATTTACTTAAATCGGTTAATAATGTTCTGATATATGAGCGATTAAAGTTTTTGTTACAGACAACTCTGTCCCTTTCCCACAAAACAAATGACGTCACGCCTTACTTGTCACAATATAATTTATATGGCGTACAGAGAAGTGACGTCACGATTTGCTGTTTCGCCTCTCTGTCTAGCATGATATTAAGATGCTTATAAGTTGCTTATTTTTGATCAGATTTTAATATTTTTTCGTTAATCAGCTATATTTATGGGCCACATTTTAATAGGACAATAAAAAAAAACCAGTCATCTAGCCTATTGTTAGTATTGCATTTGTCCATTGCTATACAGAAAACGTTAGTCGCCTATGATCGATACAATACGCTTTAAAAAAAAACTACTTCAGTTACTACGACTGACATCTTCATATTTTCTTGATTTTTTCAAGTTATTTTCATTTAAAACCCAAACAACTGAACCAATTTTGTTAAAGTTTATATGGTACCATTTCTGAAGTATCAACTACCAAACAAAAAAAGGAATCATCAAAATCAAATCATAATTGGTGGAGTAATCGCGAACCATACAAACAAACAAAAACTAATTGAGAACCTCCTTTTTTGAAGTCGGTTGAATATAATACTCCAGCACGAGTACTGTCCTGTAAGTCGCAAAATTTTACGTGTTGGTATAGCTGATTTATTTGACGAATTTGATAAAATAGTAACGATTTTTATCGAATTTTACCGATTGAAATGTCAAATTTTACGATTGTTAAGAACGGCGCCGGTACTTGCGTTGCTTGCAAAAACGGTAACGGGCGTCACAGACAACGAAGATGCTTTAATATTTCATGTTAAGATTCAATACATACTTTTCGATAAATTTATCTTATGGGAGGGACCACCTCTGAAGTATGTGACCTACCAAAAGAAAATAATCATCATAATACGTCTTTAAAAAAAAACATCTGACTTCAACTTCGAAGACCTAACATTTTAATATTTTCTAGTAATTTTAATTTAAAAACCAAATTACTGAACCGATTTCGATAAAATTTATATGGGACCACTTCTAAAGTGTTACCTACCAAACAAAAAAATTATCATCAAAATCAGTTCATAATTGGCGGAGTAATCGCGCATACATACAAAAAAAACATACAGTCGAATTGACAACCTCCTTTTTTGAAGTCAGTTGAAAATATCGCTCGCCATACAATTTTGAAATTAATTATTATCTTTGTAATTTGTGCTGTAAATGAAACGTATGAGTAGCGATATTGAAATATGTTCTAAGATAACATTACAAATTAAAGCATATTCATTTATTATTTGTATGAGACGGCCTTAAGTCTACGATGAATATCATCAGGGGGTCTAGACAAGAACCACTTTCTGTTAGCGTTAACGCCTGCGGAAAGATAAAATTGTATGAAAATGACATTAGCAGTCACGTGACATTTCAAAAGCTAATGTCATTTTCATACAATTTTATCTTTCCGCAGGCGTTAACGCTAACAGAAAGTGGTTCTTGTCTAGACCCTCTGATGATAAAAGTACTTATGTCCTTAAGATTCTAAAATTAATTGTTTGTAACTCAGAAATTTCTTTAAAATATTAAAGCGCTTTAAAAAAAAGAACTGCCTGGATGACATCTTCATATTATTCTGTTGTTTTGATTTAATCCAGTAATTTTGATTTAAAACCCAAACTACTAAACCGATTTCGATAAAATGTCTATGGGACCACCTCTGAAGTATCACCTACCAAACAAAAATAATTATCAAAATTAAATCTTAATTGGCGGAGTATTCGCGTAACGTACACACACAAAAAAAAACATACAGTCAAATTTAGAACGTCGGGTTGAAAACGTAAAGCTCTCGGTATCATAAATCTGACTAATAAGACAAGTCATTTATGTGAGTGCCCATTTATTCACGTATCTACAAATCTACCTATACTAATGTTAATAATATTGACCTAGTGAGCGAAGCCACGTCGCTCGAAGAACTGACAACCGATGGGGAAGAAAGGTTCTCGAGTGGCGACCGCAAACCGGAAGACGCAGCGCAGGTAGGCCTCCCACTAGGTGGACCGACGACATTGAAAAAATCGCTGGCAACCGCTGGATGGAAATGGCAGGTTGTCGTACAGTGTGGCGGTCTAAGGGGGAGGCCTTCGTTCAGGAGTGGACGTCTCCGGGCTGATGATGATGATGATGATGAGTTAGCGAAGTCTTTACAACAACTGACAAAATTTCCTTTCAACTGTCTCTAATGATTGGATATTGGTACTCGCGTACGTCTATCGTATTTTTCGACTAATCTTGACGAAACTAGGAAACTATGAACTTACTACCTACGATTTTATTATGAAAACTGGCGTGGATTTGACACATTGTTTGTTTTATTTATACGGGAATACTCGCGTTGTGTGCTAAGCAGGACGCAACTGCATGAGCGACGGGCTCTGTTTTCACTCTTTGAAAAAGGTCGGATATCATCGAAACTATAGTAGAAACTATATCGGAGTATCCGATTTAATTATTACCTACGCCTCGCAGTTTCACTCGTAATTTTTAAGATACAAAGTAGCCTATATGCTCAGTGTTATTCTAAGGTGAAAGGTACCTCTATATCAAATTTCGTCCAAATCAGTCCATCCGTTTCAGCGTGAAGGAGTAACAAGCACACACACACCCCCACACCGACAAACTTTTTCGAATTTATAATATTAGTGTGATGTGATAAAAACCTGTATAGTAAGTACCAACCTACCTTACAGGTTTTATGATTTTATAGAGTTTTATGTCGTCGGCTTGGAGGATTTAGCGCCTCTGGTTGGGTTTACGTAGTATTTACTTACTCTATCGGTACTTAGTCACAGGTCGTCGCCGATTGGAGGCATTTATTTCCCCCAAAAAAGGAAGAAAAATATCTTTGCACTATTGGCCGAATTTGTTAATATTTGGCATAAACATTAGGCACTCTGTTCTAAACAAGAATTTCGAATATATGAGATAAATCGGTCCAGAAGTTATCAAGGTCGTGAGTTTGCTAGAGTAGTTCGCAGTGGCTGCAGTTCGGACCTGCATATATCCTAAAACTGCATCAAGAACCACCGGAGGACTGGCAGCAGTCGGTGGTGTGCATTCTGCGAACCCCAAGCCGGCCTGCCAAGCGTGCATGGAGCTTATGGCAAACCCCCTTTTAAGAAGGTAAGCCTTCATCCTGTAGTGCACTGCTTCTGGCTGTTGATGACTGTTCGCAGAGCGTGTTTATTTCGTTTATTTATTTATCGGATAAAATTATCGTAATTTATATAGCTACCTAGTTATTCGATTCGTGATGTTATCAGCTCATTGGCTCACTTTAGTCATAAATTTCAAACTAGTAAAGTGATCCAAGCAAAGCGCTTGCGCAAGCAAATTGGTTTGACGAAACTTCATAATTTTGCATAATGTTTTACGTAACACTAATCTATTGTACAATAAATTGATTTATTGTGTTTGAAATTTAGACAATTCAAATACTTCCTCATCGATTGACATTCAAATTTGCGCAAAGATCCGGATATAAACGTCCTCATTGCTCTAGTGGCTGAGCAATGAGGACGTTTATATCCTAGCCACTAAGCTTCGGTCGTTTTCTTATCTCTTATTTCTTCCTGTATAGTTTGTGCAGCTGTTGTCGTCATAGTCTAACTGTCGTGCACGATTTTTTTATAGCAAACTTACTCCTTTCTTCCGACTAATCACCAAATTCAGCTGTTATCGGAACATTAACCCTGAGTTTCTCAGTATATTCAAACTTATATTAAAGTAAGTATTTATAAACAAAACAAAAATTGTTTTAATCTCAATTTGGAAAATTGAATAAGCATGTTTGTGAGATATGGTATACTGCATCCCAACAGACTGTAGATACAACAATGAATAATCGGCAATCCTTTTCTAAAAGATAACTGGTTACCCTTAAATCGTATTTGTTGATAAGACTGCTTATCAGTCCAACCGCAGCTTCGTTTTTCTGCATTTGCACTACATTTTAGAATTCTAAAGATAGTGGCATTTACATATTAAAGGCTTCGGCGCCTGTTTGATCTTATGTTTGTTTTTCTTTGTTAAAACTTGGCGATTACTTCGTAGACTGTTGGTGGTATAATAAAATGTCTGCGATATGTAGCTGTTAATTAAGATACTCATTTTATTCTTTGAAGTCTTGTTAATAAATGTGGAGCAGCTTCGTGATAGTTAAGCCGTATTTTGCCTCTATCCATCATCATCATCATCAGCTCGTAGGCGTCCACTGCTGAACGAAGGTCTCCCCCTTAAACCGCCACACTGTACGACAACCTGCCATTTGCATCCACCGGTTGCCCGCGACTTTTACAATGTCGTCGGTCCACCTAGTGGGTCTTCCGGTTCGCGGTCGCCACTCGAGAACCTTTCTTCCCCATCGGTTGTCAGTTCTTCGAGCGATGTGGCCTGCCCATTGCCACTTCAACTTGCAAACCTTGCGAGCTATGTCGGTGACTTTGGTTCTTTGGCGAATATCCTCGTTCCGGATTCTATCGCGCAAAGTAACTCCTAGCATAGCTCTCTCCATTGCCCGCTGTGGAGTCACGGTCCACCTAGCAGGAGGCCTACCTACACTGCGTGTTCCGGTTCGAGTCGTGGTCGCCACTCAAGTAACTTTTTTCCCCATCGGTTATCAGCGATTAATCTGCCCATGTTCTATATCCACGGATTTATAAATTTAAGAGAAAGGAAATAACGATGACAAAAGAGCGAATAATTTCGATGCTTTTAATAAGTTTCGTCTTCACATTTTTTTCACTTTCATATGATGTTACTTGGTGTGAAAATGCTATAAAAGACAGATTTACTATTCCGAAGCTTTTCCACGTTTATTAATAAGACCGCAAGATATGGTGTAGCTATTTTCTGACCAGAGACCGCTACTACACAGTCTAATCGGTCGGCGACAGACCAACTCAGACCAAATTCCCTCGGTCTGGTAAATCCCCAGAGTGAACTCATGGTAAAAGTTTTTCATAATGATTTTAAGACAGTAACCTCCTTTCGGCTTAATATTACCGTTCTGTGTAACCCCGTATTAAAATCATTATGCAATCATTAAAACCTATAAAACCCATTTAAAGCTACCGGTTACAAAATAACTTAAAATGACAATGATATAAAAAACGAGGAAACCACTACTACACCTTGATTATTTAAAGCTCTACAATTGCACCGTGGGAAGTTCACATAAATTATGTCCATGTACATTTAGCTCATTAAAATTATGTCCGCGTAATACAGTCGGACCTACCACTGTGCTGACATGTCGCTGACTGTACTCAATTTGTAATAATGGAGTTACGTGTATAACAAAAGATAAATCAATGTTTGTTATTTATTTAAATTTAAATGAAATAACTCTGAGCGTTTCGCGTTTGTTTCGATATATAGAGCATACTTTTCCGGTATAAGTAGCGTAAGTTTATATCCAGGTTACTGCCTATATCCATTCCAAAAAATCAGTTGTTTTGCGTGTTTGGGTAGGTAGAGCTTAGATTAGTAGGAACTTCCAGCATTTTTTCATCTATAAGCCTTTTTCAGTTTTTTCGGTATTTTAAAATATGAATAAGAAAAAAGGTTTTGTATCATAAAAATTAGATCTGATTTGCAAAATATTCTATCTACATTACACATACCCAATAGCATACAAGAAATGTCAACAAATGACGAGCCTGTATTATAATTATACCCAAATTAATATAATGCTATATTCGTCCCGAGAAAGTTCGTCCCACATGAAAATCAGCTTTCGTCCCACTTTGTATGCCATGTTCGGCCCAACATATATTTTGATTTAAAAAATCTTATTTCGTCACACTTTTCAGCTCCACATACGGCCCGTGTTTTTTTCTATAGGTAAATTATGATTATTTCAGTACAGTTGATGCGACAAGTTTCTTCACTTGACTTTCTATGTGTTTAATATGATAAGCATTTTTAAAAAACAAGATAATCTACACCTATTGTGTGGGTTTATTAAAGAAATTTTTAAAAAAACCGGTGCTTTATTTCGATTTCTTTTATTATTATTATTAACATAGTTATTAATATACTATTATTATACATAGTAGGTATATACCCAAATTAATATAATGCTATTTTCGTCCCGAGAAAGTTCGTCCCACATGAAGAAAACTGCTTTTGTCCCACTTTGTATGCCGTGTTCGGCCCAACAAATATTTTGATTTAAAAATTCTTATTTCGTCACACTTTTCAGCTCCACATACGGCCCATGTTTTTTTTCTATAGGTAAATTATGATTATTTCAGTACAGTAGATGCGACAAGTTTCTTCACTTGACTTTCTATGTGTTTAATATGATAAGCATTTTTTAAAAACAAGATAATCTACACCTATTGTGTGGGTTTATTAGAGAACTTAAAAAAACCGGTGCATTATTTCGATTTCTTTTATTATTAACATAGTTTTATTTATAATATAATTAGGTTATTTAAATACGTTGAGCTGTTAGAGCGTGAATAAGTTACAAAAACCTCACAAACTGTCACATTTGTCCTAAAATTAGACTAAAATAGTATATTCGCCTAATTTTATTTTACACAAACGGAATAAGATTCGCCATAGCTCGGGTAATTGTGACATTTTTCTTTATTCTAAAGCTCTCAAGATGTAAGTTTTAATTTCCCTAAACACCATCTGATATTCCTAAAAAGCTCTCCCAATCCCCTAATCTTCGTAAAGCGAGACATAAACATCAATAAATATAATATTTTACGCGTCGCGTCGTCCTGTCCGTCGAGCGCAGTATATTTACACGTTTGAGATATGGCTCCTTTTATAGCTTTTCTATGGCCTGGCGCGTTATGGATTGGACATAAAAATATTATTTATACCTACCTGTCAATTTATGCGTTTCAATATATTTTTATTTTAAGGTCATGGCTGAACACAAAGTAGGTGTCTACAGAAGCAGATTAAAATAGATAATTCCACTCTAATTGCCAAAGTGTGTGAGTGTTTGAGTGGAGATCTTGAGTGTAAATATATGCAGGTCAAAAAAAAACTAGAAGTTCTTACTAATTTAAACTCTGCCTTACAAATACACGAAAAACAACTGATTTCCTGTATTTTTAATTTTACTACCTTCAATTACTGCCAGTATGAATCCACTAATTAATGTTTACCAAACTGGTACATTTCACCGTTACAACAATTAGTTAAAGTCTTCCGCGTATTATAATAAGCCATAATACTGTAATAGTAATTATGAACTAATCAAGCTCTATAAAGTCTTATAAATAAATGATTACTTATATCCGTATGTATTTCGAAGATTTTGGGGGAAATGCCAATGAAATGAAACACGAGATTAACCGTCCTTTGCCTTAGCTCTTTCTAGGCTTTTTAGCACATGGTTTTTTAATCGAATGACGAGATGAGCGTGAGGTTCGTCTGGTGGTAAGCGTCACGCCTGCCCAGAACAGTAGTAGTGCCAGAATTGCAAATGCAATCCTGCGCCGCACTGTGCTCTTCACCCTGAGATATTAGATGTTAAATCTCTTCATACCCAGTAATTTATCTGGTATTGTGTGAACTGCAAAACAATGGATTGCGGTTCTCGAATAGTCTTTTCTCGAGAGATACTTACAATCTGGTGTCTTCAGTTAATTCGAAACAAGCATGCTCCATCGCAGACTCATCTTCGCTTTTCATCAGTCGATTTATAGGTCGATCATTACCAATCAGTCGATCATAATCAAATACAATAACAAAAAAGTTTAGCTTTATAATTTTGGTAAATTTTTATTGGCTATCCTTTAATTGAAATATACGAAATTACAGAAACATAAGAGTATGGCATGACCTCTTCCACTTAGCAGAACCGGAAACCAATTACGGATATAGCCGTTACCCCGCCGTAAAACAGCAAAAGGGGCGTTTGGGCGTTACTTCGCACGTATAATAACGGTAGCTACAAAATGTAACGCAACCCTTGAAAGTACTATCATCGCATATTGGTTCATGTCAAATTTTCATAACCCTACGATATGATTCGTGTTGCCAGGTTATGGGCTTTTCCAGAGTTTTGGGTAAATGTGAAAGAAACCAGTAAAATAAATAAGGCCTGTGCCCGATAGAGGCAGCTTGCGGTAGCGATTGATTAAAGACGAAGGCAGTTACCGCGGCTAGGCCTTCCTATACTGCCACGGTTTGTGGAAGCGGTCGCGTTAGTAAACAGTGAAGTTTGCCCGTTATAGCCATGGCCTGATAAGCTGACGGAATTGCTGCAATGCGAATTCGGTGTAGGGCAGGACAGAAATTTAAAGATGACTGACATGACAACAGTACATTCTGTGCGTGGCGGAGATATAATGTTATCAAAAATGTAGGTACACACATAACTTGTCGTTGTATACAATTAACATTGAAATACATAGCTATACTATTCTAAATAGACCACTGTTTTAGAAAACTAAGTACTTGTATAAATGCCTATATTATACCACTGTTCTATTTACAAGCGGATTATGTTCGATAAAAAAGTCTAACCTTGAAATAAATGACGCCGTTGTGATATCACTTGCTAGCTAGAAATCCACATCACATCACATTACATCAGCCAGAAGACGTCTATTGCTGGACGAAAGACTCCCTCTTAATAGGAAGGGGTTGACATAACCCCTACGATTGGCAGGCGGCTTGGAGATCGCAGAATGCTCACCACCGTTAACCGAGAGGACCCTGCTGCCTGTCCTCCGGTGGTTCTGGATGCAGTTTTAGGGGGTCCCTAATAATTCCTATACAAATGTTCATCCTAATTATGTATACCATACCGTTTTAAGTCCTAATAATCAGTCCTCCTAATGGTAAATCTACATAACATTACTACACATACCATCACTGCTCCTAATATTCATTGTATATAATATTTAAAAGCCATAAAATTTCAAATCATAACTATATCTAATCCTACAGTAAATGAACATAACAGCTACTCATCCTAATATAAAATCATTCAAAATATTTAAAGTCGCATCATTTCTACTCCTCGCCTAACCTATCCGAGTCGGATCTGTCAGCGACATATACATAAATTAAACGTGAGTACTCGTATTCCCGTATAAATAAAACAAAAAAGACATTATACATAGTTTAGCATGAGTAGTGAGGATTCCTGGGTTGAAATAACAAAAAGGCTGAGGCGGGGAAAGGGCTTTCCAGTACCTATGTGTAATTAACCAGAGAGAGAGAGAGAGAGAGAGAGAGAGAGAGAGAGAGAGAGAGAGAGAGAGAGAGAGAGAGAGAGAGAGAGACGGGAACATCTCCCTGAAAGAGGGGGAGTGCGGAAACCTATAGTTTTTGAGAAAATAATAATAATTATTTTTGAGGTTATGTATGGAAAAAATGTTTATATAATATAATACAAGTATAAGTTTATATGGCTACGGAGGTCGCCGGCTCGCTTCACTCACGCTGACTCTAGGGGTAGGGACCACAAGACTAGGTGGAGTTGGGGTGCTCTGATTCGGATCTGTCACCCATTTCGAACCTAACCAACTCGAGTTGGGGTGCACCATGGAGTTGTAATTGAGTGGAGTGGATGTGGAGTTGTGGAGGTGTATACGCTTAGATTTAATATACCTACATACAGAGTTGCACGAGTAATGAGGATTTTTGGGTTGAAATAAAAAAAAACCTTCGCTTCGCACCCGCCTAAGCCTAACCTATCCGAGTCAGATCTGTCACCGGGCAATATAGGTATGGGGGTATAGATACATACAGTATGTTCTATTTTCCATTACACCAATAACTGAGCTAAATAACAAAAAAAACTAAACCTAATAGCACTAATCATTCTTAGGAACAATAACTTTATGAACAAAGAAATTAGTAACATTACTATTTATGACAACTAATCTTAGTATGTATAACCATTATGTTACACTCCTATTAAGATCGACAAACACAAGGACAAAAAATAATTATGCAGGTAAAAAATTATGTGCATGTATCATTATGACTACAGTAGTTTATGATTAGATGCGTATGACTAATGACAATAGGATAAAATCAGTATGTCAATTCTTAGGACCCCAGTTTTAGGACATACCTAGGTCTAGAAAGAAGTCCATGGACAAATGATTTTAGAGGTGTGTAGGTGTTATGGGAATACAATATTTACATATAACAAACATTTTTTTAACTCCATTCCTTTTTACAGACCCTATCGGGACTCTGTTTTATCGGGAAAATACCAAAACTTATTTCAAGGACTCTTGACACATGTAACTAGCAACACTTTCTCACCTCCCCGCGGGAAATGTGGGTAAAGCCTTTTGAGGGGAGGCTGGGGTAACATCAGACGGTACTTTAGTGTATCGATGATTTCGCGGCGCTTTTCATGGGATGAGTGAAATGTGAGGAAAAATTGTTGGTTTTGACGTATGGCGATTTGCGGTGAATAGCTTTCATATACGTAGGTTTGGTAATAGGGTTGTAAAACTCTTCGATCGTTAAAGTTGAATATTTTTAAATATTTATAAGAGTTAATTAAGTTGATCGTGGTCACTATTTAATTTATGTACTTCGCATTATTTTCAATACAAAGAGCGGCAAAGAAACTGATCGTTTTGGCTGATGGTAAGCGGAGACTCATGCATTAGGAATGATCATCTTTGTACTTTGCCAACCAATAAAGTTATTTTTAATAAACTATTATATTAATCTTTACACCGATCTCATGTATTTCTGATACAAGACATAAAACCCTATTTGCTTATCTAGGTGCCATTTTAGTGTAGTCAACAAATTTTAAATTTCACATTAATTCCTACAGTCTTGATTTTATTTTATTCAATATATTTAATGCTTACGAAACCTCATGTAACCACTTATATACCTCTAACTAGTAAGGTCTCTGAAATATATGGAAAAATACCCTTTTTACAGGTATTTTGATTTAAAATTCAAACTACCGAACTGATTTCGATAAAATTTATATGGAACCACATCTGAAGTATGACTTACGAAGCAAAAAAATACATCAAAATCAATTCATAATCGGCGGAGTAATCACGTAACAAATATACAAAAAAATACCGCCAAATTGAGAACCTCCTTTTTTGAAGTCGGCTAAAAATGAAAAACAAACGTGGCAATATCAATTAATCAAAATTTAAAATCGATACGAGTTAGTAGATCTTGCTAAAGGTTTATCAACCATTTAATTTTTTGCATACATTTTGGAACTACGCGAGATCCTTTGATTAACGTACTAACCTACTATAGAAACTGAGAATATCAGAAAAAAGTCGTGTTTGATTGGTCATGGAGTAACTTAGAGACCCCACATTGGTACGTATAATATCGTGCGCATGGTTCATGTTACGCTGGTTTTGTTCAACCTTTTCTAAGCATTCTAGAAACGATGGTTGCAGAGCGATTTTGGTGAAAACTTGGAATTAAGGTCCCAGTACCTACCATTTCCTATAATATCTCTAAAATGTACCAATCTACAATGTAAGCTAGATTAAATAGAAAAATCTATTTTCGAGCAAACTACGTCATATTTTCCAAATTACTTAGAGCTCTTCGGTAGTGTAAAGATTAAGAGTGCGCGGCTTTCATAAGCCTGGATTTTTAGGGTTTCTTCTAATCGCTCTAGAAACGAAAGCTCCAGAGCTACAGTGGTGAAAACCAGGTTTTAAGTTCCTATAACTATGCCTAATAACATCTCACAAAATCAAAACCGTAGGATTTTTTATGAAAATCCCATACTCACGAAAGTTTATTTATTTATTTACTTATGAAAGTTTATTTTCCTTTCTTTCTTTTATTTACATTGAACACTACACAAGCGATATATCGTCTAAATTCGAACAATTTTGAACTAAATTATGGCATGATATAGGCATGTACAACGGCACTCGGACTTATTTTGACTGTTTTCACTTAGAGATTGTGACTCTTTAGATATTAGCTCAATGCCTGGAACTCAAAGCCATCATCATCAAATTGTATCATGCGATTTTCGGCTCTAAACAAATGCAAGTCACGCTGGTGAAATCTGATATTTTTCCGGCACACCGGAAAAATAAGCATACACTTATGAACGAAACTAAGCGCGTTCATAAGAGTGTATGTGTGTACCTTACCTCAGCAAAATAGTTTTTCCTTTGCCTGGCCGAGTGGCAGGAAAGGTCACAGTTAAACTGGTTCCAACGCTCGATAGCTTAGGTTTATTAGTTATATTGTATTTCATCTCTACAGGCAATATAATAGTAATTTATACATTTTAAAACGTTCAAAAAAAGGGAGGCCCTTTTATTCAGATCAATTGTTATGCAAAGCGTCAAGATCTCATTGATATTTTGTAGATTATCAAATTTAAATTTGCGGTTTAGAGGTAACGTCGTAATTTTTTCCTAACGAGTTTTTTTTTGAAATCGTATTTTACAACGATCACTTATCCTTAACTTTGTCATGTATATATGTTTGAAATTGAATGTATCAATAAATACATAATCATAATACTTTTTTTACCGTGGGTCGGATGACACGTTAAATTGTCGGTCCCGGTTGTTTGTTCTAGTTCCTATAACAACAACCGTCAGCCATGTCAGAGGCCTTCGGGCGGCACATTAACTCTGACACTAGGGCTGGCCACTCAGCCTATACGAACTTACTTAATGTATCAATATTGTCGATCAGACAGTTGACGTTTAAATTATGCAATATGACCTCTTATGGGCCATTAGGCTGGTACCAAGGGTTCTAAAATAAGTTAAAATTAACTTTGAATCTTTGATAAATTAGCTTGGAATATTGTGAGTTGTCTTTATAAGTTTTACGCCTCCACATCAATTGGCATCAAACGTTTAACGTGCCGGTATTCATTATTTTATGGACACAAATAGACCCAAACTAAGATAATATAAGCTCGCTATTGTAAAAATTTAATTATGAGTATCTTAAGACGCAGTATAAAAATATACAGTAAGGACTATCCCGCAAAAGAATAAAGGTACAAAATATGTTTATTGATCGTTGACAGGCTAGGCGTTTAACCACAGCTAGGTTGAGGTTCCGAGGCTAATTGTGTTTACCACCGTCGACTACACCATTACTTAATGCCAGGGGTAACTGTTGACAAAACACCAACGCAGCCAAAAAATTATAAAAATTATGTGACGCTGTGGTTGAAGATGATAAATATACTAAGCCTGGAAATGGAACTGGCTGTTAAAATAAGCTGCTGCCAAGCAGTTGTGTGTAAAAAATACTGTGTCCTGGTTTGAAGCGAGTGAAATGATATACAGTAGCCCTGTATATCATTTCGACTCACCATGGAATACCTTAAACAGTGAGGGCATTAACGTATTTATACTCTAGACCGTGTTTTGTTACTTAAAGCTCTGGGTACGTCTGCAATGGTCATCGGCAGTTATTTTAGTTTATCATCAGGAGAGCGACTTGCTCGTCTCATTACATGTGAAGTACCATAAAAAACTTAGCTAGTTTTAGTGTATGTAGTTATTACTATCGTAATATAGTAATAATAAATTATTTTATTTAGTACGTAGAAAAATATGGTCTGAATTTGCGTTACTGATAATACCTACATAAATTTAATGTCGTATTTTAAACAACTATTAATTATATCATTAAGTGATTTGTCGGCGAGATCAAACGGATGTAATGAAGAGATCGGACCGCTGGTCATTTAGTTTTATAAAGATTATCCGTGAATTAAATGATTGTTTTATGTGTGGAAAGGGCAATGGCCGAAACCGTGATATACAAATTATTAAAAGGATATAAAATGCTATCTATACAAATACTACATTAATACTTTTAAACTAATGATTCTAGAAGCAAAAGTCGATAAAAAACAGTCGAAGATTTTACTTGGATTACAAAACGTTATTATTGTCATAATTGAGCCTTGCCCCGCGGCCGGTTATAATGTTGGTTTAGATTTAATACTATTTTAGAGTTCTATGTTATCTATCTATTTATGAAAAAAGTAAGGTACGTACATACATCGCAACAGCGAAGTTGACATGGCTAAGTTGAGTAGCAATGAATACAACCTCAACATATACGTACTGAATAGACATTGAATTGAGTTGTCTGTATACAATTGACATTGCTAAGTTTAGTAGCGATTAATGCAACCTCAACATATATGTACTAAATTAACATTAAATCGAATTGTCTATTCTGAATCGACATTGCTAAGTTGAGTAGCAAGGAATGCAACCTCAACATATACGTAAGTACTGAATAGACATTGAATTGAGACGTCTCTCTGGACTGATGATGATGATGAATATATTAAATTGACATTGTTAAGTTGAATTAAATGTACAGGGGCCGTACCGTGACCGAATACGCTCAGCTGCCGACGCTGCGCGACTGTGAATTTAATCGCCTCGCAATAAGGTTCGCGGTCGCGCAGTGTCGGCAGCTGAACCTATTCGGTCCCGCTATAAGCAGTTCACGGTACGGCCCCAGATGTTCTTAAATACATTCTGAATAATATAGATGAATCGACACCATAGAAAAAGACTTATTACTTCTGCCGAAACCCTGAAAAGAGCATTTGTTGTTGTTGCGTAAACTAAGCCCATCAAAATGAGTCATTGTAATCAGCAGGTTGTTCCACGACCCAGTTAGAAGCGTTCATTAGCTAAATGTAATAACTCAGCTTGTGTTGGCGGTGAATTAAAGGAATTACCAAGGATTACGGCGATTACACAGCGGTAATAAACAAAGAAAATGGGTTAAGTTATTTGCATTATTTTGAGTAAGCGAGACTTTAGATATATATTTTTTTGCTGTTTTAGAGCCACCAATAATTAGCTGATCTTCTTTTGGTTTACTTGCAAAAAAGTAGATATATCATGAAAGAAAATCAGCTGCTCCTACATTTCGGCGTGCGTTATTGAAATGATTGTACCGTTTTTTTTCTCGTTTTCAATGTTAGTTTCATAGTTAAAGTTGTCCATTATGAATATGAGTTTAATAACCCTCTAAGATAGTGCTCATGAATTGAATAACACCTGTATACAAATTGTAAATAAAGTGGTGAATTTTGGGAGCGGGCCGAATTCTTCCGTACGCGGACGAAGTCGCGGGCGGCCTCTAGTGTTTATTGAAAATGGTGGTGATGGTGGCGGTTGGTGGGGGTTAGTTAACTATTTTCTTACTAAACTTATTTATGCTTTTTATATTTTAGCAATACAATTAAGACTAAAACTATTTAAAGTTAATGTATAGGTCATATAGCAATTATGATATTATTACGAAAAATACACATGCACCTATTTATTGTGTTTATTTCTTCAGTATTTTGCTTAGAATTGTAAGGTATTTTCAAATAATTCTCATTAAGCTTAATGCTCTCAATAACGCGTTGATGTCTTTTATATGGAGAGCCTATAGTTCCCACTTTGGTACGTCAAGAGTTGATAATTAATCACAAACAAAAACCTTCGGCTTAGTAGCATCTTGTTGCTTCAAGCGTATAACATTGGAGGTGACAAGGCTTTTTGTAATCACCCCTCTGCTAAAACGTAGGTATGTGGTCACCGGTCACATACTTTTGACAGTGTTGTGATTTTGTTTAGTTCATGAATACAAAAAAGAATGTTGAAATTGATTGAAAATGTGTGCTATGCGTGTTTAAGTTTATATCGTCACCCGCAAAAACTGGCATTCTCCAGTGTAAAATAAAAAAAATAAAACGTTTTAACTTTCAAAATGCATGGTTAAAACATTTTATCAAACAAATGGGACGAAGACGGAACTACCCAATCTTAGTTTAAAAGTACAACAAAATTTCATAACTAGAAAAAACAAACAAACGCGAGTCTTACCCAGGGATTGATGGTTCCGTATCACTGAAATACATCGTGATTGCCAAAATAAAATAAAAGTAAATATTTTCATGAGGCGTGTTAATAAGTATTATGTTGTATTTATGATACCTTCACAATAAGTTTATACAATCATTAATTTTCTTGGCAGTTTCTCTAAGTTATTGCTATCTATATACAATGTGTAACAAAAAGGTTCAACAATACTGAAGGGTATGTATGTACTCATCATTATGAACAACTTTTACTATGGGTGGGATCAACCCTGAAATCGCAAAAAAAATACACCAGTTCCATACAAAAAGTTCATTGACCTTGGACAAAATGTATGGAACAGCTGTTTGTTTTTTTCTAGGTTGGCCCCATAGTAAAAGTTGTTACAGTATCGTTGAACCTTTTTGTTACACATTGTATTAAAAAACCGATGTTGTATGCATGGCATGGACTCCAAAATGGCTGGAAAAATATTGATGAAATTTTCAGGCAATCTTCAGATTAAGTACACAGGACTGTAATTATATTAAAGTTGTATTACTTGTAATGATGTTGCAAAATATTTTTTCTTTTTTTTCTTTTAAGTAGCTCAGCGGGTGATTTTGAACATTTGGAAGTTTGGTACCCGTGCAAAGCCGACGGCCGGGACGCTATTTTATAATTTCCACTATGCTCATATTACGGCTCACGGTATATTTTTTTTAAACAATAATATATTGTTAAAATACGCGTTTCTAGTAGGTTCTTATTTTTATTTGTTTGGGATATCTGCCATAACAACAAATTTACATTATTCTGCAAAAAAAAACGACCGGCGGCGGTTCAATAGATACAGCCCATTAAATTTCAAACAAACAGTCGACCTGACACCCCGACAGACACGGCACCGATCATGTTCTATGATTATTAACGGGATATTTAACGTGATTATGTTGTGAATCGAGCCCTGATATAAACAACCGTGATAGTTTAAAATAGTGTTTTACAGGATACGGAACCCTAAATATGAACAATCATGTCTACAATTTGTAGACACTTTATCTCAACGCGCCATCAAGTTATAGTGAAATCAGAACCATAAAAAGCAGTAATAGAACCATAAGATGGTCCGAAGGGAAAATAGCAGCATTTTGCGGTTGTATAATGGTACCGGAAATGGTATCGGTTGAAACCGGACACTCGTTTGAGATACTTATTATAACTAATAGACTGAGAAGTGCTTTTGTACCTGATTGTACTCAATTGTTTCGTGATTGTAGATTTCTCGATTTGAATACAATTTTTGATAACATCATAAGACAGAATACCGAAAATTACCTTGTTTGATTCAACTTTTCAACACGTCACAAATCTACGAGGTTTTTTTTTTCTTTGTTATTGTCATCGCACGTTGTGCATTCTGCCAGAGTCAAGTATGTATGAATTTTCAAGTTTATGTAGTATTAACAAGTCAAATATGTCATGAAAACACAGTCAGTCACACGAAATTAGTCAAAGTCGAGTCCAAGTCATGCCCTAGTAAAGTTGTGGTGACTTTACTATGAGCTTTTACGGAGTTTTGAAAACAACACTAAAAGACATGTTTCACTTGCCCACACTCGTGCATGTAATTCAACACTCAATGAATAAAACACCACCATTTTAAATCATTAATTCGCGAAAATACACTAGTTTAAGAAAATAATAGAATGCAGCGACATGATTTTTCCGTGTTCCTGCCAAAACTCCATCTACGAGGTTTCATGGTAGGTCTTCATCATAGGTATATGAATACCTAATAAACAAATGGTACCTGATTATCTGTATATACGTTAATTAAATCAAATGTTGTTGAAAACCGTATGTGCTCTTAAACGAATGTTTTTACTTAAATTGACTTAAATTTATCCTATACCTATACAAAAATAAAGTGCGCGTGACATCGTAATTAGCGTCATTAAATTTAACAGTAGCATTTTTACGCATGGCTCAATATCTGGAATCTAACAGGTCATATCATTTTAAGTTTATAGCATAAACCTAAAGGAAATATAATAAATAAAAATCAAATTATATTTTGATATTCTATAAACTTAACTAAATTAAAATCTATGATAAACTCAATAATGTTATACTAATCGATATTTAAAATGAATAATAATAACAATTTATTGGTCACAAACTAAACCTATGAAAGTCGTTCTATAATTAGCGAATGAAATTTGTCAGCAGTCAGTAAGCAACTTGGAGGATTTAGCTGTGAGGAGCTAAATCCTCTAAAATCTCCTCTCGTAAGCAAAATTATAAATCAAAAAAAACGCAATCCCATTAAGCTGACACGCTCTAGATACATTGATTACAAAATCACTAACGCCTAAAATGTTGTGTTTTATTTTAGTGTTGTTCTCGTGTTTTTGGCAATAATTATATTCTTATTATTATTCTTATTCTTAACGTCGTCGTCGTCAGCCATAAAACGTCCACTGCCGGACGAAGGCCTCCCCCTTTATAGAGGGGTGTTGCCATAATCCCCACGCTTGGCATCCGGCTTGGGTAATTTCTCGCAATGGTTTCCGATGAGATGCGATTTTAAGAAGCTATATTGTTATATATATGTATATGTATAGTGATTATTTAATACATTATCTAGGTCAACAAAAACTAGATGCATATAAACCGACTGCATGGACAGTTATTTTTTACTTTGATAGTTTTCATCAGATTCATCCATTTTCCATTTGGGGAAAAATATTGAAATAATATAGTTATTTACAAAAAGTAAACATTTATTAAAATTATCAATTCAACATTCTGCTCACTAACTATTAAAGATAACTTAAGTTATTACACATGTATTTTATATGTTTTTTTTTTCTTGTTTTTATGCAAACACTGGAAACATTCGTTGACTTATTTTATCAAAGTATCTACTTAACTGTAAACCTACAAAATTTAATACTTGTTTTGTTCTACAACATCAATAATAATATCTTCAGTCAAAAGGAAAAGAAAAAGACAAGAAACGTATAAAAATATACTGCATTTTTTATGATATGACAGAAATACTGCTTACAGAAAATGCACTTCTCCATTCAGAATTATCTCACCGCAAATTTGCACATTTTTTTCTCCGAACAAAACAAAATAGCTGGGTGGCAATGCCCGAACGGTCAATTTAAGCCGTTGCGTGAGTCCCGATGACACATCTTCGAAACTATTCCTTTTTTCCGTGTTTTTTCTTGCGGTGATGCGATATTTGAGGCGCCTTGCCCAGTAATTTGTTGCGTCGCCGTCGGACTACTTTAGGGGGATTTTTTACTTATTGGGTTTTTACTCGCAGTGACAGAAAATTGGTCTGTGATGTCAGTTTTGAGGCATTTATCGGTTGTCACGTAAGAAGCTCATTATTTTTGTAGCTTTTTTTTTTAAGGGTTTCTATTTGAAGCGTAATAATTTATTGTATGTGATAACTAACGTTGGCTGATTTCAAACGTATCGAATATTCGATATTAATCCATTAACAGTATCAGTTTAAATGCAAAGATTAGATGATCCTGTATAGAAGTAGGTACTTTCGTTAATATTGATACAAGGTGCAAAAGCCCCTCAAAAATTATTGCGGTATCGGTTTAGAAAAAAATTATCTTTACTTATCTACTAACTAGTCAAGTTATCTGTTGTATTAAACAAAAAATCACTAATACTAACGCTGCGAACTAACCTCGCGACCCCACATCTTCCAAACCCCTACACCAATTTAGTTCATATTCGCAGTTGATAAATGTTTGCAGAATTAATTGCTTACAAAATTTCAAAAAAGATCGAATCAACAGTTCAAGTAATTGTCGAACAAATATACACTTAAAGATATAAAAATACAATATAAAAGTCAACTTATTCCTTTACTCGGACACCTACGCCTCGCTTGGTCAAAAAGATATCGTTTTCTCAATCAATGTAACAGCAAAAACTAAGCAAATTAGCGTTGAGCTGTTTTTCCCCAACTCGCAACGCGTGTCGATTCCTTGCATTTTTTTTCTGACCACCGACCGAGTGGCAAGGAAGCGCGGATGTCCAGCCTGTAATCGAGATAATAGCTCTCCGGAATCGGGACCGACTTGTGTCGGAAATGTTTATTTACGTGAGAAAAAAATGGGACAAATTGCCGTCGGTGACGCCAGTTTTTGCTAATGCGGAAGCGGCTTGTGAAATATGTATTTGGGATAGCGGAGAGTAAGCTACTTTTTTTTTCTTTTTCTATACTTATAAATAAAAATAAAATGCTGTTCGTTGGTAAGCGCATCACTTCAAAACGGATTGATTTGCCTATTTTTTTGTTTTATATTGTTTGTAATTAGTCCGAATAAAACAGCATTTTGTGAAATTTTACCTGAAAATTGTGAAACTCGGCAAAAAATGAAAGGGATTTTCCGGACAATCAGGCCAGCTAGTATCATAATATAAGTACGGGGTTAAAAGTTTGTTGTGTAATAAGCCTAATGCACAACAAGCAACAACGGGGTTCATTGTACTCATCATTATTTTATTTTAATTTATTTGGACAGCCAACAGCCTTCATACGGAGAAGGTAAAAACAGTATTATGAACTTTTACTATGAGATCAACACTGTAATCGTGAAAAAAACTGCTGTTTCATAGAAAAAGTTCACACTCTTGACAAAATGTATGGAACAGCTGTTTTTTTTTTGCTTTCGGGTTGGCTTCATAATAAAAGTTGTTCACTATGGTGAGTACAACCCTTTAGACTTATTACATCCCAAGCTTTTCAATTAACTATTTCTACCAACTAGTAATATCACGAGAAAAATCTTAAAAAAACATAAAATCTAAAAATCATTAAATAAATAAAATTAAAAATTTAAATCGTAAATAATAAACGTAAAATCGTTTAAATATCGGTTGTTCTCAGAATTTAAACAAGCAGCTTAATATAAATACATAACTACTTAAATAGACATACTAATAAACTTTATTTAAATTTATAGGCATCGTGCAAGTGTCTAATTAACTAATATTATCATCGACTTAATATTATTATTATTATTTTAGTTTTACCTACTATGAATTATCACATCTGCATCAAACTGATACGCAATCTTGCTTATTTTGTATCTACGAGTATGTGTGTTACGTTTTATTGCAGCAAATAAACAGTTCCCTATTCTCAATTTTGCAAGTTAATTTTATTATTTCAAAACATCTACAAAATATATCATATTTTAGTCAAGAATGGTCATTATAGCCGTCGGAAATACTCACCGTTTAATCTGTCCTTTACAACTTGATGGGCAAACGCCGCTGCCGCTGCCTGCCTCATGGGATCCAAAGCAACACCCCATGCTCCCAAAGCTCCCAGCGCCCTGTGAGCGGGCACTCTCACGACTCCTGGACTCCCAGTGAACCCATACCCAGCTCCTAGCCCCAATCCAGGCCTCATCAACAACGCAGAATTATGATAAAGTCCAGGGTTATGCGAAAAATTCAAAGGTAAAGAATTGTCCTTCCCGTCATCTTTAGCACTCTCAGATTCAGTGTCCTGATCACTCCTATCTTCACTTTCCCCAGAATTTCGCCGCTTGTCTATATCTTCGAAATGTTTTCCTAAGAGTCGGGATATGCTGAAAGGTAGGTTTACCCTCTGTTGCGTGTCTGTCATGTGATTGGGGGAGTCGTGATATCTGTCATGATAACTGTGTTCCGAGTCTCTGTCTTCTGAAGCTATGCTTCTATCACAGTGACCTGATAACCTACTGTCTGAGTCCACATTAATCTCTTCCTGATCATCATCAGACTGCACAGACGACATATTCGTTGCTATTTTTTAACACAACACAAATTTTATATTTTTTTGTAAAGTCCGCTCATTTTTTTGGCACTCTATTTCTGGTATGTCGGTACCAACCCCAATATAAGAATGCGGTACACAAGTACGCGAATCTTATTTGAAATTCGTCCGGTTCCCGCTATGCTCGACCGCGCGCGACCGAATCGTTACACAAAATATCGTACAAACGAGCCAATCAGCTGTATCCCCACCGCTTTACAATATCAAACGCGATAGTTTGACCGCACAAACGCCTTCACTAGGCCCGTTGAGTGGAACAGTTTCCAACAAAAGCTTAATACGATTTCCAAACATAAAAACTCGTTTGGACTCACTAACTTAAAGAGAACGATTCGTTCCATCTCTTTCAGATCGTGTCTCGCTTCAATTAAGACCCCCACGATACTATTAACGCAGGATCTAAGACTTTATGTAACGGGAAATAAGCTAAAAATCCTTTGGCCTGCCTGGGCATTTGGCACATTTTTACTAGAGTTGTAACAAGGTAAACATATCCAAGAGCAGTCGCCAAAAAGAGACAGGGGCACCCTTGTAGTCCCACATTACAGGAGTTGAAGAAGGACGGGTATATTTTGTCAAAAGGCGTGGCCTTTGGCATTGTAACGCGTCGTTTAAATCCAGTTATGGCCTGACAAATGGTGTACATATTAAGGGGGGCAATGTTAGGAAACTATTTTTGAATCTTTTAAGACAGTTAAATTATTTACGTTCGGTGGTCGACCAAGCTCTTCCATGGTAGACAATGCACTTTATAATAAAATAGATCCCAAGTTTCGTGTTATGGCCAAAGATAAGTGGGGGTAATGTATCGTTGAAGATAGCTAGTTTATGGGATTGGCTCTGACATTTCGAGTAGTAAAGGGCGTTAGATTATGGTTTAGTATGATAAAACAGTGGGAAATGAGATTAGTTTGGGTTATTGTTTCGATTCTATTGAATTTTGATAGAGTATGGATAATTTAAATATTTGACGTATAACAGTTTCTCGATTGGTGTGCGTTTGATTTGATTTAGGTATTGGGTCCGGGTTAGGACAAGCGGTTTAGCCAATAATTCTAGATTGTGTATAGGTACTGTACAATCTAAATAATTGATACGTAGGAACTTGTCAGAACATAATTATTATGAAAATGTTTCACATAAAACTTGTGCTCCACGTTTTGGTACTTATGCGTAGATTTCAGAAATGTGACATCCCTTTCCACCTTTCTGTAGAATAGGAAATTCAATGAAATATAATTATTTATTAGACATAGACATCAGTTTGTCAGACTATTCGAGATGCCATGGTCGCACAGTTCGTAGAAGACGCGTCTCCTAAACTTGAGGTCGTGGGTTCGATGTCAGGCTTTAGCCAATTCTTTGGGAATTACCTATGAATTTAAAAAAGTTATAGCTACTTTCTTTTCGGTGAAGAAAAACATTATGAGATAAAACCGTTTACTTTAAACAAGCAAAAAAACAATTTCTTTTAAATCAATCGACTTTCTATATTTATAGGACCACCTCCAGAGTACCTAGGTATATTACTCTACCAAACAAACAAAAAACTTTTCAATATCGGCCACAATTGGCGGAGAAATCGGTGAAATATATTTAAAAAACATACATTTGAACATAGAACTCCTCTTTTTTTAAAGTCTGTTAAAAATAGCCTCGAACTGGGCTTTTGCTCACTAAGTTGAATAAAGAAAAAACAACAACTTAATTACACAAAATATATAATTTTAAAATTTTAAAGTAAGTAATTTAAGATTTTGTTCATAAATCTAAACAAAAAGAAATATTATGATTCAATGAACGCAGGAAACATAAATTGCATATCCCATAAACATTAAATCTATAGATAAAGCAGTCAGCCATAAAATCAATTGTTTTCTTACACGTATGAACACTAAAATCAAAGTTTTAGGTTAGCTCTTTCCAGATTTATTACACAACGAAATGCAATGTTTAATCAATAAACTTTTTGTCTATTTATTAGTTTTAATCGGATTTTTAATTGGTGAGTACAAAACTAATTTACCAAGTAGTAATCGTAAAGGTATTTTTTTTTTGTTTTTTTTGTCTACCTAATATACAGCCTTACCTAAAATAATCTCGATTCTCTTAGTCACTGCTTAAACTTCTCTGTCTTGTTCTTGCATGTTACTTCACTTCACGTCAGAGTGAAGATGGCAGAGCATCTTAAGCAGTGACTAACGGTTGAGAAGTTTTTTTAAGTAAGGCTGATAATGTATAAATTCATAGTTTTTAATTGATGGGTCTATTAATAATCGTTATTAAATATTATTATGAATTATTCAGTCTTAGTATTTTCCTTTCTTACAAATTTGACACTCGGTGGATAAAGACGGATTCATTATTCCGAAAACACCCCAGGTTTATTAAAGGTGATTTTATTTAATTCACATCACCAGCCAGAAAACGTCCACAGCATTAAATCAAATGAATTAATGTAAATTAGTTAGTTAATTAAGTGCTTGCTCAATTCGTTTTAATGATAAATATGTACATAAAAATGACAAAATGGTAGTTCTAGAATTAATTAGTTATGTAACAACATTTGTAATAGTAGGTACCTAATATTTACTCACCATTTTGAACACCTTATATGGGGCTAACAGAAATCGCGAAAATAATCTGCTTTTCCATAGAAAAATTTAATTCCTCTCGACGAAACGTTTGGAACAGTTGATATTTTATTTTTACGATTTCAGAGGTGATCCTATGCTAAAATTTGTTCATAATTATGAATGTACTAGGTATTGTTTGCTTGGTAGTTATAGGAAAGAACTTCTTGGTAAGATAATCATATAAATCAAGCATTATTAACTTGTTATTAAGCGGAAGTCTTATTTTTTACTGAATCTGAATTATAGTTTAATCTCGTACATTTTCATGAATAAATAATTTGTCTTTTCATTGTTCATCCTCGTTAATTAACAGATTTTTTCTATTATTCTATATAAGATCTAGATTTAAGAAGACTTCTAGATCGGATGCTACCTTTGCTACATTTACTACCTTAACTACTTTTACTACCTTTACTACCTTTGACTATTACTATTTTCATATATTAATTTAAAAAAAAATTGTATGTGATTGATTCAGGCGTTACTTTGCGGAAGTCCATTGTAACCAAAATTGTTATATCTGTTAACTAGAGGTCCCCCGCGACTTCGTCCGCGTGCGGAAGAAATTCGGACCGCCCCCAAAATTCTCCACTTTAAATCATTCCGAGCAAACTCTACCGACTCTACCGACTCGACCGACTCGACCGACTCTACCGATTCTACCGACATCCCAACTTCCTCCCTCTGAATGAACTACCCAAATATCAATTTTCATCACTATAACATCAAAAACAAAGAACAATATTAATTTATTTAGTGTCTGATATTTTCTTAAAATATGGACAAAGAGGCTAACAATTTTTTTGTATTACATTATCTAATATTGTAATTTTTTCCAGGAACTCATGCAATAAATGTAGCGACAACAGTACCTTCAAATATCCAGAATATTCTGAAGAACTCTAACATAACAGATGTGAAACAACTCTTGAACGGTTCTAGAAGAATCTTGGTCGGCAATGAGGCTACCACGAATAGGCCCTACATGGTAAAGTCCAGAAAGTCTTTTTATTGTCACTTTTCAAGAAGACTTTTCATTAGAAAAGATATAGAGTATCGCTGTAATTATAGGTCGCTTCGATGTCCTCCCTCGCTTGCGATATTTGTCAGGGTATTTGAGAATTCGGTGTCAAGTGAAGTTCTAGAAGCAATTTTAGGGCAGACTGCTGAAGCAATATCAAATAAGATTGCAAAATCAATCACAATAGAGATTGCTGAAAAATCAATCTCTAACACTGAGCAGTAGGTAAACTGCAGTGTCGCGAACAGTCGTCTTGCAAATATTTTTTCATAACAATTCGTACCTGGTCAATTTAGACCTTGGTGTGTCCTAACACTGCATCAAAAAACACTGGAAGACGGGCAGCAGCGTCCTTTCGGTTAACGGCGGTAAATATACTGCGGTCCCCAAGCCGCCTGCCTGCGGAGATTATGGCAACACCAGCAGCCCACTAATAAGGTGCAGTTTTAGGGGCATACCCAGGCCCGTAATAAAGATTATAAACGAAATACTTATTAGATTAGATATTAAATAAATATTTTAAGACCCATTCATTTCCCCATCAAAGTGTACTTTTAGAACACAAGATTGCAAAATTAGAGAATAAGTTTTTTTTAAACATTGCAACATTTCACACAGTACCATCTGGCTCCAAACTAAGCAAAGCTAAGTGATTGAGCCTCTATACAAAAGGTCATCTAATCTTGATCTTCACCACAGGTGTATCTCAAGCTTCCTGTAAACAACCCGAAGTACCAAGACTACCGCCGCTGGTTGTGTGGAGGCGTGATCATCCATGATGAGTACATCCTCACTTCAGCAGCTTGTATCGAAGATGCTAGACATTTTTATGTGGTTTCCGGTACATATAAGTAAGAGGGTTTATCGTTTGCTACATACTATTTTTTATTAATTACTTGGAAATAATAAATATGTACATAGATATAAAATAACAACAAAACGCCAAAAATATATACAAAAAAGAATAAAACTAAAACAAAATCAAATTACATTCAAAAATCAAATAAAAACTACTAGTTACTACTGGGATTTGAAACCGCGGTTTCAAGTCGAGCGGCTTACAACTTACATAAAGGAATTTCATGTTGACTCAGTGTTGACTATTTCTTTTTAGGCATGACGAACAAGAAGACCGCTATAACAACATGTGCATCAAAAATGGAGCCAAAAAAGCAGTTTGGAAATGTATTCCAAGAAGTAAGTTTTTATTGTCTCTAGACTTTCATCGGTCTGGATACAATCCTTTTGTTTTTTGTTGTGTGGTAGGCTAAGTAGTCTTTGTAGTTTGTTGTAGTTAATATAGGCTTATGCCTAAAAAAAAGTTTTTGTTTATCACAGTAAGATGAGCCCTACATTGATTATTACTATATGTTAGACATCTACCCGGTTTGGTTTTCAACCAAAATGCGATAAGGCTCAATGGCACTAAAATCGTAAATGATTACTTGTCTTTTTCAAATATATTTTTTCTTTGTTATTGCCATCGCACGTTGTGCATTCTGCCAGTGTCAAGTTTATGAATGTTCAAGTTTTTTTAATTAAAATCAAGTCTAATATGTCATGAAATCACAGTCTCACGAAATTAGTCATAGTCGAGTCCAAGTCATGCCCTAGTAAAGTTGTGGCGACTTTACTATGAGCATCTATACGGAGTTTTGAAAACAATACGAAAATACACGTTTCACCACATTATATCACTTGCCCACACTCGTGCATGTAATTCAACACTCAATGAATAAAACAGCACCATTTTTAATCATTAAGTAATTCACACAAGTTTAAGAAAATAATAGAATGCAACGACATGATTTTTCCGTGTTCCCGCCAAAACTCGATTACTTGTCTTATGTTCATGATATTTTTTTTATAGACAAGGGTACTTCACAGACATATTATAACTATTATGCTTCACAAATCTCAGACCAAAGTGAATTACCTACGTATAATATAATAAGTTACACATCGCTTGAAGAACTGATAACCGATGGGAAAGAATGGTTCTTGAGTGGCGACCGCGAACCGGAAGACGCAGCGTAGGTCCCACTAGGTGGATCAACGACATTGTGAAAGTCACGGGCAACCAGTGCCGGTGGATGCAAATGGCAGGTTGTCGTTAAGTGTGGCGGTCTAAGGGGGAGGCCTTCGTTCAGCAGTGGACGTCCCCGAGCTGATGATGATGGTGAATATAATAAGTTTATAATAAACATTTATTTCAAGGTCAAGTAAATAATGGTCAATTAAAATCTAAAAAGATCATGTCAAACTATAGCCCCTCGCCCAAACGTGCCCATCAGGCTGGCATCGTTCCCCCGCTGTATTGCGAGGGAAATCTGTTGCACGAGATACTCTCCAGACCGCGGGTCTCGCCCCCTATCACGTAAACGCCGTCTTAAGGTCCGCCATAAACGTCTTGGCTTCTGAACAGCACGGCCCCGCCACTTCCACAGCAATAGGCACGAACTCATACGCTGATTCCAAGGCAGCGTATTTATGGTGTTTGCCTAACGCGGCTGCCTCCACACCCCCGCCGGTGACCCGCTGGGTAATTAATTAAACTACAACTATTACAGTTAATTAATTGTAATAGTTACAAACATCAATGTCAAATATACCTACTTAAGTGCATAGATAAGATAGGTGACTCCCGCTCCAGTTCGTTCCTGGTGCAGAGGATGGCCATTGCCATTCAGCGTGGGAACGCGGCGAGTGTGATGGGCACCTTTGCACCAGGAACGCTCAGGGGCGGGCTATTTGATTAGGTAGTTATTTAAGGTAATATTTAAAGGTTAAGTAAGGTAATTAGTACCAACATATTGTCAGTTATCTGGTTGTGATAAAATAAATGTATTATTAATAGATTACGTATTCGACGGCCACGAGAATGACAACATCAGATGGATGAACAACGATATCGCTGTAGTGAAAGTGGAGGACGAGTTTGACTTCACCAGGAGAATCAAGGGATGCGACTTCATCCCCAGGCCCATCTCCTACAACAACCAGAGCCAAAGGCTTGAAGAGCCGGGAGGTGAGGCCTCGATAGCCGGCTGGGGAAGCACGGCCATGTACAATGATGTAAGATCAGCATACACTATAATTATACTGTTCAGTATTTATATGAACGACGGACATATTCTAGGATATAACAGTACTCATCATTATGAGCAACTTTTACTATTGGATCAACTCTGAAATCATGAAAAAATCTGCTGTTCCATAGGAAAATTTCATTCACTCTCGACGAAATGTATTGAACAGCAATATTTTTTCGTGATTTCAGAGGCGGTCCCATAGTGAAAGTTGTTCAAAATGATTTTCAGGGAGTTTCCAATGATCACTCGTGATAACATGTAAGTGATGGTAGGTGACTCCATTCAAATTATTATTCCGGCATTCTTAAATCACCTATCCGGCGGTGTTTGACTGTACAATTTTTGTGCTTTAAAGAGTTGTGAAAAAATTTAATTGTAAAAATTGTGATTTCTTCTTTCTATCTTCTTATTTTTTCTTTTTCTTATTTCATTTCTTCTCGGTTTTTCTACAGCCAGCTGGAGCCAAGCAGAACCTCCTTGAATCCCATGTGAAGATCATCACCAAAAATCGGTGCAAGAAACGCTGGGGCAAGAGATACCACAACATCATCGACAACTACATGATCTGCTCTAAAGACATCGTTCCGGACATGTCAGAAATTTGCCAGGTTTGGACTAGAAATATTTTAAGTATACATTTTTCTAATTAACAGACGCTGACGCAGACGAGTTAATGGACTACTCAAAATATGTATACATTATCAGGAATGGCTATGGACATAGAGCTCCAAACTAATTGTTAATATTTTGTAGAGAAAGATAACTATTGTTGTTAAAAAGTAGACTAGCGTTACGATTTGAAAAAACATCCCCCTCCTTCGTTTTGGTAAATATCAAACTATGCTGTAACCTATCCCAAGATATCTTTTATCGACATACTCTATTGTTTTGTTTATTGTAAAAACTGCTTTTATAATAAATAAAATGTGAACAAAGCTGGTTTCAAAATCTAGTGGTTAACATTTATAGATTCGATATGCCTCTCTAATGACTAGGGTCTCCAAATCCGTGGCATCGTCACGTAGACTCACGTCATAGCCAATTGGATCATCATGGTGACCTCAACAACCAATAATTTTAAAATGTGTAATTATGAAATGATATTCAACTGAACGCTCACACCAACATAGGTGGTATCTTTTTGTTTTATTTATACGGGAATACTCACGTAGTAGCACTACACTCTACCAGCCCCCAGCCCCGCGCCCGCAGAGCAACCGCTGTCATCGCGCGCACGACGCGCAGCGGCCGCAGTGCTAAGCACGACGCAGCTGCACGTGTGTCGGGCTCTGTTTTCACTCTTTGAAAAAGGTCACCGGATGTGATCGAAACTATAGTCGCAGTATCCGATTTAATTAAACGTGAGTATTCCCGTATAAATAAAACAAAAATGTGTCAAAACCACGTGAGTTTGCATTACATAGGTATAGTATATATTTAAAATCTATAGCTTACCTATAGATTTTAAAGGTTTTGTATACATTAGAATCCTATTAATACTATGTCTAAGCCTCATAATCAGCATCGTATAATCATCTTCTCACAAAATCAGCATAAATCAAAGTCTGCCAATAAGTACATATGCCCAGAAAACGTAATAGTGCTACTACAGAAGATACACTCCCACAAGGCAAAATAAATGGAACCACAACATACACCTTTTTTTAGAAGTGTCACAATCATGTGACGAGACGAGCAAGACGTTCGCCTGGTGGTAAGCGTCATGCCTGCCACTAACAGTAGCAGTGCCAGAATTGTGAACTTGCGAATACAATCCTCCGCCGCACTGTACTGCTCATAACTACAATAATAAGTCATATTTCATCATCATCAGCCCGATACATCCACTGCTAAACGAAGGCCTCCCCCATAGACAGCCACACTGTACGACAACCTGCCATTAGCATCCACCAGTTGCCCGCGACTTTCACAACCTTTTTTCTCCATTGGTTATCAGTTTTTCGAGCAATATCGTTTTTCGAGCCTGCCCATTGCAACTTCAACTTGCAAACCCTGCGAGCTATGTCAGTGACTTTGGTACTTTGCCGAATATCCTCGTTCCAGATTCTATCGTAACTCCAAGCATAGCTTTCTCCATTGCCCATTGTGTGAGTTTCTCCAAAAGGCCAGCAGTTACCACGGTAGGGACCACGTTTCAGTTCCATATGTAGCAAGACACTGGTTGAAGACCCTTCCTTGTCTTCAGACACTGCGGGATTTTAGACTAGAAGATATTACGCAATTTTCCAGTTCAATTTATTGCAAGCTAATTTGTGCTCTATTTGTATAACAGCCACTCACTCGGCGGCGTCAGCCACTGAGGTGTGGGCACAGCCGCGCTCAATGCTGTCGTCACACTTAAGCTATAGTGCGCCAGTCTTGATTACAGCGCTTTATGTATTCTGTACCTTTTTTTTAAGGAAAAATACGTAGATTGCACCGACATCATGTACTCAGGAGAGTCCAGCGAGGATAGAAGACGGGTTCTGAGTTCAAACGAGCTGATGCTTCACTCCGCTTACCACAACGAGTCCGGGAGAAGAGTTGCGCAGCCAAGCAGTGGAGGGTTTTGTGAGGTTAGAACATTTTTATACTTACTTTTTATTTATTGGCTTCGCAGTTTTAGTGTGGCGTTAATAACTTATGGGTCAGCGCATTCGATTCGCACGCAGCAGGTCATTATGATGATTTGAATATTTATATGAAGTGTTTCCCGCTTTTGGTATTTCTGGGCACTTTAGCATGAGCTGCAGGTGACAGTAACCACCGTGAGGAAATCTTATTATTATGGTAGGATATTTTCTAATATTTGGCAGGCTCGCTACCCTCAAGTTAAAAATCACTTCGCCAAGCATCTATCGGTGTTCCAACCTCGATTGATAGCCAATTCCAAGTCAAGGCTAGCACAACCTAATCATCATTAACCACACCGTTGTTAACATCAGTTGAGCTGAGATTAAAAACCTACCCAGTCATCTGTAAAAAAGTTATCTTGTATATCTTGGAAAGTCAAATTGTCGTATCGATTTCAAACTTTGTACATATTTTAACGGCAATACGATAATTTGATTTCATCGAGCTAATCGGTTGATGGAGCCAGAAGGAGCCAGAAGGTGAAGTGTAGTGGTGCTCCTTACTGGCTAGTAGTAGACCCTTTGAGATAGGGCTCATTTAGGTTCGGACTAGACCCGTACATAATATATGACAATCAAGTATTTTTTTTAGTTTTTATACTATGATATAATTATTTTAAAACCAGAACGACCACGGCGGCCCTCTAGTCTATGGCACTGGAGCGAACGCCTTAGTGATCGGCATCATCTCAGCTTGCCTGGTAAAGGAGAGAACCAACCAATGCTACGGGCCCTTCCTTTACACCAGCGTCTATAGGAACAGAAATCTCATCAGCTGCGCTATTTATAAGGATGTCGCGTAAGAATCATCTAGTGCTATGGACTCTTCATGAATTGTGTTCATCTTTATCTTACCTTGTTCATCTGTATCTTATGTTGTTCAACTTTATTTTACCTCTTTCATTTTTATCTTATTTTGTTCTCTTTTATCTAGCCTTTATGTTACCTTGTTCACCTTTATTTTAATTTTGCGAAACCAGTCCAGTCCAGTCTTATGAACTCTTTGCAAAATGTATTCACCTTTATCACACCTTATTCTCTTTTATCTTATCTTGTTTACTTTTATCTTACCTCTTTCACCTTGCTTTGTCTCGTCTTACCTTCGCTAAAGCAGCAATCAATTCTAAGGACGTTTTGCTAAATGTATTCGCGTTTTTCATACTTGGGTAAAACTAAAGATGAGTCATTAGCTTAATTTTTTTATGTTAGATACCCTGAAATGCGAGAATTTATTGATTACTTTTATTTGACAGGACCGACTGTGACAAGCTATTCAGATCGAGTATAACACACACAGAGACAGAATTGACTTGGGTAGACCATCCAGACGGGTAAGTTCAACATCCCACAGTGTCACCCACTAGGTTATCCCTGTAATTTTACCACGCCGTAATTGCACTTAAAATTAACATTCACGAAAGAGTAAGTGTACGGTACTAAAAACTACGGAAAGAAGGCCACCTTAAAACTTCTAGTGTGAATAATCTAAAAAGTGTCATACTTAAATGGCTCTGTTGAAAAATATACAAAAAGGGATCTAACCTAAAGGCTCACAAGTGTGTATTTTCTCCCAATTGGGCTATCAAGGGTCACTGCGCTACAGTTAAAACTAATATTGATATTAATGCTAATACCTACATAAAAAACAACGAATTAATTTCAAATGTTTATACTAGGTACCTCTGAATTTTAAATGCTAACATTATTACTTAATTTCAGCCCTGCTAAATCCGAACTGCTAAAAATGAGACGGAAACAAGAGGTATCAGCCAACAAAACTAATCCCACGAATGAGCCAGCCAATAACGGAAATACAACAAAGACTCTCCAAGACATTACATTTAAAGATGTTTTGACGGCAGATAAAGCAGAACAACACGAGGGTATCATTGTCAGGGTGTTCAATGCTTCAGTTAAAGCTAAACCTGCTGATAATATTAAAGTAGCATCTCCTATTGAACTGCCTGATATTATAACGAATATAACAAACACGTAGATTTTAGAATTGAAATAAATTACTTGTGAGAAGTTGGAAATTTTATTTAGAGAAATCATACTTGGCGAACCACTATTTATAAGAAGGTCAAAACCTGATCGGAATGGCGCATTGATAGAAATACCACACCGAAATAGGTTTTCATACTTTCAATTCTCCTGATAACCGATGAGGAAGAAAGGTTCTTGAGTGACAACCACGTACCGGAAGACGCAGCGTAGGTAGGCCTCCCAATTAGGTGGACCGACGACATTTTGAAAGTCTCGGGCAACCGGTGGATGCAAATGGTAGGTTGTCGTACAGTGTAACGGTCTAAGGGGAGGCCTTCGTACAGCAGTGGACGTCTCCGAGCTGATGATGATGATGATTTTCAATTTGACTCACACGGCCTCCATTTTGTTATGTATCTTAATGATATTGTAAGTATTAGTTTGGATGTTTGTTACTCAATTACGCTAAAAAGGCTACTAATTTGGATGAAATTGGCATAAAGGTAGGTTATTCCTCGGTTTAACACACATGCTATTTTTCATCCCTGAAATCACAGGTAAAACCGCGGGGCGCTGCTTGTGATTAATAAAAAAGCTAATGCAAATGATGTCCTCTATATGTGGGACGAAAAAGTAGACAGACGGAAAGGCTATGTGTTATATCCTACTCTTCGGGTATGGAACCTTTATATGAATATAATAAATTTATTATATTGTACGTATAAATCTATCTGTTATAGATCCAATGAAAACGTTGGGTCCTCACAACAGCATCCCAAGTAGTACTTTCCTTGAGGTTTTCTCTCAAATTAGAATTATCATTATTTATCATTATTATTATTATCCCATACACAAGTGAACTCAGTAATTTTATAGAATCTACTCATAACTATGAGTAGATTAATGTTTTATTTTTCAAAATAATAGAGATCCTAGGCAATCAAAATAATCATAGGGCATTCGATCTTTTTGATTATAATAATGGTCTCCGGATATAACTTTTCATTGACGTGGTTAAATTTAATTTATATCGCGAACCGTGAAATTGATATTTACTATTGGTACTTTCTTGAATTTAATTAGAATCAAGGATATAACGGTCTTGTATTTGTAATTTTGGAACATGAAGGTTGCTTATAGCATATTTGTAACAGTTTTACATATCATAGGTAAGAATATTTTAGTTTCATGGATTTTTTCACTAGGCAATAGGGCAAGCATTCATTCAAAATCGAGTTATCGGTATATGGGAATCTATACTATTGTATATAAACAAAAAGAATTGTAATAAATCCTAAGTAAGCGGACATGACATGAAAACCTTGATGTTGAAAATCTATCCCATCAGCTTTGTTTTTCAATGAAAGAGGGGTAAGATGGGTAGGTTTTGTTAAGGTGTAGAGAGGTAAGGTCAGAGTGCATAATTATGTGTCTTGATAATGTGTATGCTTCAACTTAAACCATATCGTTGCTGACCAAAAGCGGAACATAAGCGCACATTCTATAAAAAAAAACTATGGTAGTTAGAAAATGGTAATATCAAACCGATGCTATATACGATGATTGTTTAGTTCCAGATGTAAAAGCCGTAGATATAGTAACACAGCTACCGCAAGACGTAGAAAAAATACTAAATGATACGCGAAGAATCATCAATGGGGCCGAAGTTACAGACAGCAGGCCTTATATGGTAAGAAAAAACCTAAAAACTTATACGGTTGATTGTAGATTGTCATTTTTAATCTGTGGTACCAAAATATTTGATGCAGAGTGAATAAACTTCTTCTTTCTCAGTACCTCTTCCCAGATCATTTGGGGTCGGAAAATTGCGAAAGATTGTCGGTATGTGTGTGTGCGTGTGTGTGAGTGTGCGCGTGTGTGTCAGTGTGTGTGTGTTTGAAAATCGGAATAGAGATGGCTTATTTCCCGGCAGAACATATACCTAGGCTACTTTTTACCATCATCATCACGGTGGTGAAACAGTGGCGCGCAGATAATTGTACCGACTAATTCTAATTAGCTAGTTTCACTAAAAGCTCATTGTCAAATTACTCGTTGCAACATTTTCTACGATGTTCCGTAAATTGCTTGGTTTTAAAGGTTTAAATCATAGTCTAAAATACGTTGACAGGTATATCTGAAAATGCCTCGTAGCAACAAAAAAGCACCTAATTATAGGAGTTGGCTTTGTGGAGGAATGATCATCCACGAAGAGTATATACTGACTTCGGCTGCTTGTATTGAAGATGCTGAACATTTCTACGTAGTTTCTGGCACTTACAAGTAAGAAAATAGATATTAAAGCAATGTTCATCTATACTATACTACCTATCTACGTGTCGATTTCGATGCCGGCGACCTATAATATTATTATCCTAATCTTGAGAGTAAGGTTTGCTACGCCAAGGTCATGGTTTGCAAACACTACAAACATGCGTTTTATACTTTTTATAATATCTGTGAGAATTTATCAGTGAAGAAGACGTAAGACGATTATATATCAGGTTTTTCACTCGTTGTCTTCCACTTGAAGATAGACAGCGACTCGTACTAGAAAACGTAATATATTATTTTATTTTACAAAGAAAACTCATAAAATTATGTACGATGTTTTAGGTATGGCGATGATGATGATAGGTACAACAGCCCATGTATCAAGAATGGTGCGAAGAAAGCTATATGGAAATGTGTACCTAAAAGTGAGTTTATTTTATGGTATCACAAGTAATAAGTCGAACAAGGCGTTGCCCTGATGGTAAGAGATAATTTCTGCCCATGGCTATCACAGCGATTAGACAAAAGAAGAACTGAATAGAACTGCAAGCCAATATAATAAAATTACTAAGACGAAGGAAATTACCACCCAATGATATTCGATTCTAGACCTGGAACCTGATGGACATGGGTATGTCCTAAAACCGCGTCCAGAACTAGCGGAGGACGGGCAGCAGCGTCCTCTTGGTTACCGGTGGTGAGCATTCTGCGATCCAGCCTCCCAAGCGTAGAGATTATGGAAAACCATTTATTAAGGAGGAGGCTCTCCTCCAGCAGGGGCAGACTCTTGGCTGATGGTGTGATATTCGATCAGTTTATCCTCGTTCCTTTGAAATATTTGTGGAAACTCCATTAGCCCATTAAACTCCTAACAACGAGCAGGGCTATAGTTTGAATGTGTTTGTTACTCTCTGCTGTTTCAATACCTACATAAGCATTAAGAATAAAGATGGCAAAATGTGGACAATTACTAACTAATATTTTTGCCTAGATTATGTTTTCGACGGACATGAGAACGATAATATCAGATGGATGAACAACGACATCGCCGTCGTGAAGGTGGAAGACGGTTTCGATTTCAACAGGAGGATCAGGGGATGTGACTTCATACCCAGGCCGATCTGTTACAACAACCAATCGCAAACTATGGAGAACCCTGGCACAATTGTGTCTATTGCTGGATGGGGTACCAATTCGAAGTACAATGATGTGAGGAAGTTGCTATTAATTTGATGGCTTTTGAAGTGCAGCTATTTGATTTTCTCGTTAAAAATATAAGTAATAATGTGGTAAAACACAGGTTATTAGATTATGTAATCAAGAGATACTTTTTAGGAGCTATGATAGGATTTGGTTTCGCTTCAACAATTTAAATATTGATGAACATAATATTATTAATTATTACCTTGCCATAAACTCCAATATAATTATTTTTACCTACACGGTGTTCTTGTAAATAAGCTCACTGTAGCCATATTAAGGAAGAAATATTATGTATGTTTTTTAATATCTTAAAAACTGCTTCTAGTGGGTAAACAGAAGAAAAGACAATCAGCAGAACCTTCTAGAAGCAAATGTGGAGATTATCTCCAAGACCAGATGCAAGCGCCGTTGGGGAGCCCGCTACCACAACATCATTGAAAACTACATGATCTGCACAAAAGATATCGGGCAGACCATGTCTGAGATTTGCAACGTAAGAGTCCTTATTTTAAACAGATGTTATTCCATTAGCGATTCCATTATATAGTGCTGTAATTGAATCGCTGTTTATTCTGTTAGCCAGATATTCTTGTGTCTGGCGAGTCCCAGCAAAGAATAAAATTGCACTGTAGCTAGTATAGTATTTATATAATCTTTGACTGTAGATAGTTTTGTCAGAAAATATCGTTTGGTGCCAATATAACTGACTACTGTATTAACTGACTGACTGATGGTCGGATACCATAACATCAAAGATAACAAATGCAGAACGTCTTGTGTCAACTGTTATGCAAAATAAGAACAAGACTGGCAGTATTCGTTATTTTTACTAACATCTTGATTTGCAGGAAAAATACGTTGACTGCCAAGACATTAACTACTCCGACGAGGAAGATATGAGGCGTGATGATCACGTCCAAAAATTAGAAAAGATACCCACAAACCTAGTTATGCATTCGGCGTTCCACAATGACACGGTCCACACACACAACCATGATACAACTCTTGGCACTACACCACTGGGAGGAATAGGGGTTACGCCTTTGAATGATAAGGCAAGAAGATACATCTCTGTCAACGATGGAGGATTCTGTGAGGTTAGTACATCTATATAAAAAATGCATATTATACCATGAACCTTTGATATTTTCTAATCCAATTTCTATTTTTTTTTCTTTTTCTTAGAATGACCATGGAGGCCCTCTCGTTTACGGCACAGGCACCAACTCTATAGTTGTTGGCGTAATTTCTGCCTGCCTTGTCAAGGAAAGAACTAACAAGTGTTACGGACCTTTCCTGTATACCAGTGTCTACAAGAACCGGCAGTTTATCTCTTGCGCCATCTATAAGGATATCGAGTATGTAGCTTTTACCTGAATAACTTCAAATTCTGACGAATATCGAGAAAAAAAACTGCTTTATTAATATCCAACATTTGAATCTTGAAAATAATATACACTTTTACTTATTATAGACCAAAATGCAGAAGACAATTTAGATCCGGTGTAACTCATGTCGAAAAAGTTTTGTCTTGGAAGAATCATCCAGATGGGTAAGATAATTCAAAACTTAAGAAACACTCAGGTACACACGCACATAATATGACACAAACATAGATCATAATTATGTATATTACTATATTTGTACTTAATCTTAATTCATCCATCCAATCCATCAACTGGGAAATAACCTATATGCAATCTAACGGTTAGAAGAGAGCTATTGGTGGATACTCATAATTATTTCATGATATAATCGAAATTATGAGAATTTATGTTGTAAATTTTGTTGACAGACCATCCAAGAATGAAGTAGATACATCGACACCAAAAGAAGCAGGTACGGGTATTGCGGTGCACCGAGCTAACGATGCCCCGGTAGATGCTACTGGTGACAAAGTCTTCGCCGGCAGCGGTTTCATACTGCGCACTACGAATGATACAACAGCACCTAATGATACGATAACTAAGACATAAGTTAATACATTTAATGATAATAAAGTGATTAACACCGGCAATGAAGTTTTTATTGAATTTAATCTAATGGGTTGATAGATAAAATGGAAAAGGGAAACATAAAGAAAGAAGCTTATATAAAAAGCGAAAGTTTTCATAGAAAACTATTATGAACATTATTTTATGATTTGAGTTAGGCATATGGCGATCACATCACATTATAACTTAGTATAAAACCATCGACACGACGAAGAAGAAGATAACACTAATATTATAAATACCAAAGTTTGTCGGTATTCGGTATGTATGTGTGTAGGTTTGTTACCTCTTCACACCGAAACAGCTATGCGGATTTGGATGAAACTCAGAATGGAAATAGCTTATTTTCCGAAATAACATAAGGCCACTTTTTATCATCATCTTCATCATAACCGATTTTCGTGATGATGTTATATTTATCATCATCTTCATCATCACCGATTGTCATCATGAAGCGTATGAAATTGCAGGGCGTAGCTAGTACAACATAATAAGAGGAAATAAATTAAGCAATATACTTATATTAGACAATTTAGACAGTTTACGAGTTAAGCTAGACAGTTAAATTCACTTGATCAGTATAGAACAAACATCTATATTCGTAACATGAATGTTTGTTCTGGGTGGGAATCGAACCCACTTATCTGATGGCAGACATCAGGCTATATGATCTGTGGCAGACATGCTACCTACCTATAATGATGTTATAATCGATGTAAACATTCTAATATTTGTATAGTTTCTATTTAATTGTCTAACCAGCTGAGCTGACTCCTCCAAGTAGGCGTATTAGTTGTACAAGATTAGAACAGGTAATATGGAATTTGCCGAAGGTTTTTTCTTGATACAAAACGATAGAATAAAATCGAACAGCTGAAATAAAACAATTAAATTCTGTTTTTAATTGAATTTCTTGAATTATGTAAGCACGTGTTCATAATGCCAGTGGGTTGATGTTGCTATCGAATAGTACCTACTAACTCCATTTATTTAACAAGGTTACAGGCCAAATCAAAAAGCATAATGTTGATGAGCAATTAAAAGCAGAAACGATTATTTATAATTATAAAGCTTCCGGCCATTATTATTACAATCGTTCATGTGAATCCAGAATACCAATTGCTCGTGAAATTTTTCTATTACAGTTAGATATTGAACAAATTACTTGTGATCCTTTTGGGATCTCTCTCCAAGGATGAAGTCACTGCAGGCTGCTGCATTTTTATTAGTTATCGGTAAGGATTTTATTATATTGTTACGTTCTACAAAATATTTTGGGCCTGAACCTTTTATGGAATCTTTAGAATAGTCATGAATGTCATATAGTCATGATGATAGTAAGAATAGGCTAGATGAGTGGTTTTTTTTTTATTGTCCTATTAAAATGTGGCCCATAAATATAGCTGATTAATGAAAAGAAAATGAAAATCTGATCAAAAATAAGCAACTTATAAGCATTTTAATATCATGCTAGACAGAGAGAAGAAACAGCAAATCGTGACGTCACTTCTCAGTACGCCATATAAATTATATTCTGACAAGTAAGACGTGACGTCATTTTTTGTTTTGTGGGAAAGGGACAGAGTTGTCTCTAATAAAAACTTTAAACGCTCATATATTATCATTATTAACCCATTTAAATTATTTTTTCAATAAACATATTATATTTACTTATATTATTCATCAAAGCTATTGGTTTCAACGATATAAACATCAGTCATCTACCCTATTGTACGATTGCTTTTGATAACAAAAAAATATAATGTAGGAGGATCACAGTGTGGCATCACACCGCAAAAATACTGTAAATTACCAGAAAAAGTACAAAAGAAACCTCAAAATGTTTTGGAAAGCAAAACGATTGCTAAGAGCTGTAATTTTATCGGGATCGTGGTTGTTTTACAGGGACTTGTTTGTCAAATCCGACTACAGAACAACAACAGCATAAAGAAACACCCGCCACAGCAACAGACGCCAGAAATAGCACAAGTGATATAGATAACGAAATACGAGATGAGGGCTGGGAGTATGAGAACATGACCAGTATAGATACAAGAAGAATTCTGTACAGCAAAATGGTGCAGCCAGGAAAAAGACCTTACATGGTAAAAAAGTACCTTGAATAATGTTAACTTTAAAAAAACACTTTGAACTAATCACATCACATCATCAGCCAGAAGGCGTCCACAGCTGGACGAGGTCCTCCCGTTTTAAAAGGGAGGATCACTTCAATACTGTGGGTAAAATATTAAAATAAGCATAGTGTATCTAAGCCCGATAGCATAGAATGTCCTCGGAATATAAGGACAATGACATAAATATCGGTAATTGAAATCCTAAAACCGACCAGCACGAAGTAAAATAATCTCTGTTCAAAAGCAATAATTTAAAACCTTAAAATATTTTTGCAATCATAATCAGTGTCCTTGAAGAACATGTTATGTCATTGGAGTAATTTCCTGATTATGCGTTCTTATATCAGTGTTTATTGCAAGATTGATGTTTTCTCTTGGATTATATGGTTCTTTAGTTGGCTACGTTCCGTTCGTCCTCGTCCATTCTGAATAGTCTCAAAACTGGTGTCTTAAAATCTTACAGGTATATCTTTCTCTGACGAAAGAATCTGCCAAGGCGCACAAGTATCGAGGCTGGCTGTGCGGTGGAGTCATCGTGGATCCATCCTATGTTCTCACTTCGGCGGCCTGCGTGGAAGACGCTGACAGGTTCTACATCGTCTCAGGGACGACCAAGTTTGTGGACAGCTTCGACTACAAAAACGATGACTGCGTGTGCAAGCACCGAAGGAGGGTCGTTTGGAAATGTATCCCTAAGAGTAAATGTCCTTATTCCATATCTATAAAACAATTATACAAAAACTAAAAAATATTTGTAAAAAGCCTGTTTGGAACTTGTAGGACACGTACATTTTAAACACAGTCTCGAATTAGCAAAAGGCGGCTATACCCGTACCTAACGGGTATACGAGATGCTATTACTTTTTTGCCTTTCAATCAAAGACCCAGGGAATACTAATCGTATAACTCATCATCCCTATGTAATAGCCTCAAATTCATAACCGATGAAATAGGGTTGCACATCGCCCAGAAAAAATCTCCATGTCTCTCAATGTTTCATGTCTCATGTTTATTCCAGATTATAAATTTGATTTCCAAGACAGCATCAAATGGTCATCAAATGACATAGCCATCGTAAAAGTAGATAAACCATTCAAACTGGGAGTGGTCGAGAAAGGCTGCCAATTTGCCGCCGACCTTATCTGCTATAACAACATCAGTCGAGAACTGGAGAAGCCTGGTACTAAGGGATTCATTGCTGGATGGGGAAGCGGCAGCAACTTCAGAGAGGTAAGTGCTGGACAAAATGAGACTACCTTGGATTTTGTTCTTAAAATGCTGAAGAACTAGAGTTGAGAAAGTTTAACTTTAATAATGATCATGAAACGCAAACGCCCTGGACAACGGGTAATTTATATACATTTATTAATTATAAATATTATAAGTACTTTTGTGCTAACTTGTTAATTTTTATAGTACCATGAAGGAAGTCCATAGAGATTGAGCTCATTTAATTTAGTTTAAATCCCATATATTGGATTACTTACTACCATTTGGTGATGTGGACGATTGGTCTAATGATGGAGCCGGGATGTGAATGGTTAAAGCCTTTATTGGCTACTAGTGTTCATGTGATATTTGGACTTTTTCGAGGACATACAAGACTCAGAGTCACGCAACGGGCAATGGAGAGAACTATGGTCGGAGTTACTTTCCGCGATAAAATACGAAACGACGATATTCACCAAATAACCAAAGTCACCGACCGCGAACCGGAAGACGCAGCCTAGGAAGGCCTCCGACTAGGTGGACAGACGACATTGTAAAAGTCGCGGGCATCTGGTGGATGTAAAAGGGGGAGGCCTTCGTTCAGCAGTGGACGTATCCGGGCTGATGATGATGATATAAGACTCACAGCATACATTAAAACAGTTGATAATAAAAAATAACGATTTCAGGGAGTGTACCGGCGTAGCAGTGATAGCAGCGCTCGACCTGTGAACGCCAAATCCCTGCAGGAAGCCAAAGTGTGCATTATGGACAACGAGGCGTGCGCCAAGAAATGGGCGCAAAGATTCAGGTCCATTATCACACAGTACATGATCTGCACCAAGGACGTGATGAAGCGGCTCAGCGAGATATGTGATGTAAGGATAAAAATGTTTTTCTAAAACACAAAAATAAAAAAATAAATTGATGGCGTTATTAACAGATAATAGATAATGTTGCACCCGGAGGTTCATCTGCTAATTATATTTTTTAGGAACCCGTTTATTTTCAATAGTCTCGAATCATTTTGTAGTTCCTATTTTCGATTTTTCGTTGGTTAGATTTTCATAAATAAAAATTAATTATTTATTTGGTAGGTACAGAATTTCAATGGACAGAGGAAGAGAAACACAATTTACCCTTAAAATTGGGGCGGCTTAGAGCTAGTTTATAATAAGATTATTTTCTTTCGCTACATTGTCTGATGTGTCTCAATAACTGATCCAACGATCTACATTATTGTTTGCAGAAAAAATACGCCAACTGCACGGATGTGGAAGCTCGTCGATCTGATCAACAAGACGTTATCGACTCATCATCGACCAGTATCGACTTAGGCAGACATTTAAGAGATCCTGATGATTACACAGCGAGAAGATCGTCTATGCAAGGAGGGTTCTGTGAGGTAAGTTAAAGAACCTGCTGCGGAAAGTTCTGTTACGTAGTTAGTTAGGCGGCTTACAAGGTTCTAGGTTGCACCTACTAAAAGCCCCTCGGTATTCTGTTTCGTTGCCTGAAGGAGGGCTATACCTCCATAAGAACGCACCGGTTTAGAGTGCAACCGGTGCGTTCGTACCGACTTTGCCTTCAGCAGCACTCCCGGGAAATCTTGAAGGAAACGGCGCCAGCCACGCCATGCCTATATCTCCCGTATATTTACAGAAATGAGAGTCCAAAAGCTTTTGCGATAGGCATTGGTTCGGTAACCCTAAAGCCGTATTCTAAGACCCAGATTTCAAGATTTACCTGTAGTAGGTAACTAACAAAGGACATGTCATGATCAAGCGCACTGAAGAGAGAAGTCGAGAAGCCGGCATTAGGTGCAAATGCGCTTAATGACAATTCTGCCAATATACATGTTTTTAGACTGAAAATACTCAAAAAAAAACAATTTAAATAGACGCTTAGGTAAACCAAACCTTATTGCATCGTAATTAGATCAATTTTAATCTGTTGCAAAATAGGATTTCGAGCGTTTTACTTCAAATGCGTGACCAATTATTGGCATTTTTTCGTCGTAGTTTTTATACAAATAAGTGTAAAACTGGCGACAGCGGTTTTCTATATAATTGCTTTAGAACATTGGTTTGACAGCCGTTCTAACCTAAGAAGTAGGGCTTTCACTTTTCTGTGATCAAGCGCCATAGTATTATAGATAGTGTTAGCTCGTAGAAGAAAACTTACAAAACATTTTAATATTGTAGAACGACCACGGAGGCCCGCTCATAGTGAAGTATCAAGGCAAGGAGCGTGTCATAGGAGTGATATCGGCTTGCAAGATAGACCCGAAGAGCCACAGCTGTCACGGCCCCTTCCTTTACACCTCTATATTCAAGAACAGACAGTTTATATCCTGTGCTATTCATAAGGATGTCGAGTACGTATAGATTACTGTTTCCACTAAAAAGGAGCAAAGGTAATCATGCAAGGAAAGTTATTATTTTTGCTAGTATTCAACCGCCTAGCGTAATGGCTGGTCGAGAAATACCATAAAGTTAAAAAACTGTTGCCAACCGCTTCTCTCAAATCTTTTACTAAGTAAGTATTTACAAGGCACGGCATTTATGAAGACTTCTATTCCACTTGCAGAGACAATTGCCGTAGAGTATTCCGTACTGGGATCACCCATGAAGAATACACAGTCGACTGGAAGGATTACGAGTAAGTGTTAAACTGTTGATAGAAATGAAGCTTTGTTTTGTATCAACCTGCACTTTGGGCTTTAAAAAAATTATAAATGGAGATGATAATTGTAATTAATTTTTTCAGAGAGGACGACAATGACAAGTATGATTAATTCCTTGAGTTCGTAAAACATGTTTGATTTCTTTTAACTTTTTGAACCATTAAATAAAACTACTAAGTAAAACTACAACTTTGTGAAAGCTTTTGTTATTGTTTTTACAGAATCGACAACGATAAAAGGTAATATTTAAAAAAATCTTAACTAAGTTTTTTGAATTTTAGGCTGCGAGTAGGTATTTTGGAAGTGACACAGGATCAGGATTGTTTTTTTTTTAACTTTCTTGCCAGCGCAGTCGTATTTTATTTTTTATTTTTCGTTTGATTATATTAAGTTTTGTTCAACACTTGTATTTACTTAATCACTGTACCTACTTAATATTTTTTTCTAATTACATGGTCATCGGAAATACTTTTTTATTACAGCTCGGATTCTGATGATAGGTATCTAAATTTAATTTAATACTAACGCTTTTTGTGTCTGTTAATAATTTTTCCATTACAATTATGTAAATAATTGTGATAATTGTATTTTATCAACTTTTAAACTCAAATCTTTCCCAAAAGTTGTGATTAGTGAGTGGCGGCGATAGTTAAATAACAATTTATTTTTTAGCGACGACGATAAAGAAGTTCTAAGAGAAAAGTAAGTGTTCTTAGTAAAACCTATAGTAGGTAAAGCTATTATATATGTAGTACCTACAAACGCAACCAATCCTAAAATCTCGTAAGACACAAGTAGGTACTTTAAAAAAACAACCGATTTCAATTTCTATTAAGAACCTGGATGATATCTTTTTGTCAGCTAACCATACTTATACATATTATATATAGGTACTAATGCACTGTACTTATACTAATTTATATGGGACCACCTCTAAAGTATGGCCTATCAAAAAAAAAGTATCATCAAAAACAATTCATAATTGGAGGAGTTATCGCGTAACAAACATACAAAATAAATAGTCGAATTAGGAACCTTCTTTTTGAAGTCGGTTGAAAAGCTACACTTCCAAAAGCGAATCAATATTATTTGGTTTATCTTACCTACTTATAGACTATTTTAGACTAGACTAGTTTTTTTTTAACTAACCTAACCCATACGTGTTGCTGTTGCTCATATTATCATGTTTGCTATTACTATAAAATATAGCCTATACAGGCTGATAATGAATTCATTAGCATTATCTTAGTGGGTCAATAAACTTATTGCAATGCATAACTTTTCCTACGAAATCAACGCGGCAAACGCGAAAAAAGTTGGCTGCATACATTGGGGTATTCCCGTTCGAACACCAATTTCTTGAGCATCCATGAAAATAGCACCTAGCATATTCCCAAAATAGCACCAATCAAAATTCAGGCTTGGTGCTATAAGGAAAACAAAAAAAACCCTTTGCGCAACTACGCCAGCTTCTAGTTAGTCAAAAGTCAATTTCTCTCTTCATAACATTTCTTTACTTTTTCTTGATGAAGCAATAAAGATATAACTCATGAGTGTAGATAGTGATAAGAGCCAACCACGTAAACACTTTCTCGAATAATTATAACTTACCAGGAAAGGAGAGAAAAAAGAAAAAGCGGTAACAGAGAAAAAAGAAGAATCAGATTCGGACGACAGCGCAGAAGCCGCGGATACAAAGGGAGAAAAGAAAGCCAAGGATGAGAAAACAGACAAACCCAAAAAAGAATCAAAGAAAAAAGATAAGAGTAAGAAGGAAAAGAAGAAGGCAAAAGAAGGGAAGAAAGCTAAAGACGAAGAAGAAGATGACGATGCTCATGTCAAAAGGGGTAATAAGGATGTTGTATACGAATCCAGTAAAGACGAGAATGTAAATGAGCCTGAAGAATAGAAATACGTTGAATTGTTTTAATATAAGTACATGTCAAGTCAAGGCTGTTCGTTAAATAAAGCGTTGCCAAAAGATGGCACTAAAGTCATTGTCATTGGAAATCTTTATTTTTAATTTTACCTGGATCTGGGTATGCCCTTAAACTGCATCCAGAACCGAACCACCGGAGGAAAGGCAGCCGCATCCTCTCGATAAATGCCTCCGCCATTACCCTAAGCGACTCCTAGGGACTGCGACCGCGTCAGATGTATGAGTTTGTCCTCGGCGCTCGCCGGTCGCGCAGTTGTTTGGCACCCACGCCGCGATCTAGTAGCTGTTTCACACGCTCGCCGCCGGCCGAGTCACTCGCGTGTTTTCGAGCCGCCTGCCTTTCCGCAAGTCGCGTCGCAGCGGCTCATGACGTGCTCTGAATTACTTCTTACCAAAGCTTCAAGCTTCAAACCTTTTTATCTTTTATTGTTTTTTTTAAAGTTTTTTCAAAGTCACGGGCAACCGGTGGACACAAATGGCAAGTTGTCGTACAGTGTGGCGGTCTAAGGGGGAGGCCTTCGTTCAGCAGTGGACGTCTCCAAGCTGCAGGCTCCAGGCACCCGGTCAAAATATCTGTGCACCTAGCTGGAATGCGACACACCTCTTCCCTTTCCTTCTTCATCTCCCCGCGCTCGCCTAGTTTATCACCAATGTATTAATTAAACAACAAAAAACACACGTAGCAAGAAAAAAAAACTATTTTTATACAAAAAATAATAGTTTTATAGAATATGTTTAATAAGTGTTTTCATACTTTGAGTATTTTTATGTTTTTACAGCTTTAACAGTAATCTGTTATTTTTTAAAATTAATTACAGACGCCATCAACGCTTTAGTTGATAGCGTAAATGGTTTGAGAATTATGACCGGTAAGGCAGACTTCTGTAGCTTAATTCGCAAAGCAGTTGGGACGGAAACCTAGAGATTGCTCGTATGCAGGTTCGAGTCCTGCCAGAGGTCATAATTTTTCTTATTGTAGCTTTAAAAACATTTAAAATTGTTTTAGTCCCAATTGCACAGATATGACTGGGTTGTAATTTTCTGACAATTAGGAAAATGTATGTATGTATATGTGTGTGTGTGTGTGTATGTCCACCGTTCTATAGATATGTCTATCTTCAAGGTAAACAGTAGTTCTCAGTAGTTTAAAACATGTATATTGGTAGAAATTGTCATAAAGCGCATTTGCACTTAATGCTGGCTAGCGCGGCCCGTCACATTTCCGTTCTATTCACTTCTCTCTTCAGTGGTTGTCGTGCACAGACGCGAACGTTTCCCTGGCAACATAAATCAAAATATATCGTGAGAATAGAAACGTATAATATAATACTGGCAAATTTTGTTTTTTTCCGATGATGACTTTACAGCAGGTTGTCGTAGTGTGGCGGTCTAAGGGGAGGCCTTCGTTCAGCAGTGGATGATGATGAAATAACAAAAAAAAACGTGTCATTGTATCGCTCGCACACTACCCGCGAATAGTCGATGTACTCTTCTCCGCTGCATCCATACACCGGGGTCTCGAAGTTCACTACGTATTTAGCTTCCTGTTGGCATTTGGTCGATTATCAAACTTATTGAATTGTATTAAGGGCCATATCAAAGATTATCTAACAGTTACCTCTTTACCACGTAAGTGTACGCGTGGAATGCTCCACGAAGTGACTTGGTATTGGTGATATTGATATTGTTTGTTTTGGCCCTAAGTCAATATTTATGATGCACGTATTTATTAACAAGTTTTTACAATATAATTATATAAAAATATAAGTACATACTTACTTATAAAAAACCTAAAAACTAAAGTGCCGCCGGCAGCGGGGCAGAGCTCGAGCTGCCGATGGTTAGAGCTGCAGAGTTAGGAACCTCCTGACATTGCGTGCCGTCTGCCGTGTCAAGAAACACTGCCTTTTGGATCCGACCCTTGGTCCAACAGTCATCGATAGTACCTATTAGTCTCTTAAGATGTTGGTCGAGGCTCTTCGTTATAAGACCGTTTACCGAAACGATTATAAGGGACAAATTAATTATGTTATTATTTGGGGGCACGGCAGTGCCCCCGCCAATAAAATGTTTACCGAATGCCTTAAAGTTGAAACGTTAACTTACCCCCATACATTCGCTGTTGGCAACCAAACTCGGCAACAGAATCACTAACGTTATGCAAAAAAATTCGTTCTCACTAAACCGATTAAATTTATAAACAGCTAATTCATGTTTGTTCCATTTATCTGATATGCGACCTGTAGGATATGCTTATTGTAGTGATAAAATCGTATTGTTGCATGTATGTAATGTTTTGATTTAAGGGTATTTTAACCCGTCAGACCATACACATTAAGGCCTGTTCAGACCTAAGCGTTAAGACCGTCACAAACAATGAAGATGCTATAATATTTCATGTTAAGATAAAATATCGCTCACACCATACATACCATTTTGAAATATATATTATCTTCGTCACTTGTTAGTCATTTGTTTTGTATGAGTAGCGATATTGAAATTTATGTTCTAAGATAACGTGAAATATTGGGTTATTCACAAAGTGGACTCGAGGGGCTGGACAAGAGTGTGTCCAGCTGGGAAACTCAAAACTGGTATCAGTTGTTATTTCGCCATCTGGACACGCATTTTTTTTCATTTTAACCTTAGTAGACTAACATTAATGTAAAGTTTCAAGTTCCAGACTAACTGACTATTTTCTTCAATATAGGTAAGCTATTTATAAAAATATTTGGTTTGTGGTATGTAGTGCTCTAGCTAAGATTAAAATATGCATTAAATTATGTTTTATCTTCGCAGCGTCGGCGGGACGAATGAAACATCGAATACCTAAAAAAATAGAATTTAATTTTACCCTCAACCTCTAATCGACAAATTAAAGTACAGTCACAACATTAAGTTTCAAGGTCGAACAACTATAGATTATTTCTAAGAAAAACTGTACGAGTTTCAACTACACTAATAAACCGCAAATAATATAGGTACAAGTGAAAAAATATAAAACTGTTTAAGATCAAAGTTCAACAGCTAAAAGCGAAAATAAAATATATTTACACGAAAAAAAAGAAAAACCAAGTGTTTAATAAATTTATTTGAAAAAAAATTACAAAACAAAAACCTCCTGCAGTGTTGCCCCGAAGTTATATATTACAAAAGTAAAAGCATGCTTCAACAAGTTAATCATACAATCAACTGTGCTACAACTATTGCGAGTGCAACAAACAAAACGAGCGAAACCAAAACAGCGTATCCGCCGCGACAATAAGGTGTGCACTTTTCGACGTGAGAGTACGAAACAAGAGTACATAGAGGCCACTGACACAAACGTCCAAATAGTGTGGCTACATTCCAAAATCTATGTTATCAATGCATAGACAGTAAGAAAAACTAGACGGGTCACATTTTTCATAATGTCTATACATTAAAGTAAGTAAGTTACTTACTTTCTATACATTAATAACATAGAAATACCCAGTGGCCTCCCTAATAAGGACGAGGCCTTCGTCCAGCAGTAAGCGTCTTCTTCCTGATGGTGATCCAAGTGCGGAACACTTGAAATAAATATTCCAAAATCTGTCGCGAATGTCGAAGACGGGTGCTCTTTTTAAAAAGTTTGGGTTTCCAAACGGATTGAAATTCAGCACGCCACTCCTTCACGCACGGATCTATTGCGTCAATGCGTCAATGGATGGCATCCGAATATGCAAAAATAGATCCATTTTTAAATATGCGATATACAAAATTTACACATCGCATACATCGAGGATGTAAGCGTGATTGGCTAAATTAATGAAAGACGTCCAAATGGATCCATCCATTTGGACGGTGTCGGTTTGGACGTAGCGTCAGTTTAGAGCTTTTATAACACTGTCTCGTTTTCTCACTTCACAAACTTGGTAGCGGCCCGCCGCCTTTTCGCCTGTATCCATTTAACTAATCTGACAGCGCAAAAACATACGTCTTTTTTATTTTAATAAATGAGAAGGGGACGGCAACATTTTTTGAGCTGTCAAAATTTGTGTAAAATTGGAACATCGTTCACAGAAGCGAATATGTCTACGAGTGTGTCGACAATGTCTTGAGAACAAATCAAAATGCCTTACAATTAAAATAGGATAAAGCTGTTATTATGCTGGCATAAAACTAAAAATTTCGATAAATATTCAGTTTACGAGTGTAAATGGAAGCAAACTACTTGCTCAGCGTCGATAAACGTTTCCTTTTTAGACCGCTTTTATACCTTGTCGGTTTATAAAAAAAAAACAAAGTAAAGGCGGCTTTTCAACTGTAGTCAGTACATAATTTGACCTAGAGAGGTCGCTGTAAACAATAAGAGTCCATTTTTGTAGGCATTTATATCAAATAAGTAATAAGGTACTGTGATCATTGAAAACATTAAATATAAAGTTTCACATTATTTCGTTTATTATATATTCTTCACAAATATCGACGTTATTCAAGTAGTTCAATATTAATACGCTAAGAAATATTTTCCACCCTGTACATAAAACATCTTTTAAACGCTAAGAGACCAATGCCTACGATCTTTATGATCGCGATATCTAAATAGAATATTAATATTTAAAATATATCTTAAATATGTCTATATATTACTTTTCAAGTCTTAAATTATATAACCTAATACTGAAAAAGTAACTTTGACAGCTATTTAAAAAAAATGTTTACACCAACTTTTAGATATGTTAATAATTAACTCCATTATATCGAATAAAATTTACAGATCCAAGAAGTTAAGGCGATACCAAAATAATAATAAAACGGGTTAAGTTAATCAAGTTGGCACAAACATATTTGTAACAAGAGGAAAAACGGAATCCCAAAGTTAGGAATTAAAAAATTAATGAATACTCTTAACCCTAGTCAAATCCTTTTAAACTAATTTCTAACCACAGGCTTAGATACATTAGATGACGCTAGCTGCCCATCATGCGTGGCAAGTCTAGCCTACAATGTCGAGTCGCGCGAAAATCGAATTCGGGGACACGCGAATGTAATCTAATATAATCTGTATTCTCAGGCAATTCGGGGCGACATTCGTTTGCAGGCAAATGATTGCAAAGCCAATTCAGGGCCAGCTAAGTTGAGATACCAACGAATGGCGTTGGTTGTTTTATACCCATTATTTCGAACCTTGCATTACTGCGTTATCTATTTAGGTCTGTGTTGCTTTGGGACTCCGTTCTTGCAAGCACCTTACATTTATAATAGTAAAATATAGTTTTTAGTGTTCGTATCTATACTAATATACTATAAAATATAGCTTCTTTCGTTACATACGTTTATTAATGGAAGAATGCAATAAGAAAATTCGCGTTGAGAAACGAGGAATTTACTCTATTAAAAATACCGAACAGGATCGGAGAAAAGAGAAGGTGAAAGATATTTCTATCTCAGACAACGTATGACAGCCAAATAAGCGATGTCTATAATCTTATATCGTTGATATAGAGGCGTAAACCCTTTCTTATCTCCGAAGTACCATTACGTATATCTTAGGTTATAAGATGTTATTAATTACATACTAATTTTAGACTAGAGAACAACTAAAACATTCATAAAGACATTAGTTAAAAGATTTTCATAAATATATAGCTCACTCTCAAAGAAAAATATACTGTGTTGACATCGATCGAGTAGACAGGCGAGTTGCTAAATCCACTGGTGTATGTAGAAGTTTTTTGTATCGATACAAATAGAAACCGTAACGTAGGAAGTTATTCAGTTAATGTACGTTTTCAAGAAACTATGGATAGAATTATGTTTTTCTCAAGAAACTATAAAACAGATACTAGAGTTTGAAGACTCATCAATAAATTCGGTAAAATGTTTAACTACGAATTTAAAGTATTGCGTCGTTTCATTTAAGGCGCTACTCGGACAAGCCGCTTGAACGTTGTCAACACTGCGAAATACGCCGGCCCGTAACAATCAAGAACAAAAAACCATGGAGCGAACATTCGTTCGAACATTCTAAAAACTTAAATCGAACCTCCTCGCTAATCGGTTACATGTGTGCGTTTCTAGTTCATAATCACGGCTAAAATATAAATTGAATTATTCTAGGCAGCTAAGCAGTAAGCGTTTCATTATATTACTTACGGAACAAGACGCAAACTCCTAAATTGCACTACAATAAATTAAATTTGCCTAAAAATAAATGATCAGTACTGCGGACAAGTGCAATTGTCAATTGTCAACAAAATATTGAAAATTCCAGCAAAACTTGTCACCTGATACTAAGTGCACAGTTGCAACATCATTTATTTCAGTGTGAATTAAAATAGCTATTAAAATTTAAGCTAAAATTGTGATAATACGTAGTAACTAAGACTAACTACCAAAACTAGTCCGTAACTTATTTTTTTGGGGTTACTCTTTCCTTTGGGGGCAACTTTTTTTCGAACTATAATTATTATAACTGATGACCATTAGCAACGGTCAAGCGACTGGAATAAAGCAAACAAACTAAAGTTATTGGGAGAAATTTTATAAAGTAGTTTTGTCGGGACTGGACCAAAGCAAAATAGGGTAATTTTTGTAAATATCGATCATAGAATATTAATTTGTAATCGATCTTATTTCTATGGAAAATACCTATCATAAACCGAACGCACACCTCTGTTGTGTTGCTTATTCATAACAGAATAGTGTTGGCAGCAAAAGAATCAAATTAAAAGTATTGCGACTATTCGATAGATAATATACGAGTTATACAAGTACAGCTATAACAATCGGATATAACAGTAAAATAAAACAAATCTAATCGATTAAAAAAATCGAATTAGGTACTAAGATTTGCATTAAATGTTCTAGAATCAAGAAAACATTCTAGTGCTAAATCAACACAATACTAATAATGAATAAGCAGTTTTACCGAGGGCCGGCGCAAAAGAAAACCTACCTTAAAGCTATATAAAACAAGTGTCGGAATGCGACAGACGACCCGTCAGACCGCGTGCAACCAAGCAACTCTTATGCGTGTTTAGATAATTATAATATTCGTTTTAGTATCGTAGTGTGTTAGCATCGGTCGCTTTGGCTGTCTCGAATCAGTGTACCTGGAATAAATAGAAACTTGTTTCAAATTTATTTTACCTTTCTTGCAGGTTGTGTTTGTGTAGTTGTAAGACTACTGCAGTGTCCGCCTGGGGAAGTACCACACCTTCTCCAGTTATTCAACTTTCAGCATTACTGTGTTTCGGTTTGGTAAGGGCAATGTTAGCATAGAAATTACTGGGATGAATGGGAATGAAGATATGTGACATCTAATATCTCAGGGTGATGAGCGCAGTGCAGTGCGGCGCAGGATTTTGTTCGCAAGTTAACTACTCTGGCACTGCTACTGTTACGGGCAGGCGTGACGCTGACCACCAGGCGTATCGCTCGTTTCGTCACTCCAAAGGGTAAAAAAAAAAAATATGTTTATCACCGGGACTTCGCGCACAAATAAATTTATTTTTATTTACCTAGACATTTCGACCATGTTCCAATGGCCATGGTCACGAGCTGACTGAAGAATGCGGGTCATCTTGGTTGGTGGTTAAGTCCCGGTGATAAACATAATTATGTGTTCAAATCGCGAAAGCTTAAAAGTTTTAAAAAAAAGAAGTTAAACGACTTCGTCATCAGAACTAAAGGTGTGTACAGACTGATTCAAACTTAATGGCGGCTGTGAAGTGCGCTGCAAGCGAGACTTTGCGATTGTACGCACACCGCACGCCTAATTTTTGCTACTGCGCAGCGTCTCGCGCCTTAGTTCACAGCCGCCATTAAGTTTGAACGCAATACCAAATATCAGATCAATATGTCAGCAGGAACGGCAGGAAGGTAAAATTTCAATTGCTAAATTTACCCAAAAAACAAACAGGGCAAGCTAAATAAAATAAAAGGCTATCTGACAGACCTCGGCCTGGCAGTGCTGCGCCGGCGCCGGCGCGGGCGGCGCGGGCGCGGCGCGCGGCGGCGCGGGCTCCACGCACAGCAGGCGCGGCTTGTCGTCCGCCTCGTCGGCCGGCGCGGTGCCGCTGCCGCTGCCGCCCACCGACATCTGCGCGAGCGCACTCAGCACGCTGTCCATGCTGATAGCGGCCGCGGTGTCGCCCTCGCCCTGGAAACACGGCCATAGCTATAGCTTTCACATTGGGGGGGGGTCCAAAAATGTACAAAGATAGATTAGTGGTTGTTGCCTGGGCTACACGCAGAAAAACGCAGAATTTAAAATGCAAATCTCAGTATTTCAGTAATTCGTCGTCAGCCATAAAACGTCCACTGCTGGACGAAGGCCTCCCCCTTTTCGTTTTTAATAGTTCCTGGCCATGGATACTAGTCCTTCAGCCGAATACATTTTTCTTCATCGATCCTTCTTTCTCCAGTTAAATGAGTCGTAGTCACAGTCCAAGTCACACACAGTAAGTCACAGTCAAGTCCAGTCATGCCCTGGTAAAATCGTGGCAACTTTACTACAAGCTTCTTCGGAGTTTTGGAAACAACACGAAAAGACACGTTTCACTACATTATATCACTTGCCCACACTCTTGCTCGTAAATCAGCACTTAATGAATAAAACGCCACCATTTTTATGCATTAACACTCGAAAAAACACAAGTTTTGGAAAATAATACAATGCAGCGACATGATTTTCTCGCGTTCCCGCCAAAACTCGCAGGCGGCTTGGGGATCGCAGTGTTACCACCGTTAACTAAGAGGACGGTGCTGCCCGTCCTCCGGTGGTTCTGGATGCAGTTTTAGGACATACCCAGGTCCAAAAATGTCATCTATTCAATGTTCAAAATTCAAGTGTTATAGAAAAACGTGAGAATTGTACCTTTTGAGGGCTCGGCTTGAAGAAGTGTAAATAGCAGAATCCGCGGAATCCCTGCAAAATAAGTCGACATTTAAACAACAATTCTCTTTCTGACTAAGCCTTCTCCACCTCCTTCCTCTTACGACTGACATTACCTTTTATATTTCTTCCCTTCACAGAAAATAAAGGCTCGCGCACATTAATTACTAGTTATTATGTGACTTTCAATCTATTATAGTCATCTCTATGTGAAAACAGTCAAAAAACGTCCGAGTGCCGTCGTGTATAGTTCACAATTATATAGTTCACAATTGTTCGAATTTAGGCGGTATGTCGCCTGTATAGTGTTCAATGTTTGCTTGAGCTTTTGTGTCTTATCGTACGTAGTTCAAGTCGTTCAAAAAGTCGAGTTTTGGCCTTTTTTTTTAGCACGTTTGTGACTCTATAGATATTAGCTTATTATTATTAAAGTATACAGTAGTGGTAGGACTCTACTGCAGAGTCCGCCGGGGAAGTACCACACCTTTGCCAGTTATTCAGCTGCCAAGCAGTAGTGTGCAAGCATTACTGTATTCCAGTTTGAAGGGCAATGTTACCAAAAAAAAACTAGGTATGAAAAGATTTAACATCTAATATCTCAAGGTGACGAGCGCAGTGCAGCGCAGGATTGTGTTCGCAAGTTCACAATTCTGGCACTGCTACTATTAGTGGCAAACGTGACGCTTACCACCAGGCGAACGACTTGCTCGTCACTTGTACGTATAAAAATAAATATGACATGAATAGGGGGTCCCCCACGACTTCGTCCGCGTGCGGAAGAAATACGGACCGCTCCCAAAATTCTCCACTTTAAATCATTCCGAGCAAACTCTACCAGCTCTACCGACTCGACCGGATCTACCAACTCCCCCCCTTTAAATTACTTTAGCCCTGCTACGAGGAGCGAAAGGAACCACTTCCTCCCCGCAGCGGCACGTAAAATCGTATACGCACCACAGGAGCATGTAAATAAGCCTCAGATCGAATGTTTGGAGACACATACATGAGATCAGAGACATTCTTTACTTTTGCTCCCTAGGTAAGTAATCTACTATAGTTCTAACTTAATATATAAGGTAATCATAATTATCTTTAAGAATGTGTCCAGTAACACGTTTCTTATTGTCTCTATTAAGGGAAAGTCACTTTGATCGCGTGTTCTTCAGATTTTTGGCACATGACCAATCAGAACATTTTTTCTGCATGATGAATCGTGTCCTATATAAATCGTTAATATTGATTATCTTACCTTCCACACCATGACTTGCGGCTTGACGCCGCGCTCCGTCAGCGCTTGCTTCAAGTCGCGCACTCGGGTGTTCGGGCTGATGTTCGATATCTGGAAACAACGACGTATACAATTATTATATTATCATTCAGTACACAACATTTAAAATTATTATCAGCATGTCACGAGGGAACGTGTGTAGGTACAGATAAAAAACACTAGCGTATGTGAATCTGCCGACCTGCACCAACTAAATACCCTGTGTACCTATAAGTTAACATATTTTTTTTTACAGTGAAGTGACGAGACGAGCAAAACTTTCACCTGATGGTAAGCGTCACGCCTGCCACTAACAGTAGCAGTGCCAAAATTGTGAACTTGCGAACACAATCCTGCGTCGCACTGCACTGCGCTCGTCACCCTGAGATATTAGATGTTAAATCTCTTCATACCCAGTAATTTCTCTGGTAACATTGCCCTTCAAACCGGAACACAGTTATGCTTGCACACTACTGCTTGGCAGTTGAATAACTGGCAAAGGTGTGGCGGGCCCCAGGCGGACTCTGCAGTTGAGTCCTACCACTACAGAATATATATATATTGAGTTATAAGAAAGAAGAAAGAAAGAAAAATAATTTATTTTGTTACATCATTAACGTAGGTACTAATATAACTAAGTATAGTTAATTACCAATTAAATTAAATTAAAAGTGATGTAACAAAAATGGCTTCAACTCAGCGTAATGCTGTTTATGAAACAGCGCTGATCTTCCGTTGAGGCCAATTGAAATTAGCTACCTATATCGCTAAAATGTCAATACCTACTCCTACATACTCGTAGTAAATCGTAATGAATATGAGAGTCGATGTCTGCCTCCAAACTGCTATGCAGTTTGGCAGACTTATAAATTGAGCTATGTAATTATTTATCTAAGACAAAAAAGAACAAAAACCAGTGGTACGTATTTATAAGTCAATTAGCGAGGACATAATTAAGAGCCAATCAGCAAGGACATGGTTATAAGACAGGCCGCAGCCAACCAATCAGGAAGGACTGCAGTGAAATTTTAAAGGATGATACATATGCGTTTATAGCACAGGGTTACACGTAACGGTATTACTAAGTCGATAGATCATACAACTTTTACTATGGTGGCAACCCTGTTGTTATTCTTACCTTAACGGAGAACTCAATCTCGGGCTTAGGGCGCTTGTTACGTTTGGGCTTGACGTCGCCCTCTTTCCCCTCCTTGCCCTCCTTGGAGGCAGACTTCTGGCTGTTGCGGCGACGCGCCTGACGCCTGGGTCTGCCCGCTTTACCCTCCTCGCCTTCGGTCGTGTTGCCACCCTGGGTATTTACAAAGTGTTAGTCACTTGAAGATGAAACATCGTTATGGCAAAGTCTAGACTGACTATAACATTGGCTTTGAGCTTAGTTACCTGGGGCCGTACGGTGAACTGCATATAGCGGGACCGAATACGCACAGCTGCCGACGCTGCGCGACTGTGAATTTTATCGCCTCGCAATAAGGTTCGCGGTCGCGCAGTGTCGGCAGCTGAACCTATTCGGTCCCGCTATAAGTAGTTCACGGTACGGCCCCTGACTATAAAATTATTGGCTTTGAGCTTACAGTTACAGAGACTGAAGTGGAAAATAAACCTTACAATGGAGATTCTCACTATAATTGTTTTCCGCCAGGTGGGGATCGTCGATGCGGCCATAGTCTAATTAAAAATTTAATTAAATTTGTTTATAGAGGATTAAAAAAAATGTTAATCTAGGTCCAATTACAATTACCTCGCGAAATAATGAATTCAACTAAAATTAAACTTATATTTAACTAAGATTATGTCACGAAATCAAGAACGAACGAACGAACAAATTATGTCAAGTTTAGGGCGGGTTTACGAAATTTGAATTTTATATTATTAACCCGCCCCGGTACTAACCTCTCCCTCGCTCTGGCTCTTGTGGCTGCGCGTGCGGCGGCGCAGACGACGCGGCCGCGTGGTCGAGCGCTCTTCCACGTCAGTATCCACTTCCTTCAGCGTACAAGCGCGACCCGCACTGTCAACATAAATAAAAGATTAAAACACTGTTTTAAACTATCATCAACAGCCAGAAGACGTCCACTAGTCTGGACGAAGGCCTCTTTTATAATCCCCACGCTTGGCATCGCAGAATGCTTACCACGGTTAACTGAGAGAACGCGGCTGCCCATCTCCGATGGCACTGGATGGTGGATGTTGGCAGTTTTAGGACATACCCACCCAGGTTTTAAACTAACACGGTTGTTAATTCCAGTTCTATTATTGTTTTCGGAAGTTCGTTCCACAACATAGATAATCAGCATTTTAAATCACTCGGTGGCCCAGGTACTGACATATTAATACTTAAATAAATACTATACTGTACGGAGTACATTAACGTGACATTTGAGTGCGCTTCGAAGCACCGCGACGGACAGACGCGCGAGTGGGAATCGGCTAACTATTGCTGTATTTTGTACTTAATAAATCACTTTACATTTAACTTTACTACTTTCAATATATATATATAAATATTTTTATGTTTATAGGCTTGCGTTTGACTGCCATCTCGACTGATGATAAACGAAGATGCAGTCTACGGTGGAGCACGCTTGCCTAGAAGAAACCGATTCACTCGCGACTTGAAGACACCCAGATTATAATTATCGGGAAACACCCACTCGGGCAGCGCTACCCACTGTTTAGCAGTTCGAATAAAGAACCACATCAATATTCTCCCCCTAGCAATTCTCATAAATAATAAAACTAACATACTTTTAATTATAGTATAATCTTCATCATATAAATTACTAGATGCCCGCGACTTCGTCCGCGTACGGAAGAAATTCGGCCCGCTCCCTAAATTCACCACTTTAAATCATTCCGAGCAATATTTTTTTTGCCTACTCAACTATACCACCCCCCCCCCCCCCCCAACTTCCCCTCTTTGAATGAACTACCCAAATATACATTTTCATCACTATAACTTCAAAAACAAAGAACTTTTCATACAAAATTCCACCCCTTAAATCCCCGTCACTGTATTTTTTTTTAAAATAGCACTTTTTTAAATGAACTATATCCAAATTTTCGTGACTAAAAGTACAAAAACAAAGGACTTTCATACAATCCCCCCCCATTTTGGGCGTCGAATTTCAACAAATCCTTTCTTAGTACACCGTACACCCCTACGCATCGAGACGAATACACCCTCCAAATTTCAAGTCTGTACGACCAGGGTTTGGGCTGTGCGTTGTCAGTCACCAATCAGTCAGGACAGAGCCTTTTATATGTATAGATAAATAGATAATATAATTATAATCATTAACTATTATATAACTTAATAATTAGTGTATCAACTGGGACGCTACTTATGCCCGATTCCCACTCGCGCATCTGCCCGTCGCGGTGCTTCAAAGCGCACTCAAATGTCACATTATGTACTCCGTACTTATACGTAGAAAGGTTACTAGGCCAAGAGAACACCGAGGGAGCGCATTCCACTCTTTGCTTGTTCGTGTGAAAATACTTTCGGAGGAAGAAATGTAGTAGTTTCATCGTACTGTTTCGATCGGTAACTTTGTGCTCGAGCCCCGGGATACAAGCTCCGTGCTTAGTTTGGGGCTCATTGTCGTATCTGTTAGTTATAGCACCGAATACATAGTAATGCATTTATACAACATGTAACAAAAAGGTTCAACAATACTGAAAGGTATTTACTCATCATTATGAACAACTTTTGGACCAACCCTGAAATCACGAATAAAAAATCAGCTGTTCCATACAAAAAGGTTCATCGATCTTGGACATAATGTATGGAACAGCTGGTTTTTTTAGCGATTTCAAGGTTGGCCCCATAGTAAAAGTTGTTCATAATGATGAGTACATACATACCGTTCAATATTGTTTAACCTTATTGTTACACGTTGTATTTAGTTGCCTACATCAAGGATATAGTGTTATCTAACTTAGTTTTAAATATTTTCCCCCTTAAGGCTATTTATGTGTTGTTTTGGTGTATTAGTGAAGTGAAGGCTATGTAACTTGTAGGTATGTACTTATATCTGGTAATAAACACCGATTATTATTATAGTAATAAAGACATGTTTACCTTATTTTTGTATTTCATTTTGTGTATTGACGAGATATTCGCCTGGTGGTAAGCGTCACGCCTGCGTACCAGTGCCAGAATTATGAACTTACGATTGCGCATACAATCCTGCGCCGCACTGCGCTCGTCAACCTGAGATATTAGATGTAAAATCTCTTCATACCCAGTATTTCTCTGGTAACATTGCTTTTCAAGCCGGAACACAGTAATGCTTGCACACTACTGCTTTGCGATTGAATAACTGGCAAAAGTGTGGTACTTCCCCAGGCGGACTCTGCAGTAGAGTGCTACCACTACACAAATATGTTTTTTTATTTTATTTAATCAGGCGTTACTTTGCGGAAGTGCATTTTAATCCAACTGTTCTAGATACTGTATCTCGAGTGTATTTCCGCTGTACTATCGTATCGAGTAGAGGTTAAATAATCCGTTTCCAAAAATATTAACGTCATAATCTATGTAATAAAAACTTATTATGTCTGGAACAACCGCCTTTTGTGCCTAACTGTAGTGTAATATGTTTGTAATGTCCTTTCTATGGTGTCAATAAAGTGTTATTGTATTGTATAGAACAACAAATAATACGCCTTTAAAAAAATATACAACCGACTTCTACTTTGAATACCTGGATGACATCTTCATATTTTCTAGTAATTTTAATTTAAAAACCAAACTACTGAACCGATTTCGTTAAAATTTGTATGGGACCACCTCTAAAGTATCACTTAACAAACAAAAATGAAGAGTTCATAATTAGCGCAGTAATCGCGTAACAGACATCCATAAAAAAACAGTCGAATTGAGAACCTCCTTTTTTAAAGTCGGTTGAAAATAACGAGTAATTTTTTTTATACTGTAAAGTGACGAGACGAGCTAGACTTTCACCTGATGGTAAGCGTCACGCCTGCCACTAACAGTGGCAGTGCCAGAACTGTGAACTTGCGAACACAATCCTGCGCCGCACTGCACTGCGCTCTTCACCCTGAGATATAAGATGTTATATCTCTTCATGCCCAGTTATTTCTCTGGTAAGATTGCCCTTCAAACCGGAACACAGTAATGCTTGCACACTACTGCTTGGCGGTTGAATAACTGGCAAAGGTGTGGTACTTCCCCAGGCGGGTCTGCAGTAGTGTCCTACCACAAAAATCCTATAAATAAACCCCGGTTGAATACTCACAGCATCTCAATATCGCGGAGTTGTCCCAGAACGGGCATGAGCTGCAGCCGCCGGCTGGACAGCAGGTGCCACAGGATGCCGGCCGGGCGCTGGCACATGCGCTGCGTCTCGATCACCTGAGACCACAAAATAGATACTTAAAAAAAAAACTACCAACTTCAATTCATCTTTTTTCCCCCGTTATTTTGATTTAAATTTATTTTATTTATTTAACTACTGAACCGACTTCGACAAAAGGGACCAACTCTGAAGTAGGTATTACGTAACAAACAAAAAAAAATTCAAAATCAGTTCATAATTGGCGAAGTAATTGCGTTACATACAAAAAAAAACAGAAAAATTGAGAACCTCCTGTTTTGCAGTCGGTTGATAATAGTTATTTTTACAATTTAAAACGATTAATCTCTCCCTTATAATCAGTTCATTGTAATGCAAAGTTTCAAGATCTCATTGAGAGTATTTTGTAGAATATCAAGTTTTTATTGTTCGATTTAGAGGTAACTTCGTAATTTTTTTCTATCGAGTACTTTTTTCAATCGTGTTTCCAGAACGACCAAGTCCTAGCAATTATCCTTAACTTTGTCATAAATGTATTTATTTGAAATTTAATGTATTAGCATTGACAGATGTTTATATTATGCAATGTGACCTCCTATGGGCCGCTTACTTGAGTAGGTGTGACAATGATGTCGATGGGAACATCGTGAGCCCCAAACAGCTCCGCTGGCAGGGTGTCGAAGACCTGTAATAACATATGTTATTAGAAAAGTCCTCCAAAGTCATAGAATGCAGAATTATATATATTTTTTTTATACATTCAAGTAACGAGACGAGCAAGACGATCGCCTAGTGGTACGCGTCACGCCTGCCACTAACAGTAGCAGTGCCAGAATTATGAACTTGCGAACACAATCCTGCGCCGCACTGCACTGCGCTCGTCACCCTGTGGTATTAGATGTTAATCTCATCATACCCAGTAATTTCTCCGGTAACATTGCCCTTCAAACCGGAACACAGTAATGCTTGCACACTACTGCTCGGCGGTTGAATAACTGACAAAGGTGTGGTACTTCCCCAGTCGGACTCTGTAGTGGAGTCCTACCACTACAAAAAACACGCTATGTGTTTAAAGCATAAACAGTAAGAAAAATTATGATCTCCTCAACTTGCATACGAGCAATCTCTATATACATGCTGTTGTTATGGATCGCCGCCATAATTATGTGCAGAGATTGATACACTCATCGTGATGAATGATTATCCCCTTCAATGACATCATGACATCTTGTCACATGAAAAAGTAACATTTCGAACGAAACCAAATGGGAGGCTTTACCTGGCAGTCATGGACAGTGGTGACCACAACGGTGTTGGGCTTGATCGCCTTCATGTGCATCATCAGGCCGAACTCCAAGTCACCGTACCCTGAAATTCATACAAATATAATAGCTTATTATGTCATGTACTGCCCCAGTAGTTTCACGTACCTCTGAAAACTGTAATATCAGAGCCGACGTGACTTTGGCTGATTGTTGTTTTATTGTATGGGACTAAAGGTCCCCCGCGACTTCGTCCGCGTACGGAAGAAATTGCCCCCCCCCCCCCCCCCCTTTAATGAACTACCCAAATATCAATTTTCATCACTACAACTTCAAAAACAAAGTACTCTCCATACAACACCCCCCCCCCCTTTTCCCACTTGAATCATAAATGTCAAAAAAAAATTGAAAACGGCACCATCCAAACTACTACTATCCAAATCTAAATTTTCATGACTAAAAGTGAAAAACAAAAAGGACTTTCATACAAACGTTTCCTCTTTTCCTATAGTTCAATGATCACTTACGGGATCCCCAAAAAAATAAAAAGGTAGAAAAAAAACAATTATTATAAAATTGTAATGAACAGTGATACTTTGAAACAGTGGAATGTATGATAAAAGGGGCAAAGACCCGCTAAGGATTGAAGTAAAGAAGAAAGTAAAACCGAGTGATATTTTAAAACTGATAGTAAAAAAACGATTACTAACCTCGTCCTTTGCCGATACGGTAGCCTTCCTTGGAGACAGCTACGGATCCCATCACTACCAGATCCAGAGAAACGGAATCTTCTATGCCTGAAACAACATTTTACATTAAAAAAATATATTATACTCTGTAGATTACTCACCTAGGGAGCAAAAGTAAAATACATGAGGTCTGAGGCTCCTTAACTTGGTCCCGTGGTGTGTATACGATTTTATGTGCCGCTGTGGTGAGAAAGTAGTTCCTCTGCGTAGCGAGGCTAAAGTAGCTACTTTAGCAGGCACGTAAAAACTTTTTAGTCTTGTTTTATTACTGTGTTGAGTTTTATTGAACGGTCTTCTTTGCGATCTATCCTTCACTAAACGTGGTATTTTTATTATTCATTTCTGTCTATCATTCGGCATATTTCAGTGTGAAACATTTGAACACAAAATGAATCAAGTGACGAGGTTATTCATTAGTGAATCGAATTTATACTTGACCAGCAGGCCGGGTCATGTACGCAAACAAAATCAAAACCTGTCATTAAAATAAGGCCTTCTTTTGCCAAAAAATAGCAAATTTAGTGATATTTTAGATGCGTTGCCAACTAAAGATATTTATAGACGTCATTTGTTATGATGCTTTATGGTGCAACAACAGGAAAGACAAGAAGGACACAATACGTTGTAGTGGTAGGACCCTACTGCAGAGTCCCGCCTGGGGAAGTACCACACCTTTGCCAGTTATTCAACCGCTAAGCAGTAGTGTGCAAGCATTACTGTGTTCCGGCTTGAAGGGCAATGTTACCAGAGAAATTACTGGGTATGAACATCTAATATCTCAGGGTGACTGAGCGCAGTGCAGTGCGGTGCAATGCTACTGTTAGTGGCAGGCGTGACGCTTACCACCAGGCGAACGTCTTGTTCGTCTCGTCACTGGATTGTATTTAAAAAAAACACGGCTTATGGTGTGCGATTTTCATGTTTGCCAAATGTTGGGGCTGCTTTTGACGATGACAAAAGTTCAGGTGGTTCTGGATGCAGTTTTAGGACATATCACTTACCAACAGGTTTTCCATAAGTATCCATTCCATTCCTAGAGACAGATTTCCTGATGGCCGCCGGGCCGGTCTCGCCCTCCGGCAGCTCGAGCCGGTTCAGGAACCCGGTCTGAAGCCGAGGCACCGGCACGTATAGAGTCTTGTTCTGCTCCAGGCATAGTACTCTGCAGGGAAATGTATAAAATTAGTGAGCGAGTCATATTTGAGTGAGTAGTGTTGTTACTAACATAGTTGAATTGGCAATAGGCAGGTCACATCGCTCGAAGAACTGTTAACTGATGGGAAAGAAAGGTTCTTGAGTAGCGACCACGAATCGGAGCGTAGTAGGAAGGCCTCCCACTAGGTAGACCGACGACATCAAAAAGTCGCGGGCAAACAGTGGATGCAAATGGCAGGTTGTCGTACAGTGTGGCGGTCTAAGGGGGAGGCATTCATGCAATGCTAGGGCTTTACCTGTGTGTAATACCATTATTTAGCGCGGTATATGATACAGTACGCAGATATGGCCGGGCGTTAGCACGCTAATATGCTAGTGGCATTATTAACATCGTTAGACGTTAGGCGATAGTCAGTCAAATGATATGTGTGACATGTAGCCACCCATGTAGCGCATTGCTTAATGGATCATTTATTGCACGTTAATTATTCCGATAATACGACGTAAAGCGTCACGCAGGTGAAGCCCTAGCATTACGGGAGTATCATACATAATCATTTTGAAATCGAGTTAAATTTTTTCTTGTAAATATACATACAAACCATGATATCGGAAAGCTCAAAAACAGTTTTCCGTCTTGCTGCTATCGGTCAAAATGATAAGAAATCAATTATGTACGATAAGTAACTGGCCCAACGCAATGTACCTTGTTCTAGCACAAATTACAATCGGTTAAGTGTTTGTCGGTCTTTTACTTTTACAATTTCTTTCTTACTATATATACCAGTCCACCTCATTTATACATGGCTGATGTATAAATGAAGATGTCCACTGCTTGACGAAGCACTTAAATGGGGGATCGCAGAATGCTCACCACCCTTACCGACAGGACGCTGCTGCCCGTCCTCCGGTGATTCTGGATGCAGTTTTAGGACATACCCAGGTCAGATAACCATGTTTATCCAGTGATATTAACTTTATAATAAAAATGTTGAAATACGCGAACGAGATAGCGGCGCGCCGTATTCTAGACTTTGGATGAGAATAAAGGTTATCATTATGGCACAAATGTTACTAGTGCATTTTGAAATGAGTCGTATTTATATTGTTTTAAGGCTGTGTGTCCAAAGAACCTGAATACCATACATCTCTACTAGCTGCGTACCGCGGATTCACCCGCATGATGATGAAAAACGGTGATGATAACGATGTTTTTTTTTATACTATCTAGTAACGAGACAAGCAAGATGTTCGCCTGGTGGTAAGCGTCGCGCCTGCCACTAACAGTAGCAGTGCCAGAATAGTGAACTTGCGAACACAGTCCTGCACTCGTCACCCTGAGATATTAGATGTTAAATCCCTTCATACCCAGTAATTTCTCTGGTAACATTGCCCTTCAAATCGGAACACAGTAATGCTTTCAAACTACTGCTTGGCGCTTGAATAACTGGCAATGGTGCCACCTCCCCAGGTGGGTACTTCCCCGGGCGAACTCTGCAGTAGAGTCCTACCCCTACAAAAATGATGATAAAAAATAACCTATATTATGTTATTCCGGGAAATAAGCTATGTTTCAGCTGCTAAAGCTGCTACTCCGAAAAGCCGATAATAAGCTGTGTTACTCCGAGTTTCATCCAAATCCGTTCAGCCGTTTGGCGTGAAAAGGTAATAAACATAGGCACACACAAATACCGAAAAACTTGAATATTGGTGTGATTTTTGTATAGATACCTGCCACGTCCGTTACATAGTCACTGTCGAGTCTATGGGCGGCCTAATCTAAGTCTACAAATTCGTGTTCTGGAGTGAAAAGATACACAATAAAACAACATAGGCTGTTACTTTTAAAAATGCATACTTGCTTTGGAATAATGGAATAATCATGCGTGTTAAACCACAGACCACGGCGAGTAATTCTATAATCTATACATACCTAGTATACTACTATAGATTCGTAGTTCTGAACGATATAATCGCAAGTAACAATCCCGTTATCAATATTATGAAACGGGGTCAAGTTACGACTACTTACATATCAATGCATTATAGGACCTAGCAACACGGATATAAAGTCTAGAAAACGTAATATGATGTCATATATACATCTAAGTGGTGACTAATGACAATTATGCTCAGTTTTATGCAAATAAATAATTTGGTAGTAACTACTTTATTACTTCGCTAGTAATCTATCAATGGATTAAATATTGAAAATTTGTTGCCAACCCAAAATGATTGAATTAAAAAGTTCATAATCACTAAAAACCAGGGCCCGTACCGTGACATCTAATAACCATGATTGCTAGGTTCAGCCGCCGACGCTGCGCGACTGTGAATGTTATCGCCCGGCAATACGGTTCATGGTCGCGCAGCGTCGGCGGCTACTAACTACTAACTATAGAGAATGGTCTTTTACACGCTTAGCGCCTGCGGGACGAAAATCAATATTATTTTATATTTAGTCAATTTAACATAATATTTTAAGCCAAAAAATAACAGATTTGAGATACGAAGTATCTTCTTTTGTTGAAAACATGATAAATTGTATTTTTCTCGAACGAAAAAGTGTCTGTAACAGTGCCTATTTTTAAACTTCTTTCATTATAATATATCCTACTTACAGCACAGTCCTGGACCTATAAATGGCCTAAAACTGCATCCAGAACCGCCGGAGGACGGGCAGCAGCGTCCTCTTCGTTAACGGTGGTAAGCATTCTGCGATCCCCAAGCCGCCTGCCAAGCGTGGGGATTATGGTAACCCCTCCCTAATAAGGGCCTTCGTCCAGCAGTGGACGTTTTCCGGCTAATGATGACGACAACAGTCAAATAGGTAAAATATTTATGCACTTAATAATTATAAAAATAATAGTATAGGGGGTCGCTCTACGCTTGAAAAATATAATTTCTGAAAAAATATTAATTTAGATACTTTTCGAGTAATGTGAGAAAAACCTCAAAAATTAAGCTTGACACGCACGAACTTCCGTAACTGCCTTGCTTCGCGATTTCGGACCCTTTCAGATATAGCTTTAGAACGAATGATGGTCCATCGCGGTAAAAAAGAAACGTGAAATAGTAGCTAGTAGAATAGTGCTTTTAAATCAGGCTGTGGACGAGCTTTTAAAAAAAAAATATACAGTTAAACGTTACACGTATTTAGATATCAGGGCCCGTCCTGGCCCCCGTGTGATGTGAATCGAGCGTAGTACGAGATATACTCATAGATACCGAAATAAATAGTTATAAATAGTTATTTTTATGTAAAATCAGGTCAAAGAACAACTATACACCTACACTAGTCGCGGTTGAGCAAACGGCGATTTTGTTTTGATTATGTTTAATGAATTGTCAAATAAACGTCTGTACGTTCAGGGTCGCGCGTATCAGTATTACTAAACTGAAAGGTGGCCATGTAATCTTCATTATGAAGAACTTTTACTAAGGGAACACAGATGGCGCAAAAAATAACAACTGCTGTTCCATAGAAAATGTTCACCGTAAACGAAATTTATAACGGACATTTTAACAAGCAGCGGCAAAAGCTACTTTTGATCCTTTTTTTACGAAATAGTGATGAGACGAGCAGGACGTTCGCCTGGTGGTAAGCACCTCTCCTGCCCATAACAGTACTATAAGAGTGCCAGAAATCTGAACTTGCGAACAAAATCCTGTGCTGCACTGCACTGCGCACCCTGAGATATTAGACGAAATCTCTTCAAAGTCCAGTAATGTATCTCGTAATATTGCCCTTCAAACCGAAACACAGCAATGCTTTCACACTACTGCTTGGCGGTTGAATAACTGACAAAGGTGTGGTACTTCCCCGGGCGGACTCTGCAATAGTGTATGTCCTACCACAACAAAACGCTTGTAAAAATAATTATCTCGCAATTACATATGACCATAATTACGAACCTTCTCTTTATAATAATCTGATATAGAATAATTCGTAAATAAAGTGAAAAATAGAAAACAAACTCGCAGTCCGCGATAAACATCAAGAGCTACATCGCGTTCACGCAAGTCGCTGAACTGAAACTTATAAAACACTCAATATGGAATGCGTTGCCCAAGAAATCGGTCATGGTTTATGTAATTCACCGGTAATCAGCGTAGCATGTTATTTCGGTGCGTTCGATACGTAGTTTTTACAACTTTTTGATACATTTAAGTCATTTTAATTCTGAAATAGACGGAGCATTGTCTTGTCTAACAGTATTTTTGGTTGGCGCCACTAAAACTCGACTCGGGAGTGGATTGATACATAAATATAAGCTTTCCCTGTGTGTTTTCCGCCACATTTTTATTTTATTTAGGCTCTGCCCAAAGCCCGGCTCCACGGTGGTGATCATTCTGCGATCCCCAAGCCGCCTGCCAAGCGTGGGGATTATGGCAACCCCTCCCTATATTAAGGGGGAGGCCTTCGTTCAGCAGTGGACGTTTTCCGGCTGTTGAAATGAAAGCCGCCATGTTGAAATAGGACTGGGCCGGCAATGTTTGCTGCATGCAGGAAAAGCTTTAATAACACGACTCCGTAAGCGATTATGAAAGGCGTTATGAATTGGATACCTTCGAAAAAAATTGGGATAATAGATAGATAGATAGATAAACTCTTTATAGCTCACACCAAAGAAACAAACAGCACAAAATCTCCAAAACTGGAGAGTCCGAAGGCCTTTGCCCAGAAATAGGATCCAACAGGCTAATTACAATAGAATACAGCTCTGTCCCGCTATCTATATAGCTCGTAATTTACCATTTACCATTACTTCCATGGGCCATTTACTTCCCCAACTGGGCTAGTTGGGGAAGTAAATGGCACTTTTTGTTGGATTTGGATAATTTGCGAATGGGATATAAGCGGCCTAAACCATGATGGCTTTTCATACGACAGTAAAAGAAATTAAATGTCGCAAGTGGTATGACTGGCTCTTCGAGAAAGGAAACCACATCGCGGGGAAATCTTCAATTACTCTGTGGGCTGCATAAATATTCAGCGCCACTCTTCCTTGCCTTTCATTGCCTTCGCCATATTGTGAGTCTTATTTTTTTAGAAATTAAATTAGTAAACAAGGCTATGCTATCAAATGAATCTCAGTCAAGTCTGGACAGAAATCTAGGTATAGTCCGGAATAGTTACATCTGGCAAATGTCGCTAAACAACACGCGAAATGCAAATATATTTTTTAACTTTTAATTTAAATATAAGGGTATCGAGTAGTAGCTACCTCTATTTTCATGGTAACCACATGATATTATGGAAAGTCAACTAGAACTGTGAAACAATGTCGCTCTTGAGCTCCTAGCTGTCTGATGATAGGATGGCCAGGAGAGAATTACATCATGTAATTCGAAAGAAACTCTTCGAAATGGATCCGATATAATACCGTCAGAACAAGAACAGCTACTAATGTAAGTGTCGTCAAATCGCGAATGAATCAGTATCTTTTATAAATGTTTTATTTTATACTTTTTGCGAACCTCGCGGTCTAAAATAACATAGTAATAACTTAGATAGAACACAACAAAACCATAAACGGCGTTACTATAAAACGCCGCTCAAACCTTAGTCACTGTATAAGACGCTCTGACAATTTTTCGCTGACGTGAAATGTCACGTGCGAGAACAAGACAGAGAAGTTTAAGCAGTGACTAAGTTTGAACGGCGTTTTATAGTAAGGCCGTAAGAGTTTCCACTTTTAGATATATTATTAAAAACAAGACGCTATTAACAGTTTGATATAGTAGAAATAAACGAATTTAGAAGAAATTTAATGAGCAATAAGCACTAAGTAAGTAAGTTCGTATAGGCTGAGTGGCCAGCCCTAGTGTCAGAGTTAATGTGCCGCCCGAAAGCCTCTGACATGGCTGACGGTTGTTATAGATACTAGAACAAACAACCGGGACCAACAATTTAACGTGTCATCCGACCCACGGTAGCGCTCAGAAATAAAAGCCACTCACGGTCACCCATCCGAAGACTGACCGGACCGTCCGTTGCTTAACATCGGTGATCGTTTAGAATCACCTAGACAAGCTACGCCACGAGCCCTACGAAGCACTTGAAGTATACGATCAAAAAATTATCTAAGCTATTTGTTCTAGATAAGCTTGCTCCATCGTAATTCGTAGACTACTCTCCGCTTAACCTCAGGTAGCAGACTGATATCAGGAGAAGGCAGTCAAAGGCAATCCTTATTGCACATAAGAAAAAAAAAGGCGATCTACAAAAAAGGTAACCCAAAGGTTTGAACGTCCCTGAGCTTTCCACCTACGGCAGCATATAATTTAATCTTTCAGTGGGTGATAGCACATTCCCCGGTAGAAAAGTAAAAGTGCGAATTTCAGTTCAACGACCGACCACGAAGCGAGACAAAAATAATCTTCACCAAGTCCGCCCAACTATATCTAGATACGTCGCTAGACAATATAGTGTCTGTCAGTTTGTTTATTGGCAGACTTATGGGTTGCCAACGGCTTCGCTCGAATGGTACCGTGAGTAACTATCTCACAACGTGTCTTAGTGAGAAGTGAGGACGTTTGTTAATATGTGAAGTGGTAATAATCGAAGTTGTGAACAGTAAACTACTAGACTTGTATGGGCAACATTTTTATTAACTTTTAGAAAGTCTGACATAGTTATAAATTATTATGGTTGTTCATAACAGTTTTATGTATATCACGGCTACAAGATTACCACAATCACGGTAAACCCCCGTAAATAAACAAGGTTTTAAATGTATTTTATTTAAAGCTTGCCAAATCTACGGCCAGCATTCTTTATAATACCTAGACTATTTAAATACTATCTAAGTAGTGTGTTGTGCTAGACATTCACTCTATAGATGTCGCAGGTGGGAGACAAGTGGATGAAATTGGGGGAGACAGTTGGCTACCAGTGGAATAAAACAGGTAACTAAAAAATAAAAGATGACATGACCTTAAACTCCATCCAAAACCACCGCCGCAGGACAGACAGCAGCGTCCTCTCGGTTAACGGTGGTGAGCATTCTGCGATCCCCAAGCCGCCTGCCAAGCGGTGGTATTATATTATGGCCTGCTGCCTTATCATGTAACTTGATCGGGATTGCGAGGGGCTCAATATGGGTTGTATTTTGACATTTGAAACCAATACGAAACGTCATTCGAGGGTTAGCGATCGCGATCCAAATTGAATGAACATTTTCTTGTACTTTGGCCTAAAACCTCAGTAATCGGTATCACAGAACTCCGATGACAGCTGCCTAGTTAAATGCTCAATGACAGCTGCGAGCTCGCTATTGCTGCGTTCCGTAATGCGCTAAAAGCGATAATATCGCGAATCGGACCAAATGTAATAGTCACAAAATACAAGGTCTTTGATTTGATTGAGTAATACTTCTGACTTTGGTCGGATTCGCAATATTATCACTTTTAGCGCATTACGGAACGCAGCACAGTGTCAAACGATAGAGGTAGCACGTAGCAATATCAAAACATAACAATAACTTTCAAGAAACAAAAACAAAAGGCATGTGTAATTTTGCCCTAGTTCCTACAAGGAAATATGGGAAGTTTGTGTCACTAGGCCACCTGCCTATGGGAAATATCCTAAGCATTTTCTAGAAGCCATGCCATCTATAGTAAATTTTCTATGCGAGCCATGGCCGGAGCTATGTTGTGAGCTGCTGTGGACGGAGAACAAAGAATACTACATACGCGAGACTACCGCAATGGAGCGACGAATCTTAAGGGAGATAAGTCAGCATCTCACGATATCGACTATGGAGTTTACCGGCCACTACCGGCTGTGATGAGTTAATACCACTTTTGCTGGCAAGACAGCGCACAAGCGTTGTAAGGCCGGAGAAACGGTTGGGTTCCGATATTATAATGTACAGTACGTACTGTACTGCAGTGTTGCTCACCAAGAAGCTCGAATGAAGCGGTGGGTTCGTAGACGGTCTTCAGGTGGGTTTCATTTTGTTCCAACTGTCTTCAGGTGGGTTTCATTTTGTTCCATTGTGAGCTTATCATTTAGACAAAAGCATCATGGGTCAGCATGATTATAGTATAGAGAAATACAGGGTATCACCGCTTAATGATTTAATAATGTGAGCAACTTACAGTTAAGTATTCCAAGAACAAAAGTAATATAATACCTTATGTAGGTATTTAACGTATGAGTTAATTGTTACACAATTACAATGTAATTTTTATATTATTATATCATGCTTAGCCAATATTTTAAAGTATGACTTTGTTGCTGATAATTGTAAGAGCATAATTTTTTTGTTATTTGAATAGTATAGTATAAGTAATTAAAAACAGACAAAAACTTAAGGCATGCCAACAAGGGATGGAGAGAAGCATGTTGCACATTAAGCTGCAGGACAAGTGGAGACTGACCAAAATTAGGAAGGCCACAAGGCATGACATATGTCTCACGCAAGATCAAATTACTAAAATAGCGCTGGATTGGACATGTGATTAGATCTCTGAAACAAAAGTGGACCAAAGAGGTCATTGTCACCCCAGAGATGGGAAGAGATCAAGGGGATGACCACAGAGAAGGTGGGAGGACGACCTACCAAAAGGGTGGCGGAGAATAGCCAGAGATAGAGAGGAGTGGAGACTTTTAGAGGAGGCCTATGTCCAGGGAGGACAACCTGATGGCGAAACTAGTGCTGGTGTTACTGATAAATAAAAGGAGTATTAAATAATGTATAATAGTAACTAGTACCATAGATTAAGTGTTAATTATTCTTAATCTATGCTAGTACCGAATACTTTAGTAGTTAGTAATAATGTCAGTGAATAAATGTTATTTTAATTTTTTTTGTATTAGTAATTAAATTTATGGTTGTACTGTGTAGGTTACCTGCTATCCCACAGGAACTGACCATATAATTTTCCTAGGTTTTCAAGAGTAATGTATGTGAGCCACCTTTGAAGTGCACACACTTCTCTTATTGTGCTATATTCTATAGGTCCTAATATTATAGTGACTTGTTAATCGCATAACTTGATTGTATAGTAGTTTCTAAATTCTTAAAATGTTGATATATTGTATGTAGTTTTTCCTGTATAGCGATGTCTTAAAAAATAATTGTAGTTTTAGTAAGATACCCAAGTTACTAAAGTAAAAAGTATTTTTTATAAAATATAATATAATATTTTTTTAGTTATTGTGATTAGTAATCTCATAAAATTGTTCTGCAGTATGATGTTAATACATTACTGACCTTCCTATCTATTGTTTGGTACTGTTTATTACTCCCCGGAAACTTAATCTACTTGGCCTACATTTCAGACTCGTTCACGGTATTAATAATTCAATAAATATCCCTTGATACCTAAGCTTGGCTTAGGTTTTTAATAGGTTTTAGGTAGCTACCCTGGGCATAACAATGCAGGCCTGAAAAAACTAGGGGAAAAAATAAGTTTTTTGTGCATATTATAAAGACTGTCAGTTGCACAAAAAAAACTTGCGGGGCAGAGATAGGTAATAAAAAGATGTATATTAAAATAGTTAAATCCTGATATTTTTATTTGACAAATACATGGCAGTGCTTTTGTAGAGCTAACCTGTGGAGTTAACAAACATGTTTATACAGTTACATATTAGATATTTACTTAACATGGACAGTTACTACGCTAGGTACTAAGAGGCTTCCGGATACAAGTCCCACATTTTATCATGTACATGTCCAGAGTGATAGTACAGTACACATTAGTGTCCAAGAGGTCTGTTTTTTTACTGCTGTTCATCGTTGAGCCGTGCTTAAGTGTACAATACTATCGTTCATAGGTAATTTGATGGACCGTACAGACTCCTCATATGGCATTCATTAGTTTATTTTAAGAGCATGGCTCTTGTCGGTGGACTGCCTTCCATCTTTCTCTATCTCCGGCCAGTTCTTTGATCTCTTTGTATGACATGACTTTGGCCCTCTCCTTGACTTAATCAACAAAGCATCTCTTCAGGGTCCTTGATTTGCTTCTATTTTCCCCTCTATGATGTTTTTCATAAATACGTCATGTCGCACAAGGTTGCCAAACATTTTTCCTCTTCTGAGCTCTATGCTTTCTATGATCCTTCTTTCCTCTCCTACAATGTCTAACACCTCCTGATTTGTTTTCTTTTTCCAGCTTATTCGCTCCATGCGCCTCAAGCACCACATTTCAAATGCTTCTAGCCTTTCTCGGTCTCATATGGTCATTGTCCATGTCTCGTTTCCGTACAATGCAGTGTACCTAATCAGTAGTTTTCAGGTACCTATACTTGAAGATGTTCTTTGGACATTGATATTCGGGCTATTATGTCTGAGGTGCAATAGGTATGAATCGTTACTGATGATACTGCCGTTAAGAATAAGGAATTGATTTCTGCGCAGTCCCATTTCAATGCGTTATATATTTGGTGCTCCATCAAAGACATTTTAAATTTTTGTTTTGAATGTATGTATGACCTTGATAACCTTAAATTCTAAAAGTTGGAGAATACTGTCTTTTGTAGCCGTTAAAACATAATCTTTCACTGATTAGGAAAGTGCAGCAACATTAAAACTTCTGAACTGCACAAATGCCTATGAGAAGTTAGAAGATAAAGAAAATTTCACAATTTCATTTCACACACATTCACACGAAAACTTTCATAGAGTTTTGGCGGGAACACGGAAAAATCATGTCGATGCATTCTATTATTTTCTTAAACTTGTGTTATTTCGCGAATTAATGATTAAAAATGGTGGTGTTTTATTCATTGAGTGTTGAATTTGGGCATGACTTGGACTCGACTTTGACTAATTTCGTGTGACTAAATGTGTTTTATGACATATTTGACTTGATTTTAATTTAAAAACTTACAAATTCATCAACTTGACACTGGCAGAATGCACAACGTGCGATGCCAATAACTAAGGAAAAAAAAACTTTCATATCAGACGCACGTCACGACATTGACATTGACTTGACTTGACCGCTTGATTGACCCTGCATTGTTTGTTGTTTTTAATCATCCTGGCCATGGATACAAGTCTTTACAAGATCCTTCTTTCTTTTCAGTCAAACGTGTCCTAGGCACAAAGAGTAAGTCACGGTCAGGTTCTATTATGCCCTAGCTGTGGCAAATTTACTACAAGCTTCTTCGGAGTTTTGAAAGCAACACGAAATTACCATGTTTCACCATATTATATCACTTGGCCACACTCATGCACTTAAATCGGCATTTAATATAAAACGCCACTATTTTTAATACATTAAAAACTCGGAAAAATGTGCAAAATAATACAATGCTGCGACGTTTTTTTTCGCGTTCCCGCCAATACTCATTTGACCCTGAAGACAGGACGAAACGCCAAAAGACCGACGGATTTGCTTCACATAATTTCATTCGTTCAGGAAATCAATGCATTCGTTCGTTAACGATAGCGAGAGATATCACTACGTGATACCGATTAGCTTTGACAGTGACAAGTGACATTAATGACAAATCGCAATCCGAATCGCGATCCCGAACAGTTACATGATAAGGCAGCTGGAGAAGCCTTCGTTCAGCAGTGGACGTCTTCTGGCTGATGCTGATAACATTATAAATGTACGTACCTGACCGGCTCCTGCGGCTTATCCGGGTTCACCTTAACAGTGTTCGCGTTCTTGAAGACGTCCAGCTCGGCAAGTTTGGCCGCCGCCTCGGCGGCTCCCTTGAAGTTGGGGATGCGGTTGTACACCGGCCGGGGGAACATGGCCAGCCCGTTGGTCTCCAGGTGGCGCCATATCTTGAGACGGAAGGACTGCTTCGTCACCTCCTCTGGCACTGGTTTCGTGGCTGTTAACATGTATATTGCAAAATTAATACCCGACTAGATTAGCTCTGGACCTGGGTATGTCCTAAAATGCAACCAGAAACACCGGAGGACGGGCAGCAGCGTCCTCTCCGTTAACGGTGGTGAGCATTCTGCGATCTCCAAGCCGCCTGCGAAGCGTGGGGATTATGGCAACACCTCACTCCCTGGACGTTTTCTGGCTGATGGGTGGAGATTAGCTCTCAGGGTTTGCAAGCTGACGTGGCAATGGGCAGGCCACAGCATTTGAAGAACGGATCACCGATGGGGAAGAAAGGTTTTTGAGAGGGCGACCACGAACTGGAAGAAGCAGCGCTGTTAGACCTCCCATAAGGTGGATGGACCGATAGCATTGTTAAAGTCGCGGGTAACGGGTCATCAGCCGGAAGACGTCCACTGCTGGACGAAGGCCTCCCTGTTATTAGGGAGGGATTGCCGTAATCCCCACGCCTGGCAGGCGGCTTGGGGATCGCAGAATGCTTACAACCGTTAACTGAAAGGACGCTGCTGCCCGTCCTCAGGTGGTTCTGGATGCAGTTTTAGGACAAACCCAGGTCCACGCGGGTAACCGGGTGGACGCAAATGGTTGGCTATCGTACAGTGTGGCAGTTGAAGGTCCTTCCCCTTAACCTTTGTTCAGCAGTGGACGTCTCCACGCCGATGATGATGAGATATTATACGGAGCTACGCGAATCGGTAGTACTAATTCGAAAGGAGGCCGTTATAAATTTTGTTCGTTTTATAAAATGGTCAGTTTCAAAAGTAGTCATTTCTAGAAGTGGTAATTTTAAGAAATGGTATTTTTTTTGGTAATGTTTTGTTATGGTTCTTGTATTTTTTAGACTTTTCCGGAAGACGCAGCGTAAGAAGGTCTCCCAGGTGGACCGACGACATTGTGAAAGTCGCGGGCAACCGGTGGATGCAAATGGCAGGTTGTCGTACAGTGTGGCGGTCTAAGGGGGAGGCCTTCGTTCAGCAGTGGGCGTCTCCGGGCTGATGATGAGATCTTTTATAAAAGTGGTCATTTTTATTTGTGGTCCTAAACCGCGGAAAAGGTTGTACTTATCATTGTAATGAAGAGCTAACCTAGAAATCGCGAAAAATATATCTGCTGTTATTTATCATAAAATATCATTCACTCTTGACAAAATGTATTTCGCGTATGGGCGAGTGACTTGTGCTCAAATTCTCGTGCAGTTTCGACTGCTTACCTAGTTATTATCTATATGGTTCCTGTTTGAAAGGTAGAGTACCTTAGCGTAGTAGTTACAAAGCTTATACCACCATCACCACCATCGAACGTCTCAAAGTAATGAGAGACGAAGGCGTGAGCAAAAGCTAGTCTATCAACAATTTGTGTTACTTACCGACACAGATACCATGCGCAAGCGCATGCTTACCTTACAAAGATCTAGTTACGATTCAAAGTGCTCCTATTTATAGTTATCTTATATACCTATCTAGGCGATGAAAATTTAGAATGAATCATCGTACAATGGTTCCAAACAATCTATGATTTCGTATATAAAGTAGAACAAGACAGAACTGAAACAGCTTTTTGTGCACAAACAAATATTTGAAGCATTTACTGAATGAACATCTGTTGGATGAAAAGTAATTTTCCATAACAGACTATTTTGAAAGAAAAAAAAACTGACTTCAATTTTCAATTGTTTTCTAGTTGTTTTGATTTATTCCAGTAGTTTTGATTTAAAAACTAAACTATTGAACCGATTTCGATAAAATTTGCATGGGACTACCTCTAAAGTATCACTATCACCTACCAAACAAAAAAAGAATCATCAATAGTCTGTAATTGGCGGAGTAATCGAGTAACACACATACTTACAAAAAAAAACGAACTGTGAACCACCTTTTTTGAAGTCTGCTGATAACTGTTAATTTCTACTGGCATATAAAAAAAGTAGAAAAGCGGTAGGTAGTTATGTCAATTTCAAATGGATGCCATTGGCAGTGAACCGAGAATAGTTCTCATAAGTTCGGAAAACTTATTAACTCTTTATTGTCACATAATGTAATGTATGGATCGGAGTTTTGGCGGGAACGCGGAAAAATCATATTGTTGCACTCTATTATTTTCATAAACTTGTGTTTTTTCGCGAATTAATGATTAAAAATGGTGGTGTTTTATTAATTGAGTGTTGAATTACATGCACGAGTGTGGGCAAGTGATATAATGTGGTGAAATCGTGTTGTTTTCAAAACTCCGTATAAGCTCACAATAAAGTCGCCACAACTTTACGAGGGCTTGGACTCGACTATGACTAATTTCGAGTGACTAGACTGGTTATTGTGTGATTTCATGACATATATGACTTGATTTTAATTTAAAAAACTTGCAAATTCATAATCTTGACACTGGCAGAATGCACAACGTGCGATGCCAAAAACTAAGAAAAAATATATATGGATCTTGTCGAAATAAAACAAATGATCCCTAACTCCTACATAGAGGGGTCTACTCCAGCCGGTAAGGAATTCTATTACACATTACTTCGACTCCCATCATCAAGCCAAGTGTAATATTTGGCACTCGCTAATACAAAACTTAATGAACTAAGTGAATCTAGCACTCTAGTACTCATTTTTAACCGTCTTCAAAAAGGGAGGAGGTTCTATGTTCGACTGTAAGTATGTTAGAAATCAGATTTCTCAGTCAATTGTGGACCGATTTTGAAAAAAGCTTTTTTGTTTGGCAGGTAAGTTTGGTCAGAGGTGGTCCCATATCATTTTAATCGAAATCAGCTAAGTAGATTGGTTTTAAAACCAAAATTACTGGAATAATAACTGGAAAATATGAAGATGTCATCCAGATAGTCGAAATGATGATGAAGTCGGTTGTTTTTTTTTAAACCGTATTATTTTGTATTGTCATCAGAACTAACATAATGTTATATATGTGCAGTTTCAAATCGATATAGCAATTTCATTAGAAAATTTAAAAAAAAAATTTGATCATTTCACACAGCGCCATCTAGCCCCAAACTATAATAAAAATAATAAGCATTTATTGACCAAAAACTTAAGATCTAGACAATAGGGTAGATGAATGATGTTTATATCGTTGAAACCAATAGCTTTGATGAAGAATTTAAGTAAATATAGTATGTTTATTGAAAAAATAATTTTAATCGGTTAATAATGTTGTGATATATGAGCGTTTAAAGTTTTTGTTAGAGACAACTCTGTCCCTTTCGCACTAACCAAAAAAAGACGTCACTCCTTACTTGTCAGAATAGAATTTATATGGCGTACAGAGAAGTGATGTCACGATTTGCTGTTACTTCTCTCTGTCTAGCATGATATTAAAATGCTTATAAGTTGCTTATTTTTGATCAGTTTTTTTTTTTTTTTCATTATTCAGCTATATTTATGGGTCACATTTTAATAGGACAATAAAAACAAACCAGTCATCTAGCCTATTACAATATATTTGAAGAATTATGTATGAGTTAAATGCAGTAATATCTACTGATGTTATAAATTGTTTAATTGCATGGAATTCACGTAACTGGCTGGCACATGTACTAGTAATAAAACTGTGCTACAAGCGCCAGAGCCCCCCATTGGTAGTTCTATGACATAGTTAAACTAAGGAAAGATTGCACTATGGAAACCAGAAAGCTGATAGAATCCTTTTATACAAAAAAAAACGTTAATACGAGTACATATTTAGAATGCATGCATGTATTTAATAAATGCGATAAAAATTATCAAATCGATACAATAATATGTTCACAGTTGCCTCGGCAAAGTGTAGCCAAGGTTATGAACTCACGAAACCTGCTTGCCTTGAAGACGGCTATTCATACTTTGCTTGAATCCCAGATTGCCATGGGAATAAATGCCGAGTGTCCCAAGTCTTTCAGGTGATGATGACTGAGGTTTGAAGCAGTTTGGGTTGGAATATAAGGTAAAAATTCACATGCTCAGCAGTTTTGTTGTGGTAAGACTCTATTGCAGTCTGCTTGGGGAAGTACTACATCTTCATCAGTTATTCAACCGCCAAGCAGTGTGCAAGCAAGACTGTATTTCGGTTTGAAGGGCAATGCTACCAGAGAAATTACTGGGCATGAAGAGATTTAACATCTAACATCCCAGGGTGACAAGCGCTGTGCAGTACGGCGTAGGATTGTATTCGCAAGGTCACAATTATAGCACTACTACTGTTATAGCCAGGCGTGACGTTTGCCACCAGATGCCCGTCTCGTCACACAATTCCATAAAAAAAATTAACTCTTATCCGCATAACCAAGCATCATACCAACATATTAAAAAAAACGTTATTTCTGTAATACTGTCTTAATTTATTTTTTATGTATGTTATGGTTTTTGTCACAAACGTTTATAATGCGTACATACATGCTTTAGCATAAGTCGACTCACACCTGTAATAGTGTAGTCAATGCGATTCATTCCATAGTAGATACACCTGTTCACATATTTATTTGTGTCACACACTATTGAAGCTGTGGAAATAGATTTGATATCAATACATACATACCTGTTACTATGTTGCTGTTTTCTATCAAAACTATTGGTTGAACTTCAATTTATTTGTCATATTTAGTATTCTTTTCAACCGACTATAAAAAAGGAGTCCTAAAAAAACTACTGGCTTCAATTTTGATTTACCTGGATGAAATATTTTATAATGGCGGGCCCATCTAGACAGGCCAATAGAGAATATGCATGTTTTGTTATTTTTTTAATAATAGGATAAGTGGAGAGTTTAACCTGACTCTACAAATATTGAAAAAATATGATAAAGGCTGATAAAGTCTTGAAATATAAGCATTCAAATTATTTGGGAGGGAGTCATCTGTCCCTTTCTAGCAAAACACCTGTTAAATATATATAAGCATATATATGTTTATAACTTCGTTATTTGTGACCTTATATAATTTTTATTTTCGATTATGTTGTTTTGTTACAAGTCAACTCTTTTGTGAGTCAATAAATAAACAATGCATATTCCCTATTCAGTAGGAAGAATTCAATCAGAAGAGATAGGTAAGAGTTACAGGCTAGACAGAGAGGCAACTTCTAGGTTAATATAACTGTTGGTAGATAGTGGTTGCATGTCCTGAATTGCACTTTATTGTGTTGTAGCAAGAGTCACTCGTTATTTAAATGGTTTTGCGGAGTGTGTCTTCTGTACTTGTACTATTATGTATTCTGCGGTATGACTGCCTATATACCTACATTCATCCTGAATAGTTTTAGATTTACTATACTTCCAACATACATAAAAAAGTATGAAAAATAGCATAGTCTTAAAATTCACACTACCTAAATGTGATTATTTCTTTGAGATTTATTAAACTGTCAAAACATAATAAATAAATGGGAGGGACAAATTAAGTACTACCCTCTTAAACATCAGCTAGGTATATTACGTTTCATTCTATTCTGCAAGTCATTTTGCTCTGCCTGTCAAGTTCTTGCTACCTATCAAATGTGGAAACGAGGCAAACATTTTTATAGAACAGAAGAAGACTAGCAACAAGCATTTATGCATATAAAGGGTTGTGATTACAGAGATGTGCTATCATTATCAGGCAAAAAAATCTGTTTAATAACTTAGCTAGTGATCATGACAGCAAACAAAGTAAATAGAATCTCATAAGTAGGTACCTACATTAGATAATAAAACGTTTTCCTTTAATCAAGACCTTCAACCGATGATTCAGTGTAAATAGAGAATCTTAGGTGGCCTCACCACTAATTATAGTAAAGTAGATAAAAATTAAACGCTATAAACAAGGGTGTGCATAATTATAGCATCAACTCGCTACTTTAGATAGTTTTTTATCACAGGAAAGCGTGCTGTGCTCTGGCAATGACAATAAATCAAAATGCATTTTTACAAAGAGGTGGGCAGAAATGAATCTGACTCACATTATTCACACTCCAATTATCCTACCCACGAGATTCAATAATTACAAGCAGAGGTAACCAAATCGCAACAAGCGATGCACGAAACAACCAAATGCAAGTGAAATTACAAACGGCGCACCAATCCTAAATATTTTTACAACGCCGTACAATGGACATTAGAGATTTTTCAAACAAGATTCTAAAGTGGGTACTTAGAAAAACATGTGCTCGGATGACTAAAACGCAATTATACGCGGTTTTCAGCTAGTTTCTAATGAAATATTACTTTTAATCTATAGAAAACGCGGTATTTACGATTGTTATTGCAATATTTTCTTCGACAACAATGTGAAACATACCATTTTCAGTAGCCGCCGGCGCGTCGTCTCCGTTCTGCATTTTTATTATTTGCCGCAATCGGGAGGAAGATTATAAAGGAATAGCGATGATTTAAACGAAAATCATCAAACTTATTTGTAAAATAAAATCCTTTTTTGCCAGACAGAACCGTCACACACAAAAATAGAACGCGAATAAAAAATAAAATTTGCCAACAAAACGGCAAGAACATCCTCTAGGGATGGGAAAAATAATCGACTCTCGTAAGTAATCGACGATTATGCATGTATATAATATTTTGGCAGTGCCTACTGAACTATTTGCCAAAAACCGATCATTCCGAGTATTCTGCGATCCCTAAACCGCCTGCCAAGCGTGGAGATTATGGCAGCCCTATGTCTAATGGGGAGGCCGTCGTCCAGCAGTGGACGTCTTCTGTTCTGGCTTATGTGTTGTGTGTATGACTGTATGTGACCAACACCGAACAATAGGCGGTTTTCTGACAGCCAATAAAAAAATGCGCTTAAAAATCCGTTAGACAGCGTTGATGAGACATTATTCTGAATAGTATCACTACCTAGTCTGTGGTTCTGAAGATTTTGTATGAATGAATCAACCTCAAAAAATCTAAAAATAAAATTAAGTTTTTTAGTATACATCAGCAGGGGTAGGTATGTCACAACTCTATCGGAAATTTTCAGTTCGGATCCATATTCTCCGTCTTTTTCATCCGGAACGTCACATGGACTGGGACGGATAATGTGGATCCGAACGGAAACCATTCCGATTGAGTTGTGAATAAGTAAGTAAGTTCGTATAGGCTGAGTGGCCAGCTCTAGTGTCAGAGTTAATGTGCCGCCCGAAGGCCTCTGATATGGCTGACGGTTGTTGTTATAGAAACCCTAGTAGTGGTAGTTGTGAATACCCCTGCTGTATTGTCATGCTTTTTGTGGTTATTATTTGTCTAACAAAGTACTTGCCCATGGTATTTCCTATGCTTATGTTCTTCCTCAACACAATTTAGTAGTGTGGATTAGTAATAAGTAGTGTGTTTGCTTTTTCACTAAACAAATGCGAAAAGAGAATAATGTCTCATCAGTGCCATCTATCCTTTGGCTGTAGAACTACGTTCTGCCAGCTGTCAGAAAACTTCTCATTGAGTTACTTTTATTAAGTACCTAGTCTAGTACGAGTGCAAACAAGTAACGCATGACGTCAACACACGATTATCATTACCTATCATCGAATTGGAACAACGCACACATTTAAAAACTACACTACTGTACGGTACGCTATGCGCGCGCCTTGCACACATGTTCGTTCAAGGCCATGGGCATCTTCTACACTACGCTCGAGCTCCGTATACTATACTTAGATACCAGAGACTTTCCATTTAAATTATTATTTATTCCCTTTGATTATATACGCGAGCTAGATCCTCCAAGTTTATTCCCGACGTCTAACGAATTTCTTACGTTGATATGCCGCTTACTGGGCCACGTAACGAAAGAATGTGCTTCCGACTCCGAAGCTCGTAATGCACGTAAACTAAAGCTAGCTCGTGAAGAACCATGGCAGACGGAGCTCAAATCATTCAAAGATGAATTTCTAAAAGCTATTGATTCCCTTTGATTTTTTGATTTAGGGGCGCGAGAGGATCGTAGGGAACTGGAGTGTGCTTTGATGAACTCAAAGCGTTCCTTCAAGTACATTGGGATGGAGGGGATAAACAGGATCTTATAGAGAAAGAAAAGGATATGAGTATTACGGCGAAGTAAGTAGATAGGTAACCACATAGAAGTAGAAACCTACCTCTATGAGTAACCATTGAAACTTTCGATGAAATTCAGAAACGTGGTTATTTATTTTCTTAACCCGAAAACGAACCGAATGCAGAAATGTTGTAAACATTCAAGCTTGGCGAGTTGCTCTTCTATTAAATTTGGTGATCTGGAGCTTAAGGACCCCAGGCTTTTAAATGAACGATGAAATTTTGTATGGAAACTTAACTGTACCTCAAATACTATTCGCCCCCCCCCCCCCCCACGGGCCTCTCACCCGCTTAAAAAATCTGGGGAGGCTTTTTTCAGCTGATGATGATGCCTTCAATATTTTTTTACAGGATTTATTTTAAGGGGATGAAAATGTTTATTGCAAATTATAGTTATAGTTAATTTAAAATAAAGCATGGTATTTTCAATATTATAATTTTTTTAAATTAAATGGGGTGAAATGGATGAAACTTTGTATGGAAAGGTTTTTGTTTTAAAGTTATTGTGATGCTATTGGGATAGACTTTTTTACACACAGGGGGGGCTAAAACCTCCAAGGAGTGTATCTAACATATTATTTAGATAGCAAACTATACACCAACGGCCTTACTTAAAAAAAACTTTTCAACCGTTAGTCAGTGCTTAAGATGCTCTGCCATCTTCTCTCTGACGTGAAGTTGCACGTGCTAGAAAAGGACAGAGAAGTTTAAGCAGTGACTCACGGTCTTACTTAAAAAACTTTTCAACCGTTAGTCACTGCTTAAGATGCTCTGCCATCTTCTCTCTGACGTGAAGTTGCACGTGCTAGAAAAGGACAGAGAAGTTTAAGCAGTGACTAAGAGAATCGAGATTATTTTAGGTAAGGATGTAAGTGTGGAAGTCGATTTCGAGTTATCACATCTCTAATGCACTACCAACAGTATAAAATTATTATTTAAAAAAAAGAGGAAATTATGAAATACTAATAATGGCGGGAGCGCGGAAAAATCATGTCGCCGCATTTAAGTTGTGTATTTCTTTTGTGTTAATATTAAAAAATTGTAGCGTTTTATTCACTATGTACCGTTTTACGGTGTCAATTAACGTAGTGTTTAGTTTCTCTATGGTATCAATGTGCCGCCCGAAGACCTCTGACGCATGAAGTTTGTTGTTAAAGAAATATAGAACGAATCACTTGATTCACTGGACTACCAATTTTGCGTGTCATCCGTAGAGAGAGAAACCAAGTTACTACTTATAGATACTCCGTCTACGGTGTCATCCGACCCTCGATACCAGAGAAATTTACTAGATTTCTTTGCTCGACCCTCTCTCTCAGATGTAAAATCCACTCACGGTCACTCACCCTACCCATCCGATGGAATAATACAATCAGAGAAATAATACCTACAGGTAATAGGTACAATACAATGCTACGACAAAACAGGAAGAATAATAAAAAACAACACATGGTCTATGTTATTTTATCTGATAGTTTGCGACATGTGCAAGGGTGTTTGCATGAGTTCGAACGCCGCGTCTTTCAGGTTGGCGCCGCGGAGGTTCGCTTCGTGGAGGTCGCTGCCTGAGAGGTCACAGCACTGGAACATACATAATGTATTTATTAAAGGCTCAAGACTTTTCCTATAAGCACGTGGTTTGTGTGGGCAGGCCACATCGCTCGAAGAACTGACAACCGATGGGGAAGAAAGGTTCTTGAGTGGCGACCGCGAACCGGAAGACGCAGCGTAGGAAGGCCTCCCACTATATATATATATATATATAACATATATATATATAACATATACATATATATATAACATATACATATATATATATATATATATATATATATATATAACATATACATATATAGACTTTTACAATGTCGTGTCGTTACAATGTGTTCGTCGGTCCACCTAGGACGACATTGTAAAAGTCGCGGGCAACCAGTGGATGCAAATGGCAGGTTGTCGTACAGTGTGGCGGCCTAATGCGGAGGCCTTCGTTCAGCAGTGGACGTCTCCGGGCTGATGATGATTAACTCAATAGGAATTTTAATTTGGTAAAATGTTGTAGGTATTTATCATTCATACAGCTTTATGTACGGATAAGAATCCGTGTATAAAACTTAGATATACAGTCAAATCAAATCATGTTTAGTTTAGGAGACACGATGAGAGAATCAATGAGCATTACCTCTAAATCGGCGCCAGCCAACACTGCCGCCCTAAGATCACAGTTTTGCAAGTTGGCGTTCTTTAGAGTCGCTACTCGTAAATTCACCGCGCCCATATTGCTACCCTCTAGGTTGGCACCTGAAAATGTATATACAACGTAATATAACCACAGAAAATATAACAGCACTGTGTACAGAAGATTCACTCCCATAAAAAACGCGTCTAAGCAAAGTTAACTCCAATATATCTAATAACAAGAATCATGTCATATTCAGTACAAACTAATTTGTACCCTAATTGTATAGAATAGTGTCGCTATTACACTGTAGTGCTTGGCATAGGCTTATAAACTGATAGGCCATTTTATACATACATATAGGAAATATCCTAAGCCTACTTATACCTTTTTCTTTAGGTAAAAACTAACAGCATAGGAATGTTGACATAATAGCTGAGTTTGACGCGAAATGCTATTTAAAATCAGTAACGTAACCAAGGAGGGGGGAGGGGCATTGCCAGGGGCTGGGTGTAAGTCAACTGCTGATATTTTTTCTAGCCTCGACTTTACTATATGACCCCCTTGACTATGACCGACCATGACTTAAAGGCTGGATCCACCCTTGAGCCAAAAAAGGAATGAACGTTAGTTACGTACTAACGTTCATTCCTTTTTTGGCTACGAAAGTATACTATCTACACAAACTGTACTCCCCTTCGTCTTCACTTGGTGAGCTATGTCTACCCAACATAGCATTGGAACGCTTTACCTTTGAGATTCACGCCTTCTAAAAGTGCCCGAGAGCCAGCCGGATCTTCCATGTTGCATCCTTTTAAATTGGCACCTAAAATTACAAATAGATGAATACATTACAAGTATTTAAGTGTACTAGCATACGGGACACGCGCCATACCACAAAACGCCACCGTCTGATGCTAGAAACGGCTTCAGAGATCCGTGCCGTAATTAGGGCGGAGCCAGGACCAAGTATTTAATATTTAATTTTATAAAAAGTATGAGGGCGGCGAGTTCAAAGTCTTGATCATCGAAAAAAAGTAGCGAGCCTTTCGGTGTTTTATCGGATACATTTTGCGGTGTGCTCCGGATTTGCATGATCTTTTCCCCCTGCCCATTCTTCAATTGGACGGCCAGGACCTCGAAGGAGCGACACCGTTTCATGGTTTATATACCAAAAACTCGTACGAAACGGTGTTTGATTCCACTTTCTTTATACGTACTGCTGAACAGTGGGTAGCGCTGCCCGAGTGGGTGTTTCCCAATAATTATAATCCTGCGTGTCTTTAAGTCGCGAGTGAATCGGGTTTTTCTAGGCAAGCGTGCTCCATCGTAGACTGCATGTTCGTTTAACATCAGACGAGATGGCAGTCAAACGCAAGCCTCTAAATAGTAAATAATAAATATATATATATCATTATTGTAACAAGCGAATCTATTGTGAGGAGGTAGGTGGTCTATGGCGGAAAAGTTCGAATTTCTAATTACGTCATTCTTCTGCTAGAGGAACGCACACGTGTGAACTTGGGAACTCCGTGTTGTATAATTTTTTAAGGGAATAATATAATTAATACAATATCATTCATTCGTGCCTCAAATTCCGAGCAAATTTATTGTAATTGCCGCGTTGCGTGGACGTCAATAAAGGTTTGCATTTATTCTAAGAAAATAGCCAGATATTCTATTAAGCGTCACTATAGGCTATAGACCATGATATACCTTATTGGCTCAAAGCGCTTTTGAGGTAGTTGCCGCGTCACGCAAATGCGTTAGTGTTGACACACATTCATAGATAATAGTACCCCAGATGTTCTATTTAGCGTCATAGTCACGTCATCAGCCATAAATCGTCCACTGCTGGACGAAGGCCTGCCCCTTAATAGAGGGGTGTTGCCATAATCCCCACGCTTGGCAGGCGGCTTGGGGATCGCAGAATGTTCACCACCGTTAACCAAAAAGACGCTGCTGCCCGTCCTCCGGTGGGTCTGGTTGCAGTTTAAGGACATACCCTGGTCCAGCATCACAGTATGGACAATTAAATATGCATTTTATTCTGTTCTCGTTACCTTCCATATTGGCACAAAGCGCTTTAACGCCGAGCAGTTGCGCGCCCTCCAAGTTAGCGTGCGACAAGTCAGCGCGTTCTAGACAGCAGTGCGAGAGATTGGCTCCACTCAAGTTACAGCGCGAAAGACATGCATACTGAAATTATAAAGTTTATAAGATCATATTATAAAAACACAGGATACTTTTAATCATTTATACTCCTACTCGCCTTTCCTCTTGTACCCTCCTTTGTCCTCCTCCCCTTTTGCTTTTTGGTGTGAACAATAAACATTTAACCTATCAATCTATACTTTTATATACTTGTACTAAAGTGACACAGTTTCATAATGATACTCTAAAAACCCGCAACATTTGGTTACAGACAGGTTCCGCTAGGTGGCGCATCGTCGCTGCGCATAGTCAACTGTCAATCTCGTACGATGTTGTTTTTTTGTTTTGTTTTTGCAGAGAAGATTTTACAGACTCAGATTACCAGGGATAATCTGCATATACTGGTTTGTAAAGCAATCCTTTGCCTTGCTAATTAAAGCTCTGTCCAACATAAAATGTAAACAACTATCTAACCTACAAATCTACCGTCAACCACTGCATTATATTCTTAAAACAAGGCACAGTACCCAATATTTTTCCTTGGACTAGATTATCGACAACGCCCTCATTAAGAGCAGATAGATAAAAGCAACAACACCAATTATCAAGAAAACTTGATTTTACCACATTCGGACGGACGCTGGCGCCATCTGCGAAAAGTTGTGCCTGTAGAACCTAATTGATAATAAATTCATAACCAAACTGCCAATCTAATAAATATAAATAAGAAATTCTGCAAGAATACTGTATCCAAAATTTTACTGTGGATGAAAAATCAAGCCACATTTTTGGTATTTGCATTCAGTACAAATTACCTTAAAATTAATATACCGCAAGTCCAATCTATTGAGGTCCGCGCCAGCCATGTTGACACCTTGGAACCGGAGCTCTGATGTGATCGGAGTTTTTATAATGGAATGTACTACATCCATACGAGACAGCGGATGGCTACTGCCAGAGTTGATGCGGGAATCTTCTATCAGCTCATTTAGAGTTGGGATCATGGAGTCTATACCTGGAATTTGTATTGTGGAAGTTATTATCTTTCATTTAAATAAATACAGTGATGGTGTTTTTATAATTATGTTTATCATCATCATCATCATCAGCCCGGAGACGTCCACTGCTGAACGAAGGCCTCCCTCTTAGATCGCCACACTGTACGACAACCTGCCATTTGCATCCACCGGTTGCCCGCGACTTTTACAATGTCGTCGGTCCACCTAGTGGGAGGCCTTCCTACGCTGCGTCTTCCAGTTCGCAGTTGTTATACATAATTATGTGTTCAAATCGCGAAAGTTTAAAAGTTTCATGGTGTTTTTAATAAAGACGCAAGTCCAAGTCATGTTATAAATTTAGTTTGAAGTGAAAAGTAATGTCAAAGTTTGTATGTTTAGATGTTTGGATGTTTGGTACTAAATCACACAAAAACGGTGGAACAATTTAGTATGTAATCTGGTGTAGATGTAGAGAAGCTATACCTTGGAATAACACATTACAATACTTTTTATCCTAGCTATCACAGCTGAAACTGCAGCACGCTGTTAGTATTAGATTAAATAGTATTTGTTGTCATTTCATCATCAACAGCCCAAATTCAACTCTTTTTTTTGTCGGGCTCTGTTATCACTCTTTGAAAAAGGTCACCGGGTGTGATCGAAACTATAGTCGGAGTATCCGATTTAATTAAACGTGAGTATTCCCGTATAAATAAAACAAAAATGTGTCAAAACCATGTCAGTTTTCAACTCTTTTATTATGACTAATTTTTCAAGTCATATTAACCCACCCAAACACCTATAGATATGACATGACATGTGAACTGAATTATTTTCCTAGCCCATAGTCACACACACATTATGTTATTTTGCTACATCACTTATTTATAGGAACTTACTGTAGCTTGTCTTCTTAATTTTTTTTCATTTTAGCATTAACTAATGTAGATTTTTTCTCATAAACCTAAACATGAAAACTACATGTTCACTTAACCAGATAAGTGTACACATTTGAAAAACGTAAGTTTAACATTATCCTACGTTCCTACAGCAGAGGGATGTTAAAAGCCAATTCAATAACCTACGTTTTAGTAAAAAGAAAAATACAATGTTAATATTTACTTTTCATGATATCTTGGTCTATTGGAGACTGTAGCCAAAGTTTAACCAAGCAAAACAATCTTCAGCAGAATAATTTGAGCCATCTAAAACATAATTTTGAGACTCATGCTTAGTCTAGTAGGGTTTAGAGGAAATAAGTTCTTATAACTATCTTACCATAAAACACAGCCTCTTCTAGCACACCCTTAGGATTAACATGCGAATTCAAGACCACCATTCCATGCCTTAAATAATTTAGTATTGGCTCAAAATACTCTGGGCTTCTGTCTATTAAGTATGCGCCAGATTTATCAGTAGCACTTGGATTCATTAAGTACTCGTTTTTGTCTTCTGCGAACATCCTCGCCAGCATAGACGAGGGTTCTTTGGCTAAAAGTGTCGAACGTGATGTAGTAAAATGCTTTCCACCTACATTCAACGTTATCCAGTCCGAAACAACATAGTTTTGGTGCTCTTTTATATTTGACTTTTCAATAAGATTTCTGGCTTTATCACAGCACTTATTTCCTCTGGGGCTTAAGTAGATTTTGTCCTCATCTCTTATTAGGCGGATATCTTGTATTTCACAGCCGTTTTCAAAGAAAAGATTGATATTTTCTTCGTTTAATTGGAAGTGATATGTGATAGTACTTTTGAAGTCTTCAATCGAGTCTTCCACTGCCAAAACTTTTCCATTGTCTTCCGTTTTATCTTTAAACACAAACGCACGTTTCATAATACGACCTTAGACCGTGAAATTATAATAATAATCAAGTTAATTTAATTTTGTTTTTCATTCAGCAAATCAACTTCAAAATAATAATATCGTGCGAGAAAAATATTTGACACTTCAATCAGACGCTAAACAGCTTGACAGTGGCAAGATAATGGTGTTATCAAAGTCACGCACGTCATGCAATTTTTTTCGTCATTTTTCTGTACGTGTTCCGTACGGCATTGCATATTATTCATTTGCCAGTGCTAAGTTTTTTTAAACTATTAAGTTACTTGCAGTGCCTCACGGTTTTACCTGCGATTCCTGGGATAAAAGCCTATGTTGTGTTATTCCAAGGTATAAGTTACCTCTACACCAAATTTTATCTAAATTCGTTCAGTCGTTTTTGCGTGATTGTATAACAAACATATTTATAAACCACTGAGCTAAAATGTATATACTATACTATAAACATACAAACTTCATGAGCTAATAACTTCAGAAACCTACATTTCTGACATTATCAGCCAGAGCACCACGTGGCTCAAAATATCATATGAGCCACACTATAGCATGCATAAATTATATAGCAAGTAGGTAGTACCTACATTGTGTCAAGTAGGCATCTATTCATTCGTAGAACAGTATTACTTACTCTATGTGTCTTCTTAAACTGGTATGCGGAACGGTCTTAATTTTGTAGTTTTCTTTCCTTATAGTTCAGCACCTATATTAGATAAGTAGCTACATAAAACTGTCCGTTTGCAGGACGATTCTGTTGTTATTGTATTTCTTTGTCCAACAATTAACGCTTCCCGTTCTGTGCCGAAATTTGCACCCCATACATAATAGAGTTCTGATGCTGACAGTTGCTAAATGATTATAATACAGGCATTCTGCGACTGTGTAGCGGTGCAGGTATAACTATTTGTAAAGCGGCGTCTAAAAAGGTATAATGATCCAAACAACACATGTTGATGACAGCGATATTGACGTCCGACCCCCCCTTAAAGCGCCCGACCCATGTCCGCTTGGAGGAAGGATTTACCTCTGTCCGAGTCACGCGTCATTTGACGTAATGAAACGGTGAGAAAACACATCCCTCCCGGAACGTTCGAGCAACCTACCCAGGAACCACAGATCATATAGCCTGTTGATGGTTCGCGAACATAATTTCTCCTCACGACTCAACGTTGCGCGCAGGGGGCGGGGTAACGGTCTGCTTGCGATTGGCTAATCACTGTGATTACGCAATCTGATTTAAGGCCGGGTATTCCACGTTTCAAGCACATTTTTTAATGAGATCAATAATTAGTCTAAAGCTGTATCAGGTAGGGTCACATTTAGCGGAGCAAAAATATGGAGGTTACGCAGTTTCGTGCGTGTCAAACTTCGATTTATGAAGATTTTCTTAGATTACTTGAAAAGTATAGAAATTAATAACTTTTGAACCACACCTGAGAGCGCATGCTCTCCAAAATACTATTAACTTATAATACATATTTTTTTAATGTGACTATGTGCTGTTATTAGGACATAAAACTGAAAATGGTTTAAAAATAGACACTGTTTCGGTATTTTTTTCCATCGAGGAAACTATAATTAATCGTGTTTTCATCCACAAAAGTTACTAAGACGGATGTTCTTCTGTAACATTTTGTATTTTTGGGCTTTTTCAAATTCAAAATTCAAAAATTATTTATTTCAGACAACAAGGGTCCAGGTTGTTAGTAAAAGAAACTTAGTATCTAATATATTAGTAAAAATTTAGTTATAGTGTTATCTAGTTCTTAAAATCTACTAATACACCATATATTTGCGAGGCATTCCTTGCGGGATCATTGTCCGCACGAAATGCCGGCGCAATGGTGCATAAAAGTCTTCCGCTATGGCTTTCAGGATTCTGTTGTTACTTCCTCGCACTCTCGCCATCAATGACGCCACTTTTTTTCTAACAATGGCATAAAAACCATCGGTATGCGACTGAGCGAACATTGTGGAGGCACTACAAAAGCGAGGAAGTCTCAACATCATCCTGAAGACATTGTTGTATTGGACGCGCAGGGCGTCCATCGATTTTTGGGAACAGCAGAACCATAAACTACCCGTGTACAGAACCTGGCAGTACGCCTTAAACAACGTAATTTTCACCTGATCCGTACATCGGGCGAATCTACGGGCCAGCATATTCCCGCGAACCGCCAACGCCCTACGCTCCCGTTCAACATCGGCATCATCTTTAAGGTCATCAGTAAGTATGTGCCCGAGGTATTTGAACCGGAATACGCGGTTTAAGCTCACGCCATTTAGGGTAATTGAAGGTATTACATCTGGACCTTTACCGATGGCCCTAAAGACCATGTACTCGCTTTTTTTTACATTATATAGAAGTCCATGTGATGCGGCATAGGTCTCACAAACTCGTAACATCTCTCCGATAGCTCTTGCAGTCGGCCCCAGCAGCACCATATCATCCGCGTAGCTGATGTTGTTTACACAAACCCCCCCCACGCGGCACCCGACACGCATGCTGCTGAGCTCGACCACAAGATCATTAACATACAGGTTAAAGAGCTTTGGAGACGACAAACCCCCCTGTCTCACACCACACTCCAACCTGTATGCTTCAGAGAGACTATTTGACCACTTAACATAGTTTATTTGGTTCGTGTACCAATACTGGAATATTCTGAGCATTTCCCCCGGCAATCCCCTGTCTGCCATCTTTCTCCAAAGCACATCATAGGAAACGAGGTCGAAGGCTTTGGAGAGATCCAGAAAACAGGCGAATACCGGCGTCTTGCGACCAGTATAGTATTGGACAGTATGCTTGAGACATAGGATTGCGCTTTCAGTAGATAGCCCAGGCTGAAAGCCGAACTGCGCGTCATGAATTTCTAAGTATTTTTCCAAACATGACTCAAGCACACTATCCAACACCTTAGCAACCGCAGTTGCCAGAGATATCGGTCGATAATTATTCTTATCAGCGATGTCTCCTGTCCTGTTCTTCACTATGGGCACCACCGTAGTCTTCATTAAATCGGCAGGTAAATATGAATGACTAATGCACATATTGAAGAACATAGACAGGACCCTCGGCAGATGAAAACCCGCGTATTTCAAATGCTCGATGCTGAGCCCGTCGTGCCCGGGAGATTTGCCTCTACTCATACCTGTAATTACAGCTTTAATCTGAGCAGCAGTAAACCGTAAGAGAGGTTCCTCACCCTGCACCCCGGGCTCATAATCGAACATCACAGAAGAAGGGCACAGTGGCGACCGAACTTTAAAATGTTTCATGAAGAGGTTGGCTATTTCCTCCGAGTCACCCTTACCCCCTACATTCGCCGGGAGGCTAGGTTTAATGTCAAGCTTCCTAGTAGATTTCCAAAATTTTCCGAAATTTTTATCGGCCCTTTGCTTCGCAATAGCGTCCATTTCAATTTTTTCTTGGTTGTTTTGGCACCACTTCAGTCGGCCTTTGAATATTTTGCGTGACTCACACATTCGCTCATATATATGCCCGGATATAGGTCTGTCATGAAGGACCCACGTTTGATAATTTAGCCTGGCCTCCCGATGAGCTTCACTAACATGAACATTCCAGCCGCGCAAAGCTTTCACGCTATTGACCTTGATACATTTTTTAGTCTGTACTGCCGCATCACTTAAAATGTTAACTACTTTGATATACAGTTTATCTATAATGGCCCTATGTTCAGCCAGGCTACAAGACCCGTAGCTGCAACATGCAAACTCAGTAGGAAAGTCGACATCTCTCAAGCTCTTATTACACAAGTCGTGGTACCTACTTATCTGAGATTCGTCTCTTTCACCCCATATTACTGCGCTGCGCGGTACATCCTGGGCTAAGATTTTAGGTCTTATTATTTCTAGGTCACACTCTATGTAAATAGGTAGATGATCTGACGTAAACACGTCTTGTATAATCCCTGCGCTCACAACAGTTTGGCAAGCTGAACGCGATACTATAATGTGATCTAGCCAACTCCTACTGCCATGATATATATCTGTATATGTGAAACTATTTGAATCTAAGCCCAGAATTTTCACATCTGCACACAACATCAGTCTATCAGCACAAAAATTACTTAATTCAGAATAAAAATACCCACTAGGATGCGCATTAAAATCACCCAATAAATACACATTTTCCACATCGCAACTCTCCACCACTGCGCTTATTTCACTAAGAACTTGTGTAAACATAGGCAGGTTTTCTCTAGATTTTACCGGCATATACACACTAAATACTAAGATTGAGCGACTGCCTGTAGATGCTTTAATAGCTATCAAACGCGAACTACTGCACTGCATTACTGAAACGCTATCGAAAATACCTTTCCTCCAAAATATGGCCAATCCGCCATGGGGACGCCCTTTCAATAAAATTGTGCTATCAACTGCGCTTTTGCCGATATATTCAAAATCTTTAGAAACCGTACCTAGAAGTGGAATGTCGTGACTGAGAAGCCAAGTCTCTTGGAGACATACAATGTTTGACATATCGCACAGTGTTCTTACATCGCCAATCGACCTCTTAAAATTTTTACAATTATAACTAATAAATTTACAACTAACTTTATTCTCATCCATAATCATTATTTAGATAAATTACTAACTATAACATTTCGCCGATCTGGTCTCGAAACAGTATCACGCCCAGGCGCATTATACATAAAATGTACGAAACGCCTAAACGTAACACCATCCGGCCAAAACTCATCATTTAGAAAAAGATCTAGTTTGGTTTTCGAAACAAATAATTTGTACGCGTTATATTTCCTGTCTTTTTTCATTTTTATCATCTTCAGGGAAACCAGTTCATTTGTTTTATCTTTTATATACTTAATAATGTCCTGTTCACTAGTCTCTTTACTCACGTTGGAGATAAATAATGGCACCTTAACAACGGCAGCCTTAAAATTACCGTCCGGAGCAGTGGAAGCTCGCCCTTTTTGTCCTAAGAGTTTGTACCTCTTCGCAGATTTCGAATGCACTAATTGCCACTCCGATTCTTCCTCCTTAGTCTGCACGTCATTTCTCGCGAATAGATTGCCCATAGAACTTCGCAACTTATTTGTTTCGACAGGAACAAAAGAAACAGCTGTCCTATTCATCAAGTCGATATGTGAGTGTGTATGTTTGTTACTTCATCACGTCAAAACGGCTAAATAAGGATTTAGATGAAACTCGGAATGGATATAACTTATTTCTCGGAATAACATTATAGCCTACCTACGTATTTTTTTTCATCAAATTCTCAATTTTCACGAGATCGAAAAGGCCCCAAGTGGCATTCGGGGTTCTATATAAGATGTCTAGTCGTTCACATGTACTCCACAAGCTGTGTAAGTCAGCTGTATAAGAACTGTATAGCTTGCTATAATGCTCTTATAGAACCAGTTTGGGCACAAATTAGACAGCCTAAAGTTCACTATGGCTGTATATTAGCAGTATAATAGCATTATAATAGCAGTTTAAGTAGTAACATCGGACTTAAGGCTGACTTACGGCACTATATGGGACGCAGTGTGAACCATACAACGTACATGAGTGTAATAAAGAGTAACAAGTGGCTAAATACACAGCCTTCACAGTTAATTGAATATATAAAAATCCGACAGTGCTGCCTAAAATTCACGTGTGTCCTAAATTATTTCTTATTTTATTATAATTATTCCTCATCATTAGTTTTGGTTTTGTGTGTGCCAGAAAGCGGATATCAATTGGATAAAAATGTATGATAACACGCGGTATAAGTACCTGTTTTAAATACTTAATAATGTTAAAGCCTATGGGAATGCAACTTAATCGTGAAATGTATACATATTTACAGCTAAAATATTCACGCGCCTCTGTAAAAAAGCGATATTCATTTTAAAATATTTAAAACTGGCTGAGAGGAAATCTACAATTTTCATTTTTTGATATTATATTGGCATAATTATACTACGGTAATTAATTATAACATGAAACCAAAACTCAATCGCTCTATCTGCGTATTTTGTGATAAATCTGCATGATAATTTTGGAGATTTATTTGGTAAATATTTTAGGTTACGTAGAACAAAATGGTGGAAATTAAATATACAGCTATGTGAACTGTTATAACTCCAATTTAATGCGGTGAGCATATATATAGGTTCACATGTGTTCTGTTAGAATGCTGTTATCTGTATGAAGTCCCACATTTGTACCACTACAGAGCCAATGTCTATAAATTTATTCTAATGTGAACTTATTTACAGCTTTAAGATGTAGTTCAGGTCAATTGTGTATCATCGTTTAATTCTTTCATTAAACTGAAATTTTAGAGATCCGCAATAATAATTATTGTCCGTTAAATCGCCTAGCCCAGGTACTAATAAGTCAAGTATGAATACCTAAAGTACAAATTTTGTAACAACCTAACAACCACCAGCTTGTGGGATAAGTGTAATAGAATATCACATTCACATTCACATTCATGTTCAGCTTACAGCAAATAAGAGTAGTACTTGTGGACAAATAAACTGCTATTGATGTTAATGGACAACACATATAGTCCTTTTAACAGCCTACAGTACACATGAGCACCATTTAAACACTTCTGTACAGATAGTAAAAAAAGGTTATTATAATGATTACAAACAAGTCCTACTACAGCTACTAGCTGTATAACAGTCTAAAACAAGTAAACATAACAGCCTTTGGCTTTATAAATGACCATGTGTGTTCTATTAAAATGCTAGCTCTATATCATCGTACAAGTAGGCCGTTAAACAGCGGTTGCCGTATCTCTACCCTCCTATAATGCTCTTAGTCAGACGGCTGACTAAAGGATAGTTGTTAGAGTATTATAAAACCAACAATCGTATAAAAGTATAACTCTACACTCCTATAAGTCCCTTAGACAGGTATAGGTGTTATTAATCGCAATAATGCAGCTTATACATCACGAGTGAACTGTAATAATGCTTCAAGTACACCTGGGAACTAAATGCGTACTCTTAAATGGAGTAAAATGCTATTTGGGGCGGAGCGCAGTACGAAGTATTATTAAAAATGACAAAGTGTATGTTTATAATTTATGTTTGTAATAAATTAGTTATTTATGATACTAATGCGGTAAGTTGGTTTTTACAAACGAGTAGATACATTAGTTATAGACATCGATATATATCTATGTACTGTGTACATTATAAGTCTTTGGTTATAGAGGTAGCTTATTGAATATTTTGTAGCTTATACCTTCGAATAAGATATATATTTATATATATAATAATATAAATATATATTATTATATAAATATATATAATAATACTCTTTAGCCAGGAACAGTACCAACTGCGTATATTAACAATCAATTAAATCATTACTACAAAATAATACCTAGATATTTCAATAATTAAGTTTCATACACCCCTAAGAATCTATTCCTAATTAAATTCGGTAGATATACGTAAGTAGGTGATTTCTTAGAAAATGTCAGCACATTTTTCTGTAATGAGAGCTAAGAAATTGTAAAACATTATAAATAGATCGATAAACAGCCTGTTACTCTACCTGGGTACATTGATGGCGCGTCAAATGGCAGATGGCTGTCGTAAAATCCGTCTGATCTTTAGGTATTTGCCTAAGTATCTATACGTACTTAGCTATAATTATGTGAAGTGAACTATGTAAGGCTTTATTCTTTTTTATTCTTAAAACGCTTTATTGACTTGCGTTTGGCTTGGCCACATCCTGCCTGGTGTTAAGCTATGATGCGGTCTAGGATGGAACGCGTAACCCAGAAACATATATTATATTTGGTGGGCTTTGATAAATAATACGTCTAGGGTCTCGTACTGTTTATGAACGAAAAATGACAGGCCAACAATATTATACTAGTGTGCGTGACAGCCATGTCTTACACTCGCGTTGCACCATTGTCGTTGTTATAGTGTGTGTGCGTAAGAGGCTAACAGTTATCCGCTATTTTTTACGACGCGTTTAGGATCCATCAGTCTATCTATCCATGTAATTTATCAAAGTTGGTGGGGTATACTCTGGATTTGAAGACACCATTAGTTTTTTAATACATTTCAAACTCTATGATTTTTTTACAACAATAGGGTAGATGCCTGATGTTTAAATCGTTGAAACCAATATCTTTGATGAAGAGTTTAAGTAAATATAGTAAGTTAATTGAAAAAAAAAATTAAGTCGGTTATTAATGTTCTGATATACAAGCGTTTAAAGTTTTTGGTAGAGCCAACTCTGTCCCTTTCCCACAAAACAAAAAGTTACGTCCCGCCTTTCATGTCAGATTAGAAATTATATGGCGTACTGAGAAGTGACGTCACGATTTGCTGTTTCGTCTCTCTGTCTAGCATGATGTTTAAATGCTTATAAGTTGCTTATTTTTAATCAGATTTTAATTTTCTTTTCATTAATCAGCTATATTTATGTGCCACATTTTAATAGGACATTAAAAAAAAAACATTCATCTAGCCTATTGTAGTTTACAGCAGCGCCCTCTACAAATGAGTATTGCTTTCAATTCAATTCATCTTCCGAATTCCTCGAGAGAATAAGCTCACTAAGCGGTTCGCAACTTCTCATCGAACAAAGTACATAATAGACATACAAACATCAAAAACAACAGCCGATCTGCCCCAGTAGACTCGGAGACCTTTGCTTCGCTCGGTTAATAACTTTATACTCTCACAGTATCTTAACTTCACAGCCACTTTTAATTTCAGCAATTCAGCCTTCTAACTACTCACACCTTAATTCTGCTTAAAGAAAGCTTTTGTATTTACAAAACTTTCAAACAGTTGTTACATATAAGTTAAGGCGCATCACAGTAAATTACAGCAAATTATTTTCATCAAAAACTTTGCAAAATGACTAAACGAGATTCTAAGAAATTTTCTTCAGCCAACTATATAAAAAGGGCATTGACTGTAAATCTACTGTCATGTTCTCATTTTTTGCGGGATTTTATAAATAAAAAGCTGAGACTGGCTTGAGTCACTTATTGACTCATTCATTCAATTTGTTATCTAATAAATGAGGTGGGAGGAAAATTGGTGTTTAGGTTTTTATTTAATAATTTTACTACCGGGACACAGATAATACCTAACAATATATTATGCTACAAGTAAGGGAAGGTATACGTTTGGAATAGTTGATCCGTCTTTCGTATTTTTATTGAATCATTGAAATAGTTGAGTTGTGTAGTGGTAGGACTCTACTGCAGAAACCACCTGGCGAAGTACCACACCTTTGTCAGTTATTAAACGGCCAAGCAGTAGTGTGCAAGCATTATGGGTTTGAAGGGCGATGTTACTAGAGAAATTACTGGGTATGAAGAGATTTAACATCTGATATCACAGGGTGACGAGCGTAGTGCAGTGTGGCGGAGGATTGTGTTCGCAAGTTCACAATTTTGGCACTGCTACTGTTAGTGGCAGGCGTAACGCTTACCACCAGGCGAACGTCTTACTCGTCTCGTCAATTCACAGCATAAAAATAAAAAAAACTCAAAAAAAACATCTAGCTCTCTGAACGTAATCCTCTTCTTAACCTGACCCGAAATGGTATACCTAACGTAACCCGAATCTAAAAACCTTGCAATTATTATGACACTAGAAGTCCCCCGCGACTTCGTCCGCGTGGGGAAGAAATCGGACCGCTCATGAACTACCCATATACAAATTTTCATCACTATAACTTCAAAAACAAAGAACTTTCCGTACAACATTCCACCTTTCGCCCCCTTAAAACGTCCCTGTCGAAATTTTTTTGAAAACAGCATTTTTTATTTTGAATGAACTATCCGAATCCAAATTTTCGTGACTAAAAGTCCAAAAACAAAAGACTTTCATACAAACTTCCCCCCCTTTTTTCCCCCCTTGGGGGTCGAATTTCGAAAAATCCATTCTTAGTACACCCCTCCGCATCGAGACGAATACACCCTCCAAATTTCAAGTCTGTACGACCACCGGTTTGGGCTGTGCGTTGTCTGTCAGTCAGTCAGTCAGTCAGGACAGAGCCTTTTATTATATTAGATTATGAACCTGTTCTGTCTAGACTTGTTTTTTCATTGTTTAAAGCAGTCCTAACAATGACGATAATTTATTTTAGTAACATTAGATCATTATTATGTGTATTTCTGCTCTATGCAAGGTTCTAGATGGACTCATTTTCTGTTTTTTGGACACAATTTTTGTTTGTAGGGTACTTTTATAGAATCTAATATTTTACGTGATCCCATTATTTATATACCTACCTATATAATTATTTAACCTACTACTAGTACCTATAGAATTATAATAATCTGTGCCTCTATGCATAATATTGTTAATAACTAAATATATTCAAAATTGTTAGGAAACTTTTTTGTTGCTTGAACCTTTAACCTAAATCCGAAACGCTAATATATACTATTGTCCATACTGCGGGGCTATCATGTAACTTTTCGGGATCGCGATTCGGATACGAGTTGTCAAAAATAGACTCTTGTTACTGTCACTGCCAAAACTCATTGGACCCTGCAGGGCAAGAAGAAACGCCAAAAGACCGACGGATTTGCTTAACTTAATTAAGGAAATCAATGCATTCGTTCGATAACGATAGCGAGAGAAATCCCTCCGTGGTACTGTGAAGCTGTGACAGTGACAAGTAACATTTATGACAAATCGCGATCCCGAACAGTTACATGATTAGCCTGCTGGTTATAGCATAGCAGCGCCCTATTTGCGGACTCTGCGCGTCTTCGGATGTGGTCGGCTGATGAACCCGTAGAATAAGCATTTTAATAGAAATTGTTACCTAACCTTTGAATATAAATACTGTACAAATAAATTAATCAATACCTCAGTCGAGTTTGATTCACCAACAACGTTCCTGCAAGGCTGAGTATGAAGCCTGGGACTGCCAACAAGAGTACCAGTCCTGCCAGTGGCCAACCTGGAGACCCTGGTCTGAGCAAGCCCACCCTTGAGGAGCTACATCTGCGGCGCGGCGGCACGGTCAACTTGGCGCCCGTTCGCCCACGCTTAGGCCATACAATCTACCGGGAGACGGTAACAACTGTAACTGGTTATTTATTTTTACGTTAGATTATTTTTAACCAATGTATGTTTAATCAGTAAGATAAAATGCAATCTGTATAAAAATAAAAAAGTTTCAATGTCGAATTATTAAAATAAAATACTAACTACCTAACTCTTGACAAAGTCGGCGTTCACGTTTCCCTTTTGATTATTTCTGCTGAATCGCGAAAGTTCGTCGAAACTGAATCTCAGTATTACACAGGTATTACGCACACTTCATGGAAGACAGATTAATTTGCTATATATATGTAGAGTTTTCCATACTTCGTTTCAATTTACGGGGAAAAATGATAACATCAACTAATTTTATTATCATCATACGCGATGCTGTCTTCATCCAGATCCTAGAGTGTGTGTGGAGAAAATTGTAGGATTGTTTGGGTCTGAGAGACTTTGGTAGACATAATTTATTTTCGCCTACGATAATTATTTTGTCAACGAACTATAGGTACCATTTCATTGTATGTATAGACGTACCTTCAGTTATACAGTGTTTTCCTCTGTATCTGCAGACGTGATGACACAACGGGAAGCTCTTCCAACGTGGTTTATATTTATAAAATCAGTGTCCACTTAGTAGTTCGGACGTCTATTCCCGCAGTCGCAAAAATAATGTTAATTTGACGAAGAATTTCGACGCCGGCGCTTCGTACGTTACGAACATCTCACGCGTTCGGGAATCAATAAACAGTTTGTGTACTAAAAGAGATTAAAAATGGCATCAACGTTAGATGTGCCACCCAGTTATCCGCCGCCTCCGCCGCCTAAAAGACCTGTACGGCCGAAGATAACTCTTCAAATTCCTGATGCTCCAGCCCCCATGACGCCCAGGACTGCATCCGTCTACTATGGGACTCCAAAGTTCCCAAAGGTTCCTGGGACCCCAGGATCTCATATGTCCGACCATCATCCGTACATCAGCCCGTTTGGGCATATGTATCACAGTAAAGCATCGGAATTTATGTTCAAACAGTTTGAAGGGTTTAAAGACTTTACAATGAACACTGCTAAGAGTGGATTGAGTGCTGGTGAAAAGACAGCCTTTTGGCTGTATAATAAGTTACGGGTGCTATCTAAGAGGTGGTTTACGCATTTGTTTTTGACATTCAGCTTGGTGCTATACAGTGTTATTGGTGCTGCAGTTTTTGCGGCTCTAGAAAGTGAGTATTTGCATGTTTTTTTACATAATTATATTATAATTGATACCTGTATAAATAGCTTTACATCGCGTTCGAAGTGGTCTCCGTTGCACATTTTCAAATTATATGGGGAAATAAACTCACTGTGTGCGAATAAAAAAATGTTAACTTTTGTCTAACAAAACAAGGTTAAAAAAATGTTTTTTCCTGAAAATATATTTTGTTTTAATTTTTCTATAACTGCCAGCCAAACTAAAAGAGAGCGTTAATTTTTAAACATCTGTAATGTTATTGTTATTACAAAGAGAGGCAAAAATATTATTTAACTTTCCTACAATTTCTACTGAATGTTATTAATAATGTGGAAGCGAGACGGCTGCGGCACGGCTACAATCTCTTTCTCAAATCCATTTTTTAACCGACGAAGGAGATTTAGAATTTTAGATATTCAACTTGACGCGTCATACATCTATTTCTAATGTACGACCTCGCATTACTTATAACTAGGTTATTTTAAATAAAAGTACTAATACCTAATAGGAATGGCCCTATTTAAATTGGAAATTGATAAAACAACCTCTATAGTATTGAACGGGTAGAAAAAAATTGGAGATGATTGATTTAAATGACTTCTAAATTTTCATGTAAGTATCTTTAATAACTACGTATCATTCCGTAATCCGATTTGGATGTTTTTGTTAAAAAGTAGGAACCTTGTGTTTCAATAATTAAAAATAAAAGGATTCATAGAGAGTCTAACTGAATCTGATGTTTACATCTATTAAATAATTGAAATCGGCTGGTAAAGTGCTAAAATAATATAAGCACTCAAAGTATTTGGGAGGGAGTCATCTGTTTCATCATTCTACGTTTATTGCCCGTGGTACTACCAGTCTTACTACCAGTAGTACCACGGGTAAAAAAATACCCCGTAGTACTACCAAGCAATCCAGTAGTACCACGGGAAGTATACAGCTGTTTTTTTTCGTGTTTTCGGGGTTGGCCCCATAGTAAAAGTTGTTCATAATGATGAGTACGATATCCTAGAAGGATAACGGTGTTCAAACTAACACCCTGTATAGATAAAGCATTACTTTGAAAACCATGTCTATACAGCGAGGCTCTACGGTGCCGACACGTGTACCTAGGGTTAATTATCAGTAACAATAAAAACAATGAAAAAAAAACGCGAAAAAATAACAGAAGTTCCATACATTTTGTCCAAGGTCGATGAACTTTTTGTATGGAACATCTGTTTCTTTTTTCCGATTATATATTTTTTTTACTTTATTTTTATGTTTACTGATCATTAACCCTACATGTGTGTTAATTTAATGTCTGCACCGTAGCGCCTAGCTATTGAATTTTATTAAAAATTTACTGAGAATAACACGCTTATAATAGTAAAAGTAATAAGTACAATACATTTTCTTTTTAGTTTACGATTTGTATCACAGAATTCATGAGATAAACTCATTAAAATTAGGGATACATGATGTGTGTTTTTATTTTCATAAAAAGAGAAGTAGTAAATACGAGTTATGAACACAAAATCAAATGCGTATTTAATAAATAAAGAATTCTGTTAGCTGTTTTTCCCATGTTTTTGCATAATTTCGCGATTTTGCGAGCGCGGGAACCATTTCAGTTTTAATGAATTCAAATACACGAAAACACAAGGGTTTGTCCCTTGAAAGTGAAAGTGGAAAGGTCAGAGTTTGGGTTGATGCTCATCAGGGTCGTAATAAGGATTGTTTCATGGGGGTAGATAAAAATGTTTGTATGACTTGACAAGTTTGGTGAACAATCAATATTTTATTTATTTACTTATACCAACGATCTTATGTGTAACATATAAGATCGTTGCCTTATACTATAAAATTATGGTGCTTTGTGGATTAATTATATCACAATTTCTTGAAATTTATGATGTTAAAATATGATTTATTTATTTATTGACCAATAAAAGCGTCATGCATCAGTTACATGTTACATATTATTTAAATATACAATTATTATTTATAAAATACATGTTAATAATATTATGAAAATAACAATACTAATTAATACCTACGTCTATAATTTAATTTATCATATCCATGACCATCCTCTTGTTCTGTTTGCATTAAAAAAAAAAAGGTGTTGAATAGTGTCATTATCAGCCAAAAGACGTCCACTGCTAGACGAAAGCCCTTAATAGATAAGATAAGATAAATTTATTTTATAAAAAACTTGAGCACTAAATAGAAACACCTTAGTAGTAACAGATATATTATATATGGAAAAACAATAGATGATGTGTCGGTGTGCACTGGATCCCACACTAGGGTGACCTGCGTCGTGAGCTCCAGGCTCTTCCTTTTTGAAGTTAGAAGGAAATTAGGCAAGTAAATAATATAATGACAAAAAAACACAAGTAAACTTAAGGTTAACAAAAGAAGTGATTTGATTAGTGTAAACGTCTTAAATTAAGTAACCACACAAAGAGAAAAAGGGATCAGTGTAGCCAATGTTATTTGCCCTTTAATTTATTTTTTATGGTGATTTGGTCATTTAAAAGACTTTTAAATTAGTATTGTAAAAGAGTTCTCATTTTAAAAATAACGGCTGTTTAGTTTGAACACCGTTATCCTTCTAGGTTCTTTCTTCTTCTAAAAGTCGCGGGCAACCGGTGGATGCAAAAGGCAGGTATCCGTACAGTGTGGCGGTCTAACGGGGAGGCCTTCGTTCAGCAGTGGACGTCTCCAGGCTGATGATGATGATGATCCTTCTAGGATTTCATTGTGCTCATCATTATGAAAAACTATTACTATGGGGCCAACCCTGAAATAGCAACAAAAAAACCTGCTACTCCATACATTTTGTTCAAGTTCAATAAAAAAATTGTATGGAACAACTGATTTCTTTTCACTATTTCACGGTTGGCCTTATAGTAAAAGTTGTTCATAATGATGAGTACAATGATATCCTAGAAGGATAACGGTGTTCAAACTAACAGCCGATATATATTTTTATTTGAAAATAAACAACGTAATTAAACGAACGTAACGTAACGTAACGTTAATTAAACGTGAGTATTCCCGTATGAATAAAACAAAAATTTGAAAATAAAGTTATATTTTTTGGAAAACTTATTTTAAGTACCACAATTTTGTTCATATTACAAATTAAAATAAACTTTGTCATTAAATTTCTTACTAAACGTTCAATTGCCTTTTCAAGTATAAAACTCAACAACAAAACAAACACCAGGCGCGATGTCAGTCAAATACAAGCCTATATAGCACATTAAAAAAAAACTTTTCTTTCAGATTGTAACTAAATCAACGCGTATCGTACGCAGGTACGCGTATCTATGCATTATTATGAGTGAAACATTTTTTTATTTGGCTGACAAGATTTACTAAACTAAACGAGCCCCCACAACTCGTCTTTGAGTACGTCCCTTATCTCAGTATATAATAATTCATATCCTGAGGCAGGGAGGTCTGGCTGATAACCGCTCACGTCCCGCCCAGAATATAAAAACGTTTTTAAGCCTTTATTTTAATCTCTTTAGTCAGTATAGTAAATATATTTATAATTAAATTTAATGAAAATGAAAATCATATTTATAAATATTGAACAATGTTTTTCAGCGCAGCATTGAGGGAACTAGCTATGGATGGGCGGGCGATTCCAGTTACTAATCTTATTTTTGTTATTATTCAGCTTTTAGCCAACAAATCTATGGAATCTTAAGTTAGTTAAGTTAGGTAGGTACTTCGTAGTCAGGTACTAGTCTAACCCGGGTTACTAAGATTAGAAGTACCTGTTTTTAGTTTGTTCAAGCACTTGATACAAGATAGCGAACACCGTTAAAACGCATAAACGCAAACTTGCGGTGTATTTAAAATTATGCAAACTTTACTTCAAAGTTTATACAAGCAATTCAACCAATACAGACTTATTGCACACTTTTATTAAACTCTGACTGACTCTGAAGTGTTTACAGTTGGAATAGGTATCGTCTAAATGTAGGTAGGTAGTAGTATCTACGTGCTTTATACTTAACATCGCGTACCGTGATTGGTCATGAGGCTAAAATGTGAGTGACCTGTGACCTATAAGGCATACCTTTGTCCCCTGGCTGTAACTGAGATGATGGCGAAACATCGGCGACTGATCCACCGACTAACTTATCATAAGCATAATTTGTTTATATTTCCTACAAACGCTTATACTTACTGTGTTTTGCTAATGCCAGTTAATGGAGTTCAAACAAGCATACGATATGTGAGAATGTTAACTTTTGATAACATTAAATAGGTACACGTTGATAACATATAGGTACAAACAAATACATTAACGAAGGGTGTTAGAGAAATTTTTTGAGTAAACATACGAAGTGAAAATTTACCCTAGCTACGTTTTTTATTCTCTAATAAAAATACAAGAAAATTCGTTAACGAATCGGGTTTAAAAAAAGTTCTAGAGAAAGCATCTAAGCATGCGAAATGAAATTTTACCCTAGCTAGATTTTTAATTCTCTTATAACAAATACAAGCAAATTCACAATTCTGTCACTGCTACTGTTAGTGGCAGGCGTGACGCTTACCACTAGGCGAACGTCTTGCTCGTCTCGTCACTCGATTGTATAAAAAATATATTTACGAACAGGGTGTTAGAGAACATTCTAGATTAAGCACGCAAAGTGAAATTTTACCCTAGCTACATTTTTAGTTCTTTAAAAACAAATACGAGCAAATAAATGGAATGTATCAGGTTTTAGCACAAAAAAGCGAAAGACCTACTTATTTATTTTTTTCTTCAGTGGGTTTTAGAGTAGTCCTGTCTCGATCGTGATAGAACGAATCAAAACGATCGAATCGCGCTCTCTGCGTGCCCGACCGGGTCGTCAATCGTTAAAGACCCGGGTCGTGATTGATCGACGCGCGGCCCAAGATCCGGGGCACTTGCCTTCCCATTCATAACGATCTTCCGATCTGCGACCGACCGAGAGACTGAGACCGAATGAATGACCGGCGGTTGATACAACACCGACCGGTTTCGTCTCGGTTTTCTTCGATCAATCTCGGTGAAATTGCGAAGCTAAATTCAACTCTATTTTAATAACCTTAAGCCTTATTTTTATTTGTAGGTTCTCGAGACCAATGACCGACGTTTTGATCGAATCTTTATGCTCGGTCACTTGGGTCGTCGGTTACGAAAGATCGAGATCTCCTGAATATGACCGACCGACACAGGACTATTTTAGAGTAAATTCTTGAGAAAAGAGCGAAGTGAAATTTTCCTCAGCTAGATTTTTAATTCTCTTAAAACAAATACAAGCAAATACATTAACGAATCGTGTTTTAGAGAAGTTTATAGAGTAAGCACGTAAATTGAAATTTTACCCTAGATTTTTAAATCTCTAATAACAAATGATGGGAGTTTTTTTTTCAGAATACCATCTGTTTCATTATATTATGAGGCTTTTTTTGTGTTATTGTTGAGGCTTTTGGCAGGCCGAACACACAAAAACTATTCCGAACCTACGTTGCGTTTATTAACTTTTTTTTTGTTATATAGAACAAGTTTATAAATAATAATGATTCACATCGCTTGATATTGGAAACGAGACGTACCAAATAATGGTGTCTCTATGACTATCCCTGTTGTTTTTGCCTCTGCAACCACCGTATATTTTACCTTGTATACGACTTAACGGAAAACCCGATCTCGTTTAAATATGGCAAAAATACCTTGGACAATGCATGAGGAAGAATAGAATATATTTATTTCAGGATAATTTTAGTAGAGAAAGGTTGTATCTTAATAGTTATTACAGCCATATCCTGGTTGTAGCTATAACTTTCACATAGGGCCTAAAAAGATACAAAGATAGACTTGTGTTTGGTGTTAAACAATTCAGGTTGGTAGTACGAAGACCGTTATATTTGTTTGTCTGAATAGCTTATGGCACTTCGTTCCGAGTGTCATATTATGACACCCATTTTTAGTATAGTATATACTTACTTAGTTAATTATAATCTGTGCTACTAGAGGTAATTAGGTATATTTTTAGTACTGAATGCACGAGCAATGAATAACCAGATATCACAGAAAGGTAATCCCTATTCAAAATTAACGGAACTAATAGAAATCTAAAATATCATACAAATTTTCAGATAATTTCTTTGGCAACGTCAAATTCAACATAGCAATGTAGCCAGTGTTCTTAGGACCACCACATACTCCAATATTTATATGATTAATAGTTTTTGAGTTTGTTTTTGGGAAGTTTTAATTTTAAATACTAATGCACAGATTTTTTTTTTGTTAGAATAATTTTGGTAAAAAAAAACTATGACTTATTATAAATTATACCTACAAACAGAACTACAAAATTAGATGCCTTCTGGCCTAGTTCTGAGAATAGAAAATCACAAATTAAAACTGTAGTTGATCCATCTAAAAATACTTACACGCTGCGATCGGCAAAATGTAGGTAAACAGTTATATATACAAGAAACCCAAAATATTCAGAGTTATGTCACCAACATCGTATTCCAGCTTCTTATTTCCTAGAAAACTCTAGCACAAAAACTATCAAAAAATACGGAGTACCATAGATTTATACAAGCAGTAGTACCTCCGGAATCAATAAATACTTAAATGAAAGAAAGCAGTTTCGTTTTACTACGTATTTTTCTAAATTCTTTGTGCTAAAATGTATAATAGATAGGTAAGTAGGAATAGTTACTATACAGGGTTAGTTCTAATCAGTTAGCATCCTTTAAATGGTATATTCTGTGTATCAAAACAAACAACTTTTACTATGGGCCAACATTGAAATCGCAAAAAAAAACAGCTGTTCCATACATTTTGCCCAAGGTAGATGAACTTTTTGTATGGAACAGCCGAATTTTTTTTCACGATTTCAATGTTGGCCCCATAGTAAAAAAATATTGTTTTGATGTACAGAATATGCCCTGATTAGAACTAACCCTGTATAGTAACTATTCATACCTACTTACCTATACTTACCTACCTAATAAATTCAGCAGTAGGCTAGTATTGGACATTATGGCCAACATCATTCAAGCTACATGTTATAGCCATGAGCATCTTTTCAATTATTTCTTTTCTATTTTCTCTATTTCGTTTATTGAATATGCCAAATACAAAGTTTTGTAACGATCAATGCCAGGGACTACCTACGCTTTATAAAATGCTATGGGATACCAAGTTATATTACCCAGGTTGCTATTAATACCTACTCGAAGGGAAGCAGGATTAAAACTTTTTAAAGGGGTGATAAAATTTTAACACCTAAACTTATGATTGGCGTCGAAAGGGTCGTGTTTATTATATGGTGTTTATGTACAACTTTGATTTTAAATACTTACTTACGTTCCTAAATATATTATATTCAGGCTAACATTTGTGTCAAAGTTACTTAAAGTCCCAACTTACAATTTTCTGAACGATTAACTGTTAGGAAAAAAATAACACAACTAAATTTTAGCTATTTATTATTAAAGAAGACATTCATAAGTAGGTACTGATTAAAAAAAACATTTTGTTTCTTTTTTGCAAGTAAACTTCAAACAAGGGATTCTTCGTTTAAATTCGCAAGTAAGTTTTTAAAAGTTTTTTTTTAAGGATTTACTTGCACGAAACAACCACATTATTATTAGTAACAATATTATAAAATTTGTTTCTTCCTTGCCTGCAAATTTATAAAGTCTTTCGAGGGATGCCCCATCTCCAACCTTATGTAGGTATATTTTAATCAAAACTTCACACCTTAATAACGAATGCCGAGAAGTTTCACGTTGAGTAAAAGCTGTAATAGATTATAACTGGAGGATAGACAGAATACTCTTTGCTATGTTTTATAGATATAATGCCTTCCTCTTTTTAATACTTCCATTTTTAATAGAGCCCCTCGAAGATCCTCTTGCAATTCTGTTGGTTTTCGTACAATTTTCTTGGTTAGACTTTCCGGAATTTTACACATTAAATTTATCGAAGCTCAACCATTTTTGATGAAACTGCGTTGGTTTTTTTGTAATTCTTGAAATAGCAAGAAGACTGCTTATACTTATAAAAATACAAAAAGACTAAGACTAAGACTTCTGTAAAGGCTTTCGAGTGAAAATTTATTTTTATATACGCTTTTGACGCATATTTTTTTCTTGATTTGTATATTACACATAATATTTCAAATGTCATTTGTACACTACACACAAACTTACGTATTACAAACGTTTTTGTTACGTTTGTTTTTGTTGTGTGTTTGACACGAACTTTTTTGAGCAATTTCGAGTTAAGCCTCTTACCTTTTTATAGTCTGTGCTTTACGTCACACTGTAGCCTAACTCCGTTAATAGCTTCCTACCGCAGTTTAAAAGCGTTTTATTAAAATTATTCCGGTGTTAATTTCATTTTTTGCCGTTAATGGGGGCAAATGGGCCTAACTTTTATGTTTCAACCCTTTTGAAGGATGTGTTTGTTTTAGTAAATAAATGAAGTGGAGCGGAGTTAATGCCAACAGCTGTTGCACAGAGTTGAAAAATTATACCTCTTTATTAACAAACGTGAAGTGGCCGATGCAATAGTAGTTCGTCTTTTTATTTATTTACCGCGTTACTTTTTCAAAGCTAGTTATGACAAAAGAAGGATTTACTATTCTAGGCTAAGTACCCTATTTACTATTCTAGGGTAAGTACCCTATTTACTATTCTAGGGTAAGTACCCTATTTACTATTCTAGGGTAAGTACCCTATTTACTATTCTAGGGTAAGTACCCTATTTACTATTCTAGGGTAAGTACCCTATTTACTATTCTAGGGTAAGTACCCTAGAATAGTACTACTATTTACTATTCTAGGGTAAGTACCCTAGAATAGTACTACTATTTACTATTCTAGGGTAAGTACCCTAGAATAGTACTACTATTTACTATTCTAGGGTAAGTACCATAGAATAGTAAATATAAGTATATACAAACCGTGTTATGCATAAAACACTAAACCGTATTTCAAACCTATTTTTGTTAAAAACTGTTTTGTCTTCTTTTTTCAAACTCAAATCAAAGCGAAAGAAATTTGACAAAACACTTCTTAACTAAAATAGGTTTGAAATACATTTTAGCGTTTTATGCATATGACGGTAAACGTTTAAGTAGGTTTGAGTTTTGACACGAACGAGGTAAAAACATACCGCATTTTTTTTTAGTAATAATGGTGGAAAATAAACCATTATATTATAAGTATTGAACATTTCAGAGAAACTTGGTAAACGTAATACCCCATTTTGTTTTTTTTTGTTCGTTGTCGGGGGAAATCTTCTGAAGATACCTGGTTGTATTGGGGTACAACTAGGTTATGTAGGAATCCACCTACTGAAACCCCCTTGGTGGCTTGACTCTGCACCTGACGGAAGGCAATGGGATCTCCATTGGAACTCACCGGTATCCCCCTAGCTCTTTGCTTTCAACAACGCTCCCGGGACAAGCTGTGATCCCCTCTTCCCCTTCTTCCCTCTACAGAAGTGCAGGCCACTCCGTGTCATTGTCTTCCCTGGTTTCACTTGAATTAATTGGGAGATCAAAGCCCCAAATGAGACCACCCGCAATCACAAAAGTTTCCTTACAATCGGGACTTACAGGCTCTTACAGTGATAGGCACGGGATACCGAAACAGTAGTTATTTATTTATTGGATACCAACATATCATACACGCAAGACAATTCTAAAATCCCGGATCCAGGGTTCAGCGTAGTACTTACGCCCTAAGACTCGATGGAGTGATGATATACGTAAGACAGGTGTCAGTGGTTCTAAACAAAAGCCAAAAGATGCTGACCTGCTTAAAAACCTTAAAGCATTCAAGGGGAAGGAGTGGTGGGATGATGACCTGATGGGTTCAATGAGAAAAAGCTAAGTGGTATGCCTTGAGAGAGGCCTACGTCCAGCAGTGGAGTAAGATAGTATAATAGGACGATTATGATGATGATAATGACAGTGATAATTTAATGTTTCAAATTCAACTATGTCCCAATTCATTTTAAGGGTATTAAACTTGTTAATAAAAAGTTCACTCACGCTTTTAATAAGAGGAAAAGGTAAACAGATAACCAATTTTTAGAAAAAAATGCTATACTTAAGCCTTTTATATCCCACTAGCTTTTGCCCGCGGCTTTGCCCGCGTAGTAATGTTGAATACTGGAATTCGGTTAAATCGGGGCCCAACTCAATTGAATCACTAAAATACGTATATTATTGCATTTTTTCCAAGCCGCTTGCAAGTCTTTATGTTTTCTTGAGGATGACCAAATTTGGCATGTCGCGTTTGCAATACTTACTTCAAAACAAAGCCGTCTTGTTGAATTTTAAACAGACAGACAGATGGACATGACAAACTTATAAGAATTCCTCGTAGTACTACGGAACCCTAAAAATGTCTGCTAATGACGCTATAGTTGCCGGGGCCTTTGACCCGAAAGATTACAATATTTCTTTGTAGACAACGTTTTTGATTTTTTTGTTGGAAGGTGCTAAAATAGCCAGGCTTTCAGGGGAGCTAACTTGCGAGCAAGCCACGTAGAACAGACCATGCGAAAAACAGTCCTGTCTTAAATCAATACCAGCGTATTTTAAAGTTTGACCCTGAGCCTTATTGATGGTCATGGCAAAACAAACTTTTAGAGGAAATTGAAGCCTTTTGGAGTCATAAGGTAAGTCACTGGGAATCATGGGAATACGCCGCACAAACACTGTTTCGCCATGGGCACACCCAGTCAAAATGATGACCTCAACCAGATTACGATGCAGCATTTTTACTTGTAACCTGGTTCCATTACACAATTTGGGTGGTCTTAAATTCCGAAGGAGCATGACGGGTGTACTTTTCTTCAGGATAAGCCTCTGATATGGTAGCCCCGCTGGTCTTAATGAATTTAAAAACTCAACTGGATAGTTTACAGCATTATCATTATTGCATACCGTATCAACAGAGTCAATGAAATGAAATAAGCTTAAGCAGAAAAAGTATGATAACAAAGAACGTAAAAAGATTACCAAAATATCGCAAGAATTACGAAACTTCGATAAAATACAGTGCTGCACTGATCGCTTAGGTAGACTCGGTGTGGGTTGGAGTGGGGCGCGCTCGAGGTACAGCGCGTCATACTCGGGTTTTAACGTATCTGAGCCGACGCGGGATGGACGTTTCGAAAGCGCTGTGCTTGGTGCGTGCACCGGATCAAGTACATGTGTTTAAAATATTTATCTTCTTACGCATAAACACTCGATTAGCTAATCTATAAATATAACATTTTTTTTCAAATGAAAAACTGACCCGTGGCCCTCCAGTTTTGAAATTGTTTGAAAATTCTGAAACATGTTTATGTTTATTTTATCTTATCTCTTAAGTCAAAAAACTTAACAGCCTTAAATGAATGGTTTCGAGAAAATGGTATTTTAATGATACATTGAACCCCTTGCAAATTTTTCAAAATCGTTGCTGAGTGTGCGTTTCTCTGCATCAGCCCTTAACACTAATGGTATATCGGCCTACCCTGATTGGGCCATATTCACTACGCTGGCCCAGTGCAGGTTGGCGGATTCACATACACTATCGTATTTCTTCTCCCGAAATATGAAGGTTTCCTCATGATGTTTTCCTTCACCGAAAAGCTAGTGGTATTATCCATGCGTAAGTTTCAAAGAACTAATTGGAACGGGCTCGCCCGGGTTCGAACCCGCGACCCCAAGAATGTGAGTCGAGCTTGATCTCACTGAAGCTACCACAGCTTGAGCTGAGTGTAAGTTTACACCACTCAAAATTTAGTTTAGGCATTTAAAAGTAAGTTAATTTAATATTAAAAATTAATTTAGCAGCTTAGGCTGTACAGTATCTATAATAATTATGTCCGTCAAACAGTCGTCAGCGTGGACCTACAAAAAAATAGCCTATGTCCGTTTCCGAACCTTATGCTATAACTACCTATCCAAAAATGCAGCTCCATCTGTTCAGCCGACCAATAAATACGCCCCCATTCCCAGCCTCATCCCTATAAGCGCCCCCTTCCCCATCCCCATCCCGATACCAAATGTCATTTAATATGAACACGCCCATCCCCGTCCACATCCCCGTTCCCTCTCTCATCCCATCCCGAACCCCATCCCATCCCCATCCCGATTTCAACTTTCATCTTAATATGGACACGGCCATCCCCGTTCCCAGCCTCATCCACATCCGCATCCCATCCCCACCTGTCCCCACCAAATCCCCACCCATCCCCACCCCATCCCCATCCCTATCCCGATACCAATTGTAATCTTAATATTAACATGCCGATCTCCGTCCCGTCTCCGTTCCCAGTATCATCCCCACCCCCACCCCCATCCCCACATCTATCCCCATCCCTATACCAAATTTCATTTTAATATGTACAGCCGTTACAAAGTTAAGGAGAAACAAACGTACTATCACTAAAACTTAGTTTTTTTTTATACTAACGGGAGCTGATTTTGAAAAAACTGTGACACCCGTTTCTTCTTATTTTTATAGTAGAATATGTATACCAAGTTTTGTATCAATCGAACCAGAGAATAAAAAGTTTCATACAAACTTTAACACCCCATTTAACCCCCTTCGGGGTTGATTTTCGAAAAATCCTTTCTTAGTGGGCGTTTACACCTCTCCAAAAACATACCCTCCAAATTTCAAGTCTCTACGTTTAGCGGTATGGGCTGTACGTTGTCTATATGTCAGTCAGTCAGTCAGGACATAGACTTTTATAGTTATAGATTAATAATATAAACACGCCCATCCCCGTCCACATCCCCGTTCCCTCCCTCATCCCCATCCCGAACCCCATCCCATCCCCACCCCCATCCCGATTTCAACTTTCATCTTAATATGGACATGCCCATCCCCGTTCCCAGCCTCATCCACATCCACATCCCATCCCCACCTGTCCCCACCAAATCCCCACCCCATCCCCACCCATCCCCACCCCATCCCCACCCATCCCCACCCCATCCCCATCCCCATCCCGATACCAATTGTAATCTTAATATTAACATGCCTATCTCCGTCCCGTCTCCGTTCCCAGTATCATCGCCACCCCCACCCCTACCCCCATCCCCACATCTATCCCCATCCCTATACCAAATTTCATTTTAATATGTACAGCCGTTACAAAGTTAAGGAGAAACAAACGTACTATCACTAAAACTTATTTTATTTTTTTATACTAACGGGAGCTGATTTTGAAAAAACTGTGACACCCGTATCTTCTTATTTTTATAGTAGAATACGTATACCAAGTTTTGTATCAATCGAACCAGAGAATAAAAAGTTTCATACAAACTTTAACACCCCATTTAACCCCCTTCGGGATTGATTTTCGAAAAATCCTTTCTTAGTGGGCGTTTACACCTCTCCAAAAATATACCCTCCAAATTTCAAGTCTCTACGTTTAGCGGTTTGGGCTGTACGTTGTCTATATGTCAGTCAGTCAGTCAGTCAGTCAGTCAGTCAGGACAAAGCCTTTTATAGTTATAGATAGAAGATAGATTTCATACGTCCAGTAAAGCCAAATTTCGGGCCAGTAAAAATTTTACTTTCAGTTTTATCCTGAATTAGGATATGCTTTTTGTGGTGTGCTAAAACCGGCACAATGCGCTGATGGCTTTACTCAGCGTTCCGTTTCATCACACTAATATTGTAACAGCGATCTTACTCAGCCCATCTGTCCTTCTGTTTGTTGTATTTTTGAGTTTAAACTCTGAATATATATATATGGACCTGGGTATGTCCTGCTGCAACCAGAACCACCGGAGGACGGGCAGCAGCGTCCTCTCCGTTAACGGTGGTGAACACTCTGTGATTCCCAAGCCGCCTGCCAAGCGTGGGTATTATGGCAACCCCTCCCTATTAAGGGGGAGGCCTTCGTCCAGCAGTGGACGTTTTCTGGCTGATGGGTATATATATATTGTTCTAATTTAGCAAGGAATTATAGTGCATAATTGTCTAAAGTAGAGAGTAGGTATATCTGTTATGAAAACAGATATACTTACCTACAATATTTTTTCACGGGATATCGAACTAACCAATTAACTAAAATGAACTACAATCTGGGCCTCTTCACGGCTAGACTTAATAACCTTTGCCAGTTATTGAATCGCCAAGCAGTAATATATGCAAGAATACTTTAAAATACACGTGCCAAACATACTATGAAAGCATCGAGTTCTATTACTACGTAGTAATAGAACTTGATGGCATAAAGAGATTCGACATCTAATATCAGGGTGACGAGTTCAGTGCGGAGCAAGATTTTGTTCGCAAGTTCACAATTCAGGTCCTGCTACTGTTATGGGCAGGCGTGATTCTTTACCATCAGACGAACGTCTTGCTCGTCTCGTCACTCATAAACGAGTGAAAACACGGGGAATCGCTAGTATACCTAATGCATTTACTTTACTGCGTTGCCCGATGCTTAGTCACTGAAAGCATCGCATCATATTCCAACTTTAGGATGCTTCCTTTTGTGTTATTTCCTGAAATCCCTGATGGAGATAACTGAGTAAAAACCCCGAGTATGACATTTCTACCTGTATTTTTGCGGAAAATTGCGCTTTTTTTTGCCCCTAAGGGTTGTTTACAGCGGTTCAGTAAATAGTAGAGTTAGCAATTTTATTAATACATTTTGCTTTAATTGAAGAGTCAAGCAAAAGGCATATTACTATATTATTATTCTACAAAGTGTTTATAACTATTATTCCTAGTCCTAAACACACAGAAAATAATAATAATAATAATAGGTACTATACAAGTTTCACTCTCATATCCGATCGACTATACAAACTCAAAGGTAAACTGGTATAATTATACTATAATGCTAGGGCTTCACCTGGGTGACGCTTTACGTCCAGTTATCGGAATAATTAACGTGCAATTAAAGATGCATTATACCCTACATGGGTGGCCACACTATCATTAATCTTTGAATATCGCCTAACGTCTTATGACGTTAACAATGCCACTAACATATTAGCGTGTTAACACCAGCATCTTATCACCTTATCATGGACGTTCGCGATTCTGATTGCGATAGCATGCCATCCCGCTCGTACCAACTTACTCGCGCCATGCGTCCTCCCGCTCTCACACAGTCGCAATCAGAATCGCGAACGTCCATGATAAGGGTGCCGGTCATATCCGCGTACTGTATCAAATACTGCGCTAAATAATGGCTTTACACGCAGGTGATGCCCTAGGATAACAATAATAATTATATATATATAAATATTGAAAATAATAATTACTAATTTCAATTATTGCTAAGGAATGATTAAACTTTTGCTGTTAAGTGAAAATTGATAATTTGGCCCACTTTTCTATCATTACTCGATACGATATTACTGCGAATACTCTATAGAGAAATAAGCATAAAACGCTTAAACAATTAATAAAACTATTATTATATTTATAAAGTGTTATTGTGTTATTTTTAGTTCGTGTTGTAAACTCAATTCGTAATTCGAAAGAAAGAAATTTACAAAACACTCTTTAATTATAATAGATTTATTAATTGTCTTAGAGTTTTATAAAATATGCATAACACTGATAGTATATAACAACAGTTGGGTAATAATGAACTTCCGTGTTTACGGAATATCTCTTCGGTCTTTCGGTCTTCTGTGTTTATTGTGATTCATCAGGCGTTAGTTTTAACGCCTGATGAATCACAATAATATCAAAGGTGGTCGTAAAACTCGAGCCTAAACTATGCTCAGTGAGCCTGGCCAGCTGTTACTTTGGGACAAACCAGCTAGCTAGATTCCTTGCCAGTTACTATACCCTTGTAAACCAGCCGGAAACCTAGTGACTTACTGCGTGACACACATAAACTATTCAGTCTTATGTCCCCGTCAATCTTTCTTGACACAAGTCTCAGAAATAGACACGGTATTTTGAGATTCTTTACTAGAGATGTATTTTTCAGCTAATTGTACCACGGCGCCACGACGGGTGAACTTGAAATACCTACCTAATCTGTAAGCTATTTATTTTAGTTCTGAGCAGGTTTACATATTTCTATAAATAATTCAGTAAATATATTCAATAATTTCGTCGTCAATTAATTTAACAGCGTCACACCTACCTACCTAATTATCACATTTATTTTGTTTTGTATAAGTAATCTCATTCGAATCCTTAATGGCTGAACAGAATCCAGGTAATTGTAATTGTTTATTTTTTGAATTTTAAGTATTCCATCGTAGGCTGCATCTTCGTTTAACATCAAACGAGATGGCAGTCAAACGCAAGCCAACAAATAGAAAAAAAAAACTCAAAAAAATTTGACGGCACCACTGGATACGATTTTAGGTTTAGGTATCCTAAAATAGTTATCGGGATACTTAAAAGAAGAAATAGTCCATTATATTTTAATTAAAAAATAGTCTATAATTACTTTTACGGGTACGAGTTGGTAGTAGTAGGTTTTTAGACAATATAATAAATATTGTTTAATAGATTACATACATGATAAAAAATATTAAACCTGTCACTACAGACAATTTTCCCAGAAATAAAAATGAGGATGATGATGATGGTAATGATTCATTTGAGACTTTGTAACATTTTTTAGTCGGGATGGCAATACAATATTTTAACACCATCGAGTTCAGGCTCGATCTCATCATCTGATGATGAAGTCAGGACTACCTAACGCTTTTTTTTAAATATATTATAAACGTCGTTATATTTTTAGAACAGGCTAAACATTGTTGAAATATTTAAACACGCCGGCTATTTTGAATAGCGCCTCCAAACAAAAATTATGAATGGTATGTTGAGCGACAGCTATCAGACTACTACAGAGTATAAAACTGTGATGTCTAAGAATGGTAAAAATGTTATAATAGTTGATTGAGTAATTGTATTTTTTTTGTCTGTTCAATATCATTGTATAAACGAAATGCATACGGTGCTTCCTCTAAAAGATAGCACTAAGTAATTAAGCTAATCGTGATGATGGTGTTGAATTAATGTAGTTATCTAAGTGAAGCCTAAATAATTAAATAAAAATAAAACTCTCCTTTATACCTCCTTTTTTTTTTCTTTTTTTTTCTTCCTTTTTTTCTTTTTTTTATGTAAGTGTATGTACGAGACTAATCAAACAGATCAATTGAGCCCAAACTTGAGGTATTTTATACTAATAGCCATTATGGTTCTACTATTCACCTCTCAGATCGATTAAAAGACTTTCGTCACAAAGGTTAATCTACTCGTCAAAACAAATCAAACCAAACAGTCTGAAATTAACAAGTTAATCGTAGTAGATATTTAAGAGTTTCCTATCCACCTCTTGGATCCTCATCACCAAGTACGACGTCTCTATAATTCCCCTTATAAGCCTGTTTGTCCGTGGATAGGACCAATCCACCACACATCATCTTTGTAGCTAGATGTTTTGCAGAACGTCCCCAGATCATCACATTATTATTACCCCAGAAAGTAGCCAGGAGTAAACAAAGTTAAAAACGAAATAAGGCTAGTTAAAAATCTTTCTCTACATTAAAAATACATTGTTTTTTAACGAATACGAACGCATCCCATGCTATTCAGTCGTGTTTTTTTGTTTGTTTTTATCTTATTTATTTATTATAGAGGGTTTTTATCAGCAATAATGCCACCCTTGATCAATCTCTCTCTTACACACATCCACATTAAATTATCTACGGCTACGTTTCATACCTAGCCTAACTAATTTGTATAGTGTTCTGGTTTCCCGCGACAATGGGGCAGCGAGAACACTATTATTATATAGCCATACGTTCTATATAATAAATATATAAATTCTAATAAAAAAATAAGATCCCTCTCTGCTCCGTTCCGAACCCACTTCGCCAGAATATGGGTAGCGTCTTCTACCAGGTTCTACGCACTCTGATCATTTTGGAGATTCAATTTTTCCCATTAAATACGCAAACTTATTCATGGGAATGTGTCCGGATCGAAACCTAACCGGCTGTAACCAAATCAGTTCTGTGCATATCTGCACCAACAAACCAAGGAGAACGGGAAAGGTCTGGCTGAATGGTTTTGTACCAAATGCCCTTAATTCGTGATCTCTCATTGAAGTATTCCTTCCACATATCCACACACTTAAAATCTGTAGTCTTGTTTTATCCTTACGACTCTGACAAAAATGCCAGCTCCGCACCATCACACAGCTAAGATAGTCTGACCGGACTGCCACAGATTAAAAAACTCAAAATTAGTCACACGCACCCTTAATTAGGTTAGACTTTAAGAAGTGTGTAGGTATGTTCAAACAAAGTACTATCTTAAAAAATTGATACAGAAAGTAGCTTCATTTTTTTAAATTGTAGCTGTTGCAAAAATAGCTAGAAAATAGCTATAAAATAACTAACTTGACACCAGTGGTAGGTGGCATAATAATCAGCTTGTTAATCCACTGCTAGACATGGACGTCCCACAAAGGGCGAGTGGACCACATCGTAGTTCTATTATGTTTTGTCTTCTGTATTATTACATAACTGTAGAGCAAATTAGTCCCCAGTTTCTCCTGTCCCGGAGCCCCAAATCTATCATCGTGACATTCGCAGACACCGACTAATAAACAGTAACTCTCGTTCCTACACATTCCGCGACGTCAATATCCGTTAAGCAACGTCGATGACAGGGAATAGAAAAGACACGTAAGAAATATTAATTACTCTTCAATTTTTAGTTACGTTTGTGTATTAAGCTCGGCTATTGATTAACTTACTTTTTTTTTCAATTTTTATGCTATTATTTTAAATGACTATTAGCGAAACGAGCTCACTCGTTGCGCCGTTTGCCTGGTGGTATTTTGAATTTGAAATTGTGAATTTACGAACTAATTCCTGCGTCGCACTGTACTGCGCTCGTCACCCTGAGATATTTTATATGGCAAATCTCTTCATGCCCATTTTCAGCCCAGTAATGTGATTTTTCAGTAATGTAGTAACAGAACTTGGCACCCTATTATATTGGATCTTTCGAGATATTTCTCGTGATTACCGTAACTATAATCGTTTATTTAAAAATAGCCATCACGTGTCCAGCCGTAATATTATTAGAAGTTTATTAAGAAGGACAGTTATATGAGTGTTAAGAAATGAGATGGTGAAAATAAAAATAGTTTTAAACATTTTAGAGTAATTTTGGAGCCGTGATTCATCGTAATCTAATTATGTATTATGCTTTCAGGAGTAACTAAAATAAAATAAAATGAGATGACATTAAAACCAACTATTCAGAAAGTAGATAATCACCACGTTGTATAATTAGTTACAATTTTATTTTAAGTAGTTTTAAATATTTTATTACCTACATGTATTTATAAGTAAATAATTGCTATTCAAAGAAACGATTTATGACTGTCATAAGGTTACCTATAAACTATACTTCCAGTCGAACATATTGTTTTAGTTTTTTTTAAAAATGTTTTATACCTACTAATTTTGGTAAGGTTTTAACTTTGAACTTTTATTTGACAATATGTCTTTTTTTTATCGTCTTTTACAAAAGCAATCTGTCTGTTATAGATATTGAGTTCTTTTTGAGCTATAGTCACAAATAATTATGACTCGGCTTGTGGGGAATGTGCTCAGTATCAAATATGTCTGAACATTTATTTTTTAACAACTTTAAGACGTTCAGAGTTCCAAATGTAGTTATAAGGGTACATTATTCTTCATTGTGTACGTAACAGCTCATGTTTACATATTTTATTTTTTATTATTTATGAGCGGTATTCGATAAAATATGACCCGTTATTTACATCAAAGATGAAACTTTTTTACACTCCTGAAACGTTTGTGAAACCACAATGGCAACATCGTAAACAGTCGAACGACTCACCAAAGGTTAGGGATATGTAAATAAACGTTAAAACACAGTTTTTAATACGTAACCGAATGACAGAATCGGTTTATGTACGGCAATATACGAGTTTTATAGGGCTAAGTTTTTACAGCTCCTGTTTCCGTCAGGTTTAACCGAATTGTGCGTGTTGCCATTTATTTCCATGAAAGTGATTTTGTATTGTTTTGTTACTTTTTATGCTGGTAACTCGAAAAGTTTGATTATTATGTTTATGTTTGGGGATTTTATTCGGATTACAAATTGCGTTAGGAATAATTTGGTGCAACATTTTACCTTAAGGTTGTCTATTTATGTATGTGTATTATATATATACCTGACACTAAAAAAATAAAAAATAAAAGCTTTTAACTGACTCTACCTACAAAATAATTGCTTTGATTATATAGAGAGCTAGATCCTCCAAAAATCACACACACATCAACAGCCGGAAGACGTCCACTGCTGGACGAAGGCCTCTCCCATAAAAGGAGGTGTTGCCATAATCCCCACGCTTGGCAGGCGGCCAAAAATAATTGTCACTAATAACTTTATGAATCCACACTTTTTCAAGGCCCGTTATTTAGGATGGTCTCTTAGTATTTGGCTTTATTTTCTGAAAAGGGTTAAGTTTCCTTAAAAATATAGAGTTGTGTATCTTAGATAAAAGGGTTGGTGAACATTGTGCATGTTAATTTGTTCAAGGAACAATACATAAAAAAAGTATCAATGTATAACTTATGTATGTGGCTTGGCTTATGACATTGTTAAATCTTCGGGTTATTGTTGTGTCACATCGTATCGTTATCGTTAGTTATACCCACAGAAAAGCGAAATCCCTGTTTCTGTTATACCAGACAAATTACTGGGCATGAAGAGATTTGACATCTAATATCAGTTCAGGGTAACGAGTGCAGTGCAGCGCAGGATTTTGTTTGCAAGTTTACAGTTCTGGCACTGCTTCTGTTATGGGCAGGCATGATGATTACCACCAGGCGGAAGTCACGCTCGTCTCGTCACTCAATACCATAAAAAACTAATTCAACCGCCAAACAATAGTGTGCAAGAATTACTGTATTTCGGTTTGAAGGGCAACGCTACCAGAAAAAATACTAGCTATTAAGAGATTTGACATCTAATAACAGCGTGACGAGCGCAATGCAGAGCGGCGCAGAAGTGCGGCACTGCTTCTGATATGGCATTAGGCGTGAACCACCAGGTGAACGTCTCAAACGTCTGCTCAATCTAATGTAGTGTTTGAATATTATCGTAAGTATACTAGGTAAGTACGCAAGCTACTAATCAAAGCACAATTCTGAAATAAACAGATATTTATAGACCGTCCTGAGTTTAAGATCTCCGTTGTTATTTTTCACGCACTAACGGCAATTTCCCGGATTTTCGTGATTAATAACTTGCGAGACATTCTGGAAATACAAAAACAAGTTCAGAGTCACGTTGTAAAAATAACTTTTGAGACACAGCGCGAGACGACTCAGGCTGAGGGTTTGATTTATGGCATAGTAAAGTAATACGACGAATTATTAATAAAATTATTTATATGAGAATGTTCTAGAGTTAGGTAAAACAACAGGATCTATTCCTTTGAGTAGGTTGAGTATCATTTAGCTTATATTATAATAATTACCTACTCGGGTAACCGCACAAGCTTCGCTCGTTTTTTAGTTTTTATAAGAACCACACCTGTTATAGGTAAACTTAAAAAGCAAAACCTTATCGAAATATAAAAGTTAATCACAAAATAAATTTAATCATAGATTGCGATACGCAAATTAAATATATTAATAAATTAGATAGATAGATTGTAGTTGTTATAGGACCATACCCTATATAATTCTATTGCTTAGCCTACTCCTATCTTCAGCTCATCGTATACTCACATCATGTACTCGTCATTATGAACAATTTTTACTACGGGGCCAACCATGAAATCTCGAAATTAAATCTGCTGTTCCATACAAAAAGTTAATTGGCCTTGGACAAAATGTATGGCACAGTATATATTTTTTACGCGATTTCAGGGTTGGCTCCATAGTAAAAACTGATGAGTACTTACATAACCTTCAGTATTGTTGAACTTTTTTGTTACATATTGTATATTTTAAGATTTTTTAAAACTGATAATATGATATTAAAGTACCTATAACTTTTTTGAAGTTCATCTCTCTGCGCAAAATTACTCACTGGCGATTCACACGACACGCAGCGGCGGACGAAATCTTTATCCTGCGTGTGGTCAGAAGTAGCTTACTATCACGCAAGCGGACGGGATCCGCATGACAGGAAAAGGGCCATTAGACTTGGAGGAGTCATCTCTTCCTCTTAGTACATCCGTGGGTTAACCTGGTATTTGCCTGGTATGGTTTTTCCTGAAACTTATTGCAAAAGTAAAAAGAAGTCCAATCAGTTCTTGTTTTGTTTATTCGCGGATGATATAGGTCTCTCTCGATTTCTCTCTCGATTTGTCTAAGACAAAGCATAGAGACGTGGAAACATTCTGTCAAACTGTCAAAACAACCAAAATTGTCTTGTGTTGAAAAATAAATAATACAATGAAAGAAATATAAAACATAGAAGTTTAAAAATGTATTGAAACATGAATTAAATCGTAGCAAAATGTACATCATCTTCACTTCTACCATTTTAGCTTAAAGCCAATATTCAAACCAAATTCAAACATGAATTACTCATAATTGTATTTACATACCTACTACAACGAACTGAAATCTTCAGGATTATTTTTCTTGGTTTTTTACCCTAGATTTGCATCAATATGGCAAGTAAGTATATTTTTTTCTTCAACAAACTACTGGCTTTTCAGTGAATGAAAACATCGTGAGGAAACCTGCATACTTCCGGAGAAGAAATTCAATGTCGTATGTGAATCCACCAATCCGCAACTAGGGCATCGTGGTGGATATAGCCCAATCACCCTTTGAATCACCAAGGCCTAAGTCCAGCAGTGGACTGCTAAAAAGACTGATTATAACAGACTTCTTCTGAGGCTTGGATAAATATTGGTAAAGCTCTTTCGAAGTCTTTCTGGAGAAGCAGTATACTTAACAGCATATACTTTTTATTCAAAGAATTAGCAGAACTTGATTATCAGCCGGAAGACGTCCACTGCTTGACGAAGGCCTCCCCTTTAATAGTGAGGGATTGCCATAATCCCCACGCTTGGCAGGCGGCTTGGGGTTTGCAGAATGTTTACCATCGTTAATTGAGAGGATGCTACTGCCTGTCCTCCGGTGGTTCTGGATGCAGTTTAAGGAGATACCCAGGTCCAGAACCAGAGGTAGCAGAACTTAGAGTGCAATAAAGAAAAGAGACGATCCTTGAGAATAGTTCGAATTTATCAATTCGTTGCTGCCTCCAAAGTTTAAGGGAAATTTTAGGCATATCAAAACAAAAGTTTCTTCTTTAAGCATTTTTTTAGACAGTCAAGTGACGAGACGAGCAAGACTTTCACCCGATGGTAAGCGTCACGCCTGCCACTAACAGTAGCAGTGCTACTGTGAACTTGCGAACACAATCCTGCGCCGCACCGCACTGCGCTCGTCACCCTGAGATATTAGACAGTTTTTGTTAGACAGTACAAACCACGAATTGAACCAAAACTAGTTCGTTTTCGTTGAGTGAATCTTTTTTGCTATCAGATGAAATTTTATTATATTATGTTGTAGGTATGAGAAAATAAAATCTCACTCTGGCCTCTGGATCTACTGAGATTGAACCGATAAATCGTCCTTATTTGAAGTCTCATTCCAGGATTAGCAAGAGAAAAAGACCTTTGTTCAGACAGGAGAGGCAAAAAATATACCTGGAGGGGCGGATTTGTAAGAGTGATCCTCTATGTATTCTATGGCGTATTCAGCGTCATACCAATATTAGTTTTCATATCACTCGCAGTTGGATGTGCCCTTGTCCAGAGCGGTATTTGTTTTATCTTTTGTCAGTGCGCGGGATAAATGGCATTGCTGATGCGAAAATGTTTTAGGCGCTGGTCACACAAAAAGCACGTAGAGCGAAGATGGCGCTAGATATTGATTATCATATTCTCAGACGTAATTTGCATTGCGCCGCACTACGAGTCTAGTTCCGTCGTCATTGTCGTATCTTTAAGTTTTCTGTGTGATTTGTGTTTAACAGATGTTTAGTTGAAAATACTACTATATCTTCTTTTCTATATCTTACACAGTGTCACTGAATAAATTAGTTATTTAAATTGTCAATGTATTTTGTTGTAAGTTTTGATTTGACTGGGTACGATTTATTATAGTTTGCGCATGAAGATAATATATAATTGTTGTGGAATATGAAGGCGCTGATTAGCTAAATTATACTTTTTACTGAGGTGGCAACCACCATTTTTTCACCAGTGATTAGGTACCCAACCAAGAGTTAAATTCTCCAAGCTTTTTACCCAATGCAACCACTATAGCAAAGCAATCTTGACCTACAAGTTTGACAGAAGAAAAGAATAGATTTCTATAAAAAATCTCTGGTTAAAAATCATAATGTTATTTAACTTTTTGGCCATAATACACAACCTGCACAAACTATAATATCATGATGGATGTTAACAAGTAATGAGTTTCTTTCGATTCTCTCAAGACGCTCTCGTGGTGGGTGACAACAGCCTATGACCATTGTAGCAATACCCAGAACAATGAATAGCATAAAGTCCTATTTTCACTGCTTTGGATCTTCATTACTCATGTTTGACTACTCGAAGTTGCTTGGCGATAAACTTGCAAGCTAGGAACTTGGCCTGTGGTGATAATAATTATAAATCATCATCATCAGCCGAAGACGTCCAATGTTAGACGAAAGCTTCCCCTTAATAGGGAGGAGTTGCCATAATCCCCACGCTTGACAGGCGGCTTGAAGATCGCAGAATGCTCACCACCGTTAACCGAGAGGACGCTGCTGTCCGTCCTCTGGTGGTTCTGGATGCAGTTTAGGACATACCCAGGTTTAGATAATTATTATTATATATAAATTCTAGGACAGCTATATACCGAACTCTACCATGAACATGAAATGCTCATGATCAAGGAAGCTTACAACTTCTGGACATCCGTCCTTCAACTTCTTTGGTTACGATTTTTTCGTTCTTAAGCAGATTTTGGCTTGTCTTGCGCATTTGCCAGTTCTATTAAAAAACCTTTGTAATTTTTTAACGTACAGACAGAAGTAAATAATCCCCTGATACACCTAGCTATCTGGGGGTGGACCAAGGGGGAAAAATGCACCCGGTACAGGCAGGTGAACTAATATAGGTGGACCACGGGCAGGGACCGAAATCTAACCTTTACTACTTTACTACTTTGCCCTCAGCAAACCCGCAGTCTCTACCACTCTCATATCACTCTACCAAAGAGAATAGATTAACTGCATTATACAGAAAAAAACATAACAATATTAGGTAAATATGTCAAAATATTTTTCCGAACAAAAAAATGTGAACCAAATAAAATCTCCGAAATAGTACAATTACAAAGCACAGAAACAACATGGCAAAAGCAGGTAAGTGGAAAAATATTAATAATAATACTGTTTTGTTTAATAAAACCCATAAGACAAACAACCCAGAAAAACGCGATTAAACGCCCTCCGTACATGATGGACATTTCCCAGTTACGCACAAAGCCATTGAGATAAATACATATAATATCATTGCACAAAGCGTTCTAATTCACATACTTTATTCGTAGAGCAAAGCAGTAGAACTCTGCCGTAACGTACAATGGAAAAAATCAATGGAGTAAATCAATTCCTTCTAGATAAGCGTGATGGACCTGGGTATGTCTAGAACCAGAACCACCGGAGGACGGGCAGCAGCGTCCTCTTGGGCATTCTGCGATCCCCAAGCCGCCTTCCAAGCGTAGGGATCATGGCACCACCCCTCTATTAAGGGCACGATGATGATGTATAATAATTATCACCACAGGCCAAGTTCCTAGCTTGCAAGTTTATCGCCAAGCAACTTCGAGTAGTCAAACATGAGTAATGAAGATCCAAAGCAGTGAAAATTAGGACTTTATGCTATTCATTGTTCTGGGTATGGGCCTTCGTCCAGTGGGCGTTTTATGGGTGGTGACGAAGCGTGATACATTCGAGACACCATTGTTAAAAACATTAGGCACGGTGTCAATAGGTTCCATAGAATCAAAATGTATAAAAGCTGGTTTTCACGGTTTGAGGGTTGGACGCATAGTACAAGTTGGCTGATAGTATTAAACCAAAAGATGGACATTGTCCAGCTTACCTATATGTAAACTCTGTACACCAATAACAAAAAACAAGTTAAACGTTGTAGGTACTTATTATTGTTCATGTACTTATCCGTTTGTCGTTGTCCATTCCAGCGACAGGGTATAAAGAATATCACATTTGCTCCGGAAAGAGGGGCGAAAAGACTGACAAATACAAAGATCTACTGCTAGCAGCATTTAGTGGACTTTTCTACTGCGTTACTAGAACTGGACCGATATTGTTGTACGTGGCTTTTGCAGTCTTTTGCATTTGCTGCCAAACTTGTTGGTGTTTTACTTTTTGTGGATAAACATTGTAGACAAGCGATGCACCTAAAGCAGGCAATGTACTTAGCTAGCGAGCCTCAACGAACGAGAGCAGTGAATGCTACTATATCAGAAAATAAATAAGTAGGTACTACGTACAAAATAATCACGCGTATAATCCTACTAACATATTACCTACAGTCAAATAATATTCAGTGCTAGCTCCATTATACAAGAGCATGGGCAATATTCCACTAAACCGCTTTGGTCGATGACGTCACACGGCCGACAGCGCTGCTCTGTTCAAGGGGTAAGGCGCAAGCTTGTAGATATAAACTCGTATCTACTTAAACTTTACAGTGCGCCAAGCGTAGACTGTCTCTGTGTTGGCCCATCGCACACTGATGTTAAAAACTGGACACTTTAGGAGCGCATGTGATTTGTGCAGAAAAACTGACGATTAAATTGGTTTTTAATCGTACGTATGAGTTTTTGTTTAAGATATCGTTCTAAAGTAATTCATATTCCGTCATATTTTTATAACTGGGCACGTTCATACTCTGCAGTTGGCCATATAAGCGTCTGACGACGAGCACGTCTAAGTAAATTAGTTATTTATCACTTTGGTACTCGATCGTCTTTGATAGGCTAGTATTGCCGGCTTTAGTGAAGCTTTGAGATCAAAGCCCTGTATCGCCTAACATACGTAGAGACGAATACGGATTATTAGCGTAGCTAACAGGACGTACGCGTTATCTATCTTTATCTATTTAAGTATCTACGTGTTTACTGTGTTATTGTAGTTATTTTTAGCATCATACATTGACTCTACCATGTCATTTTTTGTAACCATACTGACCTGTATCTCTCAACTCAGTCAACTCGATTTAATAGAATCCTGTCATAAAAAAAAACTAGATTAGTAATACAATAAATATAACATATATAATATAATAAAGGTTTTATTGCCACTTTGGTCTATATTTTATTTTGTTACCATTTTCAAGGAATTTCAGATTTTCGTTGCGTAACTTTTACAACATAAATAAGTATGTGCTTTCGGCTCAAATATTTTCTCAAAGAAATTCTTTGGCTGTTATTTTAGGAGAGTTCCAAAATTAGTTACGCGTACACATTCTTATGAATGTGAACTGAAATCTCTTTATTATCCGGGAAGTCTCGTTTTTATTAACGTAAACATTCTCGTACGTAGATGAAGACGTAGGTATGTGATAAGACGTACTGCAGCAGGGGAAAAAAACTACATATAAGAGTATCTTTCGTCATCATCACCATCAGCCCGGAGAGTATCTTTATGTAAGCAATAATGTAAGGTCGGATGACACGTTAAATTGTTGGTCCCGGTTGTTTGTTCTAGTTTCTATAACAACCGTCAGCCATGTCAGAGGCCTTCGGCTCTTACACTGCTGGCCACTCAGCCTATACGAACTTACTTTTTTTTACTAGTATATCGAAGTACAGAGGAAAAGTTTATAAAGTCAACATAAATTAAATTGGAATCATTAACAGTAAACTAAAAAGAAGGTAATAATTCGGTATGCGAAAACCCTCTTATATAACTAAACTAATTATAACTTGCCCATAGAATAATATCTGACAGGGCGAGGCGGCGGTGTGGTCGTGTTATATCTGAACCTACCTAGACGACATAACTAACGATTTTGTATCACCATCCGTGATACAAAAACGTTCAAAGACAGAATACGATGAAACTACCAGAGTTCCTTATGTTGCAAAAGAGTATTGGGTTATGGTTTGATAATTCGCCTATGAATAATTAAAATATGCATCTGACCAAAAATTTAGCTTTGGTCTTTCGCAAAAATGGTACTTTACTGATTTGGTAATTCGCGTATTTCAGCATTGAACTACGCGAATATTCAAAAAATTGTGCTTTAAATTAAAAAAAAAATAATAATTTATTGCAGGTAACAAGACCCATATAAATAGTAAAATACAATAAAAATAAGTCCAGAAATACAATTAAAATGTCTAGTAACAATAAAATAAAAATTAATAACAATAATGATGTTCAATAAATTGCAAATTAAATGTCAATATAAAATAAAAATTTAAAAAGCCTAAAGTGCTAAAGTGCTAAAAGTGCTTTGGCCGGTTGCGTTTTTGGTACCTTGCATCGAACCCGTATCATTATCAACTTACTGGTAAAAAGCCTCTCCTAAAGCACGCGACTGAAGGCACACTTCCGTGCGTCTCGGCTTACCGCAGCCGCGTGCGGTTGCGGCTAGTTCATCAATACTAGCACTATGAAAATACTTCCGAGGTCTGTAACAGACGCGCGGCCGACTACTAAACCGGTGCCATACATTTTCATATTCCTACTAGTATGGACGCATCAGCCGCGGCCGCGCGCAGCTGCAATATCGAGCACATTAGGATCGGATATTATCCTATAACCTGACCTTTAGCTTTACGTTTCCAGTCACAACCCGCTGCCAAACCAAATATAAATTATATCGTCCATCATCGAAACTCAGGCATATCTACTACTCTAAGTTTGCTGATTTGTGGTATCCACTCTTACACGTCTCTTTCAGCGATTTTCGTTACAGCAAGCTATGGAAAGAGCTGTCATCGATATAGCGTAGCGTCATTGAGCTAATATCTAAAGAAACACAATCTCCAAATGAAAACAGCCAAAAAACTTCCCAGTGCCGTTGTTAGACGTTATGTCGCTTGTATAGTGTTCAATGTACGTTTGAGCGCTTGTGTGTTATCGTAGTTCAAGTCGTTTAAAAGCTCTGCGCACTGCGTAGCGTGCGCCAAGTTTTGACGCAAACATTTTTTTGTAGCACGTTTGTGACTCTATAGATCTCAATGCTTAGCGTACTAGCAAGCTCTTACTTTTAGCAAGCCAAAGTGGCAGTGTGCCCATTATTTTATTTGTCACTAAAAAGAATACCTAAAAGTAATCAACTTAGCGCACAAAACCCAAACTTACCTTAGCCAATATTTTTCCCTTGCCTTTGTAAACTATAAATAGCTCGGGCTTATAAAGAAATGGGCTTTTCTTAACTTATCGATCACGCGACGGGAAGCTAGAAAAATGCGTTTGCTTTGTAAGCAGACATGATGGATGATATCGCCCTTCAAACCTTGAACTTGGGGGCCGGACACAGGGTGGTACGTAGGAAGGGAGAAGGTCGTTAACCTTTATGAAGGTAGCGGTTTTAAATATTACTTCGCGAGAAAAAAAACTAGCGATAGTACAATGTTCTGGGTACCACTACTGTAGTCATGAAGGGGCGTTTATCAAGAGCGACAAGAGCAATATTGTTCGTTACATATTTTTTTCATTCGTCTGGCAAGTTATTACCAATTACAGTTTATATAAAACTATAGCTAATTACTTTTTAAAATGAGTGTATTACTAATTTGGCGTACAGTTATCTAGTCGAGTGCCAAACGTTAGTCAAACATTCGTAGAAGATACATGGACAGATGAGCTCATCATTTGAACTACTATTTTGCCCCTCGTGACGGTCCTGAGTCAGTACAACTTACTCATTTCTTTTGATAAATGTTCAAAAGTTTATAACTCTGGCGTGATTCGTAACTACTTAGTCAATTTTCATTTTAGTTTCGGTAAAGTTTCTAGAAAGAGAATTTAATTTATAACTATTTAGAGTATAAGTTTGCTAATTTCTATTATTTAAATTGAATTGTCTATAAAGGCTAAAATGATAATTTTTGATACACCTGAATAAAACACTTATTATAATATGATGTAAAATTTTAACAACATTCTTGTTGAGTATACTTATTGTTTTTATAACGTTTTTATTTTAAACGGTAACATGAAAGTAACCACGATCATCATTATCGTCACTCCGAGAGGTCCACTGCTGAACGAAGATCTCCCGAGGAGAACTACGAGCATAATAGCTCTCTCCATTGCCCGTTGTGTGACTCTGAGTTTTTCCAAAATGCCAGTCACGAAACCCACGTTTCAGTTCCATACGTCATCACTGGCAAGACACTTACACGATTAACTGCGTCAGTTTTCATAGTGATTTATTTAGGTCGTCGTCAGCCATAAAACGTCCACTGCTGGACGAAGGCCTCCCTCTTAATAGAGGGGTGTTGCCATAATCCCCACGCTTGGCAGGCGGCTTGGGGATCGCAGAATGCTCACCACCGTTAGCCAAGAGGACGCTGCTGCTCGTCTTCCGGTGGGTATGGTTGCAGTTTAAGAATATACCCAGGTCCAGATTTATTTAGAATTTCTTTTTAATTATTATTTTTTAACAGGTAGGTTTTACATATTATGTACAATTTGGTTTTCGTAGATAGTCTTGATTTATTCTCAGATCTTTCAATTAATGACAAAATAATATTTATTTATCATTGTTTTAAAGATAAATTGGATCTACTTTCAAAAACACATTCCTTGATTTTGTCTATCGTTTTTTTTACAACACATCCTGGCAACATCCCTGGAAGAGAAACATTGGCATTGAAAGATACCCTTTGTGCTGGTTCTAACTCGCTGCTTATTTATATTATTTTCTTACTCGAATGGCGATGACTCAAGCGCTTTCTAGAAATTAATTTCTCTAAGTTATTATGACTTTGCAAATGAAAGATGGACTCAATCGTTACTGTTTTTGTCAGATGGGAAATTAACACCGAAATAAGCGTGGTCTGCGTAACAATTTTAATGTTCCTGTTTGTTGATTTACAAGTACCTACCTATATCTAATATTGAGCTGAAAGATCTTACTTTACTTGTATATCAGGTTTGGAACGAAGTATAATAGTTAAATGTGTGTAAGTGTTTTTAATATTTGATAATCCACTATGCTAAGATAATATTATTATGAATGAGAAAACTCTTCACGACATACACACAGATGGTTTTCTAGTGAAAATTATGTTCGTAACTTAAACGACTATGTTTGAAGCCTGATAAAAACTATATCCTAATTTAAGCATGAAGTATATAAAATCATACTCTTAAAAAAAAACCTAGCTTTAAGCTATAACTTAACAAGGAAGTCAATAATTTTTATTCTGGTAAGCGCGAAAATATTGGAACTATGTATTAGATAGCATAATAAATGAACTGAGATGCAATTATGAAAACAAAACCGGCAATCTCTATGACTCATTCACGCTTGAAAATCTGCTATAATAAATAATTATAAGTCACAAATTTCTCACATAATTTTCTGATAATTATTTCTCAACCTATTTATCACATTATCTTCAAGGGCTTTACTGACTTCATTTTTGTGGGTTGGTGACGACAAATGTACGTCTTTTATATCTAGATATTACGTGAAATGAAGCAGAAAATAAGCCGCCGACGTTGAATTTTATTCCGATCTTATTCGGTAGAGTAGGTACATACCTACAGCTACACTCATTCTCGCCTTTTTTTGATGGAGATAGTCAAAGACTAAATCTTTGCACTTGCTACGATACTGACTATTGACACATCTTTCACTTCTTCTGCCTCCATTAGCGTTTTCATACATGCTCACCGGTGATAGCTTTTGACCAGGTATTCTTAAAAAACGTCTTAAAATATACCTACATGTTTTAATCCGCTCCAGATCTGTTAGAAGATTGGTTAGATTCTCTCCAAATAGACAACCCGATCAACCTACTGGGCCCCAGGGCACACCCCTTCTGGGGTGCCAGGGCAAGTCTGACCCCAGTCCCGGCGACGGCCAAGCCGAGGTCCATATAGGTCTAGCAGTTTTAATCGCACAGCGAGGAAGTGGAACTCTCTCTGTCAGTCTGTGGTTTCCGTAAAATATACGGGTGTCTTCAAATTTTAACGTCATAGTAAACTGGTTTACTATAGCGTGCTCCATTTGAGACCGCATAGCTGCGGGATGCTGTTAAACGCAAACCAGTACAAAAAAGTCTTCTATATTTGAACGGATATATTCGTTTATGTCGACCCTTACCGTTACCAACACTGGCCGCAAAAAATATTTCGTCTTTCTCATCTATCCTATCTATGTGTCCGAACCATCTAAGTAATTCCTTCCTCTATCTTTGTTCTACGTATTTCAGTAAATCGGAACGTTTCCTAATCACACTGTCGATACAGCCCATAGTAAGTACCTTCTGTGATTAATTCTGTTTCTATAGTTGTTATGTGTTTCATGTATGTATATATATGTCGAAACATTTGATATAGAAATGTTTCTATTTGACCTACACAAAACAAAACATGGACTCGAAAAGAAGGATTGTTCGAGAAGAATAATTCTTCTGCGTAGTCGGGGTAAAAAAGTAAGTCATTATCTAAACCGTGCACATTTGTACATTCAAAAATAAATAGCCGACAAAAACAGACGTTTTTGTGTATTTTTGTTTGAATTTACACCGGCAGCTTGATGGCACGGTTGCCCGTTCCTATAAATATTTGTTTAAACACATCATAACCCGCATAGACCGACGGGCGGCCGGAAAACACTTTATATTATTTGCGAATTTAATAAACAGTGCTACGGGGTATGTAGATATTTTGTTCTGAGATAAATATTTGGTCTGATGAATCATCTGATGATGATGAGTTTTCTTTTTCTGCTCTATATATAATATAATAATATTATAAAGAGAAAAGATTTGTATTTTTGTATGTTTGTAACGAATAAACTCAAAAACTACTGAACTGATTTCAATAATCATAAATACACGTGGTGGCCGCCAAGTGGTGGTCACTTGTTCTGTATGCGCTCGATAACACAATATATTTTTTTAGATTATATACAGGCTGATTGGTAGACCACTTGCATGTTGCAATAATCTAAGATATCATTTTACTCACCATTACGAATAACTTTTACTACAGCGCCAACCCTCAAATCGTGAAAAAAAAACCAGTTGTTTAAATTTTTTCGAGGTCAAAGTCTATTTTCAACCGACTTCAATGAAGGAGGTTCTCAATTCGACTATTTTTTTTTGTATGTATGTTACGTCATCACTCCGCCAATTATGAATTGATTTTAATGATTCTTTTTTTTTTGGTAATACTTTAGAGATGGTCCCATATAAATTTTATCGAAATCGGTTAAGTAGTTTGGTTTTTAAATCAAAATGACTAGAAAATATGAAGATGTCATCCAGGTATTCGAAGTTGAAGTCGGTTGTATTTTTTTTAAAAGCGTATTATTGTATAGAACAGTGGTTTTTTTCGCGATTCCTGAGTTGGTCCCATATTAAAAGTTGTTCATAATGTAGTACATTACATCCTAGAATATGACCGTCTTTCGTAGAATAGGTTTAAGTTTGACCGCTAACTCTCGGAAAACGTCGTTGCGATCGAAGATCGAGCGCGCAGACCTAGAATTTATTGATACCACAACAAAATTAACCATTTGCCTATCTACTTAGTAGTGTACTACTGAAAAAGCAGTTTTATTGCCGAGAGCGATTTCTTTCAGACAACACAAAAATATCAAAGTACCTGGTCATAAAAGTCTGGTGAAAAAATATGCTAGTACCAATGTTAGGCGTTATGATTAATACCTTTATGTCTTTGTGACTGTTTCTGTAAGCTCTGCCAGGTGTCTCCAGCCATCTCTGAAATGGTAAAGTACGTGAACAAAATTCACAATCCTCTTCCTTCATGGTTTAGTCGTAAAACACGACTTATACTCGTATAGTTCACTCGCTTTGATCTTAGGCGGAAATACACCTTTTCATTGTTATAGAATAACCGTCTTAAGCATAAAATACTAAAACCTCATATAAACCTATTTTACTACAAATCAAATTATTCATCATCATCAGCCCGGAGACGTCCGCTACTGAACGAAGGCCTCCCCTTAGACCGCCACACTGTACGACAACCTGCCATTTGTATCCACCGGTTGCCCGCGACTTTTACAATGTCGTCGGTCCACCTAGTGGGAGGCCTTCCTACGCTGCGTCTTCCGGTTCGCGGTCGCCACTCAAGGACCTTTCTTCCCCAGTCAGTTCTTCAAGCGATGTGGCCTGCCCATTGCCACTTCAACTTGCGAGCTATGTCGGTAACTTTGGTTCTTTGGCGAATATCCTCGTTCCGGATTCTATCGCGCAAAGTAATTCCGAGCATAGCTCTCTCCATTGCCCGTTGCGTGACTCTGAGTTTCTCCAAAAGGCCAGCAGTTTCAGTTCCATATGTCATCACTGGCAACACATACTGGTCGTAGACCCTTGTCTTCAGACACTGAGGGATTTTGGACGAGAAGATATTACGCAATACGCGATATTAATCAAATTATTATATATCTTTATACGTAAGAAAGAAAGAAAAAAAGAAAGAGGGAAAACACTCTATTTTATCACTAGAGACGCTACAACAACATGTTATAATATGTGAATCCACCAACCCGCTACTGGACCACCGCAAACCTTGGTGGATATGGCCTTTGAGCGTAGGCCTATGTCTAGCAATGGAGGGACTTTAATTAGTCCCTCCATTGGTAGATAGGCTGATCATGCTTTTTTTTATTTTTATGGAATCCTCGGAGCTCGCCTTGAATTCTGCCGATTGTTCGATATTTTCAGTAAATTTTTAGTCGATTTCGAAACCCTGTGTATCCTTCCTTTAAAAACTTCCCCGAGATTGGTGGCACCAGCAGTGCCCGCTGTGAAATCGGTCGCCTCGCGTGAAATTTTAATAACTCCGCTTTACGAGCGGAGTGAGGCACATTTGTGTGCTTTTGAACAGGTCCAAAGAGGTTAGCGTGTTTGTAAAATAGTGGTACTATAGCTGGGAGAAGTTATGATAGGCTGGGGAAGCCGTGACTCATATAATTGCGGTTGTAAAGATTATTTTCTGAAGTTTTAAAGTAGGAAGGTGGCATATGGCGTAACTGAAATGAAATAAATTTATTCCAATAGTATTACTTTTTGCAAATATGTACTGTAAGTACCTGGATGTCATCTTCATAATTCCAGTTATTTTGATTTAAAAACCCAACCTCCAGAACCGATTTCGATAAAATGTATATGGGGCCAACTCTGGAGTAGATATGACCTACCAAACGAAAAAGAATCATCAAAATCAATTCATAATTGCCGGAGTAATTGCGCAACATACATAAAAAACGTACAGTCGAATTGAGAACCTTCTTTTTTGAAGTTGGTTGAAAATAGAGTACAAATGATAGTGTTGATACTTTAATTAAGTACCCAGCTGAGCTAAATCTTCCAAATATTAATAGGTGCAGCTCAATCTATTTTTCCATTCATTGGCATGTGGAAATGTTGAAAGACAAAACTAAGTTTTTTTGGTTAAATTAAGTGTTTCTGATAGTTCACATGCACAGAATAGCGAAAGCCCTACTTTTACTTCTCTCTTCAGTGGTCGCATGAGTGAGTAGGTTAGGCAACAGCCGATTCACTCACTCTTCGGATGGGTGTCCGTCAGTTGTTAATGGCATATACCATTAACAACTGACCGCTACCATGGGTTAATACATTACACGTTAATGCGTTTATGTTAAAGCCACCGACGAGCCATATTAACTCTGACACTAAGAATGGCCACTCGGTCTATACGAACTTACGGGCTTATCTTACCCAACTTTATTGTACAAATCTTGTTGTAGAAAAATGTTTTTACAAATTGCACACATAAAATGCAACATTGGAAACGTTTACAAGAATTTAATAAATTCACGTTACATTTACCAGCAAATTGCCAGATTCCGTAGTGCTGTTTTCGCTGTAAAATTAATAGCTTTTACGTACTGCTAGCCAACACTGCCAGCACGTAATGCAAGAATTGCAGGGGCATTAAAATTATAGTGAGATGTTTCGGCACGTCATTCACGTTTCGTTTAGTTGGTTGTTTAATGGGTAGTAAAAATTGCCACGAAGTCGTCAGATGACTTCTTTAAAAATAATAATATAAGTTGACTCAACGTCCATGTAGGCGTTCATTTAACCATCATTGTCATCATCAGTCCACCTCAGTCTTTTGCTACGCCATTTTGCCAGATTTTCTGTTTTCGCTACCAGGCACTGCCCAGTACCCACTGTATATAGTCACTTATATCGTCACTTAATTCCTAGCATGGGTAACAATGTTTCTCCTCATGGACTGAATCTTAAGGAACAAACTACTGTATAATATATTTCATTTCATTAAGTTTCAGATTGCCCTGAGAAAAGTTTGCCGATCAGTGGTTTCCACTCTAGAACTCGTCTACCCCAACGATATAAGTTCTGCAACAGATATTATGACGGGCCCACTTCCATTTCCCTTTCCTAATTCGCTATGTGAGCTATGTGTTCGTGTATGTGAGTTAAGTGAGTATGTGTATAATGTCTTTAGTACGCAATAAATTAATTTATATAGTGAGTTCACTAATTCGAGCGCTTTTCTTATACCCGCTGTTTAATATGTTAGCGATGGAAAGCGAATAGCGCGAAGCGATGCAATCACTACGGAATCTCATTTTTTTACTGGTCTACGCGATAAGGCGTAAGCCACGTTCTGGGACAGCGACTGCTTGATATTTTTGCGTGGCGTCGCAAAGCGTTGCGTAGCAGCGTTAGTCGCTTACGTAGAGCAATGCTATAGATTCAAAAAAATCTGAACGAATGCAACTAGCGTTTGGGATTAGGAACCAAAACCACTGACATAGCTTAAGATATTAGCAAGCTGAAGTGGTTAATGGGCCGGCAAAAAACAGTCATCTCAATAACACGCTTTAAAAAAAAACAACCGACTTCTATTTTGTTTGACTCTTGGAGGATCTAGCTCTCATATATAATATAAGCAAAGGTTTGACTACCTGGATGACATCTTCTTATTTACCAGGTATTTTGATTTATTTCAGTAATTTTGTTTTAAAAACCAAACTTCGATAAAAAGAAATATGAGACCTCTGAAGTGTCACCTACCAAACACAAAAATAATCATCAAGTAATCGCGTAACATGCATATATACAAAATAAAAAACATATAGTCGAATTGAGAACCTCTTTTAAAAAAGTCGGTTGAAAAAAACAAAATTTAGTGTACATCACGAGTGTTATTTATCTTGAGCGTTAGATACATTTTAATTAGAGATAATTTGCTTTGATAATATAAACAGCCAAACAGCCATAACGTGCCAATCGAAAATGTGTCGAGACGTAAGAAAATAGCTGGCCTTTAGTTTTCCGACCTCTAGTTAAAATTATTAATTTTCTCAGTCTTAGATAACTGTCATTTTAAATAACAACAGACTCAGACACCCACAAAACACAAACTTGGCGTGTACACTAGAGTAAATCTTCATAATTAATGTACAAAAATAGGTTCAGTACTTTCAAACGAGATCATCTGGAATTTGAAGCGCCCGGAGATATTTAGGCGCATTCTAGCGAAAAGGTTAACTAATCTTAGACTAGACGTTCTCATAGTGTTGGGGTGCGGTTAGCATTAACACATAAGATAACGTGTGTGAAAATATTAGCGTTTAACAAAATCGTTTTGCGTTTAGCAATATTTTTGCGAAACCCATATCAACACAGCATACCTACCGCTCGCTCTCTAATTCGCATTTAAATCATTTTTTGAAGATATAGGTAAAATTACTGATTATTATAGTTATGAAAAATCATAACGGGTAAATTTACCGAGAATAACATAACAAAGTATTAGCAAAGAACATCATTTCGATTCATATAAGTTTTCGTACGTACATTAAAATGGGAATTGGGATTTTGCAAAACACAGTTTAAACTATCACGGCTATTAATTACAGTAAATATTGTATTTACGATATTAAGTAGTATGTTTTGAATCGAGCTCTCGATTTTTCGGCGCAGTTGCATGCACCATGCGTATACTGAAATACTATGAGGGGAATTAAAGTTAAACACAGTTAAAGTTAGTATGCGACGGTTGGTTAAAGTGAAATCATTGACTACAGCTTTAGGATTATTTACGGGATATTTACCGTGATCATGTTTTCAAACGAGCTCGCGCTATTACGGCTCAGTTGCATGTACCACGTTCACGGGCAGACACGGTAAATATCCCGTAAAATATATATCATAGAACTAAAATGAATGATAGTTTAGAGTTAAGTTTTAAGTTTATTATTTTCAAAGCATAGACAGTAAGAAAAATGACCTGCCAGAGATCATAATTTATCTTACTGTCTATGCATTAAAAAACATAGAAATACCCAAAGTGTGGAAACACTTCATATAAACAGTAAGATTTGTATGTAATTTGTATTACATTGTGACTTTTGTATATTGTATAATATCCTATATTGACATGTAAGTAATTGTGTAGGAGACCAGCTAAAATAACAAGCCCCCTTTTTGGGGTTGTCATCGTTTAATCGAAATCAACTTTGTTTCACCACGAAAGACCTAAACAAAACCAAAACATTATAAATACACAAAAAATAAATAAATGTACTAAAAAGTATCGTCGCCGGCAAATTGTTATAAATAAATACTATAAACTATAGCTGTACCAGAAAGAGTAGAAAAAAAATGGGGGCGCTACTTTCTATACAAACTCTTCAAAATGATATATAACTTGGCAACACTGAATAATATTTTATATTGAAAACTTTTAGTTTTATTATATTTGTTTATTTAATTTAATTTGTACTCTTTCTGGTATGTACAGCTATAACTACTATGTATTAACTAAATACTCATTAGTTGTAAGTGTTAAATTATTCATATTATGAACATATATCAACGATAAGCATCACTAGTTATGATAGACTACGAGACAATTAAACTTTACTAGCTCCGAACATTAACACTGCGAGTTTTATTCTCAGTGCAAGTAGTCTGGAAATACTCTAGTTTTGTTGACATTCCATCGCTCGATGCTTCTACACATTTATCATAGTACGATGGACGAGAGTAAAAATAAGATAGAGCTTCCTGTGATGCATTTTTGTTTGACGAAGCTTAGTTAACGTTTTTGAAGTTATAGTGTCGCAAGATTTAAGAGTTTTAAAGGCATGTGACATTATAGCCTAGTTCATACAATGAAGTATACAAATGTATACCACTAGGTCACTTGCTTATAGGAAACGTTCTTAGCCGTTATTTGTTTGTTTAGCAGTTTGATTATCTAGACAGCTGACTCTTTAGAGTAATAACACTTAGAGTGATAGTTTCATTCAAACTTCCTTTCACTGGTGAAGCCGAAAAACAATCAATGTGTGCGTGAATATTACCAAAGTAATAAAATACTTTATTTAATATTACTTAATTACTTTGTGCACTTGTATTTAGTAAATCGGACAATAGAATAATTTGGTACTATCACAGATAAAAGATTGCTGTAGGTCCTATTTTAATAAGCCGTACAAGCCGTAATCAGAAATGCTGATACATGATGAAATCAGAGTTAAATATAGTAGTATATTAGTAATAAGCAAAAATAAAATACAACCAACTTCAACTTAAATACCTGGATGACATCTTCATATTTTTTAGTAATTTTGATTTAAAAACCAAACTACTGAACCGATTTCGATAACATTTATATGGGACCACCTCTGAAGTATTACACTACCAAACAAAATCAGTTCATAATTGGCGGAGTAATCGCGTAACAGCATTACATTGTATTGTAATGCTGAACACTAAAGCTTACATGGAATAATATATTACTTAATGTAGTTATATTGCAATTTGGAATTTTATGTTTCTGTAATAATTATTATAAAAAGACCTGCTTAAAGTTTTATTAAAAGCAAAAACAGCTTGTAAAACATATATTTTTTAAGTTATTGTTGTAATTTCTTGGATATAATTAACACTAGAAATGTACAATACTTTATTTTTATTTTATAAACAAAGATATTTTAAAACTAAACGATATTAATCGCATAACATACATACAATAACAGCTGTCCGAATGTCTCTAACGCGGCTCACCCGAGAAGAAATGTTAGTAATTACTAAGCACAGTCATGTAGTTAAATGCAGGTCTAAACAACTTATAAAACGAGATACTACTTATTTTATTATGAAAACTGATGTGGTTTTGACACTTTTTTTTAATATTTTTTTAAGTTACTATTTATTGGTAGATACTTTAAACGGTATCTTATATTTAAGTTTTAATTTAGGTAGTAAGATTTAATGTAAGTCATTGTTTAATCCTTACTGTTTTTCTTGGAGGATTTAGCTCCTGGATCATCTCTGCTGTTTTTTATATAAACAAATAGGGCATCATAATTATAATATCTTTCCTTTAGTTTAGATAATTGACAATATTACTTGATATTAACTATAACTACACATTTTAGGGCTTTGAGATTCACGTAGGTAATAAAAAATAGATAGGTATATGAAAGTAAAAATAGTAGGCATAGAAAACTAGGGTGTCGCTGGCAGCGGGGCAGGTCTCAAGCTAAAAGTAATAAAAACTTCATCATATTTTAGATTATGGTAATTAAAATTAAACTAATTTAGAATTAAATACTTACTTGAAAATACCATTTTTACCTACCTTTTTTTCCTTTTATACTTACATAAGAAACCAATTAAAGTATCAAGAGGAAGTGTGAATAAAGCCGGGGAAACGGGAAAATTGCAGGGTCAAAATAATTATGATATACGAGTCAGACAGCCAATTTGATTTTTTTATTCATAAATTCGTAAACTTTTCTATTTGTAACTTTTTTGAGTTGTTGTTTTCAATCTACAAACTGGCTGGTACATTTTGATTTGTTACCCTCACGCAAACTTTGGACAAATATTGGGAAAATACTACTCGTAATTTATGGTTTGCTTTTCATAAAAATTATATTCGTTTGTAGAAATCTAGAGATGGCTCTTGAGTAGCTTAGCTTAGAGTAGTTAACTTATTAATAATAGTCGTTATTATAATTGTTAATAGAAATCTAGAGATGGCCCCAGATTTCTATTATCTATCTATAGGCTACTATAATAGGCGTGTGGCCTAATGTTTAATTTATGACAAATAACAGGCTTAGTGATGAATATAACTAAATACATTACACATACTGAAAAAATAAATTGTATTGGCTGATAAATCTCCGAGATATGAGCGTTTAAAGTTTTAGGTGGGGATAGAGAGGGGATGCTCTATCCCTTTCTCGCAAAGCACGTGTTAGTATAGCATTTGTATGCCGCGCCTGAGGCTTGACGTCATAGCTCAGTATAGCGCGCTCTCTGTCTAGCTTGAAATTAAAATACTTAGAACTTATATATTTTTGAATTATTTTAAATTTTGTTTTCGGCGATAGGCTCTATTGATGATCAGCTTTTTTATGACGTAATAAAAAAAATGTAGTCATCATGCCTATTGCATGGATGTTTCGTGATTCGGTCATTCTGCACAATGGACGTTACACGACTGGGACATTCTTCGAACTGGAAATTTTGCAATAAGTAGTTGGGGATACATGCAATACATGGGAATTCTGCGAGATTCTGCAACTAAGCGTCATTATTTAAGATCACACTATGCCAAAACAAAAAAAAAACCGTTTTGAGTCTCGCTATATATTTTTTACTCATTCTTATATAGGAAACTTTTGGGCAAGGTTCTCCACCTTAGAGCTTGTCTGCCACCTTGGTGAGGCAAGGTCATTATAAAAAATAAAAAATATTGGGAACAATTCATAATTAAATTTCTCCTCTCAGTCTCTCTGGGAACTAAATATTGTATAACATACTTAAAATATATATTTGATTAAGTAACGTTTGTTGATGTCTAATAAATTTAATTTAATTTTCATTTTCGTTTCATACTTATAATCATTTTCTGTGTGGTATGCTTGTTGGATACCTAGAGAGACACAAATCAATTCCCCTCAACTATGACTAACTATAGTCGGAGTATCCGATTTAATTAAACGTGAGTATTCCCGTATAAATAAAACAAAAATGTGTCAAAACCACGTCAGTTTTCATAATAAAACAATTCTCCTCAGTTTCTTTTTTAGTTTTTGTTCTTGGTTGGTAGATTGAACAAGCTTACTAAGAATCAATTTTGTTATCTCAATGCTTAGAATGAATCTATTTACTCTGGATTTGAAGACACCCCAACACCCCAACTGTATAATTAATATATCTCGAAACCCCAATATCTCTTTAGGTTACCTGTCCTACTCTGTAAGTTACAGTCTAAGCACGCACCTATGTAAGCTAAGCTAAGCAGCAGTCTAGCTTTCAGACAAGTTTCCGACACTACTTGCAGATATATCAACGTTGATTTACGACGGTTTCAAAGGGAATCGTGATATACTCGTTCAGATAAAATAACTGTTTGGTTCTGGGGACTTCTATCTTGATTCAAACTTTCTATGCTTAGGTGCCTAGTTAGACATATGAGAAGTCTTCTTGCGTTTTATAGAATAAATACAAAAACCTATAAATGTTTATGTCCTTTTTTTGTCTGAGTTTGTTTTTGTACTTTATTAGGTTAGAAAATCCTGAAGCTTTTATTGAGATTTTTCTATGTGCCAGATCATTTAAAAAAGTAATGACTTGACTGAATGCCTTGTAGCTCAGTTGGTATTAAGTCTGCTTTGACAATTAAATGTCGTAGTTTCAATTCCCACCCAGCTCCGTACCTAATTGTTTTGTGCTGAGTGTTGTATGTATTAATAGTATGTATTTTTTTTAATGAATGACTGATGCTGTTGGCCTCAGATGGTCTCTAAAGCGTCACCGGACTTTAGGCAAGCGCAAATGGCACTAGGCCTAGTTACGGTTATAGGCGACTAGCCTCAGACGGTACCTCGGCTTGGCCGTCGCCGGGAGTGGGGTCAGATTTACCCTGACACCCCAGAAGGGGTGTGCCCTGGGGCCCTAGTAGGTTGATCTAGTTGGCTATTTGGAGAGAATCTAACCGATCTTCTGACAGATCTGGGGAGACCTCGACCTAACCGGCGAGGTCGGTGCGAGTTTGTGTGCCTCTGGTAACCGGCGCCTATACCAAAAACGGAATACTTCCTGTTGCTAGGAGTGGTCGGATCGGACGGAATACTTCCTGTTGCTAGCAGTGGTCGAATTATTAGTATGTACTTACCATTGAGCTAATAATTATAACAATAGAGTCACACACGTGCAAAAAAAATGTCCTCGCAAAACTCGGCGCACGCCATACAGCCGACTTTTTGAACGTCTTGAACTACGATACGACACAAGCGCTCAAGCATACATTGAACACTATACAAGCGACATAACGTCTAGATTCGAACAATTGTGAACTATATAATGCACGTATAGGTATGTACAACGGCACTCGGATGTTTTGTGACTGTTTTCACTCTTTAGATATTAGCTCAATGGTACTGAAAAAAAATATTGGTGAGTGTTGTATCAGTTATCTTGTTAATAGTACAAGCTTTGCTTAATTTGGGGCCAGATGGCGCTATGTAAAATATTCACCAATAAAATTTATTTATAATGAATTCCTACATGCATAATGCAAACCTGACTGACTAAACCCATGCACTCACGTAAGTGATGAATAAAAGGTAAAATAATTAATATTAATGTTCCCCAAAATCCCAACGTATTTTTCTAAAGGCAATATTAGGTTCTAGCTTCATTTGTTTCACAAAATGTATCCAGCTATTTTCTTCAAATAAATTGGCTTAGCACTTTCACTTAACACTGATTGATCGAATCCCCGACGCGTGCATACATTTTTAACGTAGCTACTCTACCGCCATTAGGAAACCTCCAACGTTTGAGAAATTGCTGCTATGTTACTCATTCTATACGTGCGTATCCATAAATACGTCCCACCTAAATACTTAAACATGAAGTGAACGCTGACGGCTCGCATTACGCTGATTTACGTAAGAAGAGTTTTTATTCCAGTAGACTCGGAGCGAAAATGAAAATGGGAGCATTAGGAACGTTTTACATTAGCGCATCGAATGTCTCGAAAGTATTGAACGCATTGCAGTGAACGTTCTAGACATTGTTTTGATGTTTTATTCATACGAACGGCTTTTCGGTGAAGCAAAAGATAGTGAGGAAACCTCGGAAACGAGATTGAAATATTGTCAAGCGTTCGTTTATAATTTTTGTGTGTTAATGGTAGAGGTTTGTCCAGCTGTAAGACAAAACAGGTAAAAAAAAAATAAGATGCGGTAGGACTCTACTGCAGAGTCCGCCTGAGGAAGTACTACACCTTTGCTAGTTATTCAACCGCCAGGCGGTAGTGTGCAAGCATTACTGTGTTCCAGTTTGAACGGCAATGTTACCAGAGAAATTACTGGGTTTACTGGGAGATTTAACATCTAATATCTCAGAGTGACAAGCGCAGTGCAGTGCGGCGTAGGATTGTATTAGCAAGTTCACAATTCTGGCACTGCTACTGTTATTGGCAGGCGTGACTTACCACCAGGCAAACGTCGTGCTCGTATCGTCAGTTGATTGTATAAATACACCTATATATACATTATATTATAAGCTCCAAGTATTTCAAAAGTAGCACGGAAATTCTGGGAATTCATTCAAACCACTTAGTGAACTTCAACTTCAACAAACTTTTCGAGTGCTTTTTACAAGTTGAGGTAGGCCAAGCTTCCGACTTAGCTGTGAAATTCTAATTAGGCACGTTGCCTTAGAGTTTCCTAGCTAATTGTTGCAAATAGTAATTCCACTTCGCATAAATGCCTTTGATATTAATCCCCTTCGGCCGTTAAGGAAACTGAAGTTTGGAAACTGGTTTCCTGAAAGGATTTTATTAACCTCCTACGTAACTGGTTTCCTGAAAGGTTTTTTTTAACCTCCTACGTAACCGGTTTCTTAAAAATACTTTGTTTGTGTTATTTCAGCCACCTACGAAACTAATTGGACTACAATAGTAATTTTACGAGTGTTGTATTAGTAGACTCGTAATAAAACCGTTCTTTAATCATAGTTAAGTATAACGAGCCTATGTAGATCAAAAAGTAATGCTCAAGAAAGCTATTATCTTCTTGCTGCAAACGCCGAGTAGTATCAAGCGAATAGACGAGATTTTTGACGTGAAACTTCTAATCAAACCACTGAAGTAGGGCTTTCGCTTTTCTGTGAATCACACCGATACACATGGGTTTCAGAAAAGTGGACCGTAACAAAATGATCTATATCATCTTAAATTAATAATGACAAAACTATTAGTTAGCAAAGATAATAATACTATACTAGTACCATTAGTCTTAGAAACATGAATTTAGTGTCATTATTTAGCTTACATCTTGTTTTCGTTTCAATCTCTAACCCTAAAAGCGACTCGCTGACAAAAACGTTTCACATTAAAGCGTTCGGGTGTGGGCCCTGACACAGCTCCACGAGATTATTTTTCTAGATTTAATGGAGTAAAATAAAATACATAAAAAGTAATGTATTAGGTTTATCATTCCACTATATGTTCACCTGGGTGATTTGAAAGTTTTAAATATGTTGTAAGTGGGTGATTAAAGTCCACAAGAATAATAAGAAAGTCGGCCCTGTTCACCTGGGTGCTTTAATTCCAAGGTGAACAAATGACACCAATTACTTTTTATTTGACATAATAATGTATATAATTATAATCCTATAATAAATTATTAAATAATGTTAAAAAGTCGATTTAATATAAACAAATAAGTGGCTCATAAATCCTTGTCGACTATAATATAGTTGTAATAATTGACATAATTTCATTTTTTTTTACATTTAGTTATTTTAATTATGGTCATTTCTTTCAAAATAGTGTGACTAATTGAATAATTGTTATGTATAAATAAATCTATAAATGTACCATAATCACATTTTGTGTTTTGGTGAGATATGACCTGTCACCTTAACTATGCAAATTTTATAAATGTAAATGACTTGTAACCAACTGTTACCAATAACATGATTATGACGTCGAGACAAATCACCCAGGTGATATCACCTAGGTGCAATGACTCTGAGTTGAAATAAGAAAACCATAATTACCACTTTCACCTATGTGATTTCACCCAGGTGAACATAGTGGAATAAACTATTTGTTACTCATTACAGCTAATACAGAAGTAAAATAATAATCAATTTGTTAGTAGGCAGGCAGATCTACGCGCTGGCGTCTTGCCAGTATCAGTAACGAGGTATTCACAATAGATACTTGATCGAGAGTGTTTCATGTCACTTACCATTTTATATTAAGTGGTGTCCGATTTGTTGTTTGAAAGCAATATACTTCACTAAGATTAAGAAACAACATAAAAACGTTTGATATAAGACAGTGAGACAGATTCAATGTATTATTTATTGTGAAGAAATCACACTTAAATTAGACGCATTTTGAATAAGTTAGAGTTTCTATTATTGTTAATGATTGAAAATAGACTTATTGTTGCAAGTATTATTGTTTCCACGATCATATTACTCGAGAGATTTTGTGTAAGGACGAATATTATAAACTTGAATAGTTGGTCAAACTCGAAAGCATTTCCATGCATATTTCATGCATCCATCCTGTCTTTCACCCATGTACCATGCATTTTTGACGAGACAAGCGAGACTTTCACCTGGTGGTAAGCGTCACGCCTGCCCATAACAGTAGCATTTCCAGAATTGTGAACTTCCAAATACAATTCTGTGCTGCACTGTAGCTTTCCGCCCTGAGAAATTAGATGTTAAACCTCTTCATACCCAGTAAATTATCTGGTAACAGGTAACATTGCTCTTCAAACCGAAACATTGTAATGCATGTACACTACTACTTGGCGGTTGAATAACTGGCAAAGGTGTGGTACTTCCCCAGAAGGACTCTGCAGTAGAGTTGTACCAATGCATGCATCTACTACTAAGTAAGTAAGTAAGTTCGTATAGGCTGAGTGGCCAGCCCTAGTGTCAGAGTTAATGTGCCGCCCGAAAGCCTCTGACATGGCTGACGGTTGTTGTTATAGAAACTAGAACAAACAACCGGGACCAACAATTTAACGTGTCATCCGATCCCCGGTAGCGCTTAGAAATAAATTCCACTCACGGTCACCCATCCGAAGACTGACCGGACCGTCCGTTGCGTAACATCGGTGATCGTTTAGAATCACCTAGACAAGCTACGCCACGAGCGTTACTACTAACAAACTAACATATAATTTTGGATGAATAGTCAAGCCTGGCTTGGTTCTTGGCGCTAAGAAAGCTATCTGCTAGTGTACACTCAGTCTAATACCCTAAGTACCAGCATTAGTAACTGTCCGTCAGCTATAGTGAATGGAAGCCAAGATATCCCATTCAACCTCAGACGAAGGTTATACCGATAACGGTATTTCGACAATGGAGAGCTACAATAGCGAAGGCTGCATATTTTTAACTATCAGATGCCTATTGTGATGAATTTCTTGGAAGTTATGATTTTGAATTACGATTGGCCTGAAAGTATCTAAAAGGCAAAGCAGAAAAAGACATTAATTTTCGTTTTCATTGCATTGGGTTAGGGGTTTAAAGTATTCCCTTACCCGTATTGCTCCTTACCACAAAGGAAAAACTGAACCCTTATAGGTAAAGCTTGTCCGTTTGTCGGTCTGTCAATACCGTTTTCTTAAGGAATACGTGTAGGTATCAATTTGAAATTGATATAAAATACGTATGTTCCTTCTATACCGACTGCACGTACGGCTCCATGGAGCTGTAAAAAATCAATCTAAAAATACTAAATAATTTTTTTGCTACATTCGTCTACAAGTATATCTAACTTAACCCTTATTGACTTTTATTGTTTTTATTTGTCTATGTAAGATTTAATGACTAATTACTATATTATTTGGAATCAATACATGTAATGACACTCTATAAGTTCCAGAATTATGATTAAAATGTTAATTTAATCGTCTCTATTGTACAGTAATCATCAATTGAAATTTCTATAAAGATTTGAACTTAACCCTTATAATACTGGTAATAATTCCATCGTAGAAGCTATGAACCTACGGCGTAGGCTTTGAATAAAACTTATTAAAAAAATACCTATATTATTATATCAGCATTTAGATTTTGTTACTTACATGTGTTTATGATATTGTGCTGATGTATAATATCTTCAACAGCCTGAAGACGTCCACTGCTGGACGAAGGCCTCCCCTTTAATAGGAAGGGGTTGCCATAATCCCCACGCTTGGCAGGTGGCTTGGGGATCGCATTATGCTCACCACCGTTAACTAAAAGGACGCTGCTGCCCGTCCTCCGGCGATTCTGGATGCAGTTTTAGGACATACCTAGGTCCAGGGTTGATAAATGATATTATGTTGGTACCCAATAAATAAATAAATTACGAAGATCCAGTGCAGTAGCGTCGTGTCAAAAATCCAAACAATTCTATTCTATGATCTTTGCTACTAAAGATTAAGAACATTTTTGTACAGTAAGAGTGAAGTATTAGTCTACGTAATTCTTCATCATCATTATCATCAGCCCGGAGACGTCCACTGCTGAACGAAGGCCTCCCCCTTATACCGCCACACAGTACGACGACCTTCCATTTGCATCCACCGGATGCCCGCGACTTTTACAATGTCGTCGTTCCACCTAGTGGGAGGCCTTTCTACGCTGCATCTTCCGGTTCGCGACCGCCACTCAAGAACCTTACTTCCCGATTTGTTCCCTATCTGTTCTTCGAGCGATGTGGCCTGCCCGTTGCCACTTCAACTTGTAAATCCTATGTCGGTTGTAACCCCCGACCAGGTCTTTTTTTTAGAAATATGTTTTTATTTATACCTGGTGTAAAGATCCATCATCCTGGTCCTACGGCACCCTTTTTGTACCCTCCCCCACATATTATTTTTTTTTTGTTAGTTTTTTATTTTAATATATATTTTTTATTTTTGATTTTATTTAATATTTATTTTAAATTCTTATACTATGTTTAATATTTATAATATGTTTAATAATTACTTTTCCTATCTGTAACCTAAGTTTCATTTACTATGTACTACTTATATAAATACTAGTTCTAATACATACCTATTTATTATTTTACACATATGAATTGGCCAAGTGATCGTCTTAGGAGGACTCTACGTTGTGAACCATGATAACCCGAGATAGATTTGAGATGAGCCTAGGATTACCTACCCCTAACTATTCTAGAGTTAACTCAACCCTTGTTTTTAACTTAAAAATGTAATAACGCCTGAATCAAACATATCTGTCACACAAATACTAACATTGCCATCGTTAAAGAGAAAGGTTATCAAACATTTGTAGTAGCTTATTTACAGTACATACAAATATTAGATTCATTTATAATACATAAAATATAGCAGTTGTTTCCTACGCCTTGCGGTTTAGTACATACGTTATTCTGAATAATCAATAGGTACATAGATGATGCAATACCTAGATATTTATTATCCTACTCAACTTTCTAATACGGACCTACTTCCACTTATATAGGGTAAATAAATAAACATAGGGAAAACTATCTTGAGAATGGAACTTTACAAAATTATATGATTAAATTATTTATTAATTACTTATTGAAATGTACGGATCATGTACGGATTAAAAATTGAAATAAAATAAAAGCTATGTACATGATAGAAATAGTGGCTCAGGTTAGGCGCCCCGCCTCGCACCATAACAATAGGATTCTTCCTTGCAGGTCATCCTCCTTCCACTTTAATGAAGTTCGCAAGACTTCATTTAATGGGGGGATTTTAATTACTTTAATAAGTTTCGATTCATGTCAGTCTCATAGAGAAATTAAACTCTATCTACGTTATAGTCAGTCTGGTCTGTTAGCAAGGGACAAGAGGACATATTCCCTAAGTCTCGTAGTCTGTTTGTTCACGAATAAGTATTCTAACCCCAACGGCAAGTGGTCAACCGTGGGTTGTGGCGCCTGCAAAGTTTTAGTCGGGGCTCTCCCGATCCCTAATCTGGGAATCAAGAGAGTCCCTATAGGCGCAATGACCTACCTAGCCTACAGAAAAGTAGCTAAAGAACTAGTCAGTAAGTCTGTGGTTGTACCAGTAAGTATGTCCCTACCTACCTATGAAATTCTCTTGCTCCTGATCATAGAATCAAAAGAATCTCTAAAAGCTAAACAGAAGATGGAAGGCCAGGTTTTACCATATCCTGAACGCTTCATTAGATAAATCTCATCTTAGTTAATGAGCAACAATCTAGTTAGATAATTTAAGAATCCAATTAGGTATGTAATTACATTATGTAAAATTATGCCGGTAGGTAAGTATTCTCTATTATTGTCAGTTTCTCCTCTTTTAGTAAGAGAAAACATAACATGGCACGGCTATGCTTGGCCAAAGAAAACACTAAAACCAAAGACAAATATACATGTCACAAGTTAAAACTATGGCTTCCAAATTGCCATCATTAAAATTTGATTTGGTATAATTATTATGCAAAGTTCACAAACTTAACGAGATTTATCTATTAAACCATAAGATTAACAAATCCAATTCCAGCTTGAATGGAATTTTACTCTCACCGAAGAAACCTGAAATAAAGTTTCCCTAACATCCCTATATCTCGGCGATCGAATACATTCGCATTCAGATGAAAATATTGGATCGGCGAGATTACCCTACCGATCTATCCTACACCTTTAATAGGGCCCTAATCTTTCTAGAAATAATAATCCCCAGGCAAGCAAGAGACACGCGAGTCTCGTATTTAATTTTAACCCAAACTAATACGGGGTATTATCTAGATGCCAGCATCTAGACGTGCAAATACCCTTCTAACACTACACTGAACTATTCCTGACGGCGGTCAACCCGTAAAAGACTTACGACCCCTAACATCCCTACGGGAGTCACTTCCAAGTAGGAACTGCCTTATAACACAAAGAACAGCCCTGGAACGGTTGTGAACATCCTCCTAACGTAAGACAGTCTATATGCATTCTGGAAGGCGTCTCTAAGCGTGCTTACAGCGACAACGATCCCGCTAGGGTGCAACCTGAAGTTGTCCAGGACCCAGAGGTTCTCTTAGAGCCACAATCCAAAACTCACATAAACCGGTAGCTTGGCTGTCTTTCTCTATGGGAAAGAACAAACCCTCGGTTCGCTACAAAAACCCGAGCCTAACAGATGGGGAACTTACAGGCTTTAATTAGCTCGGCGTGTAAGTTTTGCAACCATGTGCGAGTCACAATTGTCCAATTTATTGTTCACAATATGATTTTAACAACAAACTTTACACTCAAAAACTTAATCTTTGCACTTATTCCAAACTAGCGTGAAATAAATACCAGGTTTTAAGTTGAATTTTAGCAACACTAAACAGCAAATAACAAAACATAAAATATAAATTCCCTTTGCCCACAAAATATTTAAAACTATATTAAAGTATTTTAGAAATAAAATTAAGCAGAGATTCCCCTTTTAAAATTAATTTACAGAGCAATTGGACAAGCGTAACGACCCTACAGAAATCGGAGCACGAATGATTGCGAATCGACGCGTACTGCTCTTTTATCAACTCTCGCAAATCGACAAGTCGAAACATGTTTCCTAACCAGACGGTCTATCCGAGACAGGCGGGACAGGCGAGACACGCGACCCACGACAAACGAGACAGGCGGTACAGGCGGGACACGCGGGACACGCGACCCACGACAAGCGAGACAGGCGGTCTACCCGAGACAGGCGGTACAGGCGGTACACGCGAGACACGCGACCCACGACTCCAACTCGCGGTCCAAGCCAGTACAGCAAGACCTGCAGTTTGAAAATCATCATCATCATCATCCCACTTTATCCACCTAATGAACTGGGCTTTGTGTTGAAAATCCAACCAAGAATTGAAGCATCCTCGAGGTTCTCCTCCTCAGGGACCTACTTTAACTGCCCCACAGAAAGGTACTTGTGAATAGTTTCTAATTAATGTTCTAAAACTAGATTTGAGGCTTTATTCCGTTATTATACTAAAATATTTTCGCATGTACATAACAAACAGATGACTCCCGCCATAACAGAGTCACAGAGTCTGTAACAGAGTTTGCATGTTTAATGCTGATTTACAACTATTCCAAACACAGTTGTTTTTCATGCAAAAGGTGGAACTTGTTATATATAGAACAGAACCTATTGTTTCCATCTTGTATTTTTGTGAAGACATCTTAATAATTTCCTGTAAACAAAGTAATTGTTAAACTCATTATTTCTTCATTGCATTCCACAAGCCAGGCAGCATTTTAGTTGATTAACCATCAGCAAAAATACCTACTTTTGTATTCATGTATTTCTAGTAAGAAAAGACATTATGGTGGAAAGTACTTGTAAAGAAAATCACGCTCCCCTTTGCCCTGGATTGGTTACTAATCTCATTTGAAGATGTTAACCGCACCAATTAGATTTCCTTTCCCTTTGTAACCTTAATCTTCTTACTTTCCAGTTTGTAAGAATTGCTCGTGCTATTTCATAAACCCAAGAAGAGTATGCTGCGCTCCAAGTTCATACGGCTACAAGACCATGCTTTAAGGAAAGCCGTTCTCTCTTTCTCCAAATAAAACCACATCAACAGCCGGAAGACGTACACCGCTGGACGAAGGCCACTCCGGGAGGTCAAATCAACCAGAATACCATCAATTGCCCCGTAGAGAGTTCATAACTTTAGATAATCAAAGTTAGCCATATAATTTAAGTGATAAATGTGTCTGTAGACTAGATTATACTGGTGAACAGTTAAATATTCGTTAAATCATTTCAATGTACAATCTATAGGTTTTATTTAATAAATATTAAAGGAGTTTTTCTATTTTAAATAAGCCTTCTTTTATTATCCCATTAGATCTATAACTTGTAATTTATAGACCTAGTATTACATAAATAAGATAATGTAAGTCTGAAGCCTTGGTGTTATTGTTATTATAATATTGTGAATCATAACGGAGCTGCTATATTTGTTTCGTTACAGCCAACCCCCAAAATTTATATAGATGTTCATTTCTAATCGGAATAAATTTTCCCAACAGTAAATAAACAATTCACAAATATTATAAGTATAAATTTACCACTACAAACCTTTATGTGCAATTATTATTTGTCAGCTTCCGAGTTTCAGCAATGAATTATGTGCCTGGGTAGTTCTAGCGACACATTGAAATTTGCGTTTAATAAATTAAAGCAGAAAATCAACCAGTTTTTATGTTGATAGTTATATTTGGTAACATAATAGTTCCCAAAATAAATAACAAATAATTTTCATAAAGTAGTCCAGTAGAACTACCCACTAACGTGTGAGCGTGTTTTTATATCCTATCACAATATGACTTTGTGTTTTTATACCAACTTGTAAACAATCTTCAAAAAAAAAACTCCATACTCCGAGCTTGTTAATATATCAGCCATAAAGAAGATTGTCCTTTTCACAGAAGTGCCCTCATCTGCTAAGGAATCTTGGTTGTGAAGCAAAAGCAGTCCTAGTGACTATGCGTCGAACTCTCTTACCAAACCTACTTTTCGTTTACCAAGAGACCCCCACGCATCCCTTCCTGACTATAGACAAATCAATGGCAAAAATGAACAAAAATCCGTATAGCCTCTATATCCCGCAAAGGAGTATAAAACCATCGTCAGATTATTTTAAATTGGAGAATGTGTAGTGTAGTAAATCAGATGATCCTACCTTGTAGAGTATAAGATCTTTATGAAATCAACGTATGTTGATGTATGCCAGCTGGCCTGACCTAACTCCAATTCTCCTTCATATAGATCAACTTGAGGAAGTGTTTTGCTAACCCTCGAATCCTGACAAAGCGACTCTCATCCCGATAGTGTTGAACATTTGAGCCCCTCCTGCTCTCTTTATATATTTTTAAATATGTATATAAATATTATAGTTATAGTTATGCTCTTGCACTCTCTTGTCACTACCCCCGTATTCACGCTGACTCAAATAGACATCACCATCCCATAGATAAAGAGTATTTAGTAATATCTTTTGCACAATCCTCATTAGTTTTTTTTTTCCCAATATAATTATTTAATTATAATCTAAATAATTATAATGTTCCGTTACAGATTGAAGTAACAACCAGTTTCCAGACCCACATTATTTCATCCTACCTCTTACCTTTTTTTTTCCCTTAGGCAAGTACCAAGCAAATAAAACAACATTTATGTACCTTTTACATTTTTATTATAAACAATTACCTAATTTGATTACCTTTTAAATCATAACCGTTACCTCACCTTACCATTTCCACTTAGGATTACCACTTACCATTACCTATTTAATACCTTTACCATTTGTTTACACATTTACCTTTTAGCTTTTAGCTATAGTAAGCGTCGTAGTAGCCACATGTAAATAGAACTTACAGGATCAATGTAATAGATGATCATAGTAAATTAGCAAACACACAATTAGCAGGTATACACATTTTGGGATAAAATACAGTTTTAAATAAAACCATTAATTGTTGCACAGCACAGAATTTATTAATTAAAGTAGGGATAATAAAATTGCTACCAGTTATTGTTCTTAACTTTGATTTTATTAATAATATTACAACATGACAGACTTATATTCTAGGTACACAACAAAGGTAGGCGTCCACAACACTGAATTTATTAAGTAAAGAAGGAATAAGGGATAATAAAATTGCAATCAGTTTTTTTTTCTTAGCTTTGATTTTATTAGTAATATTATAACATGACAAACTTATATTCTAAGTACACAACAAAGGTAGGCAGACCATGTACATATAACGCAATTTTCTTTTTATAAAAATTAAGTAAATTTGGACTAACGCTAATCAGCCTTTTATAGTCCACATTTGTTCTTAGGTTTGCCATCGAAATATATTGCGCAGGTTTTTAAATCCTCAAAATAATTTAAAGACATCCTAAAGAAAATAATCTATTTTCTATATTTGATATTTAAAGTTAACCCCGTAAGGAACTTTAATAAAGATTAAACCTCACTGGCATCCATAATGTCATCTGGAAGGATTACTAGGATTCCTTACATTTTCTTGTACCATCTTAAAAGTTTTATACTTTTTTTTTCTCTTTTTTTTTTTTTTTTCGCTTAACATCAGTAACATCTTAATATCTTACGTCTTAACATCTTACCATCAGTAACATCTCAGCGTCTTAACACCAGCAGTAACGTCTTAACATCAGGAACACCTTAGCGTCTTAATACCAATAACATCTTAACGACTTAAAATCAGTAGTATCTTAACGCTAAATCTTATAATTTTCTTACTTTCTCTTTTCTAATGTCGCTTAACACCAGTTGTAATTACAAGGTCTCTTCATTTATGACTATTTCCACTCAATTTTTTTTCTACTGATATCCCGTTGATTATTACCCCAGTCTAACATTTAAACCACAATTTCTTAGGTACCTGTTACTGTTTGACCACATCCTTTGAGCGAATCTATCTTTGAGCTGCGCCTTCAGTATCAAACAAACTTACATAATTACATACAATCAATATCTTAGATGATGATGATGATGAATATCTTAGAAATCCCAAAACCAAATCAATGAACCTCTTTAGGACTAAGATAAGCTAGAGATATTTACTTATACCATGATCCTTATAATTATTACGTAGACCCTAGACTTGTATAAATATACCTAGTAGGTAGGTTCATAACATATTATAGGATGTAGAGCACTTACAGAATACACTTTTTTTTTCTGATAAGAACATCACCCTTTCATTTGTTTGGCGTCTAATCAAATCACCCAAACTCACTCTGCAACTGAATGTCTGTTATCGGGGTTCGAACCCAATACATCGTAAATCCTTACTCCTTTGTTACTCGTTATGTAATGGCTTAATGGATTTGTGAAAGTTGAAGTTTGAAATGAAATGGACTCATACCTTATGTTAGAACTAACTCTTATCTAGAGTATACCCTTCGTCTCGGAAAACACGGTTCCCGCAGGACAGCGAGTGAAACCACAGGGCCTTCCTAGTTTTTATTTTTTTTTGTAAAAGAATAAAGAAGAGATTATCATCAGAAATCCGCCTTGTTTTAAAATACATACTTACAACCCCCCGCTTCTAATTTTCTTTAGTTATTTACTAATTATTTTATACGATTTAATTTAACTTAGATGGATAGATAGAAACTCCCCACTGTGCACACCAGAAACACAAACAACGACAGAAACAAGAATTTTATGAAGTGACAATGTGGAAGCCTTATCGCCAGCAGTGATCTCTTCCAGGCAACCATTAGATAGTAAACATTAGATAGTAAAAGCTTTACCTATTTCTAATCAGAAGTATTTAGTCTAGTAATTATTTAACAAAATGAAAGGTTCTGGTCTAAACGTAGAAATATTGTTATACACGCCATGCCACGCCACCTATTGACGAATTTCTTTATTACTTCAATGATTCAATAACGATTCCCGTGACTTTCTAATAAGCTGTATCCACTCGACTCCTGTTTTTGTTTTCTCGTTATATGCATATTCCACTCGTTGACAATAGAGGACGTTATATTTCTCCTTCAATATTTTATTCATCTGTAAAATATTTTAACCTGCGGACATAGATATTTTACAATTAATTATTTGTATTCCATTTGCAATAATAACTTCTCATTTAAACTTTAACCTTAATCAACACCCTTGTTCTTTAGTGCTAGGCTTTCGATTTAATTAAGAGCAAGTTGGTGTTTGTTATTTTATCTGTTGTACCATGTACCACGATATCTTAGACAATAGGCAAGTACATTGTACAACCATCAAACCCGTACGACGATCCAAGCCTGCCAAAGAAAATGGAAGAAATGGGAGTCGCTACGAACAATTAGTAGGTACAGAACAAACGACCAGTAACTTCGATTGATAATTGGTGCGATGACACGACGGCAATATTCATTCAACTCTTAATCTAAAATAACAAACCATTTATTTCAATATATTTTAATTCTCTAAACCTAATACAATATTTTATTTCAATATAATTAACTTATCTCAGAACTCCTTACGCCATCTATCGAGTTTAAGACTAGCTATCCACTTTGATCAATTGCATTTTAATTCCACTCCTTACCATAAGAGGGCGCTTAAATAAATCTTAATTCTACCCGCGACACGACACCTTCTAGTTTTTAACCTTCAAACATATACCAACGGATGGAGATGGCAAGCCAAGGCACGTCCTTCTGCCAGAGCTGTAATATTTAGTGTCCCTTTGTGTCTTTATTTTAGGCGAAGATGTAATTGAAAGTGTGCCATGTGTGTTCACCTTGCTCCCCGCAACATGGAAAATGTATGTACACAGATTTAGCTAATGGCATCTCCAGCATTACTTTCTCTAAGGGTATAACTCAAGTTAGGAAATGTTACAGATAATGTTACCAATACTCTCTAAGAACAAGAATCTTTAATAACTAAATAAAATAGGATAATGCTAAGGCCTGTTATACTATCTACTAAACAAATTGGCAGCTTGTTACAGATCAGGGGTATTGCGTTTGGCAAATCTAAAGAAAGTGCGATGCCAATATAAATTGTTGATATTTTTCTTCTTTCGTTTTTGGCTTCACTTGGGCTGAATGCTTCACTTTACTGAAATTTCTAGAAGGAATGTACCACGATTATGATTTCATAAATAGAGTACAACCTAAAGTTATAAAACTAAGATATTATACCCCATTGAAAGAAAACGTTTTATTATCAAACCATCATCCTAATATCTTCTCAGCATAAGCATATTCCCCATTTAATAGATATGTAAATTCTAACTAGCAATACATCTCCGAAGAATCTTGTAGTAAAGTCGCCACGACTTCACTAGGGCATGACAGGTTCTGACCGTGACTCACTGTATTTAACTATGACTGTGACTAGGACACATTTGACTGAAGACAGAAAAAACAGAAATAACAGAAAGAAAGATCGGCGCAGAAACATGTATGCGGCCGAAAGACTTGTATCCATGGCAGCATCAAACGTACCAAAGAAAAAATATTTTTTGTTTTCTTTCTTTTCTTAGAGTTAGGACTTTCTAGTTGGAATCGATTTATTTTTGTTCTCATAGACTTCAATTCGATTTTGTGAAATTATAATTTTATAATTACCCGTTATTTACGTTGACCTTCTACAGTGTAATAAATAATAAGACAAAATACATAACTATATTTATGGCAATTCCCACCAACTCGAACCACATAAACCACGTGTGTACTTTCATTAAATCACACAAACCCCGAGTAATACAGGCCACCCTTTATTGCAATACCAAATACCTTTAATTGTAATACTGCAGTCTGCACTACTGTCTCACTTACTACAGATTTTTTTGTATCTACTTACTAAACTAATATTAGTAAAATTATGGTTTTCAGCCTCAGCACTCAAGAACATTAGTAAACATTTTGAATGCGAATAATACTACAAGGAATTCTTTTTTTTTTTTTCATTCGATTATTTATGAAATACTTGTCAACTTTCTGCGAATCTCTAATGATGTACTGACCCAATCTAACAGTGACATGACATAATATGACACACAAATATTTAAATAGTTCCCGCCATTCCCACTATTTTTCACAACATAACCTTAAGCTTAGTATGATATTATAATTAGCATCTACATTTAAACTTGAAAGTTTGTACAGCATCTAAGTACGTTTAAAAGTTTGTACAGTAAACATTGTGTCATCCCGGAAACCACCAAAGCCGGAGGCTTATCGCATACTTACCTCCGAATAGTTAATGTGATGGATAAAAACTCAACTACTACTATTTTTGTATCAGAAGGATATTCTAATTAATTTGGTAAGTATCTTTTGCTTTGTTATGGTTACATACAATCGCTCGATAATCACTCTTAGGTTTACTTAACATCATAGACAGGTATGACCAGTGAGTTGAAATAAAAACATCTTAGGGTATGACACTATGCTCTGTAAGAATTTACTGTAAGATAACACCAATACACTGTAAGAATTTTGTCTATCTACTCCGTAACTATTTCTTTCTAACTAGATTCGGAATTAACACCGCTTACCTTGTACATGTCCACCGTTCGAGTTAGGATAATTTTAAGTAGGTAACTAATAAAATTACATCTTATTTTTCAGAAACCATGAAAGCGATCTACTAGTAGAATAATTTATGCCTACTTCTATACAAGGACTAACATACTTGCAACTTTGAAACTACACAACTGGTTGAGAATGGATTAATATCGACCTACACCATTTTCAGTACCTACTAAATACTGACAGCATTTAATTACCAGGTAATTCAAATGGCTCTTAACTTAATTTTACCGTGGAAGTTAGTTATGTACATAATTTGACAATAGCAATAGCAACACAATTTTAATCATAACAAAAGTACAGCTTACTACATTAGAATTTGTTTTATCCTGTTTAACATGATCAAAACAAAAGTGTGAGACGCCTAAATCATTATATTCACCCCACTGTGATTTTCTTTGAAATCTATACAATGTATTTAGGTCGTAGTGACTTCATTTACATATTTTGTTCATTCGTTTTTCTACAACTTTACTAGGCAAATACAAATTAACTGGCTACTATGTGAATTCCCCGTACAATTAAAACAAAAATGTAATTGGCTACTGTTACATTTACCATTGTTATTGTAACAATGATACTAGTGAATGTGTCCTAATAGCAAACCTAACAAAATGTAATGAGAATTATGTTATAATTATTTTAATTTAACATTTTCAGTGCTCCTTCATGAATTAACTCTAATTCTATGGAGCTCCTACAATTCTAACTCGTGCAGTTCCGTAACACATAACCGATGACCTATGACATGAGTAAATAAAGAAGTCCTAAACGGTAAGCAGCAAATACTTTTACATCTATACCTAATCACATGTTAGAATTTTAACAACAGTATTAATTCAGTATTTGCACCTGCGCACTTCTATTGTATGATTTACAAGAAACACCATAGTTGACCATAAACTCTGATTTTCACATTAAATTACTTATAGCTTAATTTCTTACTAAAGAAATATCATATTATGTGTGTGAAACTAAGTTACTATGACCGCTACACCGCAGAACTAACAATAAATACCTAGTAATTTTAAAAGTGAGTGAAACCATAGTACACAGCTAGTTTAAAATATGACTTTTCTATGTGAATCAAATTTCCTACTTTGCATAGTGAATAGGAGAATAAAATTAACCATGTATGTAATTTCTAACAATACATTTTCTTATAAGTAAAGAATTCAATGGATAGATTAGATAAATTATTACAAGATTTTCTATTAATTTTCTATTGAAACTTCTTCCTCCTTTATTCCTTTCCTTCTTTTTTTTTTTCTTTTCTTGAACTTTCTTTATTGTAATTCTTTTTTCTTGGTTAAGCAAGCCTCTCGCCTGATGCTATGTGTTTTGCCTATTTATAGCTGTTTACTGATTGTTTACTACCATGTTATTGACTATACATTTTTCCCATTAAATTGAAATTAATTATAGGATTCTAAAGTGTGTTTTATTCCCTTTCAGATGTGACAAGATGAAATATTAGAGATTGCCTGCTTGTTACTACTTTCACCAACAATTGGACATTCTAACAAGATTCAAGCAATGCTGAGCTACAACAAGAATTTTGTTTATCTACTCCGCTACCACATTTGTTTTTTTTTTGTTCTATATTAAGTTTATGTTTTTATGTTTATATTATTTCATTGTCTTTTTACATTTACAATTCAATGATTTACAAATTTTACAATGTCTCCCAAGTGTATTATGCATTAAATAGTACCTACCCTTTTGTTTCCATTTCGAAAATAACCAAAGCTAGGAAACAAAATTATTTAATTAAGAGAATCTAATTTACATTTAGTTCAATTTAATTTATGTCTGAAATCTAGCCTGGACTAGTTAAGAGAATTTTAAACAATTATAATATAATTAAGTTAGTCAGCTATCAATATTATATAATTACACAACTGCCCAAGAAACCGTTACTCTTTTATAGTATATAATATGTTTTATAGTATGTAAGTGTTGTGTATATTCTGTTTCTACTTATTATGTCTTATAAGGATTATTTTATGAGTATCTAACTTATACCAAGTAGTTTTTACAATTATTTTATTATATCTGTACTTATACAACTGAAATCTGAAATGTTTTGAAGTAGAATCCTAAATATAAACTTACAATTATAATTTGAGTTCATACTTGAGAGATATTTTGTACTAATATTGTATTATTTCCTAAGATAATGTACATGTATAAAATATACTTACACAATCTACCCAAAATCAAATATTATACATATCTTTAATTTGGTACCAGAATTAATCTAAATTAATTGAATTTACTATCTCAACCCCCTAGCTTTTCAACTATAAAACTCGGACCTATCTACTTACGTTTTTTTTTTATTTTTCATTAATTATTTAATATTAGTTCATCTCAAATCAATCGCATCACTACACAGCAACATTTTGTCCAGAAGAAACCTGGACAGTAGTCTTAAAGTCTAAAAAACAATACAAATAAGATGAAGGATATAAAGATACAGATAAGAACACCTTATAATTATGAAGTTAAATTGTAAAATCGTATAACATAGTTCATCCTGGTCACGGCACCATTTTGTAACCCCCGACCAGGTCTTTTTTTTAGAAATATGTTTTTATTTATACCTGGTGTAAAGATCCATCATCCTGGTCCTACGGCACCCTTTTTGTACCCTCCCCCACATATTATTTTTTTTTTGTTAGTTTTTTATTTTAATATATATTTTTTATTTTTGATTTTATTTAATATTTATTTTAAATTCTTATACTATGTTTAATATTTATAATATGTTTAATAATTACTTTTCCTATCTGTAACCTAAGTTTCATTTACTATGTACTACTTATATAAATACTAGTTCTAATACATACCTATTTATTATTTTACACATATGAATTGGCCAAGTGATCGTCTTAGGAGGACTCTACGTTGTGAACCATGATAACCCGAGATAGATTTGAGATGAGCCTAGGATTACCTACCCCTAACTATTCTAGAGTTAACTCAACCCTTGTTTTTAACTTAAAAATGTAATAACGCCTGAATCAAACATATCTGTCACACAAATACTAACATTGCCATCGTTAAAGAGAAAGGTTATCAAACATTTGTAGTAGCTTATTTACAGTACATACAAATATTAGATTCATTTATAATACATAAAATATAGCAGTTGTTTCCTACGCCTTGCGGTTTAGTACATACGTTATTCTGAATAATCAATAGGTACATAGATGATGCAATACCTAGATATTTATTATCCTACTCAACTTTCTAATACGGACCTACTTCCACTTATATAGGGTAAATAAATAAACATAGGGAAAACTATCTTGAGAATGGAACTTTACAAAATTATATGATTAAATTATTTATTAATTACTTATTGAAATGTACGGATCATGTACGGATTAAAAATTGAAATAAAATAAAAGCTATGTACATGATAGAAATAGTGGCTCAGGTTAGGCGCCCCGCCTCGCACCATAACAATAGGATTCTTCCTTGCAGGTCATCCTCCTTCCACTTTAATGAAGTTCGCAAGACTTCATTTAATGGGGGGATTTTAATTACTTTAATAAGTTTCGATTCATGTCAGTCTCATAGAGAAATTAAACTCTATCTACGTTATAGTCAGTCTGGTCTGTTAGCAAGGGACAAGAGGACATATTCCCTAAGTCTCGTAGTCTGTTTGTTCACGAATAAGTATTCTAACCCCAACGGCAAGTGGTCAACCGTGGGTTGTGGCGCCTGCAAAGTTTTAGTCGGGGCTCTCCCGATCCCTAATCTGGGAATCAAGAGAGTCCCTATAGGCGCAATGACCTACCTAGCCTACAGAAAAGTAGCTAAAGAACTAGTCAGTAAGTCTGTGGTTGTACCAGTAAGTATGTCCCTACCTACCTATGAAATTCTCTTGCTCCTGATCATAGAATCAAAAGAATCTCTAAAAGCTAAACAGAAGATGGAAGGCCAGGTTTTACCATATCCTGAACGCTTCATTAGATAAATCTCATCTTAGTTAATGAGCAACAATCTAGTTAGATAATTTAAGAATCCAATTAGGTATGTAATTACATTATGTAAAATTATGCCGGTAGGTAAGTATTCTCTATTATTGTCAGTTTCTCCTCTTTTAGTAAGAGAAAACATAACATGGCACGGCTATGCTTGGCCAAAGAAAACACTAAAACCAAAGACAAATATACATGTCACAAGTTAAAACTATGGCTTCCAAATTGCCATCATTAAAATTTGATTTGGTATAATTATTATGCAAAGTTCACAAACTTAACGAGATTTATCTATTAAACCATAAGATTAACAAATCCAATTCCAGCTTGAATGGAATTTTACTCTCACCGAAGAAACCTGAAATAAAGTTTCCCTAACATCCCTATATCTCGGCGATCGAATACATTCGCATTCAGATGAAAATATTGGATCGGCGAGATTACCCTACCGATCTATCCTACACCTTTAATAGGGCCCTAATCTTTCTAGAAATAATAATCCCCAGGCAAGCAAGAGACACGCGAGTCTCGTATTTAATTTTAACCCAAACTAATACGGGGTATTATCTAGATGCCAGCATCTAGACGTGCAAATACCCTTCTAACACTACACTGAACTATTCCTGACGGCGGTCAACCCGTAAAAGACTTACGACCCCTAACATCCCTACGGGAGTCACTTCCAAGTAGGAACTGCCTTATAACACAAAGAACAGCCCTGGAACGGTTGTGAACATCCTCCTAACGTAAGACAGTCTATATGCATTCTGGAAGGCGTCTCTAAGCGTGCTTACAGCGACAACGATCCCGCTAGGGTGCAACCTGAAGTTGTCCAGGACCCAGAGGTTCTCTTAGAGCCACAATCCAAAACTCACATAAACCGGTAGCTTGGCTGTCTTTCTCTATGGGAAAGAACAAACCCTCGGTTCGCTACAAAAACCCGAGCCTAACAGATGGGGAACTTACAGGCTTTAATTAGCTCGGCGTGTAAGTTTTGCAACCATGTGCGAGTCACAATTGTCCAATTTATTGTTCACAATATGATTTTAACAACAAACTTTACACTCAAAAACTTAATCTTTGCACTTATTCCAAACTAGCGTGAAATAAATACCAGGTTTTAAGTTGAATTTTAGCAACACTAAACAGCAAATAACAAAACATAAAATATAAATTCCCTTTGCCCACAAAATATTTAAAACTATATTAAAGTATTTTAGAAATAAAATTAAGCAGAGATTCCCCTTTTAAAATTAATTTACAGAGCAATTGGACAAGCGTAACGACCCTACAGAAATCGGAGCACGAATGATTGCGAATCGACGCGTACTGCTCTTTTATCAACTCTCGCAAATCGACAAGTCGAAACATGTTTCCTAACCAGACGGTCTATCCGAGACAGGCGGGACAGGCGAGACACGCGACCCACGACAAACGAGACAGGCGGTACAGGCGGGACACGCGGGACACGCGACCCACGACAAGCGAGACAGGCGGTCTACCCGAGACAGGCGGTACAGGCGGTACACGCGAGACACGCGACCCACGACTCCAACTCGCGGTCCAAGCCAGTACAGCAAGACCTGCAGTTTGAAAATCATCATCATCATCATCCCACTTTATCCACCTAATGAACTGGGCTTTGTGTTGAAAATCCAACCAAGAATTGAAGCATCCTCGAGGTTCTCCTCCTCAGGGACCTACTTTAACTGCCCCACAGAAAGGTACTTGTGAATAGTTTCTAATTAATGTTCTAAAACTAGATTTGAGGCTTTATTCCGTTATTATACTAAAATATTTTCGCATGTACATAACAAACAGATGACTCCCGCCATAACAGAGTCACAGAGTCTGTAACAGAGTTTGCATGTTTAATGCTGATTTACAACTATTCCAAACACAGTTGTTTTTCATGCAAAAGGTGGAACTTGTTATATATAGAACAGAACCTATTGTTTCCATCTTGTATTTTTGTGAAGACATCTTAATAATTTCCTGTAAACAAAGTAATTGTTAAACTCATTATTTCTTCATTGCATTCCACAAGCCAGGCAGCATTTTAGTTGATTAACCATCAGCAAAAATACCTACTTTTGTATTCATGTATTTCTAGTAAGAAAAGACATTATGGTGGAAAGTACTTGTAAAGAAAATCACGCTCCCCTTTGCCCTGGATTGGTTACTAATCTCATTTGAAGATGTTAACCGCACCAATTAGATTTCCTTTCCCTTTGTAACCTTAATCTTCTTACTTTCCAGTTTGTAAGAATTGCTCGTGCTATTTCATAAACCCAAGAAGAGTATGCTGCGCTCCAAGTTCATACGGCTACAAGACCATGCTTTAAGGAAAGCCGTTCTCTCTTTCTCCAAATAAAACCACATCAACAGCCGGAAGACGTACACCGCTGGACGAAGGCCACTCCGGGAGGTCAAATCAACCAGAATACCATCAATTGCCCCGTAGAGAGTTCATAACTTTAGATAATCAAAGTTAGCCATATAATTTAAGTGATAAATGTGTCTGTAGACTAGATTATACTGGTGAACAGTTAAATATTCGTTAAATCATTTCAATGTACAATCTATAGGTTTTATTTAATAAATATTAAAGGAGTTTTTCTATTTTAAATAAGCCTTCTTTTATTATCCCATTAGATCTATAACTTGTAATTTATAGACCTAGTATTACATAAATAAGATAATGTAAGTCTGAAGCCTTGGTGTTATTGTTATTATAATATTGTGAATCATAACGGAGCTGCTATATTTGTTTCGTTACACGGTGACTTTGGTTCTTTGGCAAATTTGATATAATTCTCGATGTAAGTAGTATAAAATAGCAGGAATATGTGCCAAACATGACGTTTTGGAGCTAGAAACATTTTTACCTAACTACTGTCTTGTGGCTGTGTCTTGGACCTAGCTATGCTCTAAAACCGAATCCAGAACCGCCGAAGGACGGGCAGCAGCGTCCTCTTTGTTAAAGGTGATGAGGTGTTTAAGGTGGTTAGGTTAGGCTTCTAGGTTTACATATAGGTATAAAATAAATGAAAAAAAAAATAGGGCGGAGTATCCGATTTAATTAAACGTGAGTATTCCCGTATATATAAATCAAAAATATACAGGGCGTTGTTTAGATGGTGTCCGATCCTTAAAGCACGCACAGAGAGCCCGTTATATAATTAAACAGAAAATATTCTAAAAAAACTGCCTTATTTTATTTAATCGGGTAAAAAGCTTGCCATTTTCTAGATCATTTTCCTTCATTAATTCTGTTGATCTTTCCAACTAGGTATAATGTGTACGTCTAGCATACGTGTCGAGAGCACGCGTGTTTCATTTTACAGGGGTGGAAAGCCGCCGGGTAATGGAGTAGAGCGTATTGCTACTATAATTATGTACTTTTATATACGGTATAGCGGCGTTGCCGTCTAGTGCCGGGCTGTGACGTCATGATGTTTTACTCTTTACGAGAGTGTTTTTATCAGAAAAATAGAAACATAATGACATATTTCTCAGTGTCTATCATATTGTATAATAAAAAGAACTACCTTTTCTCTCCATTTTGTTCTAACTATTGTCTTCCACCCATAAGAGAAATGTACACAGTATGAATAATTGTAAGTAAAATATTTACGAAGTATCTTCATTTTTTACTCTTACAAAATGTTTTATTTTGTTCCCGAACGACCTTAAAAAAACAATTAAGTATTGTTTTAGATTCGGGTTAAGTTAGGAACACCATTTCGGAGAGGGGTACGTTCGTAATGAAAATTAATCACTCTTTGTTTTTCCTTACCTATCTCGCTCCCGGGTCAGTTTTTCGGGTCAGGTTCGGAATGATACACTTTGTTGGCAAATTGTGCAAGAGTAAGTTAAGGCCACACCTCCCAAAAATACTTCAAAGAGCAGCAATCCTCTTTCGATATTTACACAACTATTTAAAATAAAAATATTTTGTGACCTAGAAGATACCGAGGAGAGGTAAGCAGCTCCGTCCAATCTTTCATTAGCGTACGGAATAGCCTTAACTGGAAGATGCTTCGAAAAAAGTTTTAAAATGTTTTTATTATATACCTACAAGTTCGCGTTTGAGCACCAACTCTCCTATCCTGTTGGTAAGCGACAATGTGATAGACTTAGGAAATACCTATTCACTCTGAACTTGAAAACATCTAGACTTTATTACGTAAATGAGAAATCCGATAGCATGTTTCATTTTGTAATAAGAGCAAACGTAGAGTCAGCGTAGTGTCACGACGTTTTTTGGTACGAAGGTATCGAGAACTCTTCCGCTGTCTGCCACTGGTCGTATTCCAAGTTCAACCCACGACTGTATTTTTTTTTTGATTTATGATGTTATGCGATTACTCCTCCAATTATGTATTGATTTTGATGAATAGTTTTTTGTTTGGTAGGTCAAACTTCAAAAGTGGTCTCATATACATTTTGACTAAATCGGCTCAGAAGTAAATCAAAATAACAGGAAATCGAAATTGAAGTCCGTTGTTTAAAAAAATATGTAATTATTGTGGTCCGCCTGGGGAAGCACCACACGTGTACATACCAATTATTAAATCGCCAAGCAGTAGTGTGCAATTACTGTGTTTCGGTAGAAAGGGCAATGTTAGCAGAGAACTAAATTAGATTGCATAAAAAAATTCTGATTACACCCATGCCTGTTCCAATAGCTCTCTGCGGCGGTCGCATCAAGAACAAGCTCGCGGAGACACCACGCGCACTTGAGAGGTCGGCCATGACGATACATTATTACCGACAGGGCCGACAGTTTACAACAAGCTGCCTCAGCATATTACCTACGGAGCATATTACCTACTTGGCGCTCTGTGCAGATTTTTTATTTTGTATACTTATAGTAACGGTTGTATAATTATTATTTTTTTATGACATTTTGTAATTATTGTTTATTGACATTACTGTGTTATTGAATTATTGTTTTTTTTAAAGCCCTAAAATATTGTGACGCGTCTGAGTAGAGCATTTAATTTGGGAGCATTTGAAATTGTTTTTTTTAAAGCTTAAACAGGAAGAAAAATTTGAAAAATGAATTAATTAAATTAATTAAATAAATTAATTTTTATTATGAAAAATTTTTCATTTGAAATTGATTTGGAAGCCAAAACAAAGTAGACTTACCTAATGAGTTTTCTCAAGGTTCGGTACGTCCAATGTCTCGACCGCGTTATTTTTGCTTTATCCTAATCATAAATAATTACATAACAGTACAATGATACAAAAGCAGAGTAAACAAAATAGTAGCAGAGATATATTGTGAAATAATGTAGCTTAATTAAAATAACAGAAACAGCTCAAACAGCTACAAAAATAATCGAAGTGAAGTTAAATAAAGGTGTTATTCCAACGGCGCGGCGATATCTGACTGCAGACTGCAGAACGAAGCTGCTATCGAATCATATATATCCTAGCACCTAAATAAACCTGGGTATGTTCTAAAACTGCATCCAGAACCACGGGGGGACGGGCAGCAGCGTCCTCTCGGTTAATGTTGGTGAGCATTCTGCGAACCCCAAGCCACCTGCCAAGCGTGGGGATTATGGCAACCCCCCTTATTAAGGGGGAAGTCTTCATCTAACAGTGGCCGTTTTCTGGCTGTTGATGAACTAAATAAAGTGAAAAAAGAGTGAAATATAATCAATAAATGGGAAGTCAAACGAATGCTCAATATTTTGTGTATTGTCTCAATACAAGGAAAGGGTATTCTGTGTCCGTCGGTCTTACTGTCAGTCTAAATAAGATTGGCATGTGACGAAAATAGTATCAGTAATGTAACATACATTACTGACTTAATATAGCTCAGTAGGCGCAAAATGACAATAACAAAAATTATGAGTTCTTCAGCCTTAAATATCATACCGTTGGGCATTTAAAGGCGTCTTTCGTAGAGTGATTAGGCCATTATTTCACCACGTTTTGATCCGATGCGGGTTAAAGAATTCACGTATGCCCTAAGCATGTTTCGCCACAATGTTTGTCAAGATACAGTGACATGATCCATAAAATCTGTCTGTAAATTCTGGACCCATTGGTAAAAGGCCGCGACCGACCCAACAATCTCTCGATTAGGAAATGAGAGCCTGCACCATCGTTGGCCTACACACTTGATTTTCAAACGACTTCAAAAAAGGAGGTTCTCAATTCGACTGTGTTTTTTTGTATGTATGTTAAACGCGATTACTCCGCCAATTATGAATAGATTTTGATAATTCTTTTTTTGTTTGGTAGGTAATTAATAAGGTAATTAGTAGGTAATTCAGAGGTGGTCCCATATTTTTATTGAAATCAGTCAAGTAGTTTAGTTTTTAAATCAAAATTACTGGTATAAATCAAAATATCTGGAAAATATTAAGATGTAATCCAGGTAGTCGAAATTGAAGTCTGTTTTTTTTTAAAGCATATTATTCATGATAAAGTAGTAACTTAAAGAAAATAAATAGGAATAATAATCAACTTCAGAAGGTACTTGAAACTAAGAAAACTGTTTAATATCACGATAATGTTTTATAAACTTATCTATGAGGTCGCTACCGTACCCGCTACCAATGGGAAGAGTTCCCAAAACGTTCCTCTGGCAAAGTGAAAATAATTTGTCATTATTTGAAGCCAGTGTTTTTATTTGCTTTTGCGATTTGCTGTATTTTATCAGCCAGCGGAATGACACTTGAAAGTTATTCAACCGCTGACGATTAGCGATAAGCGATAAGCGCAAGTAGAGCTAGCAAGTAGCAACTACAGTGCCACCAACTTATCTGTAGAACGGCCAAAAGCGGAACTACTGACGCCATTTTGAAAACGTCATTTCGTTGTTGTTAGAGAGCAAGGAGGCGAACTATAATTAAGAAGGCATGTTTTTAAATATCTCATCATGTAGTTACGAGTATTATAAAAGACAGAAGTTGTTTATTTTTGTAATAGGTGGCAACACTTTTCGATTGTGGCGCCATCGCTACATTCTACAGATGAGTTGGTTGCACTTTACATAGTACTAACTACACATCTAATAAATTACTTTGACATTTACTTTTTCTCTCCTTACGGGATCTTCATCTAATGTACGGTACAGAAAAACAACGACATAGACATCGACTATTCCGCTCGCTATACCTCGTCGGCGGTGGAACAAATGCCTAAAGGTACAATAACAAGGTTGTTATAAACGCGCTTTCATACGTAAGCTAATTCAATTACTTATCAGCTTTGGAACCCGCATTGGAGAGTTCTCTGCTTCACAAACAGATAGAAATAACATTTTTAATGTACAAGAAATGGATTAAAAAAGAATGGTAATAGACTTAACTTGGTGGTAGAGATTTGTTTTGCTGTGTATGGTAGGTGGTAATGGTGAAAACATTACTGCTCCACATTTTGTGTCCGGAAAATTACAGGACTAATGAGAGATATTCTTTTCTGATAGGTACAAAGTCTTGATCCCACGCTATTTATTTTTTCGGTCGGATCCCAACGTTATATCGCACTTCGGCCCACCGCTCATACCAATGAAAGAACAACCAAAGAAAGCCAATGAAGCGATGGTGCCCGGGTTTTTGTAACTCTCTGGATAACGCTGCTAATCATGGGATGGAGTTACTATAAGTAACATCAGAACGCAGTGTCAATGTCGCTATTGTATCTCTATTAGTATACACTTGGTATACAGACTTGGTATACTGTATTTTACAGAGATATTTATTTTATTTCCATGTCCAATAGGGCACTATTTAATTATAACATAAAGATTCGTTCAATGCGTATTTAAAATTATTAACCACACGTTCGGGTTCGTCGGCATTTTAATTCTAAGATATTTTAGAGTTCCGTCCCGAAGAGTGTAGGTACGACGAAACCATATTACTAAGCCTACCGTGTCTGTCTGTCCGACCTATAGTGACATGTATCTTAAAAAGACAATTTTATTTTTCAGGTGGCCATGAGGACAGGCTCGACAGAAACTTGACTAATGTAAGAAGAGAAATGGCAGACAAGATAATGGCTATTGTCGTGAAAAACAACTTATCACTTCAGGTAAGGCTACGTTTATATCCTGTGCAGGCGCATAAATAGGTTTGGTATTTCTGTACCAAGCCAATTTATGTACAACTAGCTGCACCCCGCGGTTTGACCCTGCGTGACGATGAAAAACGGTGACGACGATGATGATAAAAACTTGCCTATTAATGGTATTCCAATGGAAATAACCTATTTCTATTCCGAGTCTCATCCAAATCCATTCAACTGTTTTGGCGTGAAGAGGTAAGTATAACAAACATACACATGCCGAAAACTCATCATCTTCTCATTTATATAATATTAGTGTGAAGTGAATGTGGAGTGTTAGTGTGAATATTAGTGTGTGTGTATGTGTGTGTGAATCATAATACAATAATGTACAGCATTTTGTGCGGTTTATGAATGAGTCGTTAATTTTTAGGGTATCTTACTTAGTTATTGATTATCTCTTTGCCTCAGTGCGCTGTGGAAGGTAGTTTAATATTACCTAGCATACTTAAGTACATTATACTAACTTGTAATTTTTTAATTATTTTTGTTACAATATTGAACTTTTTAATTGTCTGAACTAAAGATATGAATAAAAAAATAGCATATCGAAAAATTGTTAATCTGTTGTAGTAATAATCATTATAAGAAATTCTAAACTAAGTCTTTTCTACTTTTGATCCTGAGAAAACTATAATATTGACATCGATGGATCGAGGTGTTTTGTTATTTATTTAGCGTAAAAGCTTGATAAATATTAATAAGAACTCAAATAAAGATAAAATATAAAAAAAACATTGATTACTCTGCGCACCAAACCGCATAAAAAAGAAAAAGAAAAATGTACCTAACGCAAATAGGTTAACAAACGCAAAAAGTAAGAAAAATGTACAAATCCCAATTTCCGGTTTAAAAATCACGGATGCTTCTGTTTTCTCTTCCAGGACCCCAGCCTAGACCTGCTGACGTACATAGAAGGAGACCTGGCAGAATATGAGGCCAGTTTCTCGGAGTGTATGAAGCATCTCAACGACAACAACACGCATAAGAAAACCTGGTCATTCTGGAACTCCATGTTCTATGCGGGCACCATTTACACCACCATAGGTTGGTATATAAACAGCGTGGTAGCCCATTGGAAGAATACGTGCCTTCAGAATCTATACGCTGTGAGTTCGATTCCGGGCTCGTAGCAAAGAGTTTTCTAAAATTTTCGTAATTACGGATTTAAATCATACATAGGTACTACTGGTTTTTGGTAAAGATAAGCGTAGGAAGGCCTCCCACTAGGTGGAACAACGACATTGTAAAAGTCACGGGCAACCGGTGGATGCAAATGGCAGGTTGTCGTACAGTGTGGCGGTCTAAGGGGAGGCCTTCGTTCAGCAGTGGACGTCTCCGGGCTGATGATGATGATACATTGTTATTCCGTAATTGATTAATCCCGGAGGTGGTTCTAATTGAAATTTAAGTAAGATAATTCTCTAGGGTCTAGAGCAGTCTAATAACAAACTGAATAGAGAATCACTGCTCTCATTAGTGCATTTTATCTGCAGCTCTTGAGTGTAAAGGTTTGCATAACGAAGATAACTAGCTACGTCTAATGGACCTCTTACCATCTGTTATGCCTTATTTTTGCTAAAGTTTATTTTCATAAAACTTACTTACTTACATACTTTATGTAGGTTTACATCTAAAATTGAGGTAATTTACTTTCAGTAGGTATGCCAACGATGTATGCACTCAAATTTTCTAGTAAGTAGTTCAAAGTTGTAAGCATTAATTTAAAGCTTTAAAGACATTTTAAGAATAATATAGGATTTTTTGGGCTATTAGTAAATGTGGGACCTCAGCCGCGGCATGTTTCAAGGAACAAGTTTTTGTTTATTTTTTCAACTCGCGAAAATCGCGATTTGACAAATAGGTATAGCAAATCTTATAACCCTACCCTACTGCCTAATCCAATGCAGTGGCTGCCCTTAAAACAATGCACTCTATAATTACAATCTTACCGTCATATGCATAAAACCAATGCATAAAACACTAAAACGTAATTCAAACCCTTTGTTCAAACCTATTTTTGTTAAAAAGTGTTTTGTCAAAATTCTTTCGAATTAAGTTTTGAGTTTGAAAAAAGAAGACAAAACACTTTGTACCGAAAATAGGTTTGTAATAGTACATTATGATAAAAGTGTGCTATGTTGGTCATTACACTAGAGGCGGTACTATGCGCGCGAGCCGAAGGCGAGCGCGATAAGGAAGCCGAGAGTGTATTGAAACATAGCACAAGAGTTTCATACGACTGTTTTCGTCACACTTGCGAGAAAAAAACAATTTTTTTGATAATAATCAACCACACGGCGAAAACGTCAACAAACATTTGCGGAAAATGGCGTCCAAATCAGTAATGCGCGCGCAGGTTGACATTTACTTCAGCGGCATAAGAACTCTTTGTTGGTATTACAAAAAAACTGTAAGTATTACCCGGCTATATTAAGAGTGCTTCGTATACGTACGTCTAATTTCAGTCTCGTACAAACTTGACTTTACCGGGTTATACCTATTATAGCACCATGTGCCGTAATGTAAAGTAAAAAGCACGCGTGCATAATAGCTTGGATTATGAGCCTAAAACCGATGTAATAAGATCCACTTTACGAGCAAGTGTGATGAAAAAATTTTACAACACATTTGCTCGAAAAATGCATTTACGAAGCCTGTATACATCGTTCGAAAGTTGAACATTACGCACCATACAACGGAGCATGCGGTAAAATAGGTACTCTCAGCTATGTACCTTTTTTACCGCACACTCCCATGTACAGCGCCGTGCGTAAACTTTAAGGTATTTTTTTAATTTAAATAATATAATTTAAGAACTCCACCAAAGAGTTTCACATTATGAGAATAAATAAGCTAAATGATCGAACCTACTTGGAAGCGCTTTTACTCAATACGTTTGTCTTACTTTATACTAAACAGAAAACTTGACGAAAGATATTCTCACCACTGATTTCTTTTTTTTCTAATTTTTATCACGCGCAAGTAGCGCCATTTGTTAATTCGCGCCATTTCATCTTTCCTCCTAGAAGGATTATGGCGCCTCACTTTGTGCATTTGCCAGTGTCAAGTATTTATTTGTATCAAGTTTTTGATCATTTTCAAGTCGAATGAGTCTAAGTCACAGTCAAAGTGATGTCTCACTTACTAAGTAACAGTCAAGTCCAGTCATGCTCTAGTAAAGTCACTGAAGAGAGAAGTAGGGCCTTCGCTTTTCTGTAAAGTCGTGGCAACTTTACTACAAGCTTCTTCGGAGTTTTGGAAACAACACGAAAAGACACTCATATTAGAAACATTTTAACAGTAGGTATTTAGTTGTGACTTTCCGTTCGATATAATAAAAACAAAATAATAAAGTTTGCCTCATTATTTGTTTTGTACTTTTGTTATCTGTTCTCTCGCAAATGTGTTGTAACATTTCCATTTTACAAGCTTTTCTTTGTATTGTCTTGGGTATGTTCTAAAACTGCATCCAGAAAAACCGGAGGACGGGCAGCGGCGGTGAGTATTCTGCGATCCCCATTGCGCCTGCCACTCCAGCTAGCAGCTGCTGAATATTTATTTCCTGCAAGTTTTACTCGAGCAAAACACTGAACGCATTTGTATCCGCAACACTGGTAGGCGTCACAATTTGCCCGCTTTACAAACGAACTAACAGAGGACTCAGTAAAATTTATGAAGAGAGAATAAAGTCTTTTGCTCTGTTTTGTCACTGCATGCGTTGTTAACGCGCTCAGGGTTTCAAAAGAAATGTTTATTTTGGTTTCCTTTGTGAGATAAATGCGATAGAACATTAAGAGTATGTCGTTCTTGGATTTCAAACGGTGTTGCTAAGAGTAAATACATTTAAGTTTCGTACTACTTACCTATTATATTTATATATATATTAGTATACTAGAAAGGGAGTTTTCACAAGAAAGGTAGATTAAACCTAAGGCAAGAGTTTATTCATTATAATTGAATTATTTCATAACAAAAAAAAACTGTTAAATATATTTACAGTTTTTTTAAAGCATAATCAGTAATAAATATTGTGAAGTCTTGCAGGACTTGAACCTGCATACGAGCAATATCTGGGGTTCCATCCTTTTCCGGTTCTTCTGGGTTTTTCTTACTGCTTGCTTTAAAAAAAACAGTAATAACCAAAGTGTGAAAACACTTCATATAAAAATATTCTATGTTTTACAGTACCTACCTAATACAGAACCTGACCCCCTGGTTTTTCCTGATACTTACTGTATCTAGTATTTTCTTATTTAAAGTAGTATATAAATTTGTAATTCTTCGTGGGGCGCGGCTTTCATTAATGTATTATCCGATGTTTATGTATTTTTAAGTTGACCGAGAGAGAGACCGTTGAGAGTTTTAAGGTAGGTAACTCAATTTAGATTCCTCAATTAGAATAATTTCTTAGTTTAAAACAAAAGTTTAAATTGAATCCAAATAGAATTACGCTTTTAGTGCGCCTCTTTATTCGTTATTTTACTATGGTATTAAAAAAACAGGCACTCGTATTAAAATGTTTATTGTTTTTCTAACTTTTGATTTAACCATGTAATTATTATCTATGGTGTATTATCTTTGATTAAGTGGCGCTAAATCATCCAACCTTTGTTTTTGCGCGAAATTAAATGTCTTGTCGAAATACTTTTGATTCAAACTAATTTTTTTATTGATAGGTGTTTACCATTTACCTACCTACCTTACAAAAACTCCAGACGTTGTAAGAAAAGCAAAAGTTTAATGAAATGAAGTTGTCCTGAAACAAGCTCGTGTAAGATAGACAATTGAATTTCACTATAAAGTAAACACGTTAGACTTTAGTCTTTAAACGCGAAAGAAAAATTCTATTCTAGAAGCGCTTAATACAGAGAGTCGGATAAAATTCTTTAAACTGAGTGAGTTTGAAGCTCTAGTCGTTTGGAGAGGTTTTCCTGATATAAATTGTTTTTTAAGCCTGAGTTCGGAGCTGAATCTCGACTAAAGAATGAAAAGGGCCTCGACTACATGCTTCAATAGAGACTGTGTGTGTAGGATTTAAAAAGATTGAGTTAAAAATAGTAGCCTTTTCACTGCCGACTTGATAAATTACGGTGGACTAGCTGCGCTTCTCGTTTTGAACTTGACTGATGATATATTTAAGAAAACATGCTATTCCTTATATTTCTAGGATAAAATGAAAACTTCGACTCTCTAACAAGTCTTTGTGCAAAAAATATTTTAAAGAGAATAAGAAATGGCTTTACAGACGTATAAACATACCAAGAAACAGATAAACAAGCGCTTTATTTATAATGCTAGCAGACCCCCGCGCGATTTTACCCGCCATGAAGATAAAAAGAAAAAAAAAGAACTTTATTGGCAAAAAAATATATATATATACGTAAATGCTAGACAAACAACAGAACAATAATTAAGCTTAACATTTAAAATTAGTATTCAACCGACTTAAAAAATCTGATGATGATGAATATTCATCATCATGGTAGAATATAACCTATGTTATTTTCCAGAGTTCTAATTACCTTTATGCCCAATGTCATCAAGATTAGTCGGGCCTTGGAGGATCTAGCTCTCTCTCAGTCAGGCCGTTTGATACTGAAAAGGTTACAAGCATTTTATATATATTTATTTAATTAGACAGACATAGACTGACTTACTTACTTTAGAATTCATAATATCTAATTAATATAAGACAGTATTTAAAACGGTTTAAAAAAAAAACAACTGACTCCAATTTGAACTAAGTACCTGGATGACATAATATCTTCAATTATTCCACTTATTTTGATTTGTTCCAGTAATATGATTTAAAACGAACTACTGAACTTCTGAATGTCAATAAAATTTATATGGGACCACCTCTGAAGTATCACATACCAAACAAAAAAAGATTTATCAAGTAATTACGTAACATACATTAAAAAATCATACTGTCGAAATGAAAACTCTTTTTTTGAAGCCGGTTCAAAATACGATTATAATTATATATTTTTAATTAAAGACTTGTGAGATGAGCTTGAGTTTCTGCAATTAGTAATTTTATACACTGCTCTTCCTATTAAACAAACGGTTCCTTGAACTAGATTCATCTTAGAGACAAGGTTTCAGAGAAGGTCAGCTGCGAAATAGAGCCAATATCCACGGTCACGAGATGCAAGGTCACTTGCTTCAGACATAATTATGCAAAGAGAAGCCTTTCATGAACTTCCACAGTTAATCTTCGAGTGCAATATTTTGGGGAAGAATTACCTTGAGATGCATTACATAAAAACTCGCAGAAAACGGCGGTCAAAAAGTACCTATTCATTGTGTTGTATAGTTGAAAAGGAAATTATTATAAAGATTAGGTACATTCACAACTACTAGCCTACTAGCATTAGACAGATATTTTTGAAAATGATTACTTATCAGGGTCAAATAGTTTTGACAAATCCTCAAGATCTTAGACCTCCTGGCTAGTAAATCCATCAATGAACTGTAATGAAAAAGGCAGCTTTGTTTTAGTAATTTATTTCTTTCATCTATGGCCTCGTGAATGGACTGTATTGTATTTGATCAAGTTAAACCGCAAAAATAGCTTGGCACGCTACTTGGCATAACTTAAGCTAATACTGCGCTTAATTTTTGTATTACATGGAAATTAAATGACGTTAGTTAATGTTGTTAGTTATTGTTATATGTTTTAAGAATTCGGCTTATGATAGTTATCATTTATCGGAACCTTATCATAAGCATAATTCTGAAACGCTCTTTTGTGATAAGTAGGTGTAGGTAAACAATTTATTGCCGATATTATAAAAGACGTACAGGATTAAATAGTGTATAGGTACAATAATAGTGTAACAAATGCAAGTATTTATTGCTAAGATAAGTTTAAAATAACTAGTACAGTAAGTATTATATTATCTTTGAAAATAATAACCAAACATTTGGCACGAGCGCTATAGACATTATACATAATTAATTAATTAATACAAAGTGGATACTCATTATGTGGCACCTTATGTATCTGATTATGACAATCTTGGGTGGTATCTTTATTTATAGATTGTGTGAGTAACGTTGAGATCGAATACGAATCGTTAGTTGATAAGTACTGGTATACCTACTAACCCAACAAGAAAGCCCAATTAACCTAGACCCAAATATCAGAAGTATTTTGTTCAAATTTTCACGTAGAAGCTAGGTGTCAATAGAAGCTGGTCGTAATTATTATTTTCAGTGCAGACTGCAAACCCGCAGACTGGCCTGAATGTAGGTGTAGTTGTTTTAAATTTGGCTCTTCGCCCGGAGCTCTTGGCTTTTCGGTTCTGTGTTCACGCGTTCCATACGTCTAATGTTAACGAAAATTCTTTTATTTCACGACTGAAATACAAATCCTAGTCTGAAGGACAATTCCCATAAGAAAAGTGCTCAGAAATCAGCTGGAGAGACGAAGATGGATCGCGTATCTTTGTCATTCCATGTTTGTTTACGACAACGCAGTGATGGCCAAAATAGAATCTTTTATTAGACATTCGCTTTGACCCCGATACAAGAAACGTTTGTTATTGGGCGCCTCGACAAAAGGTAAGTTAACGTGTTATCAATGCTCATCACTGTTGGCTCGATGTATTTGTGTCATAATTATTGGCAGGGGATTTATCACGCCCTGCCAAATAAATAGCTTTGTTCGAAGGGTTCAATTGCCTCAGTAATCTTGAGATCGTTTTAATAAAACGACGTTTTTTTTTCAGTGCGAGTGGAGTGTTAGTTTTTGGCGGTTATGAGTGAAGAAGATTCAGACAAGGAAATTTCCTTTACCCTTAAAATTCCTGTCATAAAAGCGGAAACCGCAGTACTAAACCTGAGCCCGTTGCAAATTATAACACCTGATGTTATAGAACCTGAACCAGACACTATGGAAACGGAACAAGATAGACAACATATGTCGATCAGAAAAAGAAGGAACTTGTCCAAGAACAGAGGACAAGCCGCACGCCAACGAGAAAAAACCCCGGAACCAAGTAGAACTCCCATAACTCACGAAGACACACCAACGTCAGAAGATGAAGAAAACACGTCACGTGATCCCAGAGAAGCTGAGGCAGATGATACTTATGAAGAAATGAAAAGATTAGTACAAGAAAGAGCTAAGACTAAGGACCCTGTCTACGACTTGGACACAGATGAAATTCTTGAAGCACGAGCTGTGGCACAAAGTGACAGAAGGCGTAGAAGTATTTCCCCCTTTGCTGTTCTAGATAAAGAACTTGAAGAAGCGTCGATACTGGAAAGAAAAGGGAGTTTTATGGATCCTACCAATAAACTTTTGAGTACTAATTACACATTAAGTCCCAAAGATGACTCCCGTCGTGATTCTCTTGTCATAGAGGCTCCAAAAGACCTTATCAAGTCTTTATCACCACCATCTACAGCAACTGCGTCACCCAAAGAAAAGGAATTCCCATATCCGATGCCTTCAACACCCAAGAAACAAGAGCCATTGGTATATCCAGACGAAAAAAAACCGGAAATTGTTCCTAAAAAACCAAAAACTCCGGTAAAGAAAGAGGAAGTTTTTACATTTGACGATAAAGAAATTAAACAAAGTGCGAAAGCAACTCACAAGACTGCTGAAACACCGGCTACTCCAGGTGAACTGGTGACAAAAGTAATACAAGTAGAAAGGTCACCTAGTACAAAATTGACACAAGATAAAAAGCCAGTCGTTGAAATAAGAGAAAGAATAGTAAGAACTCCTAGTAGGAAAACAACGGCTGATGCTAAACCAACTGTCATTAAACAGTTAAGGCAAAAAGATGAACCTCAACCACAAAGTAAAGTACCACCAGTGAAGCCAGCGCGAAGCAAATCAGCTATAAGATTAGGGGTCAGTTTTTTCATAAAATTATTATTTGTACTAGTTGTCGCTTTGTTAATAGCACTATACTTTCTTCTGCAGAATGAATGATGTGAGGGTAATGTAAATAACTTTTGATAATTATATTCAATAAGGAGAGAAATTGCTAATTTACTTATAATAATATGATATTTACAGAGTAAGACTAGTGAGAGTGAGATGAGTGAAGACCAAGCAAATCAAAGTTATATCAATGCAGCAATAAAACGTAAAGTAGTACCTACCCCACGACGTTTCCAGAAAAATAGATCCCCGAAACCAAATCGCTCTCAATCCATCCACAGAGCTGAAACTGTTAAAGTGATAGACAGAGTAGACAAAACTGGAACAGGTATGAGTCAGACCAGTCGTGAAATCATAGAACTTATGCAAAAAGCGAGAGCTAGAAGTTTGTCTATTCCTAAAGATGACCCCAGACTTCCATCAGCATACAAAAACATACCATCAACTACACCTACAAGAAAACCTAGACAATTAAAAACTCCGAATAAGACTCCTAATACGCTCCGACAGTCAAGAGGGATATCATGTCCCAAAACTATACAGATTATTTCCACCAAAGAAATTCTATCGGGATTAACGAATAAGCCGAAACCTGATTTGGAACAAGAGAAACACAGTAGACAAAGTTCCGGGTATATTGACGCAAGTCAGTCAGAATATACATCCAGCTGCTACTCTTCGTCACCGAGCGAAAACGAATATGAATTTGATTTATCCGAACGAACTGCCGAGCTAACTCGAAAGCTAAATATTTTAAGCCAAGAAGTAGATAAGCGTGAAACCATTAACAACATAATTTTGGCACCAGATGATACAGCCGCTATTAAAACTGAAATTGAAAAACCTGTGCTGCGAAAAAGGTCTGTAGCAGGCGCGAAAGTCTTAGCAAAAAAAGAAAATAAGGAAATCAAGGAAGAAATATTCAAAACGAAAGTTGAAAACAAAAAGAAACAAGTCACAAGATCACGTTGGAGAGTTGTTGCGAATTGGCAACAATTCAAATTAGAGCAAAATGTACATTGTGAAGAAATCAGATTGCTTAGAAACAGATGTATCTGTGATTCGTTGTTGTTGATTATATTCTTGGGAATGGGTGGGATGATGTTCAAAAACTTAGAAGGATCGTTCGAAAACGCTTTTAAATGTGGCAGCAGGGGCATGAAGAGGGATTTTATTGAGAGTTTATGGAGAGGAAGCCACTACTTAAGAGAAGAAGATTGGAAGTCGATGGCTAGAACTAAGCTGTACGAGTTTGAAAATCAACTGCATACCGCACACGAAGCAGGGGTAACTTCTTACAGCGGGCAAAGATCTTGGAACTTCATGAATTCATTCGTATACTGCATGACGTTAGTTACTACTATTGGTAAGAATGTACACTCGTTTTGTAGAATACCTTTTCAACGAAGTAGTTTTTGAATATTTTATATGAAGTGTTTCCACACTTTGGGTATTTCTATGTTTTTGAAGCATAGACAGAGCATCTGGCATAATCCTGCCAGAGGTCATATTTATTTTAGTGTCTATGCTGCAAAAACATAGAAGTATATATTTGTTGGCATCTCAATTTACACATACATTGCACTTTACTGTTAAAAAATGTAGCTGTAGAATTATTCAACCGATATCAATTGTTTTTCTAGTACCTATATTATCCAAAATAAACCATGAAGCATCTGCAAACTGTGCACAAAGTTTTCTTTGAAACATCCTCTTACATTTTTTTAAAGCGTTGTAATAAGTGAAGTTTCGTAATCTCTTATAATCTATCAATTGACAATGGCATTTTTCTGGTATTTCAGGATATGGTCACATAGCGCCAAAGACGACTTACGGCCGGGTGGCCACCATTGTCTACGCCATCATTGGGATTCCCCTGTTCCTTATCGTTTTGGCTGATTTCGGCAAGTTCTTTACGAGGATCATCAAGTTCTTCTGGGCATTCATTAGGAGGTTCTACTACACCAGAAGCTGTAGAAAAGTCAGGCGGACGGTGCCTGTGCAGGTAATTTTTAGTTAATACTTATTCTAACATAAATATAGTGAAAGCTATTGCATGGGACAAACTGTTTTTTTGCTGATAATAATTTTATGTTTTTTTTTCTTCAAATCGTTGTGTTATAATTTATAAGCATTTTTAAATTATGTTCCTATTTGAAACAGTGCTTACCAAAATTATCCAAAAAATAATCCGTACCAGCAGCGCGAGTACCGTTCTATGTCGCTAAATTGGACGTGTCGGTATAGCAGATTTACTTAGACGAATTTGAGAATATACCGAATTTTATCGAATTATACCGAATTAAATGTCAAATATACGATTGAAATGTCAAATATAACGATCGTCAAGAACGGTACTCGCGCTGCAGGCCCTGTCATGATCACGACAGAAAAATCAAACACACGATCAAACGCCTTGTTGTAGTTAACAATTTTACGACTTACCACTAAACTGTTTTTAAATATTTAGTAAAGATAGTTTTTTTTGGGGTTAGAAAGGCATTATCATTATCATCTCTACATTATCACAAACGATAACTATTTTCACATTATAATATTTTAATACCAAGTTATAGCGTTTCACACACATCACACTAATAGTGTGTGTTTTGCTTCAACTCCGTAACGACTGAATTTCAACCGTACTAGGATAGAATTTGGTATGAAAGTTTTACCTTCTTGTTGCATAACGAAGAGTAGAACACGTTGATTTTGATAGTGTTAGAAAAAACAAAAAGATTATAAAGTCGTGCGCAAGACATTGTTTAAGCGAGGTATCCTTCGTTTTATCACGTTCGTTACGTTTGTTACTTTCTTACTAGGAGGCAATAAACGATTTTTTCTGTCATATTTGATTAAATTTTCTATCGAGTCGATAAGTAAATAAATAAATAATTTATATTGCTGAAATTTTCACTCGGCTTGTACTAAAGTACTAATACTTGACTAATACTATGAGATCCAGACAATTAATATAATACTTATATCCTTTTTTGTTGTAAATACATACATAATACTTTAAATACATACATAATACTTTAAATACATACATAAATGTTAGTCCTGGATAGGAATTAAACCCACGCCCAACAGCAGCTCTTAAGGCAAGATATACTATCAACTGAACTATAAGGCAGATGAAGCTGAACTAAACGTTGGTCTTGGGTGAGATTCAAACATTCTAAATTAAGTTACTGCTTTCAGAGGTTCTTGAACATTATTTTCAATTTTAGTAAGGTGAGCGCCTATTTTTTTCATATAAAAGTTATTTTTCATTAGTTAAACTAGCGAACTACGTTGGTTAAATTGGGATTTGGGTCTTAAAGCCTGCAAATTGCTTTTTCTTTTTCTAATAAAATAAGCGTGTGTTATTAATATAATTTATTATGTTTTGTGGTTACGTTTAGTTGAATTACCTACTAGCTATCACTAGTAGAGCTTTCGCTTTTTGTGCAGACAATCTACATAGTATTTGAATTATTAGAAGAGAAAACATGAGGCAGCCTGGAAGAGATCGCTCTTAATGACAAAGCCACTCTCCTTTTTAAGACATTTGTGAAGCGATTTAATCCATTATGTGTATGTGTAGCTTTTGTGTGTACAGGTTTTAAGGTTAAACTATCTAAAAGATTATGCGATACGCGTATCGGTATTACTATCCCAGGAGGTCACCGTGCTCCTCATTGTGTACACCTTTCCCTATGGGGCATCCCTGAATTCGCGAAAATATCAGTTGTTTCATATATTTTGTCGAGAATGAATGACTTTTATTTTATGAACAGTTTCTGTGCGAATTAAGTGTTGGCCGCATAATAAAAGTTGTTAACAAGGAATACAATACAATATAACTTTATTGCACACCAGAAATATAGAACAACTTAAAAATAATCAGGGTACAATAACATTATTTGGCAGTACAAGGGGCGGCCTTATCACCTTAAGCAATTTCTTCCAGGCAACCTTACACTACTAAACCCCCTTGGAATACTGATTACAACAACCTTACCTTAGTAATATTGTTACGCGTAACGTTATATAATAAATGAATCTAGCATTCATCAAGTGTATATTTTTTCGACGAAAGCTGGCGCACATTAACTCTGACACTAGGAATGGCCACTCAGTCTATACGAACTTACTTACTTACTTATGACGAAAGCTTGAGCACGAAATTAATAAAACCATTCTCAAGTATCACAAGCAAGGAAAAAATCTTACAATTGTTCTCAAAAGCCATCCTCAAATTAAACTGGTAAAGAAAATAAAGTAATATTTCTCTTTTTACACAAAAATGAATAACGGTAGCGCTCCGAGCTATATGTTAGCTTTCCCGACCTTTTGTATTTTCGGCAATTAATTTAAAGATCAAAGATATAGCGAATAATGTTGATTTTACAGGAGGTAATGAAGGGGCTGAATATAGTCTACGATGTAGTGAGACGGCCTTCGCAAATATTCTCCGAGGAAGATGAAAATGAAACAAACGAAGCTCCCGTGATTGAAAGGAAACCGAGTGATGTTCCACCACCTTTGCCACCAAAACCTGGTCATCTGAGAGATCCTGAAAACGACACAGACCCCGAAACACCAGCGCCATCAGTTTTCGAAATAGACGACGAGTTTAACTTACCCATATCGGTAGCTATTTTCATTTTAGTAGTCTACATAGTTATTGGAGCTTTAGGATTTAATATTTGGGAAAAATGGAACTTCTTTGAATCTTTCTACTTCGTTTTTATATCGATGTCTACAATCGGTTTGGGAGATTACGTTCCAGACCATCCAATGTTTATGATGGCATCAATTTTGTATCTCATCTTTGGTCTGGCTTTGACATCTATGTGTATTAACGTAGTACAAGTGAAACTGACGAATACTTTTAGACAGGCAAGTGCTAAGCTAGGCGCTACTATTGGCTTGAGGGTGGCTGAAGAAGACGGTAGTTTGGTACCGAATACACCGCCAGCAACAGAAACGGTACCCGTACATAAGTCTAAAATTGAAATTGACGAGAAAAGGAAAGAAACGAATGACAATGATCCAAAAAATAGATAGTTTGTTTTCCCTTTGTTATATTATAATCCAGGTTTATAACGGATCAAATCAAAACAAATGATTAAATTACAACCTGATACTAAAAGTTTAAGTTGTAGGATAAGGAAAGTTATGTGCAATTACAAAGGCTGGAAACAGTGTTACCCCGACGTTCAAAATCAAGATACGTGTGTAAATACAATTTTTGACCACACCGTCATCTAATATCAAATGAGATTTGGTCAAGCGTCTAGTATTACAATTGAAAAAAACATGGTCTACGTTTTAGTCATCGGGCAAGTATAGCCATTAGCCAAAATTATATTTAAATTATTAATCCGATCACGACAACACTTTGTTCGCAATACCGAAAAACTAACTTTAATTTGAACCTCTACACAGAGGTCTACTATTTTATTATGAACTGATAATAAATGATATTACTTACGTAACTTGGACGTACGTGGACGTGACGTACACTTCACGTGGACTTTGGCATTTGACCTGTAACTGTGGTGTCATCTTAGAAAATTTACCTGTTTTTCTGGGTGTCATAAATAATATAATTATTTGTACTTGTAACACCTATTTCCAGCCTAAAAAGAGTGTATAATAAGTTTAAAACTTATATTACATTATTATCCATACTCACTACGTCTACTGTACATTATCCATACTCACTACGTCTACTGTCGACAATTTTATACTTCTTGTATCTAGGCCAAAGTGACCTATAATATGCCGTTTATTTATTTCTATAAGATAGAGATTGTGTGTAGGTATTTATTGATGCTGAAATGACATAATGGGTATTAGGTTTAGGTACCTACTATGTTTGAATTTGTGAAAGAGCCTAGTCAAATAAAGTTATAGGATTTATCTTAATAATGTAGAAATAATCTTTAATTAATTAAGTATTAAACAGAATTGTCTCCATTTTTTACGGTTCCGTAAACAAATTAAATTATACAGAGCGTTCATTTGCACGACGAACATTTATTCTATGATATGATTTATTAGGACTCATCAATGAGAACAATTTTTAATATAGGATCATAAGTAATTTGTGGAAAAAAAGCATTATAATGTAAACACTTAACAAAAATTATTACGTGCTTGAAATAATTTATTGCAATAACAGGATTTACTAGTCACATAATAATAGTAAAAAAAAGAGTTTACAGCTTAAATTAATTAGGATAAAAACATTGCCTGTTATTTGTAAAAGATACTTTGCACGCCAAAATGTCTGCTTTTGGTGCTAGTTTAATTGCTACGGAACCCTTACGCGTGCAGTGAGATACACTTGACAATTTTGATACAACTAAATTATAAGAATTTTCAGTCCAAAGATTTTAATTGGTGCTATTTTAGGTAACTAGGTGTTATAGGTGATAATATTGTTAATGATTTATACCTCTATGTACTTTACAATAATTGTATGTGTGTTGCTATGAGTGATAAATAAAGGATTTTGTAATTTTTCGTTGTTGTTATATATATTAATTATAGCTTACCTAAAGATTATTTATACATATTTTACAGTCTTTACCACAGGTTTTCCTTAAGGGTCGTCACTAATTTATTGGTTTTTGGCCCTCCTCAATGTGACAATTGTGTGACCACCACATTTGGTGTGAATTTGGAATAACAACATTAAAAAAATGCATTACCCGGCTATATTAAGAAAGTTTCGTATTTATACATACATACATATAACTTGCAGTGAGGTACAAACTAAACCGAGTTAAGCTATTAGCTATTATAACACTAGAGCTGAAATGTAAAGTAAAAAGTACGCGTTTGTAATATCTAGGATAATGAACCTAAACCGATTTAATAACATTTTACGAGCAAATGTGATGAAATATTTAATTACATTATTATTTTACTTTACTGTGTGTACTTTGGCCGGTTGCGTTTTTGGTACTTTGCGTCGATACCCTTCCTCCCTCTAGTGTTGTAATTTATGGAAACTCCTAATTCCTAAATACCGAATTTCGATTAGCTACAAAGCCCCATGTAATCCAGTCATTATCCAGTCATTACTGATATTTTTGGTATGGATAGTATACTGTTTATGTTTATCCAGGAAAAACAATCGATTCCTGGTTCGGTTCGGTCTGCTATAACGGCGAGACGCAGGTAGATATTAATTAAATGATTTAGTCAAATAATTACAAAAACATTTTATTTAATAAAATATCATAATCTAGTGGGGCAAGTAATCCCTTTCTATCTATATTCACCGCAAAATAAAAGATATATTAAAATTGTACGTAAAATAACATCCTATTACAAGTAGGTAAATGCCTAAATGGTATTTCTATATATATTGTTAGTAAATTGATAAATCTGTAATATGAATCGTAGGTCTTCTTTCCCATGATCCATTATACAATAAACATGTTTTTATACCTCTAATTAGGTGTACTAACTTTTGCTTTATATTAAACGATTTAGAACCTATATACTCAGTTATAACATCTTCTTCGTAGTACTCTTTCATAGCTAAAGTCATTTCTCTCTCTATACCATTTAACCTAGCTAGACTACTAGTATACATCGACAGATGCTGTATAACCTGAAGTTTATTTTTATTAATGTATTTCGATGCAAAATAATATTCGAAAGCAGAAACTTCTTCGCTTGAAATTAAAACAGATTTTATATCATTCGTGAGAAAGATATGCAGGTTTGTTAAATTATATAGCTTGTGATCTTTAAAATAACAAGAGTCACTGATGTATTCAATGTTTGGCACAAGTTTTGAACTTGGATAACAGGAAAGATATCTATCGTTTGCAATCAGATAATATCCGTAAAACTTGTCAATGCCAATGCTTGTATCTATAGCACCTATATTAAAAATGTTAATCATCCTCAAATTGATTATAAGACTTGGTATAGAAACAGGTAGTAGCTCGCAAATTGGGTCCATATGACTGAATCTCGACCATCCAGTTAAAACAATTCCTTTAAAATTGTATGCTATGTTTTTACCAGGAACCGTAGCAGTCTGCAAATGTGCAAACCAGCTGAAATGGTTCATGAGTCTGTTGTGTATGTTTGGTACCGTAGCCGTTTTACCATCAGCTCCTTTAAAAGCTGTGGCGAACCATTGATTTTTGAACTTCTTCTGGTAGTTCATCATATTGAGGTGAGGGAATTTATGTAGTTCTGCGTAATGCCAATACATCGGTTCTACTTTCTTGAAAGGGTCTATTTTTTGCCATGTCGAAGGTTTGATTTGACGAAGCATATCATCCCAAATAAGAACGGTAGTATCTGGACTCAGCTCACTCATGACATCTGAGACGTATCTTACGTAGTCTACGTATAGGGCCCTGAAAAATACAGTTGTATTATTGCATGCCTTCACAACAAAAATAATATTGCGCATCAGACTGCATAAGCGTGGGGTAGGTACACTTCCATGCGCTGTCATAAAGGAATCGATATTTCTCCAGAGTTTAAACAGCTGAGATATCCTGTAACAAACAGTGTACAATTGACCGAATTGAAGCGAAGGATTCTGAGTCTAAAGGGCAATTATAAATACAGTTTTTACTATGAAAACTGGCATGGCTTTAATCGCAGTATCCGATTTAATTAAACGTGAGTATTCCCGTATAAATAAAACAAAATGTATAAATACCAAGTTCGAGAAAATATGAGCCAAATTAGTCCAAGGTCAAATTGGGGCTTTAAAGACATGGTGATCGCGAGGTCTCAGTACACTGCGAACTATTAGTATTTTTATATCTATACTCTATCGTATTTTTTTTTATATCCTGTCTACCGAGCGCCACTACATACCAAGGCTAGTGAAGGAAGCCATTGAGATCTCGAAATGCCGGAATTTTAATCGAGGTGATGGCTTTCAACTCTCCAGTTCGTGGAATCCAGTGTTAGGTTGCCTTAAAAATACTAAGTCACGTCCTAAATGTGTTCAAAACAACATATGCAGTGATATTGTGAGTGTTTGTTGTCGAGACTTGGGTTCGAGTTCGAGTTCCAGTAATCGTAGTAAAAGACTTAGAAAGAGGGTAGTTCGTTATGAATGCCCTTAATGTTTTTCGAACTTTTTGACAACCACCCGCATTCTTCAGTCTACTCGTGAACATGGTGCATGCAACTGCGCCGAAATATCGGGAGCTCATTTCACAACATAATCACGGTAAATATCCCGTTAATAATAATATAACTATTAGTATTTTGTAGCATAAAAACGTGTCAATTTCAAAGCTTGTATCCTATAACAGCTATTTTCATATTTATTAACCTCACATTGATTATAAGACATGGTACAGAAAGCTCACAAATTAGATCCAGATGACTAAATCTCGATCAACACACTTATACTATAGGGTGTGCGATATCTCCGTTTATTTGATCGAAGATTCAACGCGGTACTACGAGACGAGCGAGACATTCACCTAGTGGCGGGTTAAGCATAACGCCTACCTGTAATAACATTAGCAGTGCCAGAATAGTGAACTTGTGAACAAAATACTGCGCCGCACCGCACTGCACTCGTCACCCTGAGATATAAGATGTCAAATCTCTTGATTCTCAGTAATTTCTCTGGTAACATTGCCCTCTAAACCGAAACACAGATCAACTAAGTATCATTTACTAAACAACAGATCGATTAATTATTATGATCAACTTACTCATTAGAAAGCCCTTTATTTTTGCACTGTTTACATTCATTCATGACAAATACTTCATCACACCCCACATGAATATGCTTCAAAGGAGAAATGCTAGCATGAAAGCCCACCACCTGAAAAGTAAATATTTCGTTACCAGTATCATCATAGCCACAAGACGTCCATTGCTGGACGAAGGCCTCCTCATTAATAGGGATGGGTTGCCATAATCCCCACGCTTGGCAGGTGGCTTGGAGATCGCAGAATGCTCACCATCGTTAAACGAGAGGACGCTGCTGCCCGTGTTCCGATGGTTCTGGATACAGTTTTAGGACATACTCAGGATCCAGGTTACCAGTATAGCTAAAAGGTTTTATTAAAAAAAAGGCTTAGGCCATTTCCCATGCGCATGTGGCCTTGTATGGTACAACTTTCCCATACCCCCTCGTACCAACTAGGCCAAAATGTCCTTTTTGTACTTGGGGTCCAACCTTGAAATCGCGAAAGAAGCAATGTTCCATTAAAAAAAAACATTCATCGTTAACCTTTGATTTATCTTACCAGAGCTGATTCCTCCAAATCGTTGATAAAATTTATGAAACAGCTTTTTTTCTCGATTTCCGCGTTGATATTGTTCTAAAAGTTGTTTATTACAATGAATATAGACCCCTCTAAGATAATGCCAATGAAATCAATGTCAACCTGTATGTGATAGTATGTTTTTAATATGAGCCAATGAAGATTCAGATTCAGATTCTTTATTGACCATTATTATAACATGTTCGTTATATTAGGCAAGTCGAAAGACCTGGGTATGTCCTAAAACTGCAACCAGAACCACCGGTGAACGGGCAGCAGCGTCCTCAAGGTTAACAGTGGTGAGCACTCTTGCGATCCCCAAGCCGCCTGCCAAGCGTGGGGATTATGGCAACCCCTCCCTATCAAGGGAGAGGCCTTCGTCCAGCAGTGGACGTCTTCCGGCTGTTGATGTATGAGCCAATGGCCTGTTTTCAGTTTCCCATACCAAACAAGATTATCCGTAAAGGTATTACTAACGTAGACGTTTTAACAAGCTAACGTTCTGCAGACATCATCATTTACCCTGATAGTCCTGATACGGAGCCAGTTTACAGGAAATATCACCTTTAACAACATGTATGAAACACCTTTTGTTTAGCGGTTTTTCCCAAAAGTTGTTCACAATGATCAGTTTAATTACCTTACAAGTACAATTATGGCTTATATTTATGTCACAGGGATATGATAAAATCAGAGATTTGATCAAATACCGGGAGATGCTAAAATTGGAACTGGACTCCAAACTAATCTAGTGATTTGATAAAATAATCCGTGTACATGACTGTTCTCTTATTTTGTATGGTCGTTTGGTTCAGGTTATTTTTTAAATGTCAATTTGAGAAATAATTTGATTAAATCACTAGATTAGTTTAGAGATTTGATCAGATCACTAGATTTACATATGGAAATGACAAATATAATTGCAATTTTAACATCTCCTGGCATTTCATCAAATCTCTTAGAGATCTTATCAAATCACTGATTTCATTATATCCCTGCGACATATATTACCGATACGCGTAATCATAATAATGATGTTTTACCTGATCCAGCATTTGCATGATCAAAGCTCTGCTCTCCGCTTTGCTGGGGCATATCGAGTCCGGATAAGCAGGATCCTCTCTCAAGTGTCTGAACTCTTCAAGTTTAAGCGCATACTCCAGGTGTCCAAATGTCTGAATAAGAGGAATAATCTCAAATCCAAGATGCGTAGCTATCTCAATAAAATGATGGAGCTGAAAATAGAAAAAGACAGGAAAAACTCAATTTTATATTCTATTTTATTTATTGTATTATGTGCAAGGCTCAGCTAGTTTTTAATTCTAGTATAGCGTTTGACTGCATCTTGATAGATGTAAAACATAATAATAAGAAAAAAATATTGGGTTAGTTTTTTAAATTTTTTTTAAATTTTTTTTTTGTAAATGGCTTGGCTTGTGTAAATATTTGTGTTACAAAAATTTACAGATGGCGCCACCAACGCTTTATTTGGTAGCTTGAAACAGTTTGAGAAATTAGACATCTAAGGCAGAGACTTCTGTAGCTTAGTTGGCAAAGCAGTTGGGACGGAAACCCACAGAGACTGCTCGTATGCAGGTTCGAGTCCCGCCGGAGGTCATATTTTTTCTTCCTGTTTAAGCTTTAAAAACAGAAATACCATAAGCGTGGAAACACTTCAAACAAAAAGATTCAAAAGTTACTTTGTCAGTCCCGATGCGCCGCTCAACCGGCGACAAACGTTCCGAGAGAGTGCTTAGGTACCTTTATGTGCTGTATCAGGTTGAAGCTTATCTTAGGCTCAAATGGGTTTATTAAAATCCGACATAGCCCGACTGCACACCAACGCCGTCGACTATCTTTCAAATGCGGTTTGTACCTTTATAACATTGATTAAAGAAGGTGCATAGTTGTACAGCTGAGCCTACAGATCACAAAAATCTACAAAATCAGTATTTTGAACCAGATGTGCTCTGAGTTTTCACCCGCGACATTATGACAAACGGTGATGATGGTGATGATGACGATGAAAAGTAGCATTTAATAATAATATGTTATTCCGAGATAAAAGCTATCTTCAGTCCGAGATTCATCCAAATCTGAAGGTAACAAACATACACATAGGTGGGTAGGTGAAATGTAACAAGTTTAAATGTGTTTCGGAAAGGCGTAGTGAACCCCACTAACGGGTGTGTATACCCCTACACATATCATACTTTCACATTTATAGTGAGATTAACTTACATGTGATCGGTCATAACAGTTCTTGGCACTCAAATTCCTGAGTTTCCCTTCATATGGAAACATATCTTCGTATTCCATCAGTAGGCCATTGACTCCAAACTCTCGCAACATCGGCAATAAAGAAAGTAGATATTCCAACTTTGGCGGAGCCCCCTTCAAGTCAAAATGTACAACTACATACTGTAATTCCACGTGATATTTAACTATTGTTTCATTTTTATTATAAATTTGCAACAAACGCCAAATATCGAATAAATTGTATATAAACAAATTATATATTAGAATAACACTGACGAAAACGACAAAGATTTTTATTGTGGGACTCCTCGTTGATATCAAACGGTGCATGTTTCTTGGTATTGACATGCCGAGTATTGAGTGTATTTAAGTATTCTGTACTTTTTCATTTCCTCTCGGTTTTCTCGTATATTTTTTCAATTTGCGAGATACTCAATTCTTCGTTGTGCTTTATTTACGTTCTTATGTCACATTTGAAAGAGGACACTTGACGTCTGAGAACGTATAATTGACTTCCATTTGTTTTCCGATTTTGGTAGAGTAAAGTAAGCGAAAAGTTTTTAGCACAGTTTTGGAAAAAGGAGAAAAAAAAACAAAATCACTAGGTTTTCTTCAGGAGTCACCGTAAAACGTTTATCGTCTAAACAGTCACAGTCAGTCGAACAATCGTTACACAGCTAGGTACTAGGTGAGGCTCTTAAAAAGATTCCCTCACAATATTTTACTAGCATTTTTTTACTAAAATAAATTCGATTTATATTTTAAATATGATGTTTTTTTATTATTGTTAGCACAGTCGCCTAGTACCTTGGCAGTTTCAATTTACACTGAATGTAGTTCAAACATTACATAAGAGTCTAGCACTAGTTAGGTTTCTTAAGCTGCACGGAGTAGGAATCTTAACTTACCCGCCCTACTCTACTTCTTGTAGTTAAATAATCAGCTAATCCTGTTATACAACAAATTGAAATCAATTAAGGGAGATGCTAAGGGTGATCCACACTGCATTTTTTCCGCTAGGTGGAGCATCGTCGATGCGGCCATTATAGTCAACTGTCAATCACATACATTTTGTTGTTTTTTTTCTACAATTGTATGGTTTTACTTTTATTAGGCTAGGATTACAAGGGAAAATCTGCATGGTATCTGCATTGTATAGCAATCCTTTGCTTTACTAATTAAAATATAAACAATTATTTTATTTTCAGGCCGTCAACAGCTGCATAGATTTTTAAAACAAGACACAGTACCAAGTATTTTTCCTTTGAGTAGACTATCGACAACGCCCTCATCAAATGCATATAGATTAGAGCTTAGATTATAGCAACGATTAACAAGAAAACTTGATTTTGCCACATCCGGACCGCCGCTGGCGCCATCTGCGAAAGTTTTGCTTGTGCAACCTCTAAGGGTAGAGAAAAGGGATACTGATCAAGATTTTGATCCGATATAAGTATACCATTCAGAACAGTGTATCTTTCCGTATACTGTGAGGGACAAGTCGCGGACAAAACTTCGTAAAAGCCAATAATAGCAATTAGCCCACTTTCAAAGAAATATATAAGTTTACGTATCTAATGGGACACCAACAACACTTAACCTAATTCGTCGTAACTTCATCAAAATATTCAAAACAACATTAGGATTCCGTCTAATGATTAATACTACCCCAATCAGAATGGAACCGGACAGGGGAAAATCGGGTCAGAGCACTGGCAACATTAATCTGCTATTGATTCACCCTTATCTTGAAATGGATAAGGTTTAGAATGGCGTACTTTGTTGTTACATAGAGAAGGATGTAAGCCGAAAAACCATATTTGATTTGAAACCAAAATTGAACTTGTTAATTGCTCCAATTTATAATGATTGGAAAGTTTTGACTATAATCGATTTTAATAGTTTGATATAGGTAATAAAGGTCTATTCTTTACATTATAACATCATCATCATAATCATTCTATCATAATCCACTGCTGGAGGTCTTTCCCAAGGCCCTCAGCTCAATTTACGGGTTTTCGTTTCCTGCCACTGCCAGCTATCTAACCTATATCGTCATTCCATCGTGCCATAGGACGTCCTATGCTACGTTCGCCTATTCGTATACTTTCCACTCTAGGATATATGTTTACCTAACACTCGGTGATATTTTAGTTCTCTAGTTAATTACTTCGTTCCGGTTACGATCCCTGAAGGCTGGCGTCCATTAGCGGCGGAAAGGGCCGCATCGCCCGATCCGTCGTGTAAGCAAGTGGGCGATATATACATACAAAACAAAGGCAGGCGTATTTTTGCGTTGCGGTCCGACCCGGCCTGCCTGGTGGACTCAAGCCTTTAGAGAAACGCAAAGCATAGCTCCTCCTGTAGCTACATTGGTTTTAGTATAGATCCTGCTTAGTGTAGACCAAACAGGGGCACAGAATAATAACTAGTAACAGAAGCTTTACTTCGCAATGGTTTTCAAAGAAATATGACGCAATCTGATAAACAATATGATTTAATTTAGCTCGCGGTCCAGTCGAGCACGTGTTCATTTACATACCTACCAATTTCTTTTTGAAGGAATATGGGCCTTAATTCACTATACTACGGTTCATAATAAGTTATACATGGTTATACGTATTGAAAGAGCCGCCGAGCCGAGCCTACTAGATTGGCTCTTGCGCAATGGCCGTCGCCCGTAGGTATGTTTTTAATACCTACACGCGGAGTGACACAGGCCTGACAGGGGGTGTTATGATATTAACTTGTGTATATCTCTGTAGCATCAATAATCAGCCAGTGATGTCCTCTGCTGGACCAAAGCTTCCCCCTTAAAAAGGAGGGTTGCCATTATCTCGACGCTTGGCAGGCGGCTTGGAGAACGCAGAATGCTCACCACTGAGAGGACGCTGCTGTCCGTCCTCCTGTGGTTCTGGATGCAGTTTTAGGACATACCTAGGTCCATCTGTTATATATAGTTAGCTCCCTAATGGATGGATGACCCGATTTCGATTTAGTTTTTTTTGTTAAGTAAGTAAGTAAGTAAGTTCGTATAGGCTGAGTGGCCAATGTGCCGCCCGGAGGCCTCTGACATGGCTGACGGTTGTTGTTATAGAAACTACAAGAAACAACCGGGACCAACAATTTAACGTGTCATCCGACCCACAGTAGCGCTTTTTTTGTTAGAAAGGTGACTTGATAGAGTGTGTTCTTAGCCTAAACTCAAGAGAGTCAGCAGATTTATAAATTTAATAATGTTCCCTTTCATCTAATAATAAGTTATGTTTGGTTATTGATTTAAATCTTGTTATGGAAAATCGTGTGTGGTTATAGAACACTATTTTCCATAACAAGGTTAATAGACCATAAGCCAAGTTGCAAACTTTATTAAGTGCGCTTAAATTTTCATCGGCACCGCTTGCCTGGCTGAGGTTATGCGGTATAATGTGCTATAATTTCAGGTGAACTTTCACGATAAGTAGCGTTTCACCCGTGAAACATGTTCATGTGTACAGGCAGTAAGTATTCAGTATTCCAGTGTGATAGATTGTGGAAAGTACTTCGGTTTGAAGGACAATGTTACCAGAGAAATTACTGGGTATGAAGAGATTTAACATCAATCTTTTTGTAGTGGTAGGACTCTATTGCAGAGTCCGCCTGGGGAAGTACCACACCTTTGCCAGTTATTCAACCGCTAAGCAGTAGTGTGCAAGCATTACTGTGTTCTGGTTTGAAGGGCAATGTTACCAGAGAAATTACTGGGTAAAAAAGAGATTTAACATCTAATATCTCAGGGTGACGAGTGCAGTGCAGTGCGGCGCCGGATTGTGTTCGCAAGCTCACAATTCTGGCACTGCTACTGTTAGTGGCAGGCGTGACGCTTACCACCAGGCGCACGTTTTGCTCGCCTCGTCACTTGATAGAATTAAAAAAAAAAAAAAAAACTCAGTCCGACGAGCGCAGTGCAGGGCGACGCAGGATTGTATTCGCAAGTTCACAATTCTAGCACTGCTACTGTTAGTGGCAGACGTGACGCTTACCACCAGGCGAAAATCTTGCTCGTCTCGTCACTTGATTGTATAAAAAAATAGATGCAGGCGGTGGACTCGTGCTTAGATGATATAATACCACAAGAACTAAAGTATACATAAGTAGATATACTGTATTATAATACTTAAAAAAAACGACTACAATTTCGATTACCTGGATGACATCTTTTTTCTAGTTATTTTGATTAAAAACCAAACTACTGAATAGATTTAGGTAAAATGTATATGGGACCTTCTTTAAAGTATGACATCTCAAACAAAAAAAGAATTATCAAAATCAATTCATAATTGGCGGAGTAATAGCTAATAACATACAGTCGAATTGAGAACCACCTTTTTTGAAGTCGTTTGAAAATAGCCTATATTATTATAATGAATTATTTGGTTTGTTTTAGGGCGCGTTTCCACCAAAGATTGTGTGACGTAGATAAGAGGTGTAAATATATAATTATATATTTCATATATATTTTACGTTTTCAGATATATTACAAGATATAATTATTATACTTTCAGATTTGTCCCATAGAAATTTCTTCAAAATCGGTCTAGTTTGGTTTATAAATCAAAATAACTAAGTATAAAAAATAATGAAAGTAAACCAAATTGCGTAGCATATTTTTTTATAAATAATCATCCATCTGCATCATATGTAAACTATGGTTCTTCCACTGAATTTTACGTTTGCTACTCGTATTATAGTAATTGGTTGTTAGTATTGTTAGTAGATCTTACCTCTAATTTAAAACCGATTTGAAGACACGTAGACGAAAATGTGTGAAAAGATTAAAAAGATAAAGTGGCGATGATCTAGCCGTAGGTAACATAGAAAACCCGATAATATTTGGAGTATATTACAAAGTATTTTAAAGTGAACAAAGGGAAAACACGTATCGGCAAACGTAGAGTAAGGCGTCTTGCCGCCAGGCAGAGCAGACGACCTGTGGAAGACTGCTGTGGGTTATATATAATTCGCTTTAAAAAAATAACACACATTATATATATACTATGCTATATACACATTTGCTGGACTTTATAATTTCCTTTTTGAAAATAAAAGAATAACTAGAAATACCATTCTTAGCTTATTTTACAGGAATATCCTATTCTACCCGAGGCGTAGCGGGCAGGAGTGACGTCACATCCGCCGTGAGGCCGCCCCGCTGCGAGCGCCGTCACTTCCGGCACCTGTTTTTACTATCTACACACAATACATATTAGAAATTATTGTATGGTCTATTTACCTTTATTTGAAGTTGTATTTTACGTATTGTTCAGCCGTTCAGCAGTGATCAGCCTCCCTGGGTCAACCATAAGAGCCCGCGCCCCGTTATACTGCTGGAGGGATCTGTTTGGAGAGAAATTTGTGTGAGCTTCAGGCCAGAGGAAACCGCTCAGGACAGAGAAAAGTGGTGGCTCTGGGTATTGAAAGCCAATACCCATGCTGGATCCACGCGTCAGTCTAGTAAGTAAGTAAGTACGAACCACGAACTATGAACTAACAAATTATGTGCCACTGAATGAATTGCCATGAATTTCCAGTGACGTTTTGGTCACTTAAGTTGGGCACTAGTTTTTAATGATTTGCTCGTGGGAGATAGGCTTTAGAGTAACAACGACCTTTGACAAGTAATATTTTTTTATTAAAGTAGCAACTCCACGAGCAATTTTGATTGTATGTTGATATTATACAGGGTTATTGGCGGACCGGTGTTACTAAGCTGAAAGAAGGTCAATTACTCATTGTTTTGGTAAACTTTTACTATAGGACCAACCAACGAGTAACAAAAAAAAACAGCTGTACCATTCAAAAATTACATCTAATTAAACAAAACTCGATAAATGTATGGAACAGCTGATTAATGAACCCCTGTGAAATTCCATAAATTTTAGTAATTTAACAGGCATGACTGTCAGTTTCGCATCCAAACGAATGGAAACTGACAAGTCACGAGTTTGAATGACAAATAATGAATTCAACCAGAGCTGAAGCTTGGAAATGGAGCATGACTTTACGTTTCAACCGACTTCAAAAAGAAACCGACTCACTCGGGACTTGAAAACACCCAGAAAGTATCCAAAGAGACAGCCTATGTCATCTTATTCACAAAAATAAAGACAAGGGTGTTGTTAAGTCACGAGAAAATTGGTTTCTAGGCAAGCTGGCTCCATTGTAGACCGCATCTTCGCTTAACATCAGGTGAGTTAGAGGTCAAACGTAATCCTTTCATAAAATAATATAAAAACGACTTACCTTTTATTCCACTACTGCTCTGCATTGGCTTCTCATTGTTGGACATGTGCTTACCCTCGCAAGGGGTCATCATTATCGAAGACGTCCACTGCTGAACGAAGGCCTCCCTTAGACCACCACACTGTACGACAACCTGCCATATGCCTCCACCGGTTGCCCGCACCTTTTACAATGTCGTCGGTCCACCTAGTGGGAGGCCTTCCTACGCTGCGTCTTCCGGTTCGCGGTCGCCACTCAAGAACCTTTCTTCCCCATCGGTTACCGGTTACCCTCAAGGGGTAACTGGGCCATATCACACGGTGACCACGCCGTGGTAATCTTTTGGGAGACTGCTCCACTTTGGACCAGTGAGATCGTTGATTCAAATCCCGAGCCCGCACCAATGAGCTATTTGAGGTTTCATCATCAACAGCCGGAACACGTCCACTACTGGACGAAAGCCTCCCCCTTAAAAGGGAGGGCTTGCCATAACCCCCAAGCTTGGCAGGCGGCTTGGTGGTCGCAGTGTGTTACCACCGTTAACCGAGAGGACGCTGCTGCCCGTCCTCCGGCGGTTCTGGGTGCAGTTTTAGGACATACCTAGGTCCATTTGAGGTTTATTTACGGATTTTATTACCACTGACTTTTCGGTGAAGGAAAACATCGTAAAGAAACCTGCATACGGCTGGAGCGGAAATTCAATGACGTGTGTGAATCCATCAACCTGCAACTGGGCCAGCATGGTGGATGTGTCTGAAGAACATATCACACATCGACAACCAGATAACGTCCATTGCTAGACGAAGACCTCCCCCTTGATAGGGAAGGTACAACAGGGAAGGGAAGGGAACAGGGAGACTTAAAACTCGACTTAAAAACTTCGGCTTAAAAACTTAGGTTACGCCTGTTTAGTTTTTAGCCCACAACCTTTCCAAATAGAGCATTAAATAAATAAATAGTTAAGAGCGCGCCGCCCGTTTCTGTACCCTTATTAGCGGCTACATTAAAAGGGATGCTTTCGCTTTAAGAATACATTGGGAGGCTGAAGTGAGGACAAACTTAGGGGTAAATGACTAATCAGACGAAAGAAAGATGCGTGAAAGTTAAAGGAGTATTATTTATTTATTACTAAGAGTGATAAGGTAGGCACCTCCTAAGTCTACGTGCGTCATCTTCGACTTAATATTGGTCACACCATGCCTGTTATTTATAATGGGGATCTACATTGTGTTTTTTTCCGCTAGGTGGCGCATCATCGATGCGGCAATAGCCAACTGTCACTCTTAATTGTTTTACTCTTATTAGACTCGGAATTTCAGGGAGAATCTGCATAATTATACTGGTTTGTACAGCAATCCTTTGCCTTGCTAATTAAAGTTCTATCCAACATAAAATGTAAACAGATATCTAACCTACAAATCTATTTTCAGGCCCATCAACAGCTGCATAGATTCTAAAAACAAAGTATTTTTCCTTGGACTGGATTCTTGACAGCGCCGTCATCAAGAGCAGATAGATAAGCAAAGATTAACAAAAAAACTTGATTTTTCCTCATCCGTACCGTCGCTGGCGCCATCTGCGAAAAGTTTTGCCAGTGGAACCTCATTTTAGCTATCTTGCAGTTTCACCCGCAGCAACGATCCCACAGAAATCGTTTGTTTATCAGGCAATCTGGGATAAACATTTGCATTTTTAAGTCACGCATGTCTTCTTTTGAATAACATGGCTTAAAAACTAAAGTAACTAATTATGTTATTTATTTCAGTATCATAGTTCACGTAGTAAAGTAGCTTGCCTGTTGGTATTTTATCGGATGCATTTCGGATAGTGTGCTTTGGATTTGCATTCTTAGACTCTGCCCAATCTACTGTCGAACGGCCAGGACAGGAAGCCATAAAAAGTGACACTGTTTCATGGTTGATGTACCAAATGATAATGAAAGCACTTTCATTGTTCGAACTGCTAAACAATGCGCTGCCCGATTGGGTGTTTACCGATAGTTACAATCTGTGTGTTTCCAAGTCGAGAGTTTATCGGTTTCTTCTAGGTGCCCCATCGTAGACTGCATCTTCGTTTAACATCAGACGGGTTAAAGCCAAACGCAACCGAGTAAATCCACATAAAAGAAAACGTCATTTCTAAAAAAGTGGTCGTCGGGTAGACTATGTCGCTCTATAACCTATAATAACCCAACCTCGCCTGAAATATCGACGACCATCATTGGAAGTGCCCGAAGGATACTTAAGAAGATCGTTCATGAGGTATCGCCTTCTATTATAGATGACCTGTCCTCAAAGAGCTGTGATAGATCGATTTTACTTTATTACACGTTGCCGGGATTAATATAGCATCATGTTTCAAGATAGTTTACTTACCTATATTAAAGTGAGGGCGAGTAGGTCAGAATAAGCTGTTTCACTATCACTTATTTTAGTAGAATGAATTCGTGTTTGTTTTTGCCTCAACGAGGTCTGAGGACCGCGGTTCAAGGTTTGGTGGAGTACACTTGCTCATAAGATAGCTCTTTGTTTATAAATGCCCAGATACTAAGAGTTTGAAAAACTATGCTGCAGGTAGTGATTTCCAAACGTTTTAGTCGTCGTTAGCCATAAAACGTCCACTGCTGGACGATAGCCTCCCCCTTTATAGAGGGGTGTTGTCATAATCCCCACGCTTGGCAGGTGGCTTGGGGATCGCAGAATGGTCACCACCGTTAACCAAGAGGACGCTGCTGCCCGTCCTCCAGTGGGTCTGGTTGCAGTTTAAGGACATTCCCAGGTCCTAAACGTTTTAGTACAAATGATTAATGAACGTACTTTCGAAGCGCTGTGTGCGAACGCCATTGCAGAATATGACTGTAAAACTATGGTATTTCTGTTGCGTTTTTATATACCAATTGTATTATAACCTATACGCGGTGCCAGGTCTCCAATGCAGGAGACCTTTGAATGATTTGCCTACAGATAGGTTATTATGAGTCTAATATTATTATTCTGTCACCAAGCATTGATGAAACTTAAATAAAACGACTGACTTTAAAAAATTACGACTACCTCGAAAGCATTATACCCTTTTAAATAAAAAATAAATATCTAAATCGGTCCACAGTTGACGAAGGCATCGATGAATAGATACATATAGAAAATACATACGGTCGAACATAGAACCTCCTCTTTATTTGAAGTTGCTTAAAAATCACTTGTTCCGATTTGAAGAGCATTGAAGCTATGAGGGTGCTTACAGGAGTAAAGAGACTCAATATCAAATATCTGAAACTAATGTGCTTAGTGTATATACAATGCAATGCAGTATTATCCTAGACTTTGTTTTGTAATTCAAAGATTTAGGTATATACCACAAAAGTCACTGGCTTGGTGTTATCTCTTACCATCACTAGCTTATACTATTGATAGCATACAAATCTTTTTATATTCTGGAAGAACAACGATGCATAGAAATTGCTCGCTGAGTTGCTACTTTAATAAAAAAATATTACCTGTCAAAGGTCGTTGTTACTCTAAAGCCTATCTCCCACGAGCAAATCATTAAAAACTAGTGCCCAACTTAAGTGACCAAAACGTCACTGGAAATTCATGGCAATTCATTCAGTGGCACATAATTTATTCGTGGTTCGTACTTACTTACTTACTAGACTGACGCGTGGATCCAGCATGGGTATTGGCTTTCAATACCCAGAGCCACCACTTTTCTCTGTCCTGAGCGGTTTCCTCTGGCCTGAAGCTCACACAAATTTCTCTCCAAACAGATCCCTCCAGCAGTATAACGGGGCGCGGGCTCTTATGGTTGACCCAGGGAGGCTGATTTAGCTGCCTGATCCTCTTTTTCTCTTATTATTTTCACGTGGATCAAACACGACGCAACAAATTACAATATATATAGTTAGCATCGCGTCAGAAACTAGTCACAAGCGAAACTTGTATCTGAAAACTTTACATTACCAATTCTGGTGTTTTATTTTGTTTGTTAACATAAATTAAATTAGCTTTTGACAACTAATAAAATCATTAGTTGAGAAAAGTCATCGATTTAAATCACTGATGTACCAATTTTATTTAGCAAATTGGGTTGCGCCCAGTTTCAATCTATGATGCCAATATTTTCGTAACATGTATCACGAACGCAGTTCCGTTGCCTAACTTACTCCTCTGGCCACCATAGCAACTGTGCATACTTTTTAACAATTAACTAATCATTAAATTTGTTTTTAGTTTGGGTGAGCAGTTTACCATGATACCATTTTGGTCACTTTAATATCTCCTCGTAGGAGATAGGCCTAATTTTGTTCAAACAGCTTCCTTGGGTTATTCTCCCTCATTTTCATCTCTTTACCAAACCTGTCACGTAGGTTTTTTAATGTGGAATGATAACATCAAACGTTTCCATTCATCACAGGAAAATATGAAGGAATAATAATGAGAATTTATTTAGTTCGAAAAAATATGAGGTACAGCCAGCAAATTATCTCTAGTTCTCATTGGAGGAGCCACCCCGTAATTTTTATACAAAACGAATATAATTCCCATAGAACCTGTGAGTTGGTAATATCTTTTGCCCGCGTTTACTAAAGTTATTATGTTTTTTAATGAATAGACAGTAAGAAAAATGACCTCTGGCAGGACTTGAACCTGCATACGACAATCTCTAGTTTTGCGTCCCAACTGCTTTGCCAATCAAGCTACAGAAGTCTCTGTAGTTACAGAAAGGTTAACATAAAGACAGGTAAGTGGCATCGCCTATTTTTATGTTGACCTTTATGTTATTAGTCAGTGAATATAGCGTTTCTGAAAATGTATTAAAATAATGGTAAAGAAAAAATACTTGTTGAAAATGGTATAAGTACGTTCAAATTTTCACAGAAGATTGGATTGTGCGTATCTCTCGTAAATGTGTGGTACCTACTTCGTACCCCGGTGCTCCGGTTTGGACCTCAGGCGTTACCCATTACAAGATAATCTTCTTCATCTTATTCCGTAGACCATATTAAAAAAGAAAATAATTGACTGTGATCTTAATCAGATCATATAATAACAGAAATTAAAACTTTAAAGTGCTTTTAACACTTTACACGCGAAAATTTAAACATTTATAACAATGTTCAACGCTAAGGGGTGTGTACATTTTAAGGTTTCCTTTTAATTAATTTTCTTCCTTGTGTGTTGAGCTTAGGAGAAAATACTTTATCTTCATTTATAATTGAACAATGAACAGCTTCGAGCTCTCAGAAGGTATAATGTGTGAAGAAAATAAGAAAATAATTTTCTACAACCTTCGCCCAAGTTCGAGGATAAATGTTTGTGTTTTACAAGAAATGACTGAAAACAAAGTTTTAATCTAGTGTGGAGGTAATTTTTGTCTTTTTTGTGTATAATAATTATAATTGTTTTGAGTTGTCCTGATACTTCTGAATAAATCAAATAAAAACTTAGTATATCAACAATACTGGGTCTGGGTATGTCCTAAAACTGCTTCCAGAAGCACCGGAGAACGGGTAGCAGCGTCCTCTCGGTACGAGCATTCTGCGATCCCCAAGCCGCTTGCCAAGCGTGGGGATTTTGGCAACTTTATTTAGTTATTTAGGTGGTGGTGTAGTAATTTTCAGAAATCATGCGTTTAAAAGGGTTTTTTTATTTTAATTATTAATAACACTGTCACCATAAAATTTCGCAAACCTATTAAATCGCTTGAAAGATAGTCCAAGACCAGCATAAGCATGCCCTGAAAGGATACGGTCTACAACCCCATCACTCTGTATAGTATAAATACTGTGAGTTATTTGACTATTTATCTGGGCAACATTACAGCTTTCCAATAAAATCGAACACTAAACTAACCCTTTACCAAAGCCTGCTGATTCTACATTCGGTGCAATTTGTTCTCTAAAGGCCGGACTGTCTAATAAATTTGGGGTACAGGCAGCATATTGCTTTTTAGGCCCAATGCTTTGTGGTTTGCAGAAGCTTGCTAAACTGTGGCCAGTTTAAAAATTATATCCGAAGTTCGCAATTTTATAGAAATTGAAAAATAATTACTGGAATGGCTTTCTGTGAAATTTGGCGTTTAATCCTAATCGTCAACATTTGTGTTTGTTTGTTACTCAAATGCGCAATATTAAACGGCTGAACAGATTTGAATTTTAGTATAAAGCTGGCTTGTATCTTGGAATAAGCTACCTCCATAGCTACATTTTTTTATACAATAAAGTGACAAGACGAGCAAGGCGTTCGTCTGGTGGTAAGCATCACGCCTGCCACTAACAGTAGCAGTGCCAGAATTGTGAACTTGCGAAAACAATCCTGCGCCGCACTGCACTGCGCTCGTCACCCTGAAATATTAGATGTTAAATCTATTCATACCCAGTAATTCCTCAAACCGGAACACAGTAATGCTTGCACACTACTGCTTGGTGGTTGAATAACTGGCAAAGGTGTGGTACTTCCCCAGGCAGACACTGCAGTAGAATCCTACTACTACAAAAAACAAAAAAAGCAACAATCAAAATTCATCCAACATCCAAACATCCTGATACTCGATGGGGTGACGATATACGTGGGGTAGCTATCAATGGCTGAAGATTGGGCTGAGTGGCGTGCCTTGGGAGATAGATACCTATGTATAGCCACTGCTGCATAATAAAGACTGTGGAGTCGTAGAAGATACTTACCACATCTTGATGAAGTGTGCACGGTGAGCCCCATCGCAAAGCTATACGGATTAATCCTTGGAGGGTAGGTGAATGCAACAGTTTTCTAGCCTGTCTTCTATCGGACAAGGCAAGGCTATTTTATAAAATGTTATTGAAATAGGAAATGTAGATTTAACTTCGCTATAATGGGACTGAATGTTGGCCCAATATTCTCAATAAAATAAAAAATAAAAATAAAGACCTACCATGGTCCACAGACTATGATTATGCCTATTTATGATGATGACGATGATACATTGGAATAACTAATAGACTACTTTTTCCCAGGAATAGCGGGTGCTAGTATAAAAAAATCATATAAGTTTACGTTCGCCAGGTAAAAGTACATTTCCATAAAATCCGTTTCAATCCAATTTCGTCGCGGCACATTAAAAATTGAGTTTCTCACAACAGTTTACGAGCCAGCTAATCCCAGTTACTGCGAGGCAATAAGCCCTGATGGCCGGACTCAGTATCTTGTTTAGGGGCTAAACTGGATCTTGTGTAATGTTATTAAAGATTTTTATTTTGTTTATACTCACGTTTTAACAATCGTCTTTACAACTTAACAATTATCTTAATAATTCACATGAGTAATATTTATGATTTATGCCATATTATATGATATTAAAAAGTATTCGTCCCGCATACCAAAATTATTGCAAGTACGGTTTTTTTTTAAATTATGGTGCCCTTTTTAAATGGTCACCCCCTAATTTTATTACAATCTAGCTTAAATAGGCTATTAAGTAATTTGGTTCTAACTTAAACTTCTAGGTATTCATATTACTAAGAATGTGTCCAATAACACGTTTCTTATATTTTTTTAAAGCTTAAGACTTAAGAAATATTATGACCTCCGGCAGGAATCGAACGCATACGAGCAGTCTCTGTGGGTTTCCGTCCCAACTGCTTTGCCAATTAAGCTACAGAAGTCTCTGCCTTAGATGCCAAATTTCTTAACCTGTTTTTCACGTTTCTTATTGTCTCTATTAAGGGTAAGTCACTATGATCGCGTGGACTTCAAGCTTTCTTTCTACAGTAACTTGAACGGCTTTGTTCTTTTCAGTCGTCTAACTATATTCATATGGTCAAGGTGCTGGATGGCCTCGACGTTCACGTGATGATGAAGCCTGCTTTCGTGAGCTTCAGCGTACTTTTGTATTAATCGCTCGACGATCTCTACTTGAAGGTCCCGATGGTGATCGCTATTTATTACGTACCAGGGTGCGTTAGTAATGCCCCTCAGTACTTTGTTCTGGAATCTTTGAATTATCAATATGTTACTCTGAACGGTACAGCCTCACAGCTGTATACCATACGTCCAGACAGGCATCAGGACTTGCTTATAGAGTACTTAATAGTTTATTCTGTATTGACAGTGACGGATATCTTCCTTAGATATTCTTTCTTAGTCAATGCATTTGTCTGTAGCGTAAGCTTAATTATTCTTTTTTTTCTTGAATTCTTCTTCTTTCTTTCGCTCTCCAGCGAAGTTTGGTATCAAGAGTCATTCCAAGATATTTAGCTTTATTTTCATACGGTATCACTTGACCGTTGATGTAAATTGGAGAATAGCGTTGTCGTTTATTGGTAAAGTCTATGTGAATCGATTTCGATTCATTTAACTTTACTCTCCATTTTTCTCTATTTTTTAGTTCATTCCAAGACTTGTTTTACAGCAGATTGAACCTTTGCTGCTGCTTCTTCATGGGTATTCCCTACAGCCATAATAGCAATGTCATCAGCAAAGGTAAGTACAGTTAGCGACAAAAGTATAATTTATCACCACAACCACAACTGTGGTTATCAATCATCATCAGCTGAAGAATAAGATTTTACCCCCCGCTTAGCACTCGCCATTGCCACCACCCAATAGCGATAGTAACATAAAACAAAAATGTGACAAAACCACGTCAGTTTCATAGTAAAGTTATTATTGCTAACGCCCATTTAACCTGTACAAAATATTTCCGCAGATATTAAAGAACCAAAGTTACCGATATTAGCTCTCAGGGTTTGAAAGTTAAAGTGGCAATGGGCAAGCCACATCGCTCGAAGAACTGATAAACGTTGGGGAATAAAGGTTATTGAGTGGCGATCACAAACTGGAAGGCGCAGTGTGGTAGGCCGCACTAGGTAGACCGACGACATTGTGAAAGTCGCGGGAAACCGGTGGATGCAAATGGCAGGTTGTAATACTATGTGGGTGCCCAAGCGGAGAGGCCTTCGCAGTGGACGTCTACGGGCTGATGATGATGACGATGATGAGTTTACTAAAGTCTTGCCTTTACAATAAGTGTGTCCTGCCCACCATGATATATATATATATATTTTCTATGTAACTAGCTTTGATCAATGTAACATTGTAACAAAACGAAACACACGCTCTATCCAGATGGTAAAAGACTACGATTGCAGATTGCTTGACAAATACAAATACAAATAGTTTATTGATAACACCAAAGTTACAAGTCAAATTTCATTTCAAGTATGTCACAAAAAAATAATCACTTACTGAAATGGAATAATAATTACAAAAATAATCGTTATAATCGTTAATAATCTCTTATTTTAAAATAAGCTTCAATGTCATAAAACAAATTCTCTTTTAACCACGCTCTGAGCTTGGTTTTGAAGCACCCGGTGGAAGGAGCATCCCGAATGGAAGCTGGTATACGGTTGTAGATCGCGGGTCCGAAAATATACACTGACCTCTCCGACTTGACGAGACGGTACGACGGGGTTATCAGTTGGTCTTTCTTTTTATTGCTTCGTAAATCTAACGTGCTGTGAACGCCCCTACGTTGAAACGTTTGACAGGCACAGCACAAGCCTAGAAAAATGCCCAAGGCTTTTACTTCATTGACATTAATTATTTTGAGACAAACAATTAAATCTGAAATAATTAACTCAGAGTCACGCATCGGGCAATGGAGAGAGCTATGCTCGGAGTTACTTTGCGCGATAGAATCCGGAACGAGGATATTCGCCAAAGAACCAAAGTTACCGACATAGCTCGCAAGGTTTGCAAGTTGGAGTGGCAATGGGCAGGCCACATCGCTCGAAGAACTGACAACCGATGGGAAAGAAAGGTTCTTGAGAGGCGACCGCGAACCGGAAGACGCAGCGTAGGAAGGCCTACCACTAGGTAGACCGACGACATTGTAAAAGTCGCGGGCAACCGGTGGATGCAAATGGCAGGTTGTCGTACAGTGTGGCGGTCTAAGGGGGAGGCCTTCGTTCAGCAGTGGACGTCTCCGGGCTGATGATGAATTAAATATGATTATTTTGAGATATAAAGAATGGTGAGCTCTCTAATGTCGCTAGTTACATTAACCTTCAAACCAGAATAAGTGTATTTTGGATTGAAGCGTACTGCAGTACTCACTGCTACCATTCTTCTGATTGGCGGCTGAATATCTCACTAATTACTCTTAGTACTACATGGTAGGTTTTTTTTTGGTTAGTTTGTCGAAGCCGAATTGTAGAATTCGCTGTATTACATTACATTTTACAAAACCGAGCAGTTTTGTAATATTTTCATTGCGATAATTTCTACAATACGGCGACCTATGTTTAGCCAAATTGTAATAAAGTTGCAAAATGATTACCATATTAACACAATAATATAGTATTCAGTAAAAAATACAATTTCATGTTAAAAAGGCACTTTCTATTATTAAAAGACTTCTTTAAAAAAAAAGTGCTAAAATGCAGCGAGTGTCCAAAATTTGAACTAAAGATTACCAAAGCGGCGGATCGTGACTCACTCAATTACGCGTTCTTAGCCATTATGGCTAGTATGTTGTAGAACGCGAATTACGCATACAATGCGGCGGAATTTCTTTCAGCCGCAATACAATCTGGCTAAACGTTAATACGCCGCTTTATAAAACGAATCTATTTTTTAATTCTTAACTGGCAAGGCATAATACGGCGTATTCTGCAATTTGCCTGCGACATTAATATATAACCATTAATAAATACACTACCTGTGGAATTATTATATTACAGCCCGTAGAAATTACCGGTGCAACGTTAATTTAAGATTTTTGTAATGAACATTTTATTGCACTTGCTGGAAAACGAAGTGTAGATCGCGCAGCACTTGACTGTACTTACAGCTCGTTGGGTAGACGATATTAAAAATCATCAGTTGAACCTGGCAAATTGGTACAGGACGGGGAAGCGGCTTATTTTATCTAAGTGCTTTATCTATGGGTTTAGGGGACTAACATCATTTTGATCCGATAAGTGGTTTTCTCGTTAGTCAAATTATTATTATAGTCATACTGCCCTGAAAAAAATACTAGCGCCATCTACCGTCCAAATGTGAATCTAAACGGTCCAGGGTCACAAAAAAACATAACAATCGGCCCAGACATTTAGGAGAAGTTCAGGGAGTAAGAAAAGAAAAGAAAAAAAAAAAAAAAAAAAAGAAAAAAGACAGAAAAAGAAAAGAAAAATTAAAAGAATTATTTATGTGAAGATTTACGAAATTTTTACGATTTTTCTTGATTTAAAAAGACATTTTTATTGATTGAAAAGTTCCGTACATTACCGACGCTTTGCAAGTTTGGACACACTCTGTCTTCACCCTAAAGTTGATGTCGAGAAGCTTGGAGACAGTAATCTGGAACTTGGTAACTTAATCTCAGACTACGGATGACATCTTAAAGCGAAGGCAAACATTTATACCTACAACAAAGAGACTAAATCTTAAATCTTGGGCGCACTCTTGGAATCATCATAATCATCACTGTCTCGTTTCCATCTACAGTAAAATTATTTATGTAGAACCAAAGTATAACGTACACGTAACGTAGTATAGTACTCGTCACTAAAGAAGGATCCTGGAAACTATAATCCAATAATATTAAATATAAAAAGTCGAAAACCTCTCGTGATTTGTAGCAAAGAACACCACTTTCTATCAATTCACCTTTAAAAAACCAAAAACTAAATCAAAATCGGTTCATTAATTTGGGAGCTACGGTGCAGGAACTTTATAATACCTTTCTGTTTGCGTTGGGGGTTAAAAAGTAATTTGTATTGCTGAAACCCTGAGCTTTCTTTCTAGTGTCTTGATTGCTCTATTACCTTCAAATTGACAATAGCCAAGCTCATCGTCGCCTTAACATACCGAGGTCGTATCTTGCCCATCTCACTCAAATTGCACTATCTTGTGCCGCATACGTTCATCATGAACTCAGTATAATTATTGAGAACTTGCTAATGACTGTAACCTTTGGCCTCGCAGGCCAAAGGTCAGGGCAGTCCTATTTACAGGGTTAACTAGCTAACTTAGCTAGCATATTTAGTTTAAAATGCTTTTGCTATTTCCTAAAAATTTCATGTCTTAAAAAAATGTTTTATTTTAGAATTACTAATTTATTGAGTGGTCAACAACAAATAAAGCCTTCAACTGTATAAAAATTTCCACATAATATTTAATCGGTTTTTTTTTAGAAATAATTAGGATACAATCCTTTTTGATAAGGATTCAATTAGGAATTAGGAGTTACATTAGGAGCTATCATTTTGGCCTAGTTCATACAAAGAGGTAGGGGAATTTGTGCCACCTGCGTATTGGAAATGTCCTAAGCCTTTGGGATTAATTAATTAACTTAAATAATTATTAATAATACATTATTATTCATCATCATCAGCCCGGAGACGTCCACTGCTGAACGAAGGCCTCCCCCTTAGACCGCCACACTGTACGACAACCTGCCATTTGCATCCACCGGTTGCCCGTGACTTTTACAATGTCGTCGGTCCACATTCGGTCGGTCGGTAATTATTATTATTATTATTCACATTATTTATTTACTTTCTTAAATCTATGTTTTTTACAATATAAAGTTAAAAACATAAATATTATAAAAAACCTAAACCTAGAGTGCCGCCGGCAGCGGGGCAGGGCTCAAGCTGCCGGTGGTTAGGGCTGCAGAGTGAGGAACCTTCTGACAATGCGTGCCGTGTCAAGTACCACTGCCTTTTGTATCTGACCCTTGACCCAACCGTCTAGCGAGAGCCTCTTGAGGTATTGGTCGAGGCTCTTCGCTATGAGACCGTTTGCCGAAACGACTATCGGGACAATGATCGTCGAGTCAACATCCCACATGGCGGTTATCTCGAATGCCAAGTCAAGGTACTTGCTGAGTTTGTCCTTCTCGGCCTTGACGAGATTCTCGTCATGTGGGATGGTGACGTCGACGAGCACTGCCCGGCGCTGGGACCGATCCACCATCACGATATCAGGCTTATTGGCAACAATAGTCCTGTCCGTGATGATGGAGCGGTCCCAATAGAGCCAAGCACGACCATTTTCGAGAACTGGAGCTGGTGCGTACTTATAGTACGGCACCTCTGACTCGACAAGGTCGTATTGAAGAGCAAGTTGCTGGTGGATGATCCTGGCCACTTGGTTATGCCTGTGCAAATACTCGCCGTTAGCAAGATGCGAACAACCGGAAATGATATGTCGGAGAGATTCCCCGGGACGGTGGCATGCCCGACAGATGTCGACCGTACCGTCCTTCATGATATATTTCCTGTAGTTGTTCGTCTTGATAACTTCATCCGCAATTGCACAGGCAAACCCCTCAGTTTCCCCAAAGAGGTCCCCGAAGCGTAACCAGTTCACCGACGCGAGCAAGTCCACATCGGGGCCCGATAAGGCCCGATAGAACCGTCCGTGCAGCTCCTTGCTCTTCCATACTTCCTTGCGGTCGTCGGTGCATAGCACCGACAGTCTGCGCCAGTTCTTGTTTGCCAAGGAGAGCGGCGTGAGCCCCTTGTCAACTGTCACTACATCGCGATGCAGCCCACACTCATTGTTAAGGAAATAATCCCTAAGACTGCACACTTCACGATTGTGGAGGTTCTTGGCGTTTAAAAAGCCACGACCCCTCCATTTCCGTGGAATGTACAGTCTCATAACAGATGAGCGTGGGTGTAGCATGCGATGCGCAGTGAGCAGTTGACGGACTCTTCTATCCAGGGCGTCCAGCTCAGTCTGAGTCCACCTAAGTATGCCAAAGGAATATATCAGTAAAGGCATCACCCAACCATTAAAGGCGCGCGCCTTGTTGCCGCCAGACAAAAGACTGTTGAGTACTTTGGTCAGCCGACAAAAGAAGCGCTCCTTCACTGATTTTTTGATGTCCACTACTGATATACCCAACGACTCTGACATACCTAGATACTTGTAGGTCTCGGTCTCAGAGAGAGATATGAGAGTCATTATCTCAGAAAGTTGTAAATCCGGAGAATGTACAACTTTCCCCCGCTGCGCACGCATGACCGCACACTTGTCAACACCAAATTCCATCCCGATGGCGCTGCTAAAAACCTGTGTAGTTTTTAGCAACTCCAACAAGTCTTGGTGTTTTGGTGCAAACAGCTTAAGATCATCCATGTACAGAAGGTGAGAAATGACTTCACCCCCCCTTCGAAGCCGATAGCCTAGTCCTGAATCCTTCAGCAAGGTGCTGAGAGGATTCAGTGCTAGGCAAAACCACGATGGACTCAGACTATCACCCTGGAAGATGCCTCGCTCAATCCTTATTAAGTCTTGCGGATCAGAGGAGTCACTTCCACCACCAGGATGATGAAGGACTGTGGCTCATTGCCTCATGCATGCGCTTAAGAATGATTTTAGAGTTGTATCAATTTTGTACAACTCTAAAATCTTCTCTAGCCATGAATGAGGCACTGAATCATAGGCCTTCTTATAGTCGATCCAGGCAGCGGAAAGGGCTCCTTTGCTCCGCCGAACTTGTTGGCTAATGGCCATGTCGATGAGGAGGAGCTCCTTAGTACCACGGGACCCAACCCTACATCCATTCTGAGCGGGGGCCAAAACGCTGTTCGCAACAATGTGCGTGTTAATTTTAGTGCTCAGAATGGATGTAAGGAGCTTGTAGATGGTAGGCAAGCAGGTGATGGGTCTGTAATTTTTGAGTTCCGTGGTACTACCAGACTTATGGAGCAGGAAGGTGACACCGGTTGTCATGAAACTAGGAAGGGACCCGAGCTCTAGAGCTTCTTGAAATTGTGTCGCCAAACGGTCATGTGAGCATCGAAACCATTTAATCCAGAAGTTGTGCAACCCGTCCGGCCCAGGACTTTTCCACAATCCTTTTATTTTTTGTTGTGTAGTAGGCTAAGTAGTCTTTGTAGTTTGTTTTAATAATAAATATAATAATAATAATAACAAAATATATAATATAATAAAACTGCTAAGTTCGTTGCTAAGCCGTCCTAACAAAAAAATTATACGGTAGCACAGAAAGGCGAAAAAACTTTCTCTGTTCAGTGGTGCCAGTGTTGCCTAGCTTTAGTTCCTAACTTTTGTTTTTGCAACCAAAACAGAATGGACTAAAATCTGACAATGAGATTAAAAGTTTTTAACACTTTTCCGAATTCGCTGTTTTTAATGTATTCGTACTTGTGTGTTGTGTGAAACTTCTTTTACAGTTCAAATTGTCTCTTTGCTTTCATTAATAATTCACTTTTAGACATAGCCTCATAGCCTACCCTCAAAGGGTGATTGCTATATATATCCACCACGCTGGCCTTTTAGAGGCAGTGGACGGGATTCCCATATATGGCACAGAATTTCTTCTCCGGATGCATGTAGATTTTCTAACTAGGTTTCCTTCACCGAAAAGCCAGTGAAAATCCGTAATAAACTCCAAAGGATTCCGATTCTAGCTGTTTTTACAATTATACCTACTACGGCCTTACAAAGAAATTGGATTGTGTCTTTACGAATACTAACCTTGTAACTTTGATTATACAGGTATTATTATGAAAACTGACGTGGTTTTGACACATTTTTGTTTTATTTATACGGGAATACTCACGTTTAATTAAATCGGATACTCCGACTATAGTTTCGATCACATCCGGTGACCTTGATCCGTGTGATCGAAACTATAGTCGGAGTATCCGATTTAATTAAACGTGAGTATTCCCGTATAAATAAAACAAAAATTATACAGGTATATAATCAAAGCCTTGAACCTAAATACTTTTGTTCTCATTACATTTACACAATTAAAAAATTCCAAGTGTGTGACGTCATATAATCTAGATTTATCGTCAACTCCAATTACTCTATCCTTGTATCCTTACGCGAGTTCACCTGACTTTCTTGATCGTGATTTCATGTGATCACCATTTACTTTATAAATACACAAATAAATCATAGCTTTACATAGTTGAGAGCGGGTGCATACTAGCGTGCCTATGGGACAATTGACGTGTTATCTCACTCGTAACACGCCAACGTAATTAAATACCTCTGTCCCTAGAAAGTGAAATTCATTTAACACCGTCCCTATTTCCTTTCCATTATTTCACCCTCATTTTATTTACATCCGACGTGAAATCAGACTAGCCGGTGTTTAGTGGAAACTCGTTCTGATACGATCTAACATGTGTGGTGAAACTGCATACAAAGCACATGTTCGCATAATTGCATGGTAGGCACGAATGGAAGCGTAGGACAGAAATTATGTGAGGCCCAGTGCTTAGTAAAAACTAGGTAGTCTAGTTCTTGCTCTATACTATTTAGAAATTACAAAGCTTATTACGAAGTAAAGGTTTGGTAGAACCTGGTATGAACCTGGGTATATAGTGGGTATTTCCTAAAACTACATCCAGAACCACCGAGACGCGGGCAGCAGTGTCCTCTTGGTTAGCGGTGGTGAGCGCATTCTGCGATCCCCAAGCGGCCTGCCAAGCGTGGAAATTATGGCAACACCAACCCCACCTTATTAAAAGGGAGGCCTTCGTCAAGCAGTGGACGTCTTCTGGTTGATGATGTGACAATTTATAGTAGACCCAGTGAATTTTTGCCACTTATGTATTTTTTCTAAACTACCGCAGTATAGGCATGATGACTACTATTTTGTTATTACCTCATAAAAAAGCTGATCATTAATAGAGCCTAACAACGAAAATAAAATTTAAAATAATTCAAAAACAATTAAGTTCTAAGTATTTTAATTTCAAGCTAGACAGAGAGCGCGCTATACTGAGCTATGACGTCAATCCTCAGGCTTGGCATACAAATGCTATACTAACACGTGCTTTGCGAGAAAGGGATAGAGCATCCCCTCTCTATCCCCACCTAAAACTTTAAACGCTCATATCTCAGAGATTTATCAGCCAATACAATTTATGTTTTCAGTATGTGTAATGTATTTGATTATATTCATCACTAAGCCTGTTATTTGTCATAAATTAAACATTAGGCCACACGCCCATTGAGGCGAACAATATCAAAAGAAATAATTATAATTATTCAAATCTATCGAGACATTTTCGAGTTTCTGTAGAGACCAATTAACACACGGCCAAAGTGAAGGTATATTAATAGAGGCGAGGCGGTCTATGTATGTCATTGATCTGTATGTATTTATGTGTGTACATTTTGTTCAACAATAACTTGCGAACCAATAATCCGATCTTTATGAAATTTTGTGAGCAAATAGTTAGTGCAAATACAATTATACAGAATACCTAGTAGTTAAATTGTTCAAAGGATTGGAAGATAGAAGGGTCATGAGGTCTGTGTTCGCTATGTACTAGTTTATTTATAGTTCATAAACATTGCTTATACCTAACGATACAATTTCTGTAGTGCTTCCATTTCCCATTCCCAACCCAAAGCTCGTATATCTATTGCATGCCTCAAACCTACAATCCCACATTCGCTTGCACGTAAGCTATTATGCCTTCATACTAGACAGTATCAAGATCGGAGATTCCTTCATCGGATTCCAACGAGATACCTTGTATTGTACTGGAGAGTTTGTATTGTTTTGCGTACGGAGAATTTACATTGTAAGCAGAGGTATGCGATACTTGAATGTAAGTTAATGTTACAATTTAGATCAGTGGTTACAATACCTACCGCCCAGAGGGATAAAGCAGTAACGTCGCTTTTTCTTTAAAATTGACCCAATACAAAATAAAATTATTAGAAAATGTAAGAGAGTACCTACTCGTACCTATCCTATCTCTAATAGGAAAATAACTTGATTTGCTGGTCGAGTATGTAAAGGTAGGTTTTTATTTACAATAAATAAGTACATTTCAGTAAAAAATATTATAAAAGTACTTAAAATTAAATAAAAACTAATTATACCTTACTAGTTTTACGACGATTTATAAACAAGAAATCGACCTTCATCGTTACATACATACAATTTTTTTATCATATTTATAATGTATAATAATATTTATATGGGCAACATTTTGTTAAATAGACCGCTAATTTCAATCAATTGCAATTCCGAACGTTTACTGAAAGTATAGACAACCACTATTTCCCCATGCGCAATAATTTATAAAAACATTATAATGTAATTAAATACTCAACATTTCTGTAATATAATAATTTATGAATGGATCGTACTATAAGAATGGAAACTAGATTTTCTTTTTCTTATTTTTGGGCTATAAGTACAGATCTTTACACCTGAAACATGTTAGTTAGTTACGTCCAAAGTTCAACGAGATCTGATGAGACACACTAAACATTGTCAGCCTTTAAAACGCCGCTGGCATTATTTATTTGACAATAGACAATAGACAATAGTTTATTCGGTATTTGAGGACTAACTTCGTTAGAAGAACGTTCGAGAATGCTCGGAGAATTCCCAGATTTGTTTATTTTATTTTATACTGAAGTGTTGAAACATGAATGTGCAACTAATTACTCATACACACAACACACCCCCAACACACACCCCAACACACTTATTAAAGTAGTAGTGTCCTCACGGATATTTCCCATACGCAGATGGCGCAGTGGTACAAGGGACATTGTGTAAAATGGACATATTGCGAAAAGGTCATTTTACGAAAGGGGCGTTTTGCGAAAGGGGCATTTTGCGAAATGGACATTTTGCGAGATGGACATTTTGCGAAAGGGTCATTTTGCGTGCAGTAGACATTTTAGGAAAAGGGCATTCTGCGACGGAGCCACCATACCTCCTTGTATCAATTAGGGTAAAATTTCGACCATGTTTCAAAGGCCGTGGTCATTCACGATTCGATTTGATTGCTCAGAATCGCGAAACATCTAAATCATTATATTCATGTTAAAACCTAAGTTAGTTTAGAGAACAATAATAGTTTTAGAGCTACGGCTCCAATTGCGAAATTCCAGCTGAGCTATTTTATGACCAAGTCGTATAACTTAGTGCATATGAGTATTTTACTGTTAATACTTACTATTAAAATACTAAACTCGAACGTGGCTAAATTAAAAACTATATCCAGGTCAAACGTCTGCCTATAAACAAATAAAAAATGCTCATACGCCATTTCTAAATATATCTATTTAGATAATACACACACAGTTGTAGCTACTTATACTTTTACAATCAATCTCTTGCTGGAAAACAAAAAAAAAAATGTTCTCTATAATTTTACTTACTACTACTAAAATAATATCATAGGTTTAAAACACTACTACTAACACTGTACTTTGGATAATTTGTCCGAAATAAAGAATTTTAATTTTAATTTTATAATAAGCTGATAAATACTCACCAACATTATCAAAATCTCAATTCGTAATTAAGAGGGAATCCGGTGTGCTTTTTTCCGTACAAACGTATTCTTCTACTTTCTTCCTGGATAATGCCTCTAGTCTAGAGCAATCTTTTTTTTTCTGCTCATTGCAGAATGGTCACCACTGCTTACCAAGAGGACGCTGCTGTCCGTTCTGTGGTACTGGATGTAGTTTTAGGACATACTCGTCCATTCTATTATTTACCCCAAATATATTGTATATGCCTGCGGGAAGAAAGTGGTTAGAGGTAGAAGCAAACTTCCTCCCCGCAGCGGCACATAAAATCCTATACACACCACGGGATCAAGTAAAGAAGACTCAGATCCCATGTTTGTCAACCTTGGCTTCACCACGGGAGCCAATATACATGAGATCTGAGACATTTACTTTTTCTCCCTAGGTGTGTAGTCTTACTATTTAGGAAACAGTGTAACAAACTGGGCACCTTATCGCTAAAAGCAGTCATAGTGTTGTTAAACCAGATGAATTTGGAAATGCAAATTCTTGAACTGGCAATGCGGATTTTGCATCTTGGAAGTCCCCGAACGGTTAACGTTGAGCTTTCCCTGGCAGTTGAAAAATTTACCGAGATTACTGCTCGCCAACAGACCACGGGCAAGATAAAGATTCTCGATCACAAAAGTGCTTTGGCGAAATAGCGTGTAGAATGTATACAAATATTTTTTTGAGTAAATGCATGTTTTGACCCAACAAAATGTATAAATACAACCTAAACAACTTAACATACTACACAAAAACATCAGGATTGTATCCAGACTGATGAAAGTTTGGAGACCATCCAAATGCTCATGCTGGCTGTATCTCACGTGGACGCCAGCATGAGCTGGCAGTATTGTCCATGTTTATTAGTAATGATTGTGTGTTGGAACAAATACTTGTCAGAACATCGCACCCCGTTAAATGCGAAAATCACAGTGTAATTAGCAATTCACATGAAAAGCAATCTGTAGACGCTGAGACGTTAAAGCTAAAAATGCTAAATAAGCTACTGTTTGTCACAACCCGAACAACAGCCGAACGTGACCGAACTGAATGCAAACAGCAGCGCGACGTATTTTAGGGAAGTTATAGGTGGGACGAAATGTTGAAATCATGGCTTCTTCTTGATCAAAAACACGCCTTTCATAATTTTGGCTAGAGCTCTAAGCCTAATTGCTCAATTTTCTAAAATAATCGTTAAAAATAGAAGAGGATGGCAAAGGGAAAATTTGTGAAATACTTACCTGGTACACTTCGTGATTTATACTTTTCTACCCGACTGTCTAGTGGAAATGCATTGCCTCCACCTGGGAGTATTTTTCAAATAAATTGCTTTCTCGCGTCTGCAACCGTGGCAAGTTTGAATTATTCATTAAATAACTAATATCACCGTGGTTTATCTACTTTTGATGGAGGTAATATTATAGTATAATTAAACAAATCGGAATTGAGTAGGAATTGGAACTGAGTTTGAATAAACACAAATCAATAAATAAATAAATATTGGTGGACATTTTTCGTACGGCGCCATCTAGCCCCATAATACTAAGCAAAGCTTGTAATATGGGAACCAGATAGCTGATAGAATACTTTTTTTTTTTTTTGTGATTAGGTATATACTTATAATACATACTACGCCCAATACTACATACTGCGTGGCAATGGGCAGGCCACATCGCTCGAAGAACTGACAACCGATGGGGAAGGAAGGTTCTTGAGTGCGACCGCGAACCGGAAGACGCAGCGTAGGAAGGCCTCCCACTAGGTGGACCGACGACATTGTAAAAGTCGCGGGCAGCCGGTGGATGCAAATGGCAGGTTGTCGTACAGTGTAGCGGTCTAAAGGGGAGGCCTTCGTTCAGCAGTAGACGTCTCCGGGCTGATGATGATACTACGCCCAGACACAGAACGAGCATTTATATCCGTCACATAAATATTTGTCCTGGGTGGGGATCGAACCCACGCCCTACAGCTCTGAAAGCAGACATGCTACCAACTGAGCTATAAGGCAGTCAATGACCAATGAGCTCTTTGGAGTTTATGTACAGATTTAAACACCACTGGCTTTTAGTGAAGGAAAACATCATGATGAAATCTGCATTCGTCAAAGAAGAAATTCAAAGGCATTTGTGCACTCCACCAAGCTGGCCCAGTTAAAGGTTGGTTTAACTGGGCCAGCATGGTGGAAAAAGCCGAATCACCCTTTGAGATTAAGCCTATGACCAGCAGTAGATTGTTAACAGAAGGTTCTGAAACACAACCACACGCATGTTTATGGTTGATTGATAGTTGTTCAGTTCAATATGTTTTAAATTGATATTTTACGTGTAAAACATAGGATTTATTGTCTACACAAACCTAAAGTAGGTTTTTAGACAATAGAAAAAATATTGTATGATAGATTTTAAGATTCGATAAATAATTTAAAAAAAAAAAAAAAAAAAACCATTAAAGACCCCAAAAAAAAACAGCAATCGACCACGAAGCCTCCGAATTTATTGTAAACAAGGTAAGTTTTGTCGAACGTAGAATAATTTAAGCTTTCGACCATGGACTACAGAAAAAGAGATATGTCACTGAAAAACAAACAACCTGGAACACACCAAGTAAGCCGGCGCATCCGTTAAAAAACAAGTTACATAATTATAAGCTTAGAGCTTTAAACTATTTCTGTAACTGCCCTATATCTCAGTTGGTAATAATATGTCTGCTTTGGGAGCTGTAGTGTGTGGGACAAATATTTGTGGAACGAACACCGAGGCTCGGTTGGTTTCTGTGGTGTCTGGGTGTTTTATGCATTATAAGTATTATTTACAAAAAAAAGTATACAAGGTATTGTATCAGTTGCCTAGACTCGCTCGATGATTTGATAACCGGTGGGGAAGAAAAGATCTTGAGTGGAGACCACGTACCGGAAGACGCAGCGTAGGTAGTAGAGAAGGAGGTAGGCCGAGATGGACCGGAGAGATTGCGAAAGTCACGAGCAACCAATATGCAAATGCATGGATGGAATGCATATGGCAGGTGGTTGTAGAGTGTGGCGGTCTAAGGGGAGGCCTTTGTTCAGCAGTGGACGTCTCTGGGGTGTTGATGATGACTTTGAGACATTCGGTCGTGAGTCTCATTAGCCGTATCCATTTTGTTTCTTCGTCCAAACCATCGGCCTAATAAAATGGCTCCGCCCGCCTTTGATTAAAAACAACGCAGCCGAGTAGGTGATTAGCATGTAAATATCCCTTTCAAGTGAGCGTGAATTTGGCACTGTTGACGCTGTAACTAACATTTAATCTACGGCCTTTAGCTTTTTGTCCTTCTGCTTTAACAACTTTGTAGGGATCTGTGAATTAGCATTTAAATTTTAGTTGTGTCTAAAATTGCCTAATATTATTATTTCAATTTAGTAAACGGCTTGTTAAATAGGTAAATGCTATTAATATTTAAGTGCTAGGTGACGGGGAAATAAAATAAATTTACAAGTTGACTCGGTGTACAAGATAAATAAGGTTTATGTTGAGTCGCCATGCTTAACATTATTATCAAGTAAGTAAGTAATTTAAATGCAATGCCGCCAGATACTATCCTGTTGTTTTTTTTTTGTGTAGTAGGCTAAGTAGACTTTATAGTTTTTATAGTTTGTCGTACATTTCTATGTGAGTTATATATATAGTAATTTAATAAATCACACATTTGACACGTGTTAGTCTTAGCTTCATAGTGATGTGACCTGCCTAAAACATCGATTAAATGGACTATGTTATATTAAATGGACTGTAGCGCTCGTGGCGTAGCTTGTCTAGGGGATTCTAAACTATCACCGATGTTAAGCAACGGACGGTCCGGTCAGTCTTCGGATGGGTGACCGTGAGTGGCATTTATTTCTGAGCGCTACCGTGGTTCGGATGACATGTTAAATTGTTGGTCCCGGTTGTTTGTTCTAGTTTCTATAACAACAACCGTCAGCCATGTCAGAGGCCTTCGGGCGGCACATTAACTCTGACACTAGGGATGGCCACTCAGCCTATACGAACTTACTTACTTAATTTTTTACTTAATGGACTATATTACAATACTATGTATTTTTTTCTGAAAAAAGTTCAGCAACCGTTCTAACTTTGTAATTATATTTTTTATTTATTAAAAGTCGACTTCAATTTCGATTACCTGGATGAAATCTTTTTCCGGTTATTTTGATTTATAAACCAAACTACAAAACTGATTTCTATAAAATTTGTAGGGAACCACCTCTGAAGCATACGTCATAACCTACCGAACAAAAAAATAATAATAAAAAACAATTCATAATTGGCGGAGTAATCGCGTAACAAAATTACAAAAAAAGCGTACAGTCGAGTTGTTAACCTTCTTTTTTGAAGTTGGTAGAAAAAAGGCGCGGGCACGGCCGGCAGCGGCCGCATGGTGTGAAGAACAAAGCAGTGCGGTAGAGTAACGATACTGTCTTATACAAATAGAGCACAAATTGGCGTGAACTGAATATGACGTATGATTTTAGTCATAGACAAGAGAGAGAGCGTAGCACTACTGCTTACTATGGCTTAACTGAATTAGAACTTATAAGAGAGATAGGTACGAGTAGTAAACCCTAACTACTTTATCGATAATTACCTATCTAACAAAACATCAGCTGCGTAGTCCAGCTGTACACAACATTTTACTACTCCAACCGTTTGAAAGCGTCGTAAACGCCAAAAAAGTTCATCGCAGACTGATTCCGGATCCGGAACATAAATCAGCATCATACCTCCACAAAAAACGTCGCGTCGTAAACTCAGAGATAAACTGTGTAATTTACGAGGCTCTCAGTGCTAATGGTGAAAGCCTTTATTGCGCACCCATCATAAAACTTAAGCAGACGCCACTCAAGTAGCACATCGCGATCGTTTTTCATTTACGACAGTGATATACAAGTATGGTAAGGTAATGTGGCCGGAGGGTTTGCAATCGTATCTTGAAAGCGAGAACTCTAAAAACTTGACATCGTGGCAGGACTTTGACCTTAATACAATAAAAAACAGTTGAAGAAATCTGGTAGAGCAACTTTCAGTTTTTTTATGGACCCGTACATTATAAGGAAAAAAGGAACCTTTATAGGATTGCTTCGTTGTCCTTCTGTCTGTCTGTCAGTCTGTCAAGCCCCTTCTCTGGTATGCGTGGAGGTGTCAAGTTGACATTAATATCAAACATGCCTACTAGCCTTTAACCTAGAAATCAAGGTTCTAAGTCAACGTATACGTACGGAACTCTCGCTGCGCGAGTAGGACTCGCTCTTGACGGTCTTTTTTATTGTAGGCTTCGTATATATTTGACCACTATCAGGGCTGATTTGGATATTGAGCACGCTTGCTCAGAATAAATTGATCACTTGAGACTTAAAGACACCCAGATTATATATATTGGGAAAAACTCACTCGGGAACAGCATTAAATATTGCAAAAAATATCTTTTATTGTAATACTATTTTTGTTAATTATTTGAACCTGGATAACATTTCCACAAGAACGCCATGATTGGGGTATAAGAGAGGTGCAGCATTGGGCGCCGCTCGGTTGAAAATGATGATGATAATGATTGGAAATCTAAACATTATTATAGTCGCCACAACTTTATCAGGACATGACTTGGACTCTATGACTAACTGTGAATTTATGATATATTTGTATTGATTCTTTACAAACTTGAAAATGCATAGACTTGACACTGGCAGAATGCACAACGTGCGAAGCCAAATTTTAAGAAAAAGAAACTGTGTAATACAATTAAAAATGTTCATTCATTATTATTTCATTATCAGCCAGGAGACGTCCACTACTGGACAAAGGCCCCTTAATAGGGATTTGGGTTGTTGAGTTGTGGTAGGGTTGCCGTAATCCCCACGCTTGGCAGGCGGCTTGGGGATCGCAGAATATTCACCACCGTTAACCGATAGGACCCTGCTGCCCGTCCTCCAGTGGTACTGGATGTAGTTTTAGGACATACCCATACCCAGGTCCAATGTTAAAAATGTTAAGCCGAGTTAATCTAAACTATTTACGTGGAAAAGAACTAACGTACTTAAGCGAGGGAAGAACGTATTTGAACGGCAGGTACAAAGTTACCGTTACTACAGTTTCTGTAGGTTTTCTTTGAAAATGCAACATTTTGTAAAGTTTTATGACCGTTTCCCGCTATAACGGTTTTATGGCTCGAGACGGCGCGTTGTTAGTACTTCTATACTTCTACAAGAATCGTTCTCCGCCAGTCCTTATCTTAAATCTTTATTCAAAGTTGCCTTTCTATTAAAAGTGTACGAAAGTGATGTAAAAGTAACTAACTCTGCTGGCGCAACGACTCAAAATGTGTCTTGGACTCCCGATATTAAAAACGCAAACTTTCTCATGTTGCGCAAAAGATAATGTAGTAGGGCATTATCGTATCTCTATCCTTTATTTACCGTATTATTTATTCTAAAAGTTTCTAAGTGGTTGCAAAAGTAGAGCGTAAGTAATATAAGTCAGGATAAGTGGTGGTCTAAAATTAAGGCCTTCAGGCAGTGGCCATCTTCTGGCTGATGTGTGTGTGTGTGAGGCTAAGCGACCAGTCAGAGTGTCAGTGTCAGAGTTAATATGTGTCTCCCGAAGGCCTCAGGCATAGCTTGACAAAACTACATTGAATTATTATAGAAATATAGAACTAACAACTATTTCGCAACATATTTTATTAGTCGAGATACGAGTAAGCTAGTGTGTAGGAAATTTCCTCTAAGTCACGACCTCCTATCTTCACACATTATTATAATCGTATACAATGTGAAAAGAATGATCCACAGCACTTTACCACATTAAACATTCGAGCGAAGTCCTCTACCCATCAAAGTCACGTCAAGTTTATTTACTGTGACAAAGTTCCAAAGCTATTCGTTCAATGATTCTCACATTTCGATTTAGGAAGTGAACTTTGATACGGTGCCAAATGCATCCAGATGGCCGGAAGATGTCAAATGGAAATGGAAATGGAATAGTTTTGCGCTTCATAGCTAAGGAAACTACTCACATTAATGTTGTAAAAGCGAAAGTTTGTCGGTATGTGTGTCTGTTATGTTTGTTACCTTTTCACGTCAAAACGTGGATGGACAAATGGATTTTGATGAAGCTCGGAATGGAGATAGATTATTTCCCGGAACAATATAAGCTACTTTTATCATCAGCATAATCAAGATTAATTTATATCCTTTTGACCACCATTTTCCAGGTTTTCTGATAACACGAATGTTAAGGATCCGTGAGTAGTGGACTGTATTTAGGTTCAAATGAAAGATCTCGTTCAATGTTCAATGTTCCAAATCCAATTTACAACTAACTCTATTTACTGTTTCTTAGGCTATTTATATTACACAAAACAAAACAGTCCCTTCTAACGGTACATCGGGCTCCGTTAAGACACTAACGGGATCCTGTATCCGCTGACCGGGAATAGCGAGGCCATAGCTCCATCTCGCTCGCGGTCAGACCTTTCCCTCTCGCTTGCTCTGCTCGTTGTGTAAACAAATTATTCCTGCAGGTAACGGGACCCTGTATTCCGTTAGGGTGTTTAACGGTACCGCGTCCCTCGCGCTTTCACCGCTCGGCGTCCTTAACAACGAAACTATAATTGCCCTCGTTTCTCCGTCCTCTATTGAGTTTTTGTGAATACAGTTAATGAAACAATTTTTTATCTATATAGGTAAATGAAAGTTTCTGAGCTATTGTGGTAACTTTTGATAGATTCATGATCTGATCTATGATAATGCGCATTAAAAATATATACAACCCACTTCAACTTCGAATACCTGGATGACATCTTCATATTTTCTAGTAATTTCGATTTAAAAACCAGAAATTCAGAGGTGGGACCACATCTGATGTATTACCTACGAAACAAAATAACCGAATTAAAAAAAGGAGGATCTCAATTCAATTATATGTTATTTTATTTTTATATATATTTTACGCGATTACTCCGTCTATTATGAACTGATTTTAATGATTCTTTTTTTGTTACGTAGGTATGATTTCAGAGGTGTTCCCACCTCTCCATATAAGTTTTATCGGTAATTCGGTTCAGTAGTTGGTTTTTTAAACCGGTTGAAGTCGGTAGTTTTTTTTAAAGCGTATTATATACCAAGTTAATTAAGGCATCGGATTGTATTAGCCATTTAGTATTAGGTATATATATATATATGACGGAGAAGGAGGGTCCTTTCGCCATCATCATCAGCACTCATCGTTGATCCTTGTAGCAGTGGGCGTCGTTGGTGAGTGGTGTCGGATGAGAATAAAACATGCTCGTACAATCAATCGAATTATAATCTTCTCAGGCACAGTACAGTAATCAGGTAGGCACAAATAAGTTGTAGGTAGGTACGTATCACAGAACGCGTGATGGTTTAGTGTCCACCGCACGCGCCGCTCGTCAATGGGAAAGTGAAGTCACCGATCGACGGCGCGCACGTCACCGACTCCATCGAGTGCCACCAGGTGGCGCTGACGTCCCGGATACGACTCGATTGCGACATATATATATATATATATATATATATATTTATATGATATAGGCGTTTGCGTTTGACTGCCATCTAGTCTGATGATAGACGAAGATTCAGTCTACGATGGAGCACGCATGCCTAGAAGAAACCGATATATATGTAAAACATATTATTATAGCTCAGTTGGTAGTATGTCTGCCTTGAGAGCTATAGGGCGTGGGCTCGATTCCCACATATGTGACGAACATAGATGTTTGTACTGTGTCTAGGTGTTGTATGTATTATAAGTAGGTACGTAAGTATAAAAAAGTATATAAGTATTTTATCAGTCATCTGGTTAGCTTAGTACAAGTTAGTTTGGGGCCAGAGGGCGTTTTGTGAAATCCATCAATATCTATTCATTTAACTCGTAGTCTTAATGAACACAGTATTGTTCAAGAAAGCAGAACAATGGCTACCTGATTGAAAAGGTAAATATTGATTCTATGCTATACCGCTGTGGAATACAAAGTGATTTATTTCCATACATTTCCTGCCACGCGATGTATGCGGAGTTGCGGACCTGTCAGGTTGGTTGGTCTATTGCTTTTGATTTCCGTAGAATAGGTTTTGTCCGAAACTATCTATCTACAGCTGGGCCCTGTTTTATAAAGCTACAAGTCTTGTACTTGTAGTGAAAAAATGGCAGAACCGCAAAAAAATATTGAGTACGGAGTTTTCTAAAGCTACAAGACAACCAGTGTACAAACTGCAAGTAGGTACAAGCACTCTTAGATACGTTAAAGACAAACTTGTAGCCTGTAACTGGTAACTTGTAGTTACTGGTACAAGAAGCTAGTACAATTGTAAGCTTGTACTTGTAGCTTTATAAAGCAGGGCCCTGGTGGTCTATCTATCTACAGGATGTCATTAAACTTATCATAATGGACAACTTGTACTATGAAACTAACACTGAAAACAAGAAATAATTTCGTCTTTCCCAAACAAAAATTCAATAACTCACGACGAAATTTGTGGAGCAGCTGGTTTTTTTTTTATTGTTTCCGCTTTGATTTCATATTAAAAGTTGTTCACACAACATAATTCTTCTTCTCTTCTTTTGTTTCCTCTTCCTCCTCTTCTTCTTCTTCTACTACTTCTTTGTGTCGATGGCTCATCGTGTGCTGAACACATTTAGACCATTGGTCGGCAACTTACCCTAAGGAGAGAGGCTTAAACATAACAAAAACGACTTATAACCCTATTATTAAAATCTTTTTTTTTATTAACTACCTACATATAGGTACCAATAATAATAATTAATAGTGACTAATAAACCAATTTCGATAAAATTTATATGGGATCACCCTGAAGTATCACCCACTAAACAAAAAATAATTAAAAAAATACATTAGAACCTTCTTTTTTGAAGTCGGTTGGAAATTTAAAAGGAGTTCTTAGGATTTTTTGCCTTAACATTATGATTTTTTTTATCGCTTTGTGAACAAACAGTCTGAAGGCGACGCCAGTTACCTGGCCACTTTTATTTCACTTTCGCATCAGAGTTTACCGCCTATTAATTAAGTTCGCTAACTTTTACGATGACCAAAGTTTTTAATTATTGGTTGAAATCCTTTCGATGTACCTCTACCGGTACGTGGAATAATTTAAGAATTTTGCTACACCCTTTTCTGGATCATAATTTTACAGTTGCTTTATATATTTTGGTCTTAGATACTATGGTCTTAGTTACCTGGATGGACGTGGGTATGTCCTTAAACTGCAACCAGACCCACCGGAGGACGGGCAGCAGCGTCCTCTTGGTTAACGGTGGTGAGCATTCTGCGATCCCCAAGCCGCCTGCCTTAATGGCAGCTTAAATCAAATCGATGCTGTTGGATGCTGGCGATAATCTAACTTTTTATCCTGACTAAAAATCTTAATCTAACTTTTTTGTTAGATTATCGAGACAAACAAAGTGCATAGTAACAGATAACGCCTGCCGTGACCAGTGCAGACCCATAACTTTGAACAACGAATCAAACTCCAAAGCGTTACTGCATTAGCGCTCAAAGTAAATAGACATACGCTGGTGAGTCTCATTAGCCCTGTTATTTTTTCTAGCTACCTAGCTAGTGAACCCTTCAAACCCTTCAAACAGGAATATAGTACTTAATGTTTACACGTAACTGCTTGGTGGCAAAATATTATTTGCTGATATTGTAGTGGTACCTACTCGTACTGTGACCTGGGTATGTCTTTAAACTACAACCAGACCCTCCGGAGGACGGGCAGCAGCGTCCTTTTGGTTAACGGTGGTGAGCATTCTGCGATCCCCAAGCCGCCTGCCTAGCGTGGGGATTATGGCAACACCCCAAATCTCTAAGGAATCTCTATTGAGAGGCCTTCGTCCAGCAGTGGACGTCTTATGGCTGACGACGACTATGGTTAAAAGTGTATTTTTATTACTGCACATTTGATAACGGTTTTCTTTACCTTTTATTATATATTTTCAACTATCATCTTTAATTTACAACATATTATTACAACTATGTCTCACGTCTTATGAATTAAATAATATTAAAAATTACATAATAATAATTTGATTCACTTATTTCTTGTCAAACACAATAGAATTAAAAACCAAAAAGTAAAACAAACTCTAGGTAGCATAATCATTATTATTGCAGTAGATACGTAAGTTAATACTCTACGTTAATTTAATTGTATTTCAAATTTTAAAGTTCCATATTACTGATGCAAATTAAATTTCAGAATAATTGCAATTATACAGAATATCAAAAAAGATACAATATATTTCAAAGATTATGGCCACATAATTATTATTTGAAATTAATCCGCTTGACTAAGTTTAATGTGACTGTTGTTTTTATACAAATATATGAAGAGAAAGTCAATGAACTCTACGAGGTTGTAGGCGGTCTACGCTGTAGAGGTGAGTGCCTCTACGTCGTAGGCACCCACGTAGCACTTTTCTCTTCATTTTCTATTGTGGCGTCGTGTATCGAGTCGCCCTCTTCCCTCCAATATGGTTGCTCGCGATGGCTGACACATGCGTCAACTCGTGAACGGGTGCTGCTTGCGGGAGCTGAGCGTTCTTATTATTATTATTATTCCTTATTATTATTATCTTTTTGTTTATTCCATTTGTAAAGTCGTTAGTTATTTATGTTAAGAACCTATTAGTAAAATTTGTTTTTAAATTTGATAAAAATCACGGACTCAGCAGTCCGTGAAGCAAAGACACAAATATAAAAAATATAAATGTTTCTAATATTATAATACGTGTTTACAGAGATTTTGTTTCTTATGACCATTTTGATAGTAATAGTGCCAGTTTTATGTGAGCTTTAAATTTAGTGAAATCCAGTTGTAATAAACTCAGCAGACTGTAGACGGTGATGACGTAGTACCTTCATTTCGGCGAGATCAAGTTAATCTGACAAACGATGAAATATTAACGCTTTGGAAACTTGATATTCTAAAATGAGACGGATCAAGATAGCATTGTCTTATTCATGGCCGTCTTTATTGCTTTTAGGACTTGAAAACACGATGCGTTGCGGTAGCGGAATTTTTTCACATGTTACCGGTATGTTTTTACACGTTTAAAGTTTGTTAGCGACTGTGTAGTGGTCTGGCATACATTTTAATTCCAATATATTGTTTTATAATTTAGCTATTTGTGGTACAAGCAGACCAGTTATCAGATAGAATAGTATTTTTATAGACACTTCAGAAACTTTCCAATTCAATTTGAAGCTATATAAAAGCCGTCACACACGACGAAGATGCTATAATATTTCATGTTAAGATAAAATATCGCTCACTATAATACAATTTTGAAATACATAATTAACTTCGTAATTTGTGCAGTCAATGAAATGCATGAGTAGCAATGATTTATGCCATATTCGTCCCGAGTCTTCGGCCCACCGATATTGCAATAATTATGTTCTAAGATAACATTAAATATTATATCGTAATGATTGTATGTGACGGCCTTAATTATCCGGATAAGCTTCCCCGTCACACAGGCCACTAAGCCGTAATCGTTTTCCTCCGCGAATTCTGAACACTAAGCTGTAATCGAGCGTTTATTTAAGCCGACTATAGTTTCTATATAGAACGCCGCTTTGACTGGACCGTGCCGACATTGCCACCGCAGCGCAACGTGTGGTCTGACCCTTATGAAGGTAGAAACTTTAAGCAAAGGAACTATTTGAGAACCAATTAATACTGACGACATATACACGAGGAAGCAACTACTTACCTAAATCCAAGCTATTTCTCATTCATCTTAGAGAAAATGATTATGAAAACGACAAAAGGATACAATGCATTTAAAATTTTTGTACCCAAATGTAAGATTGACGTATTTTTGAATGATGATTTTTGGCCCGATGGAGTGATATTTCGACGATTTGTTGACTTTAGTCGCAATACTTTGAGGTCTTATCGGGATATTGATAAATCGAAACTATCACATGGATTTGACAACTAAACTAATATCATTTAATTGTAAAAATATTACGAGGTCATTCGACTGTGTGAGAAGGCTGTGTAAACAAGCAGACATTGTAGCGCTGCAAGAAACGTGGCTTTTAGATCATGACATTCCATTGCTGGGAAAAATTGATGACGCATTCTCCTTCACCGGAAAGTCGTCAGTAGACACGTCTGCGGGTGTGCTTCGCGGAAGGCCGTACGGTGGCGTAGCCTTGCTGTGGAGGACTGCAGTGTTCCCGAACGTGTCCGTTATTCCGTGCAGCAGTGTGCGTATCGCTGCGATAAAGATAGTGTGCGTCGACCGGTCTCTGTTAGTCTTATCAGTGTATATGCCTAATAACTTAAACGATAATCTTTGTGAGTTTACTGATTGTTTAAGTGAAATAAATGCCATTATTGAAGGCAACGATGTGGATTCGGTGGTTATGCTCGGGGACTTCAACGCTCATCCGGGTAAGCTGTTTTCTACTGAACTGTTGACCTATTGTGCTGAACAGTCTTGGTCGTGCGTAGATATGGAGCTTTTACCTACAGACACTTATACGTTCGTGTGTGCTGCGAGTGGTAGTCATAGCTGGCTCGATCACTGCGTAGTGACGAGCCCCGCGCGTTCGGCCGTATTAAGTGCGTCCGTATTGTATGATACCTACTGGTCGGACCACTATCCGCTAATGATTGTCTGTAATTTTAATATTATTCGACCCACTTGCGTACAGACAACAAAACAAAATAATATGAATTTTAATAGTGTAAAATGGGGTGACAGAGATTCGGATCAGATAGAAAAATATTTATGTATTTGTAATTCTAGATTAAGATTGATTGACTTTCCCCCAGATTTCCAAAATTGTGCTGACCATATATGTAATAATGACGAACATAAGCTGATAATAAATGAAATGTATGACATGATTATTAATATCTTGACTGAGGCTTCTAAGGCTAGTTTTAGGGTACCTAAACGAAATAATCGTAAATTTGTGACTGGATGGAACCGGTATGTCAGTGATGCTCATAGGAGGGCACGACTTTGTTTTAAAACATGGGTAGTGGCCGGTAAACCGAAGTTTGGGAAAATGTATGCTAATATGTGTGAATCTAGAAAGGTTTTTAAATCTAAATTAGCTTACTGCCAGAAAAATGCATCACAAATAAAAATGAACATAATTGCAGAAAATCATTTCAGTAAAGATTTTAGCAGTTTTTGGAAAAATACTAAGAATCTGAACCCAAAGTCGAGCCTTCCTGCCTGCGTTGGTGGTGAACATGACCCCCGTGACATAGCTTGTGCATTTCAGCGGCATTTCAAGGTTGAGTCCCCGCTCGGGCCTGCGTCTCGGGTGCTCGCTGGTGAGAACCATCCTACCGCACTCAGGGTCAGGTTGTCTGCTAGGGAGGTAGCGGCGGTAATCAATAAGATGGTGAGAGGCAAGTCACCTGGCCATGATGACCTCAGCATCGAGCACCTGAGGCACGCGGGAGTGCATTTGCCTAGAGTACTATCAATGTTCTTCAACCTGTGTATTAGTCATGGTTACTTACCTGAGAAACTTATGTATACTGTAGTGGTACCTATCGTCAAAGACAAAACAGGTGACGCATCGGATCTATCTAATTATAGACCCATATCCCTGGCTACAGTTATAGCAAAGGTGCTGGACAGTTTGCTTGATAAGCAATTGGAAAAGCATCTCCAACTTAATGACGCTCAGTTTGGCTTTAGAGCAGGTCTGTCGACTGAGTCTGCCATCTTCTGCCTCAAGCAGACTGTTCAGTACTATACCAGTCGAAGTACGCCGGTTTATGCTTGTTATCTTGATTTGTCAAAAGCTTTTGATTTGGTAAGTTATGACAGACTATGGCAGAAATTGGAATCTGAGACGGAGGTACCACACGAAGTCATCTCATTGTTTGGGTTTTGGTATGGTAACCAACGAAACAGGGTTCGGTGGGCAGGTGCACACTCTGATGTGTATGGGCTGGAGTGTGGAGTGAGGCAGGGGGGGTTGAGCTCGCCCCGCCTCTTCAACTTGTACATGAATCGGCTCATCGGTGAGCTCAGCAATATTGGTGTCGGCTGTTCTATAGACGGGGTAATCATTAACAACATTAGTTACGCTGACGATATGGTGTTGCTGAGCCCATCGATTGCAGCGCTTCGGAAACTCCTGTGCATCTGTCAATCGTACGCGGCAGCTCATGGGCTCAGATACAACGCGAAGAAGAGTGAGTTCATGGTGTTTAAGGCAGGTAACAAAAGCTACGATCAAGTTCCACATGTAACTCTGTGCGGCGCGCGTTTGAACAAGGTAAGTTCATTTAAGTATCTGGGTCACTGGGTGACCGACGACTTGTGTGACAATAAAGACATAGAGAGGGAGCGTAGGGCGCTGTCTGTCCGGTGTAATATGCTGGCACGCAGGTTTGCACGCTGTACCAAACAAGTAAAGGTAACATTGTTTAAGGCGTATTGCCAGACCTTCTACACGTGCAGCCTGTGGGCCAGTTTTACAAAGGTAGCGTACAAAGGACTGAACATTCAGTATAATAATGCGTTCAGGATATTGCTGGGGCTGCCACGTTTTTGTAGCGCGTCCGCCATGTTTGCTGAGGCGCAAGTCAATGGCTACCAAGCAGTAATAAGAAAAAGGTGCGCCTCGCTGTTAAGCCGTGTGCGTGGCAGCCCGAACGGTATACTGAGCGTATTATCCGAGCGGTGGGACTCGCCGCTGTTTAGGAGGTGGATGCAGCTGCACGCCAGCGGTCCCTCATATATATAAGTAGGTACCTATTATAATAATTGCTAATTTCAATTTAATATCTATATAATTTTTTGATATAATTTATAATTTTAATTTTTGTTTTGTGTTTTTGTGTTTTTATATGGATTTTTTAATTAATATCTGAAATAAATGAATTATTATTATTATTATTATTATTATTAGGCTGTCCATGTTTTTTATTACACAACTTTCTTAAGAAGTTAAATGAAAGAAATGAGGACAGATGTTTTTTTCATTAAATAAGAGAAACTAAATAATCGCTGTGGCAAAAAGGGAACATTTTTTGTTTTTTTTATTCTCCTTTTTGTGTTTCTTGTATCTGTTGTTTTGATATAATATATCTTTTACTACAAATAAACAATTATGTATTAAGTTTGTTTTTTTGAATGCCACGGAAGTGTGTAATTTGGGTTAAAGTCAGAGAGAGAGAGAGTCGGCAAAAAAAGGGCATCAAAAACTCTTAGATATAAATAATCAATAACAACAACAGCTACACAGCTTGCATTAGGCTCTTAGTAGTATTTTTATCTTGAAAGTCTGAGACTTAAGGTTCACCGCACCCTAGCTACTGTCACTTTTAAGTAACTCGCAGCTTGCGCTATTAAACAGTCTCTATAATTGTTCCGCGTCTTCACAGCGGCGTAGAAAGGGCGTCCGAGCGGCCAGACAGCAGCTGCTGCTTAAGCAATCATCTGGTAGTTTACGCAACAAAGTGGTACCTCAAACAACTATCTATATATGATTTAACTCGTAAAGCTAACTATGTACTCGATCTTAATTATATGTACTAAAAAGTACAGTTTAGGTACAATTTTACGACCTAACTACAGCTTCCTGAGTTAAAGTGGCCGCGCCACAACGCAACACACATTCCAATGAACTCATTGGTACGGGCCCGGGACTGAATCCACGACCTCACGATTTTGAATAGAGTGGTCTCTCACTAGACTACCACGCCTGCATCTAGCGCCTTACGTAATTCTAATGTATTCCAGTTTGGATAAAAACAGAATGGCTACGGTAGTCAAGTGTAGTAGAGTAAATAGGGGTAAAATTGAGAGGCGTCGGTTGGAGCCGTACGCAAATGTTTGTCGCGGTCGCAATGTTTGAATACGGTATTTGCTCTGAGCGTAGTGCCTGTTACTGTTAATTCGAGTTACTTTTGTTCCTGTAGTCAAATAACAAGAACAGTAATAGAATATACTTTAGCAGAAACATCATTTGCAAACATATTCAATATTACGGAACACGTACGAGAAAGTGGCTGGTGCCTAGGTTATGCAATGATTTGCCAGAACATTTAGAGAATCAATTTATAAACAAATTAACATTTAATATAGGCTTGATCCTCGAGATGGCTAAGACTATCGAAGGGAACTCAGATGTCGAGGCGAAATGGGAGAACTGGGTTTTACCAAAGATACAATGGGTCAACGGAGTTCCAGGATGTGGCAAGAAAACAGGGGTGATCAGACACTTCGATGTGGACCGGGACGCTATTATCACCACAACAACAGAGGCAGCAAAAGATCTCAGGGAAAAGCTATCGCACCGCATCGGAAACTTGGTGAAAACCAGGGTGCGGACCATGGCTTCTCCTCTTGTAAATGGTTTCGGAAGGGAGAGATTCAGCCGCCTTCTGGTAGACGAAGCTCTCATGAACCATTTTGGAGCCATAGTAATGGCCGTACGGTTGTCTGGTGCCAGCGAACTTGTCCTCATCGGAGACGTCAATCAGCTACCTTACATCGACAGAGAAAATCTCTTCGAAATGAGGTACCATCGCCCAAATTTGGTCATAAACATCAGCCAAGAGTTGCTTTGCACACATAGAAACCCAATGGACGTCGCGTATGCGCTGAGGGAAATATATTCCCGTATATATTCCTCGTCTACCCGTATTAGGTCTCTTAAGCAGAAACGGTACAAAGGAGCGAAAATACCTAGCACCCTCCCCAACACCCTTTTTCTAGTGCACACGCAGGAAGAAAAGGAGACCCTCATAAGCCAGGGATATGGGACAGGTACTGGGTCGCGAACCCTTACCATTCATGAAGCTCAAGGACTAACGTACGAGTCGGTAATCGCCATCAAGACCAAGGCTAAAATGAAGCTGCACAAAAGCGTCCCGTGTAAAAGTTGACAAAAGGCACGGACTGCGGGTCCGAGCTAATAAATAATTAAAAATATATATATATATATATATGCTTGAAAAAACAACTTTTAAATAGAATAACACTATTTAAATAACCTATGTACATATAAGTTAACATATATTGAGTTAAAACTGGTATTGACATTTTAGCGATAAATAAATACTTATATATCGCTAAAATGTCAATACTTACTCGTAAATACTCGTTATAATAAAGTAATGAATTAAGAGTCGATGTCTGCCTACAAGCTGCTATGCAGTTTGACAGAGTTATAAATTGAGCTGTGTAAGAAAATAAAACTTATCTCACTTTACCACTAGTAAGGAAGTGCTTTAAAAGAGAGGTCGCATCAGTAGTTTGTTTAGTTAAGTCTCCATTATATCGCGTCTCTCTATCATTTATCTATCACAACTATTTTATATTATGTGTTTCGGTTTGAAAGGGAATGCTACCAGAGAAATTACTGGGCATGAAGAGATTTGACATCTAATATCTCAGGGTGACGAGTGTAGTGCGACGCAGGATATTGTTTGCATGTTCACAATTCTAGCACTGCTATTATTGTGGCCAGGTGCTTACCACCAGACGAACGTCTCACACGTCTCGTCAGTCTCTCTTATATCTCTGCGTGCCCAGTAATTTATCTGGTAATATTGCCCTTCAAACCGAAACACAGTAAGTACCTGAAATAGTATATTTATATTGCAGTCAGTTTTTAAGGCTACCTTAAAATGTTGCGCTGCAATAAAAAAGGCAGTTCTAAGTTTTAGTATGTTAAGATAATCTGTCAACAAAACCACGAAAATTGGCTCGTACGCTTCTGTAAACTTAGCGCAAGTACTTTCTATGTATCTTGTGAGCAAAAGTTATCACAATGTTAAATCTTATTTATTCTGCATTTCCCCATTAAACACTGTTCAAAATAGAGTTTAATCAGTAATAATTAAAGGCCATATTTGCATGGCAAGTTACTTTTAATGAATTCATTTAACAACGTGACGTTGATCGCCGGGGTTTAGAACCCTTGTTTATTGTTTGATACAATATGTAATTTGCGAAATTCTCTTTAGACTGCTGTGCTTTGATAATAATTATAAAAGCTTTCAGTGTTGCCTGAATTGGCAAATTTTCTTGCAATGTTTTAGTGGGTATTGCCAGATTTTTACCTATACAATGCTTCCTCAAGCTATTTATAGAAGTATATGCTAAACGGTTGCTGGTACAAATCCAGAAGATTGAACTAGTCATTGAAAACAACTTTTACTCCGTAATAAATAAATTAAATAAATAAATATTGGTGGACATTTCACACAGCGCCATCTAGCTCCAATTTAAGCAAAGCTTATATTAAGGGAACTAGATAGCTGCTGATAAAATACTATACCTAGATAGGTTAGTCGTAGTTTGTAGAAGCACATGAGTGAAACTTATAAAAGATATATAAAGTTTTTTTCTAAATGATTGAAAATTCAATATTATGATTTGAATATTTCTTAATCCTTGACATTCCAGTTACTGGAATATGACCTCAATATTGCACTTCCAGTGCAATGTTGACGTCATCTCACGATATTGCCATCAAATTCAGATCACTGCCAAATTTGTTTGTATTTATATTAAATAAATATACATTTATTTGAATAAATACAGACCCACCATCTTGATTTTAATTATTTTGGCTTCGGTAATAAATTAACTTTAAACTAAACAGACGGATATTAACTAATGATACTTCTACCAGAAAATACGGAAATGATTTAAAATTGGTAGGTAAAACCACAGAATAAATAATAGTACTCGGGTAAAACCGCGGGACGTAGGTATAGATGCTACAATGACTGTTTAGGATCAACTACAGGTCCAAACTATGAATTATTTCATTTATCATCTTGAACTAAGTGGTTTGTGTATCTTGTAAATGGACTTCACTGTGACTTTATACCTTTCATACACCAAGCGACACAAAAATCAAATATTGGAGAATGAGCGAATGTAACAGCGCTTCCGCCACGTATTGATCCGCGCCTTTTGTGCTCTTTGTTAAATGGGGTACACATTTTCAACCTACGAGTTACCGGGTAGAGTTGATTTTTCCATGCCGCTTACACGCCTAATCGCTTTGAATTTAAAGTGACCATGCTGTCTGGTTCCATCAAAAACAAAACCATTTCAATTTCGATTGCTTAGATTATGAGATTATTATTAGATTTAAAAATCAAACTACTGAACCGATTTTGATGAAATTTCCATGGGAATCTATCCAATCTTATCTATGTATTTTTTTTATTTAAAAGTATATCTGTTCAAATAAAAAATCATAAAAATTCCAAATCAGCTTATAAATGACAGAGTTCTGAGGCAGCAAACATTTAAAAAATCATAAAAACAAATTGAGTACCACTTCCTCCTTTTTTAAAGTCGGTTAAAAAAGTGTACTGTAGAGCGTTGTGTTGGACCTTAATATACAAACGGCTCTACGTGAAATGCTCAGGGGTCAAGCGGGCGAGACCGAAGTGCTCTCCAGTGAAGTAAGTTTGCTTTTGAAGTGTTCCGAAATGCGGGCGCTGTCCAAACGCTGTAATTATTTAACGCTTGAACTGTAATTGAAAACGGTGGGAAAATATCAAGTACAAAGTTGGAATAACTGTAGTGGTAGGACTCTACTGCACAGCCGCCTGGGGAAGTACCTACCACACCTTTGCCAGTTATTCAACCGCTAAGCAGTAGTGTGTAAGCATTACTGTGTTCCGGCTTGAAGGGCGATGTTACCAGAGAAATGAAGAAGGGTATGAAGAGATTTAACATATAATATCTCAGTGTGACGAGCGCAGTGCAGTGCGGCGCAGGATTGTGTTCATAATTATGGCACTGCTACTGTTAGTGGCTGGCGTGAAACTTATCACCAGGCGAACGTCTTGCTCGGCTCGTCACATAACAGTACAAAAAAAATATTTTTTTTAGTTTTGCGTAAGTTAGTAGGTAATAATAGTTTTATATTTTAAGTACCTTTGTTGTTTTAACGGGTCCAAGATAAATCCCTAAGACTGTTATTTCCGTCAAATAGGTCACACCTCTCACTTTACTGGTGGGACATGATATAGGTACCTACTTAGTTGAGGTATTTGTCAGTATATTATAAAAAGCATGCTATCCAGCTTTGTAAGGCCGTTCACACAGTAACGATTGGTGAACGTCCAATCGTAGACGACCAATATGACGATAAGGACAGTGATTGGGCGTCCGTTAACTACCACTGCGTTTTCAACATTCTTAAACTTAAAAGTATACAATTTTGATCTAAGACTTGGTTGCTTGCAAGGTCTGATAATATGTCTACAAGAAAAATTAACGCCATCTATCAAAATATTAACTAAACTAGTCTCACAAGTAAGCCGTTACTTTGACCGCTAATTATGTATAATCTAAGTATCTTTCTCTATGTCGTTCTCACCTGGTTCTCTATTAAGAAACACGAAAATTGCCGTGGCGCATAATTTTGATCATAGTACTTTTAAACCGAGCTTACAGTCACTCTGATAGAAATATTCTTATGCAAACTAATGCATTATTAGTATTTAATTATATTTGTCCTGTCCTTACAAAATAATATAAGCTATGGAAATGTGAGGACTAAAATATGCCAATGTCATGTTCCAAACGGGAATCAAAGACCCAGGATATTTCCATCATTATAATTGTTTACTTTGGAGCTTCGACTATAAATCGAGCTAAATCTGGGATGACACTGAACTTGTGTACCATGTCTTGCCAATTTAATAATACTTACTACAAAATACCGCGACGTATTTTAACACAAAATTCGAATGTCATTCGAATTAGGTTATGCATAAATAAGGTATTAATCGTTCAATCAAATTAATTTAAAGTTAAAGATCCACAATCGTTGATTAAGAGAGAGTGTGTGTGAGAGAGAGAGAGAGATCTGAGAGAGACAGATGCAACCTCGAAGTCAACTTTTTTTTTTAGCTTAGACAAATAATATAAGGAAGTAAACATTGAGCTAATATCTATAGAGTCACAGACGTGCAAAAAAATATGTCCGCACAAAAACTCTTTTTGAACGACTTGAACTACGATAAGACACAAGCGCTCAAGCCTACATTGAACACTATACAAGCGACATAACGTCTAAATTCGAATAATTGTGAACTATATAATGCACGTATAGGTATGTTCAACGGCACTCGGACGTTTTTTGACTGTTTTCACTTAGATATTGTGACTCTCTAGATATTAGCTCAATGGAAGGAAACAAGTTTTTTGTTTCCCCTGTGTTTTCCTTCACCATTCAGACTTTGTGTGACTCAGTGTTTTATCCGCCGTAGTGGATAGCGTAGACATAAGCATACATCCACATCCACCACGCTGGCCCAGTTGCGGGTTGGTGTATTCACATACGTCATTGAACAATTATTCTCCGGGCGTATGCAGGTTTATTCACGATGTTCCAAAATTATGCTCCAAAATACATAAATTATATAATTCATCATAGGACAGACAGATAGACGATACAAGATTAATAAAATGTCCGTTGGACACGTTGGACACTTTTTGGGTAATTACCGTCAAAACAAGAGAGTCTATTAAAACAAGTCACATAAAAAAAACACCGACTTTAAACTATTATGGGATCACCTTGAGAGTATACCCTGCCAAACAAAAAAAAATTACATCACACTTGCTCGTAAAGTGGATCTTATTACATAGTATTAATTTTGTTCTGTATAATTACTTCTACATTCTAAATGTTTCATTTTAATAACATATTTGTATATTTGTAATAATTAATAATGTAATTTTAATTTAATGAAATCTTAATATTTTCAATTGTATTGTAGCTTTAATTAATTAATGTAAGTGGTGTATTTGCCGTTTTATTTAATAATAATAATAAAATAAATAAATAGTTTTTAGGCTCATATTCCAAGATCCACGCGTGCTCTTTACTTTAAATTACAGCTATAGCAGGTATGATCCGGTTAAGTTAAATTTGTAACTCACTGCAAGTTATAATGTATGTATAAGAAGCTTTCTTAATTTAAAAAAATATAGCACCAACAAAGAGTTTTTATGCGGCTGAAGAAAATGTCACATGCGCGCGCATCACTGGCTTGCGCGCCATTTTCCACAAATATTTGTTGACGTTTTTGCTGTGTGGTTGATTAATATCAAAAAGAATTTGATTTTCCTCGCAAATGTGTAATGAAAACAGTCGTATGGAACGCGTGTGCTTTTGGCCATTACACTCTCGGCTTCCTTATTGCGCTCGCTTGCAGCTCTCGTGCATTATACCATATCGAGTATCGAGTGTAATGACCGACACTTGTATCATACTGTACTATTTCAAAACTGACGGATAAATCGGTGAACACAGCGACAATGATTCGTCGCTGGGTGAACGTAAAAAAAATAGAAAAGAAAGAAAGAAAACAAATAGATAAATATTTTATATTAATAATTTAAAATGTATTTATTCATATTTTTGATACTTAAAAAAGACACATACTCCAACTCCTCCTGTTTTGAAGTCGGTTAAAATCAAGTACGATCTACCAACAGACCATATGATAGCATAGTGTTCCGAATGTACTGTATGAAAAGTAAGTACAACACCAACACACAAGATTGTGATAAACTTTAGAAGCATTATCACTCTATTCCATTGAAGTATAGTATTATACCTCAATGTTCTATTCCTATCACATAATATTTAATAGCATCGCATTGTCCATTCAGTGAGTAGTGTTCGATCAATATCAATGTTACAATGTTAGTTTGTATTAGCCACTTGGGATCGAAGCGCTATTGTGGTAGGATTAACTGTTGGGAGCTTATTCCGTAAAGACGCAACATACTCAAATAATGAGTACGAATAAAACTAATAGTTCTGCGAAAAGTGGACCTTGCGAACTAAAACTGTCAAGATAAGGTCATGAATCTCTTGAACGAATTTCCTCACATTTTTTTATTTTTTTTTATTACAGAGTATGTATCAAATTATTGAGAAAAGAAAATTCAGAGAAGCCAATGGCGTACGTTAATTCGCCAACTTGCACCGAGCTTGCTTGTGGAAGTAACGCCCAATCACTATTCGAGGATAGACTTGTGCCTACAAGTTATAAACTAAATAGTGATGTTATAAACTGTTATTTATTTATTGGGTATCAACATAATGAGCGATTATCCAACCATGAATTAAAAAAAAAGCAGTTTCCTTCAAATCTACAGATAGCGCAGACTAAACGTGCCAGCCAAAAACAGCATACTACTTTTGATAGGTAGCTTAATAATAAAATAAAAAACTTGACAATGACTGGCACGTCTGATCTGCGCAAAGTCAGAGCCACCTACAATCTTCTTCACAAGCTTCTTCCTTTTTTTTATTGCCTGTCAGAAAATCGCCCATTATCATACGTCAACACAATTTCGTAAACACATCCAAGTATTTTTTATATCACAGCGCCATCTAGCCCCAAAAGCTTGTAATATGGAAACCAGATAGCTGATAGAATACTTATAAAATATACTATTTTTATTTGTAAATACATGCTTATAGTACATACTACACCCAGACACAAAAAAAAGATAATATAATACAATACAAGTGCACAAAAGAAACGTCTATCATATGTTTGTCACATAAACGTTTGCCCTGGGTGGGGATCGAACCACAGAGTAATAGAAGCAGAGATGTGATCAAAGGATTTTTCTATAGAAGGACGCGTGATCGTGCGGGGAGGTGTAGGGTTGGCGGGAGGAGTGGTAAATTTCGCACATGGTGCTGCCATCTAGCAGAATCCAGGATAAGTTTTTTGAGAAGTGCTTTATCGACAAAATGGAGAACTCATAAAAACGCTATAGTTACTACTAGTGGCGCCATCTCTGGATCTAGTTAAAACATCAAGAAACGTTACATATTTCAAACAAACCACAAAAAACACAAATAAAATTACTTATGAATGAAATGAGACGCTAATCATGTCATGAAAATGTTTGCCTCGATAATAAGTGCAAGAAAAAACGCAGCCACTCATTTTCTTTTCACTTTTACTGCGTAGAAACACTAAAAGTCGTACATCTGTAATAAAAAAAAATGTATGTAAGTATTCTATCAGCTATTTGGTTTCCATAATACAAGCTTTGCTTAGTATGGGGCTAGATGGCGCTGTGTGTAATAAATGTCCCCCCAATATTTAAAAATTTATTTATTTATCTGTTATGAAAGCCTGAATGACTGTTACGTGAGGCGGTCACTCGCTAACTGACCAAACAAAGTGTGACGTCACACACTCCGTCCGCAACTTCTGTTCTACGACCGTAAGTTCCTCATTGCAACTCCCTATTCTCCATGGCTCGAACCCCCGCCCTAAAGCTCTCAAGTCAGACATGCTACCAACTGAGCTATAAGTCTATGTAATAAAAGCACCAACAGTACATTATTTTCTATTTTTGTTATGCATAGAGTCCAGAATAGGTCCAAATCTACTCGTACTAAACTTGTACACGGGATTAGCGAACAATGCGATTCTATCGTCGTCGCCCATAATGCGTTATTGATCGCCGGCTGTTTGTTTGTGTAATCAAGTAGGTACTTTCCTATTAGAAAATAGTACTAGATATTATCACACTAATATTATACGAGTAAATGTGAAAGTTAACCGGTGTGTGTGTGTGTTGTGTTTGTTATTGCTTCACGCTAAAGGGAGGCCATAATCCCCACGCCTGGCAGGCGGCTTGGGGATCGCAGAATGCTCACCACCGTTAATCGAGAGGACTCTGCTGCCCATCCTTCGGTGGTTCTGGATGCAGTTTTAAGACATACTTAGGTCCAGGCTAAAAGTAAAGTGTGTGCTAAAACCATAACACTACGCTCAACCACCACAAGCTTACGTCCCTCTAATAAATCATAGAAAACGCATAAATATCGTGAATTCTGATTTATTATACTCACTTGTATGTTTTTGTATATCTGAAAATAAAACTAGTGGGTGCGGTTTGATTTAAAGCCGTGACGATATGAAAACATTTGTGTATTTATAGTTGGAACCATTAACAGTTGCAGAATTCGCGGAATCGTCTTTTAGATAGGTAAACACGAGTAGGTACAGTTTTATCAACACACAGACGTAATTCCAGAGTATTCGATATCGATATGAACCGTCGATGATGCAAAATGAGCATTCAAATCAACGACTGCTCTCGTTTCGGACAAAAAGAAGTGTTTTAATTGCACATATCGCATATGTGCCAAAAAAAACAATATAACCAATTAAAATTTGGCTAAGACCAATTTTAGATGCGCTATGTAAGCTTTTCGTAAGCAGATGGGACCTGGGTATGTCCTAAAACTGCATCCAGAACCACCGGAGGACGGGCAGCAGCGGCCTCAGTTAACGGTGGTAACACTGCGATCCCCAAACGGCCTGCCAAGCGTGGGTATTATGGCAACCCCTCCCTATTAAGGGGAAGGCTTTCGTCCAGCAGTGGACGTCTTCTGGCTATATAGTTTATAATTATGGAGTTTTGGAAACAGGAAAATGCACTTTTCAGTTCATTTTATTACTATCCCTACAGACGTGTCGTCGAATATTAAGGTTCTCACAAAAAATTACACATTTTTTTTAAAATATTGATTATGTAGTTATACGTTACTTGGAGGATTTAGTGCCCTCATGCATTTTGTTTTTGTTTGGCACCATCGTGATAAAATGTTATGTTATCACATTAGACGAATTTATGCAATTTTTATTACAATACGTCAATGAAATAACACATTAAAAAATCTTTTAACTATAATTGATAATTTTATTATGAATACTGACGTGGTTTTGACACATTTATTTATTTATTTATACGGGAATACTCACGTTTAATTAAATCGGATACTCCGACTATAGTTTCGATCACATCCGGTGACCTTTTTCAAAGAGTGAAAACAGAGCCCGACGCGCGTGCAGTTGCGTCCTGCTTAGCACACCGAATGAATGGATTAGATGTGATCGAAACTATAGTCGGAGTAACCGATTTAATTAAACGTGAGTATTCCCGTATAAATAAAACAAAAATAATTAATAATGTTTTTATAATGGTTTTTTATCAGGATGGTGCCAAAAATTTAATTAATTTATTATATTACTTGTCTTAATATAGAGGCTTAGACGATGCTGGCAGTGTTCTAACATAAAAGCCCCCTAAGCCAACACTAATGTATGTAGGATTTACGTTGTGATGTAAAACAACATTGTGCCACTAAAAGGACCCAAGATAAGGATATTAAAGCTTGCATTCATGTAGCTTGTAGCACATTTTACTTTGTCAGCAGCAATGATGAGCGTTGTTAAAGTTGGCCCTCGTAAAATATCTACAATGTTTCAGGAAATACAAACGCTGATACAGACAAGCCGGTTATTTTAGTGGAATACATGAGCACGACAAAGAAAAGGGTGTAAAACTGAGGGCTTGGTTTTCCTTTAAAATTTTAAAGTTACTGTAAAAGCTCGAACTGTGGTAAAGCTTAATATCTTCCAGTTAAACATAATATTTAACTCTTTATGGTAAAAGTCCAAAATCATCTGCAAACATCGTTATTTACGAATACACTAAGCGCAAGATTCTGGGCTTTCTTCTCTTCTATAATTATAAACTCCCATTTCCGTTGCGCGCGTGCAGCGCTAGCGCAGAAAACGCGCGGCGCGTGGCATGCGCGCGCGCGGCTCTTGAACAGCGCGTGTACAGGGGCCTAATTTTTGAATCGTACGCAATGTTGCGCATGCGAGCGAAGAGCGATATTGTTTGAAATAAGGTTCAATATAGTTCGTAAGTCGGTTCCGCTCGCATGCACAACTCTTGCATACGATAAAAAAATATGGCTCCATATCACACTACATAATACACAACGCAGCTCGCGAGCCGTTATCAAGCAAAACCGGCGTATTCGCCAGATGTGTACGCATCCTTAGACTTTGTCTACGCCGCGATGACGCGAGGCGAAACGCGAGCCCATTCATCATAAAAATGAGACAAAGTTGTCAAGCCTTATTTCCCTACTTTAACTAACATATCCCGTAGTCTCCACAGCTAACGTATACATACCTAATTAACTAAATATAGCAAGGTTTTCCTATTAAGGGGGAGGCCTTCGTCCAGCAGTGGACGTATTCTGGCTGATGAGTGAGCAAGGTTTTAGCTATAGTCTATGGTTTCAGGCGAGAACAATTACGTCATGGATCCATCCCGGCCCTTCTTGCTACCGGATAATCCTTTATTACGGTTATGCGGAAAGCCAGTACCTTTATAGGGGTACCCATATTTAATACGTAATTTCGCTTTGGTAGATTTTCGCCACAATACAATGAGATGATGCGTAATTTATTAAATGAAAACTGTAAAGTTCTGAGTACTGACGTATATTAATTAATTATTCTACATCATTTATTTTAAAATGTCCATAATTAAATAAGCGTATACTGTACATAGGTAAGTAATATTTTGGAGAAAATCCCAACTACGTTTTTTAGTAACTCAATAGTGTTTTATTCGGAAGTGTATTTAGTTAATTAAAAACTAGTTCTTACAATTTATATATTTTATACAGATATATAATGTAGAGTACCATTTCTCCGTCGAAATATAAAACAAACGTTGATAATATTTTTATATATATTTTTTATTTAAAGAGCGGCAAACAAGTAGACGAAGCAGCCTGAGTCGCGGGCAACCGGTGGATGCAAATGTTGCCTTCGTTCAGCAGTGGATGTCTCCGGGCTGATGATGAAACAAGCAGACGGTTAGCCTGATGGTGAGACCACCGCAGCCTATAGACGCCTGCAACATTAGAAATGTTATCGATGCATTGCCAACCCGGAGTTATGTCAGGATTGAATCTTTCTTCTAAGTCAAGCGTGATCCATCGTAGACTACATCTTTGCTTAACATCAGGAAGTTTGCGGTCAAACACAAGTCAATAAAAACAAAAAAACAAAATTACAAACTAGGCGTTTGACCAAAACTCAGCTACAGTAAGTGATGGTGCGTAATAAGTTAACAACACGCCTAGCCTAGAATGGGAACTTATACGTCTCAAATAATACCTACTTAATGAAATTTAACTTGTAACTTTGGTGATATCAAATAAATTATTTGTGTTTGTATTTTTCATTTGTATTTGTTTGTATTTGATACTACTGGAACGCTGGAACACACAGTTAGGTGCTTAGTGACGGATTTTCCACTTTAAGATGGTTGATACTCGTAGCGATTAGGAGTACTATAAAGTGTTCTACTACAACACAATGGTTTTCTCGTGATATTTTCCTGCGCCATTGTGTCAATTTGCACCTATATATACGTTCTGTCATGTGTGAACTTAACGCGCTAAGCACTGATTTTTATCTCTACAAAAGCAGAAAAATAAAATGGATGTCACAGACTTAAGAGTTTCCATTAATCAGCGTAAGTAAGTAAGTTCGTATATGCTGAGTGGCTAGCCCTAGTGTCAGAGTTAATATGCCGCGCTAAGGACTCAGACATCGCTGACGGTTGTTGTTATACAAACTAGAACAAACAACCGGGACCAACAAGTTAACGTGTCATCCGACCGACGGTAGTGCTCAGAAATAAATGCCACTCACGGTCACCCATCCGAAGACTGACGAACTTACTTTATTAATCATCGTTGCAGCCAGAGGACGTCCACTGCTGGCGAAGGTCTCTCCTTTAATAAGAAAGGGTTGCCATAAACCCCACGCTTGGCTGGCGGCTTGGGGATCGCAGAATGATCATTCCATGAATATAAGGTTTTAATTTTATTGAAAGTTTATTAGATTACAATTGGAGTCTTCAGCCCGTCTTAGAACTATCAGAATTCTTAAGAAAAGGATCAGCCTGTTAGGCATATACCTACACTTGACGGGCAAATGGGCGATACTTCACCGTGCTGCCCCGTTACGTACTTGGTATTTGGTGAGCGGGCCTTTTCTGCACTAGAAGCCTCTGATAGGTTCATGTTGCGTAGTTCCGGCGTAGCTAGTTCAGCCACCCGGTGTCCCCGAGGAAGGTCAGTAGCTCGCTGACGCCGGCGCAGGCCTCTCAGAGCATCCTAGGTGACCCGAGGATCGTCGTACGTTGTTCTGCCATGCTCATGCATGCAAGCAGCAAGTGCGCGGCCGTTTCTTCCGCCTCCATGCAACCACGACATAGAGGACTGTGTGTAATCTCAGTAGTGTAAAGGTGTTTGTTTAGAGAGCAATGTCCAGTGCCCACCCCGACTGCTACTACGTGCTACCCCCTGCAGGTTGGCGAATTCACATTGTACCCCCCCCCCTCTAAATATTTTTTTAATATTTATTATTTATTTATTATTTTGTTTTAATATTCATTTAGTTTACTTAATTTAATTTTACTAATTTTCTTATACTATTCATTTAACTACTTTAATTAACTATAACTATGTTACCTAAGCTTCGCTTACTATGTACTACTTACTTATTATGTACTTGGCCAAGTGATCGTCTAAAGAGGACTCTACGTTGTGAACCTTTATAACCCAAGATAGATTTGAGATGAGCCTAATAGTACCTAACCTAACTAGTCTAGAATTCAGTGAAACCTAGTGTTTAACCTAACCTAACTAACCTAGCCTGTATCAAAACATATCTACCACACCAATTCTAACATTGCCATCGTAAAATTGAAAGGTAATAAATATTTGTAGTAGTTTATTTACATAAGAGTAGATCTTATACACGATATAATGATAGTAAAGAAAATACCATACAATATTCAATTCCTTATACAGAACATATCAAACCATTAGTAACTATTACTTATTTACACTGCTTTTCCTCCAGTCAGTACAAATATTAGTTTTGTTTTAGATACATAAAATATAGCAGTTGTTTCCTACGCCCTGCGGTTTAGTACACGAGTTATTCTGTATAATCAATAGGTACATAGATGATGCAATACCTTGTTATTTATTAGCCCACTCAACTTTCTAATACGGACCTACTTCCACTTATATAGGGTAAATAAATAAACAGGGAAAACCATCTAGAGAATGGAACTTTATAAAATTATTGATTTAATTATTTTATTAAATACTTATTGAAGTGTACAGATCATGTACGGATTCAAAATTGAAATAAAATAGAAGCTATGTATAAGATAGAAATAGTGGCTTAGGTCAGGCGCCCCACCTCGCACCAGACAATAGGATCCTTCCTTGCAGGTCATCCTTCTTCCACTTTAATGAAGTACTCAAGACTTCATTTAATGGGGGGGATTTCAATTACTTTAATAAGTTTCGATTCAAGTCAGTCTCATAGAGAAATTAGACACTACGTTATAGTCAGTCTGGTCTGTTAGCAAGGGACAAGAGGACATATTCCCTAAGTCTTGTAGTCTGTTTTGGTTCTCGACTAAGTCATCTAACCCCAGCGGCAAGTGGTCAACCGTGGGTTGTGGCGCCTGCAAAGTTTATGTTGGGGCTCTCCCGATCCCTAATCTCGGAATCAAGAGAGTCCCTAGGCGCAACTGACCTACCTAGCCTACGGGACAATAGCTAAAGAACTAGTCGGTAAGTCTGTGGTTTTATCAGTAAGTATGTGTCCCTACCTACCTATGAAATTCTCTTGCTCCTGATCATAGAATCAAAAGAATCTCTAAAAGCTAAAACAGAAGATAAAAGGCCAGGTTTTACCAACTCCTGAACGCTTCATTAGATAAATCTCATCTTAGTTAGTGAGCAACAATCTAGTTAGATAATTTAAGAATCCAATTAGGTATGTAAATACATTATGTATAATAAGCCAGTAGGTAAGTATTATCTATTAATATTGTCAGTTTCTCCTCTTTTAGTAAGAGAAAACATAACATGGCACGGCTAAGCTTGGCCAAAGAAAACACTAGAACCAAAGACAAATATACATGTCACAAGTTAAAACTATGGCTTTCAAATTGCCATCATTAAGATTTGATTTGGTATAATTATTATGCAAAGTTCACAAACTTAACGAGATTTATCCATTAGGCCATAAGATTAACAAATCCAATTCCAGCTTGAATGGAATTTTACTCTCGCCGAAGAAACCTGAAATAAAGTTTCCCTAACGTCCCTATATCTCGGCGATCGAATACATTCGCATTCAGATGAAAATATTGGATCGGCGAGATTACCCTACCGACCTATCCTACACCTTTAATAGGGCCCTAATCTTTCTAGAGATAATAAACCCCAGGCAAGCAAGAGACGCGCGAGTCTCGTATTTAATTTTAACCCAACCTAATACGGGGTATTATCTAGATGATATCTAGACGTGCAAATACCCTTCTAACACTACACTAAACTATTCCTGACGGCGGTCAACCCGTAAAAGACACTAAGACCCCTGACAACCCTACGGGAGTCACTTCCAAGTAGGAACTGCCTTATAACACAAAGAACAGCCCTGGAACGGTTGTGAACATCCTCCTAACGTAAGACAGTCTATATGGATTCTGGAAGGCGTCTCTAAGCGTGCTTACAGCGACAACGATCCCGCTAGGGTGCAACCTGAAGTTGTCCAGGACCCAGAGGTTCTCTTAGAGCCACAATCCAAACCCCACACAAACCGGTAGCTTGGCTGTCTTTCTCTATGGGAAAGAACAAACCCTCGGTTCGCTACAAAAACCCGAGCCTAACAGATGGGGAACTTACAGGCTTTAATTAGCTCGGCGTGTAAGTTTTGCAACCATGTGCGAGTCACAATTGTCCAATTTATTGTTTGAAATATGATTTTAACAACAAACTTTACACTCAAAAATTTAATCTTTGCACTTATTCCAAACTAGCGTGAAATAAACACCAGGCTTTAAGTTGAGCACTAAAAACACCAAAACAAGTAAAAAAATAAATTCACCTTTTCCCCAATCCCAAACAAAATTTAAAATAATGAATTAATTCCTTTCCAAATTAAAATAAGCAAAAATTGAGCAGAAATTCCCCTTTTTTAAAAAGTTAAGTTACAAAGTAATTGGACAAGCGTAACGACCCTAACGAATACTGGAGCACAAGTGACGCGAATCTCCGCGTCGCGGCCTTTTATCACCTCGCTCCGGCTAGCGCGACTTTTCGACCTTCGTGCGCTTGCTTGACCTTGATCCTGCGAACTAGCTCGCGAAATACGGATCCTGTGAGCATGCCCGCGAAACACGGATTTCGCGGCCTTGCTCGCGAAATACGGATCCTGTGAGCTTGCTCGCGAAACACGGATCCTGTGAGCTTGCTCGCGAAATCCGGATTTCGCGGCCTTGGGTGACTGTTTTTTTGTGACCATCATCATAATCAGCCCTCTCCAATCCACCCGCCGAGCGAAGGCCTCTTCGGGAGGTCAAATGAACCTGAATACCATCAGTTGCTCCGCAGAGAGATCATAACTTTAGATAATCAAAGTTAGGCATATAATTAAAATGATAAATGTGTCTGTAGACTAGTTTATATTGATAGACAGTTAAATATATGCTAAATAATTTGAATGTACAAACTATAGGTCCCATTTAATAAAATTAAAGGAGCCTTCCCTATTTTAAACCAGTCTTCCTTTATTATTCCATTAGATCTATATCTTGTAATTCATAGACCCAGTATAATGTAACCAATATAATGTAAGTCCGAAGCCCCGGAGCAGCTGTTAATATAATTTTGTGAATCTTATCGAAATTGGTACAGCCGTTTCGCTACAGCCAACCCCCAAAATTTATAGAGATGTTAATTTCTAATCGGAGTAAATTTTCCCAACAGTAAATCAACAATTCACAAATATTATAAGTATAAATTTACCACTATCAACCTTTATGTGCAATTATTATTTGTCAATTTCCGAGTTTCAGCAATGAATTATGTGTAAGGGTAGTTCTATCGACTCTTTCAAATGTATGTTTTATAAATTAAAGCAGAAAATCAAACAGACTTTCATATATATAATTTTTCATCATTGAATACAATTATTTTATATTGATAGTAATATTTGGTAGCATAGTAGCTCCCAGAATTAATAATTAATAAAATTTCATAGAATAGTTCGGTAGAACTACCCGCCAACGAGTGAGGGTGTTGTTTTTTTTTTCCATCCTATCACAATATGATTTTGTGTTTTTATACCAACTTGTAAACAATCATCAAAAAACTCCATACTCCGAGCTTGTTAATATATCAGCCATAAAGAAGGCTGTCCTTTTCACAGAAGTGCCCTCATCTGCTAAGGAATCTTGGTTGTGAGGCAATATCAGTCCTAGTGACAATGCGTCGAACTCTCTTACCAAACCTACTTTTCGTTTACCAAGAGATCCCCACGCATCCCTTCCTGACTATAAGCAAATCAATGGCAAAAATGAACAAAAATCCGTATAGCCTCTATATCCCGCAAAGGAGTATAAAATCTTTGTCAGCTTATTTTAAATTGGAGAATGTGTAGTGTAGTAAATCGGATGTTCCTACCTTGTAGAGTATAAGATCTTTATGAAATCAACGTATGTTGATGTTATGCCAGCTGGCCTAACCTAACTCCAATTCTCCTTCATAAAGTTCAACTTGAGGAAGTGTTTTGCTAACCCTCGAAGCCTGACAAACCGACTCTCATCCCGATAGTGCTATCAATTTGAGCCCCTCACTTTCTGTTATAATTATTTTTGTATATAAATATATATATTATTATTCTCTTGCACTCTCTTGTCACTAACCCCGTATTCACGCTGACTCAAATAGACATCACCATCCCATTGATAAAGAGTATTTGTAATATCTTTTGCACAATTCTCATTTACTTTTATTTACCAATATAATTAATTAATTAAAATCTAAATAATTATATTTTCCGTTACAAATTGAAGTAACAAATAGGTAATTTTTTTTTTTTACCTTAGGTAAGTACCATTTAAAATAAAACATCCACTATTTATCATCAACATTTTTATTTAAATCAATTACTTAATTTGATTACCTTTAAAATCATAACCATTACCTCACTTTACCATATTATGTAATTACCAACACCAGACCACACTAGAGGTCCTCGGCGGCATATCAACTCCGACATCAGACCGACCATTCAGCTCAACCAACCTTACTTACCTATTTATTACCATGCATTACCGTACCTGCTTACCATCTCAGAGTAAAAATATATTACTCTGAGAAGTCAGCGGTTACCATACTTACTAAACGTTTAGTTACCCAAGCTCATTTAAAAGTTACATTACCGTTACCATTTTTCCGCCCAGTTACCATACTTACGCTATAGTAAGTATCGTAGCAACCACATGTTAATAGAACTTACAGGTTCAATGTAATAGATTATCATAGTAAATTAGCAAACACACAGTTAATAGGTATTGGGTACACGTATTGGGATAAAACAACAGAGTTTTAAATAAAACCATTAATTTATTGTTCCACAGCACTGAATTTATTAATTAAAGTAGGGATAATAAAATTGCAACCAGTTTTTGTTCTTAGCTTTGATTTTATTAATAATATTATAACATGACAGACTCATATTCCGGGCACGCAACAAAGGTATGCGTCCACAGCACTGAATTTATTAAGTAAAGTAGGGATAATAAAATTGCAACCAGTTTTTGTTCTTAGCTTTGATTTTATTAAAATATTATAACATAACAAACTTATATTCTAGGTACACAGCAAAGGTAGACAGACCATGTACATATAACGCAATTATCCTTTTATCAAATTTAGTAAAATTTTGCTAATGCTAATCAGCCTTTTATAGTAGTACACAGTTGGTCTAAGGCCCGCCATCGAAATATATTGCGCAGTATTTTTTTCGTCAAAATAATTTTAAGACATCCTAAATAAAAGAATAAATGTTCTACATTTAATATTTAAAGTTAACCCTGTAAAAACTTTAATAAAGATTAAAACTCACTAGGCATTTATAATGTCATATGGAAGGATTACTTGGATTCCTTCCATTTTCTTGCGCCATCTTAAAAGATTCGTAATTGTTTTTTTTTTTTTTTTTTTTTTTTTTTTTTTTAAACGTCGTTATACATCTGTTACATATTACCATCAGTAACACCTTAGCGTCTTAACATCAGTAACATCTTAACATCAGTAAGATTTTAACGCTAAATCTTATAATATTCAAACTAGTTTTTTTTTTATAACATCACTTAACTTCATTAGCGTCATAACGTCAAAACATCATTATCATCTTAACGACTTAACATCAGTAATATTTTAACGTAAAATCTTATAAGTTCTTAACTTATTCTTACTTACCTTTTTCTAACATCGCTTAACACCAGTAAAGTTGTAATTGCGCGGTCTCTTCATTTATTATTATTTACCCTCTATTATTTTTTTTTTATGAAATGATATTCCGTTGATTATTACCCCAGTCTAAAATTTAAACCACAATTTCTTATGTACCCGTTACTGTTTGACCACAACCTTTGAGCAAATCTATCTTTAAGCTGCCACTTCAGTATCAAACAAACTTATATAATTACATACAATCCATATCTTAGATGATGATGATGATGAATATCTTAGAAATCCCAAAACCAAATCAATGAACCTCTTTAGAACTAAGAGAAGTTAAAGATATTAAACTTATACCATGCCCTAGAGTTTAATAAATATACTTAGTAGGTATATAGCTTCATAACATATAGGATGTAGAGTATAACCCGCACAATTTACATATATATATATATATTTTTAATACAGATAAGAACATCACCCTTTCATTTGTTTGGCGTCTAATCAAATCACCCAATCCCACTCTGCAACTGAACGTTTGTTATCGGGATTCGAACCCAATACATCGTAAATACTTACTCCTTTGTTACTCGCTATGTAATGGCCTAATGGATTTGTGAAAGTTGAAGTTTGAAATTAAATGGAATCATACCTTATGTTAGGACTAACTCTTTGCTAGAGGATACCCTTCGTCTCGGAAAACAGGGTTCCCACAGGACAGCGAGTGAACCCACAGGGCCTTGCTAGTATTTATTTTTGTAAAACAATAAAGTACAAGTACAAGTTATATCAGAAATCCGCCTATTTTTTTTTAAATACTTACCTACAACCCCCCGCTTGTAATTTTCTTTAGTTATTTACTAATTATTTTATACGATTTAATTTTAATTTAGATGGATAGATAGAACCTCCCCACTGTGTACACCAGAAGCACAAACAACAATAGATACGAGGACCTTATGAACTAGTGACAATGTGGAAGCCTTATCGCTAGCAGTGATATCTTCCAAGCAACCAGTAAACAGTAAAAGTTCTACTTATTTCTAATCAGAAGCATTTAGTCTAGTAATTATTTAGGTACAAAATTAAAGGTTCTAGTCTAACGTAGAAACATTGTAATACACGCCATGCCACGCCACCTATTGACAGATTTCTTTATTACTTCAATGATTTAATAACGATTCCCGTAACTTTCCAATGAACTGTATTCCCTCGACTTCTGTTTTGTTTTGTCGTTACATGCCAGTTCCACTCGTTGACAATAGAGGGCGCTATTTTTCTCCTTCAATATTTAACTCTGCACCTGTAAAATATTTTAACCTGCGGACATAGATATTTCAAATTAATTATTATTATTCCATTTGCATTAATAACCTCTCATTTAAAGTTAAATCATAATCAACACCCTTGTTCTTTAGCGCTAGTCTTTCGATTTAACTATGAGCAAGTTGGTGTTTGTTATTTTATCTCTTGGACGTCAACCCACAAAGCGCCGTACCGACCCCCACGACATCTTAGGCAATAGGCAAGTACCTTGTGCAATTACAATCATCAAACCCGTACGACGATTCAAGCCTGCCAAAGAACATGGAAGAAATGGGAGTCGCGAGGTCTCAGTTCGCTGCGAATGATTAGTAAGTACAAAACAAACGATCAGTAATTTCAGTTGATAATTGGTGCGACGGCAATATTCATGAATTCCTATCAAACTCTAAATCTAAAATAACAAACCGTTTATTTCAATATAATTTAATTATCTAAACCTAATACAATTTTTTAATTCAATATAATTAACTTATTTCAGAACTTCTTACGCCATCTATCGAGTTTAGGACTAGCTATCGCTATCTACATTGATCACTTGCCTTTTAATTTCACTCCTTACCATAAGAGGGCGCTTAAATAAATTTTAGTTCCGACCACGACACGACACTTTTGGTTAACCTTCAAACATATACCTGCGGAGACGGCAAGCTGCCTAATTTTCAGTGTCCCTTTGTGTCTTTTATTTACCAGAGCGACGATCTACTTGAAAATGCACGTGTTTACCTCGCCCCCATAAAATGATAAAATGTATGTACAACATGGAATAATAATAAGCGAGATCTTTGATGGGCACTGTTCATAGCTATTGGCAATTCCGGCGGTACCTGCTTTAAGGATCTAACTTAAATTAGGCAATGTTACCAATACTTCTATAAGGGCAAGAATCTTTATTAACTAAACAAAATAGATACTATCTACTACACAAAATTGGTAATTTGTTACTGGGTATTGTCTTCAGCAAATGTAAAGAAAGTGCGATGCCAATATAGATTGTTGATATATTTCTTCTTTACTTTTTGACTTCTCTTTCGCTGCATGCTTCCCTTTACTGAAATTTCTAAGAATGTGTTTCTTATGTTGTATTACACGATTTAGGATTCTTATATAAAGTACAACCTAAAGTAATAAAACTAAGATATTGAGAGAAAACGTTTTATCATCAAACCATCATTCTAAAATCTTTTCAGCATAAGCATATTCCCCCATTTAATGGACATGTAAATTCTGACTTGTAATATATCATCGAAGAAGTTTGTAGTAAAGTTACCACGACTTCACTAGGGTATGATAGGACTTGACCGTGACTTACTGTATGTGACTTTGACTGTGACTAGGACATATTTGGCTGAAAAGAAAGAACAGAAAGAAAGAACGATGTAGAAATATGTATGCAGCTGAAAGACTTGTATCCATGGCCAGAAATGATTAAAAACAACAAACATCAAACCATCAAACGAAACAAAAAAAATACTTCTTTTTTTTTTCTTTCTTTTCTTAGAGTAGGACTTTCTAGTTGGAATCGATTTATTTTCTGTTCTCATAGACTTCAATTCGATTTTGTGAAATTAGAATTTTATATTTACCCGTTATTTACCCCCTGACCTTCTACAGTGTAATAAATAATGAGACAAAATACATAACTATGTTTATGGCAATTCCCACCAACTCGATCCACACAAACCACGTGTGTACCATCATATCACACAAACCCCTAGTAATACAGGCCACCCTTTATTGCAATACCAAATACCTTTATTATATTACAGCAACGCATAATCCGACTCGGCTAGTACTACTGAAAACTTATGAATCTGCTTATTTACTATAACAATATTAGTTAAATTATTAGAGTTTTTCAGCTTCGGTACTCTAGAACATTAGTAAAAATTGAAAGCGAAAAGTATTAAAAGGACTTAAATTTTTTTTTTCATTCGATTATTTCTAAAATACTTCTCAACTTTCTGTGAATCTCTAATGACGTACTGACAGTGACATGACAATAGGACACAACATTTAAATAAGTTCCCGCCATACCCGCTATTTTTTACAACATAACCTATGAAATGATCATAACATAACCAAGATTTATGCATAATATTTGAATAGAGTTATTTAAAGTATTACAGCATCTACGTTTAAAAATTTGTACAGTGAAACATGTGCCTTCCCGCAAATCACCAAAGCCGGAGACTTTTCGCATATTACCTCTGAAGAGTTCCTACAATGTGACTGTTAACTCAAATAAGTACTATTTTTGTATCTGAAGGATATTGTAACTAATTAGGTAAGTATCTTTTGTTTTGTTATAGTTACATACAACCGCTCGATAATCACTCGAAGGTTCACTTTACTGTAAAATAACACTCACCGTGAGAATTTTATCTAACTACTCCGCAACTATTTCTTTCTAACTAGATTCATAATTAACACCTCGTACATGTCCACCGTTCGAGCTAGAATTATTTAAGTAGGTAACTAATAAAATTACATCTTATTTTTCAGAAACCATGAAAGTGATCTACCAGAAGGTAGAATAATTATACCTACCTTTATACAAGAACTAACATAAAATAAAATAAAATAAAAAATAAGTTATATTTAACATACTTGCAAGTTTGAAAAGTACACAACTGGTTGAGAATGGATTAATGTCGACCTAATTCGTTTCCAGTACCTACTAGATACTGACAGCAATTAATTACCAGGTAATGCAAATGGTTCTAAATTTAATTTAACTCTGGAAGTTAGTTATGTACATCATTTGACAATATAGCAACACAATTTTAACCATAACAAAAGTAGAGCTTAATACTTTAGAATTTGTTTTACCCTGTTTAACATGATCAAAACAAAAGTGTGAGGCGCCTAAATTATTCTATTACCCCATAATGATTTCCTTTGGAATCTATACAATGTATCTTTTTTTTTTTAACAGGCATAAGCCCCCATTAACTACAACAAACTACAATGACTACTTAGCCCACCACACAACAAAAAACAAAAGGACTGTATCCAGACCGATGAAAGTCCAGAGACAATCCAAATGCTCAAACCCACAATGCTCAATGTATCTTGGCCATAATGATACATATTTTGTTTATTAGTTTTTCCACAACTTTGCTAGGCAAATACCTGCAACTTAATAGCTACTAAGTGAGTTTCCCCATACGATGAAACAAAAATGTTATTGGCTACTGTTAATTGATATCATAACATTAATACTTTAGTGTGGCCTACAAAAGCTTTTCCCTGAATGAACTTGTCTACAATGTGCCCTAATAGCAACCCTAATAATACAATGTGATGTGAATTATGTTATATGTAATTATTTTACTTTAATATTTTCAGTGCTCCATCATGAATTAATCCTAGTTCTATAGAGCTTCTACAATTCCTACTTGTGTAGTGCCACAATAAATATCCGATGACCTATAGATGACACAAGCAAATAAAGGAGCTCTAAACGGTAAGTAGATAACACATTTAGTTTATACCTAATCACATGTTAGAATTTTAATAACAGTATTAATCTAGTATTTGCACCCGCAAACTTCTATTTTATGATTTACAAGAAACATCATAGTTCACCACAAACTCTGATACTTCCTTTACATTAAGATAAATAAAGGTAGCTTTATTTCCCGTATAATGAAATATCTTAAGTGTGAAATTAAGTTTGGCCGCTCCACCTTCACAGCTCTACTTCCTAATATTTTTTCGAGTGAGTGAAATAATAGTACACAACTAGTTTAAAATATGATTTTTCTATGTGAATCAAATTTCCTACTTTGCATAGTGAATAGAAGAGTATGTATATAATTTAAACCATGTATGTAATTTCTAATAATACATTATCTTTTAAGTAAAGAATTCAATAGATAATTTAGACAAATGATTACAAGATTTACTATGATTTTCTATTGAAGCTTCCTCCTTCTTCTTTCTTCTCCTTCTTTTTTTTTTTTTTTGTTGAACGTTTCTTCTTTTTGAACTTCTTTTTTTTTCTTGGTCAAGCAAGTCTCTCACCTGATGGTATGTGTATTGCCTACTTATAGCTGTTTACTGCCTGCTATAGATTGTATGTACCCTAGTACCATTTTACTGATTGTTTACTACCGTGTTATTGACTATACATTTTTCCCATTAAATTGAAATTAATTATAAGATCCTAAAGTGTGTTTTATTCCCTTTCAGATGAGACAAGTTACAATAATTTAATTCGTCCGCCTGCCTGTTACTACTTTCACCAACAATTGGACATTCTAACAAGATTCAAGCAATGCTGAGCTGCAACAAGAATTTTGATTTATCTACTCTACTACCACATATGTATTTGTTTGTTCTATATTAAGTTTATGTTTTTATGTTCTATATTAAGTTTATGTTACTATTTCATTATCTTTTATCATTTTACTATTCAACGATTTACAAATTTTACAATGTCTTTCAAGTGTATTAAGCATTAAATAGTACTTAGCCTTTTGTTTTCATTTCGAAAATAACCAAAAGCTAGGAAACAATTATTATTTTTTTTAGTTAAGGAGAATCTAATATTATTATAGTTCAATTTAATTTATGTCTGAAATCTAGCCTGGACTGGTTAAGAGAATCTTAAACAATTATATATAATTAAGTTAGTCAGCTATCAATGTTATATAATTACACAACTGCCCAAAAACCGTTACTCTTTTATAGTATATAGTATGTATGTGTTGTATATATTCTGTTTTTACTAATTATGTCTTATAAGGAATATTTTATGAGTATCTAACTTATACCAAGTAGTTTTTACAATTATTTATTATATCTGTAGTTATACAACTGAAATATGAAATGTTTTAAAGTAGAATCCTAAATATTTACTTACTATTTTAATTTGAGTTTACACTTCAGAGATTATATGTACTAGCATTGTATTATTTCCTAGGTAATGTACATGTATGAAATATACTTACATAATCTACCCAAAATCAAGTATTATACATATCTTTAAATTGGTACCAGAATTAATATAAATTGATTTAATTTACTATCTCAACCCCCTAGCTTTTCAACTATAAAACTCAAACCCATCTACTTACGTTTTTTTTTATTTATTTTTCATTAATTATTTAATATTAGTTCATCTCAAATCTATCGCATCACTACACAGCAACATTTTGTCCAGGAGAAACCTGGACAGTAGTCTTAAAAAGCCTATAAATACAGATAAAATGACAGGAGATAAATGTACAGATAAGAACACCTTATAATTATGAAGTTAAATTTTATAATCCTATAATATAGTTCATCCTGGTCGCGGCTATTCATTTTGTACCCCCCCCCCCCCCCCCCCCTATTTAATATTTTTTAAATTTAATATTGTTTATTTTAGTTTATTTAACTTAAATTTACTAATTTTCTTATACTATTCATTTAACTACTTTAATTAACTATAACTATGTTACCTAAGCTTCGCTTACTATGTACTACTTACTTATTATGTACTTGGCCAAGTGATCGTCTAAAGAGGACTCTACGTTGTGAACCTTTATAACCCAAGATAGATTTGAGATGAGCCTAATAGTACCTAACCTAACTAGTCTAGAATTCAGTGAAACCTAGTGTTTAACCTAACCTAACTAACCTAGCCTGTATCAAAACATATCTACCACACCAATTCTAACATTGCCATCGTAAAATTGAAAGGTAATAAATATTTGTAGTAGTTTATTTACATAAGAGTAGATCTTATACACGATATAATGATAGTAAAGAAAATACCATACAATATTCAATTCCTTATACAGAACATATCAAACCATTAGTAACTATTACTTATTTACACTGCTTTTCCTCCAGTCAGTACAAATATTAGTTTTGTTTTAGATACATAAAATATAGCAGTTGTTTCCTACGCCCTGCGGTTTAGTACACGAGTTATTCTGTATAATCAATAGGTACATAGATGATGCAATACCTTGTTATTTATTAGCCCACTCAACTTTCTAATACGGACCTACTTCCACTTATATAGGGTAAATAAATAAACAGGGAAAACCATCTAGAGAATGGAACTTTATAAAATTATTGATTTAATTATTTTATTAAATACTTATTGAAGTGTACAGATCATGTACGGATTCAAAATTGAAATAAAATAGAAGCTATGTATAAGATAGAAATAGTGGCTTAGGTCAGGCGCCCCACCTCGCACCAGACAATAGGATCCTTCCTTGCAGGTCATCCTTCTTCCACTTTAATGAAGTACTCAAGACTTCATTTAATGGGGGGGATTTCAATTACTTTAATAAGTTTCGATTCAAGTCAGTCTCATAGAGAAATTAGACACTACGTTATAGTCAGTCTGGTCTGTTAGCAAGGGACAAGAGGACATATTCCCTAAGTCTTGTAGTCTGTTTTGGTTCTCGACTAAGTCATCTAACCCCAGCGGCAAGTGGTCAACCGTGGGTTGTGGCGCCTGCAAAGTTTATGTTGGGGCTCTCCCGATCCCTAATCTCGGAATCAAGAGAGTCCCTAGGCGCAACTGACCTACCTAGCCTACGGGACAATAGCTAAAGAACTAGTCGGTAAGTCTGTGGTTTTATCAGTAAGTATGTGTCCCTACCTACCTATGAAATTCTCTTGCTCCTGATCATAGAATCAAAAGAATCTCTAAAAGCTAAAACAGAAGATAAAAGGCCAGGTTTTACCAACTCCTGAACGCTTCATTAGATAAATCTCATCTTAGTTAGTGAGCAACAATCTAGTTAGATAATTTAAGAATCCAATTAGGTATGTAAATACATTATGTATAATAAGCCAGTAGGTAAGTATTATCTATTAATATTGTCAGTTTCTCCTCTTTTAGTAAGAGAAAACATAACATGGCACGGCTAAGCTTGGCCAAAGAAAACACTAGAACCAAAGACAAATATACATGTCACAAGTTAAAACTATGGCTTTCAAATTGCCATCATTAAGATTTGATTTGGTATAATTATTATGCAAAGTTCACAAACTTAACGAGATTTATCCATTAGGCCATAAGATTAACAAATCCAATTCCAGCTTGAATGGAATTTTACTCTCGCCGAAGAAACCTGAAATAAAGTTTCCCTAACGTCCCTATATCTCGGCGATCGAATACATTCGCATTCAGATGAAAATATTGGATCGGCGAGATTACCCTACCGACCTATCCTACACCTTTAATAGGGCCCTAATCTTTCTAGAGATAATAAACCCCAGGCAAGCAAGAGACGCGCGAGTCTCGTATTTAATTTTAACCCAACCTAATACGGGGTATTATCTAGATGATATCTAGACGTGCAAATACCCTTCTAACACTACACTAAACTATTCCTGACGGCGGTCAACCCGTAAAAGACACTAAGACCCCTGACAACCCTACGGGAGTCACTTCCAAGTAGGAACTGCCTTATAACACAAAGAACAGCCCTGGAACGGTTGTGAACATCCTCCTAACGTAAGACAGTCTATATGGATTCTGGAAGGCGTCTCTAAGCGTGCTTACAGCGACAACGATCCCGCTAGGGTGCAACCTGAAGTTGTCCAGGACCCAGAGGTTCTCTTAGAGCCACAATCCAAACCCCACACAAACCGGTAGCTTGGCTGTCTTTCTCTATGGGAAAGAACAAACCCTCGGTTCGCTACAAAAACCCGAGCCTAACAGATGGGGAACTTACAGGCTTTAATTAGCTCGGCGTGTAAGTTTTGCAACCATGTGCGAGTCACAATTGTCCAATTTATTGTTTGAAATATGATTTTAACAACAAACTTTACACTCAAAAATTTAATCTTTGCACTTATTCCAAACTAGCGTGAAATAAACACCAGGCTTTAAGTTGAGCACTAAAAACACCAAAACAAGTAAAAAAATAAATTCACCTTTTCCCCAATCCCAAACAAAATTTAAAATAATGAATTAATTCCTTTCCAAATTAAAATAAGCAAAAATTGAGCAGAAATTCCCCTTTTTTAAAAAGTTAAGTTACAAAGTAATTGGACAAGCGTAACGACCCTAACGAATACTGGAGCACAAGTGACGCGAATCTCCGCGTCGCGGCCTTTTATCACCTCGCTCCGGCTAGCGCGACTTTTCGACCTTCGTGCGCTTGCTTGACCTTGATCCTGCGAACTAGCTCGCGAAATACGGATCCTGTGAGCATGCCCGCGAAACACGGATTTCGCGGCCTTGCTCGCGAAATACGGATCCTGTGAGCTTGCTCGCGAAACACGGATCCTGTGAGCTTGCTCGCGAAATCCGGATTTCGCGGCCTTGGGTGACTGTTTTTTTGTGACCATCATCATAATCAGCCCTCTCCAATCCACCCGCCGAGCGAAGGCCTCTTCGGGAGGTCAAATGAACCTGAATACCATCAGTTGCTCCGCAGAGAGATCATAACTTTAGATAATCAAAGTTAGGCATATAATTAAAATGATAAATGTGTCTGTAGACTAGTTTATATTGATAGACAGTTAAATATATGCTAAATAATTTGAATGTACAAACTATAGGTCCCATTTAATAAAATTAAAGGAGCCTTCCCTATTTTAAACCAGTCTTCCTTTATTATTCCATTAGATCTATATCTTGTAATTCATAGACCCAGTATAATGTAACCAATATAATGTAAGTCCGAAGCCCCGGAGCAGCTGTTAATATAATTTTGTGAATCTTATCGAAATTGGTACAGCCGTTTCGCTACAACATACACCATTGAATTTTGTCTCCGGACATAAACACCACTTATTTTCCTTCAACCAAAATATTTTTACAATCTTTACGTAAATTTCATAGAACTTATTGGTTTGGGTCCGGTATTGAACCGACGAGCTCACAATTCCGAAGCACGTCTTTTTTCCAACAGACTGCCACGATATTTCCTCGAAAAGGATACTCCAACTTTATAAAGATAAAGCGTTTCTCAAGCCAGCTCCAGTGTAGAGTCAGTGTGTTTTATGACTTATATAATCATCAGAGGAGCTATAACATTTCTAATGCTTTATTGCCCAATAAAAAGAACCGATCCTCTGATCCTGGCGACGAAACTCTCATTCATCTTACTTTTATTGGTACTATAAAATATATTTGGGAAAACTTTGGTTCCTATCTTGAAGTTTAAAAAGGTTTTCTAAGAGTTTGTAGAGTATGCTTGACTAGAGAGTGCTATATAATAGAATTATATTATTGTAAAGGTATAATATTGTAAAAAAAAGATCCTTAATATTCTCTAGTAATATTTTTATTTAGCACAATATATTTTTTCCTTTTTACTTGTTTTAAACTAGTGACAATTTACCAAAATTGGTATTGTTTTGTTTCATTGCCGCCTGTCAAGCGTGGGGATTATGGCATCCCCTCCTTATTAAGGGAGATGTCGGCTGTTAATGTATGTTATGATGTTACATTTTTAAGCCTTCCGCGACCTCACTAAATCGGCTTCAACGGAAGACCAGCGCTGTTTGTTATATCAGCGGTTATCATATGGACTACTCCTGTAGAGCAACTCTGTCGATATGGAAAGGGCGATTCAATCACAAAAAAGTGCGTGCGAGCGATCTGCGGAGCCTGGTCTACCGATAGCTCTCAGCCTATTAAAAAAAAAGCGTTTTGCCATAACCTTGCCTGTATATTAAGAAAAATACTTACTTTAGCAAATTTGTATATCTGTCCAAGAACATCCCGAATGTTTCGATTATCAGTCAGATAAGGCACCAAAAATCCTGTAAATAGAAAAGTACACTATGAAAAACTTAATTTTGCAAAATATAGACTTGAACTGTGTAAGAGAAATGCTTACTTGATGGCAATCATAGTTTATAATAAACTGCCGCCCGAAATAAAAATGCTTTCTAAATGCAAATTTAAACGAAAATTGACTACTTGGTTATTAGAAAAATGCTATTATACTGTTTCAGAATATTTGAATGATAAAATACTAATTTATAATAATTGACGACGAAATTATTGAATATATTTACTGAAACAAAATAATATTACATTATGATAATTACCTACATTATTGCACACCTCTTAAATATATAGTTTGTATGGCACTGTATTATTGTATAAGAAGACCTGTCCTACCTACATTCAGCAATAAATAAATATTCTTAAATATTCTTGAACAGCATTATGCTGAGTTGAGGTTATTTTTGTGACATCACTCAAGAATCTGTTATTTACTCATCGTTGTATTATTATTTTGTACTGATGTTACAGAATAAATAATCTTTCTTCTTTCTTTCTATCCGCTGTTAATCTACGTATAACTATTTTATATTCTATGTTTATGCCGATTTATAAGTGAAGTGAAGAGTGCTGGGGTAACAAGCGTAAATTAAATCAAGCGAATTGAAAACCTCCACCTTTTTTGAAGTCGGTTAGAAATAAAGGACTTGGGACTTGGGGTGAACAATGGGTGTTATACGGGTACGTTGATTTATGCATAGTACACCTGGGTGATCCAAGGGTACATTGAATTACCTATAGTACACCTGGGTGTTCCATGGGTATATATAATGACTCGTAATACACCTGGCCAGACAAACATCATGTCCAATGCCTATGTTGGGCCCGTACCTGTTATCGTTGGGAACGATACTCTCGAAATTGTTGACCACTACAACTACCTTGGACAGATTGTTCAGTTAGGTAGGTCCAACTTCGACAAAGAGGTCGCCCGAAGAATCCAACTCGGAGGGGCAGCGTTTGGGAAATTGCGTAATGTCTTCTCGTCCAAAATCCCTCAGTGTCTGAAGACAAGGGTCTACAACCAGTGTGTGTTGCCAGTGATGACGTGATGAAACGTGGTCTCTAACTGCCGGCCTTTTGGAGAAACTCAGAGTCACGCAACGGGCAATGGACAGAGCTATGCTCGGAGTTACTTTGCGCGATAGAATCCGGAACGAGGATATTCGCCAAAGAACCAAAGTTACCGACATAGCTCGCAAGGTTTGCAAGGTGAAGTGGCAATGGGCAGGCCACATCGCTCGAAAAACTGACAACCGATGGGGAAGAAAGGTTCTTGAGTGGCGACCGCGAACCGGAAGACGCAGCGTAGGAAGGCCTCCCACTAGGTGGACCGACGACATTGTAAAAGTCGCGGGCAACCGGTGGTTGTCGTACAGTGTGGCGGTCTAAGGGGGAGGCCTTCGTTTAGCAGTGGACGTCTCCGGGCAGATGATGTATACACCAGAATAGACCAGGGGTACAAAAAGGTATTCGTGGAACACCTAGGTGGTCCACTTAAGTGGACCACGGGGAAGAAACGATCACGCGTAAGCATCGTCTTAGTATCGTTTATGTGGACGCGATGCCTTGAGCAGGCGTCGTGCTATTAATTTAAACGTGTGATCATTTAAGGAGTCAAGCCAATTTTTATTTAAAAAAAACAAAGAAGAAAAAGAAGAGACGAAGGATAATATTTCTTTAAAATCAAAGTTGGTACAGAATATTTGAAAAATAAACTTCGCAGATGTTAGATAAAATAAGGTGGATATTGAATAAACCATAACTCTTCTAATTTACAGGAAATGAAAGCAATTTCCTGGAAATGCAGATAAAATAGACTGGAAGCGTCGAGGACATTTAACTGTAAGATGACTCGTAAATATTTTAGGGATGGTTGTGATGTTTAGCCAGAAACCGAAATATTTTACAGACTCGGAGGAAGGATTTCCCTCTGTTTACAGATTTATATCAGATGAGAGGTCGCGGTTGTTTGTTGTATATATTTAAAACAACAACCGTCAAGCTTTGTAGAAGGCCTTCGGGCGGACATTTGCTCTGTTAGTCGATCTATACGAACTTACTTATAATTTTATTAAAGAATTCAATAGACTATGATAATAATAATATATGAATGTGAACTCGCTATCCTGAATCTAATCAGAACGCAAGCTTTACATCCTAGCAGGGGGATTAGAACGCTAATAAAGTGATCTGTACGGCTAACATGCATTTTGAGAACAGAGACAATGGTGTTTCATAGTTATTTTAAAGATCGAGCTATATTATTGTTTTTTAAAACCCATTTGTTTTAGCTATATTATTGTTTTTTAAAACCCAACTTCGACATTTATAGAAATAATAATTGTCAGCCCCGCATAGCATTTCCCACATTGTACAATTCCACGAAAGCTATGCAACATAGACATGTTTACTGGTAGATTTATCGAGAAGTACGAGAAATTAAAACTTGACGTGATGTTAAATGCTTTATCATTAAGTGTAAATTTGTGTGCAATAAATAATTAAATTAATAATAAATAGAGACCTGTACTTCTTTGCCGAATCCTTAAGAGCATCCCATTCCCATCTCTATAAAAGCAGTTTTAAAATTTGCAATTTTGTTCTTTCGTGACACTGCAACGAACTTTATTACCGCTTCAGTTTAATTAAGTTTTGAGCTAAACTTCGTCCCAGTTCTTTGTTTCTGTGCTGTTTGCTAGTTGTTTGTGCTATTGTGCTAGTTTTTTTGAGCTGTTTCCATCAAGCTTTCATAGCTGTTTGTTGTTTTTAGTTAGATGAAGTCTTTCAAGAATTGTTTTAAGAGTCCGGTCGCCCACATGCCACCACAGCTATCTTTTGCAAATCATCACCATTTTATAGTTCAATACCTGAAAAGCTTAAAAGATTACCTACACTGTCTGTAAGTCTATCGGTTTTTCCAATCCCTCATTTTGATACGTACACTTGGAACTTTAATCGCTTTACTTCATGACAGACAGACAGACAAAATTTACGATTTCAGAATTTGTCCTTTACTTGGATTGTATGACCTTGCTACTTGTCTAATTTCATGATCCTAGGTCAACGGTACTCCCGTTGACTCCCCTATAGGTTTTTGTGGTATAGTACATGCTTTTATTACATATATATATAGATATATTTAAGTAATAGAGAGTGGCAAAAATTGTGTTTTGATTGCATTGATTTACAAGCTTCATTATTCAGGTGTAAGGAGCCGTAGAACTGTTTTTGAAATTCATTTATTCTTTATTCTCCCCGCACTTCTGAGAAAAAGGATAGACGGACTAACAGACAGACGAACAACGAAGGGATCCCGAAAAGTCCCTTTTTACCTCTCTAAAAAACCTATAAGTACCTCGTAATTTCTAAATAAATGATACAAACGTACCAGGAAAATGGAGGCGTATTTCTGTACGTGTGGTAGTAATAAACATGAATAGAAAACTGAAATATCGGTCGGCCTTTCAACATTCTTATTCATTTCTTACCCTTTTACATCCGTAGAATATTTTCTTTCAATGAATCTCTCAAGGCTGCATTATAAGCTCTACAAGAGGCGCACATAGTCGAATTTCAATTGGATCCTATTTCCATTTGATATTGGAAATTGTTATCAGCGAATGCATCTTAGGAATGCCGCTTACTTGCGTTAGAAAGAGGCATGCATAAAATATATCTTATAATAAAGTTAATATTACAATGTTATTTTTGAATATAATATTAACATTTTAGATCACATGAACAGCCAGAAGAGGGATTTCCATAATCCCCACGCTTGGCAGGCGGTAGAATTCTCAAAGCCGGCTGCTGTCCGTCCTTCGGTGGTTAACCTTTTGAATTCAGGATGAATCAGGAGTTTGTGATAAATTTTCGGAGTTATGAAAGAATAAAAAATATAATAAGTACCTACCACGCAGTAGAAATAAATTTTGATTTAGAATAAACGTTTAAACCTAACTGAATTGCCTTTTATTATATTTTGACTAACCAATTTTGCGCTCGACTGTTTCCACTGGTAGCTTTATACAATAGATGTTTATTTAAAGTTTGAATGTAGGTCCAGTTAACCAATAAAAATGCAGAAATAAATTATGCGGACAAGTGGACCTGCGGGCACTTTAGCGGGCGGGTTCAGCTGACCGAAGATTCTTACTTCCTGTTTTTCTTGCGGCAATGTCAATGAAATACTTATAAAAAAACTTCGCCGGTGCGGCGGTTTTACCCGAATATATCTTTTCGAAATAAAAATAAGCCTAACTTTAAAACTCGCGTCAAATCTTGCCAAAAACAAGTAGATCAGTTGAACCGCAGCTGCGTAAAAGAAAGACAAACAAACCAACAAGCACATTTTCGCTTTTAATTTTATAGTGTAAACGGCGCGGTATCAAATTTCAAGTGTCCCGCCCCGCGCCGCCGGTGCCAGGTATTTCCCGCGCATTCTAAGTGACCGTCTCGAAAGCGCCTCTTACGACGTTGAGTGACAAAATTTATGACCGGACTCATTGAAGAACCAAGGAATACGTTACGTAAATAATTTTGGCTAGTGTAGTAATAAAATATTATGCTAATTTAGGCAAACTTGTCCAAACTAAAAAAATAAGTTGTTTTTTAAAACATTATTAATTTGAAAATGAAAGCGATAGCATACTGTTTTTTATATATATTTCAAATGTACATGAATACAGCATTACAATAAAGTCAAAATATAGTTATAATTTTATTTAAAAAAAAAAATATAGATCAAAAACTTACAGAAAAAATTTACGATTACCATTTTTTTTACTTCGAGCATAGATTAAAATACCCACAGAGAGTGGCAAAGACTCGCAACTTCAAGCAAATATATCAAAAATTCGTGTTAGACTCACTAACGGCATCTGTTGAGCGCCCCATTTAAATTACGAGGTAAATCATTCGGCGCGAATTTCGTGCAACTGGAGTTGCAGGAAGTATAATTGGTCAGGGGAACGTGCAACCACGGTTGCACGGGCGCTCTAGCGGGTAGTACACTATTAAAAAACTAGTATTATTAGTAAAGATTCTTTTGCAGCTTTCAACAAAAGTACTTTATGCTACTTCCTAAAGCAACTGTAAGTATGTTTTCATATCTTTCTTTACACAAAAGTTGTTTCCTATGGAACCAGCAAGAGTAAGTATAGTCCTCCACTTAATTGCCCATTAAAAATGTTTTCTAAAGATACAGTGTGTACCTACTTCTTATATTTCAACGTCGCTTCTTGTATAGAGCCCTGCTTTGAATCGTACTTGAAAATGGGAGCGATTTTACCTAGTAAGTACTTATAAATACGGCGTAAGTAGGTACGTATATATATTTATGACTCTTCCACTGTCTCTCTTATTACTGTCTGCAGTTCTCTTGCTTGCATTTTATTATTATTATACTTGACTCATGTATGTGTGTGTGTGTGTGTGCGGATTCAACCGCGTGCTGATGAAAAACGGTGATAATTATGTTGATAAAAAGAAGCCTATTATATAGTAGGCTAGAACAAACATAAAAAAACTAATAGGATATATATATATATAGGTATATTATAATGTAGCCTGTATGCGTTTTGGCGTGAAGAAGTAACTAACACACACACGCACATATAGGTATACCGACAAACTTTGGCATTTATAATATCAGTGCGATTATTGAACAAATAAAAATCACTGATTTAGAGTTTCTAAAAAGTAACGGAACCATGTTTTGTTGTTTAAAGTACAGTTAAGATATAACATAATATTTATGTATATATAGCTAACATGCTGTTACGAAATTTTCTCAATTTGTTACCTTAGGAACAACAAAACAAAACACATTTTTACGTTTATTTTTTTGATGGGATTTTTTATTAATGTAGTTTGCTCTATCGTAACAAGTAGTAGTCAACGTAGTCAAGTTTCAGGAGCACTTGCGCTATTTTTAAATAAAACTGATGTGTTGCTGATTTGGAGGCTTTAACACATTGAATATCATTGCTTTAATACTAATACACATATTATTTAGAATTACATTTTAAAGCTAGCTTACATCTACATAGGTGGTTCGACCACCGAAGATGATTATTCAGGAGTCCCTTATGCTTCCAAAGAATAGGGTAGATGAATGATGTTTAAATCGTTGAAACCAATAGCTTTGACGAAGAATTTAAGTAAATATGATGTTTATTGAAAAAATAATTTAAATCGGTTATTAATGTTCTGATATAATATAAGCGTTTAAAGTTTTTGGTAGAGCCAACTCTGTCCCTTTCTCACAAAACAAAAAACGCCTTACTTGTCAGAATAGAATTTATATGGCGTAAAGAGAAGTGACGGTACGATTTGCTGTTTCGCCTCTCTGTCTAGCATGATATTAAAATGCTTATAAGTTGCTTATTATTTTTGATCAGATTTTCATTTTCTTTTCATTAATCAGCTATGTTTATAGGCCACGTTTTAACAGGACAATAAAAAAACAGTTATCTACCCTATTGCATTGGATGTTGAATAAGCAGGCTCTACAGATGGACCAGAAGGCTTGAAGGCTTTCAATCCATAAATCTAATCAATGCTATGGATACCACGTCCTCAATGTCCGGTAAATTGTAGCATTGCATTTCAGAATGGAAGCTCATTTGAAGAAGTACGAGCAATCAGAATAATATCAGGAGCAAAAGCGTAGAGTCCGTACAATATTGATAGAAAATGGAGCGCAGATTGGATCTTTAGAATTGCATTCGATGAATTTTCTTCGCAAAATTTTTCTTTCGTGTTGTTTCAGAAAACTTTCTAGAACAAAGTAATGAAATGACTTTGTCTCGAAAGTTTGAGACAGACACATTTAAATAGATTCTATATTCGAGTGACCAATACCTGATGAAATTACTTTTTGATGACAAAACTAACTTTTTTAGCTTATGACCAAGGCTAATGTAACATTGCCAAAACTTGAAGACAAATTCAGGATTATGGTTAACGGCAGTACCAAGCTGAAAGATGCTCAAACAACTTTCACTACTGACCCCAAAATAGCTAAAAAAGAACTTTTATAGAAAAAAAAAACATACGTGACGAAATTTATGGAACAAGTTGTTTTGCAATTTCAGGGTTGACCTCATAGTAACAAATAATTGCCAATGACCTTTCTACATAGTACTACTCTTCCACTTAACTTTGTAGATTAATGCTGGAGAGAGACATATGCTTCTTATCCCGGAAAAACTCCCGTGTATCGTCACCGCGAGTGAAACAGCGGGGCGCAACGAGTATTATACAACGTGTAGGTAACTAAAAGTTGTAGTAATACTGAAGGGTATGTATGTACTCATCATTATGAACGTATGAACTTTTACTATGGGGCCAACACTGAAATCGAGAAAAAGCTGTTCCATCATTTTGTCCAAGGTCATGTAAAGGTCAACAGCTGTTTTTTTAGATTTCAGGGTTGGCGCCTTAGTAAAATTTGTTCATTATGATGAGTACATTATACACCCTTCATTATTATAACACCTTTTTGTTACACATTGTATAATCAAATAAGAATTTCTCAGTAAGTGCTGTAGGTATGTATGTAAAGTTATCGATCAAGAAAATTTAGAGGAGGTTGAATATAACCTGGAGGCTTTGGTAAGGTTAATGAATTTCTAATTAAGGCTGCCAATGGTTGATCCAGCGAAAATTAATGTAGGTACGGGTATTTACACTAATACTGACATGGCAATGCTTAATTGGTTGTGTTTGGTATGCGTTGGATTAATTAATTTAAATGAAATACCTGTCTATAAACAATTATTAATTAATTATTTTGACTTATAAGAAATCTTGTATTGCAGTTTTTCATCACGCTTGCTCGTAAAGTGGATCTTATTGCATCGGTTTTAGGCTCATAATCCAAGCTATTACGCACCCGTGGTTTTTACTTTACATTAAAGCACTTGTGCTATAATAGGTATAACCCGGTAAAGTCAAGTTTGTACTTGACTGCAATTAGACGTATCTAAACGAAGCACTCTTAATATAGCCGGGTAATACTTACAGTTTTTTTGTAATACCAACAAAGAGTTCTTATGCCGCTGAAGTAAATGTCAACCTGCGCGCGCATTGCTGGTTTGGGCGCCATTTTCCGCAAATGTTTGTTGACGTTTTAGCTGTGTGGTTGATTATTATCCAAAAAAATTTGTTTTTCCTCGCAAGTGTGATGAAAACAGTCGTATAAAACTCTTGTGCTATGTTAGTCATTACATTCTCGGCTTCCTTATCGTGTTCGCCTGCGGCTCGCGCGCATAATACCGCCTCTAGTATAATGACCAACATAGCACACTTGTATCATAATGTACTATTAATACACCGTTGCCCATATCTATGTATGTATGTATGTAGGTACGTGAGTTTATTTATTCCACCATAATTTATTCTAAATGCCTGAACAGATTTCGATGTATGGGGAATCGTTAATCCTTACGTCATCCCGAGTGACACGAAAAAACACAAGTTTTGTTTAAAACAAGTTTGGTTAAAACAATAATTATATACAATGCGGAGGCATGATTTTTTCGCGTTCCCGCCAAAACTTCCGCCACGTAATCATCCACGATTCCAAAGCCACAGTATTGCCAGGAGAGAAAAACTTTTCCTGTTAAGGGTTTTTTGCCAAGCTTTAATTACATGAATAGTACTATACTACTCCCTTAAGTATTCTCGTTCCAACTAGCTAAGTATAGCCGTACTACCGAGTCTTTAGACACAAAATAAACTAAACATAGTAAATGTTCAGTTTATTTTAGTTTATGCCCGCAATTTCACACGATATAACAATTTATTCATGGAATAAATTTACAGTGTTGCCAAATAGGCCAAAGTTAAAATTGCTACTAGACATAAGTTTGAACGAGTGCAACTTTTACAGAACCTTATTTTTTTACTCTACAGAAAATATTAAGTTTTGCTCATATTTAACTTAAAATCAATTATTCGACGTTTAATTTATTTTGGAAGCATTGTACTCGAAATAATAGAGAAGCTTGGTTTTATGGCTATTTTTCAAAAATGTACGATTGAACTCGACCAAAGTAGATTGTAACCAGCCTATAACAGTCCACAGCGGGGTAAGACTAAGACAATGACAAAAATGACGAACGGCACTCTTAATGCATGAAAGTCTGTGACTTCCGCGGCTCGCCCGCAATGGCAGCGATGAGGTTCGCACAACATAGCCCCTAGACAATAATTTCTATATCTAGATGCGCCTGAGTTAAGAAATCGTAAGACTAATTTAATTCTCTTTGACGAAAAGTCAACGCCATCTCTCGGATTTCGCAGTCACTACGTGCAGCGTCAGTAAGGCGTGGTAGAAGAAAAACAACTGTGCGAAACTAGAAACGGCTTATCTATTACCTAAAAATAAAAGTTTTTGAGTAAAATCAAGTTTAGTTTAACTTTAAATGTTGTCTTGTAAGTCATAAGAAACGCTACCTTTTTTTTACTGCACTTTGAAGTGTAATTCGTACAACCCTTCACCACACAGTTTGGTATTTTGCACTCAAGTGATCACGTCGGACGTGGGTTGCAGACTGTGCCGGCATCGGTGTCAATGCGTTTCTTTGACACCGACGAATGGGAGACATTTTAAAATGGCGTCCAACCCGTCCCTATTATGTATGTCTATGCCCCTAGATGAAAACCCGCCGCTATGCGTAAGCAACTCAAGGCTGAGGACACTGGCCATGTTCTAAGAAACTAAATACATTGTAATCAAAATAATCAGTCATGTTTCTTCCCTATTATTCTACTTCCTCGAAAGTGCCATACAATGATGTGGGTTGAAAAATAATAGCAAACACAAAAGAAATCCTCTCCCAGAATGTAGGACCAAAGACGGTAACGAGCGTATAAATTACAGACGTGTCTTGGAATAATGTAGTGAGCCACACTTGTGATTGCTGTGGATTTGCAAGAAAATAAGTCGCAAATATATTTTTATTACTAGATGACTCGGCGAACCTCGTACTACCAAATATAATGAGCGACACTTGTGATTGCTATGCGGATTTGATAGAAAAAATGGCGTAAATATATATACTTATAAATATTTATTTACTAGCTGACCCGCCCCGGCTTCGCACGGGGGATAAATACCTATTTTTAACAGACTTCAAAAAAAGGAGGTTATCACTTATTAGTATGTAATATCAGCTGTGCCCCGCGGTTCCACCCGCGTGATGATGAAAAAAAATATTACATAAAATTTTATTTTGAATGAACTACCCAAACACCATTTTTTATCAACAGAACTTCAAAAACAAAGAACTTCCATAGAAAGTTCCATCCCCCATTTTACACCCTTAATTCAGCCCTGTCGCAAAATCCGTTCTTAGCTGACGTCTCCTGCCTATAAAATACCTTCTTGCCAAATTTCAGCTTCAGGGATCAAATAGTTTTCGAGATTTCTTGTTTAGTCAGTGAATATAATATATGAATGAGCGATTTTCGCTTTTCTATATAAGTATAATATATAGATTACTAGATGACCCGGCTAACTTCGTACCACCAAATATAGATACACACAACAGCACAAACATACACACAAAAGCAGACTCGTCTCTTTAGACTCTGCGACCTTCGCTTCGCTTGGTCAATGTTCGAATGATCGATGTTATCTCGAATAACTGCTGGAATATTATAGCACAGCATGCTATGAATAGAAATCGAACGGGGATGGAATTTTGCAATTTCAATATAAACGAAGCCGCTATGCAAGGTGCTTGTCAGAGCTCGCCTGTGTTTTTATTAAATTCCAACCCACAACGAAAAAGATAATTATACAGGGTTAGTTCTAATCAGTTAGCATCCTTTTAAGGTCATATTCTATACATCAAAACAAACAACTTTTACTATGGGGCACACACCGAAATCGCGAAAAAAATATTTGCTGTTCCATACAAAAACTTCATCTACCTTGGGAAAATGTATAAAATGAATAATGAACAGCTGTTTTTTCGCGATTTAAATGTTGGCCCCTTAGTAAAAGTTGTTTCTATTATGTACAGAATATACCTTTAAGAGGATGTTAACTGATTAGAACTAACCCTGTTAAAAAATGTAAATAAATAAATATTAGGTAATGAACTGAAACGTCACCACATGTTCGTTCTCTTCAATCAAGTCAAACTCAAAGTTGTTAATAAAGTTAGTCCAGGAAGACCCTGTTCTTGTTGCATTTTCATTATTCAACTGAAAATACCACATAATCTCAGGACCCATATTTTACAGAGCGTGTTATGTTTTATAGCTACGTCCTATTTTATTTATTCAGGACGGTGAAGGATCTCAATGGCACTTCGGCTTGCCTGGAACGTGTATTTTAAGATCGTAACAAAGGAAATATGGTTTCATGTACCTACAAGATGTATTAGAGAATGAGAATTCAACTCTCTCTTTAGAGATAATCGCGAGATTAAGAAATTTATGTTGTCTTTTAAGGTGATAACCTAACGCCTTAAAATTTTAAATAAAATATTACCTAGGTACTCTTTTGATTTGTCATGTACTATTTATTATGTATTTATTATTTGTGTGACATGTGAAATTGGCAGGTATAATTATAGACATAAGTCAGGGGAATTAAATTCAGCAATGCTTTTTAGTAATTCGCTATTTTATTACACATTGATTAAGTATTACTAGTTCACAGTTATTCCTTCGTCGAACGTTCAACCATAGACTGCCAGCCGGAGAGCGGCTAGCGTTCGTTAGCCTAGTAAAAATATTGACTAATACCTATAAAATTAAAAGATTATTCGTAGGAAATAAATCTAATTAGCGTTTAGCCCTCTAAACCCCTAATCTTTATTCTCGAAAAATAACTTAATTCTTCAAAGGCTTAGGACATTTCCCATACGCAGGTGACCTATCCCATACCTCCTTGTATGAACTACCAAAATGTCACATGCCTTTACTTGAAATTATATATAAACCAACAATAAAACAATAAAATGGCATTAAGTATTTTTAATTAGTTTAGCCATTAAAACCTAACCTGATATCTATGTGTTGTTGCAGAGAAGGTGAAAAAATATAAATCGTAACGTGAAAAAATCATAAAATCACACATTAAGTCACAGTCAAGTCCAACACACCCAGTCACTTCATGCTCATGGCTCAGCCGATAGCAGAAAGAAAAAAATCGTGACGGGCCGGGCCGCAACGCAACGCATTTCCCTAAAGGCAAGAGTTTTTTTTGCATTGCGATGCGGCCCGATCCATCCCTTATGCGCGCCAGCACAAAACAGATAGGTACAGAAGATAATCAACGTACAAAGTGCGCTCGAGCAACGCACACATAGACACCTCTCACGGACACGATGTGTCGGACGGGTTGGAACCATGGGCCTTATTTTTTTATCGTACGCGAGCGTAGCGCATGCGAAAGGAGCTGACCTTCGAACGATAGATACTGTTTGGAATAAGGTTCAATGTCGTTTGAAAGTCGGCTCCTTTCGCATGCGCAACTTTGCGCACGATTCAAAAATAAGGCCCCAGTGCGAGCGCTGAGTGCCGTCCACTTGAGACACGCGTCTGTGAACTTTTTTGTGCAAAACTGGAGCAACAAAAAATAAGTTATTATAACTGTTCAGTGGAAGGTTGTTTAAATTCAACATTAAACGGTGAACTATCGTTTTTACGCTACCAGTTGTTTCAGAAAGGTAAGTAGTTATTTGCTAGTATTTCGATGGTTCGTTTTAGAGTGGTCGCACATTGATTCGGCACGGCACCCGACAGGCGCCAGACCGATCGAAACACACTGCGCAGAATTAACTGGTGCGAGCGAGACGGGCGTCTCGAGAAATTTCTTACGGTGTGCGGGACCTAGTACAATATGTATGCACGGAGGGCCTTCGGGCGAAACCGGACGGTTTTTCTTACGGTTTTTCTCGTCGTATGCGCCCGGCCTTAATATAACGTAACACAGAATAGTTAGGTAGGTAGATAAGCGCCCGGCGGCGGTTCCCGGCCCCGCGCCGAAAAAGCGAACATGACTTTGTGGCCTTGTATTTACAATTTATAATAAGTATTTATTGTAGTATAAGCTGTGTACGCCCTGTGTTCAATACTCTAATGAGGAAGATGTAAATAATACGCATTTTTTTGTCTTCAAAAAATCTTCGTCCAATTATATAATAATAATAATTGCAATAAAATTATGCCGCACAGTATCATGTAAAGTTATCTTTACCCGACTAACGGCGAAGCCTAAATGTAGGGTTATGGTTATAGTAGTCTATGTATATATGTTTGTTTGTATTTACGGATGATAAAAAAATACGCCCATCTTCCATCTTCTTTCGGCGAGCCGGCCGCCCGCGCAGCCCCCGCGCCGCCGCCGCTACAGTCGACAACCCTACCGCGACCGCCGAGAGTAGGTATGAAAAGTGAAGTACATACATGCGATTGACTTCTGTACCTATCTATTTTGTGACGCCAGGCTCAGAGTTATTTTATTATTACTCCGAGACACCAGGCTTTAGTTACCTACACACTAAAACAAGTCTAATAAACCTATTGATCGAAGGATAAACCTCTTTTAACAAAAAGCGGTACTTGAATCTAAAAGTTCATTATCAGCAATTTCTACTAAAACAACGCATTATCATTATCGTATCGAGTACCTCTGAAAACAATAAGCGGCCAACTTTGTACTATAAATTCACATTATATCTAATCTTTGACATGGCAACTGAAACAGAAGTTTGGTTATAAATTAGCTGTTTTATGCCGTGTGGATACATGACTGAAAGTGATTTAGGAATAGTAAAACTGTCCTGTTGCAGAGTTTGGATGGGTGACTGCGTGTCATTTACAACTCTGTATTACCCGCTTGCTACCGTGGTTCGGATAATAACTTACATTAAATTGTAGGTAGTATCATGATCCAATAAAACAAGGTCTGCTATTCCGGGAGTGACACTTGCATACGTCACTCCAGTTGCCACTTTATGTCAACAAAATTGGAAAGTTGGGAATCAAATCCGTTAAAAATGTATTAATTATAAAATACATAAATCATTTCAATTGTCATTTCATGTCTGTTCAAGCGAAATGATTCTAGTTAAACACGAATTAACATAGTTTCAACCAAAATCACATAGTATTATGGGATTCCCACAGGTAATATACGGAGAACGGAGAGTTATGATTTCACGCTATTGGTCATTTTTCATTTTTCACGTCGATGACGTAGCCTTGTGTCACCCACGTGACCCTTTGTCACTCGGAATGGCATACCTGGCGAGGTATATTATTATACCATATTATGGGTAGTATGTTGTAGACCACATATCAATCCATACAGAAGCCTTTGGGCGCCGTTTTAAAGTAATCGGCCTATAAACAAACGAATAACTTTATGCTCGCAACGTTGACAATTGTGTTTATGACTAAATAATATATCGTTCACAAATAATAGCGACTTCGCGAACGACCCAGAGGAAGATGGCGCGACGAACTTGACTCTAACCTGAAAGGTTGGAACCAAGTTAAGACTGATATAGAAGAATGGAAGGAATGTGGCCTTTTTACCTGTGATTAAACTAACGACCTATTAATGTAAAAAATGGTTACGTGTCGAATCCTTTGAATAAGTAGAGAGAGAGAGAGAGAGCTAGATCCTCCAACGTCTAATCGCGTGCATGAGTGTGGGCGAGTGGCTTAATGTGGTAAAACCTGTGTTATCGTGCTGTTTTCAAAACTTCATAAAGTACTTTAGTAGCTTATAATGAAGTTACCACTACTTTACTTGCAGACTTGAAATTACTTTAAGACATGATTTGAACTTGACTGTGATCCATTTTGTGTGACTGACTGTAATTTTAAAACTTAATAAATACGTATAAGTACTTGACACTGACAGAATGTGCAAAGTGCGATGCCAAAAAAGAAGGAAAAAAACTCATGAGTTTACTTTTGTGTCGTGATATGGTAGACAACAGAGGTAAGAAAACTAACTCCTCCAAGCTAGATGAATTTGAGTTTACCTAATCATCGCTTCATAATCATCAGTCGAGATCAAACACGTTGCCAACTGATAGTGTTATTTCTGTTTTAACTTCTTAGTTATTATTAAATTAGTCTCTACGACGATTAATTTCAGATGTGAATAAACGGGGAAGTTTAGTCGTTTTTATTAGAATTTACGGTCAAAACAGCCGTAAATTGACTTAATTTGTGGAGACTTCAGAATACTTCTTGCAATATACGTTTCAAAAGTAGAAAAATAAGTAACAGGAGATAATTAGTTACAAAAGATATTCAAAATATGTAAAGATATATTATACTACAAACTTGGTTTCAAGTTTTCTCATGATTTTGTTTATCCCGGTTTATAATAATACTAATACTAAACTAAAATTGCTTTATAAAAAATGTTGCTAGGTTTAATGCATAAAAATCTTCAAGCTACTGACTTTTTGGTGTTAGAAAACATCGTTTACGTTTCTTTAAAAAAGAAAATCTATAGCTGAACCTTGGAAGATTTAGAGCTGAACAGTATATAGTTAAAAATGAATATGTGTTTTTAAAAAACTTGGCAATTCGCAATTTCAAAAACTATTTTTGGAATACATTCCCGATGTTTTGATATGGCTTCGTACGAAACATGCTTTTGTTTTGACATGTGGTGCGGTAAAAAATTGACTGGAGAAAAGAATTTCTAACCGTAACATCTGAAAATCATAGAATTACGTAACAACCATCAGCGACAGTGGTAATGGAATGGACGGGCCCAGCGCTTGCAAATCGTTCAATATTAACAAGTCAACAAAATCAGGCATACCTAGCTAAAAGTATGCATATTACATTTGCCAGAAAGTAGAGATTGCGAATCTAATTACTGCATGACAAAAAGAGAACACATGTACATGTATTAGAAGTTTGTATTGTCGTATCGTACGGCTCGCATGTCGCAAAGACAGAGTATGACTGACGCGATAGGAGAGCTGGCGCTTAACATATAGTCTTCAACATCCGTGTGCTTATTTCCCGTCCATTCATTTTATCGTTGTCGCTGACAACCATGACTATTTTTGATTGTATAAATTATTTTTTAAAACCTATTGTTTTTCAAAGTCCGTTGCAGATTATGTGTTGTATAAAAGCTTTTCTGCTCCGATCGAGTTTATTTTGTATAGGCAAATTCGTATACAGGCTGCGGCGTAATTTATTTATTTATGTTCTCCAACACTGTGTACATACATTAATAGTTTTTTTTAAGGTTTTAAACTAATTATGAAAAGAACTATACTATAACTATAAATAATTATTGGATAACCTTATACCAACAGATGGGAGACATCACCGTGGTTAAGAAAATCAAAAATTGTGTTCTGTAAAAGTTGCATAGTTTTCGAGTTATTTGAGTAAGTTTGCAAGTCAAGGAATTTTCTCGATCTGTTTTTTGGTTAGTAGTATTTTTTTGATGTGCTATCGAATGTACATTGCCATTTTTGTGTCGCGAGCACAATTTATGTGAAAGAAAAATATTTAGCTCTAAAATAATTTGATCATTAGAGATTAAGTCGAAAAATTACATGTATGAAATAGCTGAATTCTTTTTCGCGAATCCAAAATTGACCTGACAAAGAAACCTATTAGTTTTGCTACCACTCTGTAACTACAGATGAAGATCGAAGTCTTCCATTAAGACTCTCAATGGACCACAGAGATCTAATGATTTCCCATACATTGTGTCTGGCACAATAGAAAGGAATGACCATCGTTTCCGAACGGTAGGATTTCCATTTAAACCTCTTTATTATCCTCATATTCATATAAAGGAAGCCAACTGAAAAGATCCGACGCTAGATTTGAATTTCATTAGTAGAACGGGTTTATTATTAAATCGCCAGATAATGTATTTTAAAATAAAATAATATTTTCTAAATTGTCCGTCTACATAAATACCTATTATGCGCGAACAATAATTTTTATCTATTATATTATTATATGTATATTTTTCTTTGCTTTTTATTTCATCTTTAGCTTCGCACTTTGTGGATTTTGCCAGTGTCAAGAATAATGCATTTTTTTTAAACACACTAATATTATAAATGCGAATGTTTGTCGTTGAGTCTGTTATCTCTTCACGCTAAAACGGTTGAAAAGGAGTTTTGGCGGGAACACGAAACTCCACAAAAGCTCATAGTAAATAAAGTTGCCACAACTTTACTAGGGCATGACTTGACTTGACTATGACTAATTTTCATGACAAATTGATACTGTATAAACATGAAAATTATACCTTATATTATTATACCTTGACTCTGGACTGTGATAACAATGATGATGACAAAATTGAAATATGAAGTATTCCCACACTTTGGGTATTTTGTTTTTTTGTTTTGTATTGTTAACGCTTTAACTATCATCAAAGATAATTATAGGTACCTAGTACCTATATTTATATAATATGCTCTAGAGGAGGCAAATACCCGCCAGGGGTTCTCATAAAGTAAAGAATTGTAATTAATTGTATAGTAATAATAATTCAAAATTATATATTCATAGTAAAATAATAGAATTAAAATAATAATAATTCAAAATAATATATTCATAGTAAAATAATAGAATTAAATAATAGAATTCAATTAGTAATTACTAGAGGTCCCCTGCGACTTCGTCCGCGTGCGGAAGAAATTCGGACCGCTCCCAAAATTCTCCACTTTAATTCATTCCGAGCAAACTCTACCGACTCTACGGACTCTACCGACTCTACGGACTCTACCGACTCTACCGACTCTACCGACTTTATCGACTCTACCGACTCTATCGACTCTACCGACTCTATCCTATAGCCAGCCAGCCAGCCAGCCAGCCAGCCAGCCAGCCAGCCAGCCAGCCAGCCAGCCAGCCAGCCAGCCAGCCAGCCAGCCAGCCAGCCAGCCAGCCAGCCAGCCAGCCAGCCAGCCAGCCAGCCAGCCAGCCAGCCAGCCAGCCAGCCAGCCAGCCAGCCAGCCAGCCAGCCAGCCAGCCAGCCAGCCAGCCAGCCAGCCAGCCAGCCAGCCAGCCAGCCAGCCAGCCAGCCAGCCAGCCAGCCAGCCAGCCAGCCAGCCAGCCAGCCAGCCAGCCAGCCAGCCAGCCAGCCAGCCAGCCAGCCAGCCAGCCAGCCAGCCAGCCAGCCAGCCAGCCAGCCAGCCAGCCAGAGCCTTTTATTATATTAGATAAAAAATCAATGTGTATATTATGAAATGACGAAATGTAATGTTTACACAAGATGAGAAATAAATGTTTTTTATTTTTAGTTCAGTACTTATGATTATCCCCCGGGGATAATTATAGGGCGCGGGAGGACGCCCGTGACTTCGTCCTGGTACGGAAGAGATTCTGCCCGCTCCTAAATGCACTTATCTTCCTTACCACTCGGTTAATTAGTAATTATTTTCCTCCCCATATTCACCACATTAAATCATCATTTTATATCTGTTTCATCGTTATCTTCCTATCTATTCTTATCCCACTAGGCTTTATATATATCTACCTATACCAAATATTATCAAAATTTGTTCTAACTTTTTTCGTGATAGTGTTTAAAACATTGAAACCGTCAAACATATACACTTTGTATGACATGGAGGATAGTAGGATCGATAAGCAAACATTATATTATTGCACTACCGGCAACGAAGCAATGTAAATACGGTGATTGATCCGGGACTACGCTTGTTCGTTCCGGACGTTCCGGAATTGAGTGAACGATTGAATGATCCCTAACAGACAGGCATAGATAAAATACAGATGCGAGCGAAGAGGTATTTACCAACGAGGTTTTGGTATTTACAGAAATGCTTGCCGAAAATTTGACACGCGGTGAATTTGCAGGTTTAGGATGACCGCATACGTTCGGTTTTCTAATTAGGTTTCCTGATCAGGAATTCAGATTCAGAAACCTGAATGCTCCGCTTATATAGGAACTGTTCAACAAAGCGCACACTTTAAAATAATTGATCATATATTTTACCTTTTTGTCTCTTAGAAAACGAGATTTTGAATATTTGGCTCGATAGAGAAAAAAAACAATTCAAAGTAGACACTAAATCGGCATTTCCATTAGCTTGAACTAAGAAAATACATTATGAAACCACGTAAAATGTATACTAATAAATAATAAGTAACATTTCGTTGTTTGAGTTTTAAGATTCAAGCGCTCGCGCTTTCTCTCTCGCTCTCGCGTCTACCGTTTAGCGGCTATCATTTACTCGCCTGGACGTACCTCGCTACGACCAGGCCCATCAGGCAGGATGTGTGAAAGCTTTGATTATATTATAGAGAGCTAGTTCCTCCGAGGTTCAAAGTCCAACGCAAACCTGTTATCAATAAAAAATAGAACAGGCTGATTATGCTTTATGTTATGAAGAGAAATCGTAGAGAGCTGAAATGTAACTTTTTGTGCTATGGAGTGACGAGACGAGCTCCCGCTTGCCTGGTAAGTAGTTTTCCGAACAAAACCATGCGCCTTACTACACTGCGCTCGTCACTCTTAGATATTAAGGTACACTGTCGGTACTACTAAAAGGTAAGATACTACGGTAAGGTACCTTACCTTTATAGTAATAGGGAATATGCATGTGTTCCAATAATTAAAAATAATAGGATAAATGGAGAGTGTAACTGAATCTTATGCTTACGTCGAAAAAAATATTGAATCGGCTGGTAAAGTTCTGAAATATAAACGTTCAAAGTATTTGGGAGAGAGTCATCTGTCCCTTCCTAGCAAAACACGTGCATACATGAACCTAGACTTTTTTTCTAGGTTCATGCGTGCATAGTATAGAATTTGCTAGAAATCGTGAACTTTGACGTCATTAACCTAGCATAGTGGGAGGGTCATGTCTAACATGAAACTAAAATGTTTATAACTTCGTTATTTGTGCACATATTAAAATGTTACTTTCGATGATTTATTTTCTCCAGTCAGCTTTTTTGTGAGTCAATAAAAAAAAAACACATGCATATCCCTATTCTCCTAGCCTGCACCAGACGCGCGCGGCCGACGACATAAGCGGTGCTATACATTTTCATGGTGCTAAATTGTGACATTGGCCGCGGGCTACGATCAGCGATCAGCACGACATTGTACCATTCGATGTCAATCTCTTCTCAGTTAGTAGTAGTAGTAGGTTGCAACCTACTACTAACTACTACTATTACTAGTACTATTTTCGATATGTTCCATTTTCTGCCTACAGTTTCGGCTTTACTAGTTCAGTGTTATATTGAAAGCAAATACACTTTCAATGCTTATAATCGTCCTGAAACCAATCCGCAAATCGTGAAATCAAATTCAGTTGTTCCAAGTATTTCGTCGAGGGCGTGTTACATTCTACTAAGGAACTAAGGAGCAGATTTTTTGCAACTTCTGGTTTGGCCCCGTAATAAAAACTGCTTACAATAATGAGTACGGTGGCTCCCTTTCGGCTTTGTAATACCGTCACGCTTAACCCCGTATATAACGATTGTTGGTTGTTGTAATTACAACGAATGAAACCGTTGATTTTTATTACAAGTTTCGACACTTTTCAACCGACTTCAAAAAAGGAGGTTCTCAGTTCGTCTGTTTCATTTTTATTTTTATGTTACGCGATGATTCCGACAATTATCGAATGATTTTGATGATTCTTTTTTGTTTGGTAGTTTGGTTGTCTTCAGAGGTGGTCACACATAAATTTTATGAGAATCAGTTCAGTACTTTGGTTTTTAAATCAAAATTACTGGAAAAAACCAAAACAACGGGAAAATATGAAGATGTCGTTCAGGTAGTCAAAATTGAAGACGGTTGTTTTTTTTTAAAGCATATTAATCTAATGTAAGTTCATAACAAGTACACTGACAGCCTTTCAGCTATTATCTTTTCTATCTACCTCTACATAGCCCAAGGAAACGTGCTACTTGAATAATTATTTTGATGTTCGTATCAATCATCTCATTCATCAACACTCATCCGAGCAATTACAGGAGAGATCGTGAGAGATTAGTTTGAAATTCCAGTATAAACAAATTGTTACACATTTTATTAATAGCAGCGCCATCTTTCACTAATGGCACTAAAAGTGGTTCCTCGACGTTCTGCAAACATCGTCATTTACCCTGATAGTATTTCTGATACGGAGCCCTAAAAGTAAGGATATAAGATTTATATTATAAGTTAACAAGTTACTTAAAAAAACTCACTTCCAACTATTATGGGGCCACCTCGAGAGTAGGCTAGATGACTGGTTTTTTTTATTGTCCTATTAAAATGTGGTCCATAAATATAGCTGATTAATGAAAATCTGATCAAAAATAAGCAACTTATAAGCATTTTATTATCATGCTAGACAGAGAGACGAAACAGCAAATCGTGACGTCACTTCTCAGGACGCCATATAAATTCTATTCTGACAAGTAAGGCGTGATGTAATTTTTTGTTATGTGGGAAAGGGACAGAGTTTGCTCTACCAAAAACTTTAAACGCTCATATATCAGAACATTATTAACCGATTTAAATTATTTTTTCAATAAACATACTATATTTACTTAAATTCTTCATCAAAGCTATTGGTTTCAACGATTTAAATATCAGTCATCTACCCTAAACATACATACATTTGAACATAGAACATAGAAGGACGCTTCTTTCTTTTTTAAAGTCGGTTGAAAATTAATTAATTTTGGTTTCAACAGAATCCCACGATTAGTCCAGTTTAGTTTGGCATGGACGTGGACGTTAGACACGGGAATCTGGAGACATGGGAATATGTAGACATGTGAATCTGTGACGTGGGAATTTGTAGACATGGGAATCTGTAGACGTGGGAATCTGTAGACGTGGGAATCTGTAGACATGGGAATCTGTATTCACAAAGCATAACCTACAATACAGTACTGTACTACTATGGCAGAAACATTCGGTACGGATATAAAAAAAATCAGTCAACTGGTTATCAAGTTAAAATGTCACGAGGTTTCAGTTCGTGAGGTCTATTTTTCGCAGAACTGTTAGATACTGCGCCCTGCGGTTTCACTCGCGTGACGACGAAAACGGTGACGATTATGATAAAGTAGTCTATATTTAAAACAATTTCTATGATTCTTTTCGGAATATGACTCACAACACACAACACAATATAATCACGGTAAATATCCCGTATATTAAACATAGAAATGTAGTCATTATTTTATTCCAAGAATGCTACCTCTATCAAAATTATCCCTTTCGTCTCGCACTTTTCGCGAAGATTCCTTCTTTAAACAATCTTTCTAGAGCTCAGTTTTAAATTCTTGTAAAACTGAGTTTGCAAAAGAAACAGAAGCCTTGGTACAATATTTTAAAAGAAGTTTCTAAGAATTTCCCTTTGAAAGAAAAACTAGTTTGTCGTTACCAGCTGTTCAGTTTTGTTGCTTTTGTTCTTTGAAAATACTGGTTAGGATTATTATAGAGCAATTATATCAATTGGTTCTTAATTGAATTTGCTGGCTGAGCGAAACGCGTCTCTGAGTTTACTTGGACGAATCGAAGTATGTATTTTTTAGTATATTCTTGTTCGACGACCTGTAAACCGTGGATCCGATCTTTATGAAATAACAAATAAATAGTGAATGCAAATACAATTTTAAGTTATTTAAATAAGATTACCTACTCAAATAAGTCTACAAGCTGTGAATTATAAAGAGTTCAAGAGGTCACTGTTGGGGCGAACAACTAGTGCCAATTAGCTAATACAAACTTACTTTTTCTGTATTCACGTATGTGTATAACTTTCACCAAGGTATTTTGGCGGGAACACGCAAAAATCATATCGCACCATTCCATTACTGTCTTAAACTTTTTTTGCGATTTAATGATAAAAATGGTGTTGAATTACGTATACGAGTGTGTGCAAGTGATATAATACAGCCTTTTCGTGTTGTTTTCAAAACTCTAAAAGCTTATAGTAAAATCACCACAACTTACTAGGGCATGACTTGGACTCGAATGTGACTAATTTCGTGTGATTATCCGAGATTTTATGACTAACTTTTTTGAATTTAGACTTTATAAACTTGAAAATGCAATAAATATATACTTGGCAGAATGCATAAAGTGCGATGTCAAAACGGAAGACGAAAAAACCTTCACCAAGAGACACAGATGAAACGAATTGTGTACCATTACCCGAACTTTCTCAAAAAAGTCTCTTATAGTGAAAAGTATCACCGATCGTAAGTTTCCCCAATAGAACGGCTCTGGGTGCTATCACTCTTGCTTAAATGCGTAGGCAACGTTATAAATTTGGCTTAGCTAGGATAAAGTATCCTGTCTATACGGATTTTATTTTATTTGTAACTAAGGCGATATGAAACAAGTTATCAATTGCTACATACTTAATACCTTCTGAACATTCGTAAATTTAATTATATAACTGTCATATTCGTAATTTCTTAGCCATCTCAGGGTAATAATTTATTGTATCCATGAGTGATCGACTGCAATTCGTCTTTCGCGTGTCCCACAACACAATTGCACACACATCATCGGCCAGTAGATGTCTGCAGCTGGATGATTAGATGGGTCGCCATCGCTTGGCAGGCTGCTTGGGGATCGCAGAATACTAGAGGACGCTGCTGCCCGTACTCTGGTGGTTCTGGATTTAGTTTTAGGGCATACCCAGGTCCAGCAATGGCATAAATGCACTTTTTTGAGGCAATTTGTACGATAATTCTAAATAGTCGTTCAAGTTTTGACAATGAACGTTACAAAGTTTTGTAAATAGTTATTGGTAAATAGTGACTCTCAGTTTCGTCAGAATTTGAATGACTAATATTAATCGAAATATGCCTAAACAACCGAACTAATGCCGGTAATTCCATCAAAGTCAAGTGGTTAGATACAGAGCAGATAATCGAATAGGCGAGATATCGCCTGATACCACGAGATGAAAAGATCGACAACAATGACAGCACCCTTACAACTGACAGCTTTATCTGCCGATAAGAAACCTGCGCGATACAGGAAAAATATTGAATGATAAATACGAAAATAAAGGCTACGTTTTACTTTGTAATGTCCGTGTATTTTATTTACTACAGTAAAATATTTATTTTATATTTTTAAAGATAAAGATAAAGATAAAAAGAACTTTATTGCCAAATAAAAAAAATATATATACGTAAATGCTATATAAACAAGAGAACAATAATTAAGCTTAACATTTAAAATTAGTATTCAACCGACTTCAATTTTGACTACCTGAATGACGCCTTTTTTACAATTATTAAAATTCAAAAACAAAACACATACATACATATGTACAGCTGAGCTGTTACATATGTTGAGCTCAAATTGGCGACAATAAAGGAAAAGGGTACCTAGTTAAAATAGATTTTTCACACCACCTGCTCGACAATGTCCAATTAGGTACATATCATGCAACCTCAACGTAAAGTAAAGCATTATCTCTTAAGGGATATAAAATTGTATGGAATTCCCTAAGGAATAAGTGATTTGAATTTGGAACGTCATATTCGTGTGGAAACTAGTATAAAACTCTAAGTAAAAAAATGCCCATATGGCATTGTAAAGAGGTTTCTTCGAAAATCGAACTAGCCACCATAAGCATAACTCAAAAAAAAAGGTGCGTTTACAAAGAATGTGAAACAAAAGATGGTGTTTGATCCGGTGATTGTCAGTGAATTTCATTTATGGAGCCCTTTGATAAATAATATAATTTATCAAAGATGGAGCCCTGGCTTTTTATTTTCTCGTGGAAGGTGTGAAAAGTAGAGTATGCTCCTCTGGAATACTGTCTTCGTCTTGGGCAGCTTGAACCCCTCTATTCACTCAGGACTCTATATAACTCCAGACTCCAGACTCCCTCGTTGCGCTCAGGGTTCAATATGCCGCCCGCGACGTAAGACACTGCTTTATTCCCTTAGTGCATAATCTACTATTAAAATTCTGCGAATCCCGCGAACTCCGAGCGGTAGGATCAGTGTCGTAGGTAGCCTTTCATGCGCCCGTTGCGAGCTTTTTTAACTGCCCCCATGCATGACCCAAAACTTGGTTCTGGTCTGGTCATTTCTGCGCCCCACCAGGGTCTACGCCCTGTGCCTGGGCACCGCTGGCACCTGACTGCCCTAGTTACGGCACTGGGTAGGATCTGCGAGACGGGCGTCGATATGTTACAAAAAACCGTCAAAAGTAGTTTCGATTAAGGACGATGGTCAAAACCACATATTTAATAATAACGATTTTGACTAAATTGTATCAGTAAAAAATGGTTTTGACCAATAAATATTTATTCAAAACTAAATTTTGAGCTCGTATTTCTGCAGTTCACATAGGTTAACCACGTAGGTGGACCACGGGGAAGAAACGGTTTTGTACAATGTCGATTGAATTTTGTATTGACTAAGCTTACACCTTAAAATAGTTTTATGAAACTTTTTAGATGATTTTTCATGAACCCTGAAAACATTACACCCCTGTTTTGGGTAGTCGTGTAAAAACCATTCCATGGTGGTGCCAGTTTACTTTCCTGTAATTTTAGGCTCTTATCTTACTCAATTCTGTTGCCGAGTACAGACGTTCTATTCTGACGGAGACATTCGAGAACTAGTTCACAATTTCGAATATGACTATCTGCTATACTTATATTCGTCACTGAAAATCAGAATTAAATTACTTATGAACAAGTGTCGATAATTTGGCAGTTTTAATGATCATATCGATACAAGAATAAAGACACCTACCTACCTACACCTACTTACGATGTAGACCTACGTATAATTTTGTACGATTTTAAAAGTGATTCAATTCCTTCTGGCCCTTCGAAGTGCCTTTTTCAGCGAAAATAATTATATCAAAATAAATATAATTATCTACTAGAGGTCCCCCGCTACTTCGCCCGCGTGCGGAAGAAATACGGACCGCTCCCAAAATTCTCCACTTATAATCATTCCAAGCCAACTCTACCGACTCTACCGACTCTATCGACTCTACCGACTCTACCGACTCTACCGACTCTACCGACTCTACCGACTCTACCGACTCTATCGACTCTACCGACTCTACCGACTCTACCGACTCTACCGACTCTATCGACTCTACCGACTCTACCGACTCTACCGACGCTACCGGCTCTACCAACTCTACCAACGAATTTCGAAAAATCCTTTCTTAGTACACCCACCCGCATCGAGACGAATACATCCGCCAAATTTCAAGTCTGTACGACCAGCGGTTTGGGCTGTGCGTTGTCTGTCAGTCAGACAGTCAGTCAGTCAGTCAGTCAGGACAGAGCCTTTTATTATATTAGATTTACTGACATAAAATCTTAATTGTTCATACAGACATTACGCAGATACGCGTAGAAATAATAATAGCAAAACGTAAAGCACCTATTCCTTCGCTATAACAATTATTCCCTTGAATATGTAATCTTAATCTACGTTAGCATACTTAGCAAAGGGCGAGTCTTTCACTGATTCATGAAACCTTTCTATCCCCGTTCTGTGAATCATTAAAATAAACAGTCTGTGATCCATAGTAGAGCAGGTTACTGCCTCGAGGGACCACGTATAAATTTTTAGGGACGTAGGTAAGCGAGCGGAATGGCCGTGTCGCAAATAATAACAGTTTATCAACCTGTCTCGATGGATCTCAGCGTTTGTGAAGAATCGATGAACGGATGGTGAAATTGTGTTAAATGTCTCAAGGACGTGAGTAGACTTTTTAGGGAGGCTAGTCTTGTGAAAAGTGTATGATAGTCTAAGGAAAAATTTAAAAGTAAATTCACTTGGTAGATCTCCTTTGTATAAGACCTATGAAGATAGATATCCTTTGGTTTGTAGGTCCTTATTCAGCACTCCAAACTTGCATTTCAAAGAATTGCAACAGACGCTGAGTAAGCGGGCTCTACTTCTATATTGACGTACTTACAGACAGGCGAGCTGTCTGTACGTCAATATAGACGAGTGAGATGGAAAGCACAACTACGAGTAGGTCGTCGTCAGCCATAAGACGTCCACTGCTGAACGAAGGCCTCCAAATAGAGGGGTATTGCCATAATCCCCACGCTTGGCAGGCGGCTTGGGGATCGCAGAATGCTCACCACCGTTAACCAAAAGGACGCTGCTGCCCGTCCTCCAGAGGGTCTGGTTGTAGTTTAAAGACATACCCAGGTCACAGTACGAGCAGGTACCACTACAATATCAGCTAATAATATTTTGCCACCAAACAGTTACATGTAAACATTAAGTACTATATTCCTGTTTGAAGGGTTTGAAGGGTTCGCTAGCTAGGTAGCTAGAAAAATAACAGGGCTAATGAGACTCACCACCGTATGTCTATTTACTTTGAGCGCTAATGCAGTAACGCTTTGGAGTTTGATTCGTTGTTCAAAGTTATGGGTCTGCACTGGTCGCGGCAGGCGTTATCTGTTACTATGCACCTTGTTTGTCTCGATAATCTAACAAAAAAGTTAGATTAAGATTTTTAGTCAGGATAAAAAGTTAGATTATCGCCAGCATCCAACAGCATCGATTTGATTTAAGCTGCCATTAAAATTAACATATCTACGTACGTGCAAATGGCTTTACGGTGAAGGAAATCATAGTGTCGAAACGTGATATGCCCAGAGAACAAATTCAATGTGGTACGTGAATCTATCGACACGCTACGCGGTATACGTATATGGTACGGATATAGCCCATTCCCCATTTGAGGCCTATGTCCAGTTGAGAAAGCTGGCAACTTAAAAATTGTACAGACTGTGACTTGGCGTTCGAAGAGTGTTAGTTATTTAGAGGTTCCGCGCGTTTTATATATGCAACTGACATCAAAAAAAGGAGGTGGATTTGGAGGTTATATGTCGTAGAACAAAGTATTGGACAAAGGGGGGGTTGCCATAATAAGAGATTATTAACGTATTTATACCCGACTTCAAAAAAGGAGGAGGTTCTATGTTCGACGGTATGATTTATTTTAAACATTTTTTTTTGATGTAAGTAATATCTATGTTCACCGATTTCTCCGTCAATTGTAGACCGATTTTGAAAAAGTTACTTGTTATAATTATTATTTAATTTTTTTGACGTGTAACTTTGGTGTTATGATACTATTGTATTGTACTGTAATCCCCACGCTCGGCAGGCGGCATTTCTGGGTCGAACATAAAACGTTAGGGTTCTATGTTCGACTGTATGTATTTTTTTTTATTTTACTATGTTTATTGATTTCTCCGTCAATTGTGGACCAATCTTGAAAAATTTTTATTTGGTTGAAAGGGTATCTTATCAAGGTGATCTCATAATAGTTTAAATGTTTTTTTTTAAAGTTTATTGTTATACAAAGGGTGGCAAACAGTCAGCCCGCTTTGACAGTACGGAAAGGTGTTCGTAGATATGATTGACTACATGTGCGATTTGTGACGTAATCTGAAGACAAATTAACGCCAAAGTACCCTCCGAAATGGAGTCGAGATAATAAATAATTTGTAGACTTAATATATTTATTTACTGTACCCGCCGCCTTATAATTGCAACAGGCCGAGCTTAATAATAAGCAAACAAAAAAAACACGGCATGTTAGAAAACACAACAAGAAAAAGGAAAGTAAACGAGGAAAACTGATTCGACTTTGAAACATCCCTGTACCTCGCCGAAAAACATTTTGTGGTCACTGAAAAAATAAATGATACTTGAAAACCTTTTTTACCCAACAATTTGCCAATCTGTTCAGGCATTTTTATAATAAAGAAACTCGCATACATACATAGATGAACCCTGATAACATTACACTTTTTTTGTTGGCAGTCGTGTAAAAAATACATTGCTTGTGTACATTACTCAGTCATCACTGTTGAAATAATCTCCTACGCCTAATCCTACGCCTTGTCAACTATTAGGGTGAAAGTTTGTCATTTCTAGTAAAGGCTTATTTCAAAAATAATGATAGCATCCAACCCTGAATCAACAAACAAAGTGATTCAAAGACTGGGTAGTACTAAGTGTCTTATAGGGATTCATTCAATTTGTTGGTTTGTTCTTAAAAAATTAGGCAAAAAAAGTTGCGTAGCTCTATTATTGTTTTGGGGATGTAAAAAAAATGCTTAGTCCTTCATCAACAGCCCGGAGACGTCCACTGCTGGACGAAGGCCTCCCCCTTAATAGGGAGAGTTTGCCATAATCCCCACGCTTGGCAGACGGCTTCGACGGATCGCAAAATGCTCACCACGCTTAACACCGACATGGAAGTCTATGTCTTCTTATTGAAAAACGTATAGTAGTTGCGTAACAGTTATTATCTTTTGTCTTTTCTATTTTTCTAAATTAGTTACTCAGCGAATTCGATACTTTTATGGTATCTAATTCTTTATTTGATTCGCCCTCAAATGTATACCGACGATTTTACTCAGACGGGTCTCCAGAATGGGTTTATTTAGCCATGAGCGCAGATATACGAGTACTTTGGACGCTACATTTTGAACGAGCATTTAGAGCATTTTGTACGTCCTTCTACACGAGCAGCCTGTGGGTGACGTATACGCAGAAACAGTACAACGCTCGTCGTGTACAATATAATAATGCCTTTAGGATGCTGATGGGACTGACCAGGTACTGCAGCGCGTCGGGGATGTTTGCCGAGTCCCGCGTGGACTGTTTCTACACAACCATGCGGAAACGGTGCACATCCCTGGTGCGCAGGGTGCGGGCCAGCTCCAACAGTATCCTAAACGTATTTGCGAATAGGTTTGACTGGTAGGTTTGGTTAGGTTTGGTTCATGTACTGACTAATAAGCAAACAACAAAATGTGATTAGTAATTGTATTTTAATTTTATTATTATTTAAATTGTATTATAAAATGTTTTATTTTTAATTATTATTGTATGTGACTATGTGATATGATTTATGTCGAAATAAATGGAATTTGAATAAGAATTTGCTACATAGATCCTCTCTTAAAGTTGGAAACTGGTGATGAAGAAGGCTGGTAATTCCATAAAAACATAAATACAAAATACATTTATTATACATGAATTTGAATGGAATGTACTACTGAATCCATTGGCTGCAAACTAGTACATACTCTGTTTCGGAAAGTAATGACCTCTCCCGAATATGAGACTTACTAAAACTAAATGCCAGTAGAGCAAATTTAGAACGAAGTTAAAAAAAAAAGTTATATTAAATTGAACTAAAATTAAAAATAATTGCATAGGTACTTACCTAATAAAAATACGTGAATATTTCCATTCCGTTTGTGTGTGGGGGTGTGTATGTATGTGTTATCATGATTGTTACACAACTCCTAATACAAAAGTAGCTATGTTCTGCCTTAGTAAGCAGGTCGTGTCACTTTCCCAATATCAGGTACGTACACCACCGCACATTTTCCGGAGTTCATCAATATTAGTTCAGCACTGTCTAATGGACTAGTCGGGCTCTAATAGCTAGTCTCGTTATTAAGATTGACATTAGATTCCGAAATACACGGTCGTTCGCACATGAGGCGACAAAATATTTTTATATGGGACACTTGAAACCTATTCTACTTATACAATGTGTAACAAAAAGGTTGAACAATACTGTAGGGCATTTGTGTATTCATTATTATGAACAACTCATACCATGGGGCCAACCTTAAAATCGCTACAAAAAAATCCATACAAAAAGTTCATTGACCTTGGATAAAAGGTTTGGAACAGCTGTATTTTTCGCGATTTCAAGGTTGGCCCGATAGTAAAAGTTGTTCATAATGTGAGTAGATATCCGAGTGTTAGTTTAAACACAGTTATCCTTCTAGGATATCATTGTACTCATCATTATGAACAACTTTTACTATGGGGCCAACCCTAAAATCACGAAAAAAAACTTTTCCATACATTTTGTCCAAGATCAATGAACTTTTTTGTATGGAACAGCTGTTTTTTTTTCGTGATTTCAGAGTTGGCTCCATAGTAAAAAATGTTAATAACGATAAGTACAATGATATCCTAGAAAGATAACGGTGTTCAAACTAACACCCTGTATACATACCCTTTTCAACAACCTTTTTGGGGTCCCTAATAATTCCCATACAAATTTTCATCCTAATGATGTATTCCGTACCGTTTTAAGTCCTAATAATCAGTCATCTTAGTGGTAAATCTACATAACATTACTACACATACGATCACTGCTCCTAATATTCATTGGATATAATATTTAAAAGCCATAAAATTTAAAATCTTAACTATATCTAATCCTACAGTAACATAACAGCTACTCATCCTAATTTAAAATAATCCAAAAAATTTAAAGTTGCATCATTTGTACTCCTCACCTAACCTATCCGAATCGGATCTGTCACTCATTACGAAACTAATCAACTCAAATTCGACTCCGGGGGGGCTCCCGCGCTTTTTGTATACACTCTAGGGGTAGGGACCACAAGACTAGGTGGAGTCGAGGTGCTCTGATTCGGATCTGTCACTCATTTCGAACCTAACCACCTCAAGTCGGGGTACACCATGGAGATTTAATTACGCTTAGATTTAATATACTACAGTGTTGCACGAGTAATGAGAATTTTCGGGTTGAAATAAAAAAAAACCTTCGCTACGCTCCCGCCTTAGCCTAACATATCCGAGTCAAATCTGTCGCCGGGGTTTAATATAGGTATATACAATATGTTATATTTTCCATTACACCACTAACTGAGCTAATTAACAAAAAAGAACTAAACGAAAAAAGCTAATAGCACTAATCATTCTTAGAAACAATAACTCTATGAACAAAGAAATTAGTAACATTACTCTTTATGACAACTAATCTTAGGATGTATGTCATATATGCCATTATGCCACACTACTATTAGGATCGACAAACACAAGGACAAAAAATTATTATGCCGGTAAAAATATGTGCATGTATCATTATGACTACAGTAGTTTATGACTAGTTGCGTATGACTAATGACAATAGGACAAAAATCAGTATATCAATTCATAGGACCCTACCTTTTTGTTACACATTGTTTATTTTACTAGCTGCTGCGCCCTGCGGTTTCACCCGCGTAATGATGAAAAACGTTGATGTTATCATCAACCAACATGATACCAACCCACTACTAGGCCAGCGTGGTGGATATGGCTCAATCACGCTTCGAGGAGGGCCGTAGCTAGGCCTGAATTTAAGGTAGGGCAGTTGTTGTTACGGGTAGGGCGCTTCTCAGTGCTTATTTTACTACTCTTATTTTAATTATTTTAAGGTAGGGCATTTGCCCTCAAACCCCCCCCCCTCCCCCGCTGGCTACGGCCCTGGCTTCGAGGGAACCAGCAGTGCACTGTTCTTATGGAGAATTAGAAAGAAAGAAAGAAAAATAATTTATTTTGTTACATCATTATCGTAGGTACTAATATAACTAAGTATAGTTAATTACCAATAAAATTAAATTAAAAGTGATGTACCAAAAATGGCTTCAACTCAGCGTAATGCTGTTTATGAAACAGCGCTGATCTTCCGTTGAGGCCAATTGAAATGAGGCCACGAAAGGCTTAAAACAGCGAAACGTTTTAAAATTAAAACTATGTATATAATCATATCTGTACACATAACAAAAAAAATATAAAGGTATGAGATTGAGATTTACAAAAAAGATTAAAAATAAAAATATCTAAACATGCACTGAACTGAAAGAACAGCTACCACATTCCAGACCCCATCGGAAAACGGCGCACGGAACTCACACTATCCGTCTCCGTCATCCTTAATGCAGATGACGGAGACAGGTAGAGCAGTTATACAATCAACTCGATTCGACTGGGCCTAGAAAATGGGGGCTGAAATGAGATAATAATTAAACTCAACTATAATTAGCTCAATTGAAATATTATCTAAAAATTACTGTAAATGACTTTCACTGTAAATAGGACATATTATATGACTGAAGAGAAAGAATAAATAACAGGTAGAAAGATCGATGAAGAAATATGTATGCGGCTGTGGGACTTGTATCCAAGGCCAGGAATTACGTACGTAACTGATATTTTCCCATTCATACACGAATTTTCATTCAAACACACTGTGGAGGGTCGTGTACTTCTGACACATAGTAGTAGCTTTGTGAATGAACGGCTGATATTGGTCAGAAAACTTCGAAATAAAGTAATTTTTCATGTCGCCCTCTTGTTAATATGTTTTCTGGCGGTAATAAATGTACGATTTATATGTGATAATGCGACAAAATAATGGAGTGTACTGAAATTAAGGTAAGATGAATGTAGATAACAGAGGCTCAATTTATTCTTATTTTAATTCGAAGTGTAAAACGTGTTGCAAATCTAATTTGAGACCCTACGATTCCTACCTCAGGGCAGCTTTACAAAGAAAAGTCAATAGGAGTCTGAGTAGCGATTGCCTTTTTAATGATTCTTATTATCCAATTTAACACACACGAAGAACAATTCAGGTTTAACAGTTACAGTAACAGTCGGTTGCCGTTTACAGTTTTCTTAGGTCTATGATAAAAATAAGGTTAAGGTAACCTAGGTTCTTAGAGACTAAGATTACAAAATATTCCTACTGGATGCCAACGTGGTGAGATGGACAAAGAGACTAACCCGGCTAGCGGACGGGAAGTCGAGGTGCGTAGGCTAACTCCTAACGTGCTCGAACCTTCGCGAATGTTCGTAAGTAAAAGAAAAATGGGCGCCACCTGTCGATCCGTAGAGACAGGAGAAGTTACTTGGGTTATCCACGAGCGCGCGGGAGCGGGCGCTCGTAGCTGAAGTGGGGTGTCGCCGTGACGACACGCGGTCACGGGCGGCACGCGGTGTACGGGCTCGGAGCCGGCGTGCTGCGGCCGGGGCGCGAGTCGCGAAGCGGCGCGAAGCGGCACGAAGACACGCGGCAGCCCCGAGAGGGAGCCCGTACGCGGTGAATACCGGCCAATTAAAAAAAACCCTGGAAAGCACGGGGGCTCCAGTTAGATTTAGTTAAAATAGATCCACGGCGGAGGTACGCGATAGCGGTAGCGTGGCCTGGAAGAGGTTTCGCCGGCCTAGCCGCGTGGCAGGATTGCTACGTTCACGACTGCACTAGTTTTCCGAACTTAAACGGGGAGGAGATCATCCGCACTGATCAAGGATAAACTGTGGGTACTTACCGTTTAAACGGGTTGGAAGGCACGCGTGCGAAGCGAAGTCAGGACGCGGCTCGGTCGGCTCAGGCCGTCGGGTAGGCTGTAAAATAAATTGGGGAAGTTAGCAGGGCGTTTGAGGGGCGACGTGGCACCGCGGTTAGTCGGCGATCCTCACCTGGGGCAACCCCAAAATACTGTAGGGAAGGCCCGGGACCACAGTCGTTCGTGATTGTTGCGAAGTGCGTTGCAATCAAGGCATCGCCTACCTGGGGGACAAATGATCACAATCTTAAGCCCGGACCAGGAATGGAAAAGATGGCACTTCACGCAACCGATGAAATAGAAGGGCCTAGTTACCTGGACTTTCCGGACCTCGGGGCTTGATTTGGCAGGCGATGACTCGCAGGAATGCAGAAATAGGTCGACAAATTCTTGCCGCGAGCTATTTATAGACTTGCAATCCCAGGGTTGTCTGCTCCGCTCAACTTAAACTCCCAATGTTTCACGTAACCCGCGTTCAGTAGAATTCACACACGGCGCGACCGATTTGGAAGAGAGTGGGTCTAAAAATTCTCCCTATCACCGCCGACAACGAGAGGGAAGCGAGAAAATTAGACGGTGATCTTTCCTGTGGGTTTTGTTTTGGGAAAAACTAATTTCTCCCATCCAATGTTCCCACTTGTAACACTTAGGTCTGTCAAGTGTCAACCCGACAGACTGTCGGTGTCAATCTGACACTGACAGACGGTAAGTGTGAAGTTGGTTGAAAAAATATATGACGGCCGGTCCCTCACGGCTTTTGGCCGAATCGGCCGTGTCTCCGGTGCTGTAGAAAAACGCGGCATATTCAAAAAGCAGGGCGTAACACACTCCCCCAATACAAGAAATTTTCTAGTATAGGAGAAAATTTCATTGCTGGCCCTCCAGCATAAAACCTGTAACGATTAAAAAGTTATGTAAAAATAGGTGAACCGTTACACGAAACTTGAACTGCATAGTAAATCAGTTAAGTTGCAATAGTTATGTAAAAAAACTCGACATGCCGTGGAGCATGGAGAAAATGAAAAAATAAAAGAAGTAAGCCTCAACATGCTGTAGTGGCATGGAGAAAAATAAAACGTAGGTAACCCTCGACATGCTGTAAGGACATGGAGAAATCAAAATTAAAACTACGCCTCGACATGCTGTAAGGGCATGGAGATAAAAAAATAAAACTTAAGTATACTTCCGACATGCTGTAAGGACATGGTGAGAATAAATATAAAGACGTAAGTATACCTCGACATGCTGTAAGGGCATGGAGGAAAAAAAAAATAAAAACTTAAGTATACCTCGACATGCTGTAAGGGCATGGAGAAAACAAAATTAACAGTAAGTTTCTACATGCTGTAATGATATGGAAAAACTAAATTAAAAAAAAAATGCCTTGACATACTGTAAAGGACATGGAAGTAACAAAATTAAACGTAAGCTTCTACATGCTGTAAAGACATGGAAAACCTAAATTTAAAATAAATAGTATGCCTCGACATACTGTAAAGGTGTGGAAAAATTAAAACACAATACTGCTCGGTCCCAACTTGCAGGAGAGCAATAATAACGAGCTCACATATAAAATAGACATTCAATAATAAGGATCGCATGCAGTTGTTGGCCTTTAACTCACGCAAATAGCCCTTTCTCTTGCCTTGGCAAACAATGCTAAAGGGCTAGGTGACATAATTCCTTTCTGTTACTATACACTCCCTTTCTTTTTTTTTTTTACAAAAAGAAAAGAAACGGGTATTACCAATCAAAGAGACTCTTCCTCACGGAAATCTTGGTACTGTTTGATTCAGTCCCGAGAATTTGTGAGTCTCCATGCTGCAAAGATTAAAGGATTACCTAACCTATTTGAGTTTATATATATATAGTAGCTGTCCTTCGTATAAACGTGGCAGCTACTAGGGGTCGCCCTGAAAGTGAGCGCGTCCGCTGACGTGTGCATATGCCATAATTGCATATATAAAGTTATGTTCAAAACGGAGAGGGAAAAAAAACTCCGACCGGTGTCACATTTGGCCCAAATTATTAGCTGAGGAGAGAGAGCGGGGTAAGAGTGATGGAGTCACAGTCGACAAGCTATTATACTACTCTACTGGTAGTCGTTATCAACCCTGTAACGACGCCTGAAACGAACGAAAAAAAAAATCAAAACAATAGCGTCTTCTGCCTCTCTTGCTCGCTCTCTCTCTCCGACCCTTAGGAAAAGAAAAAAAATAAAGGTAGGACAGTTGATAGAAGGAAGAATGGAAAGAGAAAATCACCTTGGCATCACCCGAAGAATGGGTCACAGAGCGTCCTACGGTGCTAATTTTTCTTCAGGTCCTTGATGTGCCAGCGGCCCAAATTTTTCCCTGAATCAAAATCTTGCAGCTCGTAGACCAGTCGACTGAAGACCTTAACGACTTTACATTTAGTGTATTTAGGTGCTAACTTAGCCATAAAGAATTTGGAGGCGTCGCTTAGAGGGTAAGTGCGCTTCCAAACGGTGTCTCCTTCGTTGAATTCTTCATGTCTTCTATTCTTGTTATAATGTGAAGCTCCTCGGCTATGGGACTTTAACAAGGCGTCCGATACAGAGGCAAAGGCTTCCGTTAGGCAGCCTAACTTCGCTACGTAGAGATCGCGTGACGCCATCTCTGGCAGTGCTGGCGTGCTCGATTCCTTATATACGGAACCGTCACTCACTGCTTCGCGCCCATGCACTAAAAAGAAAGGTGTATGGCGCGTTGATTCATTCACTGATGCGTTCATGGCGAATTGTATTTTAGGTAACGAGACGTCCCATGAACGATGATCCTGGCCGACTAATACTGAAATAGCCGTGACTATTGTACGATTGTAGCGTTCCACGGTGTTGACCTGCGGGCAGTATCTGGGAGTCAGATGTATTTGTGGTACCTTATATTTTTGAAGTAATCCTTGTACCTCTCTCCCAGTGTTCACGGTAGCGTTGTCCATGATCACTGTACGAGGGATACCGTGCACCAGAAATACTCCTTCCTCCAGTCGGGACACGATGGTCTTGCCCACCGCTCGTCTCAGTGGAAACAATAGGCAATATTTACTGAAACAACAGACTACTACAAGCAAATACGTGAAGCCAGCTCGTGAACGTGGCATAGGTCCCACTAAATCCAGGCTCAGTGTCTCAAATGGGCGGGCACAAATTTTTGGGTCACCCATGAGGCCTGGTGTCAGCTGTTGGGGTAATTTATATGCCGCGCACGTGTCGCATGAACCTATAAATTTGGTTACATCGGCGTACATCTTGGGCCAGTAGTATCGTAGCGCCAAGCGTTTGTAGGTTTTGAAGATGCCAAAATGCGGGGCCAAGTCGCCTCCGTGATTTTCTTCTAGGACGGCACGTCTCTTCTCCTCTGGTATCACCTCCTTCCAGTCGAAGTCGCTGTCCGCATTACCCTTGTTTCTGGAATATCTATATAATTTTTGTCCTTTTACTATAAAGTTAGGGCATGAGCGTGGGAACTGTCTGGCCTTAATTAGGAGGGCATTATACCATGGATCCGTCACTGGAGATTGGATTTCGCTTACTGGTACTGTTCGACTTAGGAAATCCGGGACTATATTCAGTGCTCCTTTTCTATGCTCTATTGTGAAATTGTAGGGTGACAACCGACAACCCCAACGGGCTAACCGGCCTGTAGGGTTGGTCAAATTGAAGAACCATTTCAAACTGGAGTGATCTGTAATTACCTTAAACTGCGGACCGCCCTCGAGGTAAGGGCGAAAATGCTCTACCCCGAAGACTACAGCTAGGGCCTCTCTCTCGGTGGCTGAGTAGTTGCGTTCTGCGGAATTTAATGAGCGACTAGCATAGCCCACCGGATGCTCTTCTCCATCTGCTGTAACCTGTGTCAACGTAGCTGCGACCCCGTAGCCTGAGGCGTCGCAATGAAGTGCGAAAGGCCTGGCAAAATCAGGGCACGCAATGACGGGCGCAGAGACGAGTGCTGACTTCAGTTCGTTGAAGGCTCTGTCCGCTTCCTCCGACCATCGAAAAGGGGGCGCTGACTTCTTGGTGCTTGTCAAAGCGTTGAGCGGGGCTGCAATGTTACTGAATTTTTTTATGAAGCGACGATAATAAGAAGCCGTGCCCAGGAAGCGTTTGACCTCCTTCCGGTTGGTAGGGGTAGTACAATCGACAATAGCCTGCGTTTTCGATGGATCTGTGTGTAAACCGTGCTCATTTACAACGTAGCCTAGATATTTTAATTCCCTCCGAAAAAATTGACATTTACCTAGATTTATCGTTAAATTTGCAGACTTCAATCTTTCCAGGACTCTCTCCAGGGTTTCCAGGTGCTGTGAAAAATCGTTATTTAATAAAATTATGTCGTCCATATATACGAAGACCTTGTTATCAAATTCCGGCCCAAACAAACGATCCATGAATCTTTGTTGGGTCGCCGGTGCACCTTTCAGGCCAAAACACATCCTCTTAAAGTGGAAGAGGCCTCGCCCTGGAACGGTGAACGCCGTTTTTTCCTTGTCCTTTAAATCGATCTGCCAAAAACTAGATTTCAAGTCGATTGAGGATAAGTAGCGACAGTCCTGAAGTTGATTTAAGATGTGAGAGATGTACGGAAGTGGGTAAGCATCACCCTTACTGACTGCGTTGAGTTTGCGGCTGTCTAGACAAAACCGAAGCTCGCCGTTCGCCTTTGGGGCTAAAAGTACAGGGTTGTTCCACTCACTTCTGCTTGGCTCCACCACGTCCATCTCTAACATCTCGTCCAGCTGACGATTAAGCTCCCTTAGACGCTCAGGAGACATGCGGTAGTAACGCTGCTTGATTGGTAAGGCGTTTCCAGTATCAATCGCGTGAGACACTAGATTGGTTCGGCCCAAACCTTTTCGTTCGAAAGAAATATCTTCGAACTTCCGAATCAGGCTGTCTGCGGCGGCCTGTTGAGCTGGTTCCAGGACGTCCCAAGTGTGCAAGTGTCTGTTGTCTGAAATGGTGTTAACTTCCGCAGGATCTGGAAGAGGAAGGTCACCAAACAGCTCCGGGGCTAAACTAAAAGCCTTCCAAAAATTTACGCCGAAAATTAAAGGCGTGGAGATTGCTGGTACTACATAAAACTTTATGATTTTCGTGCGTCCCCTTAATAGTACGGGAAGAAAAATAATTCCCTTTACTATTTCTTTGGAACCGTTTGCTGTCACAATCGCGGTTACCTCTCCTTCCCTACATGGGTGCAAAGTTGATCCGAGATCTAAAAATAAATCGCTCGCATTTCCACCTAACACTGATATAAAAGCACCAGAATCCAATAACCCTGAATAGCTCTCTCCGTAAATGGATACAGCTAAATGGGGGCGATTGTCGTTAGTATTTGCGAATTTAATAGTCTCGATTTTGTAAGAAGAGAAAAAGGTTTTTAGTTTTATTAAATAGTTCCCCCAGTCCACCCTGTCTTCTGTGGGGCGGGGGGAACTAGTTATTAGTTTTTTGATTCTGACCTTGGCCCAGCCGTCACTGCCGGTGTCGGGGCTTTTTTCTTCTTACAATCTGGACAAGAGGTAGACCTGACGCCCTTCTTCCCGCATGAGAAGCACACCAACTCCCTCGACGTGCAATCATTCAAACGGTGACCTTGGATTCTACAACGAATACAAAAATTTGGCTGCATAATGGCTGCGACGTCTTCTGAAACTGCGGGCTGGACTAACTCCACTCGTTGAGGCTGCTTATGTACGAATGCCAAGTCAGGAGCTACCGTTAATGTAGTGGACTTCGGAGGTTCTTTGAAGTCCGCTGCCCTGGAAATACTGTGCTCGAGTAATCGGCACTTGATTTTCAAGTCTTTAAGCGACTTGATGGACTCCAGCGCTAGCGCGGTAATCAAACGAGGGCGTAAGTTATACCTGATTGTTTGCAACTTGTCCTCCGCCAGCACTGGTTTGTCTAATCTGGAATAATAATTTAGCATGACTGAAATAAAGTCCGACGAAGTCTCAGTGTCCCCCTGAGTACGCAGATTTATCTCCTTTAAAAGTCGTTTGTCATATTCGAGTGGTGAATACTCCTCCACTAATGCTGATTTGAGCGAAGTCCATTCGGCGTGCTCTGCTTTCACGCCCCTGTACCATTGCAAGGCGCGATCTGAAAATAATTCCGCGGCCCCCTGCAATAGAACTTGGTGCGAAATGCGCCTCGTAGTGCAGAGTTCCTCCAGTCGTTCCAAATAAACGCGCACGCAGGTTGCTCCATCATATTTATGATGCAAAATTGTCAGCGCCTTCATCTGCTTTGAAACGCCATAGTCATCCCGACTCGCTGGCAGTAGTGAAGACGCTGCCGAAGGGCTGCCTTCTGTCGTGGCTTGTTCAACAGAGTCCTGTGCTTGTTTGAAGCTGTAATTAAAGGAGGAGTACAAACTATCGACCCGCTTGAGCAAGCCTTGCAATGTTTCATCCACCGCTGCATGTTGATCGGCCAGGTCTTTTGTTGTGAGCTGAACCCTGCCCAGACGATGAAAGAGATGGTGAGCAAACGCCTTGATCCTGTTAAACTTTTTGAAGCTTACTTTGGCTTGTTCAAAAAAATCCGACAACTCGGATAATCCACGAGCAACGCATTCTAGTTCTGAAGCAGAATCACGGTCGACCTCAATAATCTCGTCAGCTGGGATATCCTTGGCTAATTTCCTGACCTGATCCTTAAGTGCTACGACAGTGGCCTCTGGTATTGCATCTCTTATTTCTACTTCATAAATTAACTCGTCCTTGATTAACAGGTTATATGAAATGGGGCGCTCCATGTTTTAAAACAATAAATGAAGTTTATATGCCCGAGATGCCACACCAGAAGAAAAGTTGCAGTTAAAAATTAAAAAAAACGACCCGGAGTTGTCTAATCACACTTTAAAAAAAAATACGCGAATGTGTGAGTTGGCAACTGATAAAATCTACCTCGTTGGCAAGTACACTGAGTTTTGTCTTAATTTAATCTAATTAGTCAGCTAAAATTGGTGAATGTTTACTTGTACTGATTCCTGTTTAATAATACATATAAATGTAGGTTTGTTTGAAAAAAAAAACAAACCCAGGGCTGATCAGTATGTACGCATTCTCCAGTTAAATACACAATTATAACACTTGATGGCTATATCAAGTATCTGGAGAAACAATATGAGAATAAATCTTAATACTAAATTGATTTTTCCTGAAAATATTGTTAGCACAAAAAGTTTCCAAGTAAATATTTACCTACCTACTTTAACATTTAACACTTGTTAGCACTAGAAGTTTCCAAGTAAATATTTACCTACCTACTTTATTATGAAACACCAAAAAAAATTTTAAGGGAGAAAAAAAATTATTCGCTAAGTTTGAGCACGATTCTGTCCCCGAATAACCGGTGACGGACTAGAAGTTATTATGAATTTAACCACGTTGGGCTGCCACTGTTGCAAATCTAATTTGAGACCCTACGATTCCTACCTCAGGGCAGCTTTACAAAGAAAAGTCAATAGGAGTCTGAGTAGCGATTGCCTTTTTAATGATTCTTATTATCCAATTTAACACACACGAAGAACAATTCAGGTTTAACAGTTACAGTAACAGTCGGTTGCCGTTTACAGTTTTCTTAGGTCTATGATAAAAATAAGGTTAAGGTAACCTAGGTTCTTAGAGACTAAGATTACAAAATATTCCTACTGGATGCCAACGTGGTGAGATGGACAAAGAGACTAACCCGGCTAGCGGACGGGAAGTCGAGGTGCGTAGGCTAACTCCTAACGTGCTCGAACCTTCGCGAATGTTCGTAAGTAAAAGAAAAATGGGCGCCACCTGTCGATCCGTAGAGACAGGAGAAGTTACTTGGGTTATCCACGAGCGCGCGGGAGCGGGCGCTCGTAGCTGAAGTGGGGTGTCGCCGTGACGACACGCGGTCACGGGCGGCACGCGGTGTACGGGCTCGGAGCCGGCGTGCTGCGGCCGGGGCGCGAGTCGCGAAGCGGCGCGAAGCGGCACGAAGACACGCGGCAGCCCCGAGAGGGAGCCCGTACGCGGTGAATACCGGCCAATTAAAAAAAACCCTGGAAAGCACGGGGGCTCCAGTTAGATTTAGTTAAAATAGATCCACGGCGGAGGTACGCGATAGCGGTAGCGTGGCCTGGAAGAGGTTTCGCCGGCCTAGCCGCGTGGCAGGATTGCTACGTTCACGACTGCACTAGTTTTCCGAACTTAAACGGGGAGGAGATCATCCGCACTGATCAAGGATAAACTGTGGGTACTTACCGTTTAAACGGGTTGGAAGGCACGCGTGCGAAGCGAAGTCAGGACGCGGCTCGGTCGGCTCAGGCCGTCGGGTAGGCTGTAAAATAAATTGGGGAAGTTAGCAGGGCGTTTGAGGGGCGACGTGGCACCGCGGTTAGTCGGCGATCCTCACCTGGGGCAACCCCAAAATACTGTAGGGAAGGCCCGGGACCACAGTCGTTCGTGATTGTTGCGAAGTGCGTTGCAATCAAGGCATCGCCTACCTGGGGGACAAATGATCACAATCTTAAGCCCGGACCAGGAATGGAAAAGATGGCACTTCACGCAACCGATGAAATAGAAGGGCCTAGTTACCTGGACTTTCCGGACCTCGGGGCTTGATTTGGCAGGCGATGACTCGCAGGAATGCAGAAATAGGTCGACAAATTCTTGCCGCGAGCTATTTATAGACTTGCAATCCCAGGGTTGTCTGCTCCGCTCAACTTAAACTCCCAATGTTTCACGTAACCCGCGTTCAGTAGAATTCACACACGGCGCGACCGATTTGGAAGAGAGTGGGTCTAAAAATTCTCCCTATCACCGCCGACAACGAGAGGGAAGCGAGAAAATTAGACGGTGATCTTTCCTGTGGGTTTTGTTTTGGGAAAAACTAATTTCTCCCATCCAATGTTCCCACTTGTAACACTTAGGTCTGTCAAGTGTCAACCCGACAGACGGTAAGTGTGAAGTTGGTTGAAAAAATATATGACGGCCGGTCCCTCACGGCTTTTGGCCGAATCGGCCGTGTCTCCGGTGCTGTAGAAAAACGCGGCATATTCAAAAAAGCAGGGCGTAACAAACGGTAGGAAATACAAAAAATATCTATTTGACTCTTATATGTATTATATAATAATACAAGTAAATTAACGATAAAAAATAATTCAGTATATAGTACTCAAAACAGAATGAACTTAAAACACTTTACGAACAGTCAATGTTACATGCCAATATAGGCCGATGGCCAGTAATAAGTCTGTTGCTATAATTAGATACGTAGATAGGTAAATAGATACATTCTATTTATCTTTATTGCTCACATCAAAAACATACAAAAAGTTAAATAACTTAAACACAAGTGTATGAAATGACGGCCTTATCGCTAAAAGCGATCCCTTCCAGACAACCTTATGATGGAGAGAAGTTATGAAAGTTATGAACTCTAAAAGACGGAAGGTGCGGGTATGTAATTATTATATGCTTTTTACTATTATTAGGTTAAAAAAAATATATAGGAAATATGTATATGTCAGTAACAACAAGCAAAACTGTTTTGTAATAAAATGCTTAAAAAAGTTTCTGAAATATTTTTAAGATCGGACTGAGTGGCACACACAGTGGACCCGCGGGTCCACTGGCGGCCGGGTCCAGCTGACCGAACACTCACACCTTGGGGCCTATGTTCAACAATAAATCATAAGATAATGATGACAATGATAAGTACAGGATTACTCACGTTTAGGTAAGTAGGTGAAATGTAACTAGCAATTATGTGTGACATTTGAAATTCCTTATGAATTGTTTTAGTGTTTCCTCTAATTTTTTAGTTCTGTTGTTTTTGAAGTTATCCTTCTGTTATATTCTGCGTCACTAATATCGACATTGCATGTGTATTGTAGCACAGACGATTTTGTTATGAAACGCTGAACTATTTTCTAGCTGTTGAACCATTTTAATATACTCCTGAAACGTTTAATGAATGTGTAATGGGCAAACAACATCCGCTTTTCGGAAATGGTGTTTAAATGGCCTTATAATGCTGTATTTGTGGATGTTTAATGATGTAATACAGCTCCTTTATGAGCTCTTCTGTATCATACAAAATGAGTATTCTATTTTAAAATTACTAGAAATTATGAAGATGTCATCCAAGGTATTCGAAGTTGAAGTCGGTTGTATATTTTTTTTTAAAGCGTATTTTTTTATTAAATAGTCAACTGACTGTACAGCCCGTGGATTATTAAAAAGGCTATTATTAAAAGGCCCAATTGGGCCATATCCAGCACGCTGGTTCAGGTGCATTTAGTGGATTCACATTCGCCATTGAATTTCTTCTCGGGACGTACGAACGTTTCCTTACGATGCGCGATCTTTACGTTCACCGAAAAGCCAGAGGTATAGAAATCAGTAGGTACTTAAACTCCAAAGAAATCATAATGTATCTCTCGTTATGCGTAATAACTCTATATTAAAAAATATTTATGAATTTTTGTTTTATTTATACGGGAATACTCACGTTTGCGTGCGATCCCCAAGCCGCCTACTAAGCATGGGGATTATGGCAACCCCTCCCTATTATGGGGAGGCCTTCGTCCAGCAGTGCACGTCTTCCGGCTGTTGATGTGATGATGTTGATGACTCATCATCATTATCATCATCAGCCTGGAGACGTCCACTGCTGAACGAAGGCCTCCCCCTTAGACCGCCACACTGTACGACAACCTGCTGTGATGACTCACGTTTAATTAAATCGGATACTCCGACTATAGTTTCGATCACATCCGGTGACCTTTTTCAAAGAGTGAAAACAGAAGTGGTGTGCTAAGCAGGACGCAGCTGCACGAGCGTCGGGCTCTGTTTTCACTCTTTGAAAAAGGTCACCGGATGTGATCGAAACTATAGTCGGAGTATCCGATTTAATTAAACGTGAGTATTCCCGTATAAATAAAACAAAAATGTGTCAAAACCACGTCAGTTTTTATTTATGAATTCTTGATAAACTAACGAAACGGTTAAAATTAGTCCCGTGTTACAGTTTTAATACACGGAAAGCTATATAAATTTATGACAAACACATAAGTTAAGTTAACCTACACCATTTTTACGCGTTTAGTGCTGTTACTGGTACAATCCATATACAAGGTATTAGTTTGAACACCGTTATCCTTCTAGGATATCATTGTACTCATCATTATGAACAATTTTACTATGGGGCCAACCCTAAAATCACGAAAAAAAAACAGCTGTTCCATACAAAATGGTTCATCGATCTTGGACAAAATGTATGGAACAGCTGTTTTTTTTCGTGATTTCTTGTTTGGTCCCATAGTAAAGGTAGTAGGTATAGTAAAGGATAACGGTGTTCAAAATAACACCCGGTATTTCGCTTACGTCATTTCAAGAGCTTGTATATACATAGGTAAGTTATAGATACGCATCAACACTATTATGATCTCATGATGTAGTCAGAGGTGACAGATCTGTGACCCGCTTGAGAACTTTTTGTCAATACTTTGAGCTCCCGCTGACAAGTTACTGGGTTGGTTAGTGTAGTGTGCCGTCTACGAAGCAAATACTGGACAAAACTGTAATCGAAAATACAAGACTGCCTTATAGCTCAATTGGTAGTGTCTGCTTTGAGAGAAGTAGGGCGCAGGTTCGATTCCCACCCAGGACAAACATTTAAGTAGGTATGTAACGAAGGTATAGATCTTAGGTATAGACAATGATATTATATATTAGAAGAAGATATGTCATACCGCGCCCTAAAATGGCCTCGTGAAAACGGCCCCAAAGGACAGTCTCGCCTGTCTGCGGTCATACTAAGCGAGACGCGCGCTGTCCCTTTTGGTCTCATAAAAGTGCTATCTTCTTTCGCACTCCGGCGCAACTCGTAAACATGACGGCACGGGAGTTATTTTCAAACGTTATTTTATTACGCGATGGCGCATCTTTCGTAATCTTTGGGTATAGATGTTTGTTCCGTTTCTGGGTGTAGTAAGTATGCTATCCTACTAATATTATAAATGCGAAAGTTTGTCAGTGTGTGTCAGTGTATGTCAGTATGTTTGTTACTCCTTGACGCTGAAACGGCTGAACGAATTTAGATGAAATTTGGTATAGAGGTAGCTCACACCCTAGATTAAAACATAGGTTACTTTTTATCCTAACAATCGCAGGTAAAGCTTCGGGGCGCAGCTAGTGTGTTATAAGTATAAGTCCGCCCCGCGAGTCCGTCCGCTTACCTGTGGAAGGAATTTGTCTGCGCTGGGTTATTCACTCATATTTTTCTTCTCCTTTTTATCCCTTTAGATCAACCCTGGCAAAATATAATTCTTTTTGTTTTATAAAGTCTATAGTGGTAGGACTCTACTGCAGAGTCCGCCTGGGGAAGTACCACACCTTTGCCAGTTATTCACCCGCCAAGCAGTAGTGTGCAAGCATTACTGTGTTCCGGTTTGAAGGGCAATGTTACCAGATAAATTACTGGGTATGAAGTCATCCATGTGGGTCATTTAACATCTAATATCTCAGGGTGACGAGCGCAGTGCAGTGCGGCGCAGGATTGTGTTCGCAAGTTCAGAATTCTGGCACTGCTGTTGTTAGTGGCAGGCGTGACGCTTACCATCAGGCGAACGTCTTGCTCGTCTCGTCCCCCTCACCCCTCTCAAAAAGTGTTGTAAATTCCATTCCATTATTATTTTTAAAAAACAAATGAGTTTCATACAAAAGTTTTCACCCATCTTTGCTACAGGAAATTTCAAAAAATCCTTTCTTATGTAGTACACCACTACTCTATCATTAGACAATAGCGTCCTCCAAACTTCAAGTCTCTACGACCGGCAGTTATATGCTGTGCGTTGTCTATCAGTCAGTGTGTGATTCAGTAATTCAGAGCTTTGATTCTTGTATAGTATTAAAAGATTCTGTCGGCTATCTGGTTTTTATAGTACAAGCTCTCAAACCCATGAACTCACAATTCCGACGTCCGTTGTTTCCCCAAAGGGCCACGAGTATTTATAAAGGGTTTTTATAATAATAACTTGAAAAACAGTTGCGAAATTTATTCCTTTTAAATATAGGTATGTTACCAGCGACGGTGATTATGGAATGGACGGGCCCAGCGCTTGCAAATCGATCAAAATTAACAAGACAACACAATCAAGCATAATTATCTAGCTAAAAGTATACATATTACATTTCCCGGAAAATAGAGACAGCGAATCTAATTACTGCATGAAAAAAAGAGAATACATGTACATGTATTAGAAGTTTGTATTGTCGTATCGTACGGCTCGCATGTCGCAAAGGCAGACTGACGAGATATGACTGAAGGGAGTGAAGAGCCGGCGCTCAACATAGGTATAATCCAAAAATCCGTGCGCTTATTTCTCGTCCGTTCATCTTATCATTGTCGCTGTATGTTACTACATTATTGTGTTGTAAGAGGGGAATAGATCATGAGTTTGAATAAGAAAGAATACAAAAAATAAATAAAAAGAAGAGCCAGTAAAAAAGATTACGTATCGTGGAGATCCACAGGTGCGCAGTGGAATCGTACCAGCGCGGCCAGTCGCTCGCCGCCAGTCCTCAAGTATGGACGCTACGTACGCATGCCGCGACCAACGGTGGAAATAAAAATAAACTTCGCGGAGTGATGTGCTAGTGAAGCCGACCTATCGAAATATGATTTAACAAGGATGTTCGCTCAGTTCTGTATTGGATTACCGTTCGTCATTTGGATGTTTAATATAGTGTTGGTTCAAGCTGATTTCTAACGTTTTGAGGTCCTGATTTCTGGTTGGGAGTTAAACATGTGAGTATTATCAATTAAGATTAATTTATTTTATTTTTAAATTAAATATAATACATATCTAGTATAGTTATTTACTTATACTTATTTATGTTACTTGGGTAGTTAATTAGCAAATTACGTAAACGTAAGAAAAACTGAATAGGTAATAAAGTTTTTCTGATAAACTATTTTTGTCATAAATTATGAAACACTAATTGATGCTATTTTTAGAGGTAGACAGATAATTTATTTTATACAAGATAACAATTATCTTCTTACATAATTTACATATAGGATAATAATTAGGCAGCTTACCATATGAAAATTGTGAAATAATGTGTTGCATATAAAGTTACAAAGTATTTAGCTTATTGTTAAATTATGTCCGCATAATTTTAAAATGCCTCCTCTCGTTATTTCAACTCTTAATAAAGACTTGAATAAATTAATTTCGTTATGCTGATATTTCACACATTTTAAGTTATGCGTATTTTGTGCGTACGTTACGAAAATTATAATCAAAAATTCCGTTCTCTAATACATTTGGAGAATAGAAAGGTGACATAGGATCTTCGAAGACTATTTCTCACAAAAAAACAAAAAATGTTTCTGAAGGAGTTGCTAACGGGGCTGAAACCAAATTTACGATAAACCAGGCTTTTCATCGTCATTAACATCAGTTTCAGTATCTATACCTATTTTATACTATTATACAGTTTCAGTAAACACGTAGTTGCAAACATGTCAAAAATCATGTGAGTGTGGATGAGAGTGTGATGAGAGTAGGTCTAGTCTTTGGCGTTTTGGTTTCTTAAAGACATGTATGTTGTTTTTTTTTTGATTGCGGTAATGATATCAAACTTTCCTGCTTGCTCGCTGATTAGAGTGGGTCGAGTGAGCAGGATATCACTCAATCACTATTACAATAATTAGTAATTTAAAATAATCATCCACTTTTTCTTATAAAACGGAAATATGTTTATTTTCTAGTTGACTATTTTCAAAATAATTGTCTTGTACCGATTGAGTAATACTTTAGGTACCTACTGTAGATTTCCCTAAAGCTCCATTAAATGGAAAGAAAACCGTATTATTATCGTCAATTCGGAATTAAATTATGTTATAGGTATAGGGTTACGAAAGATATTGCCACGGTATTATTAATAAGTATAATTAATAATTGTATTATTATTATTAATGGTATTAATTTTATTATTATTTATAAAGGAGGCTATTGTACTAATGAGAAAATCTTTTACTTCGGGGTCTACCCTGGAATCGTGTAACCCTGTGTTTTATTATCTCAATGCAAAATGAATATTATGTATCACACTACGCTGCGTATTATAAATTAATGCAAAAGAGCCCAAATTATAATAATATAAAGCTTTATCGATAGTAAATTTGAATACCGCACATTTGGTAAATTCAATAGATACATTTACTTAGCCAAGTTAAATTGGTATTATCGTCACTAATAGGTACGAGTGCCTATCTAATACTAGGCATACCTTTACCTACCTATCATCGGATTCTAATTCATTGCTTTAGTCCTAATTTTAATCAATTTCACACAGTCAATTTCGAATTGCTGTAACTCAAGAGATCTTTTAAAAAGGTTCTAAACTCACAAAGGTTTTAGATGAATATCTCTATCATCATTCATTCTCATTATTCGTGAAATTGTAAAAGACGAATGAGATTATATTCAAATGGATATAGATTTAACTTATCATCGCGTTTTATTTTTTGGATTGATTATTCAAATTTAGAGTTTCAGTAGGTAGGTACATCTCTACTGATAGATTGAATATAGATATTAGACATTAGGTACTCAATTAGATTATGGGTATTGTTATAAACCAACAGTTATATTAATTTTAATAAAATAAATAATAATATTATTATGTTACGTAAAACTGAATTGGTGTCTTATTCGATTTAATTATTGTTACCTTATTAATTTTTTCCGACTTCAAAAAAGGAGGAGGTTTTAAGTATGTTTATTGGGTAAATCCTGTAAGGATAGTTGTAGATTGAATAAAAAAATATATTTATGTTCGACTGTATATTTTTATTTATTTGTGTATGACAATGTCCACCGATTTCTCGGATTCTGAAAATACTTTATTTGTTCAAAAATCATTTTATTCTCGAAGTGGTCCCATAATAATTAGAAGTCGGTATTTTTTTTAATAACCTGTGAGATTTATATAATGAGGTCGATAAAAATGTCTGCAGTTTAAATGTCAATAAAAATGGTAGATGAGTACCTATGTGTGAATTAAAAAGAAACGAAACTGAAATTTCGCGTCAATGAGTAGCAATGCAATGTTTATTCGCTGCGTGCGTAGCAGAAAATATAATTATAATTACTTAAAATGATAGTTTAATCATCTGTTATTTTAGAATAACCATTAGATATTATAGCCTAGTCGGTATTTATATATGTTTTACCGAGAAAACTAAGCATATTTATTGTCTGCAGTCTTCTCGACGATCTAAGAAAGTACGTTTATTTGTTTTTAAAAAAAGATTATAATTTCTGATTTGCGCTGTTATCTTAGCTTGAAGAATATTCAGTCACTCCAATACCGAAACTCTGGTTTGGTGGACACTCGCTGTAAGGTGGACCTCATGCATGCAGCGACGATGATAATGGAATGGACGAGCCCAGCGCTTGCAAATCGTTCAAAATTAACAAGTCAACACAATCAAGCATACCTAGCTAAAAGTATGCTTATTACATTTGTCGGAAAATAGAGATAGCGAATCTAATTCCTGCATGACAAAAAGAGAACACATGTATATGTCTATTGCTCTCGAATCTCCAACAATCACGAGCATTGACGAAGGATTTCCGAAGTCTCTGTCTCATATCATTACGATCGCCTCAAAATGGCGATTAACCTTAAATATTTATTGAAATTAATTGCAGTTGCGACAAAATACAGTGATTAATGTGTATTTACTTGTAGAATGTGATCCCCAAATTTTTATTGTGAATTTAGTCGTTTTCTTACACTTGGGTAATTTACACGATGGCATAATTTGGATTAATTTGTATTGTTTTATCGTACGGCTCGCATGTCGCAAAGGCAGAGTATGACTGACGCGAGTGGAGAGCTGGCGCTCAACATATATAGTCTTCAAAATCGTGCGCTATTTCCCGTCCATTCATTTTATCATTGTCGCTGCATGCATGTTATAATTATATGCATGCACAAGCACATGGCAAATCCTGGAATCAGGTTTTTCATGGTTGACAATATAGTTTGTTCGTTTGTGGTTATCTCATATGTACCTAATAGTCGAATACATCATAGTAAACATAGCTATGAATACTCTAATAATTATAGTGTAGAGGTCTAGTGAGTTGTGAGCCTATCACTGCCAAATGAAATGAGCCTCGGTGTCGGGAGAATCATTTTGCATATATTTGCCAAGGAATTAAGCAAATCCAGCGCTGACGTACCTAGCTATGTCTATGCTAATAAGAACAGACTTAACATCAGGTTTCATTTTATCTAATAATTCTGAATAAACAAGTATACCTTCAGAATAATATTAGGTATGATAATGGTAAAGAGTTGAGATATTTTTTCAGAGACAGTAACGAAATCTAGATAGGTTGAGAAAATTTCATCTTTTTTTTTATCTCGGTGCCTTATTTACCTTCGTTTTGAGTAAAAGGTTTCTGGCTGCTATTTTCAAATAAAATGTATAAATATTCTATGACAACGTTACCCTGAACTCTGTTGACATTGATTGTAATAAAAATATACTTACGTCGTCTTTATATTTTAAAACTCTGAATTTTTGTGGTTCTTCTATATTTGCTACTTGTAACATGCCCACATACTTGTATTACGCATAAATTGTCTTGTAAACAAAGAAATACTTATTATGCAAGGAATTGTAAAACAGACTTTAAACATATTCTGTTTTAAGGCGAGAATATGATAGAGCTTTATTTATTTCGCTATGCAGTGTAATAGTTACAGTTTTAGTAATTCAAATAATACTGAAAATAATATAGTAATTTATTTTTTCTGTAAAAATTACGACAAATATATTGCCACAAAACATAGAATATAATTTAGTAAGTAGGTACTATGTAAGTGTATACGTGTAAATTGGCTTTTATCAAATATGTTTAATATTTTATTGTTCAAAAAATAATAGACGTTATTTATTTATTATAATGATTAAAATATCAACTCCAGATTGTGTCATCAATTTCATAAAATTATTGGTATTCATTGTTCAAAATATATATATTTAAAACATACCGAAAGACAACAGAAAACAATATATAGTTAAATAAAACAAACCTAAAAAACATTACTTCGGCCTCTCCACGAAATTAACCTATAATTTAGCCGGCTAAACTTAACTTTATTTTCACACCCATTTTTAGCCGTAACACAGGTATAGCGGAGACCACTTTTTGCTGGTTGCAGATTTAGTAAGTATACCTATTCATCTTTCTCTGTGTTTGTTTACCCTGTCTATGATCACATGATATCAAATGACGGTGAGAGAAAGGTGATTAAATGTTAATTCATATTAAACTTTTTTAAAACGAAATAATTTATAAAAACAAGACTTTTTTCAAACTTCAACATGATTTGAAATCAACTGATTTTTTCTCACTGAGTCACAACCACTGACGAGAGAGTAGGGTCTTTGCTTTTCTGTAGTCACAATAGTCAGTTTATGAATTTTATTTTTTCGTTTAAATGAGAGACATAAAACAAATACTGTGTAAACCCACTTACGTCTTTTGAAAGTACTCAGACTGCAGTTCATCTTACTTTTATAACTAAAAAACAACATGACAAATGAATTTTAAAATGAAAGACACTAATAAACGATTATAACAAAAAATATGACCACGTCAGCAAAAGATTCATTGACTTTGGCAAAGTTAAATTACAGCGTCATACCCAAAGGTTGAAAAAAATACAAAAAAATGTGTTATTGCTAAAATTTTTAAAGTTAGACACCAGATAACTGTTCTAGTAAATATGTACGTAAATAAGTATGTAAATTCATGTCAAATACGAGATTGTGACGAAGTTACTTGTCTTGTATACACATTTGACGTGGCTTCGCGGCGTTCCGGCGTTCCTACTCACAGTTCAGTGCCTCCTGTGCTCGTACATTTAATAACATTTTAGACAAAAAAAGTTCTTATAATAAATATTCTCTAATAAAGTGACTAATATAATTCACAACAGTTACACTTAACAATAAAAGAGCATATTGTTAGTAAGATGTTATTCACAACGACTACAATTATGTTACTCGGTATAAGTCAAATATTTTTTACTAAGGCATGGCTTGGTGCTTGGTATCATGGGACAAAAAACCATGACATATTTGGTCAATGCGACGCGCGATCGAAATGTTGGCGTATATTTGGCCCAACACATTGCGACTGGTAGTGGGTTTGAGCATTTGTATTGTTTCTAGATTTCCTTCGGTCTGGATAACCCCCCGCCCTTTGCTTTGATGTATTATACGTAGTACTATTCTTTCTGCTGTGGTATTAGGTCAGAATAAAATCCTTTGTTTTTTGTTTTTGTATAGACAATAGACAATATTTTATTTGTAGAAAAAACACAAGGACTTACACTAGGACTTAGGACTTTTAGGAAGGTACTTATAAATTATTATTACTTATAAATTAAATTTAATGTATTTTGCTGAATTTGTCAAAGGCACTTGCCCGAAAAAACCCTCATCCGAATCCCAAGCGCTATCCGGTCCACGGTAGCGCTTGTATTCGAGGCGGTCACCCACCCGAATGTCCGTAGCTTAACTTCGGGAACCTTTGTCTAATCGAGCCATGCCACGACCGTAAACAAGGTGGCTATGTTGCAGCCAAATTGCCATATAGAATAGGCCATATGACATGACTAGCCTTTTAAAAAAAACTAAGTTTTTAGGGTTCCGGACCTCAAAAGGAAAAAAGGAACCCTTATAGGATCACTTAGTTGTCAGTCTCTCTGTCTGTCTGTTAAGGCCATTTTTCTCTGAAACGAGTAACGGTATCAAGTGGAAATTAATATCGAATGCGTAAGTACACGGTCCCTTAGAGCTGTAAAAAAATCAAGCGTCTAAGTCAACGCAATCAAAAATTACAGCCATTTTTCTACGGTTTCGAGACTAGCAAGTATATCAAAATTCATAGGGTACTTCCCGTTGACCTAGAATTACGAAATTTGGTAAGAAGTAAGGTCACATAACACTCGTTACGGAAAAAATTGAAAATTGTCTATTTGTAGATATATCGTCATTTTTCAAGGCAAAACTTTATTCCTTATTCTGTTCGGTTGGCTTCTGTTCTTTAGTTCCCAAAAACTGAACTAGATGGCGCCACAGAGAAAATGAGCCTGTGCTTTTATCGCATCTGTTTTGTTCGTCCGTATGGTGACACGTGCTGCGTTTATAAAATTGTACTCCCTAACGCTGAAAAGTGGATTCACTTATCTGGCATCAATAAGTAACCCTAGCATATCTCATAGTAACTACAGAAAAAGACGAAGTACGTAACTAAACAATAGTTTTTTTTTTTAAACTGGAACATCTTGTCGAACGTAAATTGAAACTCCTTTTTAGGGATCCTTACCCATAGGGTGTTCAACTGTATCCTATGACTAAGCAATTGATCTATAACGACGTATATCTTGTAAATCGTAATAGGTAGCCGGTTGTTTTCATAGAATATTCGTTAGATCAGCGACGGTGATAATGGAATGGACGGCCCAGCGCTTGCAAATCGATCAAAATTAACAAGACAACACAATCAAGTATACCTAGCTAAAAGTATGCATATACATTTGCCGGAAAATAGAGATAGCTAATCTAATTACTCCATGACAAAAAGAGAACACATGTACATGTATTAGAAGTTTGTATTGTCTTATCGTACGGCTCGCATGTCGCAGAGCAGTGTATGACTGAAGCGAGTGGAGAGCCGGCGCTCAACATTTATAGTCTTCAAAATCCGAGCGCTTATTTCCCGTCCATTCATCTTATCATTGTCGCTGCGTTAGATACTGTCGCAGATTTCCTTTGTACTTGTAGTGGTACGAAACCCTCATTATCCGAGTCGCAAGTACTCATATTGACGTCTTTATTTTTAAAGCGGCATATTACGTTACGTTTAGTCAAATTGTATTTGGCTGAAAGTCCGCCGCATTTCATAAGTGCTTCGCGTTCTACAACACGGTTATACTCGTAGCCATAATGTAATTGGGCGGGTCGTGATCTGCCGCTTTTGCAGATTTTGGTTCAAATGTTTAACACTCGCGGCCTTTGGCGCTTTTATAAGTGTTACTTTTTTATGTTCTTAGAACATTTAGTTTGCCTGCTACTTACTTACCAAGTGCCTTTTTTATTGTAAAACTTTATTATTTACTGAATACTATAATATTTTGTTAGTAAGGTAACAATTTGCATTGTTGGCAACTTGTTTACAATCCGACTAAACGTCGATCCGCCGTAATATAAAACGGTTCAGTTTTGTAATATCACTAGCCATTAAGTAATACGGCGGATATGCAATTTGGCTGCAACAGCTACATAAGGTACATTAGTACCTCCTATGTCGGTAGTTATTATTGTGAAAGGAGGACAAACAAATGAAATTCCTGCCGCTGACACGGCATGTAAACTCAATAGTCACGATTCGTCTGTTCATTACTTACAGATAGGTATAAGTACTCTCGGAAACAGTTGTTAATTATCAAGTAACAAGAAACTCTCTGAAACCTTCCACTCATTTGGTTTGAAGTTTGGGGAATTACAATGGTTTGAAGGTTGGGGTGTAGGAGACTAGACTAAAATTATGTAGTATTAAATGAAAGTCTAAGTCTAGTCTAATATTATAACAGTTATATATCATAACTGTTATAATATTAGACTGATATATCTATTACATTGAAGTGATATAAATATATTATTTTAAAGAGTGTTATATTACATTGATTAGGTATATATACTATAGAGATAGTTCAAAAGTACGAGTATAAAGTAGTTTACCTATAAGTCAAGTTTAAGATAAGTTAATTAGTTAATTACTTTAATATAATAGTTATATCAGTCTAATATTATAACAGTTATATCACTTTCAGTTTCTTTGTGTTTAATAAAATAGTTGTTGAACTCGCGTAGCACAAAAATCGCGAAGCATGGAAAGACATGAAGGAGGCTTTCATCCAAATTTGGGTGCCCAAAAAAAACTTTAAATATTAGATCTAGCATTAAGGGAGTAAAAGCTATTTTATTTTTATTTTATTTATTATAGAATACTTGTTGTTAAGAACTGTGTATCTATAGATGATAATAGTAATGATAATGCTCATGTTAGTGAATGTAACGAAAACGGCTTATAAAGTAGGGTAAAATGGAAGAAGGAAACTTGCTGTGTAACCTACCTAGTGGAAAAAGACAGGAAGATGTAAATGGGAAAATATAATAATTATATCGTCGCTTTGGTGGTGAAGAGAGTCAACCCACACATTACAAGTTTCGACCAATTATGTAGAGTACTTATACAAAAAATTATTTGTCTTTAACGTCCAAACCTTAAGTTACTTTTTAATAAGATTGATATCGCATTAGCAAAATATGAGTCGTGTTTATTAATAAAAATAAAAAAGAATGTAATTTAACTGGTGCTTTAATCGTTGTTTTGCACTTAGCTCTCTTCACTGCCATAGCGACGGTATTCTGGTATTCTGTCTCTGTTTGTTAGGTTTTCTCAGCTAGCTCAGCGACTAGAAAGGTTTTATAGAAACATTTTTGTTTTATTTATACGGGAACACTCACGTTTAATTAAATCGGATACTCCGACTATAGTTCCGATTTAGTTAAACGTGAGTATTCCCGTATAAATAAAACAAAAATGTGTCAAAACCACGTCTGTTTTATAGAAATATGGTAAAATGGTATACTTGTTATATCGTGTTCCGAATAATACGAAACCCTAAATAGCAGCAATATAATCAGCCTATCATAATCCATTGCTGGAAATACGCTTTTCCAAGACGTTATCTGCTTTCCTAAGATAACCTAAAAAATAAAACGGAAATAAATAACTAAGACTCCACCCGGATTTGGGTATCATCAACTCCGTCTGGTTTAAACTATCTCAATAGCTCCACCGACCTTGTTAAGGCCAATAAAAACTCTTAAATAAAGAATAGAATCATTCCGATACCTATTTGACTTAAGCTAAGAGTAGACTACATAAAAAATATGATGCTTTAGTAGGTAGGTTAGGTATTCGCTAGGATGTAATATTTGTGATTGGTAGTCTCAGGTTTTACGAATTCAGTAAGTACCTATACGACACGGCATAGGGACTGAGTTTTAAGGCCGGCACAGACGACGAAGATGCTATAATATTTAATGTTAAGATAAAATATCGCTAGCCATACAATTTTGTAATATATATTATCTTCGTCACTCGTTTGTCATTTGTTTTGTATGAGTAGCGATATTGAAATATCACATTAAATATTATAGCCTCTTCATCATGTGTGACTTGACAATGGCAAATGCACAACGTGCGACGCCATAATCCTTTTAAGAGGAAATAAACAATAAAAAATAATTAATAATTTTAATGCTTTAGCATTAAGTCCTCCTTTTGTACATGAATGTATTTATGTGTGCAATAAAGAATTAAATAATAAATAATAATTTTGATGAATTTCTATCAAGTGAGTCTTATTCACAGTCATTCACACATAGCAAATCACGGTCGAGTGCCATCATGCTCTATAATACATAGTAAAAACACTTAAAGCTCCTTCGAAGTTTTGAAAACAACACGAAAAGACATAATCTCAGCACATTATACCACTTAGCAGCATTCATCCGCGTAATTCGGAACTTAATGAAATAAACTATATTTATTATTATTCACATTATTTATTTACTTTCTTAAATCTACGTTTTTTACAATATAAATATAAAAACAAATATTATAAAAAACCTAAACCTAGAGTGCCGCCGGTAGCGGGGCAGAGCTCAAGCTGCCGGTGGTTAGAGCTGCAGAGTGAGGAACCTCCTGACAATGCGCGCCGTGTCAAGTACCACTGCCTTTTGTATCTGACCCTTGACCCAACCGTCTAGTGAGAGCCTCTTGAGGTATTGGTCGAGGCTCTTCGCTATGAGACCGTTTGCCGAAACGACTATCGGGACAATGATCGTCGAGTCAACATCCCACATGGCGGTTATCTTGAAGGCCAAGTCAAGGTACTTGCTGAGTTTGTCCTTCTCGGCCTTGACGAGATTCTCGTCATGTGGGATGGTGACGTCGACGAGCACTGCCCAGCGTTGAGACCGATCCACCATCACGATATCAGGCTTATTGGCAACAATAGTCCTGTCCGTGATGATGGAGCGGTCCCAATAGAGCAAAGCACGACTATTTTCGAGAACTGGAACTGGAACTGGTGCGTACTTATAGTACGGCACGTTACGTTACTTACGGTACGTTATTATTATTATTTTGTCACATAAATTCATACCTATTGATACTTACATTTATGTACGATAAATACACTAATATTTGTAATGGTTATGGAAGAGGTCTTCTGACACAAGTATTGCTATACTCAAAAGAAGGCCTCCACAACTGTTGTTTAAAACGTGTATTCTAATGTAATAAACATTTATAATTTTTCATTTTTCATTTCATTATTATAACGCCAACGTTTTTACATAATATAATTAATTAAAACTCGAATAAACAGGTTTGGAAAATTATTTAATGTGACGGTGGCATGTTTTTTTGCCTTCCCACAAAAACTGTTAGTGTTGGTTGCCTATGTCAATACTTGAGTGGAAGTTTGGCATCGCCTCCTGGTCTATGATTAATCATTCAGATTTGACTCATCAGTATTCTATAGGTAGACGTTTTTTATCGTCTATCCAAACATTATTTTACTCCATTGTATTATTTAAATGATGTTACCTAATGTTGAGCGCTAAATGATGAGTTTGTGGGTTTGTCTTGTTTCCATGTCATTCAATGTCATTAGTAAATTAAAATACGATAGATACCTACCGTTAGGTAGATATCACACACATAAGAGGAACACAGAACACACAGAAAGATCTAGATTTATCGCAATGTGTTAATATTACGATAAATCTAGATCCTCCTGCTGTGTATCTAACGAAAGATAGACTTAAATATAATAAACTTAAATCGTATACTTCGTTATTTAGATTTTTCGTAAACACTAATCGTTTGTTTAGTATGTTTTTTGAGAAAGTAAGTTCTTATCATTTAGAATAAGGTTTGCACTTATTAGCGTTCATTGGCGTCATTGGCACTGTTGGCGCATTTATGACCAGACTCTATGTTAAAAAAAGTTTAGTAAAAGCATGGGCCGCATTTTTGCCAAAATCTAGACTAATATGTGAGCAATATGAATTAAGAACATTATATCTTTTTCTAGGATTAAACTAAAAAGGTTTGAGATTTGACCAAGAATGCTCTTGGGATGGAAGAAAATTCAATGAACAAAAATGTAAATAATTATCTTTATGAAACCCTTCTCTTGGGAAATTAATAAATCTCTTAAAAGGTAAATAGGTACGTTTTCTCCGCCATTTTAGCTAGTTTAATTTTCTATTCAAATTTTGGTTAAACTTATCTCAAAGTCTTAAGAGCTCACCTGCACCTAAAACACAAAGTGAATTGTGCCATTCTGAAAATAAAATAGATTAACATAGTTAAATGGGTTTTAGTCTGCGTCAAAGAAATCAAAACGAGGATACCCTCTTTTTTAACCGACTTCAAAAAAGGAGGAGGTCCTATCATACTAAACATACACACATACATCGAACATATGTTCGACGGTATGAATGTATGTTTTTTATTTTATTTTTTTGTTTATGTTCACCGATTTCTCCGTCAATAGTGAATCGATTTTGAATATTCTTTATTTATTTGTAACGGTATACACCCGAGGTGGTCTCATATTAATTTGAAGTCGGTTGTTTTTTTTTTTGAAAAAGTTATACTTTTGTTTTATTTATACGGGAATGGATATATACGGGATTTATATTGGACCTGGGTATGTCCTAAAACTGCATCCAGAACCATCGGAGGACGGGCAGCAGCGTCCTCTGAGCTAACGGTAGTAACCATTCTGCGATCCCCAAGCCGCCTGCCAAGCGTGGGGATTATGGCAACACCTCCCTTTAAGGGAGAGGCTTTCGTCCAGCAGTGGACGTCTTCCAGATGTTGATGTGATACGGAAATACTCATGTTTAATTAAATCGGATACTCCGACTATAGTTTCGATCACATCTGGTGACCGTTTTCAAAGAGTGAAAACAGAGCCCGACGCGCGTGCAGCTGCGTCCTGCTTAGCGCGTAGGGCTCTGTTTTAAAAAAACCACGTCAGTTTTCATAATAAAAGTTATACTTGTTGTATTTTAATTCGTAGAATATCATTATGTAATTAACTTGACATTGAATATACCGGGTTATACCTTAAGGTACTAAGCCGATGGGTGGTCACTGTACTCATCATTCTGAACAACTTTTACAGCACGGTCAGCCTTCGCGGAAAAACACAGCTGTCCAAAGAAAAATTTCATTCAATGTTCTCAAAATGGATGGAATAAAATAGGATGGGCTGTTGGTTTTAAAAAAACCGACTTCAAACAATCATAAGACCACCTCGAGAGTATATAGATACCTTCTCAAACAAAAAACAATATTCAAATTGGTACATAATTGACGGAGAAATCGGTGATCATACATAAGAAAAAAAATACATACATACCGTTGAACACAGAACCTCCTCCATTGTTTGAAATCGATTAAAAAGCTAAACACATTTTTTTGCGAATTCAGGGTTGGTCCCTTAGTAAAAGCTGTGCACAACGATGAGTACAATGACCTCCAGAACTTTTTTCGACTCATAAACTTGCCACTAAGTAAATGGAATGTCATATTATAGGTAGTTATTTTTTTTTTGTTTTCTTCTTCCCCTACTGGGGATTTGGCACCGCACTGTCAAACGCATTTGCCATTGTTAATGAAAGCTATTTATTTGCTAGATAATTTTAGTTTACGTAGGTAAAAATTATAATATTTTTTTATATATTCATTGTCTTTAATATTATTATGAGAAATTAATTAATATTCTGGTTTTTATTAAAAAGTCCTCAATTGTCTATGCATTTAAAGTTTTTCAATCAACTTACTTAAAACTGATTTAAAAAATCTTTGAAAGCAAAGTAATTTATTCAGTTAGTGAAAACATCAGCTTATTTGGTATTACAATGCTTTTACAACTTTAACGAAATACAAAATTGAAATGGTCTGAATAGGGTTCGGTTTAGTACTAATGTTTAGTTTGGTTTAGGTATTATAATTTCGGATTAGGTTATATTCAAATATTAGAGAAAGCTTTTGTCTATTATTTTCACAATTGAAGGCTAACTTTGTAATAAACAAGTTGATGAACAAATAATCCCTTTTCTGATATATATTAGTTTCGTCACTGGTTTCGAGTCTAAAGTTTTAGAAATTTCTATTCCATACTATGCGCAGAAAGCAAATTGCTCTTGGAATTTGGGGGCGCTGCTAAGTTATATAGGTACCTATTACTTATTTTTTTTCATAGCAACACTAATAGCAAAGCAATCTTGACTTAACACCTGAGTTTGATATAGAGTCCGCGCGCGCAACCACTGAAGTCCGATCACAAAGCTAAAATGTATAATATACTATAAGTCCAATAGACGCGACGCATGAACAAATGTTGCCGTTAACAAATTATTAATTACCCGGCAATATTTCATGCATTTGTGGGGCCGGGAGCGGTGTCACAGGAACTCTGGCGAACGCCCGTTATTAATTAAAACAATAATAAAATCAATGTGAAAGGTTTAGTTCTAAAAGACATCAGTGGTAGCACGGACTCTAGACTAATGTTAGCATAACAACTGAGTTTGACGTTTATCAGAAGGAAGGACTATAGCTATGTTATTTAAAAATTCTAACGTAAGTTCACTTGGGTTACGACAGTTCTCATTCTGCACCCCTGAAGGCGCAATTAGTTCACAAAATAAATTGATGTAAGAAAGTGAATAGGCTGCTTAGAAAGCGGAGGCGCGAGCGCATTTTCCGACTCTGCGCGCTGTGGTTTTGTAAAAAAAAAATAGATATAAAAAAAAATAATATAGTTCACGAATTTTTTATGATAGTTTATGTACGGTTTTTACTCAATCGATACATAACTAATAAGTGGCCAAGAACTTCAAAAATTAAATTAGTAAAAAGTAGGTCAATAAAATCAAATCCAGTCTGTCAAGTCAAGTCAAGTCTGTTTTATTTAGTTGTTTCTTGAAATTTTACCTGTCGAGTGAAATAGTTCAAACAGTTTATTGAATGAATTAATTTATAAATAAAAAAAATAAAAAACGTATCATCAATATTTAATTCCGTTTAGAAACATTCTAGAAGTAAAATGGTAAAATTCCAGAGCTAGCTAAGGCAATAGTAGGCAAGATATTCATGAAACGGTAGGGCCAATTGTTGGTTAAAAACGGTTGGTGTTGGGTTGAGGCTATATTAGTCCGCGACGCGATCTGTAATACGGCCATACGTAATTTATTCATAAATTGACAATTCACAATACGCAGGCGATCAAAACAAACGGATAATATTCACGCTTATAGCTACACCGTACACCGAATCGCTAGAGATTTTTGATTTTTTTATGCGATAGGAACAATAGGTAGGTATTAGTGTAACTGCGGCATTGGCAACATTATATCAACAAAAAGGATGCGAAGTCATTAAAAAAAATTGCTTATATTGTAGTCATACTATGCTTATCGCGTTTCGCTATTTCAGTGCCTTCTGTAACCTCTGCCTTAGGGAACATTTTGTAGGTAGTCTGTCTCATAGCATCAACACGTTCTTCGGATGCCTACTAAACGGCGGAAGATTCAATTGATATGTAATATGTGCCAATTGTTCCAGAACCAGCCATGCAATGATGTGCGCATTTCCATCAATTGCATGTTTTAATGCGGATACTAAGTAGTTGATACGCAACGTTTCTTTATTTATTTAGATTCCCCTATAAATCCTGTTATTTATTTATATTCAACTACACTGCGTTCATACATTGAGGCTAAGAGTAAAGTAACTAGATGACACAATAATGTATAGAGAAATTATGTCCTTTGTGGAAATCCCACCCACGCCTTAGTCGCAGGACACACAGAAATGGAATCGGGCGCGGACATAGCATAGGTTTCATTAAAATTTCATACTAATTACATTGAAATAAGACGCACGCCGAATGACGTAGATCGGGCGCGTCCGCGCTTGATGCGCGCTCTAGTTATCAACGTCGTCGTTCGGTGTGTCCTAAATTGTGCCCCTTATTTCAATATATTTAGTATGAAATTTGAATGGTATCCGTGTCATGCCCGTGCCCGGAGTAATTTCTGTGTGTCTTGCATTTACAGTTCTTAAAGCAGACATACTTCCAACTGAGCTCAAACAGTCAAAATCAAAACTTAAGCAAAGAGACAATAACATACAGATATAAAATAATAAGTTAGTTACTTAACGAAGTAAATAATAGCGGAAAGTGTGATAAAAATATAGAATCGCAGAGGTCAGAGGACGCAGTCGTAATAAAATTGAGACTCCATGACTGAAGAGTCGTTTTATGACGCGAGGGCTATAAAACTACTGATAAGTTTACCAATTGTGACATTTGGCACCAAAATAAACGATAAATGAAATTATCAGCGACCGTCATCACAACGATTCGTTTGTCATCGATCAATCCTTATTTATAAAGCCGTGATTTTTTTGACAATTACATGACTTTATCGCATTAACAGATGATAAAGAACACGAAAGCAAGAGTTTTGCCAGCAACAAAGAAACTGTGCATTGCATTTTCATATTTAAAAAAACGTATTTTTGTTTTAAATTTAATATGTAACAATACGCCTACTAGAAGTTATTTGCGTGATAAAATCCTACCTATACGTCAAAGAACCAAAGTCACTGACTTAGCGAGTTTACAATGAGCGTGTGTGGCGGTCAAAGACGGTTTGTTCTGCAGTAGACTTCTCCGGGCTGATGATGACGCGTACTAAAAAGAAAATAGAAATACTACCGACAAAGAATTGGATTGCTTACAATAGACCTATATAAGTTGAGATAAATAAATAATGATAATAATTTCCAAAAAAAACTTGAATCGTATTGTTTTCTATTTCCTTACAATACTGTGGAAAATGCGTCATTGTGAGAATGAGCGATTTTCCAAACACGATAAAAAAAAAGTACCTACCTAGTTTTCTTCTACGCGATAGATAGCGCAGACTATACGTGCGCCAGTCAAATACAGCCTATTATTTTTGATATGTGGCACTGGAATTAAAAAAAACTGGACAATGATAGCCACGTCTGGCCTGAGCACAGGCAGAGTCATCTACAAACAGCTTCTTTTTTATAGCCTGTCAGAAAATCTCCCATTTTATGCAATCGCCTTCCTTAGACGTACTAAAGAGTTTGGCTTTATATGTAGTGGTGGGCGATAGTGACGCCCCTAGATTTCCCTTCGATTAGAACTTTTTTTGGACAAACTATAAATGCTCAAGCCCACTAAGTACCACTCATGGGCACTTTTACCCAGCACGATGGTGGCATTGTCGTGTTGAATAGGCACTTGACAAAGAAGATGTGATTAAAATAGTTTTTTTACTTTTATTAGTTCGTTTTGTGGCAGGGCAGTAATGAAAATGTCGCCATATAGCCGCCTAATTATAAAACAAATATACCCTGTGTCACTGTGGATAATGTTAAAATTCTAACAGTACCACATAAATCCAAATCTGTTCAGGCATTTAGAAGTTATGGTGGATAATTGAAACTCACATACATACATACATGAACCCTGAAAACATTACACTCTTTTTTTGGGCAGTCGTGTAAATATACACTAACAGACTACGATTTTTTAAGATTCAAAACTTTCACTTTGCTTAGTCAAAGACATAATAATGTATACAGCTAGAAGGGCAAAATTTAGTTGTCTCAGTCTTTTCAATATTGAAATTTAATATCCCGAGTCTGTTCAGCTTTATTACGAAACATATTGTCTCGTATAAAGTTTCACTAAGACGCTCTAATCTTTCAAGATTGCTGTAACAAATTACCTATAGTTAAACCTGTAAGAAACATGAAGTTTGATATTGCATTTAAAACTGTGTACGCTTTAAAAATCCGTGCAAGAAAAGAGCCGAGAGAGCTTTATCGAGTTAAAGCTCTCTCTCGTGTGTACGGATTTGAAACTACTGGCTTTAAGGTGCAGGAGAACATTATGAGGAATCCTGCTAACGTCCGGAGGAGAAAATTCATTGTCATATGTGAACCCACCAACACGCAACTGGGTCTGCGTGGTGAATAAGTTTCAATTGCTTTTGAGTGCATGATGCAGCTTTTTGCAGTGGACTGTTGAAAGGCTGTTTGTACTAGAACTAGTTTCATTCCTATAGATAAGAGATTCTAGAGAGTTCTATAAAATCTCATACCCAAAGAATCTGCAGATATAGTATTGATGTAGCCTGTTTCCCCATTCAGGCAAGCAGTCGTCAATTCAGAAAAGTCACATAAAATATTTCTGTAGAGTTTTGATCCGTTTAAAGTTTCGTGTAAAAACCTTGGTGAACATAAAAATACAAATAAAATAATCCATAAGATATTTCTTTTTTATCTTTACAAACTTTCACTATAATAGCTTTATTTAGCTTTACTTAATATGGGGTACCTATTAGCTAACTTAAGTTTTGCGTGTAGTCGAGATATTAGAAAGAAGAAGAAGGAGTTTCAAGCATTACTAGGATTGAACCATTTAATGCCTGTTATCATTTCTAGATTTCTGGCTGTTCTGATTTGCAAAAATTACTATTACAGTCTTATTGACTAGTAAAGTAATTCGTACGCAAAGAATATAAACTGTTCCACTGCTAGCCACTGTGAACAGGTCAGCATTTCATTGTATTTCGTATCTCAGATTGCGTCATCCCAGTGATTGGCTAATCGCAAGCATAGAACGCTACCTAGCCTAAGATGTTTTTACCTGTAGATGAGTTGTCCCCCCCGCCATATTTACTAGACGCAATCAAGGTAATTGCCGTGATCGCTACCAGTCTTTCACTTCCAAATGTCCGGTAATACGCTGCCGCTAATCGTGTGTTTTCTAGCAAAAAGATGGTGATATAATGCCTTTCTGTGTATTTAGGCACTGCACAATCTACACAGGCACTGTGAGAGACAAAAAAATATTCATTACACGCGCAATTACTGTATTTTTATTGCAATGGGAAAAAAGAAATTTATTTCATCTTAGGCGACTGTTGTCACTTTGAAATGGATGACCGAGATAGATAGATCGTCTTGTGTGAGAAAGTGAAAGAGTCATACCGGCGTGGCGAGGGCGCTCGCTCTGGCCAATCAACTTGTGTAGCTAATTACGTCGTAAGAGAAATTAGAGATTTGTCTCTTTCTAACAACAGGTGTGGCGTATAAAGTCGGTCATATTCTTTCCTTTTCTTCACAAACTGCATAGAAACATGCGTAAGTATATTTATATAGCCCACTTCTAGTCGGTTTTTAAAGCAGTTTTGTTCGACTATAACTACTCTATTTATTTCAACTCACTGTACCTAGCCCTCTGCCCGCAACGGTGAGTCGTGTTCGTAGGAGAAATTATGTTCACGAGCCATCAACAGGCTATATGATCTGTGTTTGTACGTAACGCAGATATAGTAACTAACTAGTCTATTAAAACCTCCAGTGAACTTTAAACTACGTACTTACTTACGCCAGTTTGATAATTGTTGCCATAAGTTTTGATCACTTTTTCCCGCCAGCGCAACGTAGCAACTTATGAGTAAAGTGGTGAGTCTTGGTCTTTGACCCTGACGCCAAAGATAATTGACTCAGTCTTGCATTCTTTCATCAGTTTGTTTTGGTTTGGAAATCCGATAGTTCCAAACCTACATTATCATATCAGGGGCAACTTAAGCCAATTAATAAGTTGATGATAATTTCAAGATTCAGCGTGTTCTGTAGTCTTATATAAATAATTCTCGGTTGATGCCTTTTTTCTTTTGGCTACTGCTTTAAAAGAAGTAAGATATTTTGATGTCTTACTTTAGGGTAAAATTACATGTATTTTATAGACTAAAACATTTAGGAAATTAAAAGTAATAATTATTACGGTTCTTTTTATGAAAGTACCTACATCGCTATTACTACAAATGTATTTTTGCTAATAAATACAAATGCAGATAATCTTTTCTAAGTATCTGCATTTTGTTCTCTGTCATGTCGTGTCATGACCAGTTATCTCTAAGAGCAGCAGAACCGATATTGAGCAATAAATATTGGGTAAGTATTCCATTCCAATCTAAGATAAAAGAAATAATGTCATAGATTTTTCCGCGTTTGCTTATTCTAGTGTTATATTGATCCTTAGTAGAAAACGAATGACAACTAACCATGAAAAGATCTCTCAGATATTGATACCAATCTCTATCTACGAGTACATTGTATTAGATTGTAAGCCGTTCGTATACGGGGCGACGAAAAACGGCACTGCCGTCTTGACGGGCACCACAATTCAACGGGATAACGATTTTTGTCTTAAAGGCAACGGTCATGGGATCGTAGAGTCGAGATGTCGCATGACAGGTGACGTAGAAAATCAAAGATATAGGATCCACACTGAGTTATTTTTCCGCTAGTTGGCACATCGTCGATGTGGCTATAGCCAACTGTCAATCTCATACATTTTGTTGTTTTTTGTTTTGTTTTTGCCGAGAACATATTAAAGACTCTAAAGACTCGGATTACCAGGGAGATCTTCATTATATTTGTACAGCAATCCTGTGCCTTGCTAATTAAAGTTCTGTCCAACATAAAATGTAAATAACTATCTAACCTACAAATCTATTTTTAGGCCGTCAACAGCTGCTTAGATTCTTAAAACAAGGCAGCAAGAATTTTCCCTTGGGCTAGATTATCGACAACGCTCTCATCAAGAACAGATTTATATATAAGCAACGATTTCCAAGAAAACTTGATTTTACCATATCTGGACCGCCGCTGGAGCCATCTGCGAAATGTTTTGCGTGTGGCACCTCATACGTCTACTTTTCGGCGTCGCTCGTACGCCTGAATGCCGAATACAAGTTTTTTTTAGTTATGTTTACGTATCTACTCGATCGCGTCAATAGCATCTACAATTTGTGGCGCAAAGTGGCGCTATTTTGTGTCGAGATTTAACGTTGAAGCGATCGAATACGTAAACGCAATTGAAAAAGTTCAGACTCGGCACTGAACAGCGACCGTCTCTATTCTTTAACCCTGCGAGAGTTAACCCTTATACTAAGAAGCCTGTCATACATTTATTTGAATCTTTCCTTGCGGATTCAATTGTGAAATGTCCTTTCTGCGAAGGTCTTTCGGCAGAGTTACAACAGCCTTTTAAAAAGAGATACTCTTTTTACAAGCGTCTCACTCATCTGCATTGGCAACGCATCGACAACATTAATAACTTTGCAGGTGTTCATACTTTATAGGCGGTGACGTGGAGCTTACTATCATAAGCATTCTTTATTATAAAGAGACCGCTCTTTAAATAAAAAGAAAAAATATCTCTTTCAAGCGGAAAACGACCGTCACCGATTTCTGTCGTAACCAATATCTACTCATCTTCGTGTACGACCGCCCTTACTTGTTACGAGAATGTGACATGATATTGACATTGGACATGGAATAGCAATCAGAATGTTATCAGGCTGTCTGAAATGTCAAACATTTTATCATAGTGTGCGTAACCACTTGTTTACTATGTAAACGTGGTATTGCCGTAGATTTGGAAGGATTGTGTGATAATAATGTGACTCATTTACGGCGCCACCTAAGGTAGATACTAATAAAAAAATAAGTATTAATGCGTTTAATAATAACTAATATTCTATGTGTCTTTATAAAACACGTCTCTAAACGCTTGAAAAATGTAGAACCGCCATAGAATGTCCTCCCAGGTTTCTCATATTAATATTCTACCCCGAAAAGCTAGTTGAATGTTTTTTAAATCTGTTTGATAATTTATTCTAACGAACAATAGGTACTTAAAAAAGCTCGGGATTGAAAACAGCACTTCAAGAACATCAAGCATACTCGTAGCTTTTCACAGCTATATAAGAAAAAAAAACCTTCTTCACGAATTCATCTCTACGTGAGAAAAAAGACGCTAATACCTAGTCCTATACGAGGGTATGACTAGGATAAATCCTACTAGCATACATCCTAGTCCTACAACTTGCATACGTCCTAGTTGTAGCATGCAAGTTTCCGCACGATATTTTCTTTCACTGAAAAGTCGGATAGTACATAAACTCCAAAGAGTTCATTCCTCGGGGTCTCACGATTCCGGGTCTAGTGGTCTTCAATTTGAGTTACCAAGGCGCGGCCACGGCAATGGCCCATATGAATGGGCTAGGGTGGTGGATATGCCAAATCGCCCTGCGACGGTATGTCCTGCATTGAACTGTATTATGCTATTGAGTGTATCTAATATATTCATTCTCTATCTGCTACCTTGTTATGTGTATTGTTCACCAATTACTTTGTCAATCAAGTCTACATGATCGCATCACGATCGGATTAGCATTTGAAATGCGCTTTCAGTCTTGCATTGTTGTGAATTTACATACAAATTCAATGTCATCTAGTTGTGATATTGTAGTTATTAGGCACGGTACAAACCGACCTGGACCTGGACCTGTTTGACCTGGGTATATCCTAAAACTGCAACCAGAACCACCAGAGAATAGGCAGCAGCGTCCTCTCCGTTAACGGTGGTGAACATTCTGCGATCCCCAAGCGACCGGCCAAGCGTGGGGATTATGGCAACACCTCCCTATTAAGGGGGAGGCGTTCATCCAGCAGTGGATGTTTTCTGGCTGATTCACGGTACAAGGGGCAACGCTCACAGGCTTATTACGAGTATACACTTATGTTGTTTTCAATACTAGAGCATGAATTGGATTTGACCGTGACTTATTTTGTGTGACTGAATATGATTTTAGGACTTTAAAAACGGCCTGTTTCCACTAGTTCTATTGGTTGTTCAATTGATAGAACTAGTTGGACCTTTTTGTCCAAGTAGTTCCATTACGTTTTGTTTTTTAAAGAATGGAACTAACGAGACCATTACGCCCAATTAGTTTTATTGCTAGATATTATGTGATAAGTAAGCAGGCATGTTCCATTCCTGGATTCTACTAAGACTTATTGAACAAAAATGCAGGGAACTTATGATCGAGTATACGTTAACATTGAATCTAGAAAATATCTATATACTGTCCTGACTGATTGACTGACTGACTGACAGACAACGCACAGCAGGGAGTGGTGGGGGGGGGGGGGGGGGTGGGTGAGTCGGTAGAGTCGGTAGAGTCGGTAGAGTCGGTAGAGTCAGTAGAGTCGGTAGAGTCGGTAGAGTCGGTAGAGTCGGTAGAGTCGGTAGAGTCGGTAGAGTCGGTAGAGTCGGTAGAGTCGGTAGAGTCGGTAGAGTCGGTAGAGTCGGTAGAGTCGGTAGAGTCGGTAGAGCCGGTAGAGCCGGTAGAGTTGGAGGAGCTGGGGAGGGGGCTAAAAAAATTTTTATTGCACGGGATGATTTAAAGTGGTGAATTTTGGGAGCGGACCGAATTTCTTCCGTACGCGGGCGAAGTCGTGGGCGACCTCTTGCCCTGTATTTGCCCTGTCACCAGTTGCATACGAGTTTTCAGGACAAAATCATCTTTCTCCTTATCGGTCCTCCGGCGATTAAGTTGAGAATTATCATTGTATATCATTATTTTTTTGTCCGAAAATATGACACGAATATCCTAAAAATTCGTAAGTTTGTATGCAGTGGTGACAAGGCAAACTAGAAAAAAAGCAAAACTTGGCACTGGCGAATGATCAAAATGCTTTGCGAGGAAGAAATAAAAGGCTGATTCGGGTTATTCGCCAACTGGACACGAGGGGTTGGACACTCGTGTCTTCAGTTGGTGAAACTCAAAATCGGTATCATTTATTATTTCGTCATCTGCAGGGCTAGCATGCGCACCGCGAGAAAATTTTGTCGTGTCTTTATGTCGTGCGAAAACGAGACAAACTTATAGAGATTCGTAGCCTTGTCCTGTTTTTAAGAATCGAGATAATTTTCTCGCGGTGCGCATGCTAGCCCTGCAGGACACGCTAAAGTGTTCAAGCATGTGCAGATAGTGAATCTTTAAATAAATAATATACAAGTTTACGCCAACTGCACTCGAGTGTACTTAGATAGTAAAAACAAATTCTTAACTAATGCTTGGTTTGCGTGATTGTAAACATGTTAGCACGCTCTTTAAATTATTTTTTTAAATTCTTATAGCGTAAAATGTTGTTAGGTAATTCTTTTGCAGTTACGATTTACAATGTATTTGCGTAAAAAATGCATGTATGCGATTGGGTCTTATTACGCTGGCGCAGTTGCGGGTTGGTGATTCATATACGTCATTAAATTTGTTCTTCGATCGTATGCAACGTATTCCTTCGCCGAAAAGCCAGTGGTGTGAAGTATCCGTACATAAACTTCAAAGAGCTCATTGGTACGAAAACCACGATAACAAGTCGAGCGGTCTCCTGATTAAGCTACCACGGATAATGCATGTACGAGTATAAACTCCACCTTTTTTTTTAATGCATTTCACTAACGAGACGAGCGAGACGTTCGATCACGCCTGCCCATAACAGAAACAGTGCCAGAATGGTGAACTTGCGAAGGAAATCCTGTTCCGCACTGCACTGCTCTCATCAAGCTGGGGTATTAGATGTCATATTTCTTCATGCCCAGGAATTTATCTGGTAACATTCCCCTCAAACCGAAACACAGTAATGCTTGCACACTATACTTAGTGTTCGGTGGTTGAATAATTGGCAAAGATAGATAGATAGATTAATTCTTTATTGCTCACACCAAAGAAACATGCATACAAAAGATTAAATAAATTAAATACTAGTGCACAAATGGCGGCCTTATCGCTAAAAGAGATCTCTTCCAGGCAAAAATGGAGAAAAATTATAAACACGAAAAGACGGGTGCTATAAAAAAGAAATTCCTACAAATCATAAATATACTTACAATCTAATACTAATAAAGAATAATAAACTACTATAAATAAATAAATATTGGGGGGACATTTATTACACACAGCGCCATCTAGCCCCATACTAAGCAAAGCTTGTATTATGGAAACCAGATAGCTGATAGAATACTTATATACATATTTTTTTTGTAAATACATACTTATAATACATACTATATAAAATAACATAATAAATATAATATTATATCTAATATGATAATTTAAATAAATACAAATTCAAGGCAACGGTGTGGTAGTTCCCCAGGCGGACTCTGCATTATAGTCGTACCGCTACAAAACACTTAATTCATTTTACACAGTAAGTATTATTATTTTTATAGGAAATATACAACTAAAGTTTTTTAGACTATCATCAAAGAAACAGTAAATGTTTTCCAGAAAATGGGAATAAAATTTACACTTACTTCTGTTCACAATAACCTTTTCTGCCCTAACGTCAACTAAACCCTGGCTTTTACCAACTACAAAACCATCCATTTACCTTTGTATGTATCCAAATTCTAATTCCATTTCAACGCACGTACAAAATGGTCTGCACAACGAATTAGGCGAGATTCAGCGCTATATAGGTGAGACGGTTTCAGTACCAGTTGAGAACTGAATAAAAATTCAATGTAATAAAGGTATTTTATAGTAGCAAACTACCTTTTTAGATTTTTTCCTTTTGTTACCACTTTCTCTTCTAAAAGTTCATAAGAATACAAATTAGCAACTGCATACATCTATTTAGTATTCTGATTCGGATCTTCTCCATTATACATAATTCTATTTTCATATGCCTAATACCTTACTAATTTTAGTCTAAATAATGGCTATTCGTTAAATGCTATTTGAATATTGAATGTCTAAGATGATTATTATTTTTATACTGGCAACTATTTTTGGAGGATAGAAAAACCGGGGGCAGGCACGAGTAGAGCACTTGATTTTTATGGCTGAAGATAGGATCGAATAAAAGGATATCTTGATATTATCTCCTTGTCACCATCTAAACCTACTTCGTAACACATTACAAAAACATTCTCACTTTATGACTAAGAGAAGTCACATAAAATTACCTGTCTTTATTTATCTAATCAATCAGTCTTGAACCTGGGTATGTCCTAAAACTGCATTCTGAACCACCGAAGGACGAGAAGCATCGTCCTCTCAGTTAACGGTGGAGTACATTCTGGGATGCCCAAGCCGCCTGCCAAGCATGGGGGTTATGGCCTCCACTGCCTATTTAGGAGGAGGCTTTAGGATGATGATTTTCGCCAAATTTACCGTTACTCGGGCAGATAAAACCTTGCGAGGAAACCTGTATACGTCCGGTAAATAAATTTAATGGCTTAGCTATATGAAACCACCACTGGGCCAGCGTGGTGGATAAGCCACAAAGTCCACAGTGAAACTCCATCAGTGCACTTTTAAAAGATTGTGCTTACGCTGTGGTGAAAAAGTTTACCTTCTTAATTTCATTCCACACACGTGCACAACGGACTCTACAGTTCAAACAATGAATTAGAAGCGAGATTTATGCCAGGTGCGGGTAGTAGGTTGAGGACTGAATAAAAATATCATAAATTGTTTGGTCCCTTTGCAATGGAAGTTAGAAATAACTCGGTCGTTTTTTAGGGAAATATATTGGTGTCTGTTCTTGAATTTTGTAAATATTCTTGGTGCTTCTCCTTTTTTTAGTGGCCTTTTACTTGGAAGAAATTTTTAGTTAAGCCTACTTCCGATAGAAGCGAAATGTAAAGAAAATAGTCAATACCTATATAAAATACTTATATAAAGAAGAAATCAAAATAGTTGAAGTTCCACTATCAAGTACAACCTACTTACAGCCAAACGAAAACATTGTGTGGATATTTTATGGGTTATCAATGGCAAATGCTTTTCTGTAACCGAAATACATGCATTAAAAACTTAACCTTATCACTTTAGTTTTAAGACTGAAACTGACACACAGAAGTTACGTGTATTCTGGTTCAAATAGCGCAGCTCTTGCCACCAATTTTATACCCTATTTGTGGCAGATAAGAATAAAAAGAGAACAGATGTAGAGCACATTGTGATGGACAAACTCATCTTGTTTCATCGTAAATTTGGTTGGAATAATTATTCGCATAGTGTAAGCTCTCTGTGCAATTAATTACTGAAACACTATAATGTTCACTTACAAAGAGTCTACGAAATAGCTGCTAGTAATTGTGGTATTATCTTAGTGAGTATAGTCTAGACCAGGGGCCTTATTTTTGAATCGTACGCAAGAGTTGCTCATGCGAAAGAAGCCGGCCTTCGAACGATATTGTTTGGAATAAGGTTCAATATCGTTTAAAATTCGGCTCCGCTCGCATGCGCAACATTGCGCACGATTCAAAAATAAGGCCCCAGTATTTCTCGAAGTGGGCGATAATGCCCCGATTGTAGGCGCTACCGGCCAGTAGGTGATAAAGGGCCTAAGAGAATTAGAGGGTGCTTAAGCGGTTTAGGGGACGATTGCTAATCACTATTTTTCTAATGTTTTAGTTAAAGTTAAACTACAACGATAATTACGTTAATCCTGCTCGGTTTGAATGTATATTCCTAACAATTCATTGGTAGGAGCCCGGCATTGAGCTCATGACCTAACAATTTCTAGTCGAGCTGTCTTCCACTAGACTAACATGGCGTCTACTTTAAGAAATCTACTCTTAATGTTTTTAAATTACTTATGTCGTTATAACGTTTTCCCACAGAGTGCTGTTACATCCAAGTTTCTGAATACTTTCCCTCACAAAATCTTTAAACAGATTTGTCCGAAGTGAGTAAAACTTCCCCATTTCCACTCGGAATAATCCGACTCCATTCGCTTCTGTAACAATTTCCGCCTAAAGAACTTTCAATGGAATAACTTAACACCGATCATAATGTTCTATTGTGGTTCTGAGGTCTGGAATGCTGCTCATTTTTGGAAGTCAGCTTAAATATTATAAGACCTTTAAGTTTTATGTTCTATGTCTATGTTTCGAAGAGTTAGACGTTACAATTGAACCCTTTGGCTGCTCATCTTTTGATTGTTGAGGAAAGATTAATATGAAAATATTTAGAGGGTTATATTTCTTTGGTTCTTTGGCGAGGATATTCGCCAAAGAACCAAAGTTACCGACATAGCTCGCAAGGTTTGCAAGTTGAAGTGGCAATGGGCAGGCCACATCTCTCGAAGAACTGACAACCGATGGGGAAGAAAAGTTCTTGAGTGGCATCCGCGAACCGGGAGACGCAGTGTAGGAAGGCCTCCCACTAGGTGGACCGACGACATTGTAAAAGTCGCGGGCAACCGGTGGATGCAAATGGCAGGTTGTCGTACAGTGTGGCGGTCTAAGGGGGAGGCTTTCGTTCAGCAGTGGACGTCTCCGGGCTGATGATGATTTCTTTTAGCAATTAGTTGCTAGAAAAAGAAAACGACAGAGACATGTATGAGACATGGACTAGTAGACCTAGCCTTATAAAAAAAAGGTTTGCTCTAGAGGCATTATCCAGGAAAAAAATATGGGAAAACGTTTGTATGGAGAATCGTTCACCGGATTCCCTCTTAAAATTATTTCTAGGCGCACGATTTTGAAGCATTAAGTAAATTATACAGGGTTACGTATATAAAACGGTATTACTAAACCGAAACGTGGGCATTGTACTAAAAGAGTTAGCTGTTCCCATGCTGTTCCATAGAAAATTTCATTCATCCTCGACAAAATGTATGAAGCAGCTGTTTTTTTTTCGCGAATTCTGGGTTGGCACTATAGTAAAATTAGTTCGCTACAATAAGTACTATGGACCTAGGTATGTCCTAGAACTGCATCCAGCACCAGCGGAGAACGGGCAGTAGCGTCAGCCCCCTGCTAAGCGTGGTGATTATGGCAACTCCTCCCTATTAAGGGCCAATTAAGAGGTATTCGTCCAGCGTGGACGTCTTCTGGCTTATTATGAATTAGTACTATGTACCTTCTTTTGCCTTAATAATAGTTACAGTTACGCGTAACCTGTGAAACTATTTTAAAATATGTATGCTATGTGTGTTTACCTCGTCCTCCACGAAAAGCATTATGCAACAGAATATCGCCCTTGGCATCTCCGACGGCGACGAACCCCATTCTGCAATATCCTTCAAAGGCTATCTATAATTACCACAGAATTCCATTTTCCAGCATAAAACTTCCCCAATTTCATTTTAAAGCCACCGTTCCTTTCACGTGTTCCTGCCAAAGATCGTTCGAGTCGGGCACTTAAAATGACGCATTGGCTCACTCCTATGCGATAATAAATAGAACACGCCTTGAATGCCAGTTATAAATCGATGGCTGCCAGATATCAGATAGAAATGGATCGTGGAAGAGTTTCTTTGGGTATCGGAAACTTATTGTGAAGTAATATGTATTTTGGGCATCTTACACAATCATAATATATAAGTATACCTAAATGTTAAAGTTTGTCTTGCTTCGGATGAAATAAAAACAAAGTGTGACAAAAACATGTCACAGTTCTATGATATTATTTACGGGATATTTGGCGTGATTAAATTGTGTTGTGTAATGGACAACGTGCATTATAGTTTATAACAGTGTGAAAATCATGTCAGTTTTCTTAGTACCTAACTATTACTTTTTACACCTCCGTGCACCGTTAGCTGAACTCTTAACCAAATATTGAAGGCTATGTCAACAGCTGGACCTAGGCCGATTGTAATCCGCGAAACGGGTGACCATAGAGGCAGACCACATCCAGATGGTCAGAGTATTATTGTGAAGTATGTAGAAAAGCAACGGTTCCAGCGTGAGAGACAGGCGCTTGAGGTGACTTACCACCTGAACAGGCTGGATATTAGAAGATTAGATAGACTGCTGACAGAACCATATTCTGACGCAGCTCTACAGCTGTTCAGTTGTGTGAGCCGCCTTAATAAGTGACCAGTGCACCGCCGCTTTTATAACTGAATGTTTTTGTGATAATTCATCCAAAAAAAACAACATTATTTAAACACGATGGGACAGCCCTGTAATTTTAATAAAAGTCGCAAAATACACTGAATTAAAAAATACAATGGATTAGGCTTGCACAGGACCGGAAATTAGGGCGTGAAGGATAGCAGAAGAACTAATACCCCTTAATACCCCGCAATAAATGTAGACGGGCTGATTAGATAAATAGATAGACACACTAGGTATTTGATAAAGTACCTCTATTCGTTTATATTCTACGTCGAAGTAGATCCCACCACTTTACCCAGGTAGGTAAGTATTCTGACGGTATTTTGTGTGTAAACATTGTTATATCCGGTTCGAAGAGCGCGAAGTATGTACTCAATAAAATGGTTGTAAGTACTACATAACTTCGAATTTCGGAACACCGACTTAGGTTTCGAAAGAAGAACTTAGGTTACGAGGAGGTTAGAATTACAATATCAAATTGAAACCTAAAAAATACATTACACAGTACGTACGAGTACGTAACTTGCAAACTGTCATAGTTAAATAAAATTACCTTCTGTTTGAATAATTGACGATTCTTATAAAAAGATAAAGATAAAAAAAACTTTATTGCCAAAAAATAGTACGTAAATGCTAGATATAATAGACAACAATAATTAAGAATAACATTTAAAATTAAAATTCAACCGATTTTTTTGTTTATTTATATTTATATTTGAGTCAACAAACAGTACACAGCAAAATATAATATTAAAGTAGTATTAATAATAAGCTAGTTAGCTGGTGCACCCACAGAAAAGCGAAGGCCCTACTTTTACTTCTCTTTTCAAAGGGTGCAGCAATCCAGCAACGTTGACCACAGATTAACATTAACATTAAATTTTTTTAGAACATAACATGAAATAAACTAACACAAACGCTTTAAAAGTGTATACTTAGGTTTAAAATTTACAATTCGGTAGATCTTATTAACTTGATTTATAAACATAACAGGCTATTCGAAGGATCAAAGGTAGTGATGACTTAAATATATATAGATATAGATTTTATAGTTGGCTGGCTAGGTATTTGACCACTGCTCGCCAGGTATGTAAATAACGGTGTGCTCAAATGATAGCCTGGAATGGGAACTGGCTCTCAAGTCATGTTGAGCGGGCGACGCAAATAAAGCCTTTGCAACAACTAGCAAAATTTACTTTCATTGGTCCGCAGTTGGTACTCGAGTAAGGTACCTACAGGACTATTTCAACTAAGTCTTTTAGTAATCTTGACTAATCTTGGTATAAGAACATAAAGGTTATTTATTCTACAAATCTTGACATAAATTGTTAGACAGGTTTTAAAATTTCAGTTTTTTTTGTTATCAGATTTCGATTTCGGAGTATTACCCCAACAAAGAGGGATAAAGTTTTTGCTATACTATTTACAAGCCGATACATTCGGTACTTAATTCTAAGGAGTAGTATACTATAATCTTTTTGATTATAACAAACTGAAATCTCATATTTTATTCAAATCTATGTTTTTACATTTGTAGAAACACTATCGATTCAGGCGATTTAAATTCCACACATCATCATCATCATCATCAGTCCGGAGACGTACACTGCTGAACGAAGGCCTCCCCCTTAGACCACCACACTGTACAACAACCTGCCATTTGCATCCACCGTTTGCCCGCGACTTTTACAATGTCGTCGGTCCACCTACTGGGAGGCCTTCCTACGCTGCGTTTTCCGGTTCACGGTACACGGTACACGGTTCACGCCACTCAAGAACCTTTCTTCCCCATCGGTTATCAGTTCGTCGAGCGATGTGGCCTACCCATTGCCACTTCAACTTGCAAAAACCCTGCGAGCTATGTAGGTAATTCCACACAGTGTTATTATCAAAATAAAAAGATCAAGTATATGTTTAGGTCATCAATATGTCGAATCACGGAGTTTGATCTTGGAGGGCTAAATCCTCCAAGATTTTGATGGCATGACCAACATTCAAGGTCTCAAAATCCTCCATCCCTTTGGCTCATAAGATTTGATTGTCCGGAAGGTTTTTTATCATAAGTGTTAGCAACGTCAAAAATGTAACTATTGACGAAAGTTTTGGGGTAAAAGGATGAAATTCCGCATAGAAACTTTTTGGGAAGTATCACGACTCAATTCAATCTTTTTTCCGGAAATATAGACCTTACGCTTTGGTTGAAGAACTTTTAAGACTTTTCATAATGTATAAATCCTCCAAGGAATAAATAGAATTCTGATTGTTTGTTTAAATTTTTTCGTTCTTGTTGAAGCGTTTATTCTTGTATCAGAGCATAAAGTATTTATTTTATTACTTCAACCACTTTAAAAAAGTTAATAAATTCTAACCACGGGTTTACTAAGCAGCAAAGAGCTAACTCATCCAAGATTGTACCCAAAAAAAAAGCACGAGAAAAAAACATTCAGTAGTTATTTTAAATTTAAAAAACATAATATTGTAGTACTTATTCACTTTTGAAATCTCATTTAGAATATTACAAAAAAATGTTTAGGTTTATTTTGTCGAGTGTGATAGTATTAATATATTTTTTCCATGGGACAGCTGTAACGTTTTTTAAGCGATTTCATGGTTGGCCGTGTACTAAAAGTTGTTCGCAATGATACGTATAATGACCTCCTTTCAGCTTAATCCTACCTAAATCGGCGTACCCTGTACCTATACAAAACATCACGAGTGAAATCGTTTCCTTGGATAGGATATCCTCGGTCTGGATACATTCAAACATGATGTCCAAACCGATATATAAACCGTATTTTACGAGATATTTACATCCCATCGTATAATGCGAATAGCATTTATACCAGGCCATAATAATGTAGCATAATATAATAATAACATTATAGCATTTGTTATTTGAATCACGTCGATAAAGTTATGGGTTTATGATCACATTGTTACGTGCGTCAGTATAATACGGCTAATAAATAATTATTGACAGCACGTTGATGTGTTATCGCTAGTTATCGCCAATTTGCCAATGCATGAAGCATAAATACTAGTTATGTACTCGTAATAAAATTTAATAAATAGATATTTATTGATAACTTTAGCTGCACCCCGCGGTTACACTCGCGATTTCGATTCATATGCTTCGTTCGGACCTCGAGCATAGCTTTTGTTTTATTCCAATCCAAGGTAAGTACCTATAGAAATAGGCTTATATTGACAAGTAAATTTACAATTTAACAATAAATTTCTTATGATTTCCGACTTATAACTTATGTAGTGGTAAGAAAAAAGGAATTTCGAATAGGTATTTAACAGTATCTTATCCATTTTATCCAATAAATTCTGGGTACCCGTGAGACCAAAATTATTTAAATCGTTTGTCATTGTATTCTTTACAATAGACGATTGTACAAAATCACCATAATAATAGCCGAAAAACAGTTACGGAGAATTATTTACCCATTAGGAACTGTGCATGGTAATCCTCTTTTAAATAAAAACTTTTTTAATGATAGCTAGAACAAAAGTTTTATAGGTTTATAATTTTTAGGTCAGAATAAACATCAAATGTCTGTCCACCGAATTCTAATAACGCAAAAATTAACATTAAATTTCATCTTTCAGGGTTCCGTTCCCAAAGAATATCCCAACGAGACCCTATTGCAAAGTTTTTGTCGCCGTCACCTACTGCCCGTTCCGTCCATTCGTGCGACCTATAATGACCTAGCTTACGTATCGTAATAAATACTCGATTGGAACCTTAATAGAACATGCGTTTGGTTTTAATAACAAATAATATTTAAAAAAAAAAAAAAAAAAAAAAGGGAACCCCTCTCTGGAGAAGGGCAAGCAAGGCAAGCTCTATTTTAGAGGCTTTTATTTTTATTTTTTCATATCATACTCGTAATAACGATAATATTTTAAATACAGGCACCAAACTTGGTGTGATTAAAGACCAAACTATAAAGTACGATGACAAATAATAAAAATCGGTCAATTGGGCAATACGAATTACGAACAAAACAAAAAAATATCTTTGGTAAACGCAATGTATCGAGCAGTGAACAATTACATAAATATTGCGGAAAGATTAATAAAATCATATGAATAACATATTTTTTTAAACCCGTGGTAGTAACAGAAAAGCGAAGGCCCCACTCGTAGTGGTAGTGGTAGCCTAATCGGGAGACCGCTTGCCTTGTAATCTTGAGATCGCGGGTTCAAACCCAGTACTAATGAGCTCTTTGGGAGTTTATGTACGGATACTCTTACTACTAAAGCACCCTGGTACGCAAGAAATAGCGATCTCCATCGGGACCTTCAAGTAGAGAACGTCGAGCGATAATACAAAAGTACACTGAAGCTCACGAAAGCAGGCTTCATCATCACGTGAACGTCGAGGCCATCCAGCTCCTTGATCACACGAATATAGTTAGACGACTGAAAAGAACAAACCCGTTCGTGTTAGTGTAGTAGTGTAATGAATTACAATAATAAGTGCTAGTGTAATACAGTGCAAGTGCTGACCTTGAAGAACACGCGATCAAAGTGACTTACCCATAATAGAGACAATAAGAAACGTGTTATTGGACACATTCTTAGTAATATGAATACCTAGAAGCTTAAGTTAGAACCAAATTACTTATTAGCTTATTTAAGCTAGATTGTAATAAAATTAGGGTGACCATTTAAAAAGGGCACCATAATTAAAAAAACTCTTACTACTGGCTTTGCGGTGAAGAAAAACATCGCAAGGAAACCTGCGCACGTCCGGATAATAAATTCAATCGCGTATGTGAATTCACCAACCCGTAACTGGGCCAGCGTGGTGAATAAAATAAAAATAAATAAAATTTCGTTTTTACAGACAAAATATCCATACATTGTTAGTACTTAGCAAACCTATGATAGTATGTTAGTAGGTATGTTAAATATGATTTAATATGAATGTGGCCCATTCGCCCTTCGAGGGTAGGCCTAAATCCAGCAGTGGACAATTTTAAAAAAGGCTGATTGGGCTAGGAAATTATAATAACTATAGAGATGTCTCCTAAAACCCGCAATTTAGCTCGATCTTCAGCTTCTATTTTACCGTCAATTCCTATCTTAAAAGAAATCATAAATGGTTCTTATTCGCTCAGGTCCATTCAGACCATTAAATAGAGAATACTTAAGTAGAATCCTGAAAAGCAATTACTAAAAGAATATAATTGGGCATAAGCACACAAAAATGGAGGATACCCATTAGTCTAGTAGAGTTTATGACTTCACAGTTTAGGTAATAGGTTCTTCTTTCATTGCGCTATAAATTTTTACTGCGTCCCAATTAAGGCATTTAATTCGATAATTGGTCCCAATGTCTGGAGAGTAGTGTATTTTATGTAATAAGAGATCGCTTTCGTTTTATACAAGCAACAACCCTTTAAATAGTTATAGTTAGGTATTTAATTATTTTCAATATTCTTATCTAGATGTCCCCCGTGACTTTGTCCGCGTACGGAAGAAGTCACTACTTTAAATCATCCCCCAACAACATCGCCCTTCTAAGGTAGGCTAGGCTAAGGTAGATAAGTATCTTATATCTAACAGTAGACTAATAAAAGGCTGATTATTTAAATACCAATACCAGACCAATCATAGCTATACAGGGTGTTACTTTGAACACCGTTATCCTTCTAGGGTATCTTTGTACTCATCATTATGAACAAACAATAAGGCCCATACAAAAAGGTTCATCGATCTTGGACAAAATGTATGTAACAGCTGTTATTTTTCGTGATTTCAGGGTTGGCCCTATAGTAAAAGTTGTTCATAATGATGAGTACAATGATATCCTATAAGGATAACGGTGTTCAAACTAACACCCGGTATATACCTTCTTAATTTAATACATTAGAAGCAACTTTAATCATAATTCGAGTTTCCGTAATTAATTGCTTAAAACAAAATAATTATGAGCAATATCCGTAAGGCAATTAGGCTTATTAAACATCAAAGAAGATATCAACGGTACTTAGGAGCCCTTTTACAAGCTATAGCCCGCGGGGTTTGACTTTCCTACCCGCATCACGCTTGCTTGAGACATAGAATAATAGTATATATCTACCCAGCGTCGCTATTAAATTTGTATACTCTCGAGGTGGTCCTACAATATCCGATGTTTGATGTCGGTTGTTTTTCAATGTATTTACGAGAGGAGCGAGACATTCGCCCCGTGGTCGGCGTCACGCCTGCCCAGTAGCACTGCCAGGATTGCAAACTTGCGCCGCACTGCACTGTGCTCGTCACTCTGAGATATTAGATGTCAAATCTCTTCATGCCCAGTAATTTATCTGGTAACCGAAACACACTAATGCTTGCACGTTACTGCTTGGTTGAATAATTGGCAAAGGTGTGGTACTTCTCCAGGAACTTTTTTTTATAGTTTGTGTTCTATTTGGCTTAGTAGACTTTGTATACAAAGGAGGACTACAATAATAAGTAAATTCGTATAGACTGACTGGCCGGCCTTAGTGTGTGAATATGCCGCCTGAAGGCCGTTGGCACGGCTTGACGGTTGTTGATATGTACATGTAGAACAAACAACCGGTAAACAGTTTAACGTGTCAACCGACCCACGGTAGCGCTCAGATGTAAATGCTAAACACGGTCACCCATCCGCAGACTGACCAGATCGTCCATCGGTGATCGTTTAGAACCACCTAGACAAGCTTCGCCACAAGCGCTACTCTGCAATAAATTATAAATACCGCTACTGACACAATGTACCGTACTGCCTACTTACCTATATATGAGATCTGTAATTTTTTCGTTTCCTTTTTTTGTACTTCGGTTTACTAACCAGTATTCATAGCTACTATCTAGCACTACTGTTATATGTATTCAATAGATATGCACATGTCTGTTCTCATGGCTATTTCTGTTCATTCGATGAGCCATCATTATCGTTTAGCTCATCCTTGGGATACCGAGTTCCATGGTTTAATATTTAATCGAGTTATTTCATGCATCGGTAAGGTCTATTTTTTCAAGGTTGACATGTGTATTAGAGTTTTTACTACATTTTATACAAGGTTATTCGATACGATAGTATGTTAACCGTTTTTGTTTTATATTACATGGATTTGCTCACGTTTAATTAGATAACTGACTTCAATAATAAAGGAACTTGAAAATAGAATATTATTTTTTACATCCTAGGCTACAAAGGGTATTTAAGTACGACTTACGACACTGACTATAAGTAGTTCAACTCACCTACGTTCTTTAATGAGAGATAAGCTATCTTGACGAATATAGGTACGTTATGTAACATGTAATGTACTGCGAGGGCAATGGCTTTAGCGAGAGAAGGTCATTATCAAGTGAATCATTACCTACACAGCTTGTCCATAGTGGGCGTGAGAAGCAATGCAAAAAATATAAGTACGAAAGTTATAAATAGCATTTCAAATACCTTTTTTGTGAAATGGAATGACGAGACGATTGACAAGTTCGCCTGGTGGCAAGCATCACGCCTGCCCACAGTAGCAGTGCTAGAATTGTGAACTTGCGAACAAAATCCTGCTCCACTGCACTTCGCTCGCCACTCTGAGATATTAGATGTCATAAATCTCTACATGCCCGGTAATTTCTAACCGACTTCTTTTTACCGACGTATGTTTTTTTTGTATGTCTGTTACGTGATTACTCCGGGTTATTGATTATTATTATCCCTCGCCTCGTGTAACTTGTGTTACTCTTATTCCATGGTATATATTTACCGTCTTATGCATAAAACACTAAAACGTATATACATTTCCACCCAATTTCGATAAAAAAATTGTGATTGAGTAGTAATTATAAACTTTCACATGTATAATTTATTATAATTGCTTTATTTGGGTTCAGCAAAACTGTTAACACTCATACATTGTCATATATTTTTTCATATATATATTGTCGTATATCAATACATAAATAATCCACAAACAAAAACATAAAATTTGCGAATTAAATGATAGTGTCAGCGAGTAATTTTCATCAGACAATCAGAGTAAATGTATACCGGGGATTTGAACTCGGTATCAGGATCATAAAACAAACACGCTCTTACCATATTATAAGTCGTCAGAAACATTACTGTCCTAGAAAATCCCGCTGCAATTTTCTCCGAAAGTGTGTTGACATCGCCCGCAGTTTGTGGCCGTAATGGAATTTGAGGCTTACCGCACTGCTGCCACCGTGGGCGGTCCCACATATCCATAACTATTACTGCTATATTTTATGGTAAGGGTTTTACTGCACATAATAATATAGCTTGAAAAATTTAGTGTGAATTACTTGCTTACAAAAAAACAAAAAGGAAATATAATATATCTAAATAAACTAAAATTAAATAATCGATATAGGAGACCGTTTAAAGTATCTATAGGTAGCAAACCTATTGATAGTTTAAACGTTCTCTAATTTCGGGTAATGTGCCCAAAATGCTGGCCACGTTGCCCCGCTGGATTGCGAGGCTGATTTTCTGCCCCAAATTAAGGCCAGCATTTTGGTCACGTGTAGATTATTTTTCTTGTGTCTCCTCGGCAAATCCTTAAATAATAAAATTAGGGGCGCCACTATCACAAATATGACTAAACACTGGTAACGTACGTCTGAGCTAGATGATGGATGATGGGATCCACAGTGTTGTCAGGAGAGAAATATAGTCTACTGCTGCACATAGTGCTACCATGGATGGGCGATTTGGTCATATCAACCACGCTGGCCGAATTGCGGGTGAAATCTACTTAGGCAATTTTTTTTTCTATACAGGGCTAGTTCTAATCAGTTAGCATCCTTTTAAGGGAATATTCTGTACATCAAAACAAACTATGAGGCCCACATTGCAATCGAGAAAAAAATATCAGCTGATCCTATACAAAAAGTTCATCCACCTTGGCAAAATGTATGAACAGCTGTTTTTATTTGCGATTTCAATGTTGGCCCCATAGTAAAAGTTGGTTGTTTTGATGTACAGAATATGCCCTTAAAAGGGTGGTAACTGATTAGAACTAACCCTGTATACGACCGCATTACATTTTATCACGATGTTTACTTTCCAGTGGTATGAAAGTCTGTACATTATTTCAAAAGACCTCTTGGTACGGGCCCGGGATTTGACCCAACAAACTCACGATTTCGAGTACGTAGACTAGTCATCTACGGGTATTTTATTAGACTACCCCGTCTGAAGTTTATAACAATTATACACTAAGGCTTAGATATTTCCGTACATCCAAGTTTCTTACATGCAAAGTTGCATCAGTTGCGGTATTAGAAACTTACTGTTTCCTTCTCTTTGCTCAAAAGAAACTTCAAAATTATACTATGCTTACTGTAGTAGCGATGATCAATAAGTGGTTAGCGCGATATATATAATATAGATCCAGTTTAGGGGTGGGTTCAAATGCCAAGCAAATGAGCTTAGCCGGTAAAGGAAAATCTCATCTATTATTTTCCAACAATTTCGCAATGTCGTCTGACCATCATCGGGCTGGTGGTTTGGTATCGTCGCTCGTTTCGTGGATTCATTTGGTGACCAGTTAACCGGTGAGCACCAACGTATTTGAGTTTAGTAAGACATCAAATATTTAACACGATCTACCAAGCGGATGCCTAACATTATTTTTTCCATAACTCTGACACGGCTCTTTTGTAGGTACCTTTTAGTAAGAGGCCATATGGTTCCTATGATATCCAAGAATAATAAATAACATGTAAGTAAGTCGTATAATCAAAAAACGCAGTATTAATATTATGTAAAATATTTTACAGATCTTCACAGTTCAACGTATGCATTTCTCATGCAAGCGTTCAAGACCAAAGCGCTTAGTTTGAGTACCTACGTAGTATTATTATAAATATTCTGTGGTTTGAGCATTGAGCTAATATCTAAAGAGTCGACCGAGTGCCGTTGTACGTTGTACTATACGTGCAATATATAGTTCACAATTGTTCGAATTTAGACGTTATGTCGCTTGTACAGTGTTCAATGTATGCTTGGGCGCATGTGTGTTATCATAGTTCAAGTCGTTCAAAAAGTCGGTGCAATGCGTAGCGTGCGCCGAGTTTTGGCGCGAACATTTTTTTTGCACGTTTGTGACTCTATAGATAATAGCTCAATGGGTTTAAGCTTCCAAACGGTTTCGATTCAAGCATTGCAACACGATGTGGTTAGTTAATGCGCTTAGTAGCAAATTTTACCACCGGCTCTTAGGTAAAAGAAAACATTGTAGGGAAAACTGTTTCCGTCCGGTGAAGCAATTTAATGGCGTTTGTGAATTCACCAACCTGCAACTGGGCCAGCGAAACGTAGTCCTGTCCAAATTTCAATGGAAAAAACACGTTTACCCAAATTTTACGAAACGGGCAATGATACCTATTTTACTCTCCGTCATTTTATATGTTATTCGGATTATAAAGCTGCATTTAAATTTCCTGAAAACTTTCGAGAATCGACGCATTCAAATTCGTGTCAAATAAAAGCGCCCTTTCCTCATATTGGTAATGCGTGCCGCGAAACAACGAACAACATTTTGTTTTTTTATTAAGTAATACATTATTAAAATAACCAATTTTATTTGAGATTTATACTCCGTACTACTTATTAACTAAAAACTAAAGTTTCGATCACATCTTGTGACCTTTATCAAGGAGTGAATACAAGCGCGGCACACGCGTAGTCTATGTCTTTGCTGTGCGACATGCGGGTGGCGCATACTATGTATGTTTTTATTTGTCATTTTTCTGTCTATTTGATTATTTCCTCTATTTACTCTTTCTGTACTGTCTTTAAAATGTGTAACTTATTATTAATGTTATCGCAATTTAAATACCATATTTTATGATAAATACTGTTTGTATAATTTATAAAAACTACTTACCTATTTCGTTTTAAGTAATTAACATACTAGGTAGGTTTTATTTAGTTGTTAGTTAGTTATAATTTAATTTTAGTGCAAGTATTTAAGTATATTTAGAACTCTGCGATAGTGGCGCCCCTATTAATTTACCTGGGAGGTACCTAATAATTATATTAACATACTTATTTTATTTTGCTTCTAAAAATTCAGAAACTTTTGCTTCATAGAATCCAAATTCATTGCAACATTCATTAATTCAAACCAATTTTCTAGTCTAAAAACAGTTCACAGAAATTCAAAACAATACATCAACAACAATAACATTTTCTTTTAAAATTCATAAAAAAAAAGGCGCAGAATAAGAAACCTTTATTCTCAGTATTTTGTACAAAGTAATTGATGATGATTATGATAATTAATTCATAAAACCACGTTAAAGGAAAACTCAAGTATTAAACGTCAAAGTGCTCTAAGTCCGTACTCATAAGCCTGTCAAATAAATCAGATAGGGGCAAAGCCCGTCTAATATTGCAGGTGGGCTACCTGACCCCACCGACCCTTTGACAAAAAATGGGTCAGTCGACCCAATTGCCATTATTTTGTATCCAATATCTGACGTAAATAAACCGCAGGCTGCGCAGACTATTAATTATTGCAGGTTTTATTCTAACTGGCAACTTTTCGTAATGGGTGCTGTTTGGTCGGGTACTGGTCGTGTAATGTTTTTATTCTAATCGTATTTCAGGAGGTCTTTATTATTATTACACGACAGCCCATCAAAAGGAGTGTAATGCTTTCAGTGTTCATGTAACTACGTATCTAGAGCTTCTTTATTCCACCATTACTTCTAATTGCCAGGAGTATGGAGTATCGTTAGATTCCTTACATCATCCCGAGTGATAAACTCTGGCTCAATTTTTTCGGGTAGGGCAGGCGTGATCCCCAAGATGCCCTAAATATTTTTTGTGATATATTTTGTTTTCAACCTATCCAATTTATTTTTCTTAAAATGGCTTCATTTTTTCTGCAATTTATTTATTTACCACCTTTTTATTGTGTCACTCACACATACGTCTGAAACCAATTTCCGGTTCCCTATGTAACTGCTATTAGATACCTCTGGGCGTCTCGACAGCTACTATTTTTACACTAACCTATGAAACTGATAAATATTCAATTGGAACACCCACGTTAACTTAGAAATACGGTGCTACGGAATTGACTAAGCTACCATAAAGGTGCACTTACACGGGCAATGAAAATTAACCAAATAAAAACAATAGGTACTGGTCGATTGTGACGTCACAAAATATCGAGCAATTTATGGCAATTTGCGCTTGTTGCCACAAGCGCAAATGTTTTGCAATTTATATTTTTACCGATATAGAGAACTTCAAAAAACTAGGCAATTCTTTCATAGACGAGCAATTTAGTTGAAAAACTATCGCTCGCTGTATCTTAGGACGTTTTTCTTGCAGCAGCGGCTTGAAGCGCGTTTATTATCTTGAGTAGCTAAAAAAAGGAATAGACGTATTTGGATGCGAACGGTACTTACTATTTTATTTTCTGTGCTTTATATCCTTTTCATACCGCATTTATAAAAAGCAACCTTATAAATTTTGGAAGCTGACACACCGCCAACTAAACTAATTAAGTGAGCCAAAATATCTTACGATCATCACGTTACCTATGCTTTGTTTAAATTAGGTTGATAATTTTGGCAGCTCACGCCATTAAGTTTCGTATTCATTTTTGGAATATATCTAATACAATTAATTCGTACTTCGCTGTCGCTGCTACCCACTTAGTCAAGTGCGACGCATAACGAACAACCACAGACTATCAATAAGTAATTGGTTTTGAATTAAAATAAATCGAATAATACAAATGTTCATTTGGGTAACAATATAATTTTAGAAGCGTGTTCTTTAACTGCTGGCCTTTTGGAGAAACACAGAGTCACGCAACGGACAATGGAGAGAGCTATATGCTCAGAGTTACATTGCGCGATAAAATCCGAAACGAGGATATTCGTCAAAGAACCAAAGTGACCGACATAGCTCGCAGGGTTTGCAAGTTGAAGTGGTAATGGGCAGGACACATCGCTCGACAAACTGATAACCGATGGGGAAGAAAGGTTCTTGAGTGGCGACGGCGACGCAGTGTAGGAAGGCCTCCCACTAGGTGGACCGACGACATTGTAAAAGTCGCGGGCACCGGTGGATGCAAATGTCAGGTTGTCGTACAGTGTAGCTGTCTAAGGGGGAGGCCTTCGTTCAGCAGTGGACGTCTCCGGGTGGATGATGATGATGATGATGAACAAGTTATTTATGTATTATTTGCTCCTTTTTACAAATTTTTGGGTAAAATATATTGTATTGCCATACGAAATTCATTTTCAGTAAATTATTAGTTTTCTCATCACCGTCATTCTGATCTACGAAGTCATGAGTCGTTACGGGAGGGTTTTATGGTCATATTAATTAATTAATTAATTATTAATTTAGTAGAAAAAAATAGTTTACGAATATTCGAAATCGATTCCAAGTTTTCCGATAATAATAATCGAATAGGTGCATTACCGATTATACTCTACCTCACCCGTACTGTGAGTTGTCACAGCTGTCAAAATTATCAACTTATTTTAGACAAAACATAGCTCACATAGTTGATTTAGCTTAAAATTTGTTAAATCTTTTTAAAGTACATCGTTTTGTATGTATTGGCTTGCGTTTGATTGCCATTTCGCCTAATGCTAAGCGAAGATGCAATCTACTAAGGAGTACGCTTGCTTGGAAGAAACCACCGATTCACTCGCGACTTGGAGACTCCCAGATTGTGACTAGCTGGAAACGCGTTATAATATTCGTTTTATCTTACAGGTAATGAGTGCACCGATATCTGCCATCTTCAACGTTTTTGTAAGTACCTACCTACTTCTGGTCATCTTCTCTACAGTTTCGTTAAAAATGTAATTATCTCGATACATATACATTGCTAGTCAAAGCTACAAGTTCAAACAATAATAACCAAATAAAGTGTCGTTGTATTAAGCCTTCGAATAAAGGCTTTGCATAATTTGCATTTTTATCGCGAAGATGATTTTCGATCAGCGCCTGCAATTCTATTCGATTATCAGTTCAAGCGCTCGATTTAAAACGTTATCGATAAACGTGGAACGTTCGAATAATGAATTACATAAATTCGTGGCGACCAACGCCATTAAAAGTTGAGGGACACTGAAGAATGCTCCAACTTTGTGCAGGAACTACGAGACAGAGATTGATCTTTAAACTTTTATTTCGGCAACACAATGTCGCGCAATATTGCTGCACTTTTTATTTTTGTACATTCAAGTGACGAGACGAGCAAGACGTTCGCCTAGTGGTAAGCGTCACGCTTGCCACTAACAGTAGCAGTGCCAGAATTATGAACTTACGAACATAATCCTGCGCCGCACGCCACTGCGCTCGTCACCCTGAGATATTAGATGTTAAATCTCTTCATACCCAGTAATATCTCTGGTAACATTGCCCTTTAAACCGGAACACAGTAATGCTTGCACACTACTGCTTGGCGGTTAAATAACTGGCAAAGGTGTGGTACTTCCCCAGGCGGACTCTGTAGTAGAGTCTTACCACTACAAAAACTTTTTTCACTTTTATCATTACCATTCCAATTTTTGTACTGATTTATTTATATAGTTTTTAATAACACTTTTCATACAATATTATTGCATTAATACATTTTATGGAGCACTTTTAACCGCCTTCAGAAAAGAAGAAGTTTCTTAACATACCTAACCCTTACATTTTATGAATGTTCATTGTACACCAATATACTCCGTCACTTATAAGTATATTTTCATGCTGCTTTTTTATCAGGTAGAGTATGCTCTTTAGGGTTTAATTGTTTTTTTTAAACGATTCAAAAATTGAATCCAGATATGTTACATACTGGTAGCAAAATGGAAAAACTTCTAGATTCGAAATCATGAGGGGTCAAATTCCGGACCCGTACCAAAGAGCTCTTTGGATGTTTATGTATGGATTTTTACGGCATTTCGGTAATGGAAAATTTAATGAAGAAACCTTCATAACAATAGGTGCGAAGAAGAGATTCAACGGTGTATGTGAATTTACGAACCCGCTAAGTACTGGGCCAGCGCGTGGTGGATATAGCCCAATCGCTTTTCGAGGATGTTTTTCGATGTCCATCAGTGGATTATTATCAGGCTATTATGTATGTTGCAACTGCACACTTTCTTCTAAGTATCCCAGTAGATTTTAATTGTTCCACGATTCTTCTTTGTCGTGTGTTTTTTGCTTTACTGTGCATCGAATTAATCCAATACTTCTGCAATACTACTAAAATTCATCATCATCATCAGCCCGGAGACATCCACTGCTGAACGAAGGCCTCCCCCTTAGACCGCCACACTGTACGACAACCTGCCACTTGCATCCACCGGTTGCCCGCGACCTTATCAATGTCGTCGGTCCACCTAGTGGGAGGCCTTCCTACGCTGCGTCTTCCGGTTCGCGGTCGCCACTCAAGAACCTTTCTACCTCATCGGTTGTCAGTTCTACTAAAATTACTAGCGCCTAAATGCATTTGCTTATGAAAATTCGACATTGTTTTATATACTGCATAGGACTAATCATCAGCCCGGAGACGTCCACAGCTGAACAGAGGCCTCCCTCTTAGACCGCCACACTGTAAGACAACTTGCCATATGCATCCACCGGTTGCCCGCGACTTTTATAGATGTCGTCAGTCCACCTAGTGGGAGGCCTACCTACGCTGCGTCTTCCGGTTTGCAGTCACCACTCAAGAACCTTTCTTCCCTATCGGTTATCAGTTCTTCGAGCGTTGTGGCCTGCCCTGCGCCACTTCAATACGCAAACCGTGCGAGCTGCGTAGGCATACAATTATTTAATGAAGCTTTGGTTCGGTCACCGTTTCTCTCACCGTAGTTTGTGATACCCTAAAATGTCTGAAGCCTTAACTTTCCCTATTCTAGGGCTGAGCCTTTGTAATTGAATTATGAAGTTTCAGAAGGTTTAATTGAATTGTTTGTTTGGACTTTTAGGTCGGTCAGTTTTCAGTTACTTTTCTTAGAAGTGTTCTGACAATGCTATAAGTTGTTATTGAAGAATTTGTATACATTCATTGTTCGTTTTTTTTTAAAACGGTAAAATTTACCACAGCTCACAGAATCACGTCAATCTGATTATAAATTCTATTAAATGAGACCTTGTATCTGTACGTTACTTCTTCGCGTTGTACATAGCTGTAACGGCCAACGGAGTTGAGTAAGAACTGAGATAGGTACCTTACACCTGTTACCCTATTGGATTTTTTCGAACGCGAAAGTTTGTCTGTGTATGTTTGTTAGGTACTCCTATACCCTGAAGCGGCTGAACGGATTTGAATGAAATTTGATATAGAGATAGCTTACGCCTTGGAATAGGACAGATACTTTTTATAATCCCAGGAAAGGCGCGTGAAACTGCGGGGAGCTGCTAGTTTATCAAGTGTTCGTAACAGTAGATAATGTTCAGAGAGACGTTATCAAGCATTGTTGCAATATATAACGTATTAGAAAAAGGTGTATTAATACTGAATGGTATGTATATGCTCATCATTATGATAATTTTTTACTATAGGGCCAACCTTGAAATCGCGAAAAAATCTGCTGTTCTATACAAAACAGTTCGTTGACCTTGGACAAAATGTATGGAACAGCTGGTTTTTTGTCGTGATTTCAAGATTGACCCCTTAGTAAAAGCTGTTCATAATGATGAGTTCATACATACCCTGCAGTATTACTACACCTTTTTGTAACACGTTGTATACTTATAGACCATCTTAAATTGGCATTAGTATTACAATAATATAATACGCTTTAAAAAAAATACAACCGATTTCAACTTCGAATACCTGAATGACATCTTCATATTTTCTAGTAATTTTGATTTAAAAACCAAACTACTAAACCGATTTTGATAAAATTTATATGGAACTACCTCTGAAATATTGCCTACCAAACAAAAAAAGAATCATCAAAATCAGTTCATAATTGGCGGAGTAATCGCGTAACATACAAACAAACAAAATATACAAACATACAGACGAATTGAGAACCTCCTTTTTTGAAGTCGGTCGAAAAGATTCGCCATTTTATAACTATATGAGTATATAAATAAAAGGTCCACGCAAACATGGTTCGTTTTACGTAAATACTTACTCAAAATACAGTATCACGTGTTAGGTGATAATTGTTTACTAAGGGAATTCTAATGTTACAAACACGAAAATATTCTTGTTCATTGGTTTGTTTGTACAAATTTCAAACCAAACGAATCAACAATTGCAACTTTAATTATAAAGTATATGTAAAAAAATATATTATAGGCACAAAATCGTGCGGAATTTTAAGGCGATTTCTGATTTCATTTATTTTTTATTAAATTACTTCGGAATTTTAGGTACACCAAAATTTTGATTGGTGCTATTTTGGGAATATGCTAGGTGCTCTATTCATTGGTGCTCAAACGGGAATACCCATTCAAATACTAGCTTCACCTAGCGACAGCGACGTCATTTATATAATTACACAAAATAATGCTATTGAAGCATTAGAAATGCAAAATAAATACCTGTTTAAGTATATACAACGTGTAACAAAAAGGTTCAACAAAACTGAAGGGTATGTATGTACTCATCATTATGAACAACTTTTACTATGAGGCAAACCTGAAATCGCGAAAAAAAACAGCTGTTCCATACAAAAAGTTCCTTGGACTAAATGTACATACATACCCTTCAGTATTGTTGAACCTTTTTGTTAAACGTTGTATCGTCGTCAGCTATAAGACGTCCACTGCTGGACGAAGGCCTCCCAATAGAGGGGTGTTGCCATAATCCCCACGCTTGGCAGGCGGCTTGGGGATGGCAGGCGGCTTGGGGAAACATTGTATAAGCTGTGTTATTTCAAAGAAGCCAATAAAAATATTTGTGACGAAGTTTATGGCTTTTTTCGCTTTAATATACGTGATCAATACCATTGCATTACACTAATTATAACTGCGGAAGTTTGTTGGCAGCGACATCATTGTCGATATGAGATGAACGGACGGGAAATAAGCGCACGGATTTTGAAGACTATATGTTGAGCGCCGGCTCTCCACTCGCTTCAGTCATACTCTGCCTTTGCGACATGCGAGCCGTACGATACGACAATACAAACTTCTAATACATGTACAATACATGTGTTCTCTTTTTGTCATGCAGTAATTAGATTCGCTATCTCTATTTTCCGGCAAATGTAATATGCATATTTTTAGCTAGGTATGCTTGATTGTGTTGTCTTGTTAATTTTGATCGATTTGCAAGCGCTGGGCCCGTCCATTACAGAGGTGGTTTGCATGTGTGTGTGTTCGTTACCTCTCGACACCAAAACGGCAGAACGGATTTGGATTAAACTTGGAAATAGCTTATTTCCAGAATTAACATAATAGGCTACTTTTTATCATCATCGTTAGTTTTTTACCAACACGTGGGTGAAACTGCCGGGCGCAACTGAACTGGACTGCCGGGCGCGGAGCTAATATAATAATATGACTTAAGTTTGCGTGGTCATGTTCCGCAATAAACCTAGTCAGACTGATGATGATGATGATGATGATACGATTCTAGTAATCTAATATTATAAGAATCACTGTCCTGACTTAACGACTGACTTAATGACTGACTGACATACAGCCGAAACCGCTGGTCGTACAGACTTGAAATTTGGAGGATGTATTGATGCGGAGAGGTGTACCAAGGTAGGTCCTAAAAAAGATTTTTAGAAATTGGGTCGTTTTTCAAAAAATCCTTTCTTAGTACACCTGTAAGTACGCATCAAGACAAATACACCCCCCAAACTTCAAGTCTGAACGACCAGCGGGATAAAAATGGGTGAAAACTTTTATATGAAAGTCATTTGTTTTTAACTTTAAGTCGTGAAAATTTTTGTTCGGATAGTTCATTTAAAATAAAAATAAAAGTTTTCAAAATTTTTTTGACTGCGTTTACTTAAAGGGGTGAAATAGGGCATGAAATTTTGTATCGAAAGTTATTTGTTTTTGAAGTTATTGTGACGAAAATTGGTATATGGATAGACTTTTTCAAACAAAAACTATAATATTTTTGCTAGGGTTGATCTAAAGTAGTGCATGCGGGGAGGAAAAAATGTGTAAATAACCCAGTGGTACGGAAGAAGTGGTATTTGGAAGCGGGGCGAATTTCTTCCGTACGCGAACGGAGCCGCGGGCGATTTTGGGTATTTCATAAGACACGGGTCCGTAATCTCTAATCTCTCTCAATCAATTTTTTATCTCCCAAGTTTAATACAAAATGAATTCATATATTTTACTCGATTATCTCCCAAACGATTCTTCCAAATTTCATTAAAGAATTCCTTCCATTGATGTCTCCATCGAAACCCTAATCTGTTGAATCGAACTTCTGGTGAAGAAATTAGGAGCTTTCGTAATTGTTAAACTTTTCCAGTTTCTATAATTTATTCGGCGGTTTGTAGATAGAATGAGGGTGGAATAGAATCCTTGAGAAAATCATATAGTAAATATTGAATCAACCCAGTTTATGAACATAAAGATTTCATACAAACACAAAATATTAATTTGCTTATTAAGTTATTTCCTTTTTTATCAAATGACTTTGTGTAAGAAGGGCTTACATCACGTTACGTGACAGAGTTTGAAATACTAAGATCCGACGCAGAAGCAAAGTGGAAGACATCGGATCCTGTATAGTTAAACCTAAAGTGGCGATCGGCACGAAACTTGGCAAGACGCGGTGACAGCAGTTGGAGCAGTTGGATTCTATGCAGCAATGGTCTTTGCTGGACTGGTGGCCGCGTGTTGGTTAGCACAGCTGCAGAAAACCAGTCCAATCCGGAAGTTCAATTGGACAAGATTGGCACTATAATTATAGACAGCAAAAATTTACGGCAGAAGACAAAAGGCTTAGGTATGCCCTGGCTTCGGGCTGATTTAGATGCCAATGCTGATGATGATGAAGTGTCTTTATCAACAACAAACAAAATAACCGAAATACAAACTTCCTTATCTACTTAGCCCACTACACAAAAATAAACAGGATTGTATTCAAGGGTTTTATAAACTCACCACAAAATAAATTCACCACAGAAAAAAATATAGAGGATGTTATTGAATTCATGAGCAATATCTTTGGGGATCTTAAACTCACCATAATGAACAACTTTTGTAAATACGAAAGTCTAACAGAGAATCGGGAGCTCGTTTCACAGCATAATCACAAAAACTGTCCAGTGAATTATCTTTAAAATGTTACGAACAAACGTGATAGTTAAAATAGTATTACGATATGTAGTTAAAATTGTATCTAGAAACTCAATCACATTTTCAAACACGCTTCGATCTAGAGTGGTGACCGCAACCACAATTAGCTCAACATTGGGGAGTGGAGTCCCGTGATTGACCTCCAATTGGCCCCCGTCGACCCAAGTCAATTTACTGCTGTGTAATGGTGCTATAGTTGATTCTATTTAGGGGATAAAGTTTTATGTTACAAGTACAGTATAAATCACTCAATTAACTACCACGGTATTGTAATTCTCTTTGCACTGATGAGAAAATTTCATCATCATCATCATCAGCCCGGAGACGTCCACTGCTGAACGAAGGCCTCCCCCTTAGACCGCCACACTGTACGACAACCTGCCACTTGCATCCACCGGTTGCCCGCGACCTTTACAATGTCGTCGGTCCACCTAGTGGGAGGCCTTCCTACGCTGCGTCTTCCGGTTCGCGGTCGCCACTCAAGAACCATGAGAAAATGTATAATAGCTTAATTAATAAGCCTGTTATAGTCTATTGCCCCAGTAATGACCCAACACGGCAACTAACCCTCGACGGGTGAGTGGGCCATGTCCAGATCGATGGCCCAGTACCGGACTGGTTGATTCATATGCGCCCTTGGATTTCTTCGCCCGACGTAGAGTATAGGTTTCCTGTACTAGTTTCCTCGCGATGTTTTCCTTCAACTTAAAGGCAGTACTTAATATGTAACATAACATCACGTACGGGTTGGAGCTGTAGGGCTGCGCTGCCGATCGTAACAGAGTCTTTGTCATGCAGAAACAAGCCATACTTACGTGCTATATGTGGGGTACAGGACGACGTCTCCTGCGTAGAGCTATTTAGGGAACTTCAGATACTGCCCTAGCCATGTGAGTTTATTTACCAAGTAGCCCTGTTCATCATGTAATCCTAGAAACGTTCCAACGTAAGGGCATTCACAGCACGTTAGATTTACGAAGCAATAAAAAGATACACCAACTGATAACCCCGACGCACCGTCTCGTGAAGTCGGAGAGGTTAGTGTATATTTTGGGGCCCGCGATCTACAACTGCATACCAGCTTTCATTCGGGATGCTCCTTCCACCGCGTGCTTCAGAACCAAGCTGAGAGCGTGGATACGAGAGTTTTTTTTTACATGAGGCTTATTTTAAAATAAGAGATTATTAATGTAGTTTTGTAATTATTTCTTTATATTAAGTGTTTATTTTATGACATAATGAAATTTGACGATATACTTTATACTTTGGTGTTAACAATAAACGATTGTATTGTATTGTACGGAATTCGTACGTAAACTCTAAAGAGCACATTGGTACGAACCCATGACTCACGATACCGACCGGGTCATCAATCTTCCCATTAGGCTTTTGAAGAGAGAAAGGAAATTTTGTATTTCTGTGTCTTTATTTAGCGAACTCTTGGGTGGCCCAGAGAATATTAAACACTACGTTTTAGTGGTCTTTCGGTCTTTCAAATCTTTTTATTTTTTGGGCAATTTTTTTAAAGCCTATGCTTCCTTATACCTTCAAGTTATTGGAGGTTTCGTCTAAAACTGTTGTACAAAAAAAAACTTTTTAAGCTTTTTCCTTTTTCATTATTTCCTTAGTAAGTCTCTAAGCTATAAATTTTTTTTTTCGCCTGGTGATAAATATCACGCCTGCCCATATCAGTAGCAGTACCTAAATGTAAACTAGCGAACAAAATCCTGCACCTTAACACACTATACTATTACAGTGAAATAGCCATGCAAAAAACTCAGTCACGCAACGGGCAATGGAGAGAGCTATGCTCGGAGTTACTTTACGCGATAGAATCCGGAACGAGGATATTTGCCAAAGAACCAAAGTTACCGACATAGCTCGCAAGGTTTGCAAGTTGAAGTGGCAATGGGCAGGCCACATCGCTCGAAGAACTGATAACCGATGGAGAAGAAAGGTTCTTGAGTGGCGACCGCGAACCGGAAGACGCAGCGTAGGAAGGCCTCCCACTAGGTGGACCGACGACATTGTAAAAGTCGCGGGCAACCGGTGGATGCAAATGGCAGGTTGTCGTACAGTGTGGCGGTCTAAGGGGGAGGTCTTCGTTCAGCAGTGGACGTCTCCGGGCTGATGATGATGATGAGATTCTAAAAAACTAAAGGAAAATCAAGTAGAAGATAATAAGTCGGGCACATATTGAAAATATTGGTGTAGAATCAAAGTAATGCCGCTTACCTTCCTATCGCAAGATTTCGGAAAGAAGGCCAACATCAAACCCCCATAATCCCAAGGGACAGGTAGGACGGCTGAGGACTTAGTATAAGAGCTGCGCTTAGTCGGAGTCCAACTTAGTAGAATCATAACACACTATACAATGAGACAGTCATTAAACTTTGTATTTTTGAAGGATGCTTTGTTTTTCTCCGCCTTTTTTTGGATCCATACTTTGTGTATTTTGCCAGTGTATTTTACGTGTTTTAATTGTTTCATATTATGTTCTAAGAATGTTCGTACGTTTTAATGAAAACAATTTGTTTTGACAAATCTCAGTCACAGTCAAAGTTAAATAAAGTATATCGCAATAACGTCCAGTTTATACCAGTATATGTTAAGTAGTGGTAATTTTACTATAATCAGTTATTTCATAAAATTGATAAAGTATTGGATAAACAAACGACGAAGCTACTTTCGACTCGACTTGTTCACTTTGCCGCTAAATGTCTTTAGGGGTGTTACTCATTAAGGGTGTTACAACCGTAGCACCGTTGTTTCGGTTATTGACGTTACTATGTGTCTAACACTGGGTTAGCCTTCAAAATAAAATAGTACAAAAATATGCGAGTAAGATAAACGACGCGCCGCAAAATCTTTATAAAACCTTTATTGTAAAAATATTGATACTGACTCTAACTATATTGCGTCACGAGTCTGAATAATACATTAGCCGTAATAGACGATGTGTGATCCAAGTCGTTACTAATTATACTGTTTTAGAACTACCCGCATTAAAAATGAACGAGGATAAGTTCGGGCTAGTTTAGTTCCAAAGTGTGCCGTAAGGGAAACGAACTGGTGGTAAGTGAATGTTTTATTAGTTGGCTTTTGGCTAGTTAGGTAGTTTTGATTTGCCATTGTTACGGAATTATATACTGCTATAGGGAGAAAATCATCATCATCATCAGCCCACATCTAGTGCACTGCTGGATATAGGCATCTCGCCCGATTAACCGATTTTCGGCGGCTCCATTATGACTCCATCGTGTCTTAAGGCGTCCAATACATCGTAATTTGCCAGAGAAACGACGAGTCAGCGACATATTTAGCGATAGCAAGCTTGAGTGTCAGTGGGCCGGCCATATTACAGAGGTGTTATAAGTTATAATTAGGGTCAATTTCCAATACTCGTAATACTTATTGAATAAGTATTTAGCTTTACGTGTAACAGGATATCTAAACTTTTCTCGCGTAAAAGTGAGCGTGACCGCGAACGCGTTAGTAACTAATATTTGACTAATATTGAGTATCATAATATGGTCGTTACGTGTAAATATTTTGAATATATTAATCACTCCTCTAGGCCATAATATATCTGTCGTAGAACTGAAAACCGTTGTGAATAAAAGTCTTCAAAAGATTTAATAATATCGATGGAAAATTATGTTTATAACTCCGAATTAGGCCGAATCGTTCATTATTTAAGAACGAGCAGAATAATCTGAATAATACATTTCTATTTTTAACCACAACTTATCTACTAAACATAAATTGCTCATGATTAGGTACAATCAACTTCCGATTAATTTAATACCAATACGTGTTTTATCTCTTTAATAAATTTGGTAGCGGAAATCCTATATTGGTAGATAAAATGTTGTAGACTGATAAACAGGACGCAATTGCAAAGCCTTGTTCGCACTCGGGATAAATAGTGTCAATTTATGGAATAATTTTTCTTCAGGATTCGGGATTCAGGATCCTACGTGGGATAAAAATTAACTCTTTAGTGTATACGTATACACGAGACACGCGCCACGGACATAAAACGCCGCCGCCTGAAGCTATAAGCGGCTCTCCAGAAGCGAAAACGCGCGACAGATACTTCTACCGTGTGCGGCGAGCTCATAAAAAAATACTTACTCTGAAGAGATTCCTTTAGTTTCTTTTTAACCGACTTCAAAAAAGTAGGAAATTATCAATTAGGCGGTATTTTTTTATGTTTGTTACCTCAGAACTCCGTCATTTTGTAAACCTATTAGGAAAATAATCGTTTGATTGGCCCCATAGAAATTTCTTCAAATTCAGTTTCTTCTTCTTCTTTTTAGTCGGCATCTTCATTGCTGAAGGTCGTGTCTAGTTTGAAGTGTTGATCACTCGGTGCACTATGCTCTTCCACTTGTTTCTGTCCTCAGCAGTCTTAATAGCTTCAGGTATTGGGAGGCCAGTGAGAGTCTTTATGAGGTCTGACCAACGGGTAGGTGAGCGACCGCGTGGTCTTTTCCCGTCGACCTGACCAACTACCTAATATTAATTAATAATAAATTCAGTTTAGAGGACTTTAAATTAAATAACCGGAAAAATACGGTTTTCAAATTACCTAAACTATTTTGCGTATTTTGCTTTCCTGTGACTTTTTAAAATAGCTTGTAATTTGCACATGCCATGTTCGCAAATTGTCCTACACTCGCAAAGTGCCCCAATCTCAAAACTCCCTTTCACATGAATGAAAAAAAGAATTTCAGGTGACACGCATGCGGGCTAATCCGCATTACACTAAAACGTCTTACAACTTGTCGCAGCAAGAAATGTCAACAAAAAGTTGTTAGTGTGTACTCTGCGTGTGTGGGCCGTAGATAAGTAATACTAACATTGATAAGTTAATACGATAATCCGACGAGCTTAGGGGTGGTGGAGCGTGTTAGGGCGTATCGTGACGTATTAGGCGACTTGAGGTTACGCTGAACAGTTGTTGTATTCGTGATTCGACGGAACCTGAAATTAAATCAATGTAAGTACTCAACTATTTTTATGCAATGAAGTTACGAGACGCGTGATATGTTCGCCTGGAGGTAGGTATTACACCTGCCCTAGCAGTGCCAGAATTGAAAACTTGCTTAATAAAATCCTGCGTAATGCACTGCGTTTGTCACCCTGAGATTACAATGTTAAATCTCTTCATGCCCAGGAATTTCTTTGGTAACATTGCCCTTCAAAACAAAACACAGTAATGCTTGCACGCTATTTACGACGTAAGTTTAGAATGAGATCCCGTTGGACACAATAATTTAGAGTGGCCTCCAGTAGCACCTACATTTTCAACATGTGACGTAGGCACATAAACATACACACGTGACATACACACTTGAATAGAAATCATTGGACGTAGGTCACTTTAGTGTAAGACAAGTTTAAGTTAAGATTCTATATAGTAGCATAACCGATGCTGGATTTAGGCCTACCTTTACCACACCCTTAATCATGAAATCCTTTTTTTTTGTTTTCTTTCGTTTGACTGCCAACTCGTCTGATGTTAAAGAACGTTAAAGAATGTTAAAGAGATGCAGACTACGATGAAACACGCTCCATCGCGTGGATTGGACCATATCCACCGCAGCGGCCCAGTTGGTGGTCTGATGGATTCACACCGAACTTTAAATTTCTTCTCCGGACGCAGGATCATCACGATGTTTTCCTACACCGAAAGCGCAGTGGCTTAAAAATCTGCACATAAACTCCAAAGAGCTCATTTGTATTGACCGGGGTTTGAACCTGTGACCTCCCGCTTTTGAATCAAGCGGTGTCTCACTAGGTCACCACGGCTTCAAGGATTGTCTAGGATTTAAGTACCGAGAGATAATACTCTACCAAAATAGAGTTTACGATTTTCTTGCCGAAAAACTTAACTGTCGTGGTTATTCAAACAATCTACTAAAGCGACCCACATAATACCATCTTAGCTGTTATCGTCGCCTACCTGATTACACTAGATAAACAAGGTCAATGAAGGAGGAAATAGTGTTGCTACACAGTTCAAATTGCCGGATGTTCGGTTACGCGATTTGACACGGTACTTGAGGTTGAACAGTCGAGTATGGCGTAGTTTATAGCCATATTGTGTGGACGGAATAATATAATGTGGTTCTTCGGATCGATTATCGGCCGAAAGGAGGTTATAGTACTTACTCATAATTGTTGAACAACTTCTACTGGCCAGAGTGGGTGCTTCCCGATAGTAACAATCTAGGTGTCTTCAAGTCGCGAGTGATTCGGTTTATTTGTTGTCATAGATTGTATTATGTACTACCGTTAGATCGGCAATGTACCTACCTGGTGATTAGGGCGAGACCAAAAAATACATTGCCTACGTCGACTTCGATTATCGATAGATCTACAGATTTCAGAGTCTCCTGTCCCTGATTTGACGAAAACACTATAGAGTGAAAGTATACAATTTTAAAAGATCCCCAAGCCGCCTGCCAAGCGTGAGGATTACGGCAACACCCCTCTATTAAGGGAATAGCCTACGTCCAGCACTGGACGTCTTATGGTAGACGACGACAAAATTTTAAAATAATAAAAATATCAAGTATTTGTTATTAAGTATTTTAAATTGAATTTCTATGCACTCAGTGTATTATTGTGATAAAATGTAATAATTTGTCGCATCTTTTTGAATAACAAAGTTTTGTAGAGTTCTAAAACAATGCATTTAAACAGTGAAACATTCTTGTTGTACTAACGTATATAAAATGTATAATTCTGTGTTATGTGCTACATCCAGGTACTGCACACTTAAACCCATTAATAATTACGTCTAACACGAGTTTATTCTTTAAACCCAAATATTTTGTAAAACTAAGGATTTGTTTTGTTCAAAATTGACGCAGGCCGATAGCGTGTACGTGAATGGTCTTGCTATCTATCTCATTCTATCGTGTGCTATAAGGTCCATTACTTTTCATTGCCTATCTTCTACGAGTAGTACGTATTAAATCTATGATTATCGTAGAATGCATCTTCGTTTAACTTCAGACGACATGGCTGTCAAACGCAAACATAATACATAATATTTCGTCAAATCGTGTTGTTTTAAAATCATAGAGCTTTGAAAACCAGCATAATCATCATCAGCCCGGAGACGTCCACTGCTGAACGAAGGTCTCCCCCTTAGACCGCCACACTGTACGACAACCTGCCATTTGCATCCACCGGTTGCCCGCGACTTTTACAATGTCGTCGGCCCACCTAGGGGGAGGACTTCCTACACTAAAAATCATCTATGTAATACATTGTTCATTCATCAAATCAGCTATCTAATATACCTTACCTTACGATTATCAGCAACTTCCCTTTTGGCAAGCATTATGTTTGTCCAAACACTAATTTTACGTGAAAAGTGGCGATTCGCCAATATGTTCCAAACTTTTCCTACTTCAGTTTTAATATAAGGATTTAAGGTTATAAGGTGCTTGTACATGTACATGATACAAATACTTGGAATTCTTTTGTATTTTAATAGCTGAAAAAAAAGCAAAACGTAAGTCACATTATAGAAAAGAAAAGCGAACTATTCATTATCAGCCAGAAAACGTCCACTACTGGACGAGGGGTTGCCATAATCCCCACGCTTGTCAGGCGGCTTGGGAATACAAACTGTTACCACCGTTAACTAAGAGGTCGCTGCTGCCCATCCTCCGGTGGTTCTGGATGCAGTTTTAGGACATACCCAGGTCAACATTACATTATACAAACACACATAGGACATTATAGAAAAGAAAAGCGAACTATTGGGTACAAATATTTATGTTGTTGATTCAGTCGAGGCTCAAGAAAATCTGCCGCACGTAAGCTAGCAGGCTGTTAACTTAGTTATGAATATTTAACAGAGTAACTTCGAAAGAGAGCTAACTTCTTCAAGTTTGATGGGATTTATTTGTAACAATAGTATTGACTTGTTCCTGGACTTGGAAAACTAAATGAGTATGTAATTAAATACAAACAAATAAATCTATAATTTAACCTAAATCTTATTTGCACTAATTCTGTTATTGTTATTCTACCTCGTTCTACCTGCTGTTAAAAGAACTATACTAATCTTTCGAAGCCGGTTTCCGGCGTGCTGTTGCTGACGTAATGGCGGAGTAAATAGAAATGTCAATGTCATGGCAGTGACGCAACACATCCGGTGATGCGGAGCATGTCCAAATTGTCCAACGCATGTCCATGACTATAGTTACTTTGGTGTTTATTCTGTTATGTGTCCCTGACTCTGACTCCGGGCAAGGAGGCAAATTACTATTTAAATTATGATGACACTATTACAAAAACGTACAATCTCTCTGCGTTTGTTGACCTATATCCTTTACCTTACCTAATTTTTCTTAAACACTGTTTTAAACTATCACGGCTGTTTACTAAAGTTATATTGTTATTAACGGGATATTTACCGTGATTATGTTGTGAAATGAGCTCCCGATATTGTCTCCCTGAGCTCTTCTTTTATATCTTTCTTTCTTATTGCGGGGTTATTTGATACCTATGTCTTTTTAAATCAGAGGTTATAAATGTTTCAGATGATTAACTTTACGTTATTTAAAAAAACATGTAATAAAAGTAGGTCAAAATGAAATATAATATACTTAGTGAAAAAACGTACAAAATGTGAGTTAAATAATTATTCTTAGTATTATTGAGTGAATGATCTTTACTAAATTTATCTTGTATTTTTTTCAATTCGGAAAGCATAATAAAAGGAAATGACATTAGTTAGTAGGTACGTACAGAGCACTTCTGCCATTTTGGACCTCGGCATATTCTAAAACTGCAGCCAGAACCACTGGAGGACGGGCAGCAGCGTCCTCTCGGTTAGCGGTACTTAGTGAGCATTCTGCGATCCTCAAGCCACCTGCCAAGCGTGGGGATTAAGGCAACCGCTTCCTATTAAGGGAGGAGGCCTTCATCCACAGTGCTGAACGAAGAATAGAACACGTCCCAGCGCATCTCTGGGTCTCTGGCTGATTATGAAATAAATATTAATGTGTGTAGACTTTCCAGTTTCCCTGTAAAGTAAATTGGAGACAAAAATAAAAATAAACGTATTTAAAGGTTCTTTTGAAGATTCAACTAATGAATCCATAATTATACAAAATGAAAGAAGCTCTAATATTAAATTTTTCAGCATATTTGCAATTTTATTTTAATTATTAATGGAATACAAAATTCGCAATGTCCGTATAGTATTTTAAAACATCGAGAATAAAAAATATGTCTTAAGATATATGTTTTTGTCTTTTAAAATACCTATATGCACTCTGTAGGTCAACCAAAGATATTCCCTCACACGTCGAGCACAACTCAAGAAATATTTTTTATAATCTCCCAAAAACGTACAAATGAAAAATACATTTCCATTCAGTATCAACAAGTGACATCATGACTGCGTGAGCAACTATTTACATTAATACACGTATTTAGTCTGGGGGACGGTGGTATCATTTCTCTTATATCAAAGGGCCTTGAATATTTTAGTATGAAGCTTATCTATAAGGAGCTATCGATTCATCTAAGTTTTATGAGTGGTCACTATTTTGCAGAAAAAAACATAAAATGGCGGACAGTGGGTATGCCAAAATCTTCAACCTCCTTTACCGACTCAAAAAATATCTGTATTAATCCATTTAATGATTATTTTTTTTGAGAAAGATTTAAATATTTTAATTAGTTAAAGACGTGGTTGTGTATTGTGTAATCGTGAGACCGTTCGACTTGAAATCATGAAGTTGTGGGTTCAAATCTAGTACCCAGTTCAGGCCAGTACTAATAAGCTCTTTGGAGTATATGTACAGATTTTCATACCACTGGCTTGCCGGTGAAAAAAAAACAACGTGAGGAAACCTGCATACGTCCGGAAAAGAATTTCAATGACGTATCCACTAATCCATAACTGGGCCAACGTGGTGGATATGAGTCAAACGCCCTTCAAGGGTAGCCCTACGTAACTTTCTAAGAAATCATTGGTATTATTTCACCTTCGACCTCACTAGGGAAACGCCTTAAAATTATTATAATATTAATTATTATTTTATTTAAAATAATAATAATTATTAGTATATTATAGATATTAAAAGTGAATAAAATATGAAAACGTTTAATGCTGTGTATTTTATAATACCAGAAACATTTTCCTAAATCAGATTTTTAAGTACCTACTTAACTAAAATAAAAAGTCACTAGCTCCTCTACTAACATACAAATAAATATTTCACGCTGTCTGTACTTGAGCAACGTTTATTCGAGTTCAATTCGAGTCGACATGTTCATATTTTATTAAATTCCAGAAATCGATTTGTTCTCGTTTTAATTAATTTGAACAGGCAATTGACAGCATTTCTGTTAAGATTTCACTGGTTTTCGAGTTTGTTTTGGAGTTTTACTTTTCCCTATAATTAGACCAGTTACGTATTTCTGATCTGTTAGTTCATCGTTTTTAGTTTCTCTCACATTTTCTAAAGTAGATTACTGTATTTTATAATTATGACACCATTTATACGAATCAATCATAAGTCATTTTTTTTATGACTCCAACTTTTAAAAGAGTAAGCACAAAACACTGTCTTATCTATGACGGTTGTTCATAATAGTAATATCCCGATAAAAAATATAGAACTGTAGAGTAAGCATTTGTACCAGCAATAGCCCAGTTTTAAATACATAATCATACCACCCAAAAATGACTTAATCAGTTGCTTATCACAGAATTAATTACTAAGGCCAAGGTCAGGGATACAAATAAACACGTTGACGTCTGACATTATCAATTGGATTGCCATTTTTACTTCGACAATTTATTTATAGGTGTTATTTTAGTTGTCAATGCGAGGAGTTGATTTAGTTTATGATAAATTCTAATTTTATTAACTTTGTTTAAATTATTTTAATAGTACTATTATTTAAATAGTATTATTCCTACAAACGGATTTGATATTCTAATAAAATCGCTTTCATCGGTCTGGATACAAACCTTTTTTTTTTGTTGTTGGCTATGAAGTCTTTGTCGACAACCGTCAGCCATGTCAGAGGCCTTCGGGCGGCACATTAACTCTGACACCTCTTACACCCATTATCTCTGGCCACTCAGCCTATACGAACTTACTTACTTTAGTAGTCTTTATAGTTTGTTGTAGTTAATAAAGGCTTATACCAGTATTTTATAGCAGGCTATGCCTTTTATAAGATGTCAACATAAGATGTGAAACAGTTTTATGAAATTGAAATTGATGAATGTATTTTTTATGTATTTATAAATGATCGGTCTAAATGAAATATTGCGGACTGTGAATAGTGTAAAATTAGTATAATATAAAAGGTCACCTATTTATAGCAGACTTAAAAGCATAAAGTTGTGGTTTATTTGCTCTCATATATACGTAAGAGAAGAATAATGTCTCTTAGGTTTTTTATTGACTAATGCTTCTAATAATAACCTTAAAATTAAAGTGTTTTTCATCTCATGTAACATTTTTTTTAATGTTCGGTTAGGTTAATCAGGTTAGGTCTACGTTTCGACGACTTTTGAAAATGTCCGAGTTGGAGAATCTGCCCGCCTCCGAAGCTACTCACATCACTATACTATAATGTTATTACAGTCTAGCGCCTAGTCTGTCAGTTATAAAAAGTACCTAGCAACACGACGGGAGTATTGCCCAATTGCTCATCGATCCAGAAGACGCCGCCGGCGACATGGCTTTGACAGGTGACCTGGAATGACAGGCTGATGGCTTGACACTGCGACAACTCTGAGTTATACTAAGGAAAAACATACCAATCAAATAAATCAGTAAAATAAACCGATCAACTGCGAGTCGGGCTCGCCAATCCGTATATAAACTAGTAGGTAATTTTGTAGTCCTAGGACTCTACTTGCTAGTTATTCAAGCCTGAAGCAGTAGTGTGCAAGCGTCACTGTTTTTCGGTTTGAAGTGCATTGTTATCAGAGAAATGACCATTGAAAGAAATTTGACATTTAATATCTCAGGGTGACGAGCGTAATGCAGTGCAGCGCAGGATTTTGTTCGCAAGTTCACAATTCTGACACTGCTGCTGTTATGGGCAAGCGTGATGCTTACCACCAGGTGGAGTCACAACACGAACGAAGTGTTCTCGCTCGTCTTGTCACTCCATTGCGTAAAAAAAGAGCTCATTGGTACGGACCCGGGGCAGATAAAGTGTGAACTTGGCTCCTTTATAAAGTCCACCTGGTTCACCGTCTACACAGTATAGATAAATAAATGCGTAGATAAAGTACAAATAGGTGTCTTCAAATGCAGAGTAAACAGATTAACAGGTAAGCGTGTTCCATCCTAGACTGCATTGTTGCTTACCATCAGACAAGTCGTGGTAAAATGCAAGCCTATTTCTAATTTAAAAAATATATATGTTTAGGCAGGGTAACCTTTTTCTAGCAGCGACGTCAACACTCGTAACTAAAATTAGCTAAAACACAATACACAATCACCCTTGTCTTACATTAAAAAGTGTGTGTGAGAATAAGTGTGTAAGGGTTGATTCCGCTCAACTATATGCAATAGCTTAGATTTAAGTAAAAAATTGTTGACTTCAATGAAATTAAGTATTTTCAGTTTAGTTCTTGGTAACTTTGGTTTACTATAGCCATGGATATCTTAGAAAAAATATATTATCCAGTGTAAAAGTGGGTATATCCGCAGGGCCATGCTAGTAACGTAAATAAACGATTGCCGTACGTAGTAAATAAACTATTGTCTAACGTTCAAGTCTGACGGCACTTCGCTCATCGCTTCGCGCACTTCGCTGAGCATTGATTTTTTGCTCGTTCGAACTTGGCTCGACACTCCCGTTTAGTCTAGTCTAGATCACGTGATAGTGTCTACCATGCATCGTCTATGAAATGTAGTCATTAATAATCATCATTGCGAAATTAATTGCACTCAACTAATTTTAATTGTTTCTGTTTGCTATAAATAAACGAGGTTGCGCGGAACGGTAGTATTAAGTCCAAAGGAGTTTATTATACTCATCGTGATGAACAGTGTTTACTTTGGATAGAGGATGAGATCGTTATAAAAGATTGTTTCATAGACAAATGTAACCCACACTTAACAAAATAAACACATCAGTCAATGACGTCCACTGCTGGACAAGAGCCTCCCCCTTAATTGGGCTTGGGGGGTTGCCATAATCCCCACGCTTGGCAGGCGGCTTGGGAATCGCTCACCAACGGAGAGGATGCTGTTGCCCGTCTTCCGGTGGTTCTGGATGCAGTATTTAAGACTCCTTAATTATTAATTTTATTATTTTCGACATGTAATAGGCCAATTTGATTATTTAATTATTATTTTTCGGATCCTTTTTACAATTTATATTGGACATCAATTGACATATATTTTTAGGACATTGTGTTTTAAATCAATGCATGTACGAAATAGATCTTTGAATTATTGGTCTGTTGCACAAATTGTCATTATCATCATCAGCCCGGAGACGTCCACTGCTGAACGAAGGCCTCCCCCTTAGACCGCCACACTGTACGACAACCTGCCATTTGCATCCACCGGTTGCCCGCGACTTTTACAACGTCGTCGGTCCACCTAGTGGGAGGCCTTCTCACGCTGCGTCTTCCGGTTCGCAGTCGCCACTCAAAAACCTTTTTTCCCCATCGGTTGTCAGTTCTTCGAGCGATGTGGCCTGCCCATTGCCACTTCAACTTGCAAACCTTGCGAGCTATGTCGGTAACTATGGTTCAAATTGTGTTATCATATAAATATTCAGTTGCCCTCTCTGTATACTAACTACTACTCATTTCGCATATCAATAGGTTAATACATGTTTTACATGGCGCACTTATTTTGTAATTTTCAACCCTTTGTAATGTATACCTATGTTAGCGTAGGTAATGATTTGATTAGAAAAATGTATGGTACAGTATTTTTTTTCACTATTTAAGAGTCGGTCCCTTTTTTTTGGCTTAGTACTTCTGTTCCACGTTACCATTTAAATCATCAACGAGGTAGATTTTATTTATCTGTTGAATGGTCTAAACGAAAACAATATAAGTACTTAAATAAATAAATAAAATGCAAAAGCAAAATATTAAGTAGAATGCAAAAAAATATGCTAACTGTAGGTGTATTAGGTATTATGTTTAGGTAGTGACGTCTTTTAGAGATATCTGTATTTTAATTAAATAAATCTGTCTGTACAAAGACATAATTAAGTTAATTTAAAACTATGAAATTAAATTTTTATTAATATTCAACTTAGTAGAGGTATAATATAGAGACATAGGTAACTACTTTCCCATTAGCAATGAATTTTAATGTTTATTTTTAATGATTAATTATTTAGATATTTTGGACCTGGGTATTTCTAAAGCTGCATCCAGAACCACCGGAGGACGGGCAGCAGCGTCCTCTATCGGTGAGCATTCTGCGATCCCCAATCCGCCTGCCATGCGTGAGGATTATGGCAAACCCCCAAAAACCCAATTAAGGGGGAGGCCTTTGTCCAGCAGTGGGCGTCATTTGGCCGATGTGTCATATATTTTGTTAAGTGTGAGTACAATTTTTCTATAAAACAGTAGAAATAAAACACATGTAGCGCTCGTGGCGTAGCTTGTCTAAGTGATTCTAAACGATCACCGATGTTCAGCAACGGACGGTCCGGTCAGTCTTCGGATGGGTGACCGTGAGTGGCATTTATTTCTGAGCGCTACCGGGGATCGGATGACACGTTAAACTGTAGGTCCCGGTGGTTTGTTCTAGTTTTTATAACAACAACCGTCAGCCATGTCAGAGGCCTTCGGGCGGCACATTAACTCTGACACTAGGGCGGGGCACTCAGCCTATACGAACTTACTTACTTTTTATAAAACTTTAGATTTATAACGACTTTTATGTATGACTTGGACTCCATCTCATTTGATTACTAACTAACTGCAATTCATGTTTTTTTCAAAAGAATTTGCAGCTTTTTACTCAATTTATGTTATAATAAATTATTTTTAACAGGTTAATAATAATTTGTAATGGCCACCTCGTAAAAACTTCGCCTATTAACGCAGTCATTAACGTCGAACTGAACACTAATTAGAAGTAATTATTTACTTTGTTAAAACTCTAAAATTATCTAAAGCTAAAAAACTTAGCTAAAAATATCTGAGGGTGAGAACAAATAGCATTGTCTCAGGCAAATCCAATTAATTAAAATATTAGTAGGTATAAAATAACTAGAAATTAATTTTACAAAATTAATTAAAACCTTCTCTAAAAAAGTCTTACTAACTTTCTAATAATGTACTAGGTAATAATAATACTTATTATTATATTTTAGGGTTCTGTGTCCCAAGGGTGTCTGACGAGATCCTACCTTACTGCGAGTAGATACTAATGAACGCACGATAATGGTTTGTCTGTAGGTCAGTTTCTGAATCATACTAAGTGTACAGTTGTCATTTTTACGCAATACTTGGTACAATAGTGGATTACACAAATCATAAAATTAAATATTTAGGGGTGGCCCCATTTTTATTATTGTATAGGTATTGTTATTTTTGATATCCTAAAAACCGGTCAAAGCGGTAATTTCCAGTAGCATAAAACTTGGTGTAATAATAGACCCAATCCAAAAGTATGACAACAAATAATAAAAAAGAATCGGCACTAAGGGTTTTGTAAGTATGCGAGTCGGGCACTAAGTACGGGTTCCGAATATAATAAAAAAAGCAATTCTAGGGTAAACGCCATAATTATATTGTGCTCTTGACATATCCTTCAGTGATAAACCTTGTAATAAAAGCAGCTAGCAATATTTGCACCCATAGTAGTATATTTCTCTCGCTGCAGACTGGGTTATAAAACGTGGGAGGGGTGCAGCGAGTATTTCGCTTTCTCTCTCTCTCACACACATGGGTCTTATGGGTGGGTGCAGTGCTGCACATTATTGCTATAGATAAGCGGTATCGATAGTGTTTAATTATGTTCTTATTGTAAGTAATAATAAATATTTAAAAGCAATGTACTTATTAAAATTAAAATAATAAGACGTAAAATTTTTTAAAAAAAATATAATAAATTAAAACAATATTTATGTGTACAACAAGTTATATAATTAATAAATATCTACTTACCTATAATCTACAATTTTATCTAAAACTACTTAAATATCTGTATCAGAATTGTCGGAGTAGGTACACCGTACCTTGTAGGTACGTGCTATTGATGACTCACTATTTTTTATCGATAACGGCGTTGCGCCCGCGCTACATGCTTACCACTCTAGCCTTACTATGATGACCCCGTCGGCAGCGAGTAAAAAACACTACTAAATATAGTATTTTATACGCAATGTATCGTATATAGCAGTAAGGAACCCTCGGTGCACGAATCCAACTCGCACTTGATTGGTTTTATTATGTCAAATAAATTTTGTTTTCAGAATAACTCTGTTAGTTTTCGTTAGAGCTGCAATTATTTTACCTTTGTAGTTAAATCTCCCAGCCACGCTTTGATTAAGTACCCAGCCTAGATCCTCCAAGCAGCCACGGTTCAAAGGAGTATCAATTCAAATTGAAACGTCAAACAGAAATTACGATCTGTTATTGAATAGGTATAACAAAATTGGTCAAAGAAATACTATTTTCTTATTTTATTTGTACCTATTCAATAAATTTACGAACAAACGTTTTCAATTTGGAATTTTGCAAAGCTTCGTAAAATAATTACTAAATTTTATACAAGCAAAAAACTGTTATAATAAAATGTTTTATGCCGTTAATGCCATTCCATTTTCAATTTATTATTTTGCTTGATTAATCAATTTCATCAATTTTATGAGTGAACTACAAAAACAAATCTATTTTTCTTTTTTCTTGTTTTTTTTTATTGTTCTTGAGTTGGTCGTGTCTTGTCAGTGTTAATCTGAATAAGCACAGTATAATACATAATTAATTTTCTGTATGTTTATGGACATGGTGCATGCGATTTCAATAAAATATTAGGTCTTTTATTCACAACATGATTAGATCATGCTGAATATCCCGTATAAAAAACACAAAAAAAAATAGCGTGAATATATAAAAAAATATATAAGGCGTGCCGTACGAAGGTACGTTACATTTTCTCGTTAAAACAGCAAAATTTATGCTTTAGGTGTAGATAGTTAATAAATCACAACACAAATACGTAACACATACTTAGCTCTTACTATAAAAAGCTAAAGCTGTCTTTTTAATTGCAGACCATTAAATAAAGACTGCAACATTTTTAGAAAGTTTAGATCTGTAAACGTCTAAAAATTGGTTGTAAAATCTTGTTAAAGAAGAGTTCTTGAAGGGAGGGAGAACGAGAGGGAGGGGAGAACACGAAAAAATCATGCCGTCGCATTGTATTATTTTCGAAAACTTGTATTTTTACGAGTGTGTTTGTTAATGTAAAAAAGTGTTGGCGTTTTATTCATGAAATAAATACCGGTTACAAGCACGGGTGTGGGCAAGTGATTTATTGTGGTGAAACATGTCTTTTCGTGTTGTTTTCAAACTTCGAAGTAGCTTGTTGTAAAGTTGCCACGACTTTTCTAGGGCATGATTGGACTTGACCGTGACTTTGTGTGAATGACTGTGACTAAGAGTAATTTAACAGAAATCAGCAACTCGTAATATTATACCAAAATGGACAATATACGACGCCATCTTAGGAAGAAAGAAGAAAAAGTTTTTTTTTTTTTTTAGTGACGAGCAAGACTTTCGCCTGGTGGTAAGCGTCACGCCTGCCACTAACAGTAGCAGTGTCATAATTGTGAACTTGCAAACACAATCCTGCGCCGCACTGCACTGCGCTCGTCACCCTGAAATATTAGATGTTAAATCTCTTCATACCCAGTAATTTCTCTCGTAACATTGCCCTTCAAACCGGAACACAGTAATGCTTGCACACTACTGCTTGGCGGTTGAATAACTGGCAAAGGTGTGGTACTTCCCCAGGCGGGCTCTGCAGTTGAGTCGTACCACTACAACTATAAGTTATAGAAAAGGGTTGAACCAGGACTTAAAGAGTTTGAAGCTCGGAGCACATTCCCGGGCCATTCATCAAGTCCAGTATCCAGGTCGGATCCATCAGCCAGCATTACACTGTTATGATTAAGATTGATAGCGAACCATGACACGCCATTTCGTGTATTTTTAATGGCTTGGCCGCGCCACGCGCCATTCGCCTCTTTGTCTGGGCCTGGTTTGGGGTGACACGGTGGTGTATTTATATACCCCTTACTCAGCTGCGGTCAATAAGCTAATCTATGACATGATGTTCTTTGTTGATTTCTGATTGAAGAGACGACTTGGAGGGTACTTTATCACTGAGACTCGAAGAGAAATTCGAATAAAAACTTTGAAGAGAGTTTTCTGATATTTGAAAGAACCAGAATACAAAAAAGGTGTGTTTTTTGTAGAGATTTTGAAAACGTAACTTTCCTTATTTTACCAATCCGACTAATTTGACAAAATATTGTCAAATTAGTCGGATTATATACAATATTCCAACGGCTTTTATAGCTAAGTTTCTCAAACAAGTACAACAACGGAACGGTATTCTCGTTTGAGCACCAATTTCTTGAGTACCCATGAAAATAGCACCCGATATTCCCAAAATAGCACCCGATATTCCCAAAATAGCACCCGATATTCCCAAAATAGCACCAATCAAAATATTGGCTTGGTGCTAAGAGACAGATTTTTTTTTTGAATGTTAATGTTTTTTTTTTCAATTTATATATTTTTTTAAGTAAGTAAGCATTTATGTACTGATTTTCTCACTACCAGCTTTACGGGAAAAAAATATCGCGACGAAACCTGCATACGATCACACGGATTCCCATACTTAAATGGCTTGAATGGCATATGGGAATCCACCATCCCACCACGGATCCGTGACCACAGTTCCACTGAGCGCGGTGGACATGGCCCAATCCTCAATCGAGGGTAGACTTATTTATGCCCAGCAGTGTGCTAGTAAAAGGCTGATTGTGCTATGCTTTTCATAAACAATTTCACAGTAAAGGAAAATACAATCAAAACTAAAATTCTTCTTTTATCGAAGGCAAAAAGATTTACTTTGGATTGCGGGTAAACAAGTTTTGCATCAAAAATTCAGCCCGAACCTTTCATTAGTGATTCCATGCAATCGTGGCTGAGGCCAATTGAGTCCAATTTTGTTCGCCAACAGCGGTATTAGCGCCACCTGGGTTCCGTCCAATCCGATAGCCTCGCGTTCAATTTTACTGCAGCACTTAATGACGTTAAAAGAATGTATGGATAAGTAAGAATGGAGATCATTACCTATACAGAGGCACAGTAAACATCATTATCATTAGCCCGGAGACGTCCACTGCTGAACGAAGGCCTCCCCCTTAGACCGCCACACTGTACGACAACCTACCATTTGAATCCACCGGTTGCCCGCGATTTTTACAATGTCGTCGGTCCACCTAGTGGGAGGCCTTCCTACGCTGCGTGTTCCGGTTCGCGGTCGCCACTCGAGAACCTTCCTTCCCCATCGGTTGTCAGTTCTTCGAGCGATGTGGCCTGCCCATTGCCACTTCAATTTGCAAACCTTGCGAGCTAGGTATCTTTGGTTCGTAAACATAGGTTCTCAATTCGACTGTTTTTTTTTTGTATGTATGTTACGCGATTACTCTGCCAATTATGAACTGATTTTCATTAAAAAAAAATGTTTGGTTGGTAATACGTACTTCTGAGGTGGTCCCATATAAATTTTATCGAAATCAGTATTGTAGTTTGGTTTTTAAATCTAAATTACTAGAAAATATGAAGATGTCATCCAGGTATTCGAAGTTGAAGTTGGTTGTATTTTTTATTTTAAAAGCGTATTATCATAATTACGAATCCTTTCTCTTCATACCTAGTAATTTATTTGGTGACATTGCTCTTAAACCGAAACACAGTAAAGCTTGCACACTACTGCTAGGCGGTTTAATAACTGGTAAAGGTATAAACCTATGCGTATCACCTCGATAGTCAAAATTGCATGGTGTACACAATAACACGATTTTTTTAAAAAACTACTTATATATATATACATTATACGTGGATGACATCTTCATATTTTCTAGTATTTTTTTTAAAAACCAACCTACTGAAACGATTTCGGTAAAATGGGACTACCTCTGAAGTATTTCCTACCAAACAAAAAAAGAATCATTAAAATCAGTTCATAATTGGCGGAGTAATCACGTAACATACATACAAAAAGAAAAAAAACTTACAGTCGAATTCAGAACCTCCTTTTTTGAAGTCGGTTGAAAATAACCTCGATACTTTTATATTTGAAAGGTCATTCAACGTTTTTCACAGTCACAACACAATTTGAGTTCATACCCAATCGGGCGCAATCCTGTTAACCCTTGACCACCTGTGACTGTGAGCCATTTTAGGCGAGCATTTCTGTTTCATCAGGCGGTCCCAGCCGACCAATTTGACGTTGAGCCTTTAACGCTTGCCTGCGGTGAGTGGATTGGGCTGGCGCACCTTTGACGGCCAGGATAACAGTGAAATTAAACGGTTTCAGCGATGATATTTACTTATTAACTTTAGTTATTTTTTATGAGTTTTTGTGAAGAAATTAACTTTTTAATTTGACCTCTATGCAATCCGTTTCTAATTTCATTTCTAACCTTTGTATGTCTATATTATGATTACAACTTCAATTAAAAGAACAAGACCAACCTGGTCAGTCTTCGGATGGGTGGGATTTATATCAGAGCTCTACCGTGGGTCGGATGAACGAAAAACTGTTGGTCCCGGTTGTTTGTTCTATCTTTCTATGACTACAACCGTCCAGCCACATCAAATCATTCAGGCAGCACAATTACTCTGACACAAGGGCTGGCCACTCAGCCTGTATGGTCTTACTTACTTTTTTATAGAATACCACTTCCATTTGCAAACCCCGAGAGCTATGTCTGTGAGTTTGGTCTTTCGCGAACGTCCTCGTTCCGGATTTTATCGCGCAAAGAAACTCCGAGCATAATTATATAGCTCTCTCCATTGCCGTTCTACATTGTGTGACTCTGAGTCCTCCAAAAGGCCAACAGTTTGAGCTCTAACTGTTGGCCTTTTGGAGATCATGAACGTGGTCTAATCATTGTCGCTGGTCTAGACCACGTTTCAGTTCCGTACGGCATGAGTGATGCCCTTGTCTTCAGGCACTGCGGGATTTTGGACAAGATAATATTACACTATTTCCCTTTAAAACTATCTTAGTTACCAAAAATTTCGTGTTACTAAATAAGTCTATACTAATACCACAGAATAAATAATAGTACTACGTCTAATACCGTAAAAATACTATCATGAGGTATTTGTTTCACTTAATGGAACCTTTACTAAATAGTCAGCCATCGCTTTTTGCCCACATAAATAAAGGTGGTCTCGGAACGGTTTCCAGTTTTTCTCTCGAGGTATAATTGATCCGCCGACAAGTCGAAAGGTTTCCCTTGATTCATTAACGCGCCGCTAGAGTGTTCTCCGTTCCGATTAATTTAACCAGCAAAAACGTTTTCTGTGCGAAGATACTAGACGTTGATCTCGACATTTTCGCTTCCATTTTTCGGATTTAGTTTTTGTGGGTGACGATCCCTAGTCGCATGTTCGACTAGGTATCGGTTCTGCGGATTGATTCGAAGGTAAAATATGGGGTTAAGCAGAACGATGGTACAGAGCCGAAAGGAGAACTTACATTTATTGTTAAAAACAACTTTCGCTACGAGACCGGCCCTGAAATCATCGAGAAAGACGTACCTATAGAAAAAAAAACACAAGGGGGTCCCCTTGTGTTTTTCCCGAGGGTCAACAAATGTAAGACTAGTGTAGGTGTAAGAATTATGTAAGGTAGCCTGGTAGCACGAAGACGAAATATGCTTTTGATATTTCAAATAGCTTATGGCACTTCTTTCCCATCGGGGCTCACAGGAGGCTAAGGGGTGGTCCGGGTTCCCATATTACGAGCTATGCTTAGTTTGAGGATAGATGGCGCTGTGTGAAATGTCCACCTAGATTGATTTATTTATACTATTAATAACTGATGAGGGTATATTAATAACGCCTGTAAACCTGTTTGTACCTGGCAACTTCAAAGTTGGGATTAAGAGAAAGTAGGCAGCCTATATTTTTCCTGTTCCTCTTGTGTTCTGTTGACTAGTGCTAGATTTTCATCAAAAACAATTCGAAAGTTGTATCAAAAAAAAAATTATAGATAATATTATTTAACAGAATTGCGCCGTGGTTTATTTTGGCAACTCTTTTCTAATATTTATCAATGTACATATTATCTAACAGATAATCTTGGTCACCATCAAATAACAGATGAGGGTATTATATTTCTAAGACCGTATCTCGTACTAGCCAAAGACCGTAGTAACCAAAGTTACGCAATCATTGGAGTACACGGTACATAGTTGACATTTACTCCTCATGAAAAATTTATCAACAAAAATGACGGAAACGGGCAACATTGTCTCTTTGTACCTATTTACCGTGAATGTAATTAACTTTACTTTAAGCACCTATTCACACGGAATAGGGATGGGAAATCATTCGAATCCAACTTATTCCATAAAAGATAGAAGATATTTTCGATTCGTCAAAATTCCATATTTGAAATGTGAGGACTACAAAACTTGAACTCACCCGAAGTAATCAGAATAAAAATTACCGCCAAGTAGTAATGTGCAAGAATTACTGTGTTTCGGTTTGAAGGGCAATGTTACCAGAGAAATTACTGGGCATGAAGAGATTTGACATCTCAGGGTGACGAGCGCAGTGCAGTGCGGCGCAGGATTTTGATCGCAAGTTCACAATTTTGGAACTGCTACTGTTATGGACCAGGCGTGACGCTTATCACCAGGCGAACGTCTTGCTCGTCTAGTCAATCCAACCCATTAAAAAAAAAAACCTGTAATATGCTATCTATAGAAGATAATGTACGTGCCTGCGGAGCTAAAGTGGCTACTTTGGCCAAGCTACGCGGAGCGTAAGGAACCACTTCTTCCCCGCAGCGGCACGTAAAATCGTATACACACCACGGGAGCAAGAAAAGAAGCCTCAGATCGAGAAGCCGAGGGTGACAAACATGAGATCTGAGACATTCTTTACTTTTGCTCCCTAGGTGAGTAATCTACTATTATGGTCATGACTGGTGACCATAATAGACAGATCTTAAAAATGCAAGAAAGGACAGTTGTATTGATTAGATAATAATGTATAGATTTCTCGGTACTTAAATCCAATGAAATCGTTGAAATCTTTGTTTTATTTCTATGGGATAATGTACTTACATTGAATAGAGTCGGATACTCTGACCATCGATTGATCGAGTGAAAACCGAGCCTGACAAAAAAATTGTTATCTGTCGGCAAGCACCTAACAGTGCGTTCCAACCTAAGGCTCTAACAGCCTCGTTTGAGAGCTAGTTCTCATTCTAGGCTAGCTATGTTTGCCATCACGTCTACAGTCTCACTAAATAGTAAATTGTATCATAAGGGACCAAAATAATATTTTTACGGCGAGGGCGCTTTTTTGAATCCAGAGCGAAGCGAGGGGTTTTAGAGTACGTCGCCTGATCAATATATTTTGCGCCCGAGTGATACACTCTACTTTTCATCACCCACTATGAGAAAATAAAAGGCGCCTCATATTTTATTCACTGTCACTTGAAGAACTCATTTTTTTTAAATAAACCCATGAATATAACAATTCGTGAAAATTTACGAAAACGCGGGTCGTAGTTAGCACGTTTTTAATTCGTTTTTTTTTTATTCAGTTGGCGGCGCGACTATGGGCCATCGTACCAACCAGTCTTTATTCAAACAATATTTGCGTTCGATTTCTTTGGCGCTGAACACTAATATGTTCCAAATTCAAAAAGTGCGCGGCAAAGATAATTGCGGCGCACTTATAAAGAGAATTAAAACTCATTACTGCCCGCTAAAAGTTTCTTATAGAAAACACAACCTTTGGGTGCACTTGAAGGCGAACCAAGTCGTCCTTTTCGAATAGATGGGATGAAAAATGAGATAAGCAATTATTATGAATGTTAGTCAACTCAGCGTGTAAGTCAAGTAACGCCATAAAATATTCAGCTACACGAAAATGTATGGATCAGTTGATAACGTACGTTTTAAATGATACTCTTGGGATATTTACAAACATTTTATGGACTTTTTCAAGTCTATTTGTACTCAGACGTATCCCGTGAGGGTGATTTCACATATGGTAAACCGCAAAAGTAGAACAACTGGTATAACTGGTATTATAATCGACTTTCAAAATGGAGGCAGTTCTCAATTAGGTTTTTTATTGTTTGTTACCTTATAAACAGATTTGGAAAATTCTTTTTTTATTTGAATACTAGGATTATACTCTCAGATAGGTCGCATATATTTTTTATCAAAGTCTGTTCAGCCATTTCAGCATGAAGGAGTAACACACATACACACACAAAAACACACACACACACACGCGCTGACAAACTTTTGCATTTATATTAGTAGGAAGGCTTATATAAGTAATATTAGTAGGATTGTAATGAAGTGCAGTTTTAAAATAAAAGAAAGTATAGGTTATAAGAATTTTAATCTCTCTCTTGTTGTAAAATAGATGTCCTACCTAGTGTTTTAAAGAATTTGCCTATACTGATAATTTCCTATATGGAAGTGGTAACCTTACAGATCCCTAATATCGAAAGTCAAAAGAAGAATATTTTATTAGAGAAATCTAGCCACCATGAAGACTTCCGCAGTGGAGATTGCTTGAAGCTTCCAGAAGCCGACACGTTCACTGGAGAGCTTCTGTACCAGATGCAGACACCACCATGGGACACCAGATTTGCTTGTAATTCTCGCAACCAGAAGTAGGCACGACATAGGACACCAGGGTTGCTCGGAGTTTCACAACCACGGGACACCAGATTTGCTTGTAATTCTCGCAACCAGAAGTAGGCACGACATAGGACACCAGGGTTGCTCGGAGTTTCAGCTCCCCGAAGCAGGAATACGGGTCTTGGGGCAGAGTTCCCCAAGAACTGGAGCTGGCAACCGTCTAGGGAATCTGAAATAATTTGTGGTGAGAAAAGAAAAGGAACAATGAAGGGCTAAGGTTTGCCCAGTAAGAGATCAAATCGGACCAACTCGTCCAAAATTAAGACTGGGTTAAATTTAATCACGATAACCCCTAGGGCATAAGTATCATTAAGTATCATTGATCTCAGTAGTAGTTGTAGAATCAGAATCCAAAAACAGAATCCCGCACCAGGGATGGAAGTCTCCCTTATATACGGATTTTGAAAGTATTCTAGAGCCATTTCTAAAATTCTCTGCAGCCTGAAACTTTGTTCACAGAGCGGAGAGGTCCTATTAATAATATAAAAGACCTCACCCAAAAATACTCCATGTAGTCGAGATTTCCAGGCAAACCTCTACTCACGAAACTACATGGAGACTACAGACGGTCAATCTTGACAGTTGTCAAGATTGACAGCGCTTTGTTTACCTAATTTTAAACCAATATTCAAGCAAAACCAATAAGTTATTTCACAATCTAACTACACCAGAAGAATCACAAAAATTCGCTCTCCGATCGATGTAAGTTTCATGCAGATCGAAGAGGTACCAGGAAAATTTATTATTTCCAAAATTAATCCGAAAGCGTCGATCCCGGCACTAGAAGAGCATGAAAGATTCAGCATACGGACCCAAAGAACGCCCGTATGCCGACAAACCAGGAAAACATAGGTTCCTAGCAGGAGAAATCGTGTGAACACGAAAGAAGGAAAATTATAACAACTTGCCCTAAACATACAAGGTAAAAGAAGGCATCTAACTTTCCACAAGGGCCTATTCTAAGACGAACAACATGCCTCAAAAACGAGATGTGAGAAACATTATCCAAATAAAGAAAAGTAATACATAAAAGTGTGTTATTCAAGCATGTTCAGCTATTAGGAAGCTAAACACAGGAATTACCTATAAAATAGTAAGTCAATAGGTACCCGTAGGGAAGCATATCCCTACATTTCCCCAAAAACCCCGGTAAAAAAAAATAATTAAAATATCTAAGTATTTTAATTTTTTTTTTTTTACAAAAAAACCGTTTTTGAGAAGTTAGGCACGCAACGATAAAGCGAGAAAACCGAAGAGAAAATCCTAAATTAAGTTACTAAGATAATCAAAGAACCAATTGAATCACTAGTCAGAATAGTCAAAAGCATGTTTTTAGTTCATGCAAACAAGTTTTGGAAACGAACAATCGATATGACATGTTAATAGCACAATGTAGGCATTCTTCCATTCATATAATTTAAAAATATTAATATATATTTACTATATTTTTCATACTTCCACACTCATACGGTACCCCAACAGGAAGGCTATAAAGTTAAAACTTTAACCCCCAATCATGCTAAAACCATTTTTCATAATCCGATAGTCGATATCCATGACAATTTGTAAGATAAGATAAGATTACAAGTAAGTAAGTATTCAAGATAAGAAGATAAGCAGATAAGCAGGAATAATAAAACCTAACACCTATCCTAATATTAACAATAATAATACAATTAATATCTACCACTAAATCTAAGTCTTAAGGTATAATTAAATTAACATTAATAAGTAAGAATATAATAACAAATACTAATAGTATTATATAATAATATAATACTTTAGTAGAAGATAATAACAAACATGTAGACATAGTAAAGTATAGTATGTAGACAAAGTATATATTCATAAGTATTATATAATAATATAATACTTTAATAGAAGATAATAACAAACATGTAGACATAGTAAAGAGTAAAAATAATCATAATTCTGATTTGATAAAGAAAACCCTTCATTGTGTAAGTATTTTTTTTTTTTTTGGAATTTAGAGACAACAAAGAGAGTAAAATTTGTGGATTTTTGTTGGGCGCCAAAAACTGTAATGAAGTGCAGTTTTTGGCAAAAGATAGTATAAGTTTCTTATGAATTTTAATCTCTCTCTTGTTGTAAAATAGATGTCCTACCTAGTGTTTTAAAGAATTTGCCTATACTGATAATTTCCTATATGGAAGTGGTAACCTTACAGATCCCTAATATCGAAAGTCAAAAGAAGAATATTTTATTAGAGAAATCTAGCCACCATGAAGACTTCCGCAGTGGAGATTGCTTGAAACTTCCAGAAGCCGACACGTTCACTGGAGAGCTTCTGTACCAGATGCAGACACCACCATGGGACACCAGATTTGCTTGTAATTCTCGCAACCAGAAGTAGGCACGACATAGGACACCAGGGTTGCTCGGAGTTTCACAACCACGGGACACCAGATTTGCTTGTAATTCTCGCAACCAGAAGTAGGCACGACATAGGACACCAGGGTTGCTCGGAGTTTCAGCTCCCCGAAGCAGGAATACGGGTCTTGGGGCAGAGTTCCCCAAGAACTGGAGCTGGCAACCGTCTAGGGAATCTGAAATAATTTGTGGTGAGAAAAGAAAAGGAACAATGAAGGGCTAAGGTTTGCCCAGTAAGAGATCAAATCGGACCAACTCGTCCAAAATTAAGACTGGGTTAAATTTAATCACGATAACCCCTAGGGCATAAGTATCATTAAGTATCATTGATCTCAGTAGTAGTTGTAGAATCAGAATCCAAAAACAGAATCCCGCACCAGGGATGGAAGTCTCCCTTATATACGGATTTTGAAAGTATTCTAGAGCCATTTCTAAAATTCTCTGCAGCCTGAAACTTTGTTCACAGAGCGGAGAGGTCCTATTAATAATATAAAAGACCTCACCCAAAAATACTCCATGTAGTCGAGATTTCCAGGCAAACCTCTACTCACGAAACTACATGGAGACTACAGACGGTCAATCTTGACAGTTGTCAAGATTGACAGCGCTTTGTTTACCTAATTTTAAACCAATATTCAAGCAAAACCAATAAGTTATTTCACAATCTAACTACACCAGAAGAATCACAAAAATTCGCTCTCCGATCGATGTAAGTTTCATGCAGATCGAAGAGGTACCAGGAAAATTTATTATTTCCAAAATTAATCCGAAAGCGTCGATCCCGGCACTAGAAGAGCATGAAAGATTCAGCATACGGACCCAAAGAACGCCCGTATGCCGACAAACCAGGAAAACATAGGTTCCTAGCAGGAGAAATCGTGTGAACACGAAAGAAGGAAAATTATAACAACTTGCCCTAAACATACAAGGTAAAAGAAGGCATCTAACTTTCCACAAGGGCCTATTCTAAGACGAACAACATGCCTCAAAAACGAGATGTGAGAAACATTATCCAAATAAAGAAAAGTAATACATAAAAGTGTGTTATTCAAGCATGTTCAGCTATTAGGAAGCTAAACACAGGAATTACCTATAAAATAGTAAGTCAATAGGTACCCGTAGGGAAGCATATCCCTACAGGATTACTTAGTGAAATCTGATATAATAAATATCGGTGGACATTTTTCACACAGCGCCATCTAGCCCCAAACTAAGCAAAGCTTGTACATACAATAATAGATAGAAAACAGATAGCTGACAAAATAATTGTATACCTTTTTTTTTATACATACTACCTATAGTAACAAGTTTTGCATAATTTGGGACTATACAATGTGTAACAAAAAGGTTCAACAATACTGAAGGGTATGTATGTAGGTACTTATCATTATTAACAACTTTTACTAGAGGCCAACCGTGCAATCGCGAAAAAAAATCAGCTGTTATATACAAAAATTTCATTGACATTGGACAAAATTTCAAATCTGGCTCAGAGTCGCACAACGGGCAATGCAGAGAGCTATGCTCGGAGTTACTTTGCGCTATAAAATCCGGAACGAGGATATTCGCCAAAGAACCAAAGTCACCGACATAGCTCGCAGGGTTTGCAAGTTGAAGTGGCAATGGGCAGGCCACATCGCTCGGAAAAACTGATAACCGATGGGGAAGAAAGGTTCTTGAGTGGCGACCGCGAACCGGAAGACGCAGCGTAGGAAGGCCTCCCACTAGGTGGACCGACGACATTGTAAAAGTCGCGGGCAACCGGTGGATGCAAATGGCAGGTGTTCGTACAGTGTGGCGGTCTAAGGGGGAGGCCTTCGTTCAGCAGTGGACGTCTCCGGGCTGATGATGATGGACAAAATTTATGGAACAGATGATTTATTTCGCGATTTCGGGGTTGGCTCCAGAGTAAAACTTGTTCATAATAGGTAATAGTAGGTATACACATTCCCTTCAGTATTGTTGAACCTTTTTGTTACACATTGTATAGATAGCGCTGTGTAGAAAATTTAATCATTTTGTTTATTATTTATTTATTTCCGGAGCGTATACTACGACACACGACTATTATATACTTGTGCCTGTAAGCATAAATACACTCAAGTAAAAAGTCTCGGTCGGGTGGACTTTGCGAAATCCTCTTTCTTTGATCGAAGCAATAAGCTTATTATGATCGAGCCAAAAGATACTTAGTTTTGACCTCTATTCGAATAATAACTTATTCGAAAACAGGCCGTGCAATTAGTTTTTATTTTTAATCGACTTCTAAAAAGGAGGGGGCTCTCAATTCGAATGTATTTTTTATATATTTGTTACCGTCATTTACAAGCCGATTTTAAGAAATCGGCCTACTTTCAAACAGCACCCTTATCATGGACGTTCGCGATTCCGATTGCGATAGCATGCCATCCTGCTCGTACCAACCCACTCGCGCCATGCGCCCTCCTGCTCGCGCACGCTCGCAATCAGAATCACGAACGTTCATGATAAGGGTGCTGATCCCATCAAAATTATATTAAAATCAGTTTAGACGTTTAGTTTTTAAATCAAAGTAACTGGAAAAATATGTTACCCAACTAAACAAAATTGGGTTTCGGACTCGGTTTTGTGGTAAAAAAATATTATTATAATTATTCGAATAAGTTATACCATTAATTTCGTTTTTATTTTTAAACTAGCTACACCCCGCGGTTTCACCTGCAATTCTTGGGATATAAAGTAGCCTATGTCTTATTCCAAGGTATGAGCTACATTTTTACCAAATTTTATCTAAATCCGTTCAGCCGTTGCAGCGTGAAAGAGTAACGAACATACACACACACCGACAAACTTTCGTATAATTTAAATTAAATATTATATATTTCTAAGTAGGACTACGGCCCAACTCTACATATTACGTTATGTACCGTAATAAAACAGGTGCGATGACGTAAAGGAAGTGAAGATGCTTCATTAAAGTAATTAATTACATCACTCGTGCGGACGCACACCTGTCAAGACTGCTAACAGATTTATCCCGATGACTGACGGGAGGGAAATTAAGTTTTCCAGGCAATAGACTTTAAAACATACATCCGTGGATTTTAAGGAAAAGATAACGTAAAAGAGTAATATACTTTTTGAAGGGTTCATCATCATCATCATCAGCCCGGAGATGTACACTGCTGAACGAAGGTCTCCCCCTTAGACCGCCACACTGTACGACAGCCTGCCATTTGCATCCACCGGTTGCCCTGTTGTTCCACTTTTACAATGTCGTCGGTCCAACTAGTGTGACGCCTTCCTACGCTGCGTCTTCCGGTTCGCGGTCGCTACTCAAGAACCTTTCTTCCCCATCGGTTGTCAGTTCTTCGACCGATGGATGTATGTTTTGAAGGGTTACCTACGCGGAAAGGAAGCATTTGGCTCAAAGAGTGTCATTGTGCTCATCATTGTGAAGAACCATTCTGCATTCTGCGATCCCCAAGCCGCCTGCCAAGCGTGGTGATGTGGAGGCCTTCGTCCAGCAGTGGATGTCTTCTGGCTGATGATATATATTGTAGCATTGTGTTGAGGTGTTTTTTTTTCTTAGTTATTGGCATCGCACGTTGTACATTCTGCCAGTGGCAAGTTTTTATATTAAAATCAAGTCAAATATGTCATGAAATCACAGTTAGTCACACGAATTTAGTCATAGTCGAGTCAAGGACATGCCCTAGTAAAATTGTGGCGACTTTACTATAAGCTTCTACGGAGTTTTGAAAACAATACGGAAAGACAAGTTTCACCACATTATATCACTTGCCCACACTCGTGCATGTAATTCAACACTCAATGAATAAAACACCACCATTTTTAATCATGCGCGAAAAAACACAAGTTTCAGAAAATAATAGAATGCAACGACATGATTATTCCGTGTTCCCGCCAAAACTTCGTGTTGATAATATATTATAATATATTTATATTAATAACTAACAAGTGACTAGGCCAGCGGTCAGCAACAGGCGGACCGCGGTCTGTTTGCGGACCGAGAAAGGTCGAACCTCGGACCGCCAAATGTGGCCAAATATTGTAATGTATTGTATACCAAGTATACGAGACCGTCGGTGCAGTTTCTCACATTAATTTTAGGTCTTGTGTTTTATAATTCAGAATTTTATTTGAAACCATACAATAAATAGGTAGAACTTAATTGTTATCACTTGTTTTTTCTGGATCTCGTTAAAATTTTCACTCAGTATCCAGACCCCACGGAAAACGACTTGCCGACCCCTGGACTAGGCAATCTAGTTTCTAGAGTGTTTACAAAGAATCGATTGAGTGGACCATCACAGAACTTTCTATTGACTAGTTAGCACTTAAATTGATAAGATTGGCTCGCTGCATTCGAACCAAATTATTTAATTGCAAACAAGTACTTCATAATATTTTTTCTATAAATACTGTATTCACTATTCAGTCTGCAAGTAAACGTGCAAATGTTCGAGTTCTAATTCTTCACAATAATTAAAATACGCTATTCAAAAAAATACTACCGACTTCAATTTCGACTAGCTGGATAATATCTCTCGTAGTTTCTAGATATTTTGATTTACGAGGGCGGCACTGAAAATTTCGGGAATCAAGGAAGTGACACAACATTACTATTTAAAAATATATTTATTGCTTTTCGAAGTATTCTCCGCGAAATTTGACACATTTTTCCATACGATGGAACCAATCATTGAAGCAACCATTCCATTCGGAAGTTGGGGTCTCCAAAAGGGCCGTTTTGTAGGCGTCCACAGCTTCTTCAGGTGATGAAAATCTCTGTCCACGCAATTTATTCTTTATTTTAGGGAAAGTATAGAAATCATTAGGGCTTAGGTCGGGGCTGTACGGCGGATGGTCCAATAATTCTATGTTTTCTTGCTCTAAAAACTCTTTTGTTCTGTGCGCGGTGTGAGAACTCGCATTGTCGTGATGGAGGATGATGCGGCGGTTGCAGTTCTCTTTACGGAGTTCAGAAACGACCTGTGGCAAACAAATGCTAGCATACCATTCTGCATTAACCGTTCTTTGCCCCTCAAGAGGAATAGTCGTAACATGGCCGGTTTTGGAGACAAACGTGGCCACCATTTTTTTTGCAACACTCCGTGAACGAACAATTTTTGTTGGCTTTAACTCATTTTCGAACACCCAAACTCGTGACTGGTTTTTTGTTTCGGGTTCGTACGCGTATATCCAGGATTCGTCACCTGATACGATGTTGTATACAGCATTTGAGGATCCTGCGTGGAATCTTTCGAGAGTTCTGACGCACCAAGTAACGCGAGCCGCTTTTTGCTCTTCACAGAGCGAATGCGGTATCCATCGGGAAAACAACTTTTTTACACCTAATTTTTCATGCAAGATTATTTGTATTTGACTCATGCCAATGTCTAAAGTTGCCTGAATTTCGCGGTATGTCACATGTCGATCTTCCTCAATCAGCTTACGCACAGCATCAACGTTTTCTTGGGTGACTGCAGTTTTTGGACGACCTTGACGGGGATCATCACTGAGCTTGACACGTCCACGTTGAAATTCAGCAAACCAGCGATAAATTGTGGTTTTGGATGGGGCTTTATCACCAAATGCAGAAATCATCCGGTCAATACACTGTTTTTGTGTTAAACCACTTCGAAAGTCATAATAAATCATCGCTCTTGAATTTTCTCGAGTCAATTCCATTTTCTCAACGACTAAACAAGTTTGACAAAACCTTGTGACAAGACCGAGAATATTTTTTTAAATAAATAAATGTTATTCGATTTTTAAAACCAAGGAGTTTTCAATTAAAAAGATTTTAATATGACAGAAACCGTGGAAATATTCCATTCCCGATACTTTTAGTGTAGCCCTCGTATTCTAGTTATTTTGATTTAAAAACCAAACTACTGGACCGATTTCGATAAAAATTATAATGGACCACCTCTGAAGTATCAAACAAAAAAAAACATCAAAATCTATTCATAATCATTCATGGCGGAGTAATCGCGTATCATACATACAAAAAAAACGTACAGTCGAATTGAGAACCTCCTTTTTTGAAGTCGGTTGATGAAGTAATCGAATTACAGTTTTTCATGTCTTATTTCTAAATTGCTACTAACAGCGTTCGGATTCACCTGTGACCATTTTTCCTCGAATCACTTTCTGGCCCTTAAACTGTTTCCATACAAAAAACTTTAGATAGCAATATAAAAATTACTGTATTAAAATTATCAAATAAAAAGTAAATCAAAACAAATATGAAAATCGGCCTTCGCAGAAATATTCCCCTTCTAATGAGGATGTTGTACCCGACCCTTGTATTAGAATAATGTAAATAAATTCCATGAAAAATCCACTGTCGGAAAAGTATCTCGCAATTATGTGGAAAAAATACACTGGGGACTGTAACCGCAGTCATTTCTTTCCTTTTGGGGACAGAAATAAACAAACAATACAAAATCCGCAAAAACACCTTCCCTTTTAGCGGGAAAGTAACATTTCCCCTTTCATCTGAGTGGTCGCGGCCGAAGTAAGCCCGTGCCTAAGTTCATAAAGGGTTGACCTGGGTGAAATGGAAAACAGAGACAGATCTTCAACATTTTTTGTTAAATCTAAAACATTAAGCGAGCAATTCTTGTACATATGTTTATACATTTATTTCACGCAGATGAAATTTTGTATTTAGATAAGGTTTTGCTTTTTAATAGTTTATTCCTTGTAAAAACGATAAAAATATTTTTAATTACTGTCGCCCAGGTACTATTAAGTAATTCGTAATCTTTGCAACATGGATATGTCATTCTTCTAGGAGTATGTTACCTCATTTTCCCGAAGTGGCTTTAGCCTAGTTTTGTTATCGGTTTGCCATTTCTTAAACACTTTTCTGCTATGTCCGAAACAATTTAAACAAGCAGTTGAAGTGGCCAGATAGGAACCAAAAACAAGGTTTTGATCCGAAATTATGATGATATTTTTTTTTGAATGTCTTAGTCATCTTAATGCGAGTTTACCCTTATTCAATTGCGTTTAAGTTCACTACTATTTGCATGAAATAAGAGCAGCGCCATCTAGTGACAAGAGTAATCACATACGAATCGGAGTTAGCGCTAACTGCTGAAAAATCAGGTGCTCCATACATTTCGTCGTGCGTTATTGAACTTCTTTGCGTAGGACAGCTGATTTTTTCTATCGTTTACAGTGTTCGTTTCAAAGTACAAGTTATCAATATGATGAGTTTAATGATCCCAGAGATATTGCTCATGAATTCAATAACACCCTCTATAAGTAAGGTGAAGTTTTTTCGATATAAAGTATTTTTACAAAAGTTTTGTAACTGTCGCCAATTATATAAACCGCATCCCTGTCAAAGGTCAGCCCTTTAAACGCGAGAGTTTAGCTCCAGCGGTAGATAGCGATTCACTATAATGGGGTCTACGATAAAGTATCAAATCCTCATTGTGTATTAAATTTGGTAGATCTATTAGCTACTGCAAATTAAGTTAGTTGTTATTAATTAATTCAGTTATAATTGTGTATAACTAATATTGAAACTGAAGACCCATGAGGAAGAAAGATTCTTGGGTGGCGACTACGAACCGCAAGACGCAGCGTAAGTGTATAATGTATATAAAAGCGAAAGTTTGTCGATATAATGTGTGTGTGGGTGTGTGTTGTCTTTTCATTAATCACCCTTTTTCATTATCACGCAGATAAAACCACGGGTAGTAAAATAGGTAAAGCCTTTATTGTTCACACCAAAAATTAAAATGTAACAACAAGCGGCTTTAATGCTAAAGCAATCTCTTCCACTTAATCTTAGGACGGAGAGGATTTTAGTCTTTTATTAGAAGACGGGGAAAAGAGATGGCATAAAGAGATTGTAGGGTCCAGCGACTGCCTCAAAATATCTTTACTAGAATTGCAAAGCTAGAAAAATCTAGAATGTACGTAGTAGTTCCCACTAAGTAGAGCAATATCTGGATAGAATGGATATCAAATGCTTCTAATGGGACTAAGCCCCTACTTGGATCATTGTCGCCGGGACTGTCTGATAGGTTTAAAGGCAGCTGAGGCCAACTGAGAATACTTCTTAGGAATTGTATAAAAGAAAATACTTCTAGAAATTATTATTTATACTTATATTCCAAAATAAAGATAATCTACTTGATAAGAATATTTTAGGTTAGTGGGTAGAAGTAGGCACTTAGTTCCTTGAAGATGTTTTATTGATACTGATTTAATAATGATATATAAATATAATATTTCATTTTCTACTTGTTAGTTTATTCATATTTATACTTGTTAGTACCTATTAAGTAAATTTTTGATCTGGGTATATCCTTAAACTGCATCCAGTACCATCGGAGGACGGGCAGCAGCGTCCTCTCCGTTAACGGTGGTGAACATTCTCCGATCCCCAAGCCACCTGCCAAGCGTGGGGATTATGGCTACTCCACCCTATTAGGGGGAGGCCTTCGTCCAGCAGTGGACGTTTTATGACTGATGACGAAGTAAATTTTAATTTATATTGAGAGTCATAAAATTATGCTTAAATGAGTCCTTAACTGACCTGCGTATGTCCTAAAGCTGCATCCAGAACCACCGAAGGACGGGCAGCAGCGTCCTCTTAGTTAACGGTGGTGAGCATTCTACGATCCCCAAGCCGCCTGCCAAGCGTGGGGATTATGGCAACCCCTCCCTAATAAGGGGGATGCCTTCGTCCAGCAGTGGACGTCTTTCGGCTGATGTGTGCGAGTCCTTAATTGCGTGAAACATGGAGTTATAGTTATTTTAACATACTATGTCTCTTTTTCAGATAAATCATCATCATCAGATTTTAACTAAGGTATGTTAAATATTTAATTCCTCACAACAACGATTTCAAATGTTATTTTATTTAATTCCTCACAACAACGATATCAAATGTTTTTTATAAAACGAAACTCTTTGATTAGCTAATAATACTCAATTCATTGTTTTATTATTGCAATTTTAAGAAAAAGAGCGAGAATATTTTTAATTAAGTAAATTATCTTGAGAGTGTCAAATATATACATATTTAATTACTTTAATCAGTTAAGGGTGCTTATACTAGTACTATAAATAGATATCTGCAACCCGGAGCCAGTAGTACTTACATTTTGTAAACTTTCCGCACAATTTGTATGTAGATTTAGACCTTCGTTCGGAGGAAATCAAAGCTGGGATTAAAAAGCTTTTCGCAGTTTCAAAATCACTATTTCCCGAAGCTTTCAATCAAGTTTGTTTACCGTTCTGATGTAAAACCGGATATTTGACTAAACGAAACTGTTGGATCAATTATCTAGTGCTGCATTTTGATCACGTTTGAAACTTTGCTCACTGTGAGCATCACAAAACGTGGAGAAGAAATAAAACTTTAATCCAAACAAGTTTTCATAGATTTTTACGTGAGAAACATATAAAATCCCATTTATGAAAATTGCGGGTATAATAGTAATTATATGGGATCTGGGGTGATTCATACCACGTGCGGTTCACACCGCGATGTGAACAAAAAAGGTAGTAAGATTAAAAGTTTAAGATTTTTCCACTAAGCATTTTTCTACACTCTGACATTAGGACTGGCCGCTCAGCCTGCTCAACTTACTTAACTTTTATACAACAGCACAAGAGTTCAAATCATACTTAATTTTTTTTTTGATAGTTATCGAAAACGCTCAATGAAAGTAAATAATTGGACGATTCACACCGTGGACCGAATAGAAAAGACAAAATGTAAAGAAACTAGAGTCGGTCCACGCCACAGGAGTCCAATGAATTAAGACCGCTTGAACGCTTCGCAACGTGGTGAGAACCTCCCTAGGACCCACAACTAGGTATTTCATATTTTGAATTTTTATGTAATCCACGAAAACAGTGTAGATAACAATATTTTTTTGCAAATATTCTTTCTAATGAATTTAATCCATTTGCTATTTCAGGTATCGGTGTAATTTATAAAAGCAATTTAGATCCTCGATTGTATTTAATAGCGCCCACTAAAACGACCTATTGTAAACAGTCATAAACATTTCAAACCAAATGAAACACGCAAGAAATGTATCCTCACCCGAAGAATAAAAAGGATCAGAGACTTGTGATAACTAAGACTCTGATTGATTTTAGAAAATATACTTACTAAAATAAATTCTTTGTAATTGCAGTTCTTAAAATAATGTAATCCAAAAAATAAGAAGTTTGGTCGATTATTCCCTCGGCTTTTAGTACGTAAACGGTAGGAGATTTTTTTATTTTTTTTTTAAATTCTTTTATATTATTGAGGGTTTGGTAGGCCTCTAACCAGCTACTACATCATTAAATACGTTGTAAACATTTTTTAACGATGTTGAACAGTGAACCGGCTTCGTCCGACAAGGGATAAGCCAGAACGGTATTACACCACCCCACATCTCTCACGTTAATGTTGGTGTACAAATAAAAATCGGACCTTTCTGCCTCGGTCCGGATACACTCCGCCACAACATGATATACGTCTTCGACCACTCCACACTCAGTGCAGTTTAGTGTTTCGGACTTGCCTATCAGGTGTAAAAATCTGTTGAGCGGAATGTGACGTAGGAGAATGTATGAAAAGCAAGATAGCGTCTATCGGACAAAAATAAAAACTACTTTTCTTCATAATATGATTTTCTATAGTTTGCGAGCTACGTATTTTTTTAGTCGTTTTTTTCTTCATTTTTGGCATCACCTTTTGTGCATTCTGCCAGTGTCAAGTATAATATTATGCATTTTTAAGTTTATAAAGTATCAAGTCAAATATGACATAAAATCATAGTTACTCACATATTTTAGTCATAGTAGAGTCCAAGTCATGCCCTAGTAAAGTTGTGGCGACTTTACTATAAGCGTTTACGAAGTTTTGAAAACTGCACGAAAAGACGTTTTACCACATTATAAACTTATCACTTGCCCACACTCGTGTATGTACCAAATTCAACGCTCAATGAATAAAACACCACCATTCACGAAAAACACAAGTTTAAGAAAATAATAGAATGTAGCGACATGATTTATCCGTGTTCCCGCCAAAACTGTTTAAGTTGTTTCTATGCTAGGAGTCCATTCCAGCCATGTTTTTCAGGATTTTTAAAAATGATAGTTTCAAAATAAAACGCTCGTATACATCTGTCTTTTCTAGTCTTTCCAGGGCTCGTTCTTTTTGTGGGGACAACTATTTTATGTATTGTAAATAAGGGGTTTTCCTGTCAGCCTTTATACGAGTGGAGGATTTGATTTTTACTGGGACTTTTTTATGCTCTCACTGTTTTTACCCTTTGTTTTCTGAAATATAAATCTTGCAGATAGCTTTATTCTGTCTTATTCATAAATAACATAATTAAACGACAAGGTTGTAGAGGAATAAAATACCTTTGGATCAATGATTCTGTACTTGTCGTCGTCAGCCATAAGACGTCCACTGCTGGACAAAAGCCTCCCTCTTAATAGAGGGGTGAGGGGTGGGTGGTTTATAGGGGGTGATTCTGTACTTATTCAGGTTAAATTAGTAGATACTTGGACCAGGGTATTTCCTAAAACTGCATCCAGAACCACCGGAGGACGGGCAGCAGCGTCCGCTTGGTTAACGGTGGTAACCATTCTGCGATCTCCAAGCCGCCTGCCAAGCATGGGGATTATGGCAACACCTCCCTTTAAGGGAGAGGCCTTCGTCCAGCAGTGAACGTCTTCCGGCTGTTGATGTTGAAATAGGTACTTAACAACTTGTATTTTTTTGTAGACTTTTCCTTTGATATTATTATGATGCGGCGCAAGCTAATTTATTTCTGATCACAACAGTTAATATTGATTCGTATTAAAATAAAGTTATTAGACTAATGTAACTTTTTTGATATAGGGTTTTCATAAGATAACCGTCATCAAGCAGGAGTTGATATTAAAGCCAAATTATATTTTTTTTTTTTTTTTTTTTTAATAGGCATAAGCCTTTATTAACTACAACAAACTACAATGACTACTTAGCCTACTACACAACAAAAAAAAAGGATTGTATCCAGACCGATGAAAGTCTAGAGACAATCCAAATGCTCAAACCCACTACCAGTCGGCAGCGTACCCAGCAGTTAAATTAAATTAAATTATAATTAAAAGGGTAACAGTATTTTGAAGTGGTAGGACTGTATTGTAAGTAACCTTACCGTTGCCAGTTATTCAATCGCCAAGCAGTAGTGTGCAAGCGTTACTGTGTTTCATTTGGAAGTGATGTTATCAAAGACGTTTTACTGGTCATGAAGAGATTTGACATAATAATATTGTATAATAAAATTTGACATAATAATTTTATAATATCTCAGGATAACGAGCGAGCAAGTTCACAATTCTAGCACTGTTATGGGCAGGCGTGATGCTTACCACCAGGCGAACGTCTCGCTCGATTCGTTACTTATAAGGGGGCGACTAATGTCAAAAGTAAGAAAAAGGTGTATTTTTAAACACATAGTTTAATGATAAAGAACGTAAATATTCAGATTAAAAAAATACTACAGGTAGGGGAAAAACCTAAAGAAGCCGAGTAACCGAATAGAATTTTGGAAAATATACTAGGTTATTTAAAAAAAAAATACAAATTACCAACAAAAAAAACTGTTTTAATTCATCATCATCATCAGCCCGGAGACGTCCACTGCTGAACGAAGGCCTCCCCCTTAGACCGCCACACTGTACGACAACCTGCCATTTGCATCCACAGGTAATTAAAAATATTTAATTCGGTGTTTTAATTCAAATGCTCTAAATTATCAGCGACAGCACCACATAATTTTTTACGAATTAAGTACATAGCCAAACGAATGTTTTAGCACAGTAGCCGTAATTTATTTATTTATTTCATGCCTACATTTTGAATAATTAAATAAAAACCCACCTAAATTGCTCAAAACCATCATCATCTTCTATTGTATCATGCGATTTTCGACTCTAAACTAATGCAAGACTCGCGGCTGAAATCTGTTATTTTTCTGGCATTAGTCGCACTATTAATTGCATAAAAAACTCATGTTAAAAAGAGACAAACTGAGTAACAGCGGCCTATCCGCGCCCATATCTTCTTATAGCTTTGTGACTGAAATTTTATATCCATTTGATAAAGCGTTCATACTTTATTGTCCATTCGATCACAAATATTGCTGACCGATTCAGCGATAAACCGACCGGCACGTAGAGGTCCTCAGAAATCATCAGAAATGCTCGCGAAGAGATCTCGGATAATGCGTTTCAGGATTTATTGCTTCTTTATAAGTTCTGTGGCCTTATTCTCTGTTATTTGGGGTTATGGCTTAAATATGGTCCGGTCATGAAACAGTTGGAGCGGGTTACAGTAAAGTTCGGTTATCCTAACTAGAACAAACAAGTTTGTGCAGAAGATATACAAAAGTCGTAAGATTTGAGGGCACTTGCTACACGTTATTGTCATATTTATATAATGCAGCATGGGTGGTAGATAAAAAATTTTGCAGTAGGTTCTGTAGCATTCTGCGATCCTCAAGCCACCTGTCACGCGAGGGGATTATGGTAATCCCTTCCTATTAAGGGGGAGGTCTTGGCCCAACAGTGGACGTTTACTGACTGAATTATTATTTTTGGCAGATTCCGCCTAGGAAATACCATACCTTTGGCAGTTATTCAATCGCCAAACAGTGGTGCGCGAACCTGATCTATTGTGCTTCGGAAGGGCAATGCTTTTAGTAATATTACTGGGCATAAAGATTTACATTTAGCTTTTAGTCAATATCCTATCTATTGTTTATGTATGTCGCTATAACTCTATTTGCTGTTTTCTTTTTTCCATCACAAGTTACAGTTTTTCAAACCTTGACCAAATCGTTTTTCCACACCTTACATCGAATTACTATCTATTCAATTCGTCCGTCACGTAGGTATAGTCCCTTCGGCAATTCTTACGGGATAAAGAAACCATACGTTTCTGGATTCACGACTCCATTTTATTGGCTATTGCTTCGAGTTATCGCTTTGGAGAAATCTCTGAAGGACAAACAGCCTTTGTATTTTCTTTTTCTAGGTGTTTCTTGGATTAGGTATCTGCACAGTACATTTTTCACATTTTATTTTATAGGTGCTCGATGCATTTTTTCGTACTATAGGTACAACTTACGTGATCCTATCCCCATACAATACATAAATGAACACGGTACTCGAGTCGGAAACCATAATATATTAATATAGTCCGCTATGTGTACAGAGAGCTTTATTTTTGCCAGTGCCCGGGAAATCCGCAGGTTTATAGCATTGAATAAAATCGCTCCAGTGTTGCCAAAGTTTATTTTCCTTAAAGTATTTTCCAACGTTGCTTTAAACCCCGCTGACAAAGAAATTGAACGTTTTGTACAAAAACAAAATTCGTTGTGGAAATTAAAAAACTTGCGCTGAGTTTCTGCTATTTTAAAACGGCACTGATTGCCATTTTTTATTTTCTTCGACTGTTTCACTGTACAGTGTACAAGCGTTTAGAACTTTAATACGATACTTTTACAGTTAAAAATAGCTTACCACTGTTTCATAGTTACCGCAAGTGCAGGGAACCATGTTGGTTTAGTAGTTTGGTGGAAGCAAGTTTTTTTTTGCAAACGACGATCGTTCAAACCAATTGGTTTTCTTTGGAACATTTCAATTTTCTTTTGTTAGTTCTAAGTTCCACTTTGTGTGGAAACTTTTACTAACATCGCAGTTTACCTTAGTGTGGGCACAGAATAAATAATAGTACTACGTACAGAAAGTTCACTCGGCAATCTACTAGGCATCTACTAGGCAATAAAGTTGAAATTCAACTCGCACAGCGCTGGATACCGCTCGCTATATTCACCTAGATATACCGCTCTCTTTCTATCACGTATGCTTAGTTACGTGCGACGAGGCTAGCGTGCGGGCGGCCACTGATTTCTGCCTTGCATTGTCCTACTGGACGGAGCGCCGGCCGAAAATACCTAAACTGCGGAGTGACCCTGGTGTGGGTTACTAACTTACAACATTTGCTTGTTATTTATTATTTTATCGCACTTTGAGCGCTCTACATAAGCTTGTCCTAACTTGGATACAGGACTACACATTACGGTGTTACTTAGCTGAAAGGAAGTTATTGTACTCATCATTGTGAACAGCATTTATTAAGAAACTAACCTCTCAAATCGAGAAAAAAAAAGCTGTTCCTTACATTTCGTCGAGGGCAAGTTATCAAGAGCCTTAAATCAATAATATTCTATATTACACATAGATACACAGTCACTATGAAAAGCAAACCTCAAAAGTGTCGCCGCGCCAATGCTTACTTATAGTTATACATATCCCATTGCTATCCTTATTTTTTAAGAACTGATACACTTATTCAAATACAACCATCCCATAAACTAATTCGATAACATACCATTAAAAACTAACATTTCCGCCGTCTATCGCTGTTCCTATCAACTCCTATTTAAACCTAAATAATTATCTACTAACTTCTCACACGTAGCGTAGGCGTGAAATATTAGTTTCCTTCATAGTGGATATAATGTTTAGTTTTCATGCGTCCTATATAAAGAATCATTTGTTTTAATTTTGTTTGATTGATTCGATTCGGAAATAAATGTATTGATTGCTACGGGTCGATCCTTTGATCATTTGGATTGCCTTTTACTTTATTACATGAGTATAAATCAAAAAATTACCTTCCAGCTTTGAATATTCGAGAACAAGGTAATCATTTTCGTTGTTAAGATCACGTGTTTGGACTAAAATTTCAATTAATGAATTGAGATACTAGTAATTCTTGGAGGATCTAGCTCTCTCTCTCTCTAGTAATATCACTGAAAACATAATAATACTACGTAAAGAAGACCCACTTTCATAGAATATTCGTCTAAACATAGTCGAACCACAGTATATGCTTACTTAACTTTAAGTAAGCATATACTGTGGTGTGCACTAAATCTGACATGTTGCTAATTTGTATTCTATTTGTACAGAAGGGTGTCGATATTTTACTGTAGTGCTGAGGCGCGCGCACAGCCGGCGAGACCCGCAGGACTTCAACGAGCCAAGTAGAATGTATGCTAGAGTAGTTAGAAAAATCAATATTCGAGTAAATTACCTCACATAATCCTAATTACATAGAACTCTCCGCTAGTGTAAAAGGTGTGGACTGCGCGGGTCTCATAAGCCTGGGCCTTTAAGGGTTTCTTCTAATCGCTCTAGAAACGAAAGCTCCAGAGCTACAGTGATGAAAACGAGGATTTTGGTCCCATAATCATGCCTAACCCTAAACCTTCCCGGAAATCCCATACTAACAAAAGTTGCTTTCCCGGAGTGTAAAGCGTTACAGTGGAAAATCGATACTGTCTTATAGAAATAAAGTACCTAATAGCTTGCACTGAATATGTAATTATTGTAGTTATACGTATATCTACGCTTAGAAGTGTTTTGTATGGGAGTGAGTCTGCCGGTAGTACATAAAGCTAAGGCTATAATATGGTTATTTGGTTTGTGAATCGCATTTTTAACGTCTCGTAATTTATACTTCGAGCTCAGACAATATTGAGAACTGTCTTGTTCTACAGAAAGTTACGAAGTCGCGAAATATAAAGCAACTGTTCCGTACAAAAATGTTGGATTATGCTTGCAGTCAACAAAGTGGCTGAAAAAGAATATATTATCTCTTTTTCATCGTCATTATAGAGCTTGTCTCATAGTAAAACTAGTTAACAATGATGAGAACAATAAGTTTCATTCGACATACTCGTACTTAGTATTGACCGCGTAACCCCTATTAAAAACTTTATATTACAGTATGTGATTCTTACGATCTCTACCAATCAAGTCTGTAGTGGTAGGACTCCACTGCAGAGTTCGGCTGGGGAAGTACCACACCTTTGTTAGTTATTCAACCACCAAGCAGTAGTGTGCAAGCATTACTGTGTTCCGGTTTGAAGGGCAATGTTACCAGATAAATTACTGGGTATGATGAGATTTCTAATATCTCAGGGTGACGAGCGCAGTGCAGTGCGGCGCAGGATTGTGTTCGCAAGTTCACAATTCTGGCACTGCTACTGTTAGTGGCAGGCGTAACGCTTACCACCAGGCGAACGTCTTGTTCGTCTCGTCACTTGTATTAAAAAAAACCTATTAAATACGGCAAAAAATAAAATACTGCATAATTAAAATATAAAATTAAATTATCGATAAAACCGATATAAATCGATATAACCGTTTAATTTAAAATATCTATAGGCTTGGATAGCTCAAACGATCTCTAATTTCGAGTAATATGTCCAAAATGCTAGCTGCACTGCCCCGCTGGATTGTGAGGCAAATTTTCTGCCCCAAATAAAAGCCAGCATTTTGGTCACGTCACGTGTAGATTATTTAAGTCTCCCCTACAAGTATCTGTCAAGTGTAATGTTAAGAGACTTACCATATGCCAATAAATCTACACTCTGTATCGTACAATATTATCACAAAGCCGTATATCAATCAGGGCGTACTAATGACGCCCGTACCTATAAATATACGCTTTTTACACTGCCCACTTTTTGGGCTATTTATAACAATGTTTGGAAGAGTGAGATGATCTACTGTTGTTTGTTTGTACGTGCGTATTGAACGACGTCATAGTATAGGTAGGAGTTCTGACACTTTACTGAGACGTATATCGTGGGTGAAGGGATAGGAGGTAGCGAATTAAGGTTAGGTTTTACGGCTAAGGAAGCGTTTTCACGAGACACGCGGAGCAAAAAATGTACTAATCACATTTGTTGAAAATATGTGTAATTTTTGTGATTGGCCGACTCTTGCACACACATCTTCTTGCCGCTCCGCTCATATCAGGTTTAGGCGTCCGTCCACTTGATGCACCGCCAGACTCCACCAGTGGAGCAAAAGCAAATATTTTCTCCTCTTGAATCCAAAATGCATTATAATTCACGTATTTATTTATATTCTTGATTTTTTTGTTTTTTACAATATAAATACAAAAATTATAAATATTATAAAAACTTAAAAACTAGGGTGCCGCCAGCAGCGGGGCAGGGCTCAAGCTGCCGGTGGTTAGGGCTGCAGAGTGAGGAACCTCCTGACAATACGTGCCGTGTCAAGTACCACTGCCTTTTGTATCTGACCCTTGACCCAACCGCCCAGCGAGAGCCTCTTGAGGTATCTACATTACATTATAATATTTATTATTATTATTATAATGTAATGTGAAAATGTTACGGTGTGACATATCTGGGGGTCAATTCAATCGTTCCAATGCGTTTTTGCATTCGAAAGTCATAGTACTAAAATATATATATATATATATATATATATATATTTGTATTAAAACTTATTTGAAAGAGGTTTCGTGGAAGAAATCGCTAGCGATTTCTCAGCGACAAGGTCGCCAGTTGTTACACAATTATATTTTATTGTTTCTTGTCCACTGTCCACTGCCGCAGGGTGACGAGCGCAGTGCAGTGCGGCGCAGGATTTTGTTCGCAAGTTCACAATTCTGATACTGCTACTGTTATGGGCAGGCGTGGTGCTTTCCACAGGCGAACGTTCTCGTTCTCGTTCGTCTAGATAGTCGATTCCAAAAAAAAGCGTTGTTACTGGTGTGAACCATAAAGAGTATTTTATCTGGTCTATTTATGTATCCAACTGTTAAGAAATGTAGTCTCTAATAATTTTTCTATTTTCGCTTTTTTATTAAACCCTACTCTATTGGAGTACTGGGGTTCCTAAGCGGAAATGAGAAGCTTCCCGCATGGCTTAAAAAAGCTGCACTGACGTGCATCTCTCCGTGAGCTGCGATGAATATGTTCCGACAGAATCTTGGCTTCTCTACTCTATAAATTATTAATAAGTGCGCTCAGCGCAACATGATATCTACATTTTAGATACGCTCTGGGATTCTCCCAAGAAACTTAAGGTTTTTCTGCATTGAAGCTTTATGTTTTGGCTAAGCCATGTTTTATCTGTAAAAGTGATAAGTAATGAGATTTTAAGCTAGAAATTCAATTCCTCTTATATTTTTTTACTAAATATATATTTTTGAACAAAAAATATTATGATAGCAGTCTCAACACTTGGAGAAAACACTTTACTCTCATTGACAAGGTCAATTTTCCACTGTACGGCTTACATCAATTAAACATCGATGTTAACATCAATCCTCACCCAAACTAGAACGCGGTATGATAAATAGCATGAAACAGCAAAGTAAGGGTGACGAGCGCAGTGCAGTGCGGACCTGGATTTTGTTCGCAAGTTCACAATTCTGCCACTGTCTCTCCATTAAAAAGTAATAAAATTTAAAAACGATGTTTCGAAAAGGGCGATTCTATTGTTATCCTTGTTCTTTGACTAAAAATATTACTCAACCTAATAACATAGTACTGAATTCTATTCTGATTTTTTTTTTTTAAGTTTTTGCTACAAGAATAAACGCTTTGTAGGTGAATAAAGGGAAAGGCAGTCTAGCAGAAGGAAAACAAAGAAACTACGGATACGATACGCTCTTTGACAGCTCGACTTAACATGATGACAGCTTGACAGCCTTACAACCCTTCACGACGCAACAAGAAACGTTAAGCCCGCTCCGGTTTAGTATTACTACTGAATAGTACAACTGATAGTACAAATGAAACAACTTTGTATCTCTAGTACTACTAGGAGAACTATAGTGACCCTCCAGGTATATTTACCGTGATTATGTTGTGAAACGATCTCCCGACATTTCGGCACAGTTGCATGAGTCATGTCCATCGCCCTGCGCCGAAATATCAGGAACTCGTATCACAACATAATCACGGCAAATATCCCGTAAATAATCATAGAAATGTAATTAACAACCGATGATAGTTTAAAACCTATAACTACAATCCTGTCATATTCAGTGATGGCTAATTTGTGCTCTATTTGCATAGGTATATGACAGTCTCGATTTTCGACTGAAGCGCTTGGCTCGTTGACGTCACGCGGCTCCCACCGGCTTAACTCTACAGTAGAATATATACACTGTGCTTTATCAATACAGTTCAAATGAGCTTGCACTGAATATACACCAATTAATGTAAGTAATAATATTATGGGCCTCTCAACCCTTCACGATGCAACAAGCTACTTTAAACCAAGTGTATGTAAGCTTAGATATGGATTGGCCAAAAAGAGTGGCGTGGTGAAGCGTAGTGGGGTAGTACATCTAGTGTAAAATAAAATAGTTCAGTAATGATTCAGACATTCACAAGTCAAGAAGAATATTGATGAAGTGCGAACGTTAAATTCGCAGTGCATTTACTGAATGTTTATTTGCAATGTCTCAAGTTTTGGCTGATCTACAAGAAACTGTTTAGAATTGAGTATAGAAGCTTTTTGCTATACAGCAGTGACCAGGCATTTTAACTATGTATCCACGAATTTTAAAAAGTAGACATGTGTACCAACCTATGTAATGTTGTGCAGAAGACAGTGAAGACTCTCTGTTATCATAATATCGCGTCTCATACGCGACAACATGTACACAAAAACCTCGATGGATTTGTGTGATAAAATATTTCTTTTATGGTTCAGGTTCCGTTATGCAGTTAGGATAAACATTATGCTCAGAGATAGTTATATTTATGGTTCCTATGTTCCTATGTTTATGGTTCAAAAGGTTTTTTTTATTTTTATTAAATGTTATATTACTCGAAAACCATTAAATTTCGCTGAACTAATATGTAGCTTAAAAGATAGTCCAAGACCTTCTTACACATACCCTGAAAGGATACGGTCTATAACACCATAATTCTGTAAATTACGTTTTTTCGCCCTATTAAGCAAATATGATGCAACTTTGTAAAAAAGTTGGATCATATCTTGAAAACCATAAGTTCTACCAACAGATTTTCAAAGACTTTATTGTAGACAATTTAATGGAAAATATATTGTCCTCTGAAAGTTTTATCGTAGCTTTAACCATTTTCTTTATAAATTAATAAAACCACGATTAGGGACACCAAAGAGGAGTGGAGAAGGGGAAACCATCAGTTCTCGACGCGTTTCTCCTTCTACTTTGAAGCACATAATATATAAAAGCTACAAGCATGTCAAGTTTCATGATCTCTGCCGAATGGTACCAAAATACAACTTTTTCGAGCTAAGAAGCCGTACTAAGTAATTTAATAATTAATATCAAAAAAAAAATGTTATTAAGTGTACCATTTATTACAAAGGTTAACGTACTTTGGGTCTAAATTGAATATTTATTCCATATTCAATCTGAACTCGCAGAAACCGTTATTTGACGGACGTTTCTGTCAGAAAAACTAATTTCCTTTTTGCGATCCTGAAAAGGGACAGGGTTTTGCATGGGCCAAAGGCTTTGAATATCAATTTGATTCACTTTCGACTGTGCTTACAAGTTCCTGATTTCAATGATGATATTGTTACTGGTAAGTATTCACTTGTATAGCAAAAAAGACATATTAGGTGCATACCTTTTACTATTATTAAAATACCGAAATATGGCGAAGAGAAAAGGTTCGAGACATCGGAACCACGGTAATGAAGCTGAAGTGCCAGTGAGCTGGGCAGGACACGTGGAGTTACTGTATATTCTTAATGGTGTGCATAAGTAAATTTATCTAGTGTGCAGATGCCCAACGTAGGCGATTTTTCGCCATTTCTGTACTCAGGTCTAGAATCGGCTAAGAAAAATCTGAAAGGCGACTGGTCGCCCTTTAGGCTACTTTAGGGACAAGCCTTTGTAATTTTATATAAGTTTACAAATAAATAAACTGAAGATGAACAACTTTTTTATTTATTTATGTTTTGGCGTTTAGGCAGGCTATTGCTTGCTACGCACTCTCAGGTCTATCCCGCTTACAACAATATTACACTGTGGGACGTTTTAATGGGGTATTTATTTAATATTATTAAAGGACGATTCTAGAAAATCGCAGCACTTTAACAATAGAAACAATTATATGAAAAAAGTATTTTCGTTATACCTACAATATATTGGGGGGCTGACCCAGTTTTCACACACTTTTCTACCTTTTACGTATTACGTCCTCTCCTTGGAGGATTAAGCTTCACTTGTCCTATCGGATGGACGTCGTAGAAGTAATGTTGTTTTATTTATTCATTAGACACGCGCAACAACTGATCACTGAAACAGAATGGTATAGTAACTTGCTGAATAATTAAGATCGATTCTGTTATCCAAATAGTGAGTACACGACATAGTTAAAACAGTGGGTACACAATTGCAACTGTACCTTCATCATTGGGCTTACGCGGCATTTACGTCATGGGTCTGATGGTGATGTCTGATTAGACGATCGATGGTCATACCTACAATCTTGGAGTAATATAACACTTAGAGTGATGGTTTCATTCAAAATTCCGTTCACTGGTGAAGCCGAAAAATAAATAAATATCGGTAGAAATTTTTCACACAGCGCCATCTATCCCCAGACTAAGCAAAGCTCATAGAATACATAAATTGTAGATACATACTTGTAATACTGTATTAGTATGTATTACATACTGTTTCCAGACACAGAACAAACATTGCTGTTCATCACAGAAAATCCTAAAATATTGTAGCATCATTATTATCATATTCGATCACGTTATAATAAGTACTGTATATATCACTGTACTCATCGTTAGGAACAAGTTTTATTATAGGATTAAGAAACTAATTATTTACTACCTACTTTGTATTTTTTTGTACTGTAGTACTAAATCGCTACTATACAAGTAGTTCTCTTCACTATACTGTTTAAAAAAAAAATACCTAATTCAAATTCTTGACATCGGCAGAAATTATAACGTGCTACGCCAAAACCCATAAAAAACTTTTGTTCAAACCGTTGATCACGCCCATACATTATGATGTCTAAAAATAATAACTAAATAGGTTAGTAACTGTTCAATTAGCGGACGATACAGAACCGTGAACCTGACCACATCAAAGGCTGTTTATAATCTCTCCCAAGTACATTTGAGCCATAAAAACTGTTAACGTAGACTGCGGACCGCCTTTGTTTTAACAGTTCATAAATTTTGTGTTAAAACATTTAGACATAGCATAGCAGGTATTAGATACTATTATGTATTCTTTGACAGTCGGAACTTTGAATTAGGTTATCTTAAAATAATCACCTGAACTTAGGCAACGGTCGTATTCGGTCAGTTTTCGGACGGGTGACCGCGACTGACTTATCGCAAACTGATCATTTCAGTGGGTCGGTTAACACTGGTACCGATCGTCATAACAGCCAACGTTAAACAAATAACAGGTTTATCTTCATCCAAGTCACCGTCTTCCTTTACAGTTTGACTGCCGATGAAATTATTTTTCTCTATATTCTTAAAATGTTATATTTATCGTTTCTCAGAATCTTGCTAAACTATCGGCATCTTGCCGTTATTTCTTTCCTAACTCTTTGCTTACATTCAATTTTCCTAAACCAACAAACTTGTCTAACAATATTTTGAAACAAACTTTAGAGGAAATAGCTATAACCAAACGATAATCACTCATCTCTCGCATCCGATCTTGACGTCAAATATATCTATTGTTACTCAAGGCACGTTCTAAAGTTTCTATAATAAACCATAGCCGTGAAGGCTCCTTCAGACTACGCTATAATGCAGTGCATTGTGGTTTCATAGAGTAGCTTGACTATGTAATTCCCAAAAGATTTGTTATTGTTTTTTGCGTTTGTCCGCCAACACGCCTGATGTTAAAGAGAGAGAGCTAGTTCCTCCGAGTGTTAAAGAGATTAGATTAGCATAGTTAAGCAATGGGCGATCTGGTGAGTCATCAGATGGGTGATGGCCAGTGGCATTTACAACTGAGTGCTGCCTTGGGTCGGATGACACTTGGTCGGAGGATTGTTAGTCGCTATTGTTTGTTACCAAAATATCTCGAATTAGTAACATCTTTTCGCCTGGCTCTATGCGCCAATCAAGAGGTTTGATTTTAGACTGTCTTTGCGCCTAAAGCTTAGCGAGCTTGGAGGATCTAGCTCTCTGGGTATATAATTAAAGTCAACGAGCAAAATACTCGGCGTTTTTGCTGTTCAAAATTATCTAAGAACATTTTGTTCTATGGCCGAATAGCCAGAAATTTTACACTGGCTCATATTTTATAGAAACCAATTTGTAATCACACCCGTTCACAATTTTATAATATTTGGTGGGTAATATTTGGTTTCGACTTTAGCGATACATTGTGTAGTGTGTTGTGTGTACAAGGCAGACGGAGCAATGCCTATTACGTAGTATTTACTTTCTCTATGGCAATGCCAGCAAAGTTACGATATTCCAATGACATAGTCTGAGTGTTCCTTAAAGTTTCTATAACAATCCATAGTTGTGAACGTAAGGCGCGCGATACGAGTGCCATTGCTGAATCGATAGAGGAGTTCACACCTCGATAGCTATGTACCTTGGACTTGTAAAACACAGGACGTTATAAGATAACATATCTGCCACTGTGAATTATAGGCTTAACAAAATGATTGGACATTATAGACTCGTTAAATATTATACAATCACATAGGTAATAAATTAATATGTCTAACTAATTGTTCTATCGAAAAAAAAATGTCTAGTCTGTTCAATCTACACGGACTCTTTTGCAGTGTTTACTAAGTCTATATTATATCATTGCTTTGTCTGTTTATTGTTTTTCACGAGCTTCCGATATTACCATGAGATCGGACCGGAATACACAACAGGAAAAACGAAAAAATTTTTTAGAAATATTGTCAACTGTAACTTAATAGGTCTGGCAATGACGAGGCATTACAGTGACGGATACAAGATAATTCACCTCTGGGGAAAGGGACCTCCAGGTAAAAAAAAAGTACTGGAATTCCCCAGAATTAATTGTGATTTATAATACTTTTATTTACGGGGGGGCACAAGCCCACTAGGAGATACATTTTAGTTATTGGCGTTTCATTACACACTTTTTTCTGATCAGCTTAGATAATCTCATAAAAATTACTAAATTTACAGTGCACGAAGAAGAGTATTAGTATTACTTCTCTGTATACTGCAACACAAAAAAAAACTAAATTTAATTGTCTGTTATCACAAAAAAAAAGTTATTTTTCGTAAGTACTGAGACAAGCGAAACTAAAATGGCATGTCCCATGGTAACGAAGCTTTATTCGTCCAAGTTCCATAGATGCCTATTGTATTGTATAGATGAACTCAAACATCATGTAGAAACGAGGTCAAATTCGATTGACCGGCGATTAGGGTTGCCGACTGATGGTTAATAATTTAACACCACAATCGCGGCAACTGATTTGACTGGTAAATTGTGTCATGGTTGAATGTATTTTCATGTGAAATTCGTATGCGATATTTTGGGGAAATTATTTCATTCACGAGTTGAAACGCAATTTATGCGGTAATGTTATAAAAGCAAAAGTGTGTGTTTGTATGTTTGTTGGCGCTTCGTAATGGCTCAAATGTTTACAACTAATATTAGTGAGAAAGAAAGTGTTATAGTCCGTTTTACACGTTGCAACGAAGCAAAGAATCGTCGTGATTTTTGGTCCAGATACCTATTATGTTATGATCCGTGCAAAAAATCATGATTAGTTGTCGGAGAGTGATACAGGTTAAGTATACATAGTTACTTTACTGTGGTATAGACCTAGACATTATTTTATTTATTTGTGGAAAAAGATAATCTGTACACGAACGATCTGTAACAAATAATTTGAGTATACCAAATAATTTCGAGCAAAGCTCTAAGAGCAAAAACAAATACTTAGTATAGCGCAATGAGTGGATAGCCTTATTACCAACATATGGGAGACATTAAGGTGGATAAGAAAATCTAAAATGATGTTCCATAAAAATTGCATAATTTTCGAGTTATTTGACATTTCGAGTTATTCAACTTGCAAATCAAGGAATTTTATCGATCTGTGTTTTGCTTAGTAGTCTTGGTCAGATGTGCTATCGAATTTCCACTACCATTTTTGTATCGCGAATATCATTGTGTAAGAAAAATATGTATGTACTATTCAACTCGAAAATATGTGATTTTTATAGAATTTATTTTGTTATTAAGTATCTGAACCAGCACGATAACCCATTATCTGTAGGAATTAGGTTATCCACTCAATACTACGCCACACCATGTACCTATAATGGCAGGCGCCATACAAAAATGTAGAAACTGTGGTGACAGCCTACATAAGTGACACTGACATTGCATCAATGACACTTCCGCGTACTGTGACAAATAACGTTGTAATTGCGTCGGCGTCGCCTTCCATTGGAAAACTCTGTTCCAATTTTAAATCTGAAAATCGAACGTCTTATTTCAAAGCGTTTTCATATTTAGAATTTATTTTTTTATTTTATAAAGCAGATTTCACATGAGGGTTATACCTTAAAATGTTTATTTGGCTTCGGATGTTTGGCAATTTAAATAAGTACATAAAAGAGAAAATAGTCAAAAGCAAGTGATTTTATGGTACAAGTAATGGCACATGAGCAAAATGGTTAGAGATTAGGTAAGTACTAAGTAGATATCACTGCATTGGCTCACATAACATTTTTCCTTTAGTTTTTATTTGTTTCTCGTTTCACAACATAGTCACGGTTGTGTGAGTTGCCATAAGTGACCAGCACCACCAATTTTGTTATTATATTATAATATGTGTTTGTAAGTATTAGTTTTTTTTTAACATTAATTAAGAAAATACCATCGGACATTATGTATTTTAACAAAAGTCCCAAAATAAAATATAATTAAAAAAACTGTATACATCTCGTTCCATCATATAACCGTAACGATCAACCGTGACAATTTAAAACAGTGTTATATAACACGTTGTTGCAGTGCAACAAAGCAAGCCAAAAAAATAAATAAAAGCTAAAGCTTTGTTAAGCCTGCTGAGCTTTTTTTATTCAGAACTAGATGACCCGGTGAACTGCCACTAAACCAGTGCCACCTAAAGTTTTTTACAACCTAAAGTAAAGAGACTAACGCACACCAAATTTGACACCAACTGAATGGTATGAATGTACTCATGATTATGAACAACTTTTACTATGGAGCCAATACTGAAATTGCAAAAAAAAAAATCAGCTGTTCCATACAAAAAGTTCATTGCCCTTGGACAAAATGTATGGAACAGCTGTTTTTTTTTACCGCGATTTCAGGGTTGGCCCCATAATAAAAGTTGTTCATAATGATGAATACATTCATACCCTTCAGTATTGTTGAACCTTTTTGTTACACGGTGTATATTTGACTCGCCTTGTGTAGGATCGGCTTTAAATCACATTTCTCCAAGGCTTAAATCACTTTTAGATTTAAATCACGTTTCTTCGGTTTTAAATCACTTTTGTTCTGTCACATTTCTAAAACTTCCTGGTAGAATTACATGCGTCTAGACTGGCTATTTTTAATGAGCTTACAAATGTAGGACATGTGTTAAAACGTTTCGTTTCTCGTTGACAGGACGTTTTACTAATATAACTGTGCTAATAACCCATGTCCATGTATTCCCGTTGTCCTCATTGACGCTGCCCCCATTCAATGGGGACAACGGAACTCATTAACAATAATTTTAACTTGTAGTTCGCAGCGCACTGAGACCTCGAGACCTCTATAACTTTCAATCCAAGCTTCTTGACCAATGTAGCTCAAATTCGAAATTCATAATTGCATTTGCATGAACTATTTGCTTACAAAATTTCGTAAAGTTCGGATTAACGGTTTGCATGTTATCCTTAAACAAAAACTGTTACTACAAACCAATGATATTATATATTTATCTCAATGCTACAAAAGCCGAATTATCCCCATAGATTTGGAGACCCTTGCTTCGCAAAAAAAAACTTATTCTTATTGTATTTTGATGTAGAAAAGCTATCTGCGAGGTAATTGGTAATAAGATTATTGCAATAACCCTATACAAATAAAAAGTATTTATTGTAAATTGTAAATTGTGTTAAAAAGTATCTACCTAACTAAATAAAGCTGATCCGAAGTCGTCTATTCTATTATAAATCAAAATCCATAAAAGGTACTCACTTAAGGCTAATGTTCGGATTTCATGGGAAATTCACAAGTGCGAAAAAGTTCATGGACAGCAATACCTTAATCTATTTACTGAATACATATTCTATGGGCTTGGAATATGGATGAAAATAGCTTGGAACCGTAAATAATGAGGCTAGGGATGTAACGATACATAATTCCGCCGATATGATACCGATTATATCAGTAAATAATCGGCGTTACCGATATCAATAACTAGTCTGTACTCATCTCTACACTCTTATTAACTACCTGACTGCCAGAGGGAAATGTTTTTCATGTGTTTGTATGTTCACAAAACGGATTTAAAAAAAAAATGTAAGTATATATTTGAACTTGATATTTAATGTTTATCAGAAATTTATAATTGAAGTTCTCTTTTAACAGATTTTTGAAAACTGAAGCAACTTAGCTTACCTTACCTTTGTCAATGCAAGCCGTTTCTTTGCGAAGTACTCTTCATTACGCCAATAGTTCATTGGATCAGATTGATCGTTGATATTATAATCGGCGATCCCGATAATTATATCGACATCGGTATCATTACACCCCTAGATGAGACACAAAGAAACGTGTCGTGTTGTGTGGGCGGTGCAAAGGAAGTTGAAAGGTCTTGCCTTTATGACGAACTTTCTCTACTCCTCTATATAAAATGTACGCATACTACATTCACTTAGTGGTAGCTCTATGTCCTATTTGCAGAAGATCAGGTTAGGTTAGGTCATCATCATCATCAACCCACCTTAGTCCACTGCTGAAAATAAGCCTCTACCAAATGCAGCTCGATCTTCAGCTTTTGGCTTCCATTCATTGCCACTGCCAGTGCTGCTCTGCTGCTGGTGCTGTGCTGATCACTGCCTTACATATATCGTCACTCCACTGGTTTCAGGGCGTCTTAAGCTACGTTTGCTGATTCGTGGTCCCCACTCTAGAAAGCGTCTTCCTCAGCAGTTATTGGTTCTGCGACGTAGTACGTAATATGTGGCCGCCCACTTCCGCTTCAGCTATCGGCTTTGTTCTTAATTTTGCAGGGTACCCTTTAATCTGAAACATAGAAATGTTTGCATAGTCAGCTTTTTAAAAATCCTGCTAGATGTAGACGTAAGTACATAAACTCCAAAGGCCCGGGCCCGAGATTTTAAAGCTACCACTTCACAATTTCCAATCGAGCGGTTCTCATTATATTACCACGGCTTCTATTTAGTAGCTTAATATAATAGGTATTTTAATTAGGTAAAATGTTTTAGGTACTTGTCACTTAATTATTTTGAAAGCCTGCTACAAAATTAGTTACGTCAAAATAAAATGTAGGTATAGATGCTTTATTGAAGCTTGCCTATGGGTGATTATATGATCGAATCTTGTTTATATTGCCGTAGATTAGGTTTTAGTTCAATAGAATACAATATCGGTATCTTCGCCTGCGTAAGAGTTCCCGGTATGTTTACTATACTCTTTGAGTAAGAGCCTAAAAGGGGGATCTCTAGGCTCGGGATGGTTGGAGTTGGGGCTGCGACCTTCCATCTAGACAACCCGGGGAAGATGACGTTGCCGTGACGTTGACGTGTGGCCCGCGTTGTCGATGAATGCGCATTTTTTTTTTTTATTACGAGGTGTGTTCCTCGCTGTCCTGGGAGGAGCCAAAAGGCTGAAGGTGCTTTCGACTTGAGATCCCAAAGCCATCCATCAAGCACCAATGCAGGCCACTCGGAGGGTTTTAATTGGGCGATCCTACACCTACTTGACTCGACTGCGCCCCAAGCCAGTTAAAGCTGAAGATTCGTCAACAAAAAAAGTATCAGTGTAATGGAAATGTTTGTAAAGTTAACTATCCGCAGCCTCGCCAGCCAAACCTCACGATTCCTGTCAGCCATAATTTACTTTTCACCTGGCGTCTTCAGAGATGTTTAATTTATTAAGAGGTCCTTTAGGCTAAGTTAATTACTTAATAACCTTAGTACGCGATACGCTGAAATATTTAATTACGGATAAATCTTGAAATATAAAACAGTTGCTAATGTAGTACCACAGAATTAGTAACAGCATTACGTAGTGATACAGGCATACAGAGGAATTATTAATTTAACCATGATTGATGTACGTACATTCAGACTAAAACTGATCGCATAATTAGTGGTAATAAGTTTTGTGTCTTATGAACACGCAGAGCTAATTTATTTAATCTATTATATTGAATGTCGACAGGTTTTTCTATTTACTTAATGCATGAAAGAAATTGAAAGCATTTTATTAATTAATTTCGACAATTCCTTTCTTTGAAAAACAAAAACTTTCGGCGTTACTATACTAATTCCTTGGATATTTAATATCACACGGTACTTTTGCACTTATTTGCCATTTATTCGCGTTACAAAACATAAACGTGAAAATATCTTTGCACGAGCACTTACACCATATTATAACATTTAATACATCAAGTACGGAACCTGTCTGTGTGTAATAATTTACTGTTACTCGTCCTATAAATGTTGATTAAATTATAGTCAACTATCGATGAAACTGGTTGTTCCCAAAGTAAACAATATAGCATTTGAAATAAAACATATTTTGATAAATTTTAAAGTTTCACTAATCGGAGATAAAACATTTGAGAATATCATTATTTTGAAAACACAAAAGAATAATTTTAAGTACCTAGGTACTTACTGTAAAGAATATAAAAGTACTTGCAAATTTTTTGTTAGTTTTCGTTTCTGCAATATACGAGTAAGTATGACCATGCATATTTTTTCAATTCTATGTAATTACAAGTCTTCTGCTTAATAGCCTTCGTGAGTAATTAATCATCACAGTAGCCCCTCGTCTACAAGAAGCTAAGGCGCTTTGACCTATTTGAGCTGCCAACGTAAAATGACCCGAATGTTAAGGGCTACTGGAGATTCTAACTGGAAGGGAGCTTGAATTTTCGTCTCAGTTCACTTGTTGAGCTCGTTTCATGAGCATTGTACGGATTTATGAGTATTTTGCGCTAAAGCTGTGAAATACTAGACGAGAAAGAAAGCTCTACTATTATTTTAAGCGGTTTGGTAGCGCATTTTTAGTTGAATATTTAGTTTGTAAGCGTGTACGAGTATATGACCGAAGTCACACTCTATGATGGAGAACGCTTGCCTAGAAGTTTCGCACCGGTGTGAAGTTGGCAGCCAAACCTAGCTGCCTATAATACGACCAAATTAAGATGACCTTTTTTGTGAAGTTAGCAGCCAACGTGATTAAGACCTGAAATCGCCTGAAAACTTCAACAACCATATTGCAGGGGGCTTCAGAAATGTGTAAACTATCATAATAGCCTCTAAAACATATAAATCTAGTAATGAGAAAACATAACAGCAGAGAAATATTACAACAATTTGATGCTATTCCTGGTCATTAAATATGCAATAAAACCTACTGAAAAGGCATGAACAATGTATAAGCTTTCAGACAATTACTATTTCAGTCCCGTTAGTTAGGTACTTAGCCCTGAAACGTAGTCACAAGAATTTGCGAATGGTGTTTTGATCAGGCGCATATGGCGTGATGGATTACGCCATGTAAACTTCTGAAATACTGAAAAGCTACTACGGCACAGCATTAACAGGTGCATAAGCTAATTGATAAAATCAGTGAGACAATGGTTTTTTTAGTTTCAGGCCCCGAAATGACTTGGTGAATTTTGCTGTTCTAGTTTGTGATTTTTTTCTCTGTAAATCTCTCTTAAAACATCTCACCGACCCTAAAATATCTGAATTTCTCTGATGATTATAGAAGCCTCTGAAAATAGCTTTGATGCTGGAGGCAAGCCAACCCGGCAGATTGACTACAACACACCGACATTTACAGCTGAAAATTCAAACCTTACGACAATTTCGTGTGTTAAATTGGCTGCTGGTGGTTTTAGTCCTTCTAGCTCCCAAAATACGCAACAAAACCTATTGAAATAATAACAATAATGTATGGACTGACGAATTAACACAATTTCAGCTTAGGTTTTTACATAAATTAACCCTTAAATAGTCACTTGAAAATTGCAATTAGATATTTTGATCTAGCGCACGGGTACGGTGGATCACGACCTTTAAAGCTTTGAATTGCTGAAAACTTTCTACGGCGTAGCATTGACAGGTGTATAATCTGATGGATAAACTAGTGAGAATATTTTTTTTTTAGTTTCAGGCCCCAAAATGACTTGGTGAATTTTGCTGTTCTAGTTTGTGATTTTTTTCTCTGTATATCTCTCTTAAAACACCTCACCGACCCTAAAATATCTGAATTTCTCTGATGATTATAGAAGCCCATAAACATAGCTTTGATACTGGAGGCAAGCCAACCTGGCAGATTGACTACAACACACCGACATTTACAGCTGAAAATTCAAACCTTACGATAATTTCGTGTGTTAAATTGGCTGCTGGTGATTTTAGTACTTCTAGCTCTCAAAATACTCAACAAAACCTATTGAAATAATAACAATAATGTATGGACTGACGAATTAACACAATTTCAGCTTAGGTTTTCACATAAATTAACCCTTAAATAGTCACTTGAAAATTGCAATTAGATATTTTGATCTAGCGCACGGGTACGGTGGATCACGTCCTTTAAAGCTTTGAATTGCTGAAAACTTTCTACGGCGTAGCATTGACAGGTGTATAATCTGATGGATAAACTAGTGAGAATATTATTTTTTTTAGTTTCATGCCCCAAAATGACTTGGTGAATTTTGCTGTTCTAGTTTGTGATTTTTTTCTCTGTAAATCTCTCTTAAAACACCTCACCGACCCTAAAATATCTGAACTTCTCTGATGATTATAGAAGCCTATAAACATAGCTTTGATACTGGAGGCAAGCCAACCTGGCAGATTGACTACAACACACCGACATTTACAGCTGAAAATTCAAACCTTACGATAATTTCGTGTGTTAATTTGGCTGCTGGTGATTTTAGTACTTCTAGCTCTCAAAATACTCAACAAAACCTATTGAAATAATAACAATAATGTATGGACTGACGAATTAACACAATTTCAGCTTAGGTTTTCACATAAATTAACCCTTAAATAGTCACTTGAAAATTGCAATTAGATATTTTGATCTAGCGCACGGGTACGGTGGATCACGACCTTTAAAGCTTTGAATTGCTGAAAACTTTCTACGGCGTAGCATTGACAGGTGTATAATCTGATGTATAAACTAGTGAGAATATTTTTTTTTGTTTCAGGCCCCAAAATGACTTGGTGAATTTTGCTGTTCTAGTTTGTGATTTTTTTCTCTGTAAATCTCTCTTAAAACACCTCACCGACCCTAAAATATCTGAATTTCTCTGATGATTATAGAAGCCCATAAACATAGCTTTGATACTGGAGGCAAGCCAACCTGGCAGATTGACTACAACACACCGACATTTACAGCTGAAAATTCAAACCTTACGATAATTTCGTGTGTTAAATTGGCTGCTGGTGATTTTAGTCCTTCTAGCTCCCAAAATACGCAACAAAACCTATTGAAATAATAACAATAATGTATGGACTGACGAATTAACACAATTTCAGCTTAGGTTTTTACATAAATTAACCCTTAAATAGTCACTTGAAAATTGCAATTAGATATTTTGATCTAGCGCACGGGTACGGTGGATCACGACCTTTAAAGCTTTGAATTGCTGAAAACTTTCTACGGCGTAGCATTGACAGGTGTATAATCTGATGGATAAACTAGTGAGAATATTTTTTTTTTAGTTTCAGGCCCCAAAATGACTTGGTGAATTTTGCTGTTCTAGTTTGTGATTTTTTTCTCTGTATATCTCTCTTAAAACACCTCACCGACCCTAAAATATCTGAATTTCTCTGATGATTATAGAAGCCCATAAACATAGCTTTGATACTGGAGGCAAGCCAACCTGGCAGATTGACTACAACACACCGACATTTACAGCTGAAAATTCAAACCTTACGATAATTTCGTGTGTTAAATTGGCTGCTGGTGATTTTAGTACTTCTAGCTCTCAAAATACTCAACAAAACCTATTGAAATAATAACAATAATGTATGGACTGACGAATTAACACAATTTCAGCTTAGGTTTTCACATAAATTAACCCTTAAATAGTCACTTGAAAATTGCAATTAGATATTTTGATCTAGCGCACGGGTACGGTGGATCACGACCTTTAAAGCTTTGAATTGCTGAAAACTTTCTACGGCGTAGCATTGACAGGTGTATAATCTGATGTATAAACTAGTGAGAATATTTTTTTTTTGTTTCAGGCCCCAAAATGACTTGGTGAATTTTGCTGTTCTAGTTTGTGATTTTTTTCTCTGTAAATCTCTCTTAAAACACCTCACCGACCCTAAAATATCTGAACTTCTCTGATGATTATAGAAGCCTATAAACATAGCTTTGATACTGGAGGCAAGCCAACCTGGCAGATTGACTACAACACACCGACATTTACAGCTGAAAATTCAAACCTTACGATAATTTCGTGTGTTAAATTGGCTGCTGGTGATTTTAGTCCTTCTAGCTCCCAAAATACGCAACAAAACCTATTGAAATAATAACAATAATGTATGGACTGACGAATTAACACAATTTCAGCTTAGGTTTTGACATAAATTAACCCTTAAATAGTCACTTGAAAATTGCAATTAGATATTTTGATCTAGCGCACGGGTACGGTGGATCACGTCCTTTAAAGCTTTGAATTGCTGAAAACTTTCTACGGCGTAGCATTGACAGGTGTATAATCTGATGGATAAACTAGTGAGAATATATTTTTTTTTAGTTTCATGCCCCAAAATGACTTGGTGAATTTTGCTGTTCTAGTTTGTGATTTTTTTCTCTGTAAATCTCTCTTAAAACACCTCACCGACCCTAAAATATCTGAATTTCTCTAATGATTATAGAAGCCCATAAACATAGCTTTGATACTGGAGGCAAGCCAACCTGGCAGATTGACTACAACACACCGACATTTACAGCTGAAAATTCAAACCTTACGATAATTTCGTGTGTTAAATTGGCTGCTGGTGATTTTAGTCCTTCTAGCTCCCAAAATACGCAACAAAACCTATTGAAATAATAACAATAATGTATGGACTGACGAATTAACACAATTTCAGCTTAGGTTTTTACATAAATTAACCCTTAAATAGTCACTTGAAAATTGCAATTAGATATTTTGATCTAGCGCACGGGTACGGTGGATCACGACCTTTAAAGCTTTGAATTGCTGAAAACTTTCTACGGCGTAGCATTGACAGGTGTATAATCTGATGGATAAACTAGTGAGAATATTTTTTTTTTTAGTTTCAGGCCCCAAAATGACTTGGTGAATTTTGCTGTTCTAGTTTGTGATTTTTTTCTCTGTATATCTCTCTTAAAACACCTCACCGACCCTAAAATATCTGAATTTCTCTGATGATTATAGAAGCCCATAAACATAGCTTTGATACTGGAGGCAAGCCAACCTGGCAGATTGACTACAACACACCGACATTTACAGCTGAAAATTCAAACCTTACGATAATTTCGTGTGTTAAATTGGCTGCTGGTGATTTTAGTACTTCTAGCTCTCAAAATACTCAACAAAACCTATTGAAATAATAACAATAATGTATGGACTAACGAATTAACACAATTTCAGCTTAGGTTTTCCCATAAATTAACCCTTAAATAGTCACTTGAAAATTGCAATTAGATACTTTGATCTAGCGCACGGGTACGGTGGATCACGACCTTTAAAGCTTTGAATTGCTGAAAACTTTCTACGGCGTAGCATTGACAGGTGTATAATCTGATGGATAAACTAGTAAGAATATTTTTTTTTTTAGTTTCAGGCCCCGAAATGACTTGGTGAATTTTGCTGTTCTAGTTTGTGATTTTTTTCTCTGTAAATCTCTCTTAAAACACCTCACCGACCCTAAAATATCTGAATTTCTCTGATGATTATAGAAGCCCATAAACATAGCTTTGATACTGGAGGCAAGCCAACCTGGCAGATTGACTACAACACACCGACATTTACAGCTGAAAATTCAAACCTTACGATAATTTCGTGTGTTAAATTGGCTGCTGGTGATTTTAGTACTTCTAGCTCTCAAAATACGCAACAAAACCTACTGAAGTAATAACAATAATGTATGAACTGACGAATTAACACAATTTCAGCTTAGGTTTTCACATAAATTAACCCTTAAATAGTCACTTGAAAATTGCAATTAGATATTTGATCTAGCGCACGGGTACGGTGGATCACGACCTTTAAAGCTTTGAATTGCTGAAAACTTTCTACGGCGTAGCATTGACAGGTGTATAATCTGATGTATAAACTAGTGAGAATATTTTTTTTTGTTTCAGGCCCCAAAATGACTTGGTGAATTTTGCTGTTCTAGTTTGTGATTTTTTTCTCTGTAAATCTCTCTTAAAACACCTCACCGACCCTAAAATATCTGAATTTCTCTGATGATTATAGAAGCCCATAAACATAGCTTTGATACTGGAGGCAAGCCAACCTGGCAGATTGACTACAACACACCGACATTTACAGCTGAAAATTCAAACCTTACGATAATTTCGTGTGTTAAATTGGCTGCTGGTGATTTTAGTCCTTCTAGCTCCCAAAATACGCAACAAAACCTATTGAAATAATAACAATAATGTATGGACTGACGAATTAACACAATTTCAGCTTAGGTTTTTACATAAATTAACCCTTAAATAGTCACTTGAAAATTGCAATTAGATATTTTGATCTAGCGCACGGGTACGGTGGATCACGTCCTTTAAAGCTTTGAATTGCTGAAAACTTTCTACGGCGTAGCATTGACAGGTGTATAATCTGATGGATAAACTAGTGAAAATATTTTTTTTTTTTAGTTTCATGCCCCAAAATGACTTGGTGAATTTGCTGTTCTAGTTTGTGATTTTTTTCTCTGTAAATCTCTCTTAAAACACCTCACCGACCCTAAAATATCTGAATTTCTCTGATGATTATAGAAGCCCATAAACATAGCTTTGATACTGGAGGCAAGCCAACCTGGCAGATTGACTACAACACACCGACATTTACAGCTGAAAATTCAAACCTTACGATAATTTCGTGTGTTAAATTGGCTGCTGGTGATTTTAGTCCTTCTAGCTCCCAAAATACGCAACAAAACCTATTGAAATAATAACAATAATGTATGGACTGACGAATTAACACAATTTCAGCTTAGGTTTTTACATAAATTAACCCTTAAATAGTCACTTGAAAATTGCAATTAGATATTTTGATCTAGCGCACGGGTACGGTGGATCACGACCTTTAAAGCTTTGAATTGCTGAAAACTTTCTACGGCGTAGCATTGACAGGTGTATAATCTGATGGATAAACTAGTGAGAATATTTTTTTTTTTAGTTTCAGGCCCCAAAATGACTTGGTGAATTTTGCTGTTCTAGTTTGTGATTTTTTTCTCTGTATATCTCTCTTAAAACACCTCACCGACCCTAAAATATCTGAATTTCTCTGATGATTATAGAAGCCCATAAACATAGCTTTGATACTGGAGGCAAGCCAACCTGGCAGATTGACTACAACACACCGACATTTACAGCTGAAAATTCAAACCTTACGATAATTTCGTGTGTTAAATTGGCTGCTGGTGATTTTAGTACTTCTAGCTCTCAAAATACTCAACAAAACCTATTGAAATAATAACAATAATGTATGGACTGACGAATTAACACAATTTCAGCTTAGGTTTTCCCATAAATTAACCCTTAAATAGTCACTTGAAAATTGCAATTAGATACTTTGATCTAGCGCACGGGTACGGTGGATCACGACCTTTAAAGCTTTGAATTGCTGAAAACTTTCTACGGCGTAGCATTGACAGGTGTATAATCTGATGGATAAACTAGTAAGAATATTTTTTTTTTTAGTTTCAGGCCCCGAAATGACTTGGTGAATTTTGCTGTTCTAGTTTGTGATTTTTTTCTCTGTAAATCTCTCTTAAAACACCTCACCGACCCTAAAATATCTGAATTTCTCTGATGATTATAGAAGCCCATACACATAGCTTTGATACTGGAGGCAAGCCAACCTGGCAGATTGACTACAACACACCGACATTTACAGCTGAAAATTCAAACCTTACGATAATTTCGTGTGTTAAATTGGCTGCTGGTGATTTTAGTACTTCTAGCTCTCAAAATACTCAACAAAACCTATTGAAATAATAACAATAATGTATGGACTGACGAATTAACACAATTTCAGCTTAGGTTTTCACATAAATTAACCCTTAAATAGTCACTTGAAAATTGCAATTAGATATTTTGATCTAGCGCACGGGTACGGTGGATCACGACCTTTAAAGCTTTGAATTGCTGAAAACTTTCTACGGCGTAGCATTGACAGGTGTATAATCTGATGTATAAACTAGTGAGAATATTTTTTTTTGTTTCAGGCCCCAAAATGACTTGGTGAATTTTGCTGTTCTAGTTTGTGATTTTTTTCTCTGTAAATCTCTCTTAAAACACCTCACCGACCCTAAAATATCTGAATTTCTCTGATGATTATAGAAGCCCATAAACATAGCTTTGATACTGGAGGCAAGCCAACCTGGCAGATTGACTACAACACACCGACATTTACAGCTGAAAATTCAAACCTTACGATAATTTCGTGTGTTAAATTGGCTGCTGGTGATTTTAGTCCTTCTAGCTCCCAAAATACGCAACAAAACCTATTGAAATAATAACAATAATGTATGGACTGACGAATTAACACAATTTCAGCTTAGGTTTTCCCATAAATTAACCCTTAAATAGTCACTTGAAAATTGCAATTAGATACTTTGATCTAGCGCACGGGTACGGTGGATCACGACCTTTAAAGCTTTGAATTGCTGAAAACTTTCTACGGCGTAGCATTGACAGGTGTATAATCTGATGGATAAACTAGTAAGAATATTTTTTTTTTTAGTTTCAGGCCCCGAAATGACTTGGTGAATTTTGCTGTTCTAGTTTGTGATTTTTTTCTCTGTAAATCTCTCTTAAAACACCTCACCGACCCTAAAATATCTGAATTTCTCTGATGATTATAGAAGCCCATACACATAGCTTTGATACTGGAGGCAAGCCAACCTGGCAGATTGACTACAACACACCGACATTTACAGCTGAAAATTCAAACCTTACGATAATTTCGTGTGTTAAATTGGCTGCTGGTGATTTTAGTACTTCTAGCTCTCAAAATACGCAACAAAACCTACTGAAGTAATAACAATAATGTATGAACTGACGAATTAACACAATTTCAGCTTAGGTTTTCACATAAATTAACCCTTAAATAGTCACTTGAAAATTGCAATTAGATATTTTGATCTAGCGCACGGGTACGGTGGATCACGACCTTTAAAGCTTTGAATTGCTGAAAACTTTCTACGGCGTAGCATTGACAGGTGTATAATCTGATGGATAAACTAGTGAGAATATTTTTTTTTTTAGTTTCAGGCCCCAAAATGACTTGGTGAATTTTGCTGTTCTAGTTTGTGATTTTTTTCTCTGTAAATCTCTCTTAAAACACCTCACCGACCCTAAAATATCTGAATTTCTCTGATGATTATAGAAGCCCATAAACATAGCTTTGATACTGGAGGCAAGCCAACCTGGCAGATTGACTACAACACACCGACATTTACAGCTGAAAATTCAAACCTTACGATAATTTCGTGTGTTAAATTGGCTGCTGGTGATTTTAGTCCTTCTAGCTCCCAAAATACGCAACAAAACCTATTGAAATAATAACAATAATGTATGGACTGACGAATTAACACAATTTCAGCTTAGGTTTTTACATAAATTAACCCTTAAATAGTCACTTGAAAATTGCAATTAGATATTTTGATCTAGCGCACGGGTACGGTGGATCACGACCTTTAAAGCTTTGAATTGCTGAAAACTTTCTACGGCGTAGCATTGACAGGTGTATAATCTGATGGATAAACTAGTGAGAATATTTTTTTTTTTAGTTTCAGGCCCCAAAATGACTTGGTGAATTTTGCTGTTCTAGTTTGTGATTTTTTTCTCTGTATATCTCTCTTAAAACACCTCACCGACCCTAAAATATCTGAATTTCTCTGATGATTATAGAAGCCCATAAACATAGCTTTGATACTGGAGGCAAGCCAACCTGGCAGATTGACTACAACACACCGACATTTACAGCTGAAAATTCAAACCTTACGATAATTTCGTGTGTTAAATTGGCTGCTGGTGATTTTAGTACTTCTAGCTCTCAAAATACTCAACAAAACCTATTGAAATAATAACAATAATGTATGGACTGACGAATTAACACAATTTCAGCTTAGGTTTTCCCATAAATTAACCCTTAAATAGTCACTTGAAAATTGCAATTAGATACTTTGATCTAGCGCACGGGTACGGTGGATCACGACCTTTAAAGCTTTGAATTGCTGAAAACTTTCTACGGCGTAGCATTGACAGGTGTATAATCTGATGGATAAACTAGTAAGAATATTTTTTTTTTTAGTTTCAGGCCCCGAAATGACTTGGTGAATTTTGCTGTTCTAGTTTGTGATTTTTTTCTCTGTAAATCTCTCTTAAAACACCTCACCGACCCTAAAATATCTGAATTTCACTGATGATTATAGAAGCCTATAAACATAGCTTTGATACTGGAGGCAAGCCAACCTGGCAGATTGACTACAACACACCGACATTTACAGCTGAAAATTCAAACCTTACGATAATTTCGTGTGTTAAATTGGCTGCTGGTGATTTTAGTCCTTCTAGCTCCCAAAATACGCAACAAAACCTATTGAAATAATAACAATAATGTATGGACTGACGAATTAACACAATTTCAGCTTAGGTTTTTACATAAATTAACCCTTAAATAGTCACTTGAAAATTGCAATTAGATATTTTGATCTAGCGCACGGGTACGGTGGATCACGTCCTTTAAAGCTTTGAATTGCTGAAAACTTTCTACGGCGTAGCATTGACAGGTGTATAATCTGATGGATAAACTAGTGAAAATATTTTTTTTTTTAGTTTCATGCCCCAAAATGACTTGGTGAATTTTGCTGTTCTAGTTTGTGATTTTTTTCTCTGTAAATCTCTCTTAAAACACCTCACCGACCCTAAAATATCTGAATTTCTCTGATGATTATAGAAGCCCATAAACATAGCTTTGATACTGGAGGCAAGCCAACCTGGCAGATTGACTACAACACACCGACATTTACAGCTGAAAATTCAAACCTTACGATAATTTCGTGTGTTAAATTGGCTGCTGGTGATTTTAGTCCTTCTAGCTCCCAAAATACGCAACAAAACCTATTGAAATAATAACAATAATGTATGGACTGACGAATTAACACAATTTCAGCTTAGGTTTTTACATAAATTAACCCTTAAATAGTCACTTGAAAATTGCAATTAGATATTTTGATCTAGCGCACGGGTACGGTGGATCACGACCTTTAAAGCTTTGAATTGCTGAAAACTTTCTACGGCGTAGCATTGACAGGTGTATAATCTGATGGATAAACTAGTGAGAATATTTTTTTTTTTAGTTTCAGGCCCCAAAATGACTTGGTGAATTTTGCTGTTCTAGTTTGTGATTTTTTTCTCTGTATATCTCTCTTAAAACACCTCACCGACCCTAAAATATCTGAATTTCTCTGATGATTATAGAAGCCCATAAACATAGCTTTGATACTGGAGGCAAGCCAACCTGGCAGATTGACTACAACACACCGACATTTACAGCTGAAAATTCAAACCTTACGATAATTTCGTGTGTTAAATTGGCTGCTGGTGATTTTAGTACTTCTAGCTCTCAAAATACTCAACAAAACCTATTGAAATAATAACAATAATGTATGGACTGACGAATTAACACAATTTCAGCTTAGGTTTTCCCATAAATTAACCCTTAAATAGTCACTTGAAAATTGCAATTAGATACTTTGATCTAGCGCACGGGTACGGTGGATCACGACCTTTAAAGCTTTGAATTGCTGAAAACTTTCTACGGCGTAGCATTGACAGGTGTATAATCTGATGGATAAACTAGTAAGAATATTTTTTTTTTTAGTTTCAGGCCCCGAAATGACTTGGTGAATTTTGCTGTTCTAGTTTGTGATTTTTTTCTCTGTAAATCTCTCTTAAAACACCTCACCGACCCTAAAATATCTGAATTTCTCTGATGATTATAGAAGCCCATACACATAGCTTTGATACTGGAGGCAAGCCAACCTGGCAGATTGACTACAACACACCGACATTTACAGCTGAAAATTCAAACCTTACGATAATTTCGTGTGTTAAATTGGCTGCTGGTGATTTTAGTACTTCTAGCTCTCAAAATACTCAACAAAACCTATTGAAATAATAACAATAATGTATGGACTGACGAATTAACACAATTTCAGCTTAGGTTTTCACATAAATTAACCCTTAAATAGTCACTTGAAAATTGCAATTAGATATTTTGATCTAGCGCACGGGTACGGTGGATCACGACCTTTAAAGCTTTGAATTGCTGAAAACTTTCTACGGCGTAGCATTGACAGGTGTATAATCTGATGTATAAACTAGTGAGAATATTTTTTTTTGTTTCAGGCCCCAAAATGACTTGGTGAATTTTGCTGTTCTAGTTTGTGATTTTTTTCTCTGTAAATCTCTCTTAAAACACCTCACCGACCCTAAAATATCTGAATTTCTCTGATGATTATAGAAGCCCATAAACATAGCTTTGATACTGGAGGCAAGCCAACCTGGCAGATTGACTACAACACACCGACATTTACAGCTGAAAATTCAAACCTTACGATAATTTCGTGTGTTAAATTGGCTGCTGGTGATTTTAGTCCTTCTAGCTCCCAAAATACGCAACAAAACCTATTGAAATAATAACAATAATGTATGGACTGACGAATTAACACAATTTCAGCTTAGGTTTTCCCATAAATTAACCCTTAAATAGTCACTTGAAAATTGCAATTAGATACTTTGATCTAGCGCACGGGTACGGTGGATCACGACCTTTAAAGCTTTGAATTGCTGAAAACTTTCTACGGCGTAGCATTGACAGGTGTATAATCTGATGGATAAACTAGTAAGAATATTTTTTTTTTTAGTTTCAGGCCCCGAAATGACTTGGTGAATTTTGCTGTTCTAGTTTGTGATTTTTTTCTCTGTAAATCTCTCTTAAAACACCTCACCGACCCTAAAATATCTGAATTTCTCTGATGATTATAGAAGCCCATACACATAGCTTTGATACTGGAGGCAAGCCAACCTGGCAGATTGACTACAACACACCGACATTTACAGCTGAAAATTCAAACCTTACGATAATTTCGTGTGTTAAATTGGCTGCTGGTGATTTTAGTACTTCTAGCTCTCAAAATACGCAACAAAACCTACTGAAGTAATAACAATAATGTATGAACTGACGAATTAACACAATTTCAGCTTAGGTTTTCACATAAATTAACCCTTAAATAGTCACTTGAAAATTGCAATTAGATATTTTGATCTAGCGCACGGGTACGGTGGATCACGACCTTTAAAGCTTTGAATTGCTGAAAACTTTCTACGGCGTAGCATTGACAGGTGTATAATCTGATGGATAAACTAGTGAGAATATTTTTTTTTTTAGTTTCAGGCCCCAAAATGACTTGGTGAATTTTGCTGTTCTAGTTTGTGATTTTTTTCTCTGTAAATCTCTCTTAAAACACCTCACCGACCCTAAAATATCTGAATTTCTCTGATGATTATAGAAGCCCATAAACATAGCTTTGATACTGGAGGCAAGCCAACCTGGCAGATTGACTACAACACACCGACATTTACAGCTGAAAATTCAAACCTTACGATAATTTCGTGTGTTAAATTGGCTGCTGGTGATTTTAGTCCTTCTAGCTCCCAAAATACGCAACAAAACCTATTGAAATAATAACAATAATGTATGGACTGACGAATTAACACAATTTCAGCTTAGGTTTTTACATAAATTAACCCTTAAATAGTCACTTGAAAATTGCAATTAGATATTTTGATCTAGCGCACGGGTACGGTGGATCACGACCTTTAAAGCTTTGAATTGCTGAAAACTTTCTACGGCGTAGCATTGACAGGTGTATAATCTGATGGATAAACTAGTGAGAATATTTTTTTTTTTAGTTTCAGGCCCCAAAATGACTTGGTGAATTTTGCTGTTCTAGTTTGTGATTTTTTTCTCTGTATATCTCTCTTAAAACACCTCACCGACCCTAAAATATCTGAATTTCTCTGATGATTATAGAAGCCCATAAACATAGCTTTGATACTGGAGGCAAGCCAACCTGGCAGATTGACTACAACACACCGACATTTACAGCTGAAAATTCAAACCTTACGATAATTTCGTGTGTTAAATTGGCTGCTGGTGATTTTAGTACTTCTAGCTCTCAAAATACTCAACAAAACCTATTGAAATAATAACAATAATGTATGGACTGACGAATTAACACAATTTCAGCTTAGGTTTTCCCATAAATTAACCCTTAAATAGTCACTTGAAAATTGCAATTAGATACTTTGATCTAGCGCACGGGTACGGTGGATCACGACCTTTAAAGCTTTGAATTGCTGAAAACTTTCTACGGCGTAGCATTGACAGGTGTATAATCTGATGGATAAACTAGTGAGAATATTTTTTTTTTTAGTTTCAGGCCCCAAAATGACTTGGTGAATTTTGCTGTTCTAGTTTGTGATTTTTTTCTCTGTAAATCTCTCTTAAAACACCTCACCGACCCTAAAATATCTGAATTTCTCTGATGATTATAGAAGCCCATAAACATAGCTTTGATACTGGAGGCAAGCCAACCTGGCAGATTGACTACAACACACCGACATTTACAGCTGAAAATTCAAACCTTACGATAATTTCGTGTGTTAAATTGGCTGCTGGTGATTTTAGTCCTTCTAGCTCCCAAAATACGCAACAAAACCTATTGAAATAATAACAATAATGTATGGACTGACGAATTAACACAATTTCAGCTTAGGTTTTCACATAAATTAACCCTTAAATAGTCACTTGAAAATTGCAATTAGATATTTTGATCTAGCGCACGGGTACGGTGGATCACGACCTTTCAAGCTCTGAATTGCTGAAAACTTACTGAGGCATAGGATTAGTTGCTACTTAGGCAATTTCTGTTGCTGATTTTCTTATGAGAAAATGATTTAGCCACTTTATGTCATAGCTCATATTGTAGGTAAGAATACAAGCTTTCAAATAGCATAATTTATTAGCATGATTCGTAATTTTTTGACCGTATAAAAAAAATAGATTTAGGAGAGAAAAAAACAAGAGTTTGCTACTTAGGTGATTTCAGTTGCTGATTTTCTTTTGATGGTTTGATATTGCCACTTTTTGTCAGTGCTCATATTGTTGGTAAGAATACATGCTTTCATGCAGCATAAAATTTTTAGCATGATACGTTATTTAAAAGGCTTTTTTGGCCTAATTAATAAAACTAAATTTTGGAAAAAATATCAAGAGTTTGCTTCTAGGCGATTTCAGTTGCTGATTTTCTTATGATGGTATGATTTTGCCACATTTTGTCATTGCTCATATTATTGGTAAGAATACAAGCTTTCATGCAGCATTAAATTTTAAGCATGATTCGTTATTTAAAAGGCTTTTCCGACCTACTTAATAAAACTAGATTTCGGAAAAATAACAAGAGTTTGCCACTTAGGTGATTTCAGTTGCTGATTTTCTTTTGATGGTATGATATTGCCACTTTTTGTCAGTGCTCATATTGTTGGTAAGAATACATGCTTTCATGCAGCATAAATTTTTTTGCATGATTCGTTATTTAAAGGCTTTTTTGGCCTTATTAATAAAACTAAATTTTGGAAAAAATATCAAGAGTTTGCTTCTAGGCGATTTCAGTTGCTGATTTTCTTATGATGGTATGATTTTGCCACTTTTTGTCATTGCTCATATTGTTGGTAAGAATACAAGCTTTCATGCAGCATTAAATTTTTAGCATGATTCGTTATTTAAAAGGCTTTTTTGGCCTAATTAATTTCGGAAAAAATATCAAGAGTTTGCTACTAGGCGATTTCAGTTGCTGAATTTTCTTATGATGGTATGATTTTGCCACTTTTTCTCATTGCTCATATTGTTGGTAAGAATACAAGCTTTCATGCAGCATTAAATTTTAAGCATGATTCGTTATTTAAAAGGCTTTTCTGACCTACTTAATAAAACTAAATTTCGGAAACAATTTCAACAGTTTGCTACTAAGGCGATTTCAGTTGCTGATTTTCTTATGATGGTATAATTTTGCCACTTTTTTTTATTTCTCATATTGTTGGTAAGAATACAAGCTTTCATGCAGCATTAAATATTTAGCATGATTCGTTATTTAAAAGGCTTTTTTGGCCTAATTAATAAAACTAAATTTCGGAAAAAATATCAAGAGTTTGCTTCTAGGAGATTTCAGTTGCTGATTTTCTTATGATGGTATGATTTTGCCACTTTTTGTCATTGCTCATATTGTTGGTAAGAATACAAGCTTTCATGCAGCATTAAATTTTTAGCATGATTCGTTATTTAAAAGGCTTTTTTGGCCTAATTAATTTCGGAAAAAATATCAAGAGTTTGCTACTAGGCGATTTCAGTTGCTGAATTTTCTTATGATGGTATGATTTTGCCAATTCCTAGCAATTCCCTTAATTCCTTTGCAATTTCCTTTGCAAATCGCCTAGAAGCAAACTCTTGATATTTTTTCCAAAATTTAGTTTTATTAATTAGGCCAAAAAAGCCTTTTAAATAACGAATCATGCTAAAATTTTTATGCTGCATGAAAGCATGTATTCTTACCAACAATATGAGCAATAACAAATATTGGCAAAATCATACCATCATAAGAAAATCAGCAACTGAAATCGCCTTAGTAGCAAACTGTTGAAATTGTTTCCGAAATTTAGTTTTATTAAGTAGGTCAGAAAAGCCTTTTAAATAACGAATCATGCTTAAAATTTAATGCTGCATGAAAGCTTGTATTCTTACCAACAATATGAGCACTGACAAAAAGTGGCAATATCATACCATCAAAAGAAAATTAGCAACTGAAATCATCTTAGTGGCAAACTCTTGTTATTTTTCCGAAATCTCGTTTTTTTTATACGGTCAAAAAAGCCTTTTAAATAACGAATCATGCTAAAAATTTAATGCTGCATGAAAGCTTGTATTCTTACCAACAATATGAGCAATAACAAAAAGTGGCAAAATCATACAATCATAAGAAAATCAGCAACTGAAATCGCCTAGAAGCAAACTCTTGATATTTTTTCCGAAATTTAGTTTTATTAATTAGGCCAAAAAAGCCTTTTAAATATCGAATCATGCTAAAAATTTTAAGCTGCATGAAAGCATGTATTCTTACCAACAATATGAGCACTGACAAAAAGCGGCAATATCATACCATCAAAAGAAAATCAGCAACTGAAATCGCCTAGTAGCAAACTCTTGATATTTTTTCCGAAATTTAGTTTTATTAATTAGGCCAAAAAAGCCTTTTAAATAACGAATCATGCTAAAAATTTAATGCTGCATGAAAGCTTGTATTCTTACCAACAATATGAGCAATGACAAAAAGTGGCAAAATCATACCATCATAAGAAAATTCTGCAACTGAAATCGCCTAGTAGCAAACTCTTGAAATTTTTTCCGAAATTAATAAGCCCAAAAAACCTTTTAAATAACGAATCATGCTTAAAATTTAATGCTGCATGAAAGCTTGTATTCTTACCAACAATATGAGCAATGACAAAAAGTGGCAAAATCATACCATCATAAGAAAATCAGCAACTGAAATCGCCTAGAAGCAAACTCTTGATATTTTTTCCGAAATTTAGTTTTATTAATTAGGCCAAAAAAGCCTTTTAAATATCGAATCATGCTAAAAATTTTAAGCTGCATGAAAGCATGTATTCTTACCAACAATATGAGCACTGACAAAAAGCGGCAATATCATACCATCAAAAGAAAATCAGCAACTGAAATCTCCTAGTAGCAAACTCTTGATATTTTTTCCGAAATTTAGTTTTATTAATTAGGCCAAGAAAGCCTTTTAAATAACGAATCATGCTAAAAATGTAATGCTGCATGAAAGCTTGTATTCTTGCCAACAATATGAGCAATGACAAAAAGTGGCAAAATCATACCATCATAAGAAAATCAGCAACTGAAATCGCCTAGTAGCAAACTCTTGAAATTTTTTCCGAAATTAATAAGCCCAAAAAACCTTTTAAATAACGAATCATGCTTAAAATTTAATGCTGCATGAAAGCTTGTATTCTTAACAACAATATGAGCAATGACAAAAAGTGGCAAAATCATACCATCATAAGAAAATCAGCAACTGAAATCGCCTAGAAGCAAACTCTTGATATTTTTTCCGAAATTTGTTTTTATTAATTAATATTTTATTATTATTATTAATCCAAACATATGAAAGAAACATAATGATCTTATCTTATTAATATAAAATTATTAAAGGACAACCATGTTTATCATAAAATTTGTTACTGCGATCTCCAAACTAGGCAAAGCCTGCATCTCGGAGATCTGGGACGATTGTACATGAAAACTCAACCACACATACTATACGAGCTTACTGATGTTATAACAGTTTTAGTGTACATACACAGGGAAACTGGAAATGAATGTTCTACTACTTCTATTATAAAACAATAAAAATAAATAAATAAATGCAAACTACCCCCATTGACGTGGAGGCAGGTACTTATGTGTAACATCATTGGAAGATTACAGCCTAGACCATACAAGGAGGTATCGGACATTTGTACTACTAACCCACCTGCTTATGGGAAGTGTCCTAAGCCTTCGGTAAAACATACCACGCTAAAACTTAAAAGCAATATACAACAGAATAATAATAATTATATGTGACAGAGTTTACGTTACAAAAAATATTTTACTTCTTCACGCTGTGGCAGCTAAACTGAGTTGATTATACTTTGAAAAGGAAAAGGAAACAGCCTATAGCTTGCCTGGCTTAAGCCAAACATATAATAATTATATACGGGAGTATATAATAGGTACGGGTGGGCAAATATAAAACAAAAACATAAACATTGGGCCCTGCTGCTAGGCTGTTTATCAAAAACCAAGGTCGGGAGCCTAATGTTCGACTTGAAATCGCGAGGTCGTGGCTTCAAGACCAGGCCCGTATCAAAAGGGCTCCTACTTTACTTCAGCAGTGGACTATTAAAAGGCTGATTATATACTGTGCTTTTATCTCTGTTGCTATAATAATTAATATCCTGACCTAATGACTGACTGACTGTCCGACCGACCGACCGAGATACAACGCACAGCCTAACCTAAACCGCTGGTCGTACAGACTTGAGATTTGGAGGGTGCATTTATCATGATGAGTAGAGGTGTACTAAGAAAGGATGTTTCGAAATTCAACCCTATGGGGATATAAATGGAAGAAAACTTTTGTGTGCCGGTCCATGGTTTTTGAACTTTTAGTCGTGGATAATATGTATTAGATAGCTCATTAAAGTAAAGTAACAAATGCCATTATTAATTATTCACTGTATAAGCTATAAATAAGGTTCTCCGTCTCGTCGTAGGATAGCTTAAAGAGCCAGTCTTATATTTTTTTCTTAAAACTATACCAATTCCTTTAACATTAACGCAAGTGACATCTTAAAGTATAATTAGGCCAAAAAAGCCTTTTAAATAACGAATCATGCTAAAAATTTAATGCTGCATGAAAGCTTGTATTCTTACCAACAATATGAGCAATGACAAAAAGTGGCAAAATCATACCATCATAAGAAAATCAGCAACTGAAATCGCCTAGTAGCAAACTCTTGAAATTTTTTCCGAAATTAATAAGCCCAAAAAACCTTTTAAATAACGAATCATGCTTAAAATTTAACGCTGCATGAAAGCTTGTATTCTTACCAATAATATGAGCAATGACAAAATGTGGCAAAATCATACCATCATAAGAAAATCAGCAACTGAAATCGCCTAGAAGCAAACTCTTGATATTTTTTCCGAAATTTAGTTTTATTAATTAGGCCAAAAAAGCCTTTTAAATAACGAATCATGCTAAAAATTTAATGCTGCATGAAAGCTTGTATTCTTACCAACAATATGAGACATGACAAAAAGTGGCAATATCATACCATCAAAAGAAAATCAGCAACTGAAATCACCTAAGTAGCAAACTCTTGTTTTTTTTTTCTCCTAAATCTAATTTTTTTTATACGGTCAAAAATTAACGAATCATGCTAAAAAATTATGCTATTTGAAAGCTTGTATTCTTACCTACAATATGAGCTATGACATAAAGTGGCTAAATCATTTTCTCATAAGAAAATCAGCAACAGAAATTACCTAAGTAGCAACAAATCCTACGCCTCAGTAAGTTTTCAGCAATTCAGAGCTTGAAAGGTCGTGATCCACCGCACCCGTGCGCTAGATCAAAATATCTAATTGCAATTTTCAAGTGACTATTTAAGGGTTAATTTATGTGAAAACCTAAGCTG